>CM076909.1:234568-1508572 GCA_039519145.1 Kokia cookei | reverse complement strand
ATCTCTCATTTGCTGATAATTGATCTTTCCGATAATGATTTCCACGGCGGCTTGCCATAAAAAAATTCCGAAACACAACTTCAACAGTCATCGATCTTTCACATAATCGATTGAAAGCAGTATCCCCCAGCTATATTTGAACAACTCAGGTATGCTTATAGCCCTCAGCTTTTCTCAGAATAGTTTAACTGCTCCAATACTATCATCTTTTAAGTAATTTGTCAAAGCTTAAATCATTAGATCTCTCATTGAACAAACTCAGCGGAAGGATTCTGAAACAATTAGTGAATCTAAAATTCTTAAAGCTTGAATCAGGCAATGTATATGTAATGTTGCGTCATGATGCCTCAACAAGCAGTGGCTCGAGAACCAAATACACTGACTCATCATATTCAAGTTGAGATCCATATGTTTGCTTTTGGCTATGTTTCGTGGCCTTATTTAATATAACTCATGTTAGATGGTTTGGTGTTCAGTGGTGATACGAGGGATGGGCATATTGCTGCTTGGATCTCTCTTATCTTGTTCGTCTGCACTGGTGTCACTATATGGTGTTTGTAATTGGGTGTTATGACCTCTTATTTTGCCTGGAATGGTCGATGTGATTTTGGTTTTGAGTGCTTGGATCTTGTGGTTCGTAATTTGTTTCGTTTTTGGGTGTCTGATTCAAAGTTGATAACAAAGAAATTGTGCAAATTCCTCATTCAAATTCAATACAGAAGTCCTGTAGATTTAATTTTGCATTATTTGAAGCCCCTCTAAGCGACATCAAATTTATAAAAAAAATAGAAAAACATACAGAAAGTGCCGATTAAGAAAATCTCCACAAGATAGTGCACCAGCAGAAGCACACAAGGGAACACTCTTGTGAGAGAGAACCCAGAAAACATAATACAAACAACACAACATACCATAAAGCACAAATATAAGACAGCTATAGAAAATGGTCCGCCTACCACCAAGCTATGAAGTTTTCTGCTTTTTCCACAGTTTGCTTGGCAAAAAATTCTCCAGAGTTTGCTTCCCTACCTTTTCACAAATCTTTTTCGAACTCTCTCAATGATCTTAATCAATCACCATGGCTTTCCGGTCGTGAATACGATGTATCCCATGCTCAGTTCCAGCACCACCCCCCACATCCATACCCCATCAATACCATCATCATCTCTATCAATTTTGGTTGGAGTTTCCTCATCATTATGGCAACTGGCATAAACCTAAGTTTCATATGCCGAAATCATTTTGAGGAGTGGGTCCCTTGAGATTATTCTGAAAAAGATTTAACATCTCTAAGAATCCAAGATTTTTTTAACTTCATTAGAATTCCTCTTTGGAGCTTGTTTGATGAAAGATTTAATGATTCAAGCTCTGACAAATCACTTAATGTGATGGGATAGGACCTATTAAACAATTATGTGAAAGGTTTAGGACAATAAGTGAGTGAAGCTCACCAAGTATTTTAGGAACTTCTCCTCAAGAAGTCAATAGCCGTCCAAAGGGCTAACAGTGACAAAAACACCATTTCCAACCTTATTGCTATAAAAGATAAAGCTTGTATGTAATAATACGCCATTCCATCATCCATCGCATCCATCATGAACTCTAAAAATTTTGGTAGGTAAATACTCAACGAAGTTATTGTTAGAAAGATCAATAACAGATAAACGAGTTCAAGAAACTGTACCATCCGAATGATTCAAATTTCCTAACCAATTCGGCGATGTGTTATTTAAATAATTATTCCCAACATCAAGAAAGTTCAAATCTCTGCAATTACCCAATAAGTAAAAGAATTTCACATATAACATATAATTAAATGCATCAAAATTTATTAATATTTTCTAGCCGAGCTTTAATTTCCCGTTGAGCATTACAGGAATCTATTTAATTTATCTTTATAACTTTTAGTACCTTTTCAATTTTAATGTATTTAGGAACTTCATCCTGTGACATATACTTTAGATAATAAAAAAATTACATGTACATCACCCAATTTTAGGAGCATAGCTAGGGGCAGGTAGAGGCCTTAAGCTAAACTATAAATTTTGTTTTAACCTCTCTTAAAAATTAAAATAATTAATTTAAGATTTTCATCCTTTGATAAAATGGAAAATTGCAATTTTGACTCTCTAAAAAATAATAGTTCGATTGAGTTTTAGCTCGATTGAAATGGATATGGTTGTCAATGCAAGAGGATATGGATTCGAGTGCTCTGAAGCATTTATACTCTTATTTATGGGTTGTTGAGGGACTATGGGTAGTTCTATATATTGTGTCAGAAAGAGCAGATATAATAACCTATAATGAGATGGTTCAAAAAGAAAAGTATACATGACATTTTAAATGGTAAATATATTAGTATATGAAATGAAATTCTATGTTTTAATAATATGTAAAAAATAAATAGATATATAATTTCAACTTAAAATATATTGTATAGAAGCCGAAATTCATCCAAAAAATCTACTCGATGTTAAGGGACTTCATGGCCTATGGAAAATTCTCATTTAGTGGGTTTCTTTTGTTGGTGAAAGTTTTGAAGCCCAAGGTTTTAGTACAAAGCCCGTTCTTCTTGGGGTCATTAATATTATATTAATATTTGTCTTTTGGGTTAAAGTACTTGAGAGGTCCCTATATTATAGGGACTAGATTAAACTAGTCCCTCTTTTATTGAATGGATCAATATGGTTTCTATACTATTCAAATGAATCAAATAAGTCCAAATTATAACAGAGTCAACATTTACTGTATAAAAATATCTTGAAAATCATTATTTTTAATTGCAATTCAATTCCAAAAAATAATATTTCATTTACAAAACCATAAAACTTTAAAAAATCAACTCTGTTAAATAATAAATGATATTTTTTATACAGTAAATGTTAATTCTATTCCAATTCGCCCTTATTTAATTTTTTTAGAAGTACAAAGATTAAATTGATTCATTTAATAATAAAAGAACTAATTTAATCAGGTCTATATAATAGAGAGACCTCAAATACATTTACCTAACATTAGTAGATTTTCCAAAATTATCTGTTAATTTAATTTTCTATATTTTGTATTCTTCTTCTTCTTCATTAACTATGTTCGTTAACTCTTTTTTTTATTATCAAATTACAATACTTTTAATTCTCACAAAATTTTGTGATATTCAAATATTTTTTAATTTATCTCTCATGTTTTGAATATCAATATGTGAATGCTATTTTTTTTTTTTGAAGGATGTCAATGTTATTATTCTTTTCAATTAATTTCAGAAAATTTTTAAAAGACAAACTTTTTTAAATTAAATAATATTTTATATTTTATATTTTAAATGTTATTTTTAGTATTTTTATAGAAACATTCAAATCTCGACCACTTTTAAAAATTTTAAAAATTCAGCAATGGGATAAGTAAATACAATTTAATAATTTTTATGTATTATTTTAGTTTTTACTTCTTTTTCACTTTAATATTTGGTTTTTTTTACTCCAACCAATATTTTAAAATTATATTTTTGGGTGATAAAAATGAAAGTGACCTAAAAGTTAAGTGACTAAAATAAAAATGTAAACATTATATGGCGTGTACAATTAACTGTCATTAGAGATTTAACACTTGGGTGATTAATATGAAAGAACTCTAAAATTTGGGTGATTAAATTACATGAATTTTATTTTGGGTGACCAAAATAAAAACGTCCTAAAAATTGGATCACCAACTAGGTAGTTTACTCAAGAAAATTCTCTCTTTGTAACGCCCCAAATCCGATATGATTAATCAAATCCGAATATTGGGTATTACCACACTCATACAGACAATTCCTAAACTTCTTATACAATTTTCAATCGATTACAACTTACTTAATTACAAAACTTATAACTTGAATACATAAGCATGTATAATAAGTAAATACAATTACAACACAAGGTGATCAAATTACAACGATATTTACTTTGAAATCCTAATCAATTATAGACATCCCAAAGTGTGGAATTCTCAGTGACATTTCAACTTTTGGATGTATTGCCAAACTCACTCTATATGCATATTGTTAGATATCAACTCGATTAAGCAACGAACAAGTTAAAAAAAGCGGAAGAAATTGAGAAATTGAACACAAATTTAACGTGAAAAAACTCCTCCGAAAAGAATAAAAAACCACGGGCAAATATAATTTTACTATAATGGCAAAAGAATGAAGAGTACAAAAGATGGAGATAAAAACTAAACCCAAAAATCCAAAAACAAAGAACCCTCGAAACGTAAACACTAAATTCCCCAAAAGTGTTAGGAGTTCTAAACTCTAATGGGTGTATCTAATTAGTGTATTTTTTAAGGTTGTAAAAGAACTTATTTATAGGCTAAATTTTTAGGTCAAATAATAATAAAATAATCTAGACTAATAAGAGTCTGACTCAAACAAATAAACAGGGTTTAATTGAAAGATTATTTCTCAAATTTGACTTGAAATTGGAGTCATAATTCAACAAATCTCTACCTTGACTCATATTTTCACAATGTCATCTTTGCCAAAGCCCGTCACGGGCCTATCTTGAACTATGCAGGAATTAACTGAGTCGAATCTGTGCTTAGAAGTTGCAAGTCTTCTAGCATTCGACTTGTGCACTGCCAAATCAAAACTAACCCGCAGTCTGATTTTCCCAAATATAGTGCCCTAACTTTTCAAAACCTACATCCAAAAGAGAACTTCTCTTCAACGAAACAGTCATACCTTTTTCCCTCCTATGACCAAGTTGTCACCACTCCAAACGAGTACACTTTAACTCCGTAACGGACGAGGGACGTCTGATTTCACCGGTCATTGTAGAACCGTCCAGAATATAAAGACTATCGGTCTTTTTACCTTTTAACAAAACAAGAGTCCTACGAGACACCTGAATGTCTCTCGACTCAATGTTAATTCTGAAACCTTTTGAGTCTAAAATACTTAAGGAGATGAGATTCTTTCGTAAATCAGGTACATATCTAACATCTGATAGTGTCCTAATTGTACCATTGTGCATCCTAATTTTAACAGTACCAATACTGATTACCTTACTAAATGAATCGTTTCTCATGTGCAACTCCACCTTCAACCGAACTATATGTGGAGAACCATTCTCTGTTGGGACACATGTGGAAAGAACATCCTGAATCTAGTCACTCGGACGTAAGCTCGGAGTTTTCGCTCGTTGACGCTAACAAGAAATAATCATCACTTTCATCGGCCAAATTAGCACCAGTTAAATCTTCCTCTTTACTCTCAGCAGCCCTTTTATTTCGTAATTTGTAACAATCTGCTTTGACGTGACCTAATTTCTTACAATAGTGACACCTTTTGTCTCACTTCATTGATGCTACCAAAACAGAAGCTTGCTTATCTGCCTTGCTATCTGAACCAAACTCATTGTCGAGTTTATCTTTACTCAACAAATAACTCTTCACATCCTCAAACGAGAGTTCAGTGTCTCTACCATAAATCAAGGTCTCCCTAAAAGACTTGTATGAAGGGGGTAAAGAGCACAACAATAGCATAGCTTGATCCTCATTGCCAATCTAAACCTCAACATTATTTAAATCATTCAAAAGAGTAATGACTTGACTGATGTGATCTCTAAGAAGCTCACCTTCATTCATGCGAAACGTAAATAGACGTTGTTTTAGCATTAAACGGTTAGCCACAGACTTAGTCACATAAAGAGTTTCTAGTCTTTTCCACAAGACGGATGAGGTCTTCTCCATCAATACTTCCTGCGATACCCTATTCATGAGGCACAACTGGATTGCAAACAGGGCCTTTTCATCAAGTTCTCCCCATTCTAATTTATCTAGATTATCGATTTTTTTCCCGTTAACAACCTTTTTCAAGCCGGTCTAAACTAGAATTGCCATCATCTGAACTTGTCACAGATTGAAATTTTTGACACCATCGAACTTCTCAATGTCGAACCTTGTTATTACCATCTCTGAACGAGTTGATCTGTGGAAATCAAACTAGCTCTAAATACCACTAGTTGGGAATCAACCCGATTAAGTAACGAACAAGTTAAAAATGTAGAAGAAACTGAGAAATTGAACCCACAAATTTAACGTGGAAAAACTCCTCTAAAGAGGATAAAGAACATGGGCAAAGATAATTTTACTATAATGGCAAAAGAATGAAGAGTACAAAAGATGAAGATAAAAACTAAACCCCAAAAATCCGAAAACGAAGAACCCTTAAAACATAAACACTAAATTCTCCAAAAGTATTAAGAGTTCTAAAACTCTAATGGGTATATCTAATTAGTGTATTTTTTAATGTCGTAAAAGAGCTTATTTATAGGTTAAATTTCTAGGTCAAAAAATAATAAAATAGTTTAGACTAATAAGAGTTTGACTCAAACAAATAAACAGAGTTTAATTGAAACAATTAAACAGAGTTTGAACTGAAAGATTATTTCTCAAATTTGACTTGAAATAAGAGTTATAATTCAACACATATTATAGAAACCTCTTCATATCAATATTCATTTGTAGGAAACTCTACCACCGAATATAAAACATATTTCAAAATGTTGGAAAAGAAAGAACATGACAAGATTAAAAAAAAACACTTCTAACAAGAAGCGTCTTTTTTTTTTAAGTTTGTAAAGATAATATTTCTGTTCTACCATGGAAAGAGCGTGACAAATTTTATCCTAAAATTCTCAACTTTTCAAAATTCAATTTAACCATTAACTTATTATTTTTTTTAAATAAAGCGTTGAGTGATGTGGCAAGGAGAGAGCATGTAAGCGTGTCATGTAGGCACATTTTTATTAAAAGCGCATCCTATAGAGTGTGTTTTCATCTCTCTCATTGTTGCATCACACGAAAACACTTCCTACAGAAAAATTTTTTACCACCTGTCTCAAAATCTATTTATTTCTTTAAATTTCAAATAAAACAACCTAAAACCCTAAATGTTTTTTTAAATGAACATATGCTTACTTTTTCCATAATAAAATATAAAATTTTCTTTTTAAAAAACTTCTATTATCTGTGTAAGAAATCGTGCATAATCTTTTACTATTATTTCATCCTACGAAACTATAGTAAAAATCAAGTGTGAAAGCATACTCTTATTATAGGAAGAAAATATGCAATGTTTGAACCGAATTATTTTAAGTTTTTAATTTCATCATTAATCTCTGACTTTTTCTAAACGAGTATAGTGTGATAAGTATATACTACATTAAAACAAGTTTTTAGCAGCATTTGGATCGAAAATGCCGCAAAAAATAAAGTAATAACGACGTTTTTTATAAACAACATAAAAAATAAGATAATAACGACGTTTTTCCATAAACACCATAAAATATAAAATAATAATTAATATCAATTAAACATAGAGCAAAAAAAAACCGCTAAAAACCTGTTTTCTTATATACACTACAATTAAGAATGAATTAAAGTTAATAAAATAATTAGGAATATAGGTAGTTAGTTGAGTAATAATTAATATTAATGAGAAAATAGTTTCCCTAAAATCAAGTTCCACGCCTAAATATTGACATTTGATTTGTATTCATGGAAGTCTGTATACTTCTCATTTCATCCCATTGAAGACATAACTTGTTAGAAGAATTAATTAATTTCAAAGTAAGAAAATAGGGGAAACAAAGAATATTTCAATTTTCAAACTTGTTGTAATATTTTAGTCCTTTGGTTCCACTAATAATTATTAGATTTTGTGATATTCATTATGTGAGTAAAAATTATTTAAAAAATATATATTTATTTTTAAAATTATAAAACTTAGTTTTTCTTTTTTAGCATGTTTTTGTTTTGATCGCTCAGGTTTATAATTTTCTATTTTGGTCACTAACATTATAGAAATCTTAATATTTTGGTCACTCTTTTGTTAAATCACTAACAGAATGTTGGTG
Source organism: Kokia cookei (assembly GCA_039519145.1). Taxonomy (NCBI): domain Eukaryota; kingdom Viridiplantae; phylum Streptophyta; class Magnoliopsida; order Malvales; family Malvaceae; genus Kokia; species Kokia cookei. The sequence continues at coordinate 1,500,674 of CM076909.1, read as the reverse complement.
TGATCTTTTTTCTTTGCGAAATAAAAATTTTAACCTTCCAATATTTATAGATTCTATCAATTTGGTACTAATTCTAAAAATTTAACAAATTTAACCTTCAACTTTACACATTATGTCAATTAAGTCTTGAATCTTAAAAAATCAAATTTAAAACTTTTGGAAAATAAAAATTTTTAAAAATTTATTTTTCGATAAAAATACATAAAATTTTTTAAAAATACATACAAAATTATAAAATATTTATAAATAAATAAATATTTTTTTTTTGTTTGAGTCTAATTTTTACCGGGCTTAATTTGAAACCAAACAACCCATAAATAAATTCTTTTAAATTAAATTTATTTTAATTTTAAAAAAAAATATCCATTTACAAATCCATTTTTATAAACCCAATTCAACTTTAAAAACCCAAACCCAATTGAACCCTAAAAAACTCAAACCTAATTACCCAACAAGCCCAATAAGCCCAATTTTACAAAAAAAATCAAACCTTAAATCTACCACTTGCATTAGCCACACCTATTGTTGCTACCCATGCCTCCACTTGTGTGCTCCACACCAACTCCCATTACCACTTGCCTCTATCACCACAACGTGATCACCTGCAAAAATAAAGAGAAGAGACAGAAGCAAGAACAAAAAATGCATGTATCCATTCGGCTATAAAAAATCATGTAAAAATTGTAAAAGGAGATCCTCCCTTAGAATTTACAAGCATTTTGAAATAAAAAAATTGAAAAAGAAATAGCAATGAAACATATTCAAATTCAAAAAAATTCAACAGTGGTATTGCTCAAGGTACATCAATATTTGCATATACATATACAAACACACACACACACACATAAATAGGATTTAGGGTTTAAGGTTTATATATATATACATCCATATATGCACATACACCCATTTATTTTCTTTTTGTTTTTCTATTTAAAAAAATAGATTCATACACAATATACATATTCTTTTTCAGTTTTCTCATTATTTTCGAAATAAAAATAAAATAAAATAAATGGGTTAAAACCATAAGCATAAAAAGAGGTTTCGAAAAAACTAAAAAAAGTATTATTTTTTAAAGCTTTTTCAAAAGTTGAGGAGTTAGATTTATAAATCTAAACCCGATCTATATTTAAAAAAAATTATACCTTAGGCCGCCGTGCACGGTGGTGACGACGAGAGTGGTCGGCCGAAGAGAGACTCATAAAAAAAAACAAAGAAGATGAGAAGAAGAGAAAGTTTTTTGGTGTTTTTGAAGAAATGAATGAAAAAATGAAGAAAATTGGGATTTAAAAGGATTTATATAGGGTCCCAAAACAACGTAGTTTTGGGAAGGATTTAAATCATCCAAAACGATGTCGTTTTGGTTTATCTTGAGAATCAGATTTTCTAAATAAATGTGAAATTTCTTCTTTGATCCTTTCACTTTTTTTTCAATTTACAATTAAGTCCCTTTGCATATTTTTAATTTATTTTAAAATAATTTTTAATTCAATCCCTTGACTTTCTGGAGGATTAGGAAGCTGCCACGTGTCCCTTTTTATTTTATTTCAGCAGTTAGCCCTTCCTCGTTTTATTTGTTTCAGTTTAGTCCTTAATTTAATTTTTAATTTATTACAAATTAGCCCAATAATTTTAATTATTTTTCAAATTGGTCCCTCGACATTTTGGAGGCCTAAGACGTTACCACGTGTCAAATTTTTTTTGGATTTATTGTCCAAGTAGTCCCTAAACTTCTCAAAATTACATTTTAACCCTTAAACTTTTCTAAAATTACATTTTGACCTCAAAACTTTTCTAAAATTACATTTGACCCCAAACTTTTCTAAAATTACATTCTAATCCCAAACTTTTCTAAAATTATATTTTTGTCCCCAAACTTCTAAAAAATCACAATTTTACCCTCAAACTTCCAAAAATTACATGTTTACCCCTAAACTTCCAAAAATTACATTTTACCCTTAAACTTTCTAAAAATTATGTTTTTACCTCAAAATCTTCGAAACTTCATTTTCGACCCCGTTTCTTCTTTCTTCAATTTTCATATATAAAATTTTAAATTTTTTACTTTTAATTAATCTTGTATTTTCTCATTTATTTTGATTCTTGATTCATATTTTATTTTTCTTATATTCGTACATTTATTCATCAGTATAGTTATTCGTTCTTCGTGTTATTTTAACTTTGTCATTAATTGCATAACTCGTATTTAATTTGCATGCTCATTTTTATCTCTATATTTTAATTAAAGTCATTTTTTTTTATTTTTCTCCAAAATATAAATATTTAAAATCGAAGCGATATTTCTTTATCTCAGGTTTTGAAAATTTGTGCCTTAACTTACTAGACGTGATTTTTCTTCAAACCGGAATAATCGTGACAAAAAAAAAAAATTCAACAATAAGGTAACCAAATTTTTTTACTAATAGTTAGAAAAACATTCTGTAACAGGTGACTAAAGAAGAAAAAAAACAAAGTCAAGTGATCTCTACTATAGTTTACCCAAATATAGAGAGAAAGGATTGTATGAAATAGGGATATTATCCCTTTTCAATAGTTTTATGCCACATCAATAATTTTATCTTGTTTCAGGATTTTAATTTTAATTTGATTTTTCAGGATGAAAATGTTGAAATTAAGAATAAAAATACTGATGTGACGTAAAACTATTGAAAAAGATACACAAATGACGTGGTGTCACTGTTTCATTCAATCCTTTTCCAAATATAAAAGGTTTGCATTTTTCTTGAAAAAAAAGTTTGCATTTGATACATTTTTAGTAATCATCTAATATTTTCTTTATCCCATCAATTTAAAATATATTATTGAATGGTTGTATGTTTTTTTACATAAAACAAATAGTTAAAAATTTTAAATTTATAACAAATTTGATATGCATGATCTATATGAATAGGATATGAAATATGATGGTTGGTTCATTAAAATATTAATGTACAAAAATATATGGAAAGCTTAAAACTACTTTAATTTTACACTGGTGTAAATGGATCCCCCTAACTTAAATTCTAATATGTACATTTTTTTTGTTATATGATATGATATTATTCATTATCAATATATTATAGGGTTAATATTTAATACATTAACAATATACTCTTTTTAATCTCACAAACAACCTTACAAAATTGTCACATGTTTTTGTTTTTAAAATAGATACTTGTCAACCCTTTAACTTTGCTTTTAAAGCCTAAAAACTCTAGTAATAGAGTACTATTAATGAAAACAAAAAAAGAGCTGTTAAGCCTAAAAACTCTAGTAATAGAGTACTATTAATGAACAAAAAAAAAGAGCTGTTCTATTTATGGTCCCATAAAACAAATTAAAGTTGCAAAGAAAAGAATAAAGAGCCTATTCAAAAGGCCCAGGCGTGGAGCCTAAGGAAAGACAATGAATCACGAGATTATCGGGATGAACACCTGGTCAGTTCCGGTAGGTCAGTAGGGTCCGATTATTAATTACTCTGAATTTTTAAATTTTATTCCATGCATACTATCATCTGTTTATCAGGGTGGTGGGTGGTGTAATGACATATCATCGTGCCTGGAGAGAGCCAAAACTCGCCGTGGATCAACTCGTTACATGAGCAAGTTAGAAGTGTTCTCTGGCATCTTAAGCAACAACGCCTCCCTCAATCCAGGTTCACTTCACTATCTTATTTCCCAATTGCCATATTTGTTACGTTTGGGTATATATACTGCATGTGATGTAATACATAATTCATTAAAATTTTGGAGATTTTAAGAGAGTACATAGAGTTTAAACCAATCAGACTCCAAAATAGACATGAAAATGGATGGGTTCGTATTATAACCACAAGTATACCAGTGGAAATTATGGTTGATTAAGGGGAATGTTTTAGGTTTAAGTAAATTGGTAGTCTGTCATACTCGTATAGCTGGATGAAAGAAAAACAGACAAAAAGGAAACGTGCATTGTAGTTGGTTTCTATTGGTATTCAACGCGTCAATATCCATGCATTATTTCTTTTAAATTATTTTGATGTTATCCATTACTTCAAACCAAAAAGAAAAAATTATCCAAATACTCTTATATATATTTACCGTTTATTCATAAATAAAAATAAATACTTGTAAATATATTAAAATTATTAACTTAGAAATGATGAAAGGAGTCGGATCCTATTTTCCTTGACCAATCATTATAGGACTGTCGTTGAACCGGAAATCTAGTATGGTATAATGTTACTTCTTTTGTTTGGATAAAGGGTAATCAATTTCCCGGTAATCATGCAGACATGCCCATGTTATCATTTCGATTAATAAATAGTTTACGGCTAAGTAGCAGTTGACCATGTTATCCTGGCTGGCACCACTGGCTTCTCTGGCGGGCTTTCTTATGGTGCATTGTAAATTACATTTATAACCTTGCATGTTGACCCCCATTTGAAGAATGTTTTCTTCGTCTTAATTCCCAAAATTTGACCAACCATCAAATCGGTGGGAAGAAAGGTTTGTTTAGGTTTTGGTCCTTTTGGGGTCTTTGTTAATTTCTCTTCATATTGATATACGCATCATATATGTTCATATAATGTTACTCCTACTGGCAACCATTAGAGATAATTGTGAAAAATGGGGAGTAGCCGCTGTTGTTCCTTACTTGAAGTAGAACCATTTTTCCTTTACATAGATAACCTATGTATCTGTAAATGTATTATAGAATTCTTTATATTAAAAATTGAATTGCATATTTCCCCTCTATTTAATAAATAAATAAATAAATTTCCGCATATTAGAGTAAAGAACAAATTAATTATTTTGTTAAAAATTTTATCTATTTTTACTATTAAAAATTGATCCATTTATATCAGCATGAGGTACACATAACAGATTATTTGTCACTGTTTGGTTATTTCATTAGGTTCACCAGTTTTTTATAGTACAAATGGAAGAATTCTTTTACTAGAAAGAACCAAATTACCTTTTGATTTAATGTACAAGAATTAATTTACTCATTTCTTTAGAAAAAAAAGTAAAATGCAATCTGCTTCTTAATATAGAAATTTAATCATACTTTTATCCTTTATATCCCTTTAGTGGAACCACATTTATACCTAGCTTTTATGCCTTAAGAGGAGAATACAAAAAATTTCACTTACCTTCCTTGTTTACGATTCACTAAATAAGAAATGTGGATCGAACAAGCTAGTGTTATAATGACATTTCTTTTCTTTATGATTGCTTTGGAATAATCATGAAATTCACTCGTTAAAATCAGATTTTTACAATTGGAACCGTGTGAAGCTGAGATATTGTGATGGAGCCTCATTCTCAGGAGATAGCAAGTTTGACAACGGGGTAATTTATCATTTTAGCTGTGTCTTTAGTGTAACTTTTCTTTTTTAAAAATTATATTAATCTAAAACTCAAAATGTCATTTAAGTGCACGAATCATGAAGTCGTGGTAGGATTTGTAAAAACTATGGCATTAAAAGTTAACTTATAAGATGTATATGCTGGGAAAGACCTTTTAATTGGCTCTTTACTGATTCTTTCCCTATATATGCTTCTGAAATGAACAGACGTCATTACTTTATTTCAGAGGGCAAAAAATTTGGGAAGCAATTATCCATGATCTTCTACCTAAAGGGTTGACAAGAGCACGCAAGGTAAGTTCAGATTACTACAAATTACAAAATATTCATACAATATGACCTGCAGTGTTCAATTGTAATATTTTTTGAGTAAACTTCAGCAATACTTGACTTGTTTTGCTTTTCCTCTGCTTTAGGCTTTGCTTTCAGGTTGCTCTGCTGGGGGTCTAGCAACCTTTTTGCATTGTGACAACTTCACAAAGATGTTACCAAGCAATGCCAGTGTGAAATGTTTAAGCGATGCTGGATTTTTTCTGGATGAGTAAGTTTCATTATTCTCTGCAACAGGCAATCTTCTATTTCCGGATGCTTACATCTTTTGATCTTCAATTTGCAGGCGAGACATAAGTTTGAATTATTCTATGAGGTCCTTCTATCATGATCTAGTTGCCTTACAGGTACTTATGTTAATCATTGGTTTAATTTTGATTGTTGAATGTGTTTTGCTGGACAATGGATACATAAGATAACTAATGACTATGACTTGGAATTTAGAGTATTCTGACATTAATGCTGCAAATGTATTCCAAAAGAAGGGCGACATGAAAGTTGCCATTTTATAGCATATGAATAGGTCCATATTTTCTGCACGTGTACATTATTTTTAGACTTTTCCTGATACATGAAAACTAGCGCGTGTGAATTAAAACAGAATGTTCCTAGTTAAAATCTGTTTTGAACCTGAACCAGTATTGTTCACATCAATAAAATGTACATGACAGGGGATAGAGCAAAATCTAAACCCAAATTGCACGAGGTCGATCAGCAATCCAAAGCTGGTATGATCTCCGTGACCCTCTAATGCATACAAGAACGACTTGTTTGCTTGCAGCTCAAGCTTTTAACTTCTTTTTTCTGCAGTGTTTCTTTCCCCAGTACGCATTGAACTATATCACAACACCTTATTTCATCTTGAACTCAGCTTATGATATATTTCAGGTAAAATTTTCATTGCTCTAGCATGTTTTATAAACCCACTACTATTCAATCTCGAGTCAATGTTCTAGCATAGTGTGATATGACCATAACTTTAACCAACGTGTTCCTTCCCCCAACAGTTTCATCATAGTTTGGTTCCACCATCTGCTGATTTGCACGGACACTGGAATCGTTGCAAGCTTGACCCAGCAGCATGCAGTGCATACCAGATCAGTGTATTGCAAGGTTGGTTTATAATTCTGAAAAAATCAAACACACACACACATATATTAAAATTTAAATCTTGTGCCAGGTTTGAGGCGTGATATGCTTGTGGCTCTTTACTCATTCTACAAAAATTCAAGAAGAGATGGGATGTTTATAAATTCATGTTTTGCCCATTGTCAAAGTGAGTCGCAGGACACATGGTTTGCTGTTGATTCTCCAAGAATACACAACGAGGTAGGTTCAATAATTACGTCAGTCTTTATTATACAATAAGGTTAACATGTTTAATTTCTAGAAGCAATTGATTATACATGATATTTGATACTTTTAAAACTTTATAACACATGTTTTTCTTTGACAGACCATTGCTGAAGCAGTTGGAGATTGGTACTTTAGCAGAAAAATAACCAAAGAGATTGATTGTCCATATCCATGCGATAAAACTTGCCACAACCTTATACCTTCACCTCAGGTAATGTCTCCATACAACCTAGGTAAAAGTGCCATAGAGGCCTCTATATTAGGATTTGGATTGCATTTTACCCATCCTACTCGAAAAACAGGCAAATTAATCCCCGCATGTTAAATTAAAAAGCAAACTGGTTATTCTGTTAAAAATTTCATTCATATCTATTGTTAAAAACGGGCCTTTGTACATGAGTATGAAATACACATGGCATGCACGTGTCACTATTTGGTTATTCGGTCAGCATGCCAATTTTTAATAATACAAATGGATGAAATTTTTAACAAAAAAAAATCAATTTGCTCTTTAGTGTAACGTATAAGGACTAACTTTGCTTTTTTTTATTAGAGGGTGCAAAATGCAATATAATTTCAAATTCCGGGCCTCAATGCTATTTTTACCTACAAGGCTACAACCTACTATCTTGCTGACAGGGCTGCTATTTGGTAAAAATAACACTGTTGTCGTCATTGAAATGCATTTGCAGGTTTAACTGAGATAGACTATTCTTTTTCTTCTAAGAAGAAATTCTTCAGTATACATCATATCTGTTGAACCTAGTCGCTCGCATGCCGTAGCTTTAATGGTGATGAAACGAAGTCCAGGTATTTTAATGTTTTAATTTTTTTTTAAAAAGTGATTGTTGCCCGAAAATCACATATCATTTAATTACAATTCATTCAAAACAATGAATGAAACCAATTGATTTCCATACATTGTTTAAAAAAAAAAAACTTTTATAATAGCAGGATAGCGGAAAAACTGTGTCGAAAATTTTTTAAATTGGTCGTAAGTGTAATTGTAATTGAAATTGAAAATTACTTGCTATACTTAAAAAATAGGCAGTAATATTCAATACTTTTATTGTTTTCTTTGCATTATACTGTAGTAGAATATGATCCTTGTAATAACACCTGGTTGTTCATGATCAATTCAATTAGATTATTGTTTCTGTATGTGTAATAATCGTGGTAAAGATCTATTTTTAATTCATTATATTCTGAATTAGTGAATTTAAATTTATTCTCATTTTATTTTCTCAAGTGCAAAATTTAAACATTATTAGTTATAAATATATTCATAGGTACCCGTACCCTAACTAAAATAATGATACCAACCTTAAAACTCTACATTTCGATTAAATTTTTTGTTATTTATGATTTCTCAGTGAAAACAAATAACAAAAGTGTAAAAAAAAAAAAAAAATCAAAAGAAGAACTTGATCTTCCTTACATAAGTATCATCAACCAAAGAAATGTCTTAGTTAAGGAGGTAAATAGTTATGTCTCATAAGATCTTGATCTTCAATAATATCAGTAATGAATGATTCATCTAGCCAAATAATAATAAAAAGTTAGAGAAATCGAATTTTACATTTATTTAATTTCAATATGGATAATACACATTTGAACACTTTAATGCCGGTGCAAAGAAAAAAATATAAAGAAAGAATACAATGAATTTGAATGTAACATTTTTAATATCTATAACTAAGGTTTTAAGGTTGAAGTTCACCTTTTTAATCTAAAAAGGATGGAAAAGAACTGCTTAGAAGGGCTTAACTAGGAGGGGCAGTCCATATCTAGGCCTTAAAGAAAGCAAAATAGAAGGTGAGTGGCGATATTTTGATGAGAGGGAGAAGGAAAACCTAGTGAGCATAAGTGTTAATACAACTTTATGTTCCATCATTGTTAAATTCCTTCCAACACACATCCTACCTCCGAATCCAAACGGCAAAAATCCCATCTTGTGCTTACACCCGCCATATAAATGATCTTCTTTAAATCTCTCTGGCCTAAACTCGTTAACATCGTCGCCCCATAATGCCGGATCGTGGTGCATTGCTACAACGTCGATCCAGATGTTGGTTCCACTAGGGATAACAAGATCATCCACCTTTATATCTTCTCTTGCTTGTCTTTGTGCATTTGGTGCTGGCGAGTATAGTCTTAACACTTCCTTCATCACCCATCCCATCTACAAATCATAGCCACATAGTATTATTCACCCAAAACCAAATTTTCAAAATTCAAAAAAAAAAAAAAAAAAAGTCAGAGAAAAATTCCAAAAATAAATAAATAATTCCACGTGAAATTGATTGGTGCTTTAGAGTTTAGAACCAAGTCAGAACTAGTGGGGAGCTGCCACTTGCCAAAGGTGAAGTGTCAAAGGGAGTAATTTGACTTGTTTCTACATATGAAATGACACGCCTCCCAAATGGTTGAACTTTGACCTTTGACATATAGAATATGTATACATTTGAACTTTTGCCTATGAAAGTTCTCATGTCATGACTCGGGAAACACATGTACACTTGAAAATTAATGAAGAAATTTATAGGAAATGAAGGAGAAGGAAAAAGAATTCTAATAGAAATCACTTGGATCAAGTTTAAAAGAGTTTAATAATGTCACTTAAATAGAATTTTGAATTTGAATTTTATTGATGAAAAATAATAGTATCAATATTCGCAATATCACTTCCTCAAAATTAGGTTACGGTAGTAGAAAAAAATTATATATATATATGAATAGAAGTTATTAATACATTATATGTAAAGTTGAAGGTTTAAAAGTTATGATGTGTGAAATTTTATCGATTTTATATAAAAATAAAAAAAGATAAATAGTTTTATGTTATATTTGTAACTTTATAAAGAAAAGATTTTTCAATAATTATTTGATTGAATTGATGTTAAGATGACTTGTGATAATTCAGTTAAACTTAATATAAGTGTATATATAAATATATATAGGTATAATAAAGATATTTACCTTCTTTAAGTCAGCAAGCTTAGTGAAATCGATCTCTCCATCTCCAATCACTTGTTTAATTTCGTCCCTCAATTGATTTTGCCAATCGGGATACATGGCCAAAAGCAACAACGTCCAAGTGAGCGCCAATGCGGTGGTTTCATGGCCACCGAAGAAGAAAGTCTTGCACTCGTCGACAAGCTCCCTCGCCGTCAAGCTCTTCCCCGACCGTCCATCGACGAGGCTACCTTCCATCAACAAACCCAACAAATCTTTTTGAGGGGACGTCCCAATATCCAAACTCTTTTTACGAGCATCGATTATGGATAAAAGCAATTGGTCGATTTCTTTTCCGAGTCTCTTGGCTTCTAGGTTTTTCTTAGGGCACATCCATTTGCTAAATGGAACACCGACGTAACGGTTGGAGTTGAAAAGTGTGGTTTGCATGGCTCTTAGTTTTTCAAACACTTTGCTCCCATTTTGGTAACTCAACCCGAAACTGGTCCTCGCAATGATCTCCCCTGCAGTCGTTGTGATTTCCCTTTCGACGTCAATTTCAGGATAACCAGAGTTTATTAGAGTAGCCCATTGGTCTAGCATCTTCGTTGCCGGTTCCACCATCAAGCTTGCCATAACCTACATTATCAAAGCAAAATGTATTTCATTAGGGTTATTATCATATATTTTTTTAATGACTAATGTATCCTTAATGCTTGTTTTAAGGTTCATAAAAATTATTTTTTTCAGGTTTTATGATTACTCTTACAACAAATATTTTCTTGAAATTTCAAACTTAAATTCTTTATAAGAATGTAATATGCGTTGCCCATTACCGTAGCAGAAAATGAATAGTCAAATTTCAAATTGTTAATGCACTCTATGCTTTGTTTGGTTATCGAAGTAACGAGGAAAGAGTTTATTTTTAATAAGTATGTGTTAAAATAGTTAATAATGGTCAATTGTTTTCAATTTAGCTTGTAATGTTCAAAATTTTTTTACTTGGTTTCTTATCGCTTAAAATTTATTATGGATGACGTTTTTGAAAATATATACTAAAACTTTCAATGGGATAGTTTTAAACTATATTTTTTTAAATTTTATTTAATTAAAATATTTAAAATCATTGAGATCAGAGTTTAAAAAATTTGACTCCATAAATGACAAGAGGAGTAACTAATAAAAATGTAAACTAGAAATTAAAATTTCACTAAAAAATAACAACTCTTCAAAATAAATAAACAAAAACTTCCTTTCCACTAAAAACAAATTATCTAAGTGCTTAAAAATAATTGATTTTTTGGTAAAAATTAAAATTAATTTATTACTAATTCATATAATAAGACATATTCAAAAAACAATACCCCTAAATTTATAAATCTATACACTGATGTAATGTCTTCTTAACGAAAAAAATCTTTAATTTATATACATTTCTTTAATAAAATCAAGACATCTATATCACATATAATAATGACCAATTCTTTTGTCACAAAAATATTTAGGAGTATTAAAAAGGTACCACTATCAATCTGGCAGTATATAATATAAGTTTTAAGCTCCACAAATATCTTTTGCAGCTATTTTCTATCCGTTATAATGCATCTTTATTTTAGACGTGCCATGTTTTAAATATAATGAATTGTTTAATGTTAATATTATTAACTAACGAAAGGGCAAAAAAAGTTAGAGATTTTTTTTTTTATTAATTTTATTTTTAGTTTTGGTCATATTTATAATTTCTTTCCAATCTATAAATAGAAAGATGATACGTTTTAACACATTCAAACTCATATTTTCATATATTGATAACAATATTCTTATCACTCGAATTAAAATTCAGTTGACCTGAAGCATTATTTCTTTAAATTTATACTTTTTAATCACCTCGTGTACTGATAACTCAAAACTTTTGGATTTCTTAAAAATATATACAATTAATATATTTAAAAATAAATAAATGGCTTAATATATTAGTTTATATGCATACAGTGCCAGGCCCAATGTTGGGTATAAATGCATGTTTTCGTGATTTTGAACAAAAAGAAAAATGCTTGTTTTCCTACTTACTTTTACTCTATTTTTTGTGTATCAATTGTTGCGTTAACTTTATATGAATATATGATTATGGTTTTTTATTGTGACGTAATCGGATGGATTGGATTAGGAATTGATTGAAAATTTTATTTGGAAAGAGATATCAAACGGTTGAATCATAAATTGATATAAACCGATTGAATTGAATTGAATTAAATAATCAACTGAACTTTTTTATTTTTATAAATTTTTATTAATTATTTAATTCAACTGTATCAACCATTTAAATTGACAAAACCATTAAAATTAATAAATTGAAGAACTGCTGAATCACCCGTTTGATTTTGAAAACAAATGTTTTCTACTTCACAAGTTAAGACTTTTACGCTTTCAGAGACGCTGTCGGTTGTGGAACATGCAATTGTTCATTGTTTTCCACCAAAGTGTGCAGAATGGAGCCTAGGTTGTTTTAGGATAAATTAACATTTAGTCTTTAAATTTGATAATCTTTTAATTTACTCCCTAAACATTTTTCTCTATTAATCTCAAATCTTGATAATATTTCTTAATTTAATCCTTACACTTAGATTCTGTTCAAAAGTAATGCCATGACGTTCTGAGATTTTGGAATATTTTAAATTTTTTATATAAAATCTAAAAAATAAAAAAATTTATTAAAAAACTTTTAGATGATAACATGGTACGATCTTGAGATGTCGTATTATCATAACTTAACAAAATTCATGTTCAAGCATCAAACTAAAAAAAAAAAAAAACTAACAAGTATCGGGACTAATATGGACAAAAAATATCAAAGACCAGTTGAGAAGCAATACCAAGTTAAGGGACTAAATATTACTTTACCCGTTTTTTTCTTTTAATTTGTAAGAAGATAAAAAGGAAAGAAAATACGAAGGATAATAATACCTTTAAGTTAGAAGGAGAAAATGCAGGCGTAATAACATGGCGATGGCGAACCCACTCATCTCCTTCAACCATCACCAACCCACTTCCAAACATAGGCTCCCTATCATGTTTAAACACTTTGGGTTTCCCCCAACTCTTTCCCAACACTCCCGCCGACATGTTCTTTAAAAACTCCGGTTCCGCAACGTACAAAAACGGCTCCGTCCCCAGCCAGTATATGAACAATTTCCCTGCAACCCAAAAGCACAAGCTCAAACACGCCGTAAAATCATAAGCCATACCAAATTAAAACAAAACAAAACTTACCATACGATTGCTGCCAACGAGCAAAATAAGGAAACACAGTGGAGTGTATATCGTGGGAAATAATATTAAGTGAAGAAGAAATGTTTGTATTCATACTGTTTTTCATCTCTGTGATGTTTCCCATTGGAAAACTAGGGATTGGACCTGTAAATCCATTTTTTTTAATCTTGTTGTAAGCTCTAATGGGTAGAACCCAGCATGAGAATATCAATGTGGAGAAGAAATGAAGGGAAAAACTTATGATGGCTATGGTGAAAAGAAGTTGAAAAAACAGGAAAAACCCCATTATTTGTAGCTCTCGCGGGATCTATATAAGTGAGGTGTATAATTCTTAGTGTGTGTATGTGTATATATATATGTATGAGCTAAATTTGTATGGAGATCGATGAGATTTTAAGTGGGTATTTATAGGAGAAGGAGGAAGACTTGGGGGGAATTCAAGAATGTCGGAAATTTGACTCCGCACCCATTTTCAAGTCTTAAAAATCTCATGTTGGACCTTTTGAAAAGAGGAATGAAAAAAGAAAAAGCTGCTTGCATGAATTGGATTCATCACTATCTTTTCAAATATGGGCTATCTCGGTCGGGAGCTTTACGATTTGATTTGAATATGAATGGGATAAATCAACAATTTAGGCTCTAAATTTGATAATTTTTAAATTTGGTCCTTTGAATTTTTTTTAGTTCGTTTTTAGTTTCATAATATGATAATTTTTTTTTTAAATTTGTTCCATAAACTTGAATTATGTTAAGGTCTGATGACGTGCCACTTTGAAAATGTACCACACCATTACCTGATTTTTTTTATAAAATTAAAATTAAAAAATTGTAGATTATTTATAAATTGATATTTTATAAAATTAAAATAAATTAGTTTATGAATGGAATAAAACAATATTTTAGTCTCTAAATTTGGTCATTGAAGCTTTTTTAGTTCGTTTTTAGTCTCGACATTTAGTGATTTTTCTCAATTTGATCCATGAATTTAAATTATGTTAAGGTATGTTGATGTGGCTTTTTGAGATTGTATCACATCATCAATTAAAAATTTAAATTTATTTATATAAAATATAAAAATACCAATATTTATTTAAAATTTTAAGAAATTATATATATTTTTTAAATTCAAGTAATTATGTGACACAATTATTATAGTCTCATATCATCATACATTAATGAAATCCAATTTTAAGTAAACTGGAAAAAAAACTGTCAAGTTTCATTATTAATGTGGACAAAAAAAAGTTCAATAACCACTGTGAAAATTTATCAAAATTTGGGACTAAATATTTTTATATCTCAATTTATTTAATATTTACATTTACTATATATAATTTTTTTAAATTTATATCTGCCATGTGGCATACTAAAAGGCCGCATCATGTCACCAGTTGATTGGTTATCAGTGCTATGTCAGTATAAATTAACAGTGTTAGTACAAATGTACCAACTTAAGTGACGTAATACAAATTCAAGTACCAACTAAATACTTTTAAACAAGTTAAGGGGTCAAACCACATATTAACCCTTTTTAAATGTTTACAATATAAATCTAAAGTTGTATGCTTATTTAAGTGAAAAATCTCGTTAATACTCCGATAAGATGAAAAAAACGATTAAAGCAATTATATAAAAAAATTCTAGATTAATATTTATAATTGATATTTTATAAAATTAAGGGTAAATAACATTGGTAGTCACCCAACTATTAATAAATTCATTTTTGGCCACTTAATTAGGAAAAGTTAAAAAAATCTCCCAACTATTCGATATTTTTATCACTAGTTGCTAAATGGTTAACGGTAAGATGACGGTTCAATTTTTAAAAATGACATAATAACAACTTTATACCTCAAACATTTATATATTTTGTCACTTTAATCTTGATTCTAAAAAAAATTAACCCTCAACGTTTATAAATTGTGTAATTTGATATATTTTATAGTTTTTGCTTTTCTTTTTGAACCATCCACCTAGAAAGCTAAAAAAATTTATCAACTACATTTGATAAAAAAAGTACCAAAATTGAAACACCCAAAAAGTCAATATCATAATTTTCACCTTTAATCATTCTTTTCTCTCGACACCTTGATTTTTCATGGCTTGATTGAACATAAAAGGTTGAGATGGCTCGATCTTCCTTAATCAACTTTTTATCAAATTCATAAGATTCATGTGTAAATTGTTTGGCATCGATTTAATTGAGTAGCTTTTGTTACTGTTTTCGTTGTTCTCATATTTAATTAACATAAAAAATCTCAACACTCGTTCAATTAACCTATTAAATTTTAAAAAATTAAAATTAAATTAACCCAATATATAAATATTGAATATTAAAATTATTATTATGCTAATTTTAAAGTTGACAATTCCCATTTTCATCGGTGATTTAAAGGCTGATGAAAAAATAATAATAATTAGTAATAAAAAATTAGAAGGTTTTTGTCGACCAGCCTGATACGTTGGGTGACTTTTTCGGCTTAAAAGTTAACACTGTAAAAACACACACGCACACACAAAAACACGGAACACCGCCCGTGCTTTCCTCTACTTTCTGTGACCAAATGTCTTTCTCCACGTGTAATTCAACGTTTCAACTTCGAGTCAATTTCTCCGAAGCTTAACCCCTCGAATTAAAGCTTAATGCTTGCTATTTTTTATTTCTTAAAAATAATCTAGGGATAAAGCAACAATAGTCCCTGAAGTTAGTAACAATTTTCAATTTGGTTTCTTTTTTTTTTTTTGTCCATATTAGTCTCGAATTTGGGCAATATTTTTCTGATTTGATCCTTTGATCTGGATTCCACTAAGGTGTAGCCAAAGAGGCAGGTAGGGGGCCAACTGGGAAAAAAGGAAAATTACTTTTTAGCCCCTCCCTAGAATTGAAAGATTCAATTTAGGCTCTTTTAACATTTGATTAAATGGAAAAAAAGATAATTATATCCCTTTTAAAAAATTAATAATCTAATTTAAATATTTTTAATACAAAACATTTAGCTTTGTCTCTCTCACTCGTACAAAATTTTTTGTTTTACCTACGATGATGATGTAATATAATACGTTTTCACTTAAAAATTTAAAAGATTATGACGTAATATCAAAATGTCATAGTCATCATATCTTAACCAAATCCAAATTCGTTAATCAAGTTAAAAAAAAAAAACTATAAATTTTAAGATTAATGTGAATAAAAAAAATCAAAGCAAAAAAAAAGTTATTTCACAAACAGTATTATATATTGCCACGTGAAATCCTTTTTAATACTGGGTTCTTTTTAATCTTTTAGTATACCTTAAAAAATGTCATCCTTTTAACATTATTTGTGAAATTTTTGTTTCATGTATCTCCATTCATGATTTATTGATTTATATGCATTAAAATAATAAAACACATTATATAATAAACAAATAAATATAAAAATTAATATGGTTTATCTAAAAATGAATGACACATCAATAATAAAACTAAATATAAATTATTTCTTATTAATTTTCAATTATCTATTATTAAAAATAACTAACATTTGATTTTATATAATCTAATACTTCATTGATCCTATAAACAACCAAGTATCAAATAATTTAAAACTTCAAATCTAATATAATTGTTACATTTTTTTTGTTGTAAATTATCATTTGAGTTGGATTATCCGACCTATAAATATTTTTAATTAATTTAAAGGGTGTATATCATTGTATTACTATACTAATGATTAATATTAATTTATATTATTTTCTGACATTTAAATTTAAATAAATGTATTATTACGAATTAAAGATAATTTTAAATCAAATCGAGTCGAATTTAGATCGAGTCTTAATGAAGATAATGTGTAAGCACAAATGATACAAAGTTATTTTAGAGAAAAAAAAACAATAATATTAAAACATCTTAATTAAGAGATTCTTGTAGGTGCAAATATAATATATAAGCACAAAAGTATAATGTCATATCAGAAAAGAAATCCTCAAAATAGCATGCTTTTTTTGTCTGTTATTCTCATATTTAATAATCACATTAATTCGTTATTTTTTTAAAAGAATTAAAGTTAAATCAAAGCCAAAATCTTACTGTTTTGGGTATAAAATTGCTTATATTAAAAATAAAAATAAAAAGGTGCAGTAGGGTTCATGCCTGCAAGGGAAAGCATTTTAGTGTTAGGAGCTGCCACAAGATATGCATTTCTATTTAAATAGTTGTGAAAATTGTGAGATTAACAAATATTGATAAATATAATTTAGTGGATGGCCAGCATTTAAATGAAAAAGAATAAAAATAAAAGTATAGGTCACAAGTTGCAATAAAATAGTGACCAAGAGGAACCTTGTAGCTTTATTCTTGAATTTTATTGTTCAAAAAATAAAAAATAATTTTTTTTTAGATTAATATATTTTAAATGATGAAACGAATTTTTAATTTTATATTATTATCATGCGAAAAAATTTAATTCAATTCATAAACTCCTCTAAATAACAACACTAGGATAATAGGATTATATAAGCACTACGGTTAGTGGCTCTGCCACTAAGAGATGCCATGCCTAAAATGGTAAAATTTCAATTTAGATTTTTTATAATTTATAAAATTTTAAATTAATAATGATGAAGTTATATTATCTTTTTAAAAATGATAAAAATTTGATTTAACCCTTTAAAGATATAGGCTGCTAAGATAATGAAATTATATTATTTTTATTATCGTAAAAATATATAATTTAATTTCAATCCTCTAAATTTTTTTTAACTCCGCCACTGTTTGATACTATTACTTATTAATATTGATATCGTATTTTTAAATATTTATATATTGTTTAATTTCTACTTTCTTAATAAAAAATATACACATTCAAATATTTAATTTTTAAATTTACTAATTGAATTGAATAACTTATAATGATTTTTGTTTACATTTTAAAATATAAATAATTTATATCAAAACAATACAAATTAGTATCAAGAAGAATGAACCAAAGCACATTAATATTTTGATGAGAATAAATTTTTGACAAAATGATGAGAATAAAATTTAGATTGCTTAATATCAATTTAAAACCGAAATAATTTGTTAATCAAATCATGTTGGCAACATGACTTTCTTTTAGGTAGTCGTGTCAAGAAAGAATCATGTTTTATCGAATTAAATTATATATTACGCATATATACATATAAATCACATTTCTATTTTGAAAAAGGAATAATATAATTTTTGGTCCTTAAATTTAATAAATAGATTTATTTTTATATTTGTAATTTTTTTATCCGCTTTGGCATTTAAACATGGTAATTAAATATATTTTTTATCTTTGAACTTGCAAATATAGAAGTTCGATGATGTGGTACTTTGAGATTATACCACATCATCACTTGAAAATTTAAAAAAAAAAAATATATATATATATATATATATATAAATAAATGTTCTGGTGTGACGTAGTACAATATTAGAGTATCATATACATCGTTCTAATAGTCAAATTAGTGGTTGAACCAATCAGATCAAATCATTGGTTTTACAATTCAATTGGTTTTGATCGGTTCAATAGCTAAACCAATAATAATTAAATAACTAGTTAAAAATTCATAATAATATAGAAATAAATATTTTATTAAACTAGTTCAACTATTGATTTTTGTATAAATTTTTTTATTTTTATCGATTTCAAGCAGTTTCGATTCAATTGCTTCAGCCTTTTGTTTGGACTAGTATATTGATTCAATCTCAGTCCGATCGACCAATCCAATCATATTTCAAGAACATTGATCACATCATCAAATCTTGAAGATATCAAAGTTTAGGGACCAAAATGGATCTAGCTGCCAAATTCAGGTATTAAAATGAACAAAAAATATAAATACCAAAATGAACCTAATTACTGAGTTCAGGGTCAAAAATTATATTATCCCTTTGAAAAATGACAACCCAAGATCCAGCGTCTGCTAGCTTGGACCGAATCGCAGGTTGCAATATTTTACCCAACTAATTAGAAACCCATGATTTTGTTATGTTCTTGCTTATATTAGTACAATTTAAAAAAAGAAAGAAAGAAAAGCACATTGTTGACAAATTTTAAAAATATTTTTTTATGTAATTAAGATTGGTTAGTAGAATCCATATCCTATTTTTTTTTTTAAATATTTTTATTTTCAACTTTGAATGTAATAAAATTTTAAAGCAATACAATGCAAATTAGGAGGGATGGTGCATGCGTGAATATATCCAAATTCATCGTCAATTTACAAGAAAAATGTGAGCTTAAAGGGCACTACCGCACTAGAGTTTGTATTTTGGACGATTTTTGTGCTTAAATCAGTAAAAAATGGATATTATGAAGAAAGTAAAGTGCTCGAGGTTGGTAAAAAAAATGACGGAGAAAGAAAAAAACCCCTCAAAGGGAGAATTCCCCGTGAATATATCTTGGATACAAAAGTTGTTATGCTTTTTTATTACAACTCTACAAAGCTAATAGCTTCAGGGTTGGTTTGTACTAGACTACATAATGATTTTTATTTTATTTTTTATTTTCAATTTTATAGTTTATGATCAAAATTTTAATTGTTCTTTCGAACAATATCATTTTCAAGTTTGAAACTTACATTCTCTCGTTAAAATTGAAACGTATCTTACTATTACACTAAACATTTATTAATTTTATGTTATTATATTTGACTTCATTTATATTTTGATTCAAACAAACTTTCTTTATATTTTTGAAATTGGAAAACCTATTGCTTTCTATGTTGTTATTCAATACTTTGAGAGAGACCAAAAAACACAAAATATATATATATATATATCATCTGTCATGTGCGCTTAACATTTCCTTTTGACATGTTCAAAGTATGGTATAATTTTGCTTCAATACTGACCATAAATTTATTTGTTCTAGTAAGGTTTTATGGTTTATATTAATCTTACATTACAACTTGGGTCCATAGCTCAGTGGCAGAGCATTTGACTGCAGATCAAGAGGTCACCGGTTCGAACCCGGTTGGGCCCTAAATTTTCAATTTATTTTTCCCTGAGTTGTGGAGATAAGCGGTGTCGTTTTATATATATTCTGCAGGATCCTTATGGCTTATGGGCTATAAAATAGGTCCGCAGTTTGCCAGAGGTTTCTTCGCTGTTTACCTTTGTTTTTGCTTTAAATTTCGTTTTTGATTTTTGTTTTCGAATGAAGAAGAAAAGCTTCTAAAGTTCATAATAGTTGTGAAGATTACTAGATTTTTTAAGTCATTTTATTTATAAAAAAATAAGAGCTTAGTACATGTGAACTAATTATAATTACTTGGTGAAGTTTCTTTTAATACAATATGAGGATTTTTTTTTTGGGTAAGATAACAAAAAGCATAAACTACATAGAGTGATTATTATGAAGCCCAATGCCTAAAGGATTGAGTAACTATGCCACGATAGGCTAGGTGGAAGAGTTTGCGATGAAGCATGGGTCTTCCGGTTGACATTTCGGAGCTTATTCCTTGCTGAAGCGATTTAATATCCTGATGGATGGGCTCGATCTTCCATTGACCAGTACTTTGCCTCGGAATAGTGGATACCATTTTCGGTTGGGACAATGCAGTTGAGTTAATTGGATCCGAATGTGCTTTAGCTTGAGTAAGATCATTCGAGCTAGGAGTAGTTGGCTGTGTAGTTCTGAATGATCTTGGTAATATTTGGCCATGTATGTTGGAACAGGAGTATACCCAACAATTGCTACTGCTGCCCCAAAGTATGTGTCGTGTTGAGTGAATGAAGACCAGTATAATCGAGAAGGGTGAATTATTGAGGCAAAGTTGAGTTTTCAGTTCAGGTTGTTCGATTTGGCTTTTGGCCAGTTTAAAAGGGATTTGGCTTGTCCGATTGGAAGAGAACTTGGTACTGTTGGGAACAACATTGTACACTTTGGACCACTGCTATAGGTTTAGCAGTCAGATTGTTGAAACAAACTCAGTTGCAATGCTTCCATAGTTGCCAAAGAATTAGGATCCATTCATTGTACATGTTTGGTGGAAGAGGTCAGATTTTGAGTATTGTCGAAAATTGTAATTTCATATCATCCCTATCCTTTTTTAACAGGAGACAATAAATCAAAATTTTATTTTTGAAAAAATTCAAATTCAATTAAAAATATTAAAAATTAAGAATAAAAATTTGATTTATCATTTACCTATTCAAAAGAAATAAAGATAAAATGGAATTATATTTTCATCCAATCCCTTTTTCGTCCAACCCACTGAAAAATCTATTCTCGTATATCCGCTACTCCCAAATATTCCGACCGGATGGAGTATTGAGAACCAAACCATATAGCTCTGGCGAAAGAGCATGTGCGGAACAGGTGGTCAATGTTTTCATCCATGCGATCACACAATGGACAATTGGCGAGCACACAGTTCTATACGGAGAGGGAGGTAGTTGAGTCACAGTTTCCAAAGGAAGATCAGAAAAGCCGGATTTTCCGTAAGGCTTTCCAATTCATGCGAAGGGTAGTTGCGGGTATTCCAACCTTGTGTTGGCCGGAGAGATATCGATACGCATCCTTTACAAAAAACTGCCCTGAGAAATTATACTTCCACAAGTACCTGTCTTGTCCGTCAGTAATTGCAAACCCTCAGGCGTTGAGTTCCCCAATGGAACAAACACCGTATCCGTGACCAAATAGGCAATGCTTGGGAACGTGCAGAATTAAACAGTTGTTAACTGTTCTTTTTATATTTATTTTCTTAAAAATAACTTAGCTCTCAACTTTCACTTTTTTTTTTAATTCCACATTTATTTTTTTAGTTAAATTTGATCATTAATTTTTTCAGAATTGTCAAATTATTTTTAAACGAAAATGTTTACTAAAATAATAATTTTTTAACGATGTTGGTGTGGTAAGTCGTGTGGCGGTTCACGTATACTTCGTGTTAACGTGATACTATTTGTCTTATATTTATATCGAAAAATAATTTAAAATTATTAGAATATTCAAAAATATTATAAAAATGCAAAAAAATAGCATGACATAAATGCAGTCTGCCATGTTTAAAAAATTAACATTTTAGTGAGTATTTCTATTGAAAACAACAATTTGACTCTTTTTGAAATGTTGATGGTTAAATTCGACTACCTTTTAAAATTGATAATCAAATTTAGCTAAAAAAAGAATAAGGGTTAAATTGATAAAAGATGTAAATGTTAAGGGCTAAATTTATCTTTATGTCTTTAAAATATACGTAAGAATTAATTAAAATTAAAATTATTATTTTTCTAGGCATCCACCCCTTAATGGGCTTACAGAATGCAAATAACTAGTTAATGAGCTCGCTCCAGTAGATATCTTAAGAAAAAAAAAAATTAGCATTTCTCTTCCTCTTAATGTAAGTAAATCACACTGCATTTTTAAAGAGAGATTCGAATTCGAATTTTGAAGATAATATTATCGAGAGGATTAATTACAAAATCTAAATATGAACTGTAAAACGAACATGGAAAATTAAAAAAAATCATTAAATAACTTAAAGATCAATTAATGCCCCCATTAAAATCATTCAATATTTAATTCCTATCATCAATATTTTGATGATAAAAGAAATATTAAAGACTTTCTCTTCTCCTCTATTGTTTGCTTACATGAAGAAGGAAAGAATCAAACACAAATAACTTTTGAATATAGCTTTCTAAGATTTTTTTCATTATGCTCAATCATGCAGCTCTTAAAGCTTTGTTTGAAGGCAAATCTTTAAAGCAAATTCACCAACTATGATTGATTCTCTCGGATCCTTCCCTTCTTTTCACACAACTTCCAAAGTCCCTTTTCCCACTCTTAGGTTAAGTCACGTTTTCGTTTTCTCATAATGCTATGGTGATTACTAATTATTCTCTCAAGTCTCAACTAAGAGTTGGCTCTTTTACAGTATAGACAACTTTTCAACCCCATTTAATTTTAATGTCCAAAAGAAAAAGGTTGATACTATTTATCACATTACCACAAATGCATGGATATATGTTAAAAAGGTTAATATATCGTTTGCTACTTGAATTTAGTTTCGATATTCAGTTTGATATTAGGATAAAACGGTTTTATGTGTTTTAATTAATGTTTAACACGTGTGTTCTAATAAAAAAATTTAAGTACTTGATTGGGATAAACAAGGTTTAAGTATCAAATTGAACAAGTCAAATTTAGATACTTAACTGGGACAGAAAAAAGAAAAAAAAAACTCAGGTATCAAATTGAACGTTGAAACTAAACACATGTACTGAATAGTATATTAAACTTGTGTTGGAATCCTATATGTTTAGCCTTTGGATTTTACCATCTTGTGTCAACAACACTTCAACAACTTTTACCTGCACCCATATGAAACCAAATTATCCAAATCTAATTTGAGAATGGATCTCCCTATATCTCTGAAAAGACTGTTACCTTTGATCCATGCATACTTTAAAACATAGAATCTCCATGTAGGTCATTTTCTAGCCAAATTATATCTAGGTTTAAATAATATGGCAAATAAAAACCACTAGAATTTTGGGTTTTTTATTTATACGTAAGTGGCTAACAACTTGCAGCTAAAAATTTGGTTTCGAGAGATGTGAATAATATAAAGATATAGCCATAGAGCCATAGGGTTCAAACTTTTAAGCCACCAAAGCATATGGCCACAAGTTTCTATACACAGTCTATATATATGTTTGACTCGGCTAGTTATATGACTGTGTGATACAAATACATATAGTTTATATACAATGTGAAATGTGAAAACAATAATTAAAAGGAGAAAAGGATTTGATCGTCAAAATGGACAACCTAGTAAAGCAAAAAACTAAAGTTTAAATTGTCATATCAGTAAGTAAAGAATGGAGAACAAAGAGACCCCACAAGCAAGGGATCGAGGGAACACATCGATGTAAGTGTATCAGCAGGAGATCGTGCGGGGGGCAGGCATGTGCCAGTGGTGTGAACCAGTGGGGGATGAGTGTGATGTGATGTGCTTCAAATATGGCTTTGGTTTATAGCTTTTTGAATCTTTTGACTTCACCACCACCATCTCCGCCGCATGCAGCAAGCTAAGCAAATCCAACATACGAGAGAGAATTGCTTAATGCAGTTCTTCTTCGTTTTTTGTTTGGAGAAAACTCTTGGGTAAAAAAAATCATTTTAGTCTCTTTTAATTTCGATATTAAGTAAATTGATCTTTTTAAAAAAATTGAAATCGAAATAATTTAATTTATGTCAATTTCGAAAGTGAGTAACTAATGATAATTAATCACAATATTAATGTTTTTCGTCAATTGTACACAATTTTAATTGATATAACAAATTCTATCAACCTGATCTTGATTTAATAAATTTAGCCTGGAACATTTGTAAATGTTGAGGATAAATTTGTTAAATTTTTTAGAATCAAGACAAAATTGACAAAATATGTAAACATCGAGTACTAAATTTTTTATTATATCAATTGAAATTACAATTGACTTAAGACATTAATGATGTGATTAATTCTCCTTAATTGCCCATTTTCAAAATTGACAATGATTAAACTAATTTGCTCAATATTGAAATTGAGAAGGACTGGAGAAATTTTTTTACCGAAACTCCCCTACATTACCGATGACAAATAGTTATCGTTTTTTTAGTAAGCAATTATACGCCACGTATAATCCACTCTTATAAGATGCTTCTGTTTAACGAATTCTTCGCTTTTCAGGATACTCAAATTTTTAAATAAACCGATAAATAAAATCCTAACTCAACCTAAAAACAATACAAATTTTAGTAAAACCTCAGTGGATGCTTTAGTTAGGTGTTTAACTTTTTAAAATTTATTTAGTTATGAGAAGAGTTAGGCACTGACCTCTCCTTCAACAACACCTCTTAATATCACTTTAATGGAAGCTATCCAAACGACATGATTTAGAATGGAAGCCTATAATAATGATATCCCCACTCTGATATGTTTTTTTACAAAAAAAAATTGATGTGGAAACCCTATTATTTTAAATATATTTATAGTTTTAATTAACTTAACCAATTGATGTTAAGTTGATTTCATTGGGTTAATTTATACTTTAAAACTCAATTAGATTAATTTATTTTATATTATGATCAATCAAGTTAATTTAGCCGGGAAAAACGACTGAACCAATTGAAATGACTATTTGCTCGCCTTTGTTAGAATCTGTATATAAAATATAAATTTAAAAATCGGTTGAGAGGTCAACTGAACCCTAAATAAAGTGATGTAGAATTTGATATCAAATCTTCGATTGATACTTATCTCATATTCGATCTTAATCTTTTCTTTTGTTTGAAAAAACCAGCTCACTGATATTTTGATTTCAATAAACTATTTGAATGTGACCATTGGGTACGATATTGGATACATGTCGTGTCTGTGCAAAATTGCATATATAAAGGGTAAAGATGAGAATAAATAAAAAATAAAAAAAGAGGAGAAAGGAAATAAAAAGGGTTACAGTCATTTTCTCAAGTGGAGTCGGTGCTCAATTTGTTGCAAACAACATTAGCTGTTTGATTGTTACTCTTACCTGCCTCTAAGACAAAGCTTTATTCAATCTCTCTATCTTGTCTGTCCTCAATATTTCATGCCATATCCCTTGGGTCTCGCCTTTTTTCTATTTTAGTTTATTGTTATAATAGTAAAAATTGGGTACAGTTGTAAATTACACTGCATTTAAAAAAAAAAAAATCAAATTTGAAGATAATAATATTATCAAGGACAACTACAAACTCATAATTTTTTATAAACTATAAAATGAATATTTATACGTACAAAATCATAAAAGCCCAATGTATTAAAAGTCAAATTACATTTTATCTCTTTTACTAAAAATTGGATAAATTAGATCATATACGTTATATGAAAGAGTAAATTAATTTTTTCTGTTAAAATTTCATTCATTCCTCCTACTAAAAATTAGCATGACAAACAAAATAACCAGAAAATTACACGTGATGTGTCCCGTGCCCATGTTACTTTTATCATATGAATACTTTAATTATAGAGTAATAATTATTATATTTACGTTTTGATATATGCAATCTGCTGTATGCTTTAACTTTAGAACAATTTAAGCCAATGTAGGGTTACGTGTCTTTGTTTTATACGTATGCTATAGAATTATAATAATTTAGCTAACTATTTAAGGCGACTAATTAAATTAATGAATATAATAATAATTATAGTAATAAAATAAAGGTCCAACAATGCTCGAGAAGATTGATTACTGGTTTCGTCACTACACGAGTTTTTGTTTCCTTCTTCTTTAGAAATAATGGATTTGAGATTGCAATCAAATAATTTCAATTAGGTTAAACTATATATGAGATTTGAGATTAAATATATATTTACTTATAAGACGGGTCGCAATAAATATTGATCGTTGAGAAACTCTTTAGAATTGATGAATATGTTTAACTTAAAATTTTAATTAATTGGGATTATTGAAATAGATAACAAGTGGCTTAATACCTCTTTTGCCCCCCTACTATTTTCTTAATGTGTTTTCATTATGTATATTCTTTACCTCATCTATATTTTCCATTTAAAAAACCTTCCCATCCAATCAAATGTTGCCACGTGCAATAAAAAAATTCATTTTTCCTAAAAAAACAAAATTTTTAAATTTTATGAATTTTTAAAACGTTTTTAAGTTTCACGTACTTGTATATTCAAAAAAAAGTTTTTCGTACTTATAATTTTTATAAATATTTTTTTTCCAATTTTTTTATATTTTTAAAGAATTTTTTAACAGAAAATAAAACGTGAAGCGTGGTATGCAAAATGAAAGTGCAAGGGCCAAAGTGATAAAAAATAATATAGATACTAAAGTGATAATTTAACTAAAGTTCTGAGGCCAAAAGAGGTAACAAGTCATAATAATTTTAAAAGGAAAAAATAATTTTGCGAAGCCCGGTGATCTGAAGCTTGAAACATTAGCAAGATTTGGCAAGAGAACTCTTCATCTATATTTTTAAATCAGATCGTTGATTGAACCGACTAGGTCACTGATTCATCAATTCGATTAAAATTATTAAAATTAAAAAAATTTTAAAAATCTCGAATCGATTAATTTTTAATCTAACCGACTTAAATTGATTCTTCAACCAATTTATAATCTAATAAATCTGACCAGCAAATCTAATTTGATTCAAGCAACACTACCCTCATAACTTAGAAAGCAATCACATCACCTCCCTTTTTCGAACTCACAGTACTTAAATTAACCTTTTTCCATATTAACTGTGTTAGTGCACATGCTAGTTGAATGGCTTTAAATGTAAAGCTATTGCAAATTATATATTATAGGTTTAATAATAATGGTGAAAGAAAATGAAATTTATGTCCTTGTATTGCATGTTATGTGCCTACTGTCATCCACGTGAATCTACAAAAGCTATTTGCTGTCTAGCTAAGGTTAGTAATCGACTTTCCTCTCTCTCTACTTATAATTTACATAATTGAAACTTTAGTGGTCTTTAATGTCTCAGAGTTTCTATTTAGAGTGAGCATTCAATCAAATCGAATCGAATCGAGTGAAAATTTTTCGAGTTAGTCTAGTTTATTAGTTTTATTTTATCTCTTAATTGGATGAAGTTTTCGAATCAAGTGGAATAAATTCCTT
Organism: Kokia cookei; assembly: GCA_039519145.1. Taxonomy (NCBI): domain Eukaryota; kingdom Viridiplantae; phylum Streptophyta; class Magnoliopsida; order Malvales; family Malvaceae; genus Kokia; species Kokia cookei. Next base: position 1,472,779 of record CM076909.1, on the reverse strand, counting down.
TTTTTTCTTTTTTATCATCAAATTAAGTAAAGTTATAAAATGATCACCTAACTATTAGTAGATTTCTTCTATGAAGTTGCAAAATTGTCATCCAGCTAGCTAATATGAAAAAGGAAACACCAAAAATCTAAGGTGGTTAAGTGACAAAAAAGACAAAATTGAATAATTGAGTGACCATTTTTTAACTTTTTATAGTTGGTGATAAAAAAAAATTTACTAATAATTGGATGATCATTTTATAACTTTTCATGGTTTGATGATCAAAAAAAGACAAACTTGGTTGGATGACTACTAATATAGTTTACCCTAAAAAAATTAAGGCCAAAACAAAAAATAGTTAAATGTTAGGGACTGAATTTGACAATTACACCTATTGTAGGGTGCTATATTTTTGGAAAATTCACCCAAGAAATAAAGAGATTATAAGCCAAGCGGCGATGATGAAGACCCAAATTCTCGTGACCATAAGATAAGGAGCGTTGTGCAGCCGTAGGCAATAAAGCAAAGCAAAGTGCCGAGCCCCAAAGCTTCTTCTTCCTCTATAAAAATAAATGAAATCAAAGAACTAATGAAAATACCATCTCTACCATAAAGCCTTCACAGAAAAATCCAGTTATGAACCCCAGTTTTCCAAGCCTATTCCTAGTGCAGGTGGAGAGCTCCAAAGGGATCGCATTGATCTAATGTTGATGATGGGCTTCCTTAAAAACCTTAATGAATTGATAATTGATTTTCGTTGATTCAGTTCAGTACTCATTGGATCATGCGATCCCTTCGGAATTTTCCATCGCTAGCTCTAAATTTTTATCAACCCATTTCCCTTCTGGTAAGCTTGCTCATCCTCGTGTTTCCTTTTTTTGTGTTCGTGAAAAATAAAAATAAATATGGATTTTTAGTTTTTTTTTTTTCTCTGTAGCTTTAGTTTCTGTGTGCTAGTGCTAGTGTTATCAGCTATGGGGAAACTGGTTTTGATTGACAGCATGAAATTTGATTTGGAAGGGTATTTTTTTTTCTGGGTTTTAGTTCAAATATACAAGGAAGATGCTCTAGAAAATTAAATACTAGTCCTTTTCTTTTATAGCCCTTATATGCTATTGGAAACTAACATCACCTTCATAGAATGAATATATAACTTAATAGAGTCCTATAGCTTAATTATTTGTATCACGCACTGTAATGTTATTCCTGCTCCAATTTGTCATCATTTACAAAATAAATCTGCCCTCTATTATACACTATGTTGTTTGGAAATTATGGTGATTTGCGACGGTTCACTTGAAGGGTGAGAAGCCATAGAAAATCTAGAATAGTCAAAATACAGTCCTCTTAAAGGATTTAAGTAGAGGAGAGATGAGATAGAGGACTCAAAATATTCCACAAGAGAGAGTGTCATGTTCCTTGTCTTGATGTTTGTGGACTTTTAAGGAGTAATCTTTATCATTCTCAAAGTGTCACAAGTCGTATGCGTTTTGATTTTGGATTCCTTATCGTCATAAGTATGGATTGTCATAACAAAACAAATATATATAATGTGTGAATGACAAATACTTTATTCATATTCGAGATGTGATTTCAATAGTACGGATTTACGTGATGATTTTTTTTTATCAAGAATATGGATCTATAAAATTATTGAAACGCGAGGTGAGCTAACGAGTTAAGTATAACGTGTATATATAACTACATTATAAAAATATAGGATGTGCAATGTGAATGTCCATTGCTCATGTGGCTAAGTTGAATGGGGGCATAATTGAGTTATGTTGAGTTTAACTTATAAGATATTGAAGCTTGTTTCTTATTAAAACTTGAGCTTAATTTAAGATAAAATTCAAGCGTTTTAACTTTATTTGGTTAAACTTTAGATTAAGTTGGTTTGTCAGGAAAAATGAAATTGATTCATTCGCTCGATTTTACATTTTATTATTTTATATCAAAATTTTGAATATTAATTAAAAATTAATAAACTTATTAAGCTCAACTCAAACTCTGACAAATAACTCGACCAAATTCAATATTTTTTTCACTTAAAATTATCGTTTACAAAACCCTATTTTCCTTGTGTAGCTTCGTAGTACTGAATTACTGATTTACTTGTTGTGGAGTACGTACCAAAAAAACTGGGCTATTTTATTTATTACCCTCAATCTTTTTAAAAGAAAAAATTCTAAAAACAGTGTTTTAATAATGTCTTTAGTTTTATTTTGATCTGCCAATTATTAATTTTTTTCGATATAATTATTCAACCTCAAAATCAAATATTTTAGTCACTCTCTCGTTAATTACCATTAAATGAGTGACAGAAAATTAACGTGAATTTTTTTATTGACCTAATAATAATTTTAACTCTCTAATTTTTTATACATTTCATCGACTTAATTTTAAATAGTTTTTCATTTCCTCAAACTTTCTGGTCATCACTAATAATCTAAAAATAGTTCTATTTTTATTTTAAAGAAAAACACAAAGAAAAGGGTGTTTAAAAAAAAAAAAAACTGCATAGCATTCCCACTGATTATAGGAAAACCGCGCTTAATTCTCGGACCAAACTAATTACGAAGTGGTACGCAGAGAGAGTGGTCGTTTTACATTGCAGGTTGACGTGGTTGGGTGTGGCATCAAATGATCGGGTGTATAAACTTAGGTGAGATTAATAATTGCCTTTTGAGCTCCAAATTTTCTCAATATTTGATGGGTCATATCTTGTCGATTCTTGTTTCATCCCGTATTGCAAATTTTTGAAAAAAGAAACAACGGTAATTTGGTAGGTTTTGGGACAAATAAACAAATCAACCTAATGGCTTCAATAATCCATCCCTCCCATGTTGAGAGAGATTAAGGCAATAATTTTCCATTTTGAGGGGTTACGCCCTATCTTCCCTGTATTCCCTACCTAGACCTCGTACCAACCAACTATAAATCCACCATTGAACACGTGGCCTCTCTATTATAAAATGTTATGTCATTTTATTTGGTTTGTTCAACACGTTTTGAATAATGTAATGATAATTTAATAAATTAAAGTTTGCATTCATGTAGTTTAATGCAAAAAAGACATTGATGTACTTTAACATTTTGCAATATTGTTAACAAATAATTGCATTAAATATTTAATAATATTTTAGTTGAAAATTTTTAAATTTTATAATTTTAGTTGTCTACAATAGTGCTTCAAATTTATCATGCATGTCAGATATATAGAGGGAAGGAAACATCAAACACATCTAAACATAAGGGCCAATGCGAAGGGAGGATGTTACTATACCTTGCCTGAAATTAAATATGAAAGGAAAATAAAAGAGGCTGGTACAAAATATGCTTTAAAAGCAGATGCAACCAAAAAAGTGAAGAACAAGGAAGATGAGGTGGTGGATAGTGTTGACCATGAGATGAAAGAACAAGAACCAACCAAAACGTCCTTCAAAGAAATTTTGATGGGAAATAGAAATGAAGATACTGAGGAGGTGGCTTGTCTTTCACTTGTTGATCAAGAAGAAATCACTTTGCTAGAAGATGATGTCCATATAGCCTTGGACGGCTCATACCCTCAAGTCAAATTTTCTGAGAGAATTCACTCGTTGATTGATGAGAACAACAAGCAAACGTTGATAGTGTGAATGCTTGGTAGGTCAATTGGATACAGAGCACTCATCAACAGGATTGAAAGTCTTTGGGGCTTGACAAGCAACTATAAGATAGTTGACCTTGATAATAACTATTTTCTCATCAAGTTAGCTAGTCAAAATGACTACAATCGGATTCTCATGGGAGGCCCTTGGATGGTCTATGGACATTACCTGGTTGTACAACCATGGAGCCGTGAATTCTCAACGGAGGAGACTCTCCCTTCAAAAATCATCGCTTGGATAAGGTTGCCGGGTCTCCCGTATCGCTACTACACTAAAGGCTTGGTACGAGCTTTAGCCTTGGCCATAGGTACGGTCATCAAAGTTGACTACAATACAATCGAATAAAGGAAAGGGAAGTTTACAAGGGTCTCAGTGGTGGTTGATATGCCAAAACTACTTGTGCCCTTCTTGGGGATTGATGGAATAAAGCAAAACATTGTTTACGGAAGCCTTCCATGTTATGAGTGTGGGAAGTGGTCACATTCAAGAGAAATGTGACCGAAAGGGCAATGGGAAGGAAGTTGCTCCATCAACAAGTGCCATGGAGGTCATAAAGGACCTTACGATGGTGGAGAAGGAAGGTGTAGAAGACAATAGTTTCAAAGAACAAGAGACATACGGCCCTTGGATGCAAGTGCCAAGTCGACGCAACCGAAACAATACGACGGTCGGAGCAAATGGTGGTCGTCCGTCGAGCAAACAAGATGGTCTCCACGTGTCTCAACGTTATGATGTCCTAGGTGCGTAAATCTCCAATGAACAGATGCAAGCTGCTGCAGCTTCTCCTCACAACCCAATGCATGCTTCCAATGGCCATTTGAAGGCTAAGAATGGAAAGCAACAGAAAGTAGCTCCTACAAAGCTGAAAATCCCTTCTAAAATGGTGCAAGCTAGCTCCAAGTCTTCTCCCTTACGCATGAAAGCATTAAATATTGAAGATGAGGTAGCAAGTGGGAAGAGACGAGGTCACGTGAGCACAAATTTAAGAGGAAAATTAGTCGATATGGAGCCAACACCTATGCCGAATGGTCAACCCCATGTTTTATTGCATGGCAGCTCATATAGTGGCCCCATCCACCATCCAAATTCGGCTTTGGATTTGGAAAATATGGGCTGCTCCCAACTTATGAAAAGGGACTTTGGACGGCAGCTAGGTGTGGATACAAGTATGGCACAAGCAAGCTGCAACAAGTGCACGGGCCCACCAATTAAGGGAGATGACAAAGTCGACTTTGGGATGGGTCAACAGCAAAGCCAATTAAAAATTAGTCAGGTTACCCCTAAGCCCAATTTTAATTACTTTAATTTCGTTAATGTGTAGGTTTTTCACAATGTAAGTGAGGATGGAGATAGGATTTTAGTGCAGGACATGGACAAATATTTGGAGAGTGATTCGGCACATCCTAATTTAAATTTTGAAGAACCAGTAGCGGTTGAAGTCCAATTGTTCGAGGGAATTTTAGATCCAAAAAACCATTCTACGGTCACCTTTAAAATTTCTTCCAAAATTTCTTAATATGCTAATGGTTGTAAAGATCGAAAATTTAATGGTAGTCTTAGTATTGCTCGAGGAGGTAAAAAACCTAGTATATCATTACGAGGACATGGGAGTTGGTTTAAATCTTCAGGAAATCCCCGAGTGCCACTTAATGAATCTATAGAAAAAATGGCAACTCTCATCTCCAATGAATTGGCTAATGTAACCAGATCAGGAGAGACAGATGAGATGGCTTCGACTGATGACACCGAGTCTCAGCAATGATGGTACCTTCCTCCCTTTTTTATATATATTTATATGTCAATATCAATATTTTCATGGAATTGTCAAGGGTGTGCAAACGTCAAATTTCTTCGTATTTTTCGAGAGTACAATGTAGAGCACAAGCCAGATATCATTAGCTTGCTTGAAACCTGAGTTAGTGGTCCTAGAGCAAATAAAGTTACAGCGCAGTTAGGTTTTCAACATTCACATCGTGTAAAGGCCATCGGCTTTGCGGGGGGTATATGGATTGGGTGGAAGGATCCGACTCGGGTTGAGGTTCTTCTTAGCCAAGGCCAGTTTATCCTTACTCGAATTTAGCCTGCCTCGTCCACGCTATCGCTTCTTGTTGCTTTTGTCTATGGAAGTCCTAATCATAAAAATCGCCAAGATCTTTGGAAGAGGCTGAGTGAGTCTATCCCTGTGGACTAAACCCCATGGGTGGCTATCGGAGATTTTAATGCTATTCTCTCGGCCAATGAAAAGATAGGTGGGCTTTTGCTAGGGAAGAGATGTTCCCACTTCAGGGAGTTCATTGATTCGGTTGATCTGATTGGCTTAGGTTTTAGAGGGCCTCCTTTTACTTGGCATCGGGGTAATCTTTTCGAGAGATTGGACAAGGCTTCCGGTAATGAGGCTTGGATCAAAAATTTCCCTAACAGTTTGATTTCTCATCTTCCGAAGATCAAATCCGACCATAGATCGCTTCTCCTCGTTCTCAAATCGAAACTTGTTTTACTCAGAGGAAGACCTTTTCAATTTTTTGCAAGGTGGGTTGAGCATCTGACCTTTTGTGACCTCGTCAAGGATAAGTGGAGGCCCGGAGCCTTTATAACGGAGTCCTTTATTAGTCTTACAGAGGGCCTTAAAGATTGGAATAAATTGATTTATGGCCACATAGCTACACGAAAGAAAGGCTTGCTTTAGAGGTTGATTCGATTCAAAAACAAATGGATGTTTTAGGTTTGAATCGTCTTACCTCTCAATAAATGGAATTAAGATAGAAATTAGAGAATGTTCTTCGAAATGAGGAAATCATGTGAAAATAGAAGGCTAGATGTGACTAGCTTCATTTTGGGGATCGAAATACTAAGTTTTTTCACGCTCGTGCACTTTAGAGAAGAAAGAACAACCGCATCAATGTCATCTGTAATTCTATTGGTGAGTGGATCTTTGACCCCATTGCCATTGAGCCCGAGGCCTCTAATTTCTATCGTACTTTGTATGGTGAAGACCTGAGTCCTATGAGGAGCCAACCCATTAATAGGTTCCCGGCTCTTGATCCTTCTGATGTTACTATTTTGGATAAATTGGTTTTTGACAAGGAAATTAAGAAGGCTCTTTTCGATATGGCTCCTCTCAAAGCTCCCGGTAACGATGGTTTCTACGCACTCTTCTTCCAAAGTTAGTAGGAAACGATTGGCCCTGATGTTTGCGAGTGGGTCAAGAAGGTCTTTAACGAGGGGTCCATTGAGGATGATCTTAATAACAACTTGCTTGTTCAAATTCTTAAGATTCAAATCTGAAAGAATTTGCTCAATTCCGCTCTATCAGCCTTTGCTCTGTCCTTTACAAGCTGGTCATGAAGGTAATTTCTAACTATTTAAAAATTATCTTCCCTAAAATTATTATGCCAGAGCAGGCACGGTTCATTGCAGGTAGGAACATTACCGATAATATTGTCATTGCCCAAGAAGTTATCCACTTTATGAAGAGTAACAAGAGCATGAGATGGACGGCGGTCAAAATTGACTTGGGAAAAGCCTATGGTCATGTCCGATGAGACTTCATTGATGCTTCTCTCCAGGGGACAGGTATTTTTTCCTATCTCAGGAGAGTCATTATGTCTGCTATCTCTAACTCTGCCATGCAGGTTTTGTGGAATGAGGTTCTCATCGCTAAATTTAAACCTGTCAGGGGAATTAGATAGGGCTGCCTGCTTTCTCCATATCTTTTTATTCTCTGCATGGAATGGTTTGGTCACTCTATCAACTTAGATTTGACTAGTGGGGCATGAGATCTGATTCGTTTATCTCGCTCAGGGCCAGTTCTTTCTCATCTCTTCTTTGCTGACGACCTGATAATTTTCTTTAAGGCTAATGTCAAACATAGGAATCTACTGCAGAAAATATTGAATGAATTCTGTGAGTTCTCGGGGCATAAGGTTAACTCTCGAAAAACTCATATGTTCTTTTCCAAGGGTGTGGAAGAATCTATGGCGTCCATGATTAGCAATCTTATCGAGTTCCAGAAAGTGCAAGATTTGGGCTATTATCTTGGTGTTCCCCTCTTCCATCAGAGAGTTACAAATAGCACCATGCACTTTGTGGTTGATAAGGTTCAATCGAAGTTACATAACTAGGATGCTCGACAACTATCTACTGCCAGTCGGGTTACTCTTGCGCAGTCTGTTCTTCTCTCTATCCTTAGTTATTTCATGCAGTCCATGATGATTCTTAGGAAAATCTGTGACGAAATTAAAAGCTTAGCTAGAACTTTCATTTGGGGCACGTCTAACGGGAAAAAAATGTCACTTATCAGTTGGGATTCTGTTTGCCAACCTAAATGGCATGGAGGGCTTGGCATGAGACAGCTATGCGATCAAAATACATCTTTCTTGCTGAAGTTAGAATACAATATGGCGTCTAATGAAGATGCCATATGGGCCCGAGTCCTCAGATCAAAATATGGAATTATAGGGCCCTTACCTGAAAGCATTGAGAAGGCTCAAAGTTCTTTCTTATAGAAGTCGATATCAAAAGTTTGGTACCTCTTACGCGAGAATCTCATTTGGTCTATTGGTGACGGGAGTAAAATTAAATGTTGGAAGGAACCTTGGGTTTCTAATCTTGGTCCATGGATTAATCATATTCCTGCTCACTCGAATATTAACACTAACAGTCTGCTTAGTGATTTAGTCACAGGGGAAGGCAATTGGAATATGGATCTTCTAAGGGTTTGGCTTCCAAAGAAGATCATTCGATGCATCTCGAGCATTCCCCCCTCACCCATCTGAGGGACCTGACCGTCTGACTTGGTCTCACACCTCAACGGAGGCTTTTTCTATTAAGAGCTTTAACAAGCTATTGAAGAAGGAGTCGTGAAGCGCCAGCGATGAACTTTGAAAAAGAGTATGGAAGTACCCAGGCCCTCAACGAGTGCGCTTCTTTCTCTAGACTGTCATAAAGCAGAGATTGCTTACTAATGCGGAGAGATTTCGACGAGGACTGACAGTTGACCCATCATGTCCTGTTTGCGAACACGAATCAGAGGACATTCTCCATATTGTTCATCATTGCATTATGGCTAAAGACGTGTGGTCTCAGGTAATTTTAATTAACCGTCAAGCTAATTTTTTCTCTATCTCCTTGTATTTCTGGATTTCCACTAACTTGTAGGACAACTCAAAGACTCGTAATGGAGAAATCAACTGGGCGAGTCTCTTTGGTATCCTTGCCTAAAGACTATGGAAGAATTGAAACCTACTCGTTTTTCAGAATAAATCATGGAGCCCTTGTGAAATCATCAATGCCTCTTCATGTTGGGTCAAGCATTACCTCTTGATAGCTAGAGACAACGTGCAAGAAGACGACATCACTAGTAGAGCGATCTCGACAAAAGACGAGGTTATCCTCAACACATATAAAGAAGTTCGGACAGCTTCAGGGTGTGCAGCCGTTGGTGCAGTTATACGTGACACTAACGGATATTGGATCATCGGGTACAACAAATACCTAGGAAACTGCACAGTCCTTGAAGTAGATGTAACATCCGCGTTTTTGAATCAGAGTTGGAACAGTAATAGTATCGAGTTAAAAGTTAGAATATGTGGTTAAAATAAGAAGATTAGGAAAAAATTAAGGATTAATTAGAAATGGTGAGAAAATAAGAAGGACTAAATAGCAATTTATCCAAATTGAATTATTAGTCATCATGGGAATTAGATTGATTAAGGAGGGTCAGAGTTGGAACAGTAATAGTGTCGAGATAAAAGTTAGAATATGTGGTTAAAATAAGAAGATTAGGAAAATATTAAGGATTAATTAGAAATTGTGAGAAAATAGGAAGGACTAAATAGCAATTTATCCAAATTGAATTATTAGTCATCATGGGAATTAGATTGATTAAGGAGGGACAAAAGAGTAATTTGGTGTAAGATATTTTTGGAGGCAAAGTTTTGGGCCAAAGTATAAAGTTGAAAGGCCCATGGACTAAAAGTGCAATTTTACCATTTTTATTAAGTGAGATATTTTTGAAGAAAAGTCTAGAGAATTGAGAGATGAAAAATCAACTAAAAGATAAAAATATCATCTTCTCTTTAAAGGTCCAACCGTCTATGTCCATGCTCTAACTATCCAACTTTTCTTTTTATTTCAATTTAGTCCCTTCACCATTGTTAAGCCCTCCAAGCTTCAAAATCCTCCATTTTCTTTAAAATTTCCTTAAGAAAGACATTGATGGAAGCTAGTAGACACTAATTTCCTTATAGAGTCCACTTTGAAGTGTTAAAGTGGATAAAAATTGAATTAGAATTTTGGAAATTCAAGAATAAAGGTAAGAGATGATTCAATTTTCATGACATACATGTATATTTACATAATCTAGCATGAAAAGTATTGAATTCTAGTCTTAAGCTTATATGTGTTTGTATGAAATTGAAGAAAGAGGGAAGAAGGAGAAGGACCAAATTGAAGAAAAAGGAAAGGAGAAAGCTAAGGTGTGAGAAGAAATTATCTACAAGTGAGGTAAGTACTACAAGTATTAAAAGACTTAGTAACAATTAAGTTAAAGTGTTTATAATTTTAATATATATGATTAATAATGATGAAAATGAGATGTTTAATTATAAGTATGATAATTATGTGTGATTGAATGAAATTTAATATAAAGAAGTATGAGAAAGGAATTAATCTCATTGAAACAATTTGGACAGAACAGAGGATTAACTTCGAAAATTCACCAAAAATTTTATAAAAAGAGTTAAGAGTTTAATTAAATATGTAATTAAAGCTTATTGAGTGTAGTTTTATATAGAAGAAACATTGAAATAAAAGAAATTGTATATTTCGATATATACTATTTTTTGTGTAACAAAGTCAGAATAGATTTGAGTTCCCCTGTTCTGACTTTGAAAAATCATAGAAAAATGTAGAAAAATTATTATAGACTGAAATTTATATGGTTGAATCCTTAATGAGTCTATTTTCAAAATAAATAGACGGGAACATTATTGGATTCTTGTACAAAAAGATAAATAGTTTTTAGTGAAGAAAGGTCGAAACTTGCAGGTAGCAGAGAAGGGGTAAATTAGAAGAATTTACTGTACAAATTGGATAAAGTAAAAATTCTGAAATTTTTATGGTAAAAATATATGTGAGTCTAATTTCAGAAACATTAAGCGGATATTAATTTCAAATTCTGTAGATCAAGATATAAATAATTTAGTGACAATGACTCAAATGGACAGTTTTGAAAATTAATGTGAAAATAAGAGTAAAGAGGTATATGATGATATATATGTGATGAACAATGTATATATGAAATATTATGTGTTTAATTATAAATATTGATTATATGATAAAATGGTGATATTGTGAAAGCCATTGAGGAAATAAATGTGAGAAATACATGATTATATATATGTGATGAAAAATGTATACATGATGTATAAGTTGTGAATGATTTGTGATCAAAATTGAAAGTGAAAGTGAAAGTGAAAGTGAAATTGGAATTGAAAGTGATATGAATTGTACATTGAAAATCCCTATTAACTAGTCGGGCTGAGTCGGATATAGTTGGCATGCCATAAGATTGGAAGAGTTCAGCGATACTTCGACCTTGAGTCAATGAGACACTGGGTGTCATCATCTTACTTTAGATAGATTCGATGAGGTACTGGGTGCCACTTTACTTCGGTTAGGCCGATGAGACACTGTGTGTCACTTTATTGCTTCGAACTATCCGATGAGGTACTGGGTGCCATTCTGGTGTGTTTGGTTGGATCCGTGTATCCGCCAAGGTTCGAGTCTTATTAATATGGTAAATAATGTAAAAAAGAAAGAATGTGCAAATTGTGACATTGAGGTAAGTGAAATGATAATCACATGAAAGGTAAGTACAATATATGTATAAGAAATCAAAGAATGATAAAACTAAGTAAGCTAAGAGATTAGAATGGCCAAAATGTGAAATGAAGAAGAATATGTGAATTCATAACACTACTATAAGTTAAATGTTTTACACATAAAAGGTATGTATTTTAAATGAATAAATAAATATATGAGTAAGTTTGAAATGTGTGATTAAATGATGAATGAATAATGACTCTTGTAGTACTTACTAAGCCTTCATCGGCTTAACGCGTTTATTTCAACACATAGGTATAAGACCTCTGAGAAGTTAAGGTTGGATTAGGTGTCTCTCATCAAATCACATCAACATCGAAATATTGCAAGATAAGTTATATTTATTTTGTGTGAAATGGCCTGTACAAATGGTATACCTATGTGTCTCTAATGAATGGGTTATCAATGTTGCTTTGAAAATTTACATGAATTGAATGAAATGATTAAAATTGTGTTTTGGACTGATTTGAAATATTGAGGAAGTTTTTAAGTTGTTTCAGGGGGTTATTACTAAGTTTTCGGCTATATTTACTGATTTTGAGACAGAGGTATCGATATTTTAAGGTGGTAACGATACCAGAGTTCTAGAATGCCCCATTGGTTTCGTTTTTAAGCAAAAGTATCAATATTTGTCCTGTTTTGAGTAAAAATTACATTTTTATTATTTTCAAATTGGTTTTAAGTCTCGATTTTGATTATACTTGATTATTTTGTGATATTTTGAGTAAAACAATTCAATTACACAATATTTGAAAGAAAATTTTGTTATACTCGTTTTTAATTCTCTGACACTGTATGTAATACTCTTATACCGGGTTTATACATGTGAACCGGATGTAGGGATGTTACAACTTTGGAGCATCCTGGAGGGTGTGAGAATTCTCTAACTTAGACGGCATGACATAGTTGAGATTCGGTCGGATAGCCTGGAAGCTGTTAAATCCATTCGTGACAGTGCCTCAATCATGTCTAATTGTGCCCTGATCAGAAGGATCCGTCGCATTTTATCACAAGAGGAAAAATGAACCATTCGCCACATCCCGAGAGATGAGAACCAATGTGCGGATTGCATCACCAAATTAGCCTTTGTGAGGAAGAAAAAGCTTATTATGATTGAAGACCCTTCAGTGGAGGTTTTAGCTATCATAAACAATGACAAAAATAAGATATTTTATCCTCTTAATTCCTACCATATAACCTAATTTTATGAGGTTTTCTTCTCATAAAAAAAATTAAATATGAAAGGGAAAAAATGCCCAAACTAGTCCAAACTCTAAAACAATGGTATCGGCTATATTTTTTTTAGTTTTTAAATTGCATAAATTGTTATTATATATTTAGTAAAAAAATATATTTTTTAGATTGTACATATTAATTAAAATATATTATATTAAATTATTATAAATAATTAGAATATAATTTAAAGATAAAAATAAAAAAAATACGTAAATTATGTTATTAGACAAAAAATTACATGAACAAAAATACGCTCCTTCAAGAAGAAAAAGAAAAAAATTATATCGAATTGGTAACTACATTAATAAATTAATTTGTAAGAATTCAATAATATCTTTAATATCTTTCTCATTTATTTATTAAAGAATGAAATATTTGATATATATATATATATATTATATATTTGTAATTTATTTTTCAATAATTAAAAAATGAGTGTATGAATGTGTAAATTTTAAATTTTACGAATTTAGAATTAAATATTTATATTTTTCAATATTGGATATTAAAAATAGTATATTTTTTAATTAATATCAAGAAAAAAATAAAATAAAATTAAGTATGTACATATTTATATTTTATTCGTAAGTTATGATTAAATCAAGTTTAGCATTGATTATTGGCATATATGATACTTGTTATATGAATGAGTATTCAATGTTGATAAATTTTTATAAGAAAATTAGATTAAAAATATTTATTTTAACCTCTAATCAATGAAGACACGTGGCAAATAATTAACGTGCCAAATGGTATTTTTCTAATTTTTACATATTAGAATATTTTTCTTGATTGTAAATTTAATTTGCTATAGTATATATATTCGACCATTCAATCAATTATTTAGAGAATATGTAACACCTAAAATAAATTGAGAATTAAAGATAATTTGATAAATCAAAGTGGTAAAGAACTCATGGATTTTGGGGTTAAGCTCCAACCGTCCGATAATTCCCAAATTATCAAGACTTTTGAAAAAAATGAAAAATTTGCCAAAAAAATATATTATTTATTTAAATTTTTTCTAAGAATTGTATTTCACAATTTATTTTATAAATTGAAATAATTATCTGCCTTAATGTTTCACGTGGTTACAAATTTAGAGTGTCACACATCATTAATTTAAATTAATTTAAAATTTAACAAATAACGAAATTAATTAAAATAAACAATAAAATTATTACGTATTTCAATAAATAGAAATAATATATTGATATGAAATAAAGAATTCGACCGATTGAATTGCAAATTAATTCAATCAATTTTTTATTTTCGAATATATTTTTAAATCTACAATTTGATAGTTTAATCAGTTTAGTTATGGTTGAAATTTTAAAAAACTTAAAAAAATCTCTAATAAATTACTGTGTCTCCAAAAGTTCGGGTGAAAGAGTCCGAAAGTACGTTTGATCACTCTTTTCCTTTTTCTTTTTTTTTTTTCAAAAAGATTGTCTTAAAATTTGGTGCAAAAGCCCAGTAATTTACTCCATAATCGTGGGAACTGCAATAGTCAAAAGAATAACAGTCTTGAGGAGAAACCTACCTACAATTTGCCGTAATTGACGCTCTGCCAAACAAAATTCGACATCTTGGAAATGTATTTAGCAGCCCGTCCTAACAAAAATTCTGATAATGCAATATTTAGTACTTAAAACTCTGTAAAAAAAAATATTTTGGTGTTTGAAATTTTTTTTTATATTAATTCTGAATTAAAAAATATTAATTTTTAAATTTGAATTCTGTTGAAGTATGATAATATAATCCTTTGAGATAATTTTTTTAATATTTTTATTCTTTTTAAATTATATATATTTTTAAAAAGTTTGAATAATTATATGATACAATCTTAAATAGTGTCATCATTATACTTTAATAAAATTCAAATTTAACAATCAAATTAAATTTTATTTGGATGCTATGTATTATACAATGTTAATTAGTAAATGATAAGTTATCACCCAAAGAAAATCTAAAAGTTGTTTACTTTCAGAATGATCAGGATATAATCCAAAATTCTTTAGATTATTTTTCTTTTTTAATTTATAATTGTTTTTTAATAATTGGTAAAATCGTTTTTACCTTGTCTGACTTTCACTTTCATTATCATTTCCATATTAATTTTTTTTATAAATAATCTTACTTAAACTATTTTAAATATATATATATTTTTCATATTAAATAAAGAATCAACGACCTGAGAAACTTGAGACTGACTTTGGCTTTTGAAATCAAAAGTACAGCAGCATGATTGATGTGGCATTCAATTCCCGCGCCACTGATAGCGGGAAATTGACTCCGTTGACGCATCATCGTTCTCCAAATGCTTCCATCATTCACCTTTCTTTCCTGCTTTTCCCAAAGTTTTTTTATATTGAGTCTAAGGCTAGAATCGATTAGAATATTACTTTTTAATTTTATTAATTCAATTTATTTTTAATTTTATTAAATAAATTATTTAAAAAATTGAAAATTTAATTTAATTATAAATTTTATTCATCGATTAATTAATTTAATCGATTTAACTTTTGAATTAGTTGATTCGCTAAATTATTTCACTTATCAACAGGAGAAAAAATAAGTTAATTAATAAATGAACATGCTCGGCAAAAAGTAATAAACCTTAATGCTTCTCAATTAATGAACAAAAGGAAAAAAAATTGCTTCATTCTTCAATAAATTGTCAATGTCACTCTATGATTTTCAATGTTCAGCCAAATAGATTACACAGCTGATTATTTGTTTTTATTTTATTTTTGCAATAAGTTAAAAATCATTTAAATTGAAAATACACATTTTAAAGAAGATCAAACTCAATTTAAGTTGCACTTTTCTTCCTTTTTTTTTTTTTTTTAAATTAAAATTCTTAAACTAAGAATATTTCAGCCCTCAAATCAAATGAAAGGGTTTTTCTAATTTTTCTAAAAGATATAAAAAATTTAGATTTTTTTAAAGAAGTTACTGATACCATTATAATTAATGAAGTTAAAATAATTACAATTAGAATAAACAATTTAATTAAGGCTCGAAATATATCATAATATTCATTTTTCTCTATCCTGCTCCACTTCAATTTAATTATTGTTATTTATATTTTATATTTTTCAATATTTTTAAATCATATAAACATTTAAATATAATTCTTCAAAAAAATATTTAAACATGGAATATATGATTTTTTATATTTTTATTCTTTTAATAGTTTATATATAAAAAAGATAAAAAGATAATTTTATATAGTGGAGGGAAGTAATTACCATAATTGCTCCGTACTTATTATCTAAAAGAAAAAATCACCCCACCTCATCTTACACCCATTTTTTAAACAAAAAAATTAGCTCCATTCAAAGTGGATCAATTTGGGTTTATAAAAAATCATGTAACAAATATTTATTATACACTCATAATATAAGTGAAAAAATTAAAGTAACAATTATATTTACAAAAAAATAATTAAAATGGTAAAATTAAAGTTTTGAAAGGGATGATCTCTTAAGTTTAAATCGTATTATATATATATATATATATATATATTAGATTTTATAAAATATTAAAAATAAAAATTTTCTAGCAATAACATTTCTTATTTTATGAAAAATGAATTTTAAATAATTTTACAGCGGACTGATATCAACCTAGTCAAAAGTAAACTTAAAAAGAATTGCATTAAAGAACAGGTGTTAGCATTTGAAAGGTTGGCATAAAAGGGGGCGGGAAAATTGTCATAATTTGAGGCATTGTTAATGGCTTTTCTACATGCATAAAATATAAACAGGTTTGGAATATACTTTGTTATGTATAGATTATAATTAAAAAATTTATGTAATAAATATGTTCATGAAAAAATAAATTAGGTTTTGAAGGTTAAAGTTGAGTTTTAAGAATAATAAGGTTTTATATATAAATATATTTTTAAGATTTATTTTAAGTTTAAATTGAATTTAATAAATTTTAGAATGATCTAGTATTGGATTAAGTTGCATATAAAGTCGAATGCTACATAAATATCATGTTTAAAGTTTAAACACGTGTAAAAAGAAATCTGCTTCTTTCCTTAAGAAGTACCAAGCGGGGGTCACTAACTTCATAATTACAAAGGAAATCCAAATAACGACCTTCTACTATCAGTAAACATCAGAGTAAGGTTCGTGTCAATTTCTAACTCGAACAATCAACCATGTCAGTGAGTTGATTTTTCAACTCACACTGCCAAACCCCACTATAAAACAACCTTTTCTCACCCCCATCAATCTTCACACCAAGCAAAGCCCATAGCTGTTGATAAACATAACAAAAATCTTAGCTAGCTAGCCTTTCCCCTCCATTAAAATCCATGGCTTCCACCATTAGCATGAAGATGACCTTGGCTATCCTTGCTCTAGCATTATTCTCCTCTTGCTTACAAGCCACACTAGGTTAATTTGCATTATTTGTTACGTTAAATAGCATTGCTTTAAGCCTTTTAAGATTATAACTATACGTGTGTTTTGTTGTAGGGGAGATAATATGTGAACACCTTGACCAAGACACCTGTGCTTACGCGGTGGCGTCCACAGGCAAGCGCTGTGTGCTCGAGAAGCACGTCAAGAGGAGCGGTGAAGAAGAATACACTTGCCGTACCTCCGAGATCGAAGCCGATAAGATCAACAACTGGATCGAAACCGATCAGTGCGTTAAATCGTGCGGCCTCGACCGGAAATCATTCGGTATCTCCTCCGATTCCCTCCTCGAGTCTCGCTTCACCGATATGCTTTGCTCTCCTCAATGCTACAACGGTTGCCCCAACGTCATTGATCTTTACTTCAACCTCGCCGCCGGAGAAGGTAACATTTTAGTTTTAACGTTAAATATCAACTCGAACATGAGACCCAACATAGCTGTGTCTTGTCTTTGGCTGGCAGGTATTTTTCTTCCAAAATTATGTGAAGCACAAAAAGGAAACATACGTAGAGGAATGTCTGAGATTCGGAGCTCCGGTATGGTTGCCCCCGGACCCATCGGCGGTGTGAAGTTCATGGGAGTTGCTCCGGCAATGGCGCCATACTAAAAGCTTTCATTGGAAGGGAAATTTTCATAAAGTTTTAGTAGTTTTGAAATAAAGGGAAAGTTGCAGTATAGCTAAGGGTTTTTCTCAAAGCCGGGTTCTTTAAGTGCATGAACCGGCGTATAGTTTGGTTCGTGCATGACGTTGAGCCATGAGCTTGGGGAGTTCAATCCAATAAGATGCTACTTTCTATTAAATAGATTTGCTTATTGTAATGGGTGTGAAAAAGAAACAATATTATGAAATTTATATAAGTATTTATGTGATTTATTCCAAATTTGCAACCTTTCTTGTGTTAATATTATGGGATGGAAATTTATTCAAAAAAATGAAGATCATAATTTTATCCCATAAATGGGTAGCATAATTGTATCCCATGTGTGATGAATTTGGAAAACTTGTTCAACCATTTTTTTCCTTCAAAATTTTGATTTTCAGTAGCTATTGTGTGTTAATGTTGTGTATGGAAAGTAATTTAATAATTAAATTTGTGTAATTACATATAGTTATATATACCTTATATATTTAGGGTAATTACTGTAATTATTAGGTATCCTTGAATTAGATGTAATTGTAACATTTATTGTACTTTATAATTTTCAAAGGAGCGTGAGAGCTGTGGGATTACGCAAGGTAATTTGATAGGATGAGTTTCAAATATTTTTATTTTTTAAAATATACAATTATACTTTGACGATAAAATTGTTTAAAAATTAATTTTTTTTAATTATAAAAGAATGTATTTACTAAATTTATAATTATGTAATTACATTTTATCAGTCAATATGTTTATAAAATATTTTCTTATAATTATAAAAGTTTAAATTTCTCAGACTTGTACCGATATATAGTTGTATCAATAGAAAGTGTGAGAGAATCCAAAAATTATTTACTGATTGATTTGTATCGTTAGAAATCCCTTTAAATATCAGTATAAGTCTGGAGGTATGCTTCAAGTGCTCTCTGATTTACTTTTACCGGTACAACTTCTTAGACTTGAACCTTCAAAAAAAAAAACCTTCCTAGATTTGTATAAAATAAATTTAAAACACTTAAAAATATATTGGATTGACTAAAAAACATTTAGATAAATTAAAACATTTTTAAAATTTGTTTTTGAATACTTTTACAAATCTTTGAAAATATTTAACAAAATTTTCAATAATTATTTTCATCAAATGACTTAGAAAATATAAATAAAAATTTATGTTAAATGTTGTTATATCAAAAGTTTAGGACATCAAAACTAACAATTATGAAAAATACTTAAATTATATATATATTTATATTTATAATTTTAATGAAATAAATATATAAATTATTTTTAAAAGGAAAAATATATAAATTTATTAAATAATAAATAAAATACTATACCAAACTGAATTTGAGTGAGTATTAAAGAACTATCATACATGGGCTAAACCCGTCTAGGCCCAAAAACGTGCGCTGATTCACGTATTTTTCCAGCTAATAAGATTCTGACAACAAAACAACTAACTGTCTTCGCTCGTAGCGGATCATTACTCATTTGTGAACCCTTTTGCTTCGTTTCGCCTTCAATTTCCGTCGGCGGCCGAGTTCATTCAAACAAACAAAAATACCCTCTTAAAACCCCTTTTAGCCTCTGCTTCGAACCAAACAGTGGACACTCCTCTCTCTTGTTCTTCACATTTATGGTTCAAATATGGCGAACAAAAGGCAGAAATTAGCACGCAAGCAATACAAAGAAGCACACCCCGAGCTGTTTCCAACCCCAGCAAAAGACCCAGACAAGAAGAAGAAGAAGAAAAACAGCAAGTTTAAGCGCAAAAAAGAAGGACCCAAAGAGCTTAAAAGCCCCAATAATGGATACAAGAAAGGGATTAGGAAACACCCACTTAGAGTTCCTGGGATGAGGCCTGGTGAAAGTTGTTATATATGTAAAGCTAAAGATCATATTGCCAAGCTTTGCCCTCAAAAAGCTCAATGGGAGAAGCATATGGTTAGATTTTGATTTCGAATTCAACCCCCCTTTTTCTGTTTTTTTTTTTTTGATTATTCTAACTTTAATTTGTTTGATTTTTTTATGTTTAAAGATATGTTTGCACTGTCGTCATCGTGGACACAGTTTAAAGAACTGCCCTGAAGTAATGGATGAAAAGACTTGTTACAACTGTGGAGAAGCTGGACATTCGCTTTCAAAATGTCCTCAACCTCTTCAAGATGGTATTTTACTTTTATTTATTCTATAACTTGGAATGTTCTTCATTGATTTATTCTCTAAATGATTCTATATGCTTTTCTGCAAAGTTTGGTGTGAATTCATGAGATTTCTTTGATGATATTAAGTGTTATAATTCATTGCTTCTTAATTGAATTTGATTCCAAGTTTGTTGTAGCTTTTAAATTTTAGCATAGTCTATGATTTAAATTGCGAAATTTCTGTTCTCGAATAGGCTTGTTTGTGAGGATATCATCAAGGAGAAGCTCTAGTTTGTTTATCATTTGTAAATATATTTTCTATTCAAATTGTATGTCGGATGATAAAGGTTAAAGTATTAAGGAGGACCATATACTAGGAGTTAGATTGCATTTTGCCCCATTTACTCAAAAAATGGGCAAACTAGCCCCTCTTTGTTGATCAACGAGTAGGTCTTTTCTGTTAAAAATTTTATCCAATTCTATTGTTAAAAACCGGAGTGGTTGACAGAATATCTAGACAGTTACATATGGCGTGCTATGTGTACCTCATTATGACATACAAGGACCAGGTTGTAACAATAGAAATAGATGGAATTCTTAATAGAAGGATCAATTTATTATTTGATCTAACGTACAATGACTAATTTGTTCATTTTTTGAGTGGAGGGGGCAAAATGGAATTGACTTCTAATACAAGATCCTCCATGATACTTTTACCGATGATAAGCACTTTTTTAGTGCTTGATATTATAAATTGTTCGTGTTTGAGCTTCTCGTCATTTATTGCTATGAATGATGGTTATAATCTTTCATGTTGCAGGGGGTACTAAGTTTGCTCAATGCTTTGTCTGTAAGGAAATTGGACATTTGAGCAAGAACTGCCCCAAAAGTACTCATGGAATCTATCCAAAGGTACCGTTGAATAAATTATTTGTAGCTTTTTTTATATGCAATGCGTTGTCAAATGTGTTACTTATAGCAGACATCATGTTAAGGATGTGGTTGTTGTAAAATATGCGGCGGAGTAACACATTTGACACTCGATTTCCCTTTTGTTTCATCTCCTATAGGGTGGTGGTTGTAAAATATGCGGCGGAGTAACACATTTGGCCAAAGATTGTCCTGACAAAGGCAAAAGAGCATCTATTGCTGCTAACAGAGAAGGTGGTTTATGTAAGTTTTTTCACTACCAAAATCGGGGATTTAATCCCAAATTGTTCGGCTGTTTGTTTGCTAAATCCTCTGGTTTGCTTTTGTTCATTCTTTTAGAAGTGATGTGTCGTTTAATAAACTTCTCCGATTACTTGATACCCCAAACACAAGTCAGTTGCTGTTTTGAGGATATGATATATATGCGTCTAGTCTTTACCGTCAAGATAAATTTCAGTACTATTTTTGGGGTTTAAGAATAACCTTAATTTCTTATCTTCAATTATAACATAGGTTAATTCATTATTTGGGGCTGAACATTTTTTTGGTCTAAGTTAAGGCCTGAATTTGGCAATTGTTCTTACATTGAGGCTTGAATTTTTTTTTTTCCCAATTAGTCACTGAACTTAGCAATTATTCCATATCAAGGCCTGAACTTGACAATTAATTTACGGACTCACGTCCCAATGTAGGAGCAATTGCCAAGTTCAGTGCCTAGCATTGACAAAAAAAGTTTAGACCCCAATATGAGAATAGTTGCCAAGTTTAGATCCTAAAAAGTGACTTAACCCTATAAGATAAATGTTTGGTTTTAAGGAGACTATAGTTGTAAAGCTATCACCGCTTTCCTATTACGATCTTTCAAACTTATTCTATAATGAAAGTAAATTCCAAGCCGGCAATCTTGTTGACCTTCTATGAATTCTTGTTCATCTAATGGTATCATATTTTTTCCCTTCCTGTTTGTACAAGCACACGGTGTAGGGTTTATGCATTTGAGAAATTAACCTTGTACTTGTGTATCGTTTCCTGATTCCAGCGTTTGGAACCCGAGAAAGGCCTACAGGTAAAGTGACGAAATTTTCAAGCGGGGATGATCTCGAGGATGACTTCATAATACAGGAACCCGAATCAGCGACCAATGATGTTAAGATAAAATCTAAAAATCAGAAAGGGCCTAAAGTAGTAAATTTTGAAGGATAAAAAAAAAATCTCTATCCCCTGAACTTTATAACCAAGTGGCATGTTATCTAGGTTGACATATGCTTGTCTATTTTTCATTGAATGTTCTATAGCATGATGTTCTTGTATTTTTATGTTTGGTTCTGTTTCAAAGAACATTGGGAATTTTCCATTTCCCTAAATTCACAGCTTGATCTGAATTTTGAATGAATGTTTTCAATGTACATTAAGTTCATTTATTGCCTTACAAGACAATTAATGGTAAGTATCATGTAGGCTTTTATATTAGTAGTTTGACGGTATTCTGTGTCTTTTACTTGAAAATGGTTATATTGGTCTCTGTATGTTATATCAAAGTGCAAATTGATTCTTCTGTTAAAATTTTCATTTATTTTTGCTTTTAAAAATTGAGTATTGTATGTTAACATAAGGTACAAGTAGCATGTTACATGTCATTGTCTGATCCACTTTAGTTTATGACAGTGTAAATTGATTAAAATTTTAACAAAAGGTATCAATTTACTCTTTGATTTATTGGTCAGATTTTAATAAAGAGGATAAAATGTGATCTGAGTACATGATTAACAAGTTCAAAATAGTATACAATAAGCTCAAATCTAGGACCTAAACTTGTATACGAGGAAAGCTATTAAGGACTTTTTAGAGAAAATATAAACTTGATAAGGAAAGGCAACAAAGAAAACTGACCGTATGCAGTAAGCAACGTGGTTTGTTTGTTGAGGACACGAAATTAGGCCATTGAAGTGCTATTGGTAGGAGGTACGTACACCTTGTTTTTAGCCCTCAAATTACTCTTCACCATGACATTTGTCCCCCTTTCCAAAATGCAAGGATCTATTTTACTTTCCTAACCCAATGCTGCACTCCTCTCTTTCATTTCTTTTCTTCTTGCTCTTCTTTTTCTCACAACAAAAAAAGGTACCTCGTTTTTTTTCTCTCTTTGGACAAGACAAAATGGTGAGGTCCCCCTTCTTTTGAAACATCATAGTATTTAAGAGTCTCCAATCATCTCAAATACCCATGTCTGTTTTTCTTTTTCTTCTTTAATTTCGTTATTTGTTCATCTTGAAATTCCAGTGAAAACAATGAGGAAAATGTATGCAAATCGGTAAATATATATAAAGTTTAAACATCTCCTGAACAATATATGAACTATACCTTATCTGGGTTTTTTTTAAAATATTTTAATGAATGCATTCATCAATATATGACCTGTAACGTTTAGGAGTTACATGTTATGGATGGATTTTCAATTCTTTTTGAAAAAAATTGTAAATTATAGTCTGCCCAAAGCTGTTGAATCTTTCAGCACGTCTAATATTATTTTCAGTTCGAGTTTTGTCTCTCGACTCTTGGAAAAACCTGATTGTTTAAAGTGATAGTGAATTTGACTGAGTGAAAGTTTGGAATCTACCACCTCCTCAAGCGCTCTAGCTCTCCAAAGAGCTAATAGACAAAACCGCACTAAATACTTTATAAACTTCTCCGCAGCCTCCTCTGGACTCGTATGTTGATTTATATTTCTTATTATCGTTTCATATATGTTTTTGTGGGAACTGAAATTATGGAATTAGGCGAACGCGGCATCTGGAATGGCTGTTGATGATGAATGTAAGCTAAAATTTTTGGAGCTAAAGGCAAAGAGGAACTACCGCTACATAATATTCAAGATTCAGGACCAGCAAGTGGTGGTGGATAAAGTTGGGAACCCAGGATCTACCTATGAGGAGTTCACTGCTTCTCTACCTGCTGATGAGTGTCGCTATTCTGTCTTCGATTTTGATTTCACCACTGATGAGAATTGCCAAAAAAGCAAAATCTTCTTCATTGCATGGTAAAATCTCCTTCCCTTTTCTTAATCTATACCATGTTACCAGTTAACTAGATACCATGAGTTGTAACATGTAAAGCGTGCCTTGAGCCGTTGACAACATTTAGACCAATTCATGGGTCGGGTTACTCTTTCAAGCTTAAAACCGTGCCTAAAATTTGAGAGCATTTGCACAAAAATATTATACCTGAAAATTGTGTTTAGATAAATAATAGGCCTCTTTAATTATATGTGCGAGCTTAAGCTTAAAGGTTCAAGGTCAGTTTGTAATGTTTTAGATTATATTATTTTTATATACTATATAATTTATAGTACATAAAAATCAAATCTATCGTAATATTATATATAAATTTTTATAACTAAAAAATATTAAATTAAAAAAAAAATCAGCACACTTAAAATAGGTTTCAGTTAACCATTTGTAAATATGTATAAACTTCGTCAGAATTTTAAACCCACATTTCGTGTCAATTCTTACTTGAACAAACATATATGTGTTAATATCATACCTAGGCCCAGTTCAAATCTGACCTGTATATGAACACCTCTAACAACATTACTCATATTAACTATAATCTTCAAGTCTCATTTTTTGTTCGAAGTTTTTTTTTTTTTTTTTTTTTTTTGCAGGTCACCCGATACATCAAGGGTAAGGAGTAAAATGGTGTACGCTAGCTCAAAGGACAGATTCAAAAGAGAATTGGATGGGATTCAAGTCGAGTTACAAGCAACAGATCCTAGTGAAATGAGCTTCGACATTATAAAAGCCCGAGCAATTTAAACGATGTTACTTACCTACTCTTCTTCTCCAAAAAAAAAAAAACATTGATGTCCTTGTTTCGAGCATTACCATTTCGGAATATCCCATTATTTGTGTTCTTAACAAAAATTATTGTCTGAAAATCATTCATTTTCTGCTGTGTGGCTTTGTTTTGTTGTTTTTTTTTCTTACAATTAATTAATTTACCGTGTAGTTTTAATGTAACTCTTAATTATCTATACATTCATTTATGATCAATATATTTTCGATCATTTAATTTCTACTCCGGTACCTTTCAATTTATATCATTATTTGATTTAGTTCATTTTAATTTTTTTCTTGTTTTATTTAATATTTTTTTTTGAATTTGTGTGATTTAGGGTTCAGATCATTTTAAGTTTAAGTCAAATTTATATATTCATGTTAGATAAGTTCGATTTATTAATGTTTATGATCAGATTGGATTTGTGTTTAAATTGATTATATTAAATTTTAGGTTCGAATCAAGAGTGACAAGTTCATTTCAATTCGATTTGACAAAAAATCGCAATTAGTACTATCAAAACTAGATCGACTTGTTATATTCATTGTATTGAAAACTTATGGTTTGATCGATTTGAAGGATAGTATATAAATGAAAATAGAGAAAACCATATGTCTACCAATAAAAAAATCCAAAATTCTGTTGATGTGGAGAATCAAAAAGGGAGGAGACAAGGAGAAGGATGTGATGGCACTGAGAAAAGCCGAATCACCCTCTAAGGCGAAGAGTCAGAGGTAGTGAGTGAGCAAGGAAGTTGAGGATGTAATGGAGAGTACCAAAGATAATATGGAGGCTAGAATGTTGGAGGGTGCACCCCTTCTTCATTGAACTAGGGGCATATATAGTAGAGGTTCCATGCTTGGAGTAGTTGTCATCATTGCGGAGTACATGAGGAGGATGTAGGTGATGGGACTCAAGCTATCATTCTTTCTGAGTGAAAATATTGAATTGTTGCGTTTTGGTAAGATTTGGTGGCCTAAAGATCACGTTCTCAACATAAAAACGAGTACTTTAAGAAATGGTTGGCTTATTCATAGAGGCAAGTAGACAAGATTGTTCCGCAGGAAGCAAGTGGGGATGAATGTCTTAACTCCTTCCAGGGAGCACGAGAGGTTAGATAGAAGTAGTCCTTTTGGTATGTTGGCGATCTAGTGACTTTTGCGTACGATAGAGAGCAAAAGGTCATTCGCAGGTATCTTTCTAATCTTCTCTCATATCGCGATGTGTCTTAATCCAAAAGAAGTATAACAAATTCAATAAATTTAACTAGTTAATAATTCTTTTTTTATAAATTTTTATTTAATTATTGTTGAACCGATTGTATATAAAAAATAAAAATTTTTAAAATATTCATAAATCGTATTAAACATGGTGTTTTTTTTTTTTTCCTGGTTACTATTAGTACAAAACATGGAGCGTACATAAAAAAAAATTACCCAGCTTTGGTGTAACAATACACAGCTGTGGTTAAATTATATTTTGTGGTTTTCCCAAAATTTCTTCTCCCATTCGTCAACTTGCTTCACCGAATTCTTCTGTTCACTGAGCAAATTACTAAGAGATGCCGGATCGTAAGGTGGAGGCATGGTGCATGGGCTTGTAACCGAGGGACCCTTCACCAATGATTCCATCATGTAGTCCTTGTTTAGTTCTTGGGCTGGACAAGCCATCGATTCCGAACATAGCTCGACGGCATTTTGTGGCACGGTTGGCTTGTATCTCAACAACTTACCGTACTCGTTTAAAAGATGAAACATGTAGTCGTACACGTAGTCCATCTTCAAATCCTCTTTTATGAACTCGCTTGCTGCCTTTCCCATTGCCTTTGCCTGATCAAATAAACGATTCGAAAATGAAATAATAGAAATAATAAAAATAAAAAAACTATGTCATATCTATAAATATAAGGCTAATATAACTTTTAGTACTTAAACTTTACAATTCAATTTATTTTGGTACCTGTACTTTTTTTATCATTTCGATACATGATTCATGAACTTGACAACTAAATCTATTCTGGTCACCAAATATATGTTACGTTATTCTTTTTAAGTTCAATGATTAGTATGGATCTGATAGGCAAATTCGAGCATCAAGTAAACTTTTTTTTTTTTTGGGAAAGAATACTAAAACGGACTTAACTACCAAGATTAAGAATTAGGTTATAATAATCCTAAAAATAAATTTAAAGAATATTAATTACCTCTTGTTGGTGGGTGTTGCCCCAATCAACAGCATGCTTAATAGATCTGCACTTATCATTGGGCTTAATGGGCCAATAATGCTGCAATGGCTTCAAACTTCTAGTGAAAAAGTCGACGTATCGGGGTTGTACAAGTAAGGTAACTGAATCACAAGCCAGGATGTACTTTTCGCTCACAGACCATGCCGACCCTTCAACGTATATCTTAAACCTACAACAATTGTGCATTTAGAAAAAGAAAAATTTGAAATTTGAGTTTAAAACAAAGGGTTGATTGCACCAAATATCGTTAATTATGGATTATATTTTAAATTGGTCCCAAACTTCAATACATTTTATAGTCTAGTCACTATTTTAGAGTAAAAAATGATGGGTAGTATATGTAAAACATGTTTGTATTACTGCATGAACGTGTTTTTTTCCAACGCACGCGTGTTTTCAAATTCGAGCTAAGCTGATTGGGTTGATAAAAGAAGAACCTAATTGAAACAATACTAGTACTTTGAGACTTGATTAAAACGTCTCTCAAAATTTGAGGACAAATTTAGAATCTAGACAATTATGATTTGGGGATTTCTAATGCAATTAACAATTAAAAATAAAGAATGAACTAAAAATAAGTGAAGAACTTATCACTAACCGATGTACACATTGGTCTGCCAGGTTTGATGTCTTGTAACCTGCCTTTGATTCTTTTTTCCAATCCTGCAAAATGCCTTTCTGTTTGTTAGTTTTACTTCTTAAAAGGATAAATTGAAAAAGCAAAACAAATACAACAACTGCATATATTGTGGTTTACAAGGCATGTGAGTAAACTGAAAAAGGACAATGGTTTCATCATCACCTGGGCAAAGACACGGGCACCCCAGTCCTGTTGGTCGGAAACGTTGCATTTAAGCAGGTCTCGCCTGGTTTCGGCAACCTCGGGATTGCCTTTCCAGTAAGCATAAGGTTCCCTTTCGTCCCATCCTATTCTTTGGTTGCCTTCCATTAGGTCATTTAATAATGGCACCCACGATTTCACCCGAATCTCAGGCCTGAATGAATCACATAAGAAAGAAAAAAGTTGGGTTTTTAATTTTCATTTAAAGCTATAAAAATTAACTAGAATGTGATAAAAAGGTCAAATTTTGATTTTGATCCCTCTATCATGCTTGAATTTCAGATTAGTTCCTATACTTTATTTTGACATAATTTCATCTTTCAACTTACATAATATCATTAATTTGCCCAAATAATTAACTATTCCAATTAAAATGTTTAATATGAGTTTTTCTTAAAAACACTGCCTTCAACACAAAAAAATCACACTAGCATTTCAATCAATTTAGTTAATATCCTTAATTATTGAACTAACTAATGCAATTATGAAAGTAAAGGGTTTATCTACTATACGAATTAAATTTTAAATTTGAGCATATTAGAGGGATTAAAACCAAAATTTGAGCATCAAATAAAGGGTCTAATTTTTCTTACCATCCCCAGAAAGACCAATCCGGGAAGACGATATCCAGTGTTTCATTATCTTTGCAGTAACGAAACAAAGTTGGCGGGGTGGTAGCATTGGGACCACCATAATCGCTTGCTTTGATGATCGGCCAGTCAACGCAATCAAACATGAGATCCAAATCAGGCAATTTGCCAGGGTACTTCCTTAACAACTGTAGGATCCCCCACAGCGTAAAAACATCCCTCGTTTGAAACGCCTTCAAATATTGCTCCACGTAAGCCGTTCCGTTTACTACAACCAATCTGAAATTTGCCGTAGCCTTGGCTCTCTCCACCATGTCCAGCGAAATCCCAGTGCAGGCCCATGGCCTTAGATCTTCGTGGATCCAACGGAAGTATTCTGGACACGTGGCGTTTAAATTACTGTCTGGATCTTCATCGGTTGTTGTCGGGTAATTTCTAGGGCAGGATTTTGTGTGTTCGTATGCACTGCAGTGGAGTGGGACTTCGATTTGCTGTCGGTGCTTTTTGGGAGACTCGCCTTTTGATTTTGTACTTAGTAGTGGCATTTGTGCTAAGCCGTCAACAAAATTCTAAAGCCGACGGCGCCCGATTTTGAAAATTAAAAATTAAAAAAAAAAAGGAAAATTAAAAAGGTTAATAAAGAGTGACCACCAAATCGGTGATCCCCACTAACATCTACGGCACGATTAATGACTAACCAAATTGCATTTTTAAGATTACATCAGTTAAGTACTAATTTGTTTTTTTTTTTTAATTCTAATTGATAAGTTTATCTAAAAATTACTATTATTAAATTTATGTTTTTACTCACTCAATTTTTTTAAAAAATTATAAAATAATTATTAAATTATTTAAAATTTTCATTTAATTTATCTTCTTCGTTTGCATTATCTGCACCAACCAAAAGCTCTCATTTTACTTCTTTTCTAAAGTTTAATTTTTTCAAAACATAACTTTAAATGTCACAAATTTATAAACAAAAATTCAAATAGTTTTCTTCTCTAAGATCTTATACTAACCGCCACTATATTTTTTTTACTTATCGATAAGTATTGATCAACATATCAATCATCAAATTATCGCATAAAATTCGCTAATCGAACTTTAAAAAAAAAAACTTAAAAACCAAGTGACTTAAATAAAAACATTTAAATAATTCAATAACTTAAATGAAAATTTTAAATAATTGAGTGATTATTTTGTACAAAAGATTAAAGTGGTTTTGAAAGTAGTTTACCAATAAATTACTTATTTAATAACAAGACGTTATATAGATTTATTGTTACTAAGATCAAAGTGAATTTTATGTGTGAAAATGATTTTTTTTGTAAATTAATAATACTTGTTTCGATAAAAAAAATCTAAAACTAAAATGATAGTTTTTAAGTGCAAAATTTAAAAGTACAATGATTTCACTTTTAATAAAGGTGGAATTATTTATTATATTTTATATTTGTATTATGATTCATGAATTTTTTTAAAAATATAAAAATTGATAATATTCTTCTTAATATATAATTTTATATCCTCTTTTTTTTTTCTTCTTAATAATATAATTTTAATATCCGAATCTAAATTTTTTATCTAATAATATAATATATCTTACTATTTCATCTAATAAATTGATTCGTTTACGCTGATGGTATATATGTAACTCTAATGAAAATTCTAATTAAAGTATTATCTTTGGGTAAACTATATTGTTGAAATTATTTAACAGGTTAATTATAATTAACCTAATTTAGTACTGCAATATCCAATTCCAAGAACAAAAATCAAATCATCCTCCATCACGTGTTCATCGGCGACTTAAGCTCTCATAAGAACGGAAAAAAATAATTAGAACACGGTCCTAGACCATTTATGGTTATTACTAACATGTGTTGAACATTAAATAGCCACACAGCTTACTTAACTTCGTCTATAAGTAATTACAGGTGTAACTAAATAAATACAAACATAGATTAATATAATATAATAAATTTTTAATATAGTTTCTCGAAATTTTTGTGACCACATATCAAATGGTCAATAATTGAAAAAATTAGGTTCGGGATGGTAAACAAAATTCAAAGAAAGTAGGACGCCAAGAACAATGAAAGAAAAGGGTCCCATCAGTTTATGCCGGTTCATGAAAGTAATCAAAGCTGTAACACACGTATCATAGGAATTGACTGAGCGTATAGAAAATTAATTCCATCCTTTTTGTTTTTTAATTCGGACCGACACTTGTGCATGCCTTCATTTAATCTTTGTTTTCTAATTTTAATTGTTTTTTTCCGCTTTAATCACGGCTTTTCCAACGCTTCTTCGAGCGTAGTTTTCGAATTTTGACTAAGTTTATGAAAATTCAAAAAAGAACATTTTTTAATATGCAGAGTTAATAATGTCGTGGTAAATAATTAAACAATGCGGTGAAAATTTTGTTGTTACTTACAGAGGTGTCGACCAATTGCGTGGAGATCAACGCGCCGGCGAGTAGGAGTACGGAGACGACGCATACGGCTGAAGATCTGGTTGATGTTTTCGCAAAAGAACGCGAGATCGTGTCCGTGGTTTTACCGCCATGTCCGTTCCCTTGTGGCGCGCTTTCCCTCGTACCGTCGACGTTCATCTCTTTTAATTAATCTCTTACCTCCCTCGCTCCGCCGCGATACCTACCTTAGCGCTCCAAATGGAATAGTTTAATATTGGATCACTTTGAGGTAAGTTTTTTTCACTGCTTCAAAAGTGGCAGCAGTAGAGGAGAATATCCCATGAACTTGGAGAAAATTAACGGACACTTAGAAACTGATGCACTTGAGTGTTTGGATAAAAGGAAAACGAGGAACGAAAGGAAAGGAAATGGAGAGGAAAAGGACTAATAAAGGGGTACAGAGAGTGACAATTGAAATACAAATAATAAAAAACAAAGGCATAAGAAGAAAGTAGCAAAGGTGTTTTAGTATAATCAGGAAAAAAATTAAAAATTATAATTTTATTATTGAAAATTTTGGGGAAGGTACGTAAAAGTGAAAAGCCGAAACTGTGGCAATGGGTGGCGAATGGCGATGGCAG
Organism: Kokia cookei; assembly: GCA_039519145.1. Lineage (NCBI taxonomy): Eukaryota > Viridiplantae > Streptophyta > Magnoliopsida > Malvales > Malvaceae > Kokia > Kokia cookei. Next base: position 1,441,308 of record CM076909.1, on the reverse strand, counting down.
CAGTGCGCTGCCTTGGCCTCCCCCTTTAGCGGTTTTTGAATAACGAAAATTCAATCCTTTCACCTTTTGGCTTTTTATTTTCAATGTTAGTACTTCCTTTTGGAAATTTTTTATAGACACGAGGAATAACTAATTTATACTAATTTAAAATTAATTCATTTTATTTTCATTTAAAAAAACTTTTTAATAGAGATATTTTAACAAATGGATAATTTTAAATTTTAAAATTTATACGTGAACTTTAATTCAATGTACAATTTGATATATGAATTTTGATTTGTAATATTATTTTTATTTAATTATACATATTTAAATAAATAAATATATCAATTTATTATTATATTAAATAAATATAATTATATGCAATATTGACGGAGCCAAGGGGTAGATACGGGGTTCAATCCCCTAAAATAATTTTTTATTTAGATATTTTATAATTTATAAAATTTTAAATTATTAATTGTAAGATAATATTTTGAATCTCAAAATAATAATAAAATTTTGATTTAATCATTTAAAAATTATAATGATATAAATTATTAAAATGGTGAAATTACATTTTTACTATTGTAAAAATATAAAATTTAATTCTACCACCTCCTCAAAATTTGTTGGCTCCATCACTGATTATATGTTTATGTAGTATATAAACATAAAATATTGCTATATCAATAATTGTATTAATACTTTGTGAGAATTAGATCAAATCAAAATTTCATGTATAAAAATATACAAAAATCAATATTTATATATAAAATTACACATTAGACTAAAATTCAATATAATTTTGAGATTTATCCCTTTAACAATTTAATTATTAAATTTCTTAATATAAATACTCAGTGTTATTAGTAAAATTTTAGACAATTCGATATATTATACCATATTAATAAAAAATATCCTTTTATGCTACTTAAATAATAAATATTTAAGTTAGTAGCTTACCAAAAAAATATTTAAGCTAATAATCAATAAGTGGATGGAAAAGGTGATAGTTATTTTTTTAATATATTTAAATTGAGTTTGACGGTTGAATTTATCATTATTAGGAAGATTTTACTTTATACTGTTTTGATTCAAATATAATTGGTCTCATATCATAAGACATATGAAAACACGTTGTTAAATAAAAAATTTTGAAAATTAATATGTTTGATGAGTATAATTATATCAAAATCAAAGCTTCATATAAGAAGTTACAGATATTTTTAATAAGTAAATTGGTAACTAAATCGATCAAATCACCGAATTTTTATTCAATTAATTCGATATTTAATCTAACAAAAATTTAAAATTCATAAAATCTTAAAGAATCATAAAATCGATTCAACTGCAAGTTTTTAGTATTGTTTTTGATTTTTTACCGGACCGAAACTAATATACCTACTTATTAGTTGGATTCAATTTAAATGACAATAGCACTTGCTCGCATTCATATTTCATATATCACATAGTGGACCGATTTTAATAAAATTATTTTATTTTTTTTATAATTTTTAAAAAAGTGAATGACGAATTTTATTTGATTTTATTTGTCTATTACAAGTATATTACAATGTAAAATACTAAAAAATAATATAACAAAATCTTAAGAAATCAAAGAACAGGGTTGTGATGAGCACATGGAAAACGATGGATAAAAAAATCAGATTCATAAACAAAAGGCAATTCAAATTAGATGAAATTTAAAGGTATAATCACTCTTTCGTCTTCTAAGAAAAAAAAATTGTCATTTAATTTTTCATTTTTTAGCTTTTAAACTTACGTTATTTGTCAAATCACTCAAAAATAAATAAAAATGTTAATGCATGTTAACTTTGCTAACATGACATCCACGTAATAGTCCATGTGCATGTCACGTCAATAATTATTTTTTAAAAATAAAAATTATTAAAAAAAAATAAATTATAAAATTCTATATTTTCCATATTTTAAAAAATAATTAATTAATAACATGATATATACATGAACTACCATGTCCTACATGACAATATGTGTTTGTTTTTTAAATCCTTAAAAGAAAAATAATTGAATTTGATCCTTTTTATTAAACTCATATTTGAAATTTATCTTCTATACTTTAAGTTGATATAATTTGATCCTTTACTTATAGAATGATATTAGTTACTTTAAATAGTCAATATTTTTAACTATTTCAATTAAAAAGTGAAATCAATTTTTTTTTAAAATCACATTTTTAACACACAGAAAGGTTTATCTCCGTACGATAAGTTAAAATTAACTTATGACGTTATAAAAATAAAATAATAAAATAATATTAAATTAAAATATAAATATTAATTATTATTTTTTAAATTTAAATATCGTAAATGAACCGTAATCATAATTTAAGCTAAAATAATTTTACATTTGGTTTAATAAAAATTCGACATTTTTAAAGTTTTTTTAACTTTTTTAATTAATAAAAATAAGCTTAAAATTATATTAAACCCCTAATCCACGAGCAAAACATTTTAATAATAATAATTATGACCCAACAGTTTGAAAAGTTGTATCATTTTTAGTTGAATTCTTTAACGACAAAAGTTGATGCAATAATTTCATTATAAGCTCCCAAAAGCTTTCTTTTCATTCTTTTTCCCCTTGTTTTTTCATTTATCTGGTTGTCTAAGCAAGTGGAAGCAGCTGCCAGCTGGACAGCAAAGATATGAATGAAGAAACAAATATGATATTGAAATCTTTAAAATGTGTAAATTAATCATTATTTGTTAGATTAAAAAGTAAATTGATATCAAATAAATTTTTTTATTTTAAAATATCATACATTCAAATTTAATACAAAAAATTTAATGATATTGATAATTAAATTTAAATTTTTAAAATTAAAAAATATAAGAACAAAATTTCGCATGTGCGAAAACAAAGAAATTTATAACTTATTTCAACTTATTTCTTAATCTGTAAAAATTTTTAGTATTATTGTGCGAAAATTAGTTTTAATTTAAATATTTTTCTCATTCACAATGAATTATTATGATTGTTATATTTTTTTATTTTTTCAAATTAACGTTATAGTTTACTTTCTTATATAATTTCAAAACTGTATATTACTTAAACACCAAGAGAAATTATTATTATCAATGATAGGTAATAATAATTAAAAATATATATATTTTAAAATTAATTAAAAATTAAACACATAATTTTACATACAACATATATAACATTAGAAATTAATATTTTTAAAACTTGACTCCAAACTTCGACCTCCATTGATGTTTTAATTTATTTTTAAAAATGATAAGTTGTTAAAAAAATAATTTTTTCTCTTCCTTGAGGCGGGGGGGGGGGATACTGGGAGTTTATAATAGGCGGGCCTTGTAAGTTTAAATATTTATGTTGAGTTTCCCACCGACCGAATGTTGGGAGAGAGGATGACATTAGAGAAGCTGATGTCCGGCCCAAATTTAAGGTGGAGTGGTACCAATATCCTTTTTTTTTTTTTAATTAGAGGTAGGTTAAAAGAAAAACACCAAGAGGAAGTACTAAGATCAGTTGTCGTTGGTCGCCGTCTCATTTCACTAAAACCCAAAGTTGTGGCCCCAAGATTTGACTTCTGATTCTACACATGCCTATAAACTATCTGTCTGTTTTTGGGTTTTTATTTTGGTTTAATGCAATTTTTGGTAATAGAATTAGGTGCTTTTGTTTTAATAATTTTGAACCGCAACTTTTAAATTTTAATTAAATTAAATTTATTTTATAAGATTTTAATAGGTAATTTGTATGGTAATTGTCGAAACCGATTTAAAACGAAGTTTCGAAAATTATTTTGAAATCGAAAAATAATGAGAGTCGCCACCAATATTTTATTCGGTGTGATTGGATCACCACAAAACGCTTTTTTAAAAAAAAAAACCATTTTCAAAACATGTAGGTCTTCGAAATCCAGAAAAATTGATTCGGGAGTCGATTACATATGAGGAAGGATTAGCACCCTCATACGCCCAAAATTGGTACCGTGTTTATTATTTTCGGATCTTAATTTGTAACATTTAAAAACTTGAATAAAGTCTAAAATACGATCCTTGAATGCATGAGTTAAGTTTAAAAGAAATCAGGTTTGTTTGGAAATCTCGCTACTTCAAAGTGATCGAGGAAGAAAGTTACGTCCAGTGAGTTAGGACATGACATTTCAAGATCTAGAAATAACGAGTTTTCCTTTGTAAAACCTCTTTTTTTAATTTTTGCGAAAAGGATATTCGATTATCTCGATTTGAAGAAAAGTTGCACCTAGTAAGTTAAGGCGCAATATTTCAAAATCGAAGATAAGGAAACATTGCCTCGATTAAGGGTATTCGATTATTTCGATTTGGAGAAAAATTGCACCTAGTGAGTTAAGGCACAAATTTTCGAAACTCGAAATAAAAGAATATCGCCTCGATTTTAAAAGCTTTTATGAAAAACAATTTTGAAAACGAGCATGCGAGTTTAATACGAATAGACAGTTAATAATGGATATTAAATAACGCAAAGTAAGATAAATAAGAAAATAAATTATTTACGAAAAATAAAAAATGCAAAATACGAGTGCATAATAATTTAAAATTAAATGCAAATATTGATGAGAAAGAGGAATGATGCAATTGGAGTTCAAAATGAGACTTTTCGGATACTCGGGGGTAAAATGATAATTTTTGGAAGTTCAGGGGGCGAAATGGTAGTTTTGGGAAAATTCGAGGTTAAAAATGAAATTTTTGGATGTTCGGGGGTAAAAATGGAATTTTTGGAAGTTTTACGGTCAAAAATGGGATTTTTGGGAGTTCGAGGGTAAAAATGGAATTTTTGAAATTTTTAGGGTCAAAAATAGGATTTTTTGAAGTTCAATGGTAAAAATGGAATTTTTGGAAGTTTTAGGGTCAAAAATGGGATTTTGGGAAGTTTAGGTGTAAAAATGGAATCTTTAAAAGTTTTGGGGTTAAATATGGAATTTTTAGAATTTTGAGGGTAAAAATGGGATTTTGGGAAGTTCAGGGGTAAAAAATGGAATTTTTGGAAGTTTCGAGGTTAAAAATTGAATTTTTAGAAGTTCGAGGGTAAAAATGAAATTTCTGGACAGTTTAGGGACCTTCAGGGAAATAAAACCAAAAATAGGTGACACGTGGCAGCCCCTCAAGCATCCTGAAGTCAGAGGACTAATTTGAAAACCATTGAAAATTCCTAGGTCAATTTTGTAATTAAAACGAACTTGATTTAAGGATTAAATTAAAACAAATTAAAAAATAAAAAGGACCGTTTGTAGATATAAACCATAATGATGACACGTGGCAGCTCCTGGTGCATTCAAAAGGTCTAAGGATTAAATTGAAAAGCCTTGAAAATCGATGGGCAATTTAAAATTAATTAAAAGTGTAAAAAGGACCTGATTGAAAATTTTAGGAAAAGCGAAAGGATCGAACACATAAATAACCCATTCTTAAAAAACACGTTGATCTTAGGTCAGGTCGGGTCGGACTTCGAGTCGATCAAGGGTTATTAAGCGAAACAGTACCGTTTTGAGCTTTCTGAAACCATGCCAAAATGACACTGTTTTAGATGGCTATAAATAGGCCAATCTTTAGAAAAAAAAATAAATCATTTTACCCCCTTAAAAAAAAAAAAACAAAAACCTCTTCGATAGGTCAGTTCGATCGCTGTCGCGCGTAGTAGCCACGTGCTTCCGTCTGCGGCCGCGTGTCATCGCGCGTCTTCACCGCGCTTGGTCACATGCGCTGGTCCGACCGTGTCTCCGGAGCCGGGTATCCTTCCATGCGCCACGCGCCTCCTATCGGTAAAAAAAAACTTTTATTTTCCTTATTTTTTGTTTTAAACTTTCCCTTTTTTATGAAACCGTTTTTTTTAACATTTTTAAATCTTTTGTTCTTTCTTTTTGCAGATCCATGCGCGACGAGGCGATGACAGCACTCCGGTGCGAAGCTCTGACGACGATGGAACCGACCGAGGATAAGTCCTCTATCCTTTCAATTTTTTTTCTTTTATTATTAATGTCCCTTTTTTATTTATTACTATTAATAATATTATTAATAATTATTAATGACGCAGTTGTCGCTCATTATTATTATTATTATTATTATTATTATTATTATTATTATTATTATACTTATGAGCATTGAATACAATGAATATTAGCAAACAATAATAAAGGCTTATTAAATAATATTCATCAGCCTATACCGAATATAGATGGTTACTTTTAATGCATACGGGATAATAAATGAGCAATAAGTGTATATACTTTTAAGAATTAATACTTGGCTAACATTGAACTTGAGATTGCTTGGTATTCTACTTACCGTTTTGATATCGATTGCCTTGTGTTTTCTGATTTTCACAAGCTAAATATTCTATATTGATCTTTTTCTGGAAAAATTTTCTAACCCCTTACAAAATTGTTTGAATCTGGTTTTATAACCAGATTTACAATGATGATTATTTATTTTTTGCAATTAAATGTACATCTAATCTCTTTGTTTCTGCAAGTTCGACGATGGCAGTGCAAATTGCTGGTGGTGCAACTTGGCGATGACGTGGCAGCTTCTGGTTGGCTGAGGTGGAGGCAACAGCAGCACTTAGTAGATTAGGGATTTGGGTGTAATGGGTTTGAGCCTATTTGGGTCATTTGTAATTTAATTTGGGTCATTTGACTTTGGGCCCACTTGGGCTTTGTAATTAGACATTTTGTACTGTACATTATTTAAATGAGTTTTAAATTTAAATTTATAATAAACTTAATTTTAAAATAAATTTAAATTTGTTGGGCCCAGTCAAAATTGGGCTTCAACAGTAATCTTATTCAATACACTCAATTCTAAATTCCTCGGAGATATTAGAATTATTAATAGCCAAATCCGGAACTAGAACGAGATGAACTAACATACAAAATTGGTAATTAAATTGGATTGTGTATTGGGTGAAGGCTTTGATTTAAATCCACATAATTAAATGGGTTTTGACGTTTGGGCTCAGACAAAAAAAAAAAATCCTGCCCCAAGGTTTGGTTTATATAAAAACAGGTTAAATTTTTTTGGGTTTATATAAACAATTTCTCATATTTTGGAAAAATTTCTAGACTTGAACGGGTCTAAAAATAAGTTGCTGAAAAGAATAAATATATTTAAATTGAATCTGATTTAACTTAAGCTGTGTTTGATTAAAGATTTTTATGTCTCGGTCGGCTTAGCTATAATTCGATGTAAATATAAAATATATATTTAAATTTAATTATAAAAATTTATTTGCAAAGTTGAGTTAAGAGTTTCAGCTCTCTTGATTAAACGGAATATTTTACTAGCAATTCCTATGAAGTATTAATCATTAGTTTTTAAAATAAATGAAAATTTATAATCTCAACTCAATCTAAAAGTTGATTGTATAATCTTTGTTTTTTTTTAAATAAAATTTTTAACCTCAATCCTTTCAAAATTTAAAATTTTATCTCCACCTATTATAAATTTTGTAGCTCGAGTGCATTTACTAAATTTTTGGGATTTGGGAGAAATAAAGACAAAATATGCCTAAAATAAATTTTTAAAGTATAATTTATTAATTTATTTCATAATCTATATAATTTGGGGGTTAAAACAACAACAACAAACACTAATAGTAAGTCATCGAAGAACAAATTCCATTAATACATTAAAAACTTTAATCTTAACATTAATAAGATATTATGACACGTTGACAATTGATTATGATACAATTTAAGCACGATACATTTAAAGTGATTACAAACATTTAATATCACAAGGTCAATTACGAATAGATTTCTTTTCCAAATTACGAATACTTTTATCTCATGATTTACCTTTGCACGTCGTTAAGTCATTAAGGTCCCATTTCGGTCGACTCCATTTCTTACATGTTTAAATATGCAATAATTTTGATTTTGCTTAAATTGAAAAAAGGCAACAAAGTGATTTTTCTTTTCTAATTCAAAAGTTGGCTTTTAGCATAAAGTTATTTTGATTATCTTCAAATTTATTATTATTTTTTCATTAATTATTTTTTTATATTATGTATGTCTATTTTATGGATCATGTTCGAGATTCGTGACTTATTCTCTCATTATCTACAAGATTCGAACTTACGATCTCTCATTAACAGTACAATATACCTTATCATACATTTCATTAATTTTAACTCACCATAATAACGTTATACATTGAAAACATCATAACTTTAACTCACCACAATATACCTTATCATGTATTAAAAAAGTTTTAACTCAATATCATCTCCATCCCAAATAAAATTAATCTCACACTATAAAACAGACAAAAACACTAATAAATATAAATTTTTTTGTAATATAATATTGGTATATAAATTTATACCTCATATAAAGAAAAAAATTTGGGTTTTGGAATTCAAATATGATTGGTTGGATTGTGAGCATGAAAGCTTTTTATTTCCCCATTATTCCAAAAACATCATTGCTATGATGATTTTTTGGGGTCATAATATTAGTATGATGATTATGCTCCCAAAATAATCCTAACAAATTATACCCCAAATTCACCTTTTTTTCATGTTTGAAGAGACAAGAGCGACTGATATGTTCTTTTTAATCTTTCTTTATGTCAACCTCTTATTTTTGCAGCTTTCCAAGAGAATATATATTATTGTATGGGTTCTTTATAGTTTAAAAGCTACTGCTACTCAAATAAATCTGTTTTTTTATTAATTTAAATTGATTTTATGTAAAAATAAATATTTTATATTTAAAATAATAAAAATTATTCAAAACTTGTATATAACAAAAATTGATTTTTTTTAAAATACAAGTGTAATTGGATTTTTTCTATTTACTTGCAAAAAAATCTTAAAATTAAAGAATATATAAAAATGATTTAACCAACCAAACTCAACATTGCCAAATCCAGTTAGCAGACAACTTTTCAGTGGTGATCATTGATAATTTGACATCATGAAAATCCTCATAATCTAACGGTCACAAATATCATCAGCTTTAGATTGTAAGAAAAATCATATATTAGGGAAACAACATAATCTGCTTTAGAATGCCAGACGCATCAAATCTAAGGAAAATTCAGATATTAGGGGAAATACTCGAAAACAAAAAACTAGGTAATTCAGAAAAATAATATTAAAGCTTTATATGCACAAATTTTAATTTTATAAAACAGGAGCTGTCACGTAGCTGCATTTTTGGCTGCGGATTTTCCACTTAGGAAGCTTATGTCACGGCATATCTTTGCCTTGTCCAAAAAATTAAACACCTTTTTTTAAAAAAATTTGTTGGTAGATACTTTGCCTTGAGAAAGGGCGAACTTTTTGCAGTGCCAAAGTTGGTTGAGTAAAGCCGACTTTCTTTTTTTTTTGGTCTGTTAGTTTCTACCTTCTCTGCGCTGTGGTACAGTGTCTTTGTCTCTTTGCAGACCTCACCACACCCTATGAAAAACCACTGCTTTCCTTTACAGCGCGTCTCAAACTAATATTCTTATAATAGGATTGGTACTCCGATGAATCAGAGGATTAAGTTTCGGTTGAATCATTTGAATTGATGGATATAAATGCATTATCGAGTTCATTATATTAAGAATTAAAGTGTATTTTATTTTTTTATTAGGAAATATATAATTAATTTTTATACGTTAAATTAAAGATTAATCTTATATTTTATGTTAAAATTTTTATTTATTTGTATCGTTAAAAATTAACATTATTGATGGAATAATTAGAAAGTGACATGTGGAACTGAATGAAATTTTTAATAGAAAGGTGAATTTGTTTTTTGATCTAAGATATATGAATCAATTTGATATTTTTTTTAGTAGAGAAAACAAAATGCAATCTAACTTTTAATTAGGGTGCCTCCATAATACTTTAACAATTGGTGGATTACCTGTTCAATCATTTAAAATTTTATTTACTTTTTTGATTTGGTTTTGCTTATTTAGGCCATATTTTTATTTTTGAATCTTATTTCATAGCGATGTTTTACCGTTAGGTAAAATTTTATGGGCTTAAAAGTGTTCAATCAATCTCGAGTAATGAACTCAAACCTCAATTCGATACATTTTTTTAATACATTAGTGTGATTACATGGTAATAGCATAAAGAGATTATTAAGTGATTTTAAGTATATGGGGGGAAGGGCGGGTCCTATTGTTTTTTGCCCCTTGATTTGTGAGTGTTGTTAATCATTTCACAAAGGGAGCGTGGCATGTCGCCATTTTTGCACTGGCATTGAGAAAAAGGAAGTCACGCTTTTCCAATCCCACGCGTGAAGCCTTCAAATTTCAAACCCCAAGGCTCCTTCATAAACCCCCACCCCCCAGGGCTTAGCTCCCAGCACTTGCAAAACCTAGAGCTCTTTGTTTCTTTTTTTACACCATACAAAGCTCCCATAAACTGCCATCTCTCTTATAGCAACAGCTTATATATACAACAATGTCTGCAGTGAGTTATTATTATTGCTATTTGTGAGTGTTAGTGAATGCTTTGGAGTTATAATATTTTTAATGTGGATGTAAACTTAATGCAGATGCTGGAAGTAAGAGTTCCAAACTTGGATTGTGAAGGTTGTGCTTCTAAGTTAAAGAAAGCTCTTTTAAAGCTCAAAGGTACTCTCTATCCATTCATTTTAGCATTGGTTTTCTTTTCTTTTTTTTTTTTTTGGTATAAACCCAATGTATCTTTTCGACCAACAAGTTGGGGGCCTTGGTAGAGTTGCTTTCATAATATATATGAGAATTTTGGAGTGTAGCCTGGCTTACATTGCTGCTACAACATGGTGCTTGATTGGGTACCAAATGTTCCAAAGATCAAAGAAACAATAAGTGCCCTTTTCAAAAATCCAACTTATGACTGTAACCAGTTGAACAGATAGTGCCGACATTCTTCAACAGGGCTAAGTTTCATTAATACATAAAAAAGTTAAGCGTAAACTACATTTGTAGTCACCCAACAATGTTTTTTTTTTTTTTTGTCACCCTATTATGAAAAATTACAAAATGATCATTCAACTATTCAATTTTATCTTTTTTAGTCACCCAACTATCATGAATTTTTTGGGGATGTTTACATTTTTTTTTTTTTTGATAATTAGGGGAGGAGAATGGGGTTGTTTGAGATCAAATCCAAGCTCTCATGCCTACAACATAATGCTCTTGTCATTGTGCCAAGAGGTTGTTGGCGGAGTGTTTACATTTTAAAGTTAACCAGCTGGTAAGAAAATACAAAATTGATAATTATTTTGTAATTTCTCATAATTGGGTGACTAAAAAAATATTTATAATTAGGCGACCTTTACTGGAATTTACCCAAAAGTTATGATTTTGGACCCAAGACATGGCCCAATTGTCTACGAACTTGGGCTTCATATGTATTTTTTTTGTTTGTAGGGGTTGAAGAAGTAGAGGTAGAAATGGAGATACAAAAAATCACAGTTCGAGGGTATGGCCTAGAAGAAAAGAAGGTGCTGAAAGCTATTAAACGTGCCGGGAAAGCGGCGGAGCCATGGCCGTTTCCGGGATACTCTCACTATGCATCGTTTTACAAGTACCCAACCTATATAGTTAACCATTACTATGACTATTACAAGAATGAAGCTTCCAATGGTGTTCATACTTTCTTCCAAACTCCGGCTGTTTACTCGGTTGCCGTCGCTTCCGATGAGGCTGTCGCCTCTCTTTTTAGTGACGATAATCCACATGCTTGTTCTATCATGTGAACGTAGTTAATGTTGCCAAATTTTCTTCTTTCAAATTTTGTATTTGAAATGACTCTTTGCGTTAAAAACTCTTTTTTTTTTTAGTTGTTACATATGTATGGTGCATGCTTTTTGAGTGTTTACCAAATATGATTTACAGCATGAAATCTGTTACAATTTTTTTTAAATAGGGATAAAGGAAGATTTATTTTCTAAATTTGGTAATTCTTATCACATTAGTTATCGATTTTTTTGATATTGGTCTTTAAAATTTTGTAAGGTTTTCAATTTGGTTCATACACTTGAATTCGTTAAGGTATGATATTTCATAATCTCTTAGTGTCGTATCATCAAATCTTAATGGAATCCAAGTTTGAGGACCAAACTGACAAAAGCTACCAAGTTCAGGGCCTAATGTAATATAATCTTAGAGTGGTAGATCATTATAATTTTCAAGTGATGGTATAGAATAGTACAGCCTTAGAGTACCACGTCATTATAATTTAACAAAATCCAAGTACAAGGGCCAAATAAAAAAAGTTGCCAATTTACGAAACCAATGTGAATTAAAAAAAATAAGGACAAAATTGAAAAAAAAATTATCGTTAAAGAGAATAAAATGTTGCTTTTATCACTTTTTAATTTTTACTTTCAAAACACAATTTAAATGATTTTTTAAAATGTAATTAAGCTTCGAATAAGTATAAAATTGAATCAAACCCTTAATCTACTATCACAAAAATGAAATCAAAAAACCCTAAAATTATCAAACCTATAACCATTCGATCCGACAAGTTATGGTTAACAGGTTTATGTCTAACATTTATAGGGTTCTATATTTCTTTTATAAAAAATGGGATACGAGGTGTCCAAGAATCAAACCCAAAATTATTACATCAATTAAAATCTAAGAGCAAAGCTAGAGGGGGACGAAGGTTCCCAAAAAAATTAGTCCTTTAGTCTCTTAAATAATTGTAAAATTTTAAATTAATTTAATGGTAAATTAAAAATTCAATTATACTTTCTCTAAAAATAAAATTCTATAATTTAATTCCTTAAAAAATATTAATATAATGTTAAAATTACATTTTGTAATTCTTTAAAAAATTGTAATTTAAATTTCATCTATAAAATAATTCTAATAAAATTTACTAAAAGTTGGTTTGGATGGACGACGTGTTTATCTGTGATTGATGTAAAAACAACGACTATGATACTTTAATGATACTATAATATGATAAAAAAAATAAACTAAATGTACGATATTATACCATATCGCCTGTTCAAATCCACAAGAAAAACGATAATGGTGGGTACTGATTTGCATGGAAAGCATAGGGCTGACCTGGCAGAGTGGAGATATTCAAAAAAATCATCCTAACTTCAATTAATTTGTTGTTACTTTCTAGGTCAGCAAATGCTTATATTACTCACTTTTTGAACGGGAGAATCTTGTAAAATTACAAAAGAGGGCCTCCCCTTCTCAATTTGTCTTTCACCAAAATATTTGAAAATGACTTGTTAAGAAAAAGGAGAATTAAATTTTAGAAACTGCCACTGCCACCCTCTAATGTACTTTATTTTGTTTGGCCTTTTTTGTTGCAATTTTGAATAAAAAGGGCTAATATAATTTAATTTTCACCATTGAAATTATTGGTTTATAGCTCAATCTTTATTTATGATTTTATGGATATTTAATTTACATTTTTATGAATTCAAATATTATGGATTTAGATAACATTTGAATTCAAGTATTTTAATGGAAATATTAATTATGACATATCCATTATCCTAACTCTTTATTTTTGTTGATAACAAATTTAGATATCTATTATTAATTTATTACGATATGCTTTATTTTTGTAAATAACTCGTTTAGATTTGGACATCAAAACCTATTATTTATTTTACTTTGTATTTAATTAAATTTTCCAAATTTACTAACGGCTCATTTGTATTAAATCCCACAATTTCTAAAAGTTTTTATTAAGTGTTTGGACCGTCAAAATAGTCGTTGTATGTTTTTTTTTTGTTCACATTATCTACATCAATTAAAAACTCTTATCCTTTTTATTCTTCAATTTAGTTTTTCTCATGAAACAACTTTGAACGTCACAAATCTATGAACCAAAATTCAAATAACTTTCTTCCCTGATCTCGACACTGACTGTCAGATCGATTTGGATCTAATGCATATTCTTTTACTCGTCGATGAATATTCATCTACAATACCGATCACCAAATCGTCATTTAAAGCTCATTAGTCAAATTTTAAGAAAAGAACTTAATAACCCAATGAGTTAAATAAAAACTTTTGAATAGTATAAAGACTTAAATGAAAATTTTCAAATAATTCAGTGACCAATTATTAAAATTTTTAAGTTAAACAATCAGAATATAAATTTCCTAATAATTTAGTGAAATTGGTATAATTTATCCATGAACTGCAGCCAGCAGTTCAGAGCAGTCATACACAAAAAAGGACTCCATAGTAAATCACATTACAAACTTCACTCTTTATAAAGGCCAAAACTGGTCCCCGGAGCATCATTTACTTTCCTACTGCTCTCAATTTCACATTATTTCCCACACCAAAAATGGCTCAGGTGTTTTTTCTTCCCTTGTTCTTTATGATTCTATTAAAAATCCCATTTTATATTCAATTTTATGTTATTTTCTTTTTCTTTTTCATCCCCTATATCTAACGTAGTCACCTTGTTCACTGTGTTTAGCAGAAAGTGGTATTGAAAGTTCTAACCATGACCGACGAAAAGACCAAGCAAAAATCCATAGAAGCTGCTGCAGATATCTTCGGTATTTCATCGAACAGTTCGCGTGAAATATTAATAATTTCCTTTTTTCCAGCTCAAATCCTTATAAAAATATTCAGATCTTGGGGTTAATATTATAAAAACTTTCTGGATCTCTACTTACCCTTTTTTAGATACAATTAAAAAACCAGAGAAATTACACAAAATTATATAAACAAATTTTCCTGGAAAACTTGTTTATGTGAAAATTATGGATGACAACAGGGGTTGATTCAATCGCTGCGGATCTAAAGGATCAGAAGCTGACGGTGATAGGACAAATGGACGCAGTAGCGGTGGTGAAGAAACTGAAGAAAGTGGGAAAAGTGGATATAATATCAATAGGACCTGCTAAAGAAGAGAAGAAGGAAGAAAAGAAGGAAGAAAAGAAAGAGGAAAAGAAAGAGGAGAAGAAAGAAGAGAAGAACAAAGAGAAGAAAGAGGAAAAGAAGGAAGAGAAGAAGGAAGAGAAGAAATAAATTTAAAAAAAAATAAAAATTTAAAAAACCCCCAAATCAGCTTCAAGGTTTCTCAACAAATCTCTGCTTGTAGTGTTACAGTGTATGATCTGTTTTTTTTGGGTGGAAATAAGGTTTTTTTAGTGATTGTCCGAAAAATATTGAATGGGGCAATGAGCAATGTGAAAGGGGTTTTTTTGTTTAGATTATAATCAGATAGTTTGATTGTTAGATAAATAATGTAAACAAATTTTTAGCTTCTATGTTTTAATTTGGGTTAGGACAGAGATTTATTGGTTTTTGTCCTTTTTCATCAAATTTAAGCCTATGCTACGTCGCGTACATTAAAAATAAATAAATTATTAATAAATATAGATTTTGATTGTTTAATTTTAAAAATTATAAAATTATCATTAAATTATTTTAACGTGAATTATTTTAAAAAATATTATTTAAATCATTAGGTTGTTAATTTTTTTTTAAATTCAATTAGTAAGCTTCAAGTGATGATTTAATGATCAATACAATTAATTATTATTCATCAACAAGTAAAAAAATATATCTTAGACTTAAGTCAATTCCACGGTTAATGTAGATATCAAAGATGAAAGCTATTTCGATTTTAATTTGTAAATTCATGACATTCAAAATTATTTAAAAAAAAAAAACTATAAAAAAGAAGGAGAAAAATAACTTTCGATTGATGCAAGTGGTATAAACGAAAAATGTCATACATTAGTTATTTTAATAGTTAATAATTTAAATGAAAATTTTCAAATAATTCAATGATATTTTATAAAAAAAATTTTTGAATAAAATATTTTATAACTTTTTAAAATTAAGTGTTGAAAACATACTTTATTAATAGAGAACCAAATCAAAAAATTAATTAAGATTTGGAGGTTTATAATAATAAAAAATTGATCTAAAATAGGAAAATGATAAACAAAGCGTTGGATTCACGTCACGAGTTTCCTTCCCAATTGGTTGAAGTGCGATTTTCAATGGAGGAATAAAGGGGGGCGTCACAGTCTAAATACGGCAACACCTTAGTCTTATAAAGTACAATCAGTAAAGTTGCATCATTCTTCCGCCCCATATGTCTTTATTCATAAAGACGAAAGCCTCCATATTAAAAGAACTTTTATACTTTGTTTAAACAAACCATTATATTATTTTTGTAATTAAATAATTGTATTTATTATTTTTACTCATGAAAGCCTCATATTTTAATATTAGAATAATTTTTTTTAGAATTTTCGTATTTAATGTTGAAATAAAATTGATGAGAATATAAAAATAAAATAATATTTTTAAAAAAATTTACATTTAAAAAAATTCAGGTGAGACATGCATGACTTCAGAATATCATATCATCACAGTTAAAACGAAATCCATGTTTAGGGTATTATGGAGATTTCATGTTTTCGACGCTAAAATACATAATACACTGTCTAACCGCTCAGCTTTGTATCATTTTATGCCTGTGCATGATATGTTCAGGTATTATGGAGACAGTAATAACCCTGGTTTCCAAACAGTAAACATTGTGATTCGATTACTCGACCAAAGCCGGATCCGGGTTTAATATGTTCCGTACCGTATCATGTTCCGAAAGCAACAATGCTAAGGGAGAATTAGCCACATTGAAAATCCAAACTTAGCTACATATTTTAAGCATCAACACTATACGAGACTATTCCTTGAAACTTTGAACAGGTTTTTTTTTAAAGAAACTTACCAAGTCCCCAGAAGTCAACTACAAGTAGGTATCTTCGATCGTCTTCTCTAGATCAACGTGAGTACAGGAAGATAAAGCAACAAACTTTGAGGAATTGCCAAAGACTGTTAGTGCTTGTATATAATATCATGAAATGCGAAACAAAATATAGAAGAAGCAGTTAACTGTTCAACCTAGCTACATGTTTCTCCTTCCTTGTTACAATACCTAATGCTAAAAGAATGAAACCTTTACTCAGGCGTTGTTCTACAACTCAAATGATTTGATGGTGATGAAAACCAGGAAATAAAGGCATGTTCCACATAAGCCTAGAAATAACAATTATTGGAACACTAACAGGAAATGCCATTCTTTCTTTTTTGTCAGGTCATTTAAGATTTTTCACCTTTGTAATGTTGGATTAAATCCTGATGGAAGTCACTCGAGGAGTAGCAGCCTTGTAAACCGGGAGAAGCCGGAAAGGTTACGAAATGACATACCGGACAGGTTATCTCCTTTGTGTATCTGAGATGGAATCATAAGCAAAAATACTTCAGTGATGCACGGAATGTTTGATATCTGCATGTCAAGGAAATACAAGAGCTGAGTTGCATTCTCCCTGAAAAATCAACCACCAGGTAAAAGTACCATGGAAGAATCAAATTGCATTTTGCTCTTTTTACTAAAAAAAGGGAAAATTAATCCTTATACTTTATATCAAAGAGTAAACTGATCCTTTCTATTTAAAATTTCACCCATTTCTAATGTTAAAAACTAACGTGACTAACAAAATAGCTAGACAATTCCACGAGGCATGCCATATATACCTCATGCTGACGTATAAGGATCGGTTTTTAACATTCCTCTAAGTTAATATCTAAGCTACTGCAAGTGCATGAATCCTTAAACGTAAAAGGACTCTGTTTACCATTATCGTTTACCATGCCTACTCTCAGGATTAGGTTATTAGTTTCAACTTAGAAAAATAAAACTAAAGAACAATAAGATAAAAGGGAACAAAGAATGCTAAACAATTTGAATGCAAAAAAAATGAGGGAAAGAAGAATATGCGTACTTTATTCTTTCTACTCCCTTGACATCTATTACAGACAGGAGGTACGTGGCGCTGACATAGCTGAACCAATGCGTATACTGGCAATTAAGTTACAATAAACAATCATTATATTGTACAATCTACTGCTTAGCATCTTCTATATCTCCTGATCTTTGGGAGTAGATGAGCATACTGCCCCTTCTCCACCATGTTTCTTATTACTTCACGAGCTTCAGAAAGCTTTCCAGCACTCCGTAAATGACTCACTAGGGTACTGTATACGAAAAAATTTGGGTTACATCCTCTAGCCTCCATTTCCTTAAGTATAGCACATGCCTCTTCGAACTTTCCAGCCATACAATAACCACGAATCATCGAATTGTATGTAAACACATTCGGAAGCTGTCCCTTGGTAATCATATCATCGAACATTTCCTGAGCTTTCTCTAGCTCCCCAGCGGCAATGAATCCCGTAATGATTACAGTATAGCAGACAACATCAGGTATGCATCCGTTCTTTATCATTTCATCAAAAAAATACTTGCAAGCATCCAAGTTTCCAGCACGACTCAGGCCATCGATCAATGTTGTGAAATGAAGAACACCTGGGTTTAGTCCCACCTCCTTCATGTGATTCAATAGATTAAGTGCTGCAAGTGGTTTATCTCCTTTGCCAAGAACATGCAGAAGGATGTTATATGTATGAAAATCAGGGGAAAACCCGGATCTACTCATTTCATCAAGTAACCTGTGGAATTGATCTAACTTCCCCAATCTGTATTTTGCATACATAATAATATTGTAAGTTAGAATATCCGGGGAAAAACCCTCGGCTAACATCTGCTGGTACACCCACTCAATTAGCTTGTATTGATTCATTGCAAGTAATGTATGCAAAATAGCATTGTATGAATGCTTAAATGGCCTATAATTGAATGTCTTTAACTTAATGAACCTCTCCACAACCTTCTTAGCTAAGCCGGTCTCTCCACATGCGCATATCAAAATGTTAAATGTCCTTGCTGTTGTAGGGAAACCATTCTCTACCATCTCATCTACTAATCTCCACATTGCCTTGTATTCCTCACACTCTGCAAATATCTTCATTATCAAATGATACGAATCCACAGTATGCCTATAATTTTCCTGCTGACCAGCCCACACGAAAAACTTGTATCCAAGTTTTGCACACCTGGTCTTATTCGTAAAATTCGTGTTCTTCAAAATTCCCGTAAGAACTTCTCTCACAAGGAACCCCGAGACCCTCACCTGCATTTTACTAATAGCAGCTTTAGCATCAAATCCCGGTCCATCTTTTTCTAAAACTTCAAGAATAGTCCTAGCATCATCTCTCCCAGTCTCGAAAAACCCTTTTCTAGTTGTAAATCGGGACTCAGAGCTGTTCCTGTTCCAGTTCCAGTTCCCGTTCCCATCACAATCACCATGAATTTCGTCAAAAACAGAGTCTAAACTGGGACCCTTCCACATTCTCTTCAAGGGTTCATCCGAACAATAAAAATCACTATCAAGTTGACCACTATCGAAACTACCACTACAAAATTTCCTCGATAAAACGATAATATAACATGATTTAAAAACATTCCTTACACCGGACAGAGCTAAAGAGTTCATTTTGTGCAACGATTAAGCATTGGGTCACTCCCATTATCTCTGAATCTTTACGAAACACAAGAAACCCAGAATCAGCTTGGGATACCCAAATACGGAAAGCTTGTGAAACGCTGTGATCTCGCGTTGGTAAATACCCATTAAGCTGAAAAGACCCGACTGCATGACAGCAGTTTTTCGGGATAAGATATATTCATTGAATAGCTACAGTTCCTTTGAATAGTTGGAATCAGTTTGACGATGAATGGAGAACGGAACGGGGGACTTACCTGGGATTTAAACTTGTTGACGGAGGGATTGTAAGCTTTTTTGAGGTGTTCTGAGTTTATTGGGCACCCAGGGTTTTTGGAGATTTTGGTGGTGAAAACAGAGTTAAAGAGGCGAAGTGAGGGACAAGGAGGTACGATACGTGAGGGAGTGTAATCGAGGAGTGAAATCTCAATCAGGGTTTTCAGTGAAACGACGCCGTTTATTTTTGCTGCCGTTTTTGCAAGTAAACATTTCCCATGGGCCGAGTGGCCGGATCCGACATGGGGTTTTGAAAATTGGGTTTGGCGCAGTTCCTAAAATATTTCCTTTTATTAATTTCTATAGTGATATTAAGGTTTAGTGTATTAGATGATGACTAATGTGCCTACTAACTTGTTTATTGGGTAATATATAAAAAAAAAGCCCTTAAATTGCTAGAATTTATTAAACAAGCCTTTAAGTTTTTTTGTAGTTAAATAAACCCCCAGCTTATGATTTTTACCCATAAAACCCCTTTATTTTAATATTAAAATAAAATTATTTTAACCTTTTAAAATAGTTTACCTAAGAATAGTTTAAATAAAAATAAATTAATATCTTCCAAAAGTAACAGAATAGCATTTTAAAAGCACTTATATACATAACATAATCATTTTTTTGAAAAATTTGATTACTTATTTAAATTTTATGTACAATAAATTGAGATAAGAACTTGAATTTTAAAATAATTTTACTTTAATATTAAAATCAAAAGCTTTATGAATGAAAATCATTGCATAAGGACTTATTTTAACTACAAAAATAATTTATGAACTTAGTTTTTAACTTTTTTCAATATATTAACCTTGTTTTTCCAAGGTACACTAAAGAAAATATAAATTTCTTATATATATAAATTGAGGCTAAACACATAATATACATATGTCTTTCGATAAGAAAATAATTTACATATATCTATTAATAATAATGTACGGTTAAAAGTATATCCAAAAAGAACCAAGTTATATGTTTTAATCACTAGTCTTTTTGAATTAATATATTCGGGGTTGACGAAATAAGCCTTATCCAATTCAAGACAAGGATGGGGTCTCAAACCTCAAACCCCCGAATTAGGCAAGCAGGAATGGAAAAAACAGAAAAACAGGGTTGCTTCTTATGAAATAAGGTGAGACAATGAGTACACCACTGACTGCTCGAACATTCTCCCAATTTCTGATTGAATTTCCAACAAATTACCTGAGTTCTTTTTGGCGTACAGAGCACCCGAATTTAGTAACCATAACATATACCAAACACTGTGAAAAAGTACACACATGAAACAGAGGCCATAAGCCCATGGCTACACACATTCAATGATTTAAAAAAAAAAAACAACAACAACATGATTTCAACACAAAGCGTCTTCCATTATAGCATTCCTTGTAGATTTCTTAATTGAATCAATTGCCCGATTCTTGAAGACGTCGCTCGCCGGCGGAACTTGGAACACCATTACTACCAGACGATGAACTATGTCCCTGTTCAGTTCCCTGGGAAGACACTTCACTTTTGCCAAACCAGGAACCAACAGTACCTTTAAGCTTATCCACTACACTCTTTGTGGGACTATTCATGGATCCTGAACCTACCCTTTCGTTTGTTTCGTCCGCCGTGCCCAATCGCCTTGCCACCTCTTCCGACTCAGTCACTTTCCCTCTTGCCGCCGTTGTTCCCTTCTCTGGTTCCTCTTTTCGCTTTTGCAAGGCCTCCGAAATGACTTCTGATAGTGCCCTGTCTTCTTCACCAGGCTTCAATTTCTCCGCGATATAGCTTTTCATTGAGACCCCTTTGTCCTGATCTTGAACCTGATCAGGATTCACTTCGGTTGCCGTCCCAGAGCTGGGACCGTGTAGCTTCGACACCATGGTGCTTCCCGCTCCTGCAACTTTCTCGTAAACAGGACTTAGTTTATCCGCCATAGCTGCAGCCATTTTCTTTCCATAATCCATAGCTGATCCTTGCGTAGTCGGACTTGATCCATTCGTGGTAGTCCTAGTCTCGTCCTTTTCTCCATACCCGAGCTTTGAAGCTACAATGTTCTTAGCTGACACTGCTTTATCTGCAATAACAGAGGTCGCCGACGATATTTTCTCAGTGTAACTGCTCTGGTTTACCGGCTCATCAGCAGCAACATTACGTGGGTGTTCTTCAGGCATTGTGTCCATGGTTTCTGCAGGAGTTCCGGTGTCTAATGGAGGACTTGGTCCAGGAGAGAACTGGTTATGGCTTCCTGTAGGGTATAATTCTGATGCAACAGGATGAGTTGCAGGATGTAAATTGTCCTTTCTACCCTTGTCTTCCTCATAGATACTCATTTTATCCATTGAATGAAGAAGTGGGGTTATCCCTCTAGCTTCTCCACCTGTTATAATGTCACCATAAATAAGCAACACCAATTTATCATAAAGCTTATGATTTACAAATTGAATGGACTTAACCTTCTCCTGTTGGATCTGCGACCTTAGACTGATAATTTGTAGTAACATAAGCATCAGGACTGTCCTTAGGTGCAGCAGGGTCTTCCTCCAACCCTATGGGTCTTTGTAAATTAACTTTTGGCTGCCCTGAAAATCCTTCTTCTTCCCCATGAAGAAAAGTTCTCGTAGGACCGATCGTATCTTTGCCTTGAGAACTCGGCATAGGTGTATTTTGCGGCGCTAGTGGTTCCCCAACAGCCTCAGTCCTCTTCCCAAAGTCGACCCTCGGTTGTTCTCTCACTATGCTTTCCAAGCTACCAACAGCGCTGCTAGGTGGTTCATTGTCTTTTGTCCCGTAGTTTCCGTTTATTCCCCTTGATTCTAGAGGATCCAGGACCATGGCTTTTGACCTATCGTTTGTAATCCCAGGACGGCTCAAGTCTTCTGGTTGTCCAGACACGACACTTTTAGCAGCGGCAGACTCGTACACTTTCAAAAACACGACAAGACATTCCACAAGTCAAAAAAGAAAAAGAAAAAAGAACAGGGAAAAATGATGAATTGAAAGCCAACATACTTGGTGCACCGTGAACTTCGGGATCTTGAACAATTTCGTCTTCTTCTTCATCGTCTTCCTCGTCCAGGTCATGATCATCAGGGATATGACCTTCATGGTACTCCTGGTCATGGTTATGTCCATGCCCATGTTTTTTAATTGTATCCTTTATCTTCTTTGCTTTTGCCTTCACTTTTTTCAAAACTGAGTTTTTCTCATGGTGCTGATCATCTTCACCTTCTCCTGTAATAAGAAATTATAGAATGTTAAAAACTTAAAATGCATTTCTGTAACCATAAATAGAAACAGAGAGTTTTCCCACCATGCTGGTGAGGATAGACCGATTGAGTATTCATTTTTTGATTCAGAAAAGTGATTTGCAGAGAGAATAAAAGTATAAAACTGCACCAGTGGAGAAATCTCGGGTGGGAGGTTTTATAAAGTGAGCTAAAATGGCATGGTTTCGCCACCTTTGCATGGCGGTGGCGGTGTAACATTGGCACACGTAGAACATGACCGACAGGATTCTATTACCAGCCACGTAACTAGTGTTTCATTGTCAACGTGGCAACAATTCCTGTTTTTATGGTATGGGATAATTCATGATTATCTTTATCAGAAGATATATATATGCTTTTATGTTAAAAACGACGAACTGCTGGACTTGGGGAATGATGTTAAATAAGGGGAGAAAGGTCCCATTGGGAGTAGGTGTCTGGTGTGGAAGGAAACACGCGTATTCAGTCACCTATCCAATAGCAACCTTCAAGATATGGACGCACCATTTTTTTTTAAAGCTATACACGATTCAATTGTTTACATAAAGAATGGGTTAATATAACGTAGATTTTTTTAGTTCACTTTGATAGTTAGATTTGACAATTAGGTTTTTTTGTGTAATTCAACTTAGGTTTTCACCCAAATTTAATCACGTGGTAATATGATATTGTTGATGGGAGTTGAGATTCGATCCAATCGAAACTATTATTTTATTCAAGAATTTTATCTTTTATAAAAAGTATCTCGATTGATATAAATACGATTTATAAGTTCGTAGGATATGTGTTATAACATCATTAAAAATATTGATTATACATGTTGCGTTTGTAGGGATCGAACTATCAATCAATGATTAAATGTCTTATCTTAGCATACTTAATATCACTTGGTTAGGTCAACTTGCAAGTCGTATCTACATCAACCGATACGCTCCTTATAGGAGAAAAAAACTCTTAAGTGAAACAATACCTTCTGTTGAGGTTTCGAGATTCAACTCCTCTTAACAGAGATCGTGTCATGTTATTAATAATTTTTTTTTGTTAAGTTCGAAATTAAAATAGAATAAGGCTAATTTAACATTATTTTTGAAACGTATTGTGAAAAATGATTTTAAAAAGCTAGTTTAAAATATTGTTGTCAAAAAACATTCTTGAAAAATAAAATTTTAATTTTAGATAAGATATTGTAAAATATTAAATACGTATATAAATGATCAAATTTGTTAATATTATGATATTTAAAAAATATATAAAAATAATTTATTGTAAGTCATTTTTAATATTTTGGTATATAAAATATATATTTTTAATATTTTTAGCAATTAACATGGGCGAAGCTAGAAATTATTTTAGGCGGAGTCGAAATCAAATTTTAATTTATAATAATCTATATATTTATATTTTTAAAAGATTAAATCAAATATTTATAATTTTAAAGGAATCAAAGTGATTTTATTTTTACTAATTTAAAATTTTAAAAAAGCCTACATAACAATTTTTCATTTTAAGAAATCGAACTGCCCGTCCCCTTAATATTAATTGGTTATAAAATTTAATTTAAATGTATATAAACTATATTTTAAATATTAAAATACAATTATTACAAATTTAAATATATAATGTTATATATCTTAAACAAATTTCAGTAATGAAATAATTGTATACCCAACAAAATATTGCTTATATACATTGAATTATAAATGAAGTTTAAAAACGTCATTTTAACTAAAAAAAGGCTCTCTTTTTTCGAGCGAAAAATAAAAATTTTAACTTTTGCATCTTAATTAAAAAACACTTTTAACTTCAAAAAGTGTTTTATTTAGCATTTTTCATGAAATTTAAAATATTAAAAAAACAATGATAAACTAAAGTTTAGAGTAGACAAAAAAAAATACAAGTATCGAAGTAAATTTAATTATCAAGTTCAGAGATTAAAAATTATATTAATCCTATATAAATTAAGGTTAATTTTATAAGACATACTCAAACTGTAATTTCTATTTTAAGTTTCCTAAATTTCAAACATTCTAATTAATAATTAAAATTATTAATACTGTATCAATCAAAATTCTTCTATCAACTTAGTCATCAAATTAGGTGTAAAATGCCATTTTAAATTTGACATATAATGTATTTAAAACACATAGATTAAATTGTAAATTCAAATGTTGTTATTGTAAAGCAGATTTGATTTGACGTGTAGTCGTCTGTGCAATAAATCCATACATATTTATAATTTGATTCACCTGTTCTAAATGCTATAGGTTAGATTTGAAATGACATTTAATGCTTAAATTTAGAGAATATAATTGACACAACACTAATGTTTATAAGATTCTATTAATATGTTTTGAAATTTTTAGATCAATTTTAAATTTAAGATAACTTAAAGGTTGTTTGTTGTAATTAAAATACATAAATTTGAGTTTATTTAGTCATATGATTTACAAATATCGGAATAATTAAGTAGCATACTTAAAAGAAAAAAAGGGTTTAGAATACGATGTTAGTACTTGTGTTTGTATAAAATATGGTTTTAATGATTGGATTGAGATTTTTAAATTAAAAAATAGGAGTACTTAATTTTTTAATCTTTTAAGTATAAGGACTTAATTTCAAATTTGGTCAAAGTACAGGGATTAATAGCAGATTTTAACAAAAAAAGGAAAAGCGGGGAATTTCGTTCCCACAAAACACGCACAACGAAGAATGAAGCAACGGCGCGCGCCTTCCGTGCAAGTGGTAAGCTGAAACAAACTCCACTAATTTAAATTTTAAGCGCCAAATTAAATTTCATGCTCCATTTTCACCTTCAACAAACTCGTATAATCCACCACCGATGCGAACTCGATTTCTCAACGTCGATTACTTGAGCGCCTTTCAATCCCCAACCGAAACCCTAAGCTTCCTCAACCTACCGCCTCCTCACTTCCCTCCTCATACTTCCAACTTCAGTGACGATCTTCTTCACTTTGATTCGTTCTTCAACCTCCCTCTCCAGACCGAGAGATTGCCGATCGACGCCGCTCTCTCCAACTTCTTGTCGGAAGCAATTCCTCGGTTCATCGATGTCGATATTAGAGATTTCGAGGATACTCGGTTTCCAAGTGGAAATGCCGGCGCAAAGTTCTCCGCCGAGGTAAAGTGATGAGTTCGGTTCTCTTTAGTCTCCGATGCGATTTTAAATTTTTTTGCCGGATTTGGAATGAAAAATAGCTGAGTATGATGTCAAGTATGAAAATCTGGATGGTTTTGGATTCTAATGAGGAGACTCCATTTTTTACGTCGTTCATTTCCTGAGAGCTCTCTGTCTCCGTTGATCGATGAATTGTCGATTGTTAAAGGTTCTTCAATAATGGAAATTACCGAGTTGTTTTTTTCTTAATAGAAGCAATCCAGATTCAATAATGTATAATGCTTTTCCTTTTTCTCCACTTCATATTGACTTGACGCTTGATTTTGCATTCCCTGCTTTTGTTAAAAGAAACTGCGAAATGCATGTAGTAAGTTTTTTTCTAAATATTTTTAGTCAATGACTAAGACCAATGTTATTAGAGAGTCTAGGTTCTCTTGAAGGATTACAAACGGAAAATTAATGTTACGCATTTCGTTATTGACAAAAATTAAGATAGTTGAGGTTTTCTTTCAACTGGATCTTTTTATCATAGTGAACTTGTCTTTAGGAAAAATCTTTATAATCCAGCAGCTTTGCCTCCGACGGTCTTGGTCTTTTTAGATCTAGATGATTTTATTGATGCGCAGGAAGAAGCTATGGTTTGTGATGAAAAGGAAGAAGGGAGTCAGAGAACTTTTGGATCAGAAATTCAGGAGGTTAGATTTGCAAAAAGCTTTAAAGTAACTTTCTCAAATGATGTCAACCTTGTTTCACTTTGTTGTCTTTAGGGTCTTCCATAAAGCTTAATTCATGCCACTGCAGGAGGATAATGTAACCTCTGCAGCTGATAAGGATGTTCGGAGGTTAGACGTGATACTGTTTGAAACACCCGAGCTGGATACTTTCTTGGTATTATCTATTGTTCGTTATATATCTGAAAAGTTTATTCAGTACCACAGCAGGTATTTGAAAATTTATAACTTGTATATTTCTTTGCAGGATAATGCTCACTTTTCCGAGAAAGAGATTGAGACATTCTCTGGAATTTCAGAGATTGATAATAATAAGGTAAATAGTAATTTATTGAATAATTTCTGTTGGAAGTCTTATATCATATTTACAATCGGACTTTCAGTCTTCTTACAATTTCCTTAGGCTTAGCTTTTTTCCTTGTGGATGCAGAATAATAGATACTAATCTTTGGTTGAGTTATATTAAATATTAAAATTCATTTCTTTTTAATTTGCGTAAAGTTTACAGATAAAGTTTAATGATTACCTCAGTGCTTTAGAGAGGTTTTATATATTTACTTTAACATTTAAAAACTCCTACAGATTGATCTTAATTTGCTCAGTATGCTGATGGATCTACAGTTTTTCCACATATCCTATAGGCTTCTTTTTTTACATTTGTTTCCTACATGCAGCTTTAGTCATACCTGGCTCGGTATTACCTGGTTGAAAATTGGATGCAAGTTCTATATTTATTTTGATCAAAGAAAGAAAAGCAAAGCAATGTTTTAAGTATCTGATGCTTCATCATATTCAGTTGATTCTGTTGAAAAGAAGGAAAAAAGAAGAAAAAGAAAATATAAAAAAAGCTAACTGATGCAAAAGATCTGCAGTGTTTAAAGGAGAAATATTACTGTCACTGCTTTAAGTAAGCTTTAATGATCCTTCAAATTCTTAGAAAAATTTGGTGTCTCTTTCGAATTGAATCTTTCTTCAGGATGAGATGGGCCCTATTCTGCAGTTTCCTGACAAGATTCAAGAATCGGTTTATTCAGTTGAAGATGTTATTTCAGAGTGCAACAGGGAGCAAAATATTTATATTCTGGAAGAGGATAGTTCTTTTGGAGGTCGAGAGTTCTTACAGCATAGCACCTTCCCCATTTTGGAGGTGGATGAAATAAGTCTGGGTATCATGACAAGTCATTCTATTGATGATGTACTTCCTACTGCTTTTGAATCTATTGAATCCCAGTTGTGGACTCAAGAAAATGATGTGCTTACTAACAGCAAGGAGCTCTTGGGCTCTATTGGGAATGATATCTTAAAGTTTCTTTCTGATCTCTGTTTAGTGGAAAAATATTCGGAACCTGAGCTAGCCTTCCCAGAGATGTTCCTGGATGTGAACATTATATGCATGGTGGAAACTCCTCAAGCTGATGGGAATTCTGAACTTGTTATGGCAAAACAGGATGCTGGTTATTTTTTTCCCACAAACCTGGTTATTTTTGAGGAATTCCAGATTTTTTATGTTGATTCATCTCAAAACTTTGATGTGTTTTTGAACAGACAAATAACCCATGAGCCAGAGGCATGTAACCATATGTTCAAGGAAGACATGAATTTCAAGAGTTTCAGTGAATTGGTTGTTAGTCATGAACTTGTGTTGGTAGATGAAACATTCAAATCTTTGCCTATACCTGTTCTCTCTGATCATGGAAGGATGAGGTTACCATGCACAGTTATCAAGGAATTACTGTCTGATTTGAAGCCGCTGCCCCTATCTGCATCTGATGGTATCTACTTGGACTGGTATATATTGGAAGATGATAAATGCAGCAATAAAGTTCATGCTTTGTTTCAGAATATGGTGGAGGAGATAGATACTTCCAGCATTGATTTTGAACAGGAAAGTTTTGAGGGTAGGAAGTTAGTTTCTGACTTCCTTTTCTCAGATGATGCTTTAACAGGATCAGCTACTGAACAATATGAGGAAGTACCGAATGTAACTTCTGATGGCATACCTATGCTTAATGATAATCTTATGGCTGTTGCGTCCAATAAGTTACAAGACTATGGTTGCCCAAAACCAGGAAACTCGGAACAATTAGCAGAAAGAGATGCTAAGAGGGCTTCATTACTATTCAAGACTATGTCA
This sequence comes from Kokia cookei, assembly GCA_039519145.1. Lineage (NCBI taxonomy): Eukaryota > Viridiplantae > Streptophyta > Magnoliopsida > Malvales > Malvaceae > Kokia > Kokia cookei. The sequence continues at coordinate 1,412,402 of CM076909.1, read as the reverse complement.
CAATTCAATGATCTTGCTTTTTTCTTGAATCCCCAGAAAAGTAGTGCTAGAGAAAATGCTGGACCTGAGGCCATGTCTTCCAATCCAAAGGCTGAATTACCCAATGTTTCATCTGGTCGTTCAGTTGAAGCATGTGAGTCCACTGGTCTACAGTCACAAGTCAATGGTCCTGATTTTTTCTTAAATCCCCAGAAAATTAGTGCTAGAGAAGATGCTGCACCTGCAGCCAGGTCTTTTAACCAAAAGGCTGAATCACCCAATGGTGCATCTGGTCATTCAGTTGAAGCATGTGTATACACTGGTCCACCGTCACAAGTCAATGATCTTGATTTTTTCTTGAGTCCCCAGAAAAGTAGTACTAGAGATAATGCTGGACCTGCCGCCATGTCATTCAACCCAAGGGCTGAATTACCCAATGTTTCATCTGGTCATTCAGTTGAAGCATGTGCATCCACGGGTCTATTATTGCAGCAGTGGGATATCATGGTTTACAATATAAAATTGCCAGATGATATCTTGGCACTGATTGAAAAGTTTGAAAAGTGCTATCTAGCTATCTTGCAGAATGAGACAGAGCTAATTTCCTTTTTGGGAGAAGATAGGTATGAATTGCTTAGCCTTCCAAAGAAAAAGTTAATGGACTGTATTAAGAAAAAAATGGCACGAAGAAATACTACCTATAGTGATGAAGATATTATGGCATTTGTCACGTTGTGCGCTATTAAGCAAATGGCTTGGTACTTGTGTTTCTATGGCATCAATGCAGCTCACTTATATGTAGACAAGCTATGTCAAAGCCTTGGGTGCATAAAGTCAAGATTAAGTTTCCTTCATTCCTTGATTGAGGATGCTCGTGGCAAGGTTGATAAGGAAATAACTACATCACATCCCTCACTCTGTGTTATACGGGGAATTTTACAGTCAAAGACCAGCTCAAGTAATTCCAAAGTGTTGATCATGGCAGAGCAAGTCTTCTGGTGGTCTTTGAAGAGTTTGTTGATGTCTATGGGATTATCCTGGAACGAGCTATCAAGTTTCTGCACAAACGCAAATCCATCAGGTGCCTATAGGATGGATTCTCAGCTGATTTCAGATTGTTGGTTGGTATCTCAGGAGTAAGTTCCAAACCTTCAATATCTAATATATTGTGGCATATTATTTGCAAAATGCTTATCAACAACTCACTTCATTTGGTGCTATATGACTTTTTTTTTTCTTTTGCTGTGTGAAAAGGCCAACTTAATAAAGTTCTTACTGCTGGACATAGGAAATATTAGTTCCCCACCTGTGCAGATTTGTACTCATGAATTTGATGACCTATTCCTAGTTCTCTATTTATACTGTATGCATAAGGTAACCACTTTTAAAGGATAGGTGACTAACAGGAGATGTGACTGTGTATAATCTGCAAATGCACAAATATTCCTGGATAAGATTGCTATGCCACATCTATAACCTAATAAAAGATGCTTAGTAAATTTGGGAGATATTGTTGGAATTCAACAAATTTTAGCTTTGATTTAACCATGTAGGTTAATTGTAGTATTTCTCATAGCAAAGGCATGTGGGATCTTTTTGAAATATTTATTCAGGTTTTAAAAGTCTCACCAAAAGATTAAGAATGCAAAGCATTGCACATTATGGAAAACTAAAGATAAAACTCTGAAGTGGACAGGTCCATCCGAAACTTTACTATGCCTGTTGTGCAGTGTTAGGAATTCATATGTGATATTCTCTTTCTTTCTCCTCAAGGAATGTTTCTGCATCTTTTCCATTCAACAAGTTCAACGTTATTGTGGAATATGGAGGCTCTTGTGGCTCATCTAGAGTATCTTCTTTTCCCCCCAAATCAGTTGGCTTGACTCATCTTCACTTTCTGAAGATTGAACTGGATGACTCTAGTGCTTCCAAAGCATTTTGCGAAGGTGTTGATATCCCCCAGATTGCAAAGAAGTTGACGGTAAGTCTCTTCTTTCTTATTTGATCTAAGAATTTATCTATTCATTGATGATATCTATTCAAACCTGCTATTTCGAATAGGATTATGAACACAACTGCCGAGCTAAATGCGTGGGTGTACTATTTTTGTAATTTTAGTTTTACTCCTAGAATCACATTTTGTGTAACAAAATTCAAATAAAATTTATAGAACAAAGGGACATCATTAATTCTAGTAATACCGTTAAGAGGGTTTTGTTAGGTATTAGGTCAAGGAATGAAGACATTAAGAGTTCAAAAGATCTGTAAATTCATATAAACTAATGAATACATCAATTCAGCACCGAAGTTGAAATATGTGATTAGAGTAGACGAACAAAATATTGCACGTAACTGATAGAATAGCCCCTTGGAATATAAATTGTGAATTTAAGCATGTTGCTTGTGTTAGTAGTATGCAATGTTACTGGTTTATTTAACACATTGCTCAGAAAGTTTAAACTAAATAATATAAAATTACCTATTCTTTATGAATCAACAAATAAGCTAAGTGCTAAGCTCCATTTGGTGGGCTTTTCTATATTTTATGGGTTAAGCCCAATAGTTTTGCATTAGAAAAGTTAATAATTCATGCACTTTTATGATATTCATTTAAAAGCCTCAAGGAAAGTGCCTTATGCCTCAAAGTTGTTTTTTATTACTTTTCCATACATTACTTCTAAGTTCTAACAGCTTGTGTATGTGAAGTTGAGAAAATTTCTATCGGACGAGTTAGGGGTGCATAGCTGATTTACAATACGGGTGCTTGAATTGTGTAAAATTGGTATTTACCATTGAAGTTGATACCCTTTTCAATCCTTAGGAATGAAAACAATTTACGATTTCTTTATATTCATCAATTAAATAACCGCCAAAAATTGACTGCTGTAAGGGATAAGTTCTAGACTTTAAAGTAAAATATTTCCTTACGGAATTAGTTGCGTCTCTGATTCTTCATGCAATTGTTTATTGCTCTGTAATCATAGTGGTAATCACAGACATACTCTGAAGATGGTACGAATGTTTTAGGAAGAGGAGTTTCATTCAATCCTGGCCCTTGATAATGTGAACTATGAGAATGTGGAGGACCTGCTGAACTTTGTACCCATTGTAGACAAGCATAACAGGGGGTTTGTCGGAAGTGGGAAAGACGACGAAGCCCATAGTATGCCTCTGCCAGTTGCAGTTGAAGCCAATCCAAACCCACAGAGATTGGCAGACATAGTAATTATTGTGAACATGCAAAATTTTGATAAGGAAATGATCGTATCCAGAAGATCTACTTATCAAAAAATTCTTGCAATGGAGAAAGAAGGAGCTCAAGTAGTGGAACGTGATTCAAATCTTCCAGTGGATGTCATAATTAGCTCTGCAATTTGCCTAGTGTGGTATGATTCCAGAAACATAGGAAGGAAAGCTGCCACTTCAGATGAAACATCTTCTTGTTTACAGTTGTGCATTGAGAATATTGCAACTAACATTTTGACATTGCTGAGTTTTACTTTCAGTGGCTGTTTCCTGGTAATTTTCGCAATTTATATCAATTTTTTTAAACTTTGACTTTCATACTTAACAACTTTGAAAATCTTTAAGTTTCAAGAAGCTAAATGCCAGGTTTTGTTTCTGGTCTCTTGGGATGCTTAGAACCAGACAACCTAAGTTTTTGCTTGGTAGTACCTTTCTGTTCATCAGTATGGTTGGTGTAGGTTTATTGGACCTCTAATAAAAAATCTTTAAGTTGCTTCTATTCATTTACTGTGTTGCCCGTAACTGATAATCTATAAAAAAGACTAGTAATTTGATGCTGCTTATTTGCATTCGTAGCCATCTTTTGCTGGTTTGGTCAGAATAATCAGATTAGTAGTTATAGGTGATGTTCTTGCTTTTTCACTTGAAGTATGGACTTTTAGTTTAGGTTGAAAACTAAATTAAACCCTCGGGTAGACAATTTTGTTCATTAAATGCGCAAGATGAGACACGGTGCTCTGGTAAGATGGAAATTCTGCACTATTTTCAGTAAAACATTAAACTATTGTTGTTGGAATCTGAAATTTGAATTACTATAAATTTTATGTACTTTCTGTTCAAGGTATTTGAGGGAGGCATTGGCTTCCTTTCTACTGTAATGGAATCCTCAGCTGGACTCTATGCAGCAGCAGCAAGTTTGGGAATTGACTTCCAGCTATTTTGTTCTTATTCATCTGAATCAACTGATGAAATTATACTGAACTGCATTGACTATGCTAAGACGACCAGCGGCCCATATCCAAAGATGCCTGATTCAGAAACTCTTGCAGAATCGTTCCTTACTAAATTTCCTTCAGTTAATTCTTTGACAGCGCATGCAATACTCTCTTCGGGAGGAATGCTCGTTGAGTTCCTTGAGTGGTCACATGAACGCAGGACTCAGGCAGTTCAAAACTACTGTGTACCAGATGAAAGTATTGCTCTTTTCAGTGCTTTGTGCAAGTATGGTGAGCGGGAGGACTCAAAATCTGTCATGACAGACTGCTCTTCTTCTGTATCTTCGGGTCATAACTCTGACAGGTGCCATTACAGTGTTGGTTCCCAAGGAAAACAAGGCAAACGCATAAATAGCCCTAACAAAGTCAGCACAAGGATGGATGAATCACAGCATTTTGAGCCTCTGAGCAAAGATGAGTTCCTGCATCCTTCTGGACTGTCTAAGCAATATGATTCTTGGAAATCTACAGGTTCTGAGATGTTCCAGGATTACAAAAAGCTCAGTTCATCTTTAAATGATATATTTGATCAAGAGCAGGATTTTGATTTTCTCCCTCAAATTCCTGGGCGATATGATTCTGACATCTATGAAGGTCCTAACATGTTAAAAGAGTCAAAAAAGCCCAAACTCGATGTACCCTTGAAAGATAATATATGGGATTACAATCTGGGAGAAAATGCAGGTATGCTGAATAGTTTGGACAGGCGAAACACCAATAGCTTTGAGAATCAGCACGAAAACCTTGCAGGTGAAGTTACTGACTTTGCTGACAGTCCGATGTCTGGTGAGGATTTCTCTTGCTTTGGTAACTCTAATCCTTTCTCCTCTTTGGTGTCGGAGATTGAAGAGGATTCTACTAGAAAATCCAAAATTGCTAGAAGATTGTCATTTACTAAAGGCAGTCACACTGTTTTCCCATATGTTTCTGAGATCAAGACTGGTTCAGATATGTTTTCTGTAATATGTCCTAGACAAGGTCTTGTAGGAACTAATCATAATTCAGATGCAAGTCCCAGCAACCAAGAAAACTTCATACGGGATGTTTTAGCTCAGCGATCTGTAGCTTGCAAAGGATCACTACTAAAAAACGATGTATCAAATCATAGTGCAACATCACTCTCAAAGGCCATTCTTTCAAACCAACCACAATTAGGTTCACCTTGGACGATAGAATTTCTTAACAGGATCAGGGAGAAGAGCAGATTACGTCAGCAGAATCTTCCTTCTGATACATCTGCTTCGCCCTTTGGTAGATCAGGAAATATAGCAAAAGTTCCTAAGAGAAGAAGAAGTCCATCAATTCTTGAATTTTTCAAATACCAAGGAGGCAACACTCCTAAGAAAATACTAGAACAAAGGAAGCAGAAAAGACCTCCACAAGCATCCAGCTCATCTAAGAATGAAAAGACTTCATCCTCACTTACACAAACATCGACACCCACTGATAAGAGAACAAGACAGGTTTGTATAAACTACCTTCTGTATTTGACGTGTACTACAGATACAACTGCATATTTGTGCAATTTAAACCGTGCACTTTTTCTCCTCTAGACTCTATCTTTTGAAATGAATGGAAGTGGAAGTCAAACTAAGCTAGTTTGGAGAGGCGGAGGAGCACATGGTTTTAGCAAAAAGCTTCGCTATTAATAATCATGATCGAAACAAACGTGGTCCAATGTATAAGGGTATATATTCATTTGTAAAATTAGCAGGTTAGTTCAATTATGCTCTCCGACAGTTTCTTTTTCCGTTCAGAAATTAGCATTAAATACAGAGATACGCTATCTTATTTAAATTTACTTGTTTTATGCAGAACTTCCTTTAAACATTCCATGAACTTGGAGCAGTTGCGACACTTTTTTCAAGAATGTATCCATATGGCTCAACGGTAAGCTCAAATAGCACAGTCCTCACGCCAGAAACATTTGATTTGCTCAGAAATTTTGTACTGACAAGTCCATAGGCAGCTAGGATTTATAAAAATGCTCATTAGGTGTGATGTATTCAGGCTTGTTTGTTAGTTGGAATGATTGCTTTTTTGTTATCGTTTTATCTTTTATGATATTCGTATAATACCCCAAGAAACAGAAAAGCTCCGTCTTAGTGAATCAGTTGTTAGCTTGAAGCGAAATAGCAGGACTGGGGACAAAGACATGCTTGACTTATTAGTGATGTTTCCACAAAATTAATTCTAGATTTTAATTTATTGAGCCGAATGAAGGAGGCAGTAAATCGGTTCCTATATAATTAATGGGTCCCTGTGTATCTATAATTTAAAACCTCAAAATCCAAATTTGCTGCTTGAGCTTTCAATCAATTTGGTTGAATCTAATTTTTCACTGTTCCTAACAGGAGACATGAGCAACAAATAAAGGAAGAATGCTAATTTCACAAGTTCAAATGATAGGGATTTCTTCGTTGGACTTTGATGTACCTATCAAACACATATTTCCTTTTAGAGGACCAGCTGCTTTACCCTGCTTAGCGTTCTTTGTCCAGCATACTGCTAGTTCTTCTTGCCATTCTTAAGGTTTCTCACTGTCATTACAAGTTGTTGTCTTTCCCCTTCCACTTCTGCAAATTTGAGACTTATTTCAGAATATCTTTCTTCCATGTCTTTAAGCTCACTCTCCATAGATTTGTTCCTTTCCTTTAGACCTTCCACTTCGCTTAGCAATTCGGCAAGATTAACATCACTGCTGGTATCGTAAGAAGGAAAAATATAAATGATTAGCCAATGAACTCATCTACAGTAAATATATTGCTTAATAATTAACTCCTGATTCTTGAGACAAACAGATTGGCCTTGTTGTTCACAACTTATTGTATGCTCATACCTTTCAACTGGTACTGCTGTTGTTGACAAAGGCATGCCTTCTGCAACGGTAGTCTTAGAATGGAGCTTATCTCGTGACTTTCTTCTTTCCTCAGATTTGTTAACATTTATAGGTTCCTGTATTTTGAACATTGGTAATATTGAGACTGGAGTAACTGTCTAGAACTAAATGGATGGAATTGGAAGCATATTAAAAATAAGGATGAAACTGAGATACAAGTTACCTTAACTAAAATTTCAATTGTGGAGGTCTAGAATTAAAGGAATTTCTATCTCAATTATGCATTGATTGATATAGTTTTGAAGTGGCAACGTTATTTATGTCTTTATTTCTTTCCCGTTAGTACTGCTCAATAGAGTCACTCTGTTTCTATAGAGTTATAATAATTCTGAAATATGTTTCTACGTTTGTTTCTTGAAACTAAACTATTGCTGTCTAGTTGCATGACAAATCACAAAACTATAATATTCAATGCATTTTTATAATTGTAATCCACAAACCTTTTGACACCGATCTGCAGAAAAACAATGACAAACTTTGAGTTGTTCCATGAAGCTTTCGAGCTCTTCAATAACATTGCTGAGATTACTTTCCTTCTCTGTACCTGAAGTAGCTGATGTTTTCAAAGCAGCTTCCTTGAGGTTTACACGTTCCTGCCAGAGATTGTGAAATTATTAAGTTTTGCTATTGATGAATGAGAACTTATATCAGCTTGGATGTTTGCATTGCATGAAAACGTGGAATGTAAACATTTTATGACTAGTTAAATATGACAAAATTTTTCCATGCATAACAGGTATCATTTTTAGTTTCTAATCTTTCTATAGAACAACTACCTTAAGTAACCTCATTTTTTTCTGCAGAGTAGTGATATCCTTGGATTCTTGAGGAGCTGAAGTAGAGTTGCTGCTCCTTGAGGTGATGTCAGCTTGACCACCACTACTTTTGAGTTCTTTTTGTATAGAGCCGATTTCTTCTTCCTTCTTCTGCAGGTCATTCTTTAATTGAGATACCTGTTTCCTCAGTTTTTCTTTCTCCCTTTCTTCTCGGACCAAGCTATGTTTTAAGTCATTACACTCCACTCTTATATTATCCATTTCTGATTGCAAATTTGAGATCACCATCTCCTTTTTATCCTTCAAAGACCTCGTGCTAATTAATTGTTTCTGTGCCTTCTCCGTTTCCTTCTTTGCTAAAGTGATTTTTTTCTCCAGTTCATCTCTTTCTTTATTCCATCTTTGTATCAGCATCTCAGTTTTTTCATTTGATGCCTTCACTTTTTTACTTTCATCACTTTGCTTCACATTTTCTTTTGCCAGATCAGAAAATTGGCTTCTTTGCTCTTCGAGCTTCTGGATCTCAGTCTTAAGCATTTGAATTTCTTTAGAGAATTCCTCCTGCTTTTCCTTCTCTTGCCTTTGTGCATATTCAAGTTGTGCAGTCTTATCATTAAGTTCCATTGACATTTTCTCTATTTGTTTTGTTTTGAGATCTAGTTGGTGTGAAAGGTGTTGCCGTTCGACTGCAGTCTGATCTTTAAGTAGCTCAAGTTCTTCATTGGCTTTTTGGAGCGTTTCTTCCAGATATCTCTTTTGCATCTGCAGGTCATTTGCTTCTTCAACTGCTTTCATGGTCATCTTTTCATTCTCATCAATCCTACCGGCCATTTCAACGGACAGCTTTTTAAATTCGTCTTGAAGCCGCTCGGCATTAGCAGCATTTGTCCACCTTGACTTTCTTAATGCCTCCTCTGCTCGGATTGCCCTCTGTTCCTGCTCAGTTTTGGAATGCATCAAGGCGTTGAGTTCTTCTTCAAACCCTTGTGTCCGATTCTCCAGTTCTTTGTTTAATTCTTGGACTTGACTTTCAAGTTCATTAATGGCAATTAAAGACTCTGAGTATTCTTCTGATTGCTGCTTAAGTTTGTCCTCTAGTCTTCGCACTTGAGATTCAAATTCATCTATAGTAGCCAAATATTCTGATGACTCCTTTTGTGCCTTCATCGATTCTTGTTGCTGGTTTTGCTTTAACTGTGAGGAGATTTCATCATTTTCCCGGCTCAGTTCTTCTATATGCATCTCTAACTCCTCCTTATGCTTCTTGTAGAACTCCAACTCAGCATTCAGGTCTGTGATTGTCTGCTTCAACATGTGTACTTCATCGGCATCATGTTTTTCATTCAACCGCACCTCTTCAATGCTGGTCCTTGCTTCTATCTTACTGGAGAGGCGAGATATTTCCCTGTTCTTGTTCTCTAGCATTTCATTGAGGTCTCTTACTGCAAGAATCAGATTAGAATTGGAATCCTCCGTCTTCTGCAGCTGCAAACGAAGATTGGCATTCAATTCCTTTTGATGATCCAGCTCCTGCCTAATTTCCTTTAGCAGAACCTTTGATCCCTCATTCTCATCTTCCGATAGACTTTCAAGTACTTCCTCATCCATATTGTTTTTTGACTTGAGTCCAAACTCCACCTTCATTGCATCTCTTTCTTCTTTAAGGCTGGTAATTTGTCTCGATAAATCTTGAGTCCTTTTGTTCTCCTTCGTAATCTGTTTCCTAAGAGACTGCAACTCTAATTCCGATACTTCTACCTGCCTCAATAACATAGCATTTTCACTTCTGAGTTTCTCAACAGGATTTTCTGATCCTTTATTCCATTCTCTTGGGAAGTCTTCAGGGCTAATAGTTAACTCAGCTAAACTTCCATCTGAAGTTGAACTGGCTGACCAATCCGTGTTTGTTCTCCGGTGCATGTTCCTTTTAGTATCCACTGCTCTCTTAGGCATAGAGTTCTGCTGTAGAGCTGAATATAATTCAGCGGGGTCCAACTGCCCATCCTATGAAAGAATCAAAGAACAATTTAATTGTAAACTTGCATAAAATAGCCATATGTTCCAGGTAGTAATTTCAGGATGCTTTAAAACCCAAATCATTGCCACGCTAAACTATAGTAAAACCAGATAAGTGGGGCCTTTGAACTTACTTCTGTTAAATTTTGGACATTGTCACTGTAATTGATGCCTTGACTTTGCAGGCTTCCCTCCCTGGAAATGGTCAAGCCTTCACCATCTCCAATATATCTGATACTGAAATTTCATATAGGTAAATGGAGCAAGAAAAAATTTAAGGTAAATAGTGAATGGAGATGGGTTATTAATGCTTGTATCACCTCTGATCTTCTGCTCCTTCAATTTTATGAATTGTCACCTATGGATCATCATGAATTTCCAGAACATTACAGTGAAGCCAATATTAGATTTTGAAATAAAAAAAAATTAAAATACTTGAGAGGGTCACTTAACAGTGAGAGAGAACTAACATGTAGAATGGCACCGGAGTTGGCAAACTTAAGCGGCAGAGATACAGTAATAGGTTCAGTTTCTGCAGCAAAATCAGCAAAATCAATCGAAGCTTCGCCGAGAAACCCTGCTTTTGAAGATCCCTGCAACCAAACCCAGAAAAAATCAGCAAAAACCACTCACCAGTGGAAACTTAAACAATGGGGAAGAAAAGCCAAAAAGCTGAGGAATTATTACATTTGAAACAACGAAATGGTAAATTTTTTCACTCAATTTCCCTGTTTTTATCTCTCTAATCATTTTCACAGTTTCATAAACAGGATTCTCCCACAAACAACTCCCATCTTGAACTGCCACTTTCTCTAATTTCAGCGTCGGCTTCCCAACATCCTCCGGCACCAACGCTATCGTTACGGCGGACTTTTTCAACCGTGGCACCTGAAAAAAAAAACAAAAGAGGCTAAATCAGGTAAGAGATCTTTCAAAAACTCTAATAGATTTCTTAACTAGGAATCTAACTCAGTAGTACCTGAGTTGCCTGAAACTGCAATTGGAACACTACTTTGATCTTCTTCTTGTCGCTCTTCCATGCCTTAAACATGTTTTACTTTTTTTTTCAGTCGTATATATGCTTTCAGTTTCTCTGCTGAATGTTTGCTGCAAATCCCACTTAATGCATTGGGATACTGACTGAAAAACAATGCTAAGATAATCCACAAAAAAAAAAAGGGATAGTTTATGAGCAGCTGGGGGAATGCTGATGTGTGGTGAAAGCAATTAGATCTTCCAGTCTGTTAAATTCCTTTAGTTCAGGAAATTAGAGATTGTCAAAATGGAAGATGACTCAAGAGTCAAAACTAAGAAATATAGTGCATTACAGTGCAAATAAAGAAGCTTCTTTATAATATATTAACCAAAAGAAATCTACTTGTAATTCTAAGTAATAAAAGTTTTGGAATTGGAACGTAGTTTTCTTTTCATTGCAGCAAGGAACGAGGTGCCAAACTTCAAACCAAACAGATGGCTGTTTCATCTTATATAAATTTTAATATATTAAAATACATTCAATATAAATTTTACGTACTTTTATATTAAAAATCATGTTATTTTTATCCACGGGCCAACTGAAACGATAAGGATTTTTTTACTTTAATTAATTTTTATTTTTTGTTTTGAACATAGATTAATTTTAAAATTTGTAATCAGTATTTACCTTCTTATTAATAGTTGTGTTTTTTTCTAATAGAAACATAGGAAACCAAAAAATATATTTTATTTAGTGTTTTATTTTGTAAATTAAGTTTGATCACGAGGAAAACAACGAAAATTAAGCAAAAGAAAGGAAAAAAAAAAGGGCGCGACAGAAGCTGTTGCTTATCATATCATTAAAGCATCTTCCTTTTTTATATTTGTATCGCATTTAAGAAAGGTATTGTGGACATCAAAATGACAATAAGTAAAACCATTTAATAAAAAATTAAATAATATTAAATACCGTACAATTTGAAATCGGAAGTGTCCGTTGCATCAAACCCCAATAAAAGGATACAATAATAATATTTAAAGAAAATAAAAATAATTGATTCTATTGAATTTAATAAAAACAGTATCATTAAACAACTTTAATGAATTAATTTTCAGTTGGAGTATATAACCACTAATCAAAAGGAAATATTATTGCTTATTAGGACAGCCAAATGATTAAACCATGATTTGACAAAAAAAAAATCATAGAGATGTGATTTAAAGGTTTAGAATTGGATGGATTTTGGAATGGATAAATTATAATTATGGGTGGTTTTAGGAATTATTGGTGAGAGAAAGCGATGGCCACATACCGAACCCCTTGAGGTTCGACAATTCTGATCCATATTTAACAAAAGCTTCTTTGTTTCCAGCTATGCTAAAAAGGCCTTAACATTTATTATTGGGTGCTTTTTTGTAGGTCAAATCCCCGCCAATTTGCTCTGTAATATGTGTGGAAACACGTTGATGCATGTGCCCTCTTCTCTCTCTTGTCCCCACTCTCAAACACCCACCTAGATTTTTCTAAGATTAAAGTCTATAGAAGTTAATTTGTGGAAGTGAAATATTTTAATCTTAAAATAAGAGTTAAATATTATCATGTTTTCTTAAAAAAAATTCTTTTTTATACTTGTAAGTGGGTTGTGTCAATTTTAGAATTTTGCTTTTAAAATTTTCATTATAATATATTAAATAATTTTCTTAATTTCATTATATTTTATTTAAATATTGAAGTAATATTTGAAAAATCATTTAGAAATTAGATTTGAATATAATTGTTTGTAATTACACAATTATGATATGCTTGGATAATTATTATAATTAATTGATCTCATCGAATTTGATGTAATTGAAGTAATTACACAAGTTAAACTCAAAGTCAATTTTAAAATATTATTTTTATACAAATTATAAACATATATGAATGTTTAAAATGATTATGATAAAAAATTTATTATATTATATTTTCTAAAAATTTATGTATTTTATAAAATTATAACAAAATTTTATATTATTTTAATCCTAATAAAATTTTGAAGTTATAACTAAAAAGTTTATAAAAATTAATTTACATATTATAAAATTGTTATAATATGATTATTTATAAAAATTTATGATAAAAAATATGAACATAATTTATCTATAAAAAATAATTTTTTAAAGTTATAATAAAAAATTATATTATTTATAAGAAGTGTTATAAAATTTTAGAAAGTTATTCATAATTTTTAATATTTTTAAAAATTAGATTATATAATTGTCTAATTACAATTTGTATTACTAACTATTCCATAATAAATTACTATATAATTACATTCTATTAGTTAAATGTTAAATTACAATTCTTTATAATTACAAAGGAGTGTAATTACTATCCTAGTAATTGCACTTTCATTCAATCTCTCCGTATTGTCTAAATATATTTTAAATTGATTCAATATGTGAAACTTTTTAAAATATACAAGCATATAGGCGCTCGAATTCGAGACTCTTAAGATAAACAACATCTTCTTTTCCACTAGAACTACTTGTTAAGTTCAATTACTCTATAAGGTAGATGTTAGTTAACAAATTAAATGATAGTTTGGATATATATACATTATTGCATGTATAGTTTAGATCTACGTACTAAAAATAAAACTTCATTAAAATTTATAAAGATTTTTTTTTTTTTTAAGTTTCCTTTAACATAAGCGCTAATTGAAGTTGTAACATTAAATAGTAATTTGGATATGATGTAAAACATATTTAAAATATGTAGACCAAATTTTGGATATATATAATGTTTCATGAATAGTTTAGGTCTCATATTTTTTTTTTTTTTAAAAAATTATTAAAATTTGTGAAATATATTTTTTAACCTATCAGATCTGAACTTCTTATACACATATACATATTTAAAAATTGATTCATATGTTTTAAATATCTTTCATATCAAATTTCAACATTTTAAAAGCGTAGAGGAATTTATATAAATGTCTAATAAAATTAATCTAATTATATAATTGTTAATATTTAGATCTAAATAAGATGGAAGAATTAGGCTTAGTGGCTAACACCAGCCATTGTCAGATGTCAGCACTCACATGGCATTTCGGATGAGGTTAGTTCTTTTTTCCCCTTAATCATTCGACTTTCTAAAAAGGACTGATAAAAGCTGATCGAAACGTCTCCTTTCCTCAAATTGCAACAATTGTAAAGCAGTTTGTGTAAAGCCAACGTTAAAACTTATCTACACCATCCACAGCCAATGAACAAAATGGGGGTGTAGTAGGGGACCGGGTAAGAACAGGTACTGTTTCACTATCCTATAATAAGTGGTCGCCATGGTCCACTCTCGTACCGCCACCTTTGTGGAGGAACAAGCACAGCAAACACACTTTTGTTAAAACTAAACACTTCGATGTGGGGCGGGGCCTGGCTTGGGATATAGTGCCAGGAAACTAGATATTGATGGTTATAAATTCTGGGTTTCAAGTCAGTTCTCACAAGGCAAGGCAACGTCGCAGCCTTGAGTGGTAGTTTTCAGTTACGTGTCAGCAAAATTCAATTCATGGCCTTAAATGAAATTAGGGAAGTATGTATGTCCGTAGGATTATACAGCTTTCTTGTGATATGTTGTGATGCTTTTGTTTTTGTTTTTATGCGTACACGTGCAAGAGGTGAGTCTCTCTGGCTTTAATTGAGTTTCAACTGCTTCAAAGAAACTTTTTAAGTTGGGTACGATAGTGTTGCTTATATTGAATCGGATTGGTTGGTTGGGTCAAGAATCGGATTGATTCGAAAGCGTATTGAAAGTTAAAATATAGGTGAACTGGTTTTATGTTTTTTGTCCAAAATTCATGACCTCAATCGGTTTTTTATGTTTTATAATTAGTTAATTTTTGATTGAATGAATGTTGCACACTGGATAATGTTTTAAAACATTTCAAGATTTAGGGGTAATGTTGTAATTACATTGTTAATGTTTTAAAATTTTAATTGAATTTAGAATGTATAATTGATGTTTATGTTTTTATTGTTATTTATTTTTGTTTATAAATTTATTTAATTTTGTTTATTTTCCTAATTTTTTTTTTAAATTATTCAAATCAATAATTGATAGTCTAATTGATTCGATCATTGGATCCAACTCAAAAGCATTGAACATAATAATAAATTTAACTTTCAATATTTATCTTTTTGTCATTTTGACTCTAATTCTTATATTTGGATCACTATGATCTCCAACCATCATATTTTGGTTAAATTATTTTTTTAGATGAAAAATTCGATTAGATTGTTGAAATTTTAATGGTGCTAATATGGCAACTCAAGCGACAGCTTAGGTGTACATAAAAATTAAAAAAAAAATTGTTAAAGAATTCAACAAATTTATATGCTCATAATTTTTTAAAAAAACTATCCGTGCTAACAATAAAGTACATGTAAATTTTCATGTAAGTAGTCATGTTAGTACTGTTAAAGTTTTAACAATTCAATTAATTTTTTAATTCAAAATAATTTAACTAAAATTTAAAAATTAAACATCGAAATAATAAAAATTTAAAATCAAAATGAATTAAATTTATTATTATACCTTTTAAATTTGCATACATGATCTATACAGCCTCACTCTTTGTTTAGATTATGAATTTAATATATTTTTTAGTACAATAAATATTCAAACCTAAATTATTTTTAAAATAGATTAACACTTGGAAAAAGGCCACAACTTTGGTATGAAATTTAATATTTTTATTTTTGTGCAAAAGAAGGCTCAATTTTGAAGATAAAATAGAATCTTGGGCCTTTGTTTGATCACGAATTTCATTGGTAAATAAAGTTGGAGCAACAGTATGGGCCAGTTTCATTTCGGTGAAACTTAAAGCCTGGATGAATGTTCTTTTTAATGGACAGAGAAAATGGATCAAAGCCCCATCAATGAGACCCAGAATATATATGACTTTTGAGAGAGAATCCGTCTGAAATTTAATAACCCAAAAATAATTTTAAAAATATATGTATGTTTAAAAAAATAATAAAATAGACGGACTTAAAATACATTTAAGTTAGTCATTTACAACTATAGGTAAGTTTCGGACAAAATTTTAGATCATTAAATTAAGTTAAGTTTGAACAAGCATATATGAATATCATGCTTAAACTCAGGTTAAATCTAACTCAATCCAACTTATGAAAAACTTAAACACTTCTACTTTTAGTTACCTTTCCTTCTACATCCTTGGTGAATTCTCTCAACCATCACCATCCCATCCTTATATCAACAATACTTGTATTATTTTATCCTAGAGGTTCAACAAGATTAAGATCTAATCTTCACTGTATTAATTGCATGTAGCCTTCATAAAATTTGCACTTCTTTTTTTACCCACAGGCTCCTCGAGAAGAGTAACCAATTCCCTTCAACCATTTAAGTTTCCATTATTGTTCTTAATCCCAAACTATAAATTAAACAAGAATACCCCAAAATATATATATATATATATTAAAAATAACTACATTTCTCGTCATGAAACTTGCTATTGACCCACCGCACAGGGTTTCATTTTTTAGCTTTTGCACGCAGCCAAAGTGGTACAACTTCGTCTTCATCTTCACGTCTTATATAATATCAGCTTTGCCTTCAAAACAAGCATTCCCTCCCTTTATCCCCTATATAACCCATCATCCACGCCTTGAGAGACCAAAAAAGAAGCTGTTTCATCATCAAAAAAATGGTGAAGCTAACCATTGTTGGAAGAGTGAAAGATGGGTTACCACTGGCACAAGAGGCAAGGTACATGAACAACGAGACGACGACGTCTCACAACTTATCATCAAGCTACAAGCAACAAGCTGAGTTCCTTCTCAATGAAATCTCCAAAGGAGCTTTACCACTTCCCTCAATGACCATCCGCGTCGATCACCTTTCTTTCAAGTATCCTTTAACCCCATGCAAACTATACGTGTGTGTGTGTGTGTTTTCATTCATATGCATGTATGCATACAACTTAATATTTATTGAACTGCTTTCTTGGTATCATGCATGTCCGTTTTCTGATTCATATTCGAGATTTGGGGTTGTATCTCACATTACATCCAACCACTTGTTGATTGCTTTCATTAATTTAATTGGTTTTTGAAGGAACGAACTTTTAGTTTATATCCAACACGTGTACAAACATAGATTAAGATGTACTATTTTTGTTCTTTACCTTAAGCTATTTGGTGGTGAATGGAATCTGCTTCATCACGTTATGCGATTCTTCATATCCGAGAAAACTAGCTTTCAATTACCTTCAGGATTTGCAAAAGGAGTTCGACAAGTTTGACAACCGCCTCATTCACAAAATTACTAAACCATATAGCTTTGTTGAATTCGGTATAATGTCCCTATTAATAACTTGTTTATAGCTTATATCAGCAATTTTGAAGCAATATTTCATTACATTTCAATGTTAAACAATCAAATACATATTGATCAATCAATATATTCTGGTTTTGAATTTGCAGATAGCATTATTTCCAGTATTAGGAAGCAATACATTGACACAAGAACACAAGCCAATTTATCGAAGCTGAATGCTAATCGTCATCGAGAACTCGATATCGTTACCGGAAACATGTCCAATATCATAGAAAGAAGACGAAATTCGGGTAAATTTTCGGTTTACATTAAAGAATTTTTGTGCTTAATTAAGTATGAACATTGAACACATAGAGTACATAAAGAGAACTTTATTTTGTGCAGAAATATCAGAGACACCAGCAGCTAATAACACCCCTCAGAACTCCTCCCTACTACGGGGTTCTCCACGGCTTGAGGCATGTCAATTGGATTTTTTTTTTTTATTTGGGTTAATATAACTTTTAGTACTTGAACTTAGTAATCAAGTCTATTTTAATCTTTGAATTTAAATTTCATCAAAATTTGATTACATGACACGATTTTTTAATACCGTGTCATCAAACTATTACATTTTGGGCTAATCTATTTGCAAATGTTAACCCTTTTCTTTTCTTTTTTTTAATCATCGTTGACAGGCAATTGCATTGATTTGGACACCCATTGCAATCATCACTGTTATTGCTTGGGTTCTTTTATGGGTTAGCCTAGTTTTTACAGATGACTACTTAATATCAACTTTGTAGAGCTGCTCAAAAAATATATCATGATCAAAGCAAGCTTCAATTCACCACAAGAACTTCAAATATATGTATATATATACGCCATGGAGCTTGTGATTAAATGAAAAACCATGATGATCAATTCATCATGCATGTATATGTTACGTGTTTCGTGTACCATGCTTCCCATTTATTCAGATTGCAAATTAGTAGACCTCAATCAATCAATTCCCTGATCTAAGTTTCCATCAAAACTAAAATGCTAGTACGATAAAAATTAGAAATTTAGTCTATGTACGTTAGATTAAAGAGAAAACTGATCTTTTCTGTTAAAAATTTCATTCAATTGTACAGTTAAAAATTGGCGTGACTGGCAAAACAACCAGACAATGACATGTGGCATGTCATGTGTACTTCGTGTTGACGTAAGTAGATCAGTTTTTAACCGAGTGACCAGTTGCTCATTTATCTAATGTACAAAGACTAATTTAACTTTTTTTTAATAGAAAAAAAAAAAATCAGATTTTATAAAACCTTTACCAGCTAGAAATTAGTTCATAAAAACACTTTTAATAGCATTTACCACCCTTTCTATCAATTGTACCGAATTCAATGACTTTTGGGTGAATTATTGTACTACCATTTGAGTTCATTGTTAAAGGACAAAAAAGAGCATCGTTGACCTTATTGAATGAAGCTGATGTAAGGCAAAACAGTTTGTCCTTTTCAAACAAACTGCCAAAATGCCAATGGTTGCTGCACTTCAATTTTATTTACAAAAGTCAATGAAACTACAAAAAATTTCCAATTTCTCAATGATAATTTACTAAATATACAATATGATAAAAAAAAAATGGGTCAACCAAATGATTGAGTTCACAAAATATATGAAATTTTACTATTAAAAAGAGAAACAAATACAATGTTACACTCTGTTGAAACCTGTCCTTTAGAAAACAAACTATGGGCACACCAAGAACAACATCATGGAAAAATAACAGAAAATTAAAAATTAAAACTTTGAAGCTCTTTTTTACCCTTTGTGGGTACTAAGTCGGTAAAATTATTATGAAGGTTTTTATATTAAGAGTCAGATTATATTTTATCCTCTTTATTTAAAAAATTGACAAATTAATCTCTGTATATTAGATAAATTGATCCTCTTATTAACAATTTCATCCATTTGTACTATTAAAAACTGACGTAGTTAACGGAATAATAAGACAATAACTCATGCCATGCCACGTTCACCTCGTGACAACGTACGGGGACCAGTTTTGTAACAATATAAATGAATGAAATTTTTAATAGAAAGACCAATTTGCTCTTTGATTTAATGTACAGATAATTTGCCCATTTTTTTAGTAAGGGAGTAAAATGCAATCTAACTCTTAGTACAATGACCTTTATAGTACTTTTATCTCTATACAATGAAAGGAAGTATCTTTTTAGCCATTTTACATGTACATTACATTGTTATTTATATTGAAATCACTGCATATATCATCCCCAGATAACGAACCAATGAACTCATACCCAGAAATTTGGGTTTTGAAATCGAATTGTGAGCTAAACATTTCGTTTGCCGATCCGTTGCTTAGTCCATCGTTAAGATCACTGCCACCGAATGTTCCTTCGTTTAACAAGAATGCATCCATTAAAGGGTCCTGAAAGTTCGAACTTGGATTGTGGTTAAATCCATAAGAGGTAGCTGCCGGACCGCATTCTTGATCGAGCGATAGCCATTCTGCGAATAAAACCTTTGGCATGGGACTTCTTTGTGGCTCTTTGGAGAAATCGATAACATGCTGCGGAATGGCTCGATCAGTGTTTATCAAGGGTTTGTCAATGTGATTGAACGATTCGTAGGTTGGCGTTTGGTCCGAGAAAATTCGAGGAAAGGGTGTGGATTGTTTGTTTTCCGACCTTGAAGTTGTGCATTGACTCCTTGCTTGAGAATCCATTTCTTCAGCTTTTGCAATTCTTTTTTTCAGATATGAATGCCAATAGTTTTTTATCTCATTATCTGTTCTCCCTGGCAAATTTTGTGCAATCTGTGACCACCTAATCAAAACCAATCCTCGTTAGTTCCATACATACATACGTACATACATACATACATACAATTTTGTTGCTTACTTGTTGCCTAACAAATGATGGAGGGTGAGGATCGTCTCCTCCTCTTGCGGCGTAAACGTGCCTCGTTTTAGCCCCGGTCTTAAGTAATTAATCCACCTTAATCTGCAACTCTTCCCATTCCTCAGCAACCCTGAATGTACAATTATGCCAGAAAATTGTTTTAGGGGAGGTCAAAACGGAATTTTACCATTATACTAATTTATAATTTCATATACGCCCCTGAATTACGTAGTAAATACTGGTAAATTTACAACATTTACAATTTCATGTGAAAAGAAAACAGGGGAAAACTGTTTAAAGTGTCTGATGATGAGTTTAGTTTAGTTATTTTTACAAACAGGAAGTAGTCAATCATCATCAATCCCTTTCACTTTCTTCTCACATTTGCTTTAGCCGATAAAAGAATCAATCGCTTTCCTTTTAACTCGAGATTTTTTTTTACCACTAAATTTATTGTTTTGTCTTGACTCCCACCGTCAACACCACCACCACAAATAAAACAGAAAAAATATTCTTTAATGTTTTTACACAGACAGGGCAAACCTAACAAGGTACAAACAATAATCTTTATTACATGACATTACCAGTTGCAGATTCATATAAACACCAGTAAATCAACAAATAAAAGAAAACCCAGAAATATAACAATGAATATGAGAATGGAAATGGAAAGTAACCTGCATTGATGGGAACAGAGCTCCAACAGCCATGGCCATGTTTAAGGACATAGTTTCTAAGCTTTAGATCCTCTTCAGGTGACCATAAACCCTTCTTATGCTTAGCTTTTGGCTTATTATTTTCAGATGACTTGGAAACCATTTTTTTTTTTTTTTTAGCTTTTGAAGGAGAAAGAAACCAGTGCTTGTCCTTTGGTACAAGCTTTGAAAAAAATGGAGACAAAGAGAAAAGGGAAAAATTAAGGGGCAATAAGCAATGACGCAAAGGGCAGAGACTGCAAATGCAATAAATAGCTGACCCCAAAATAGTTGCTAATGGTATAAATCCTAGATTAGTTGTAAGTTTACTGATTTTTAATAAGGAAATGAAAAAAAATATTAAAGTACTATGATTAATGCTACTTAATTATGATATAATATTTTATCTTTGGTCCAATAAAGAAAACTTCTTTGGAAATTTGGGTAAATTGCAATCAAGTCACTAAACTATTAATAAATTTACGTTTTGATCACTCAACTTCAAAAAGTTATATAGTGGTCATTATGAAACAACTTCGAATGTCATGAATGTGCAAACTAAAATCCAAACAGCTTTCTTCTTCGACCTTTGACATTGACTATCAAATCGACCTGGATCTAAAGTATGTTATCTTGCTCGTCGATGGTATTGACCTATTGTATTAATAGTCGAATTGTTGTTTATAGCTCTCTAGTCGAACTTTTGAAAATTAAAAATTTAATAACCCAATTACTTAAATAAATAAAGAACTATCGAATAGCTTAATGATTTAAATACAAAAATTTGAAGTTGAATAACTAAAGCAAAGACTTATTGATAATTTAGTGATTTTAGGTACAGTTTATCCATTTTTTTCATTGAAGAAATAGTAATGATGATAATTTGTTTTCTTTAGAACAATATTGTTTTGCTTAATTACAATCTTATTGACTTTGTGATACCTAACTTTGATGAAGGGAAAGAATTATTGGATGAATTTTGAACCATTTAAGTCTTAGAGTTATTATTCATGAATGGATAAGATTAAAATAATAAAATTATTTGTTCGAATTAGTACAAGCCTGTTTAGACCTTAGCTGGTAAAATTAACTGCACAATTCAATTTTTCTATTTTTTTTTTGTTTGGTAGTACAAAAGGAATATTTATAAGAATAATTTCTCTTATTATACTTTTTGGGTTATTCTTCTTGCTCCTTGACTTTGTAGGCCTTATCTTAATCTTAAAATTAAAGGTAAATTACACCTAATATTATTAAACTATTAATAAATTTATATTTTGATCATATAATTTTAAAAAGTTATAAAATAATCATTTAATTATTCAAAATTTTTTATTTATGTCGCTATATTATTCAAAAAAAATTATTTAGCTTGTTAGGTTGTTAAGTTTTTTTTTTTTAAGTTTGGTTAGTAAGTTTCAAGCGATTATTGGATGACCGGTACAATGGATTAGTACCCATTAACGAGTAAAATAACATACTTTATATCCAAGTTGATTTGATAATCTATGTAAAAAATCGAAGAAGAAAGTTGTTTGGATTTGACTTCGTAGATTCCTAATGTTAAAAGTAATTTCATGAAAAAAAAACCGAACTATAGAAGAGAAGGGAGAAAAAAAACTTTTGAATATTTGGTGCAAACAATGCAAATAAAGAAGGCCATACAATAGTGATTTTAATAGCTTATTGACTTAAACGAAAACTTTAGAATAATTCAGTGATCATTTTGTAACTTTTTGAAATTAAGTGGTCAAAACATAAACTGACTAATAGCTTAGTAACCTTGGATGTAGTTTATCTTAAAATTAATGGCTAGGCGATGAATGGTAAAAGTGCAATGGAGGCCTTGTACAGTTGTACTAGAAGTCAGATTGCCATGGAGGTACACGTGACATGCCGCCACGTATAATTCTTTGATTATTTTTTCAGTTACGCCAATTTTTAGCAATAAAAGTGAATAATTTTTTCAACAGAAACATACAGATATTTATTTATTTATTTATAAATAAAAAGAACAAAATATAATTTTACTCTTAATACAAATATCTTCATGTTACTTTTACAAGCAAATCAATAAATTAAGAAAAAAAAAATTCTATTGTAGCTGTTTTTTAATGAACTATTGTGACCGTAAAAAGTAAAAGTAAAAAGTATAATTAAGGGGAAAAAAGAGTATAGATATAAAAGTAAAAAAGTTAAAGTTTTAATGTGGATAAAAAGAAAAGGAATATAATTTTGGAATGTTCCAAAATAATTATAGTATAGATATTAAATACAAATGGGTCAGAACTCAGAATATTTCTTTATTGAACTTGTTTTAATATTGTTGCAATCTAATCCTTTTTTTATTCGATCATTTTCTGTACCGACAGTTTATATTTAATAAAAATACAAATTTATTAAAAGACATAATACAATCATTTTCAACACTATTTTAATATTGAAATTAAATACCATTAATTAATCAATTTGAACCTTTAATTATTCAATTTTTTATTTGGATAAAAGAAAGAAAATCATTTTTTGTTTAATATAATTAAAACAGTGTTATTAAAACTAATTAATGAACTTTTAGGAATTAATTAACTTAATTTCTAACAACTATAATCGGGTAAAAGTACTCGCAATTATAAGTTCATGCATAATAGTGCTGAATTTATTTTATTTTTATTTTTTTAAAGTAAATATATTTTTTTGCACACTAAAAAATAAGGAAGATAATCATTATTGTAACAATTAAAAAAAAAAAACCTACTAATTTTATGAGATGCACTTAAAAAAATGTAACATTATGACGTGGTATTTATAAATAGGGTAAACTATATTCAAAGTCACTGAACTATTAATAGGTTTACGTTTTGGTCACCCAAGTTCAAAAAATTACAAAATAGACATTGAACAATTCGAAAGTTTTCATTTAAATCAATAGACTGTTAAAATAATTTATGTATGACTTTCTTTCTTTTTTCTACAATTCAATTTTTTTTCATAAAACAATTTTGAATGTCATAAATCTGCGAACTAAAATCTAGACAACTTTATTCTTTGATTTCCGCTATTGTTCATCATATCGACTTGGGTCCAAAGTACGTTTTTCTACTCATCAATGGGTATTGAATTGATCCACTATACTAATTATTGAATTATCGCTTGGAGCTCTCTAACCAAATTTTTTTTTTAAACTTAACAGCCCAGTGACTTAAATGAAAGCTTTCGAATAATTCAATGATCATTTTATAATTTTTTAAAATTGAGTGACCAAAATATAAATTTACTAATAATTTATTTACATTTAATGTAATTTACCCTTATAATTAACATAATAAGCTCAATTGATCATCTATTGTAACTTCTAACCATTGTATACAAATTAACTCGATTTTGTAACTAGATAAAATGAATTATCACCAACAAATGATTTTTAATGGAAGAACATAGGTTCAAACATTTAAGACAATATTATTCAAAAATATAAACACGAATCTCGAATATGAATCATAAAATAGATAACAATAACATAAGAAAACACTAAATTCATTTTATCTAATTATTTATTTTTAATTTTTTGAATTGTTACAATAATTATTGAAGAATTTGGTAACGTAACGAAACTTTCTTACTAATTGCCTCAACTGTCAACGCCGCAGTGTAGACTATGGAGACAATAATTTTACCATAATGACCTAATCACAAAGTATAAAAATTCAAATGTCGGCTTTAATTCAGTTACTCAATGAACTAAAATAATTCAAATTTAAGGTTGAATTATAAAATTTAAATCTTAACTAATAAAAACCGTAGTATGTATATTATTAAATATTAGATTATGAGATATTTAACTTTAATAAATATATTTATAATTTGATAAAAAAAACATATTGAATAATTAATTTTTTTTAATGAAGTAATGAAATTCATTGAATTGGGAACCTCGGGTTTTGTATTGATCATATCCTAAACATCAAAATTATTACTTTTATGAATTGAATTGAAATTATAGGAATGGTGAGATGAACATTAAGAAATGATTAATCAATAATTGCCAATTATGGACCCTTCACTCTTGGTTCGTTCATTAACTTCTAAACAATACATGCATATATATATATATATATATCAAGATTCGGAGCCTTTTGACAGATTGTATCTTCATAATTTGATTACTATAATATTATATAATTATATTAATTATTAATTAAGCTCAACAATATTATTTGTTTATATATGTCAACTTCAGCCCTCATTGCTCCTTTGAATAGCTAACAAATAAATAAATTGAACTTTTCTTTTTCACCTAGGTTTACTGCTGCTAACTAATCTCTATTATTTTATAAACTTTCTCTACAGTTTTTTTTTTTTTTTAATTTTTTAAATTATCTTTACCAAAAATGCACTGTCAATTAATCCTTTTTTTATTACAAACGTGCCAAAGTGGGAACTGAGTTCATGGAATTAATTCAAACTTATGACCGAAATTCATATTAGAGTTTAAAAAAAATGATATAAACATCGTAGGAATTCACGAGACGTGAAAAAATATTTAACATAAATCATGTCAAAATATGTAAAAATATATAACACTTTAAATATGATTATAATATAAAAATAATATATACATATATTATTTTTTTCTATATAAACATAAAAATTATTTTTTAGATGTTATTTATAACATCATTCCAGTAATTTCACACTTTCTATTAACATCATTCCCGTTATTAAAAAAAACATGTTAAGATAAATTAAAAAAAAAAACATGTTAAGATGTGGACAGTTTACTTTCTAACATATGCATAAAAATAAATAAATACAAAAATTACATATGAATTTTGATTTAACGTGTAATATCGTACATAGATTTTGATTTTTACGATTTTATATATGAAATTTTAATTTAATTTAATTTTCAAAAATTATTAATAACATTATCAACTTAACATAATTTTGTTTTGATATATTACATACGCAAATAATTATATTAATCTAATGTAAAAATAAATAAATGTATATAATTAAATCCAAAATCAAAATTTAATATATATGTACATATAAATTTCAATTCAAGTTTTATATATATAATTGCATCAAATCAAAATTGGTGTGCCAAATTATTTATTTAACCAAAATTCGTGTATAAATTTATATTTATTACTTAAAAAATCTAAAATTACTAAAAAGCTAAACTAGAAAAAACCACGACTGAATATTTTAATTTTTCTGTTGAACCTTCAAGCTTTCGTTTTCATCCAAGCTCACGAGGTTGAAAGTTCGTGAGATTTTTTTTATTTAAAATATCTATTTATATAATAAAATATATAACTATAATTTTAAATTAAACCAGCTTAAATGTTGAGATAAATCCGGTTTTAAATAAGTTAAAAAATTGTGTTTATCTGAATCAAATTAAATTATATTTTTATTATTTTATGATGTAAAAATAAATATTTTATATTTAAAATAGTGAATATAATTTTAAAGTACTGCATAAAATTTATTTTTTAAAAAAGATTACATAAGAATTATTGGTTTTTTTTTATTTACTTAAACAATTATTTTTTAAAGAATATGTATGAAAAAGACTTACAAAGGGACCGAATTGCAACTTTCCCTTTATGCTTTTTTTCCTCTTTTAACTTACACGTGGTTAAAATAAAGAGGCTACTAAGTGATTAATTGAATAATTTTTTTTGTAGGTTATTATTTAAACCTAACAAACACAGTTTCCCTATTAAAAAAAAAATGAGATTTAATCTTTGATCTTTTGAAGCTGAAAAAGATTTAGGGAATAATATGGCATCTGTGTGTATATGTCAAAGTATATATATTTAAAAATTAAAAATAAATATTGTAATGTCTACAACAAAAGAAACAACTATATATTTAATTTAAAATAGGTATAAATATTTACGTATTTAATCTTGATTTTTTGCTTTGTCATATTAGCTGTCTGAATCTTGCAATTTGCAATAATTTTTATTGGCATTATATGCAACTTGATTATGAAATTTCATACAAATAACAAATGTATTCATTTAATAGGGAAAATACTATTCAAAAGGGAAAGGAATAAAAGGCAAATGGTTTGATTTATGGGTAAATTACTAAAATAGTCATTTATGTTTGAAATGTTACGTTTTAGTCATTTACGTTAACGTATTGCAACATTTTAGTCTTTGAGTTGTTAATTTTTGTTAACGGTATAATGGTAAGCTAACGTAGCACGTTAAATCATTATTTCAAAAAAAAATTGTAGGTTCTCCCTTTGTTTTCCTCCCTTTTTTGTTTTTTTTTTTTAATTTCAAACGAAAATCATTTGAGGCAACTATTGAAACTGTGATTGGAATACGGGGAAGGGAGGTTTTTACCCAAATATTATAAAAAAAATTATTAATAACCAAAATGGTATGTTTAGTTAAGTGGAGGGACTCTAAGTGGTGGTACTAAAGGGTATTTTTGACACGAAATTTTTTTATTTTTTTTAATTTTATATATTAAAAAATAAAAAAATATTATTTTATTGGTGAAGGGACTTAAAGTGACGGCACTCAGAGGTTTTTTTTGTACACGAGAAAAATACGAGAAAAAAATACCTGACACCCAGTGGAGGAACACAAAGTGGAGGCACCAATGGAGGGTTTTTAATTTGCGGCACTAAGAGATGTTTTGCCACTTGACATCACCCCATTGTGCCCCGTGTGTGTGTTTGTATGGGTTTTTAAGAGGTGAAAATTAATTTGAGTGGTTGAGAATTTTTGGTAGGTGATAAAAATTAAATAAAATAAATTTTTTATTATAAAATAGGTGTGGAGGGGGGGGACTAACGAAAATTGAAGGAAAAAAGAGAGAAAAAAGAGAAAGAAAGAAAAAACAAGGAAGAAGGAGAAGAAGGGGAAGAAAGAGAAAAAAAAAAAGGTAATGTGTTTATTTTTAAATTTAATTTTAAAATATTTTAATTTGTTAGTTAGTAGTAGTAATGTGATTGATTTGTTATTATAATTTTATTTGTTTAATAAGTTGATTAAAAGAGTAAATTAAGAGGAGTGGAAGAAAGATAAGTTTAATTAATATTTTAAGTTTGGTTAATTTTAAAATTAATTTTAATTTGTTAGTTAATTTGATTATTTTAAGTTTTTTGTTTTGTTTAATTTAATTTAATTTTTAATTGATTTGTTATTTAATATTGTTATAGTTGAGTAAATTAAAAGGAAAATAAGAAATGTAAGTTTGGTTATTATGTTATTATTAATTTACTTTAATTTAATTTTACTAGTTAGAAAATTTATTTTGTTGTTAGTAGTAGTAAGTAAAAAATATTGTTCATATTTATTGATTTAAAATTTAATAATGTTTAAAATTTGTTAGTTAGTAACTTTATTATACAAGTCATAAGATTGTTTAATAAAATGGGAAAGAAGACTATTACAAGTGTTTAATAAAATAAACAATATTTCATTTTTAAGTTATAATTAAAAATAGTTACAAGTATGAAATTAAAAAATTTAATTGAAATAATATTAGAGTATATTTATAAAATAATTATATAATACGGGCAAAATTAGTTATATAATAAAATTATAAAAATTTAATATAAAATTTTAAATATTTTTTATTTAAATGGTAAAATTAATAATTTTAATTTGGATATAATGTGAATATATGTATTTTGTACCATCATATTATTTAGTAAAATAATTAATTATCAAAATAATATCCCCATCATATTATTTACCAAAATGGTACAAAATAAATATTTATTTTATACCATTTTGGTAAATAATGGTGCGTGAATACTATTTTGGTATATAAATATATATTTTGTACCATTTTAGTAAATAACACATTTTGGTATTTAATTATTATTTTTGTATTATATTGGTAAACTTATGTATTGAATTAATTGATAATTTTTTTTCAAGTTGCAAAATGACTTCATTAATTAACTCGGAACGTCCTCACATAGCCAAATCGGTGAATGCGGATACACACCAAGCCAATATGAATGTAAAAAAATTATTATTCGTTCATTATGTCATTCACGATATTATTATTTGTTTGCAAAATTAATTTTGGTTATACTACCTATTTTTGTAAATTAACAGGAAGAGCTCGCGTATCGTTCATTGAGGAGTCGTGCACAGGGCCTCAAATTTCCCCCTCATTAACGTCTGCTTCTGTACTTGCGGGATGTCGAATTTGAATCAGCGGCATTGATCCAAAAATTTGAGTTAAGATATGATTTAATCAGTGTATTGGTGGAGCGTTGGCATCCGGAGACCCACACATTTCATCTGCCTTGTGGGGAGTGCACTGTGACATTAAAGGATGTTGCGGTCCAACTAGGGCTACCAATCAATGGTGTACCGGTCATCGGTATTAGTTCGTTTCAAGAGCCGGCAACGATGTGTATCCAGTTACTAGGTCGCTCACCTAGTAATAACGATGACTTCACGTCGTTGTTATTTACATGGTTGAAGAGCAATTTTGAGCACTTGCCCGAACACGCAACTGAAATGGAGGTTTTTTGGGCCGTTAGAGCCTATATTTTGCTAATGATAGGGGGCATACTCATGCCGGATGCAAATAACAATAAGATCCACTTGATGTATTTGTCTCTACTAAGAGATTTGCGAAAAATTCATGAATATAGTTGGGGATCTGCGGTGCTTGCCATGCTATATCGAGAACTTTGTCGTGCCACAAACCTTTCTTCCCAGGATATAAGTGGATGCCTAATGCTATTGCAATCTTGGGCACTACATTGAATGACATTCTTAGCATCCGTTAGGCACCAAACGTATGTTGTTTCACTCGTTAACAGGTGATAAATTTTAATTATTTGACATATTTTATTAATTATATTATTCTAACAAGTTATTTTTTGTTTTCTTAGATGGAAAACAAAATCGAGGATCGGGAGGCAGTACACAGTTCCCATGTATCGTTTAATGCTCAAGCAATATGCCGGGGAAGGGGTATGTTATTCATTAACATGTTAAATTATATTACTTGACTCGTGCTAATATATTTGCATGTTACTAAATTATATTACTTTACTTTTATTAATATCTTGACATGTTATTAATTATGCAGTTCATCTGGATCCCATATATATAGCCAGAATTTACCGCTGTTATTCCCGCCTCGACATTCCTCCACTCAGACCAATGGTGCATTAACGCACAGATAATCAATTTTCAAACAATTGAGTGGTATGCCGGGATCGAGTACTCCGACAATTTGGTTGTAAATAGCCTATACCGTAACCGTCATTCCAATTAGGGTCTATTCATGGGATGAATAAGAAGGGGAAAACAAATTGTGATTAGGGGAGTTTGCATGGACAATATGTTTATGTGTGGAACAACCGAATGATGCGAGTAACTCCGATGGAGTACACTCCGGATTTGCAACCATCGGTGCAGTACATACAGTGGTTCATTGAGGTTGGGAAACCATATTTACTTGGTGCTTCATCGACGATAATTCCCCCATACATGTCTCGACAAGATCGCCCCTATCATGTAACTCCTGCCCCAAAGCCACAGCCAGTGCCAGAGCAACAAGAAGAGGAGGAGGAAGAGGCATTGGATGACGATGATTCTTATCGTTCTGATTTTACGGGATCGTCACATATGCGTAGCTCATCAAGCCAAGGATATCAGCCTCAGTTTAACGAGCTACTGCAATACTCAAGCCAATGATATCAGCCTCAATTTGACGAGCCACCGCAATACTCAAGGGAAGGATATGAGGCTGAGTTTGACGAGCCACCGCAATACTCTATTCCTCCCGGGCAATACTCTACTCCTCCGGGGTAAATGAACCCTAATAATGATGATGAGCTTGACGAGCAAACTCGACGTAGACTCCGGTCACCACGAAAATATACCCCGAGAACCACACCATCTAATCATGGATACTAGGGTTGCATTTAATAGTGTTTAAATTTGACTATTGATGATTTGTAATGATGAATTTTTTCTCCATAATGTACATATATTTTAACCTATTTGATTATTTATTTAAATTTCATAACATTAACCCCTAAAACCTAAATTATAAACCCTAAATTGTAAACACTAGAATTAAAACTCTAAATCGTAAACACTAGATTGATTAATGAGGCGCAAAAGAGTAATTAGGTGGAAGATATTTTTGGAGGCAAAGTTTTGCACCAAATTGTAAAGTTGGAAGGCCTAAGGACTTAAATGAAAAATGTCCAATACAAATAGCTTAAACCCTACTCGATCCGGATGATTGACCAATATGATAGGTTCGTTAAGGGCAATTATGTCGAGTATGCCCAGCTAGCCTACACAGTCCACACAGCTTGCCGCCGCCTGTTTTCTCCATAATGTCCATTTCGTTACGGATTTTGGTGATATAGGTACGAAATTTCGGATTCCTTCGTAAATCTTTGTTCGGGATAAGCTCGAAAGTCGTCGGAGGTACCTCCTATGTGGACAAGTCAGGCAGAACAGGGAACTCATTTTCCCAAATAAGTAACGTACGCTGGAGAATGTAAACGGGGTCGATGAACTGTTCAACATTAAGTGACACTTTAGCACAAACTGCAACGACATGCGCACAAGAATAACGAAGTGTATTGAAACTCCTGCAATCGCAGTGTCTGTTTTGGAGATCAACCCCGTATGACCTAGGTGGGATACCAGGTCGACGCCTAATGGTCTCAATAACTTGAAATCGTTGAAAATTTTGTGAATATATTTCAACGTTCATCGTCCTCGTACTCTGACGGTTTGCATCCATTGCATTCCTGGCAACTTCGACAAACACGTGTCCGGCGTTCATCTGATCGATTTGTCGCATCCTCATTACTGGCATCAAGGTAGCTAGCCTATAGAATGTAGCGGAGAACACGGATGAAATCGAAAGATGTCGTATTCTCTTCAACACGCCGTTAATCAACTTTGTCAGGTTGGTCGTCATTTGACCATATCGATACCCCTCATAAAAAATTTGAGACCATTACCACGGCTCCATGGTACCCAACCACTTGCGTAGAGGCTTGTTCGTTTGACCTTCCATGTCACGCTCAAGTCTAGACATTCTTTACCAGAATTGATGTGACTTTAGCTTGTACGCTGTAGGAATATTAAAAAAAACATAAGTTACAATCTAAAATTAAAACCTTAAAAATATAATTTGAAACTTAATTTTTTTACCCATTTTTACAAGTTATCTCCGCCAGTTTGTATTCTTATATTCTCGTTGGAAGTTAGTCGTAATGTGTCGACTGCAGTAAACCGATTTCCATGGTACATCAGTACGGGCCGTAATAATACCCTTCCCTCTATCGAAAATGATACAAATATTATCGTTATGAATCACATACCTCCGCAGGTGTCTCAAGAAGAATTCCCAAGATTCCATGTCTTCTTTGTCCACAATAGCGAATGCTATTGGGAGCACGTTTTGATTCCCGTCAT
This sequence comes from Kokia cookei, assembly GCA_039519145.1. NCBI lineage: Eukaryota > Viridiplantae > Streptophyta > Magnoliopsida > Malvales > Malvaceae > Kokia > Kokia cookei. The sequence goes on along the minus strand of CM076909.1, from coordinate 1,380,122 downwards.
GAGTCACCGCAATTAGTAGGATCTGCGTATATTTCCCATATAGTCACGTCCCATCTACCTGGACAAATGGCTTGCAGTAAGGAAATGCTCGAACGCAGGGATCAAACGTCCAAAATATATACTGAAAAATTCTTCTTCCCGATTGTATGTTGTTATTTAAGCCATAATAAGGTTGTGTCACCAACTCAATCGCAGTCTCCGGCACGTACTGTCGCATTACGGCTATCCATCATTGCAGCTCATTGTATGATGCATCCCAATCACCGAACAATTGTTCCATTGCCATCTGTTTCGCAATCCATGCTTTTCGATATGAAACCCGATAATAGAATCGTGATTGCATGTCCACAATCAGTGTAGAAACCTTGATGGTTGGATCGTCCTTAACCATTGGCATGATATGTGTGCAGATGATTCTAGAATCAAGTTTCCGGTGATTTTCTGACAAACGTGTTGAGTTGTATGTGTGAGGCCCATCAATTTTTCTTATCTCTCATGTAACACCCTTATATCCGGTTCATATGCATAAACCCGATATAAAAGTATTACATTAAAATAAACCGAGTCATGCAACTTTTTTTTTTATCCAAAATACCTCATTTCATTTCGTCACACAAAACAACATTTTTGTTTATCTAATAAGTACACATATAAGTTCCATAGTACATGTCATTTTACATCAAAAGTAATATACCAAAATTTGAGCTCCAAGTGATATGATGTAATGAGAGGTCCCGATCTACCTTCTTATATTCCTTGTACCTACGCGTTAAAATAAACGCGTTAAGCCGGTGAAGGCTTAGTAAGCACTACAAAAGTAATGAATGATCATTAAAGTACTCATGCATATAAACTTCTTGCTTTTCTTACATGTAGCCTGTAACTTACCACAATGGTACAACTTACACTTTTATCCACTTTCTGTAGTTTAGCCCTTAGTAGACTTTCATAGAACCGTTAGGATATACGGAACAAACAGAGAGCACATAAGTGCTGGGCAACAGAGAGCACACACAGTGCTAAACAGAGAGTACACAAAGTACTAGTCAGAGAGCACACAAAGTGCTAATCAGAGAGCACACACAGTGCTAATAACAGAGAGCACGAGACGTGCTAAACAGAGAGCACACACAATGCTAATCAGAAAGCGCGCTAGTGTTCCTTGATGGCATGCCACTAATATCACAATGGTTCTAATTTGTCTACTTGGGTACAATCTCAATTAGCATCATTTCTCATAAATGATATATCTCACATAAATACATTATCAAATACTTCACATTTATATTCTCAAAGTCATTCACTTGCGTCACTGTCAGTAAATTATTTATATCTTGAGCTACAGAATTCGAAATCATAATCCGCTTGATGTTTCTGAAACTAGACTCAATCATATTTTTACCATAAAATTTTCAGAATTTTTACTTCAGCCAATTTGTACATTAAATTCTTTCAATTTACCCCTTCGCTGCTGCCTGACAGTTTCGACCTTTCTTCACTAAAAATTATCTATCTTTTAGTAAAAAGATCAAATGATGTTTCCGTCTGTTTCTATTGAAAATAGACTCATTAAGGATTAATCCATATAAATTTCAGTCTCTAATAATTTTTCTACATTTTTTCTATAATTTTTCAAAGTCAGAACAGGGGAACTCGTACCTACTCTGACCTTGTTACACAAAATCAGTTGTATCTCAGAATTTACAGATCCATTTCCGTCACCGTTTATTCCATATGAAACTAAACTCAATAAGCTTTAATTTCATATATAATAGGACCCTTAAATCTTTATATACAATTTTTAGTGAATTTTCGAAGTTAATCCTCTGTTCTGTCCAGACTGTTTTACTAAATCACACATTAATCCCTTCATTTAATCATTATAAACATTCAAATCAAGTACCTATCTAACAATTTCTATGTTAATAATTCATATACCATTAGAGAAATTAAACCATAGTTCAAAACTCTTGTAGTACTTACAACAAAAAGGTTGATTTCCTTCTCTTTTACCCCTTGTTCTATTCTTTTTCTTTGTCTTCAATTTGATCCTTGCCTCTCTTCTCTTTCTCTTCAATTTCACACAAACACATGTAAGCTAAATGCTATAATTCAATGATTTCCATGCTAAATAACAGTAAAATACATGTATATCATGAGGATTTAACCATTTCTTACCTTAACCCTTGAATTCAAATTTTCTCGATTTAGTCCTTTATCTCTCTCACACCTCAAAATTAATTCTATAAGAAGTTTAAGGTGTCTACTAACTCTCTTTTATGACTTTCTTTCAGAATTTCCAAAGAAAATGGAAGGTTTTGGAGTTTATAAAGCTTAAAAATGATGGAAGGACCTATTTGGAATAAAAGCAAAAGTTGGAAATGGAAGAAAAGGCCATGGACGGCTAACTTAATGAAAAAGATGATATTTTCATCTTTTTAACCAGCTTTTTCTTCTCTCAAATACTCTAGAATTTTCACTTAAAATATCTCACTTAAGAAAATGGTAAAATTACACTATTAGTCCTTGAGCCTTTCAACTTTACACTTTGGCCCAAAACTTTGCCTCCAAAAATATCTTCCACCAAATTACTCTTTTGTCCCTCCTCAATCAATCTAATTCCCATGATGACTCAAAATTCATTTCAGATAATTCGCTATTTAATCCCCCATATTTTCTCTCCTTTACTATTTAATCCTTAAAAAAAAAATTTCTAACCTTCCTTACTTCACTAAACATTTATAATTCTCTATTCTAATTTATCACTATTCCAAATCCGGTTCAAACACACGGATGTTACATCTTACATCTGCAACTTCTGGATAAATGCAGCTCGCACCGGCCACTTGTAACCTTCTGTCGACTTCCAGCACTCCCCATTATACTATGTTGGTTTAGACACTACAACTTTGTAGTCTATCGACACATTCATGCTATATCGTTTAATAGCAAATATGCACTCTTCCTTGGATTCAAATTTTTGGCCCACAAACAACTCTTCACAATCTGCTGCTACGACCAATCGGTGAGCATGTACTATTTCAAGGTACTCCGCGAACTCAACATGTGTCGTATCGGGGTTTATAAGCGACATGTGTGCCCTAAGAGGATTATTGTGCATCACAATTTGTGTAACTAGATTTTCAACTGGATTTTCATCGTTATTCGCCCCTTCATCTTCAATATGATCTGAGACCTCATCCATATCCGGATCACTATCAATATCGACTTCATTATCAGAATGAATACTACTATCATATCCACCATCTTTATCTGCATCATTCTCGGGCGCATCAGCATTAATATCGATGTCTAGCCCACGTACAATTGGTTGACTTTCAATGTACGATACTGGAACCACCATGAACGAAGTTGAATCTTCATTTTCTAATGGAGTTGGATCTTCATTTTGTACAACTTCCACATCAACTAACTCGGCAAACAATTGAACCGGTGCATTTTGGTCACTTTGATTCAAACAGTAAAGAGCGATCATTGTCTCCATGTCTTCATCGTCTACAAGTTCCATCTCGGTGAATTTGATGGGATCTATAGAAACTGAAAAATTGTAGAAAAGTTTTGAAATCCTTCTCCCACAACATCTAAAATTTTTTGCACTAATCCTTGCTTTCATATCATCAACCGAGATATTTCGACGAAATCTCATTCCTATTTGTTGCCGACAATCAAATATACATCCAACCAATGTTCTCAAAATTACTCCATCAAAATAAATGCATACAAAAAATTGATTATCCATCTTCAATAAATCTGTTAAAAATTAAATAAATTTTCATTAAATAAAATACGATTTTAAAAAGATATCATACAGAAATAAATTTAAAAATAAACACATTACCTTTCTTTCCTTCTTCTTTCTTTCCTCTCCTTCTTCCTTCCTTCCTTTCTTTCTTTCTTTTCTTTCTTTCTTTCTTTTCTTTATTTATTTCCCGTTTATTTGCTCCCCCTTTCCTATTTTATAACAAATTATAAACCTAATCCTAAAAATTCCAATCACCCAAATTAATTTTCACAATCAAAATAAAATAAGCACACACACACGGCACAATGGAGTGCTACAAAGTGGCAAAACACCCCTTAGTGTCGCCACTTAAAACCCTCCATTGGTGCCGCCACTTTGTGTTCCTCCACTAGGTGTCAGGTATTTTTTTCTCGTATTTTTCTCGTGTACAAAAAAAACCCTTGAGTGCTGCTACTTTAAGTCCCTCCACCAATAAAATAACATTTTTTTTTATTTTTTAATATATAAAATTAATAAAAAAAATCATGTTAGAAATACCCTTAGTGCCGCCACTTAGAGTCCCTCTACTTAACTAAACATACCATTTTGGTAAATAATAATTTGGGGATACTATTTTGGTTATTAATAAATTTTTTTATAATATTTGGTTAAAAAACCCGGGGAAGGGACAAGGGAACATAAAAGAAAAAAAGAAAGAAAGTTAAAATAATATAAAAGAAAAAATAAATTGTTCAAAGCAAAAAAATATGAGGACCAATTGTATAGTTTACTTAAAATTTTTTGTTTAAAATGATAATTTAATGTGTCACATCAGTTTACTGTTACACCGTTAATGAAAATTAATGGCTTAGTGACTAAAATGTTACAATATGATAACGTAAGTGACTAAAGCGTAACATTTCAGATATAAATAATTACAATGTAACTTGAGACAAATAAAAATGACTATTTTAATAATTTACTCTTAATTTATTTGTATATTTTGAGGGGTTTGGTTTGATTTTGTCTTGAAAATTGGAAATGAAGAAAAGGGCTGTACCAAAAAATATAGGGACGGAAGTAATAGCTTTAAGTGTGCTGGGATGAATATATATATATATTTATTTATTAAGGTTGCTGATTACATTAAAATAATTAATTGTTTAGAATAAATATTTGGCATTTTTCCTTGGCTTGTAAGCTAAAATAGGCTCAAATTTTCATTTCAAAGATTCCCAGATAAATTTCTAATTAAGTTTGCTATCATATGAAATATATATTATGAAAAGTACAACATTTTTCAGTGTTTCAATTTGAAAGCATGTTAAGAGATTCCCGCCTTGGACTGATATTAAAGCAATTTAATGTTGTGAATGTTTTTTATTGCATTTCTAATTTTTTTTTGGGGACAAATTCATGAATCGTTGTTTGTTTAGAGTTGGTGAATTTCTCAATAAATCTAATATTATTTTTAATGGGAGATTTCGTCTTTCAATATCGAAAATTTGAGTGTCTAAAGAGACAACAATTCACATAGTAAAAATGTCTTGTTAGACGCTTAAGAAGGCTAAATATACACAATGCACAGTAGCATTCTCATTCATTGGCATGATTGTTTGAATTGAACCAGATGATATGGTTGGATTGAGAATCAATTGAGGTGTTGGCCCAAAGAAAAACATTATATCGATCGACTCGAGAATCAATATGGACTGATTGAATCGGAGTTTTTATGAAATTTTTAATGATTTATTTAATCGAATCAGAAGAATCAACCACCAGTCTAATTTTGAAAACCTTGCCGATTGATGTGCTGCAGGACACAAACTCGAGTCCAACTATACTCATCACTCATAATTCACCTTTCTCAACCACATGAAAAAACACACTCTCACTTTGTTAATTCACTACTTTTAAGTCACCGATTTAAAAAAAGCAATATTAAATAAAATATGTGTCAACTCTAAACAATGGTAAAATTCTCTCAAAAGAATCTTGAAGAATAAAATCAATGAATTTAAAGCCTGTAAAGAAAAAAACACACACAAGCGATTACGAAAGCAGAGTGATGTTGTCAACTTTGGCTTGCGGTGACAATGTTGTCTGTCCTGTGGGGTTTAAACCTTTAATTTACACAATTGCTTAACTCATCTTTTGTGCTACCAAACTTTCATAAAAATATCACAACTTATCAAACCTCTCAAAACTTCAACATTAACCTACCTCCCTCCCTCCCTCTATTCTTTTACTTCTTTTCCGGGGAAGAAAAATCCAGATACATAAAGTCAAATTATTACTTTTTAATTGTTCCTTCCTATGAAATCGTGTGTAGCTTTCAGTTCTCATTCTCTTACCCAAGAATTTAGTATTAAAGTTCAAGATAAATTTATAAATGATTGACGGCTTGTGTTAAAAAAAAAAGCTTAAAATCATATATTTTATGGGAAAATTATATTAATAATCATCTAATTATTAATAAAAAATTCAATCACTTAATTATTCGACTATTTTTTTGAAAAATAATTCAACCTAATTAAATTGATTTGAATGGTTAGAAGAAAGAAAAATTACATGTTTAAGCTAATATAAAGTCGAAAGAGTAATTTAATTCCACTGGGCTACTATTCAAGAGAGTTGTCAATTTTTTATTCTCCAATATGTTTAGTAAATTATCTCTTGAATTTAATTAAACTGTTTTTAAAAATTTTATTGTATTGACTTGGTTGTATATATGCGCTCTGATTACTTGAGTACAACCAGAAAGGACTAAGCAATTAAATAAACAAATATTATGTGAACATAATATTGTTAATATTAGAGCCGTCTGATCAATTAGATTTTGCAAAGTGTTCCAAAATCATTCGATTAAATTCCTTTATAATTTTATTTTTTTTAAAAAAGTGTTCTTATTCACATTTCATTATTGATCTTGGTCGTCTTAATTAAATAGGTAGCTTGGTAGATAGCAAGTCACAAAAATAAAAACTATTAAAAGTTGCCTACAGTATTTGTATTTTTTTTAAAAATTAGGAATTTAGTCTATTTATTTTTCAGATTTCGAAATTCCGGGTTAATTGTTAACTTTTTCTTTATTAAATTTATTGTTGTGTCATTTTGAAATAAAAAAAAAAAACTACTCACTTTGTAATTATGTAATTAAAAAATATACATGGTGTAATTAATCTGAATTTAACAAAAAAAAAATAGTATTAACAATTAGACCTTAATTTTGAAATCTAAAAAATGAAAGGGCTTAAATTCCTATTTTTCAAAAAGTACAAGGATTATAGGCATATTTTAACCAACAAAAAAATTAAATCAATAATTTATTATTGAGACAAACATATGTGACACATCACACACGCGATGTACCATATATTAAAAGTGTTAAGCAAATTCTAATTTAAAATATAGCTAATTATGAGTAATTAAGGATAATTAGGTATAATTAATAATAATTAATTTGTGAACGAGGTTATCGTGGACATAGAGTTAATGTTAACTAAGCATTGAGAATTATTTGTTTTAGGTATCAAAAGATGTACATCCCTTTTTTTTATACAAACCAATTTTTAGAAATAAATCTGAACGTCACAAATTTTTAAATAAAATCCGAACGGTTTTATTATTCAATCTCCTGCAATTTGGAATTAAGGTATATTTTTTTACCTGTTAATGAATATTGATCCATCATATCGATTATTGAATCATTACTTAAAATTTTGTAGTCGGACTTAAAAAAAATTAACAACCTAATGATTTTAATAAAAACTTCCGAATAGTTTAATAACTGAAACGAAAAATATTATATAGTTCAATGATCATTTTTATAATTTTTTAAAATTAAATGATAAAAATATAAATTTACTGATCGTTTAATAACCATGATGTAGTTTACTGAATATATTTTAATCAAATAAAACTATTTTTTTCTAACACGGAGCTTTATTTATATCCAATCATTCACACAAAATATAAAATAAAAAAATATTTGTGCAATCAATATTCTGAAAGATTTTCATGTTGGATTATATTATTATTTAAAAATATATACTGAATGTATCTAATATATAAAAATAATTAAATATATTATATATGTTCACCTACACCATCGAAGACTCAATCAATGGAAAGTTCGTTATTGAGTGGCAACTGGCATGGGAAAGAATAAGACGGTAGATCGAGGAGTATCCCCCACCGTATCAGATATGTCTGTTACGTGCCCAAAAATCCCTTGTACTTTACATTACCTGAGCTATACGTATGCATATATCTGTATATACATATACAGTATATGTCGAATATCAGATATTGACTTTAATTTGACACTAAAGGCATTGTCACGGTGACAGATCAGTGATGAGAATGGACTGAAAATATAGTTGTAATCAACTAATCATAGGATGTGATAAATACATATATGGTTATTTATTTGCATTTGACACTATTGATTTCAGTTTTTTTAATATATAATTGAATAATGAGTACTATATAAATGCATAAATATATCAAAATTTACATAAAACAAATTTTTTTGGTCGAAATCAGGGTGTTTTTCGTCAATAACAATGATTAATTTCTTCGTCATTGATAGTAATAACAAATTACAACACGTCACAAATTATATAATATCTAATAAACATAAAATTAACATGAATACAATATGCGATACAAAAATAAAATCGAACGATATGACATAACATAAAAAAAAAATTTACTAAGAAGAAAGTAGATAACTTGTAAAACCTTTAAAAAAATGTTTTAATCAAATACTTAAAGTATTAAAATCTTATCAATTAGGTTATTTTGTCAGTTTCAACGTAACCATTAAATGGCGGTTCAGATATTGAATGGACTATATTTAGAATATGTGGAACAAATTACTATATATATTTACTGCGTGAATTATTTGGACATAACGTGTTTAAAAATTATTCGTTCAAAATTTTAACATTACTACTTGTTGATAAGTACGCTTTTATTAATAAATTGATCTATGTATTTTAAAAATGCTATGCCTTGAATCTGAACTGCAATTTAATGCGTAAGCAAATAGCTAGCTGATGGAAGAAGTTGATTGATACAATATTACTATTTTAAAGACTGAAATAAAATGTTTTGAAGTTTACAAATCAATTTTAAATCCGAGCAATGATTTGGGCCTTTTTGTGCAATTAACCCTCTTGAAACTTTGGGTTTTTTCGTAATTATACTAATATGGAACAAGCCCATTAGGCTCAGGTTTTGCCCAATGAAAAAGGAAACATTAACGTAATCCAGATTATTGTCATCAAAGGCCCAATACAATCTTTGTTTATTGCAAATTTATTGTTGATTTACTGAGAGGAAAGCGCGCCAAATGAAGAAAACCCTCCGTTTCAATGGCTCCATTCGTTCGAAAATCATCATCTCTCTGAAAATCCATTGATTTTAGTTTATCATTTTATTGATTTGCCCAAACATGGGCAAGCAAAAGCAGCAAGTGATTTCTCGTTTCTTTGCTTCCAAACCCAAAATTCCGGCCGCCTCAACTCCTCCACCGTCAAACCCTTTGTCGTCTTCTCCTTCTCCTCCTCCTCCTCCGCCGCCGCCGGTGATTTCATCTCCTAATGTTAAAACGACGGTCTCATTTTCTCCTTCAAAACGGAAACTTCTGTCTGCCCACCTCGCTTCCACTCCTAAAAGACTCAAACCCACGCTTTCTCCTCACACCCAGAACCCAGTTCCTCCTCAGTCTAATCCTTCACTCCACCAGAAGTTCCTCCAGAAACTTCTCGAACCCCCTTCACCGCCTCTTCTGGAATCTTCTATCGAACCTTCCGAATCCGATCACAAGAAGTACACTCCATTGGAACAGCAAGTTGTGGATTTAAAAAATAAGTACCCGGATGTTCTTCTCATGGTGGAAGTTGGTTATAGGTTTCGGTTCTTTGGGAAAGATGCGGAAATAGCAGCTAAAGTGTTGGGGATTTACGCCCATGTTGATCGCAACTTCTTGACAGCAAGCGTGCCAACTTTTCGACTGAATGTCTACGTGAGGAGGCTGGTTAGTGCCGGGTACAAGGTTGGGGTGGTGAAACAGACAGAAACAGCTGCGATTAAGGCTCATGGTTCCAACCGGGTTGGCCCGTTTGGAAGAGGGTTGTCGGCGTTGTACACGAAAGCTACGCTGGAGGCGGCGGAGGATGTGGGAGGGAAAGAGGAAGGGTGTGGTGCAGAGAGTAATTATTTGGTTTGTGTTGTGGAGAAAGTTTTGGATTTTTCCGGGTCGGTTTCAAATTTTGGTGGGGCTAATGTGAGAATTGGTATTGTTGGAGTAGAGATTTCAACCGGGGATGTTGTTTACGGTGAGTTCGATGATGTGGTTATGAGGAGTGGGCTTGAAGCTGTCGTTTTGAGCTTGGCTCCGGCCGAGTTATTGCTCGGACAACCACTTTCGAAACAAACAGAGAAGGTATTTCATTTATTACTGTTATAGTTTGTAAAGTGGCATATTTATTTGTTTAAAAACGAAAAATATCCGATAAATCAGGTGGGGAAATGTATTTTTACGGGGATAATTGGAAGTGATGGCAATGACTTTGTTCCTATAGACCTCTGTAGTTAATAGCTGTTTCTAAGAGACAATGCAGCATGGAAGGGGAAGTTTCGACGGATTACTGGTATTGTTGGGGTTCTTGTAGTGAAAAGTAAGAGTTAAAAAGCTGTTGAAGCCTACCAAATATGTAGATAGATAAACATGGTCTCACATTCCTTGACCTTGTAGAAATAATAAGAAACCAAATCAACAAGCCTTAATCCCAGTATATTTGAGGCTTGTAGAATTTGAGTATTAACTAAAATTTTGGTCAATGTATCTGGCTTGTTCAACCATGAAAAACAAATAGGGGTATTGTGTAGAGAAATTCTATAAATGTACTGTTTCGCTATTAAGTGGCTCTGTCTTCCAAAATTTTTCTGATTATATAAATATATGTATCAGTTGTTAATGGCATATGCTGGACCTGCCTCAAATGTTCGTCTGGAGCATGCCTCTTGTGATTGTTTCAAGGATGGTGGTGCACTTGAATATATGATGACCCTTTATGAGAAGATGGTTGAAGATAATTTAGCAGATAATGTGAATCAGTTAGCAGAGGCTACAGAACAAAGAAATTCAATTCAGGTGTGAACTTGGTTGCAACATTTTTGCTCCCCCGAAAAACATTGAATTTGAATTATGGTTTGTTGTGGGGTTTGTTTTACTCTTAGTAATCAACTAATCTCTTTGGTAATTTGTATGACCAACTATACATGTTTTAGCTGTAAAGGTTAAATATGTTTTGTCATTTCTTTAAATAGAAAATTTTGCTTCTGGCCCCCTTGTTGCCATGTAATAATACTAAGTTGATTTCTTACTTCCATTAAGCCATTGTTTGTTATTGATCTTGCTTTAATGTATTAATTAATTTTCTTGACTTTGTTGGTCTTAAGGGAGTCCTGAACATGCCAGATTTGGCTTTACAAGCGTTGGCCTTAACAATTTGTCATCTCAAGCAATTTGGATTTGAAAGAATTTTGTGCTGTGGAGCTTCATTTCGCTCCTTATCAAGCAGGGTGGAGATGAACCTTTCAGCAAATACACTTCAACAATTAGAGGTAATAATTTCATCATTTTTTGTATACTTCTAGTTCTGAAATTTTGTCAGAATAGTTGTTCCCTTTACTGCCTGGTTAATCTTATTCAAGTTGCCATTTGGCTCTCCCACCACAAATTGGCATCAGGAATTTGTGATCAGCTAATGGCTGTCATGGTGTTGATTTCTGGTCATTGTGATATTCAACTAGTGTACTGTATCAATGGATCTTCTCTACTTTGCAATTAGTTCCAAACAAGCTTAGACTCCTGAAGCCAATCTTTTAACTATAGACCGGTGACATGGTAAAATCCTGAATGGTATAATCTTTTTATATCAATGGTAACCAGTTGGAACTCTAGTTGTTTTTTGTTAATAAAATAATAATCTGGACATTATTCATTTTGTTTGAAAAAGAAAACTTATTGTGTCAGGAATGGTTCCTTCGAAACTATTCTTTGGATATTAACTCTCCGCTTCTCTATTAAAACCTTGTTTCTGAATAGATGCTTTTGCTATCACCAGATTCTGAGGAATAATTCAGATGGTTCTGAAACTGGCTCGTTGCTAGGAGTCATGAATCATACTCTCACTACTTATGGATCAAGGCTTCTAAGACACTGGGTATTTGAGATAAAACTTGGTCTGGCTTCCGGTGGTTTCTCTATATTTGTCCTAATGTTTGATTTCACCTTAAGAGTTTTGTTTCATTAAACAGGTTTCTCACCCATTATGTGATAGAAACATGATAACTACTCGACTGGATGCTGTGTCTGAAATTGCTTTGTCAATGGGGTCTTATAAAGGCTCTCAGAGTATTGTTGAGATTGAGGGGGGAGATTCTGATGCAGCCATTATGCAGCCAGAACTGTCCTGTTTGCTTTCCTCAGTTTTAACTTTTTTAGGAAGATCACCTGATATTCAACGTGGAATAACAAGAATCTTCCATCGGACTGCCACCCCATCAGAGGTATTGTCATCCCCTTTATCTTTGTTATTGTGCATGCTAGGGGAATTGACAATTACTCAATTAGCTAGTTAGTAAGGTTCTTCCTTTTTTTTGGTTGAAGCTCTTTCTATTTCATTTGAATGTAAATGTTCCACTGTTACAATATGGTGTTTTGGCACTATAATTTCTTAAGCTTGTCGATTGGCGCTTCGTTCAGATTTGTGCTGATGAATGAACGAAAAGTTAAATTTTAATTTGCAACTACTAGTTGATGTTCTGTTTTTTTTCCCTTGGTTCTTCTCCTGCATTTAAGCCGTTTAAACAATGCTATGTTTCATTGTTGGAAAATAGCTATAGTGGCGGGTGTTATTGTGTAAATCCCTCTGCTTGGTTCTATTGATAAATTCCTAAGGATTCAGTTGTATAGTTCATTGCAGTTATTCAAGCTATTCTGTCTGCTGGAAAGCAACTTAAGCGGCTTCATATTGATGAAGAATATGAGGACTATGGCTGCAATAAAATTGGAGTTGCAATTGTGCAGTCTGCTCTGTTGAGAAGGTTGATTTTGACTGCTTCATCATCTAAAGTACTTGGCAATGCTATGAAACTACTGTCTACCCTAAACAAAGAAGCAGCTGATAAAGGGGATTTTACAGATTTAATCATTATATCTAAAGACCAATTTCCAGAGGTTTGTATTTTGGATGAAGTGAAGATCTGTTTAACTTTAATCTTGTTCTTATTGTTGCATTTGATCTTGTGATCTTTTCAAATCCTGTTGGGTTGACTTTTTACTTACTGCAGGTTTCTAGAGCTCGGAAAGCACTTCAGTTGGCAAAGGAGAAACTGGATAACTTGATTGGCTTGTATAGAAAGCAATTTGGGAATCACAAATTGGAATTCACATGTGTGTCAGGAACTACACATTTGGTAGAGGTAGGCTTATTTGTTATCTGGATTATCCTAATAATAATGTTCTCCAGACAGCTACAATATTATCACGTACAGTTTTGTTTTTCTTGCCCCCTGAGTTGGTTTTTGTGGCCCTGAACCACTTCAACTTCTATGCAGCTGTCTATAGATGCCAAGGTACCTTCAAACTGGGTTAAGGTAAGCAGTACCAAAAAAACAGTAAGGTATCATCCACCTGAAGTATTGACAGCACTTGACCAGTTAAGACTGGCGAATGAAGAGCTTACCATTATTTGTCGAGCTGCATGGGGCAGCTTTCTTATGGAATTTGGAGAATATTATATGGACTTTCAAGCTGCTGTTCAAGCACTTGCCACTCTGGACTGTTTGCACTCTCTTGCCATTCTTTCAACAAATAAGGTACCTACTTGGTGAACCTTAATACTTTAATCTTGATCTGGCTAAGTTGATATTTTTTATATTTTCAATTGTTTATTGCAGAATTATGTCCGTCCTATCTTTATGGAGGACAATAGACCTGTTCAAATACAAATCTACGCTGGTCGACACCCTGTAAGTTGAAGCTTATGTTTGAAACATATGATATCTAACTATACTTATTTATAACTGAACCTATTTGGAAGGTTTTAAAGATTTTTTAACCAAATGCTAACATAAATTAATAAAAATTTGATATGTCAAGTTCTTATTGCCTCTAACTCAGAGAGCTTCTCTCAACATACTTGATATCCGAACTTCATAGGCATCCCTAAAATTTATGTTATGAAAAATAAGCTTAAATAATAATGAATTGTTTTCTATTATTTGTCTGTGTGAAACTCTCTCTGGATAAGTTAACCCAGGATGCTTGGTTGACCTAATTCTTATATGTTAATAAATCTCATAAGATATTCCTTTTCTTAATGCCATATCCTTCTTATTCTATTCTTTTGCCACCGGTAAATTAATCGCCATGATTGATGATGATGATGATGTTTATCCAAATACTCAAAACTATGTTCTTTATATAAATTATAGCTGATATTTTGCCATGGGGTGTTTGCTTATTGAGTGCTGTGTTTGATCAGGTACTGGAGACAATCTTACAAGACAATTTTGTTCCAAATGACACAATATTGCATGCAGACCGAGAGTATTGCCAGATTGTTACCGGTCCTAATATGGGTGGGAAAAGTTGTTACATTCGACAGGTTGCTCTAATCTCTATGATGGCTCAGGTAGAATGTGAGCTCACTATTACTTCTCTCTGTTGCCCTCCCCTGCCCTCCTTGCTTGTCTTTGGTTTCATTTGGCCCTTCAGAATTTTTTTATCACAACATGTTTGACACTTTTATGGTTACATACAAAATATTACTCGGCATACTTCTCTCATTTTCCCTTAGTTCTTTTGGTAACCATTAAGTTTGTTTATGTGCATTTGCTAATGATAGTTCATGTGCACTTGTCCCAAAAGCTATATATATAGATGGTATTTATTTATTGGAAGGCCTGATTACAATACGTGATAGTGTTAAAGTTGGGTTTTGGCCCTATTCTCTTCCTTTGCGAACTCTTCTACATGATTTCACATGATGCTATGAGATGGGTAATTCATCAAATTCTCTCTAATCACCGTTGTTTGTTAAGTAAATAATATCTCTGATGTTGAATTACTCTCATTTCATTGTGTTTCTTGAAGTAACCCTTACCGTTTGAAACATGCCTTCTGATCCTTTTAGGTTGGTTCCTTTGTACCAGCAGAATCAGCCACTCTGCCTGTCTTAGATGCTATCTACACAAGGATGGGTGCTTCCGACAGTATCCAACAAGGGAGAAGTACCTTTCTAGAAGAACTAAGTGAGGCTTCTCAAATACTCCATAATTGCACTGCAAACTCACTGGTCATCATCGATGAGCTTGGAAGAGGAACTAGTACACATGATGGTGTAGCTATTGCTTATGCCACATTGCATTATCTACTGGAGCAGAAAAAATGCATGGTCCTTTTCGTGACCCATTACCCTAAAATTGCTGATATTAAAGTCGAATTTCCTGGGTCTGTGGAGGCATACCATGTCTCGTATCTGACCTCAAATAATGATGAGAGCACTATGGATTCAAAATCTGACCATGACATAACCTACCTGTATAAGCTTGTCCCTGGTGTTTCTGCAAGGAGTTTTGGTTTCAAGGTTGCTCTGCTCGCACAGGTAACTCTCCCTCACTCCTTCTCGGTTAAAGATCATTTCAGAACATGATCTCCAAAATGGAACAAGACTGGCCCGATTCTTACATGTTCATGGATGATGTTCCTTGTTCCCACTTAATTTCTGTGAATATGGATGAACTTTTTATTCAAACATATGCTTCTCATATTAATTGTTCGAATGCTTTACGATGCAGCTGCCTTCATCGTGTATCAATAAAGCAATTATAATGGCTACGAGACTGGAAACGATTGAAAGCAGCAGAGCGAGAAAAAAATCAGGAGAAAAGCAGTTGCAGGAAACACCATCAAGTGATGAAGAACTAGAAACACAAGCAATTTTATTAAAATCTACTGCTAGCTTCCATGGTGAAAGGACAGAGGATTCGGAAGAATTCATTAGCGCTGTCAGGGACTTGCTTTCGAAATTGAAGTCTGCAACAACGGATGATGACCATGCAAAAAGCTTTAAGTTATTGAAAGAAGCTCAAGGCATTGCAAATGAATTAATAAACAGGTAAATAAGTTATTCAAAGAAGCTCAAGACATCGGGTTTTGGAGAAATCAACCTGCCTAATATATCTACTAAAATACCCTTATATTAATTTTATAACTTTTTTTTTTATATTTTTAATTATAATTTCTTACTTTTATAAGGTTATATAATATATATTTGATTTAATTTTGTAAAATTAATATATTATAAAACATCGAGTCGGGGTGGGGTAAAGTTCGGGGCAGGGTGGGTCGGGTTGGGGCCGGGGTGGATTGTTCATTCATTTTTTTTTTTTTCACATTTTGCCAATCACATGACTTATCTTGGCTC
Organism: Kokia cookei; assembly: GCA_039519145.1. NCBI lineage: Eukaryota > Viridiplantae > Streptophyta > Magnoliopsida > Malvales > Malvaceae > Kokia > Kokia cookei. The sequence continues at coordinate 1,363,871 of CM076909.1, read as the reverse complement.
ATTTATTTGACTCATACATTCAAATAATTTTGGTGGTCCAGATAAGACTCTGAAGGTGAGACAATGGAGATAGTATGAAGGATAAAAGCAACATGAGATTTGAGGGACGATTTTGTGAATAGAATAGAATACTATTATATATGAGCAAGTTTTGTAATTTTTACAGCCAACCATAGTTTCATGTTGATTTCCCCCTTTATTTTCCGGTGAAAAATGAGGTTGGTGTTTCATATATTAAATTATGTTATTTTTCGATGAAATTTCAGACTTATATCCTAATATTTTGGACTTGAAAATAAGCACATCTTTTAAGAAGGGATAAAGGCAACAAATCCCCTTATACTTTAACAAAATTCCCAATGTGATGTCTATAGTTTCAATTTATTCAATGTGGTACTTGTATTTGGTACGGAAAACGTGAGACCTACAAACAATTATACCTTTTTTCTAAATTTATATCAGCAGTTAATAACTCAATTAAGGGACCTAAAACGTGTTCCGTTCCTTTTCTTTTCATTTAATTACCAAATAATTATATTCTTTTAATTATTTAACCCTAAAAACTGAGTTTTTTCTCTCTCTCAAACGTTCCTTTGTAACCCTAACCGCCGCTACCACTCCGGCATCGTTTCCGACTCGGGCACCTCCAAATGGCAACCTAAAGCCTCCTCTTTACCTTTGTCTGTTTGGATTCCCTGGAAATCTAGTCCAAATGCTCAAATTGAATCTTGAAATTTAGTTTCTCTCATCCGATCCCCAATCTCCATAGTTGGATCGATTTTGGTTTGTCTTATGTTGTTCCTCTCCTCCTCCTTTGCCTCTTAACCATTGGGGTTGGCCACTGAACCACCGAAACTCCTCCTTTTCAAGGTTTTTGATTTTGCGTTCTATTGATCTCTAAGTTAAACATGTTGGACCGGCTTTGATTGGCCCGGTTGATTGTTGACTGGCGATGGTCAGAGTAGCGTGAAGATTGGAGTATATAAATTTAATTCAGGTCCCTATTTCTTCTCCGTTCAGCTTTTTTCTCTGGCTCATATCGACATGCGGTACTCTTTAAGTCGTCCAAATCTCAATTTGCGTAAGGAATTAACATGGTTTGAGTGAGGTATCGAATTGATAAACGAAATAAAGTATAGGTATTATATTGGACAAATTGAAGCTGCAGGTATCACCCTGAAAATTTTGTTGAAGTACAGGAGTTTTTTTTTTTCATTATCCCTTTTAAGAAAATAAATAGTGATTTTTAAAAAAAAAACGTTATTGTATAATTTTTTTATTTACATTGTTTGTATAAATCGAAAATTTTTATTCTCTTTTCCTTTATTAATTTGATTTTTATATTTAAATTGATATATCATCAAATTTTTATTCATTAAATTGTATGGTTAAAACAACACATCAGAAAGCTGGTATTTCATTTTTGCCAAACATTAAAACGGTCCAAAATGGTGGCAAAAGAATTCAACATTCTAATTTTACCAAACATAATTTATATATTGATTATTTTTTATAGTTTCAACCGAGGTGTTTTCAGTTTTCAAACTTTGACTATTACGTCTCATTTGGAATTTTTAATTTTAAATTTGGACTTGATTAGTATTTTATATTTCTATTAAAATATAAAAGTATATAAATTAAATAATAAAAATGCACAAAAAATTATGGTTATGATACAAACCATTTTATTCCAAAAATAAAATTTCTAACCCCATAAAAATATTTGAACTAAATTATATATTTTTTTCAATTATAAATATTAAAAATTTTAGTTGCGGCATTTTTTTTTTAATTATAAATACAAAATAATTTTTTTAACAATTTACGAGCCTGTCTGCTATGGTGTGCAATGTGACTACCAACGACCGAAATAAATAAATAATAGCAGCCAATTTATTCCTTTAATCTTTTATTAATTATAATTTATTTTCGTATTAAAAAATAAATGTGGAAATGCACAATATCCCATAAAAACTATAAATCCAATAATTATTTAAAAATATCATAAGTCCATATATTCATACCAAAATTTATTTACAAAAAATGGATTTAATTATTAAATTAAATCTAATAATTTTATTAATAATTAGTATTTTGCGGGAGAAATGGAGTACATACATTACAGACAAAAAGCTCTAATAGCAAAGCGTCAAAGCCATTTTCTTTTCTTTCAATTTTAAGACCAAATCACGAGCGACTCACTCTCAGACTCAGCTGAGTTAAAATCGCTAAAGGGATATGGCTTTGCAGCTATGGGAAACGTTGAAGGAGGCGATAACGGCGTATACGGGTCTATCTCCGGCCACTTTTTTTACGGTTCTAGCTCTGTTATGGGCTGTTTACTATGTAGCAACGAGTCTATTCGGGTCATCCGATGATCATATCCATCAACGCTCTACGGCTTTCGAGGAGCAGATGGAGCCGCTACCACCACCGGTTCAGCTCGGCGAGATTACCGAGGAGGAACTTAAGCAGTATGATGGGTCGGATTCAAAGAAACCACTCCTTATGGCCATCAAGGGCCAGATCTATGATGTTTCTCAAAGCAGGTTTAAATAAAGCTTTAATTCTTTTTTCTTTGGGTTTTTTCTTTTTGGGTTCTTTTAATTTTTTTCAATTCCTTGTTGGGGTCAACAGGGTGTGTTGGAAAATCAGCTTTGCTTTAGTAGCTTTTTTGGGGGTTGGCTGCTATTGGGGTTTTTGCTGGAAATTAAATTACTTGATATATTACTTTTTCACTAGCCTTTTAAGTTCATGGTTGAACTGGAAAGCTTTCTTGACTGCAGCTTTTTGCTGGTTTCTTTGAACTTTTCAATTGATTGATGGTAGACTATCTTTTTTTTTTTTTTTTTTTAAATTAATTAAGCACCCTATGATTTTGCTACCATATGATACAAACTTAAAAAGAAAAAAGAAAAAAGAAAAATTATGTTGTTCCATGTAAATACTGTGACGAATATGATAAATCATGTATGAGATTTAACCAAAGCAGTCATTGCAAGTAATTTTCTGTTAGATGATTTTGCTTGTCTAACAAAAAGTTCTAGATTTTGACCCTGAATCATATGTTTTGAAATGAGAGTATACGTACTTGTGTGATCAGAGGCTGTAACCATGTTTTTGTATCTTAATTGATACAAGTTTATGTCAATTCTCAAGTACTAATATGTACTCAATCCAGTTAAGCAAAGAGATGAGACAGCTATGTCTTCTTTTCTGTGAATTTTGTTTCCTTCTAACACAAGAGTTGGAACACTATTTTTCAGTAGTTATATGAACACACTTGTGTCATTTGTCTTCCCTTTCTGTCTTTAATACTGTAACATGCATGACTGTAATGAACACGGTTGAGGTAAAGAATTTGAGGTAAGCTTTGAACTTTTTTGAGCTTAATCTGTTGTTCTTATGTCACCCAACTTTCTTCCTATGCAATTTGTTTTATTTTTTAACCGAATCATTTATGTTTTTAAAGCTAAAATAATTATGCACCTTAGTTTTTCTCTCTAAGCGTCTTTGTGTTTTTTGAGTTTGATAGTTTATTAAAATTTGGTGTGTAATGTCAAAAGGCAATCAACTAGCATAGTTTTAGAGTAAATTGGATTGTTTTTTAAAATTGTTCATATTCTTTAAGCTTTTTTGTGCTTCTTAGTTTGGTAGTTTATTAAAACTTGCTTTATAATGTCAAAACGGTAATCAATCAGCGTAGTTCTAGAGTAATTTGCATTGTAAGTGGCTAAGTGAAGTGCATCTGATGATACTGAACTGGTCTGATACTATTTTGTCATGTTCGAACTATACGTATTGCCTTGGGAATGGTTGAGTATCACCTTCTCAAGTGACCTTTACAAATGCAAGAATTATGAATTGAATGAATCAGAAAGTTCTCGGCTTTTCCCTGAATATAATCTTTCTTGCAGAATGTTTTATGGACCTGGTGGACCTTACGCGTTGTTCGCCGGAAAAGATGCGAGCAGAGCTCTTGCAAAGATGTCTTTCGAAGAAAAAGATCTAACGGGTGACATTTCAGGTCTTGGTCCATTTGAATTGGACGCATTGCAGGATTGGGAGTACAAGTTCATGAGCAAGTACGTGAAGGTTGGAACCATCAAGAAGACAACGGTTCCAGTAACCGAAGGAGATGCTAGTGGTGAAGCCTCAGGAGCTGTAGAAACCGATGCTAAGCCAACTGAAGATGGTCCATCACAAACTCCAGTTACTGAGTCAGAGGAAAAATCTCCTCCTGCAGATACTAAGGAGGAGTAACATGTTTGAGCTTTAGCTGTTTCTGTTTCGAACAGGTGATCACTCTTTTTCTACTGGACATGCCGGAAGAGACAGCATTGTGTTGTTTGAATGAATATGAATCGTCTGCTTTATATAAACTCAAGTTAGTGCAGATACTGTTTCTAGCAAAACTTGCCTCAATATTTAGTTCCATCAAAAAAAATAAATGTTAAAAAACTTTGGGGATTCAGACAAATACTTATTATGATGAACTGATATGTGTGGGCAGGAAATAATTATTTTGTTCAACAAAATAACTAGCTGTTGTTGCTACTGCTGCTGCATTATATAAGGTATTAGTAGAGGTATTGTGAGTCCTTTTTCTCTCATTGCATGATGGATTTGTTGAATTAGAATGTTTCCCTTGAATTGCTTATGCTATGCATTTCTTTTGGTGTACCAAGAGATAACAAGGGAACCCAAAAAAAACCAATGGTTTTATTGGTATTTTTTTTATTATTCACAATGAGCTGAAGAACATGGCTATGATTTTCAATTAAAATTAATTAGTGATCAACGCACTATTTTCAGAATGACCGGTATTTTTATTTTAAATATATATTTTTTAATTTTTTTTAATAATTTATTCAATCAAACTGTTGAACTAAGAATAAATGGTCTAATCAATTCAATCATCAGTCTGATTCTGAAAATCTTTGTTTATCATGTGAAAATCACTATAAATCTCAAATCTTTGTCTTATACGCATGCTATGAATTTAATTCTATTGCAACAAAAAATATTGGAGAGTGTTTGACAAAGCAATTCACATTGTGGGAGTGTGAAGAGACACGAAGATGAGCAGCAATCCTTGTGGCGGAAGGATATTGGGGGGTTGTATGAGGAGGGTCTTCGCATGTGCTATTTTGCCCATTTTCTTTTTCTGAGAAGTAAGGGTTTTTACAAATGGATAACGAGTTTAATCATAGGTCCAATTTAAAATGTGAGTTGAATTTGATAAGCACGAGAAATGGTGCGGATGAGATTATCTCGAGGGATTGATGCATTTGAAAAGTTAAGATCATTAAATGAGATTAAATTTAACACGATAATTCTTTAATGACATTTCGACTAAATCATTTGTATTAATACGGTGTGAACTACTATTAATATATAGAATAAGATTTTAGGGATTCCACGATATAAAAAATAGCTATATTTTTATTTGATTATTTTTATTATCGTCTTTGAACTTCTAATCTTGACTAAATAACCATTAAATTCTACCCTTAGTAAAATATTATATTGCAAAGATAGAAATGAAAAACTAAGACTAAATCCAACATCAACTAATAATAAAATTTGGCCACATCAAATGTATAAAGACACGGAGAGAATACAGGATTGGAAAACACTAATAAAAATAAATCAAAGGCATATTCTTTATTCTTTTATTTTATCATTTATAATTTTCAAAATAGTGAAATCCAAGTACTATTTCAGGGACTTTGCTGAATCCATGACATACTTCTCCTATAAATTAAAATCCAAGTTGATTAATAAGCAATTGCAATTGGTCACATCAACAAAATTAGGCACAATTATTTCCTATTACCTGATGTCATTGCCATGTTTAGGCTGCTGACCGCTCATCACATCTTTTTTGGCTATAGGGTTAATGTTACTATTAGTACTCAAGTTTCCTTTAATTTTCAATTTGGTATTTAAATTTGGTTTCAATGTTTGCTTCAACACTAAAATTAATCTGATATTTGAGATTTTTTTTTTTTTTTTTTTTTTTGTCTCAACTTGATACTTAAGTTTAATTTAAAATTTCAATTTGATACCATTTTTTTTTTTTTTGAAATTATGAATGATATGAAATTAAAATATTTATTAAATAAGAATTAAATAACTTAACCTCTAAAAAATTCACCATTAAAAAACTTGCGGATTTCAATATGATGAACCAATTAGACAATGACCTCAAATGCCACGTCAAACCGTTGACATTTACAACATAAACGGAAGATGCGAGTCCAACAAATGTATTATTTAAAAACAAATTTTATTTATTTATTTCATCAAAAGTCAGCTGAAATCCTTCGTGTATAGAATCATTTTCCAACATAAAAAACAAAACAAACCTCCTCCTTCTCCTTCTCCTTCTCCTTCTCCTTCTTCCACCATTTTCACCCTTTTAAGTTTTTTCTTTTTGCCATCCCATGAGAACTAAAAAAAACACTTTAGTTATGTTCCTTGGTTTTCTGATCGTCCTAGGATTAACTGGAGTTACAAGTTGTCGGCATATCATGCAAGAAACAAGCAGCAACAAAGAGTTAATTGATAAAAGATTAAGGGACAGGTATTCTCCCATGTTCATAAGAAGCTTCACTGTTATCCATGGTAGGGGCCCCATAGGGAAGCCTAAAACCAGTTCATCAGTCCATGTAGTTTCACACAGACTTGTCCCTGGGGGACCAAATCCACTTCATAATTGATTTGTACCCTTCGGCTGTGTAATAAAAGTTCCATTTATTAAGATGAAGAAGAAGGTGCTCTTTTGAATTGTTTTTTAGTAGTTACGGATGTTTGCGGCTGTAAAACATGAATATATCTATATATATTGGATTTGTTTTCTCTTCATTGTATTATGTTAAATTTTTGGGTAAATTACATTCAAGATTATTGAATAATTAGTAAGTTTATATTTTGATTTCTCCACTTTAAAAAGTACTAAAATGATCATTAAACTATTCGAAAGTTTTCATTGAAGTTGCTGTGCTGTTAATTGTCATTGTACACCTTTTCCGCTCCCATCTTTGACACCAATCAAATGGGTAAACTTCCACTCCTATTCTACAATTTAGTTTTTTTCATATGAAACAACTTTTAATATCACAATTCAAAATCCAAACAATTTTTTTCTCTGATCTCAAACATCGACCATCAAATCAGGTTGGATTTGAGATATATTCTGCTTCTTGTTGATGGGTACTATTCCATTTTACTGACAATCTAATTGTCACTCACCAGTCGGACTTAAAAAAAAAACTTAATAGTCTAATGACTTAAATAAAAAATTCAAATACTTTAGCAACTATTTTGTAACTTTCTGAAATTAAATAACCAAAATATAAACTTATTAATAATTTACATTGGGGTATAATTTTTAAATCAAATATTTAACAATATTTTCAATTGAATTTTAATTTTCAAATCAGATAAGTAAAAGGGTTAGATTTCTGTAAATAAAAAAAATTAAGGACTAAACTTTAAAGAGTACAGGGACCAGATAAAATTAAACCATTTCATAAATGGTAAACTAGTAAATTCGGATTTCACAAGGTAGGCCCATGTAATCCTTTCTGCAATCACAGGAGTTTACTGGGCCGAAGAGGTCCATTCTAAAGACCAGCAATAATTTTTTTGAATAATATTTTTTTAATAAATAAAGACAAGCAATAATGAAATTGCGAAACTAAAATTTAGAATATAATATAATCACTTCAACAAATAACCACCACACACTTTAAATAAAGTTCTATACTCCATTTTCTTTAAAAATGAAAAAAAACTTAAATCTAACTCAAATTCCAATTTAATCCAATATCAAAATAATTATACAATTTAAAAAATTTTAAAATCACAAATTGGTAAAGTTACACTTTAGATCCAAAAATTTATTATTGATTTACGATCAGCAATTTTCTCTGAGAAAAAACACCGTTTGGTCCAAATATTACGTCAAGGCACTGTTTAGTCCAAAAATTACAACGCACCGAAACCGAAGCCAAGCTGCGGCAAGCACAGGTCACGTAAATTTTACCTTCACATCTTCACTGTTTATTTTCTTTTTTAATTTTTTTGCAATCAAAGCTAAAGAATTTAATACTAATAAACAACAAAAAGTGAAGTGGAGAAGCAGAATATGCTGTTTATTATTTACTTTCTTATACGAAAACCCAAACCCGAAGTGTAGTTCTGTGAGTGTGAAGAACGTGACTCGTCGTTTTTAGTGTATAATAAATAATTATTATTATATTGAGTTGAAGCACTGTAAGTTTTATGGCTACACGTGGTTTCTGAAGAAAACCCTTTGCTTGAATTTACACTTTCCCCTTTTTTTGGGGGTTAAACTTGTTAGTGTCACTTCTAGGCTTTGAAACAACAATACCCTTTTTTCTGTCGCCGGAAAGTTCCTTTTTTTTTTACCGTCGAGGAGGGTTGAGAAAAAAAAAAATGGAGGACCAAACAAGTGATGATTGGTTACCACCTGGTTGGAAAGTAGAGGTGAGACAAAGAAGGAATGGTAAAAAAGATAAGGTAAGTGTTCAATATAATTAAAATTTTCTGTTAATAAAGAACAACTGGTTTTTTTTTTTTTTTAAATTTGTGGCTATTTTGTTTATTTTTCAAGGTTTTAGGTTTAGAAAATGTAAGATCCTTGGTTTGTTTTTACCTAATTTTACTTGTTGGGAGTTCAATTTTTTGATTTTTGACCTAATGTTCTAAGTTTGTAGCATGTTAAAGACAAGATCTTTGAACTTCAACTATTATAACTTTTCTATTTAGCTCTTTTTATATTTACTATTTTTTACTAATTTTTTTTCCCCCTCTTTTAGTTGAGTGCTTGTAGGATGTAAGAACTACTCTATCCTTTTAGTTTTATAGTTGTTGGAAGGTTGATGATGATGTAGTGATTGTATTGTTTAACGGATAGGTTTTAGTGCATGGTAACTTGTTTAATGTTTGAAGGGAATAAATGGTTCTTATGTAAAGCTGTAGTTGAACTGCGAAATTCTCGAAATTATTGGATATAAAATTTGTGAGAAATAAGGTTGTGTGTGTTCTTGTAGGGAAGGAAATCATTAGAAACATTTCCATTTCATGCCACTTACATAATATGTATGCCTGAGGGTATGTCTCCATTAACAATTCTAGCAGTGTACTTTCTAATTTTTGGGTTTGTTCGGTTTATCTTTGACTTTGTTCGGAGTGGATGCTCCCCTGCTTAAGAAGAGGATGCTTTTTTAACTTGTACCCTCCCTTTTTCTTCTAAACCGGAGATCGAATAATATTGTCTTTGAATGAGGGAAACACTTGTAGTGTTTATGTCTTTGTTTCGGTAATCTTTACTTATAGGTGGTTTGCTATGTATGACACATTGGACCACTAGTATCGGATCAAACAAATAAAAACGGTCTTGTTGGCAACAACAATGAATGCTAGATGATTTGTTTTCGAAGCTTACGTGACATTTTTGACTTATATTGCAGTGTTACTATGCTCCATGTGGTGAACTTAGATTCATTTCCAGGGCAGAAGTGGTTCGTTATCTCGAAAAATGTGGTTCTAAGACAGAAGAGAAGGAAAAAGTTCTGAGCAAACAATCTTCGAAAAATGTCTGTTGATGAAATCTGTTCTTTCCTTTTTTGTTTAAAACTTTAAATATATGCTGATATTTACCGTAATTTGATTGACTAAACAAGAACCTTTTTTTGATTGTTCAAGCAATATAGGTTACAGTCGAGAAGGCCGAGGCAGAAGGGTTACCTCCGGGATGGACTAAGGAAGTTAAGATAACAAAGAAGGGAAATAAAGTCAGAAGAGATCCGGTATTGCAAGTATCCATGTTTTTGTTGCATTTATGGATGTTGGCTATTTCTACTTTAATTGATATATATATTTCTGCAGTTTTACACTGATCCTGTGAGTGGATATGTGTTTCGTTCCATGAAGGATGCTCTTCGTTATGTTGAAACCGGGAAGCTTGGAAAGCTTGCTTTCAAGCCTAAGGATAATGAAAGCAATGAGGAGGATTTGGAAGAAGATAATATCTGTGTATGTATAATTATGTTCGGTTTCTCCAAGCTTCTGTATTTGTATTTCTCGGTTGCTTAGTGCTAGGTTCTCTCGTCTCATTTAGTTTCCCTGGTTATAATTATCTGTCATTGGTACCGGCATGCTCACTTCAGGTTTAGAAATCTATGTATCTGATTTATGGTATCCCTAAGTGCTTGAAGCAGCATTTTCTTGATACGAATTACCCTAAAAACTTTAACTCGGTCCTTGATTTTTTTGCTGCCCTTAGGAGCCTGTAATTGTTGAGAGCCAGAAGGTAGCTGTGAACGGAACGACTGATGAAGTAGAGAAACAGACTGCTGAACATGTTTCGAATTCAAGTGGGATAACAAAGGAAGAAGAGATGCTTAATTCTGCCAGTACTGGAGAACAGATGTCCCTTTCTGAACATACTCCCAATGAACATAAAGGTTTAAATTTGCAATCCCCTGAAACTCCGGTTAATGTTGTTGTTCTATGGTATTATTAATTATTCTAATGAGATATTATAATGTTTAATCTTTGGTAATGGACTGTTTGACGCTGAAAGTTGGGGTGTTGGATTCTGATGTGATGTTCGTTGATGGCACGAGATAGGGTAATGGATTTGATTTAATTTATCTTTTGTGCCTCAGTTGGAGTAGATGCTGAATCGAGCAGCTTGAACCTGTTGGAAGCTAAGGACTCAGAACAGATGAGACAAAAAGAAGAAAGTGCACATGCTTCGGGTGATGCAGTTGGGATCAGCTTAGATGGACATTTTAGAGACGATGGGATGACGAATGATGAAACTGAAAAAACCCAACAAGGAAGGAGCAAGACCAAGCTAAAGAAACAGGTTAGTGCTCCTCGACGAGCTTCAAAGCGACTTGCTGGAGTTGTTCTTGATCCAACACTGGAAGTAAAAACTAGAGCTCGCCAATCTTCAATTAAGCAACTAAGTGAGGTACTTGATGGAGAGGAGAATTCTTCCCCTGGTAACCTTATCAATAGGGCTTCCAAGCAGCTGGATTTACCCGAGTCTTCTTTGGAAACAAGCTGTGCCCTTGATGTTTCTAAGAGTAAAGAACTGATACCGGCTATGAGTAACACAGTTTCTTCCGTGGACATGCTGGTCGTGAATGGTCATGTTGGAAATTTAGAAACAAAAACTAATGCAGGCGAAGATAAAAGTGTTTTGCCTCTCGGTTCCAGGGAGGTTGAAAGTGATGATAAAGCTAGTGGCGTGCCGGAGTCTCTCATTGATATGCCTATTGCAGATTTATGGACAGATCCATGCATTGCATTTGCCATTCAAACTCTCACCGGAATTCCCTGCGATACTCCAACGATATCAGAGTCGAATAGTGGTAAAAATCCAGTGATTCAAGCTACTCCGGAAGCTCGTGCTGAGAGGGAAGGATGTGGTATCGATATGCCTCTGACAGACCCGGCTATTTGGAAAGAACATACCGGAAAGGTCGAAAAAGGCCACGATATGCCCGAATCATCCCTTGAAATGCCTTTGGCAGATATCTGGGCAGACCCTTGCATTGAATTCGCAATAAAAACTCTTACAGGGGCAATTCCGGTCGAATATGGTCTGGACAATCAACATTGCTTTCAGCACCAACCGAGCTCTGTCCCGAACCAATCTGTTAATCACTTGACATTGCCAGACGTCGGTCTTGATAAATTCTCGCAAACCGAGTTCAGACGCCAGCATGATGTTACAGGTAAGTCAATGTCTAAAGAACACGGTATTAGAAGTCCTATATATAATTACAGTCACCATCATCGTCGGAGCGGAGAGAGGCCGTGATTGCCGAAGGCTATATCGTCTTTCTAATTTGTATAGTGCAGGAAACTAGCCAGAATTTAGAAAAAAAAAAAAAAAGACTAGTAACCTTGTTGTAACATTTCTCTCTTTTGATGTTTTTTATTTGTTTGACATTTTAAGTATGATTATTGTTTCCCAGTCGGGTACACATAATGTTAGGATGTGGTTTGCATCATTAAATCCCCACTAGTTGTGTTTGGCACTCTTGACACTTTATTGTTGGTAGAAATATTAGATAAGATATGATTATATTTTATTGTTGGTAGTCGAGAAATATTAAATAACACATGACACAATCGTACTATTTTATACATTTTCGCAATTTGATATCAGCATGTAAACTGAATTTTTTTAGTAGCATTAATATGAGTTACTTGTTTAAATGATATCACGAATGTACAGAATTCTTGTTTTTTTTTTTGTTCATTACGAATGTACAGAAACGATAATTTACCACTCATTAAATACATTAACCTTGTGAAAGCAATCTAGGTTGCTACTTGCCGCAAATTCCACCTATATATATATATATTTATTTTCAATTGAAAGCCGTCTCCAGTTGAAATGTCTTCCATTTTTTTTGGTACAGACGAATTCAAGCAGTTTATTACTTGATAATTCTCATTAAAACATAATGCAGATCCAATGGAGTAGAGTTGTGGAGCAGTGAAATGCCTGAATGGGCCATTATCGAGTTACAAGGCGTGATTCAATCTTCGATAAAAGTATATTGAAAAATTAGATTATATTTTATTTTTTATCCAAAAAATAAATAAATTAATTTATGTATATTAAATTCAAAATCAAACTAATCTTTCTATTCTACCGTTAAAAAAAATTATCTATACACATCAACATAAAGCACACGTTTATCTAATTATTTTGTCAATAACGCACTAGTTTTTTTTTTTTGATAATAGTGTTTGAAGTCTAAATTCGATGCCTTCCAAGGAAATGCTAATCTCAAAAGTGCTCCAAATCTGTGTATTCTTCAGACTCAAAAATAGTCTCTTTGTTTTTAATCCCTCAATTGAACTTTAATTTATATATTAAACAGTAGATTGGAATTTAGAAGGGACATTCTCAAAAATCCTAAGAGTGCAAGGACTGGGGGCATAATTAAATCAACTTGTACAAATACCGAGTACGAACCTTGGACTGTATAATTTTATAAGAACTATCAAATTTGAATTCTTTCTCATATAAAACGGCATCTTTTACAATTATTAGTTTGAATGGAAATTGAGAAACCATTTCGAAGGGTGATAACTTGCAAGACATTAGTATCATCTAAATTTCACACATGATCGAAACAAGAAAAGAACAAAACTTGATCAACAGTTAATCAATATGAAAATCAAATGTGAAAACCCTGAATTTATTTACAGGAGAGCTACAAAAGCAGGGTAAAAGCAACTTTAACAAGGTATCTTTCCTCCCTCTAGGGTCTAAGTAGGACCGGTCATACCTGCACGACTTCTCAACATTTCGGTTCTCTTGCTTCTCTCCATTACCTCCACTAACCACTCCGCGCCTTCTTTAATCCCCGTTCTGCGGTAAAACCAGACTTTAATGTTTATATCTTCTCTAAATTTAAGTTAAGGAGACAAGATTTTTGTGAATAAACAGAACTTACCCATCAAAAGCAGAAACAGCCTCAAACATGTAAACCCTTTCATCCAATTTTTTAAGGTCTAGATATCGGGCGAGTTCTTCAGCTGTTACAGCTTCAGAAAGATCCTGCATCAAAGCCACAAATGTTAAAAGAATTCAAATGAGGAGTTGGAAGAAAATCTTGACCTCACTGTTTATCATAAAGAACAAAAGGAAAACATATAACAGTTACTAAGCTCAAGAAAAATGAAAATCATATTAATTTACCATTACATCCTTTGTAAATTGAGACGATTTTAAAAATGATGGATAATCTTTGTAATATGCATGCTTAAGTTACATCTATCATTCTCTTCTTTTATTGTCCCAATTTGGAATGATTTGTTTTTGTATATATAAGAGTAAAAATGGTCATTTTTCTATTTTCTTTCCTCTCACTACTCTCTCTTACTAAGCATACTAAATATTTTCTTTTCACTTCTCCAACCTCTTTTATCCATTCTATTGTTTTTTAACTCAATCTAAACAGATCCTAAGGTTCATATCAAACCAAATGCTTCCAAGTCCAAGCTGCCAAAAATACAGCATTAGATGCAGACAAATTAGAGCGGTACTAAGAGAGATATGATATAGAACAAGGATCTCTCATAGAAGCTTTAAAGAAGAAATTATAGAATTTTCATTGTCCACTTTTAATACAAATAGTTAGGATTTTGGTAAGGACTAAGGATACCTGCTTGTTTGCTAATATCAAGAGAGGGGCTCCCTGAAGATCCTCATGTCTAAGAACTTTCTCTGGACAAAAAGTAAAAGATATTAGTAAAACTATAGTAAAATTATACAACTGTATACAATAGCCTGGTACTGTACCAGTAGAAACCCATTTCATTAAACAAATGGAAATTACTTACCAAGTGCAGATTTTGAATCTTCAAAACGTGAAGGGCAAGCAGCATCAATTACGAATACCACAGCATGTGCCTCTTCATAGTATTTCTCCCAAATTGAGCGAAGACCAGGCTGATAAAGGTAACAAAGGGGCTAAATTAGCGTCACACACTGATCTTGTTTTGGACATTGCACCATGCACGAAAGAAAATATATTATAAAAAATGCCAAGCTTTTGCCATCAAACACTGCAACTACATATTGCCAGTCTATCTCCCTTATATACATTTCAATAAAAACCGAGCAGAGTGCTCTGAGAAGTTATATCAAACACATTGCAGCAAAACGAGTGAATAGACCCAAAGATTTTGATTCAGCATCCACTTACCTGGCCTCCCAAGTCCCAGAACACAAGTTTTGTATTTAGAACTTCGACGCGACCAATATTAAGCCCAACAGTCGGAACAATTCGATCAGGTGGTAGACCTTCCAAGTTTGAGTATATGGATTTCAATTTCTCCAACAAAGTCTAGTCCAGAAATAACAAAAAGGATCAGCACTGAAATTAATATTGCAATATAAATGAAACCAATGAGAGAACTGAGTTTAGAGTAATCACTGTTTTCCCAGCCTTGTCGATTCCAAGAATGAGTACATGAAACTCTGTCTTGCTAAATAGGTACTTATAAAGTCCATAAAAGAGTGAGAACATCTCTGTCTTGTTTACTCTCTAATAAATTACACGTTCCTTCCGGTCTTCACCAATACTATTGAATGTCAACTGTTCTCATAATTTACAGTCCCGACTCCAGATTCCTAAAATCAGAAGTGAGTCAAATTAAATAAAAGATCAAAGAGAGCGAGTCAACTACAAATAACTCAGCCCAGTCAAGTGTTCATTGCTCAAGTTATTTCAGTAAATCCTTTCAGAAGCCTGTTATTCAGCAAATTATCAGTAATAAAACAGCTCTTGCTTCTATTTTAGCTCTTCCTACGATTCAATCTAACATCTCAAGATGCAAACATTCAACATATATTATTTCCTACCAAAAAATTAACGAGCCAAATTTACTCAAATTAACAAGTAAAATGGATCATAAACCACGAATGTATCGCTTCAAATCGAAACTGACAATCAATAAGGAAATCAAATCAAATTTGACAACAACGATGAAAAAAACAATAGATCCAATCAAGCGGTGGAAAGATACGGTTGAGATCTCATCTCACAGAACTAAAAAAACTATGAATCCAGATTAGGAGAAGCGATAAAAATAGAAGAATACTAACAGCTTCGCAAGATCAACAAGAAAATTAAAAAAAAAGAATCCATGACAAGAACTGCCAGATCGAGAATGAGAAAAGCTATCACAAATTGAAGGAAGAAAATTAAAAATAACGAAAACTTAGATCCAACGAAAAAACATAATCAAACAAGTAAGATTTGAAATGGAATACTTACTATCGATGAAATTTGATTGCAGGATTCTGCTTACTCCTGCCGTTGAGCCTTGTAAAAAAATTAATTAATTAATTAAGAGCTACTGCTTTTAATTTCCAAAGAAATATTCTTTTCTGGATTCTTTTGCCATTTTTTTTTTCTAGGTTCTCTCGGTGCGCCTAACTATTTATATTCCAGTGCTGCCCTTGGGCCACGTCAGTGGACACCAAGTTGCTTACGTGGCAAGATCCTAGAGGTTCGTTAAAATCTAAGATTATGGCGTCGACGTAAAAGTCAAACAAATCGAAGGTGACGGCAACTCCATTGCGTCCGGATTCAACCGGTAATTGGAAATGTAGAGAAGGGCAGAAAAAGGAAAAATTAATAATTAAAAAGTAAATTTCATTAAATATTATAAGTTTATTTTAAAAAAAATTATTTCATAAAAGGAAAGAAAATTAATATATTCAAGTTTATTAAATATAAATAATTGATAAAAAATTTCTCCGAATATCATATGGATATTTGATTTCATTAAATATTATAAGTTTATTTTAGAAATTTTTATATCATAAAAGGAAAGAAAATTAATATATTTAAGTTTATTAAATATAAATAATTAAAAAAAGATTTCTCCGAATATCATATGAATATTTGATTTTATTAAATATTATAAATTTATTTAAAAAAATTTATATCATAAAAGAAAAAAAATTAATATATTCAAGTTTATTAAATATATAAATAATTGATAAAAGATTTCTCCGAATGTCATATGAATATTTGATTTCATTAAATATTATAAGTTTATTTTAGAAATTTTTATATCATAAAATGAAAGAAAACTAATATAATCAAGTTTATTAAATATAAATAATTGATAGAACACTTTTTCAATTGTTTTTAATTTTGATATTAAGTAAATTAATCTCTTTAAAAAATCAAATCAATTCAATCTTTGTCAATTTTAGAAATGAGCAATTAAAGACAATTAAACAATCTTGTTATAATTAATGTCTGATAAAAAAAATATAATTTTATACAAATTCAACTTGTATGGCATAAATAGAATCAAAAGAATTTATATATTCATATCTAATGAAAAATATTACATTCAAAACAAAAATAAAATAAAAAGAATTTATATTCATATCCGATGAAAAAAAAATTAGTTACAGCCGGGCAAGCTTGCAACACATTGTCCAAACTGGGATTCTAACAGAGCTGATGGGATGATCCAACAAGGTGGTGGTTGAATCTTGTTTGAAGAAAACTCATAGATTGGCTTGAAATTTTCATCTTTGATGTTATATATGCCCATATCATGGCCACCATAATTATAATCTTCTTCCATTTTTCTCCCAATAATCATCGGTTAAGTAAATAGAATTTGCTTCGCAGTTTGGAAAATGTTGAACGGAGACCGAAACAGATTGATTCCCACCCAAGAACAAAGCTCGATCGTTTAAAGATTCAACTTCCACCCATTGTAGTTCATTGAAATCCAGTTTATAAACATGGAAGAAACATTTTTTGTAAGGACAAATTTTGGGTTGGGTGCAGGTTTCAGTTAAAAGATCCCACTCAGTAAGTAATGTTCCGTCAAGATCCACATAATCCCCAATGAATCTCACAATAAGGAGAAGATCATCACATGATTCGACCAAATAGAACTTGCTGGTACAAAAACCTCTTAAAGAATCTCCTTTGGTACGTGACTTTTCGGGAAAGGGAAGAACGATATTGAACTTTACCGTAGTCCTTGCTGCCTAAATCCCATACTTCGATACTGTTGTTATCACTCAATGCGTAGAGATGGTTTTTATGACAGATTATGTCTTCGTAAGGTGGATGGCTAGCATCAATGACGGTCCAAGAATTGTATCCACGTTGATGATAAGCAATCTCTTCACGATTGTTGCATAACAAAACCAGACCGAAGTTTTCATTACAATCAGGTTTTCCAGACAGGATTGCCTTCTGAATAAAACATTCTCGTACTCGTTGCTTCTCGCAGACCTTGAAAAAAAACCTTTGATTCTTTTTAAGATAATCAAATTCATACTCACCATCTTCGTTTCTTTCCATCTTCTTCAACCCTAAAAGATAATCAACGGAAGGGAGGTGTATTTTGATTTGCTTGAAAGGGTTGAATAAAAAGGGGACTGCCTTGTGTTCTATGAAAACTAACCATCCATTCGATGAACCAATACAACAGCTTTCCCTGAATTCCATTGGCGTGGTTTCCAGGTTATAAACCCTATTTTCACACAGATTCAAAAACCCATGGTAGCCATTGCTGTTAACAAAAGCATCGTCTCCTTCTTCAACTTCTTTCTTGGAAGGAAGCATTAGCCATGGCATCTTTGAAACGAACTCCTCTGCAGCTAAATTCCAAGAAGAACAAACAGCTTTGGCTTGAATCAGATCTATGAAACTTAACTTGTTGAAGATAGACCAAAAGATTTCAGAGGGAACTTGGTAAGCAAGGCTTTTTCTTCTTTTCGCCATTACGAGAGTAGTAATTGTGAATGGATTGTGGACGCTTATATTGGCAAAAAAAAAAAAAAAAATATATATATATATATATTTTTATTTATGTCCGTTAAGGTGAGAGTCTAAAACTGGTCAACTGGGTTATTAGAGTTTGCTACAGGGAGTCAAACTGTTAAATAGTCTGTTTGACCCAACCAAGCTATTAAAGTTAAATAAATTATTTAAAATTTAAAAAAATATAAAATTTAATTCAATTGATTTTTTAATCTATTTCGACTTATCCTTACTGGTTCGAGTGAACTAGTTTATCTAATTTTTTAAAAGGGTTAATGAGTAAATTTATTATTGTATTAATTTAACTACACCCTTATCCAAATCCTCCACCAATAAAATAACCCGCTCGAGGACCCGTCAGCAAATATATATGCCAGAGATAGCCTTCTCAACTCGGCTGACTCAGTTCAATATCCCTGAAACTCGGTTACCATGGACACTGGTAACGCTTCAATGGCAAGCTTAGCCTCACAAATATGCAACCATATAGCCTCCATCTTCTCCAAACCCAGTATGCACCCACCAGCTTTGGACCTAATGGTAGCAGAATTGGCCTCCATAGCGTCCCAAAAGGGTCGCGTTTTTCTCTATGGTGTAGGCCGAGAAGGTTTAATGTTGAAGGCCCTCTGCATGCGCCTTGCTCATTTGGGTCTCTCTGCTCACTTCGTCTTCGACATGACTACTCCGCCAATTACTGCCAAAGACCTTCTTGTAGCATCAGCTGGCCCTGGAGGGTTCTCCACTGTCGATGCTATTTGCTCGGTGGCACGGTCCTATGGTGGTAGAGTTTTGTTGCTGACTGCCCAGCCTGAAACGGGATCCAGTGTGAAGCATGCGAACGTGGTAGCGTATATAGCAGCCCAGACTATGGCTGATGATGGCGGTGGGGAGAAATCAAGGACATTGCTGCCTATGGGGAGTGTCTATGAGGGGGCCATGTTTGTGTTGTTTGAGATGGTGGTTTACAAATTGGGTGAGGTTTTGGGAGAGAGCCCTGAGGCTATCCGAGCTCGACATACCAATCTTGAGTGACAAAATCCCTGGTAGGTTCTGTATCTCCAATATATATATTCCTTATGAAGATCCGTTAGCTTCAGTTCTTTCTGTTGTTGGTTTTGTTGTAATGGTCCTAGGTTGTTCTGCATTTTTCTGCGAAACTTAAATCAGTTGAAGGTATATATATAATCATATAAGATAGTACTTTAATTTAGTATACATTGCCTGGTATGAAACTTGAAACAATTAAGATTATTACAACTTGCTTTCATGAGTGATGGGTATCTATTGGATGGAACCTTGTATTTTGGGTAATATATGATATATCAGCTTTCTGAGGACCCTCAAAAATACATTAGATGTCTTCTCTCAGTCACCAGTTACTGTTTCATTTACAAATATTCTGTGGACAGGTTTTGATGCTCTAAATCCTATGCTACTTGGACTTGAGTGTGAATATCGGATATATGCATATGTTCAATGTTTTTTCATATTCGGATATGTACTTTAGGAGCACCATAGCTCAAGTCAATTATCCTGACAAATTTGGTCATCTTGGGAGTTTTCATAGTAGGTAGCATAGTAAGATCGAGCCTAAGATCAAACTTGACTGTTCATTAGCCATCTCAAATTCCTAACACCTGCCAATATTATATTTCTTCCTAAGAGAAAAAACTTTTAATCATAGTTAATTACCAATGTTCTTGAGGTTACTGAAATTCACACTTTCATCAGCAGTTGAAGTCTAATAAAAAGCTTTGTAGATGCATTGATTACTTTACTGCTGTCCTAATTGACTTCTTACTAATTTAGACATTAATAGGCGTCTCACCCCCAAGAAACTCCAGGAGGCTTCTGTTAGGCAATTAGATAGGGATCTTAAGAGTGCTTGTGGTGAGCTTTGTTGAAGGTTTATAATTAGAGATGAATTTTACATGTAGGTATGATGGACCTATCGTTTGGCATAAATTTTGCATCGTAACCATGAAAAAACCTATAACAAATAGATGAACAAATAGGACAGCACTTGCTTTGGTACCATGTTTGAATATTAAGAGAATATGAGCAATGAATCCTCAATATATTACAAGCTGGTAATATGTATAGCCACAACTGATTCTTCAGTAATGAGAGAGTCAAATGCAAGTTAAATAATAAAACTATCCCTTTTTTTTTTTTTTTTTGTGCTAGCATCTATTAATTGCTTTTGAGTTTGGATGTAGGGAAAAGATTTACACCCTTCTTCTAGCTTTTCTTAGATGAAGTGCCGGTCTACTTCTATGTGATTTGTCCTGTCATGTTGAACCAGGTTTTGAGCTATACTGATAGCAGCTTTGTTGTCACAGTGAAGTCTCATAGGTGGAGAGTTAAAAGCCTTTAGGTCTGAGCAATTTCTCAAACCATATCAATCTTCTACCAGGTATTCCCTTCAAGTATTTAAGGATCCCATGAGTGACTGACCCTTGAGCGCATGAGTTGACTGAAACTATGATAGTTCAACACGATAACTCCTCATTATTTTTTGGAGTTTAGACTTCAATTTTGTTTCTTTGGTATTGAACTATATTTGTCATCAATTAGTCAAATATCAGATCAGATTAAAAGGAAAAAGGAAACCTTGGTTGAAACTATGAGAGTTAGCTTTAACATACTCGATGATTCATCAATAGAAAACTTGCCAAAAGACTCTATATTTGATCTTACAAGTTTCGATTATGATTAAGGTTGCTCTAGTTTTCTCCCTGCTTTAACAATCAGAAAAGAGGAGGGATGCCCTGTTACATGCACCAACCTGTTGAAGTTGTTCTTAAAATATTTAAGACCACAACTCCTTGCTTGTGCATAGCTTCCTTTGTGGTTGTTAAATTTATTAACCCCAATATCAAGATCTCTGTAATTAATATATATTTATCGTGGAGACAACTTCTACCATAATTTGAAGCTTTTATAGTTGGTCCCATTTTAGCTTCGTTAATAAAATAGAATTTCACCTATCTTTATATAATTGCTTCAATTACTTAGTTTCTGCTTTGATCAGTCAAAACTTTATCGAATATGCAAAGGAAGAAATGAATTCAACCAATCAGAAATTTTAATGCTTATCCTTCGTAGTCAAAATCGGGACTGTGATGACATGGATCAACGTTCGATGGAGCAAATAATATGCT
Source organism: Kokia cookei (assembly GCA_039519145.1). Lineage (NCBI taxonomy): Eukaryota > Viridiplantae > Streptophyta > Magnoliopsida > Malvales > Malvaceae > Kokia > Kokia cookei. The sequence goes on along the minus strand of CM076909.1, from coordinate 1,342,327 downwards.
GCCACCAATATGATCAAAAGAGGAAACGTTGCCACCAAGTGCTGGTGGAAGCTCTTTTCGGAAAAAAGAAGAAGCTAGTATTATATTATTTAATTTAAAAATGAATTTGGTATCATAGATTAATAGAAAAAAATATTACATTGACCGAGTTAAATATCAGTTTTATGTAATGAATGCACTATGTTATGTTGATGTATTTATTGTTTATAGTTCCTTTTAATGATAAATATTTTTTCTTAAAAATAATTAAAGTTGTATGATAGAATTTGATTAAATTAAAAATTTATCATCTAAATGAAAGTTAAGTTTGATCTCAGAATGCAAATTACCCTAATATTTACCTGACCCGGAATTTGACTAATTAGTGTCAAATGTAATTTTTATCAAAGAACTAAAATATGAAATCTAAACTCAAAATTCAGAATTTTTAAGATCATACAAACATCTTATCATGAAAATAAGCAAAGCCTTTAATAAACACAAAATCACTACCTAACACCGTCCACGACGACGGCTGAAACAATGGGCGGCATGACGTCGACCTTGCCTGTTGTTGATTCTTATTTCTTACAACGTAATTTTGGTTTCATATCTAGCAGATGACCCTGTCCAACCTTAGCATTATTAATTACGTGATTTCTTGCAACACATAACATAGACCCACAAATAAAATTAATGATCTCAATTCATCGCCAATAATATGTTTCCATTTCTTCTTCTTATTCTCCTCTCCTTGTGATGGAGAATTAGTGCTTCAGCTCAACCTGCTGACGAATTTCTTCATTGCCTTTCCCTTCGTTTTTACAACTCTTCTTCTATTGCAAAGCTCGTTTACACGCGCCATAATTCTTCATACTCCTCTGTTTTGAAATCATCTGCTCAAAATTTCAGGTTCACAACACCTTCACCCCTACACCCTTGGCCATTGTAACTCCACTCCACGCATCCCACATCCAAGCAACAGTTTATTGTTGTAGAAAACATGGAGTGCAAGTCAGAACTCGGAGTGGGGGTCATGACTTTGAGGGTCTTTCTTATACTACGGCTTATAAAGTTCCGTTTGTGGTGATCGATTTGGTGAATCTCCGATCAGTTCAGGTTAACGCTGAAAAAGCTGCGGCATGGGTTGAATCTGGTGCAACTGTTGGTGAATTATACTATGAAATTGCTCGGAAATCTAGAACTCTTGCCTTTCCGGCTGGTATTGCCCACACCGTGGGTATTGGTGGACAATTGAGCGGGGGTGGCTTGGGCTCATTGTTTCGAACATATGGTCTTGCCTCAGATAATGTAATCGACGCTCGTTTAATTTATGTTTATGGAAGAATTGTTGATAAAAACTCGATGGGAGAAGATTTGTTTTGGGCCATTCGGGGAGGTGGTGGGGGTAGCTTTGGGATAGTCCTTGCTTGGAAATTGAAATTGGTTCCAGTTCCAGCTAATGTTACTGCTTGTACAGTGAGCAAAACGCTAGAGCAAAATGCAACCAAACTTGTTCATCAGCGGCAGTCTATTGCGCACAAGTTTCCCAAATAAATACAATCCAGCATTGCCATAGCAAGGGTGAATTCAAGTGCAGATGGGACGATGACGATACAAGCAACTTATGGTTCCGTGTTTCTTGGAAGCATTGATGAGCTTATTCCATTGATGGATGAGAAATTCCCTGAACTTGGACTAGTGAAAGAAGATTGCTTGGAGATGAGTTGGGCTGAATCTATTCTCTACGGTTCCTTATTTATAATTGGGTTACCAGTGGAAACTTTACTTGATAGGACTCAAAAGTCAGCTCTTTCGCAAACGTTCTTCAAAGCAAAATCTGATTACGTAAAACAACCTATTCCTGAATCGGGATTCGAAGGATTATGGCCCAAATTTTATGAGGAGGAAGCAAAATCCGCAGTTATGGTATTTATAGCTTATGGAGGTAAAATGGACGAGATTCCTGAGACTGAATATCCATATCCTCACAGAGCTGGCAACCTCTACAGCATCCTATATGTTGTGGATTGGGAAGAAAAGGAAAATAAATTGGTGAGTTGGATGAGGAGAGTTTACGATTACATGACTCCCTACGTTTCAAAATCTCCTCGAGAAGCATATATCAATTACAGAGATCTTGACATCGGGACTAACGAAGTTAACGACAAAGGAAGCTATACAGAAGCCAAGATTTGGGGTCTTAAATATTTCAAGAACAACTTCAAAAAATTGGCGTTGATCCCCAAAACTTCTCTCGCCATGAACAAAGCATCCCTCCTCTTTCTTAATTGTGAAGTACAAAATTCTAAATAAAATTTATATATGATGTTATTATAAATCATATATAATTTCTTTATAAAAAATTTTATAATACATAAATTACATGTCATTCATAAACTATTATACAAATGAAGTAGACTACATCAAATATAAATTTATAATAAACTATTATAGTTGCAGCATCTAATCCTCTATTTGACTAATTGGTAACCATAGAATTGACTCATCAAAGAATTAAAATTTGAATTCAAATCATGAAGGTACTGTTGTTTTAAAAAAGTATATTAAAAAAATCTTTCAAACAAAAATTATATTCAAAAAAAAGAAAGAAAGTAAAGTCGCAATTGGTTCTCTCTTTTATTGAATACATGATTGTTCATTAATCATTTTGACTTTTATACTTTCTAAACCCGAAAAGAAAGCAATATTTATGAACTATATACTCTACTTCATTCTCTTTCATTTGACCCATCTTCATTTGAAAATAAAAATAAATTAACGGATAAATATCAAAATTATACATAAATTATGATTTAATATAAAATTGTATAAATAAATTTTGATTTTATGCAATTCTATATATGAAATTTTGATTTGATTCAATTCTTATAAATTAATAGCACAATTGTTGATATAACATCATTTTATGTTTATATATCACGCACATAAATAATTATATTTATATAATATACGATAAATTGATGTATTTATTTATTTAAATGTGTATGATTAAATCAAAATTAAAGTTTCAAGTATATATTTGAACCACAATTAGAATTTCATGTCTATAATTACACCAAATTAAAGTTCATGTATACAATTATACGTTAAATCAAAATTAATGTATAATTTTAAGATTTATCCCTAAATTAAATAAGCTAAATTGGTTGATTTATTCAACCAACAAATTTGTTTAGCAAATAAAAATCTTATAAGCTGAAAAAAGAGTTGTGCAACTCAATTTTTAATAATTAAATCTTTCATTTTTCTTTAAAAAAAATTTAGGAACTATTTCCTATTTGCTTTATTCAATAGTATAATAAATCATTAAATAGAAATTTTAGATTTTTTAAGGAATTTTTATGCTTTTACTTAATTTTTTATGTAATTGATTATAATTTAGTCACTGTTCATTGTTTTCTTATGCTTTGTTGTTAAGTTAAATAGCATTTGAATTTTATTATATTTTAATAAAATTTTTAGATTCTATAAACAGAGTTAAGGGTTAATAAGTGTCTTATAAGAGTATTTTAAAATATTAAAAATGAAAAATTTTCCTCATTAACAATCTTAATCTCTTACTCTCAGCATTCAATCCTCTTAACCTTCTCAATAACTTTCTCTCTCATTTTATACTTTTTGATTCGCTACATGTTTAGATGAATCGACCCTTTTACAGCTCAACCTTCTCCTTCCTATTTCTTCCTTTGCTGAAACTTGTAGTTTGTTGAGGTGTATGAATAGCACGACACATGCAATATGATAGCATCAAACACTAAATTTTCCACAATTTTCAAGTAATTAAATAACATGTTAACAACGTTCATATAAAATAATAAAGGATGTTCACAGCAGACGACATAGAGTTATAGGAAATACTTATGATTACAAATCCATTAGTTAAATACTTATACCAGAAGGCAATCAAAAGATTATATACATAAAATGGGTTTTATTTTTAAATAGAAATATATTTAAAATTATTTAATTTAAGTTTTGAAATAAAAATAAGCTAATGCATTATTTGAGGTCTAAATTTGATAACGTTCTCGCATTAATGTTTGAATTTTTTTTGCTCAAGTTATTCTCACATTGAGGATTTAAATGTTTTCTAGTCCAAATTAATCTCTGTTTCCTCGAGAAAAAGTTGAATAAAAAAAATTCAAACCCCAACTTGAAAACAAGGGCTAAGTTGAGAGATTAACTTGGACAAAAAAAATTTAGGCGAAGCAATTGTTAAGTTAAAAGATTAACATGCAAAAAAAAAAAAAAAAAAAAAGAGAGAGAAAAAAAAAAAAGACTCCAATATGAAAATTATTACCAAATCTAGACCCTAAAAAAAGTAAGAAACTTTTCAAACCTCTAGCGTCTCTCAAATAAGGCAAGGTATGGTTTCAGACCAGTCACACCTCAGGCTGCAACTGCCTCTGTAGTTGGAGCCATAATTCTGCAACACATTGCATGGATGAAACAACAAAATTATTCGTATAAATATATGTTAATATATTGAGATAAATAATACTATTTATTTTAAAAATATATACAATTGAATAAAAATAAAAAATTCAGAATCAAAATTAAAAAATCACATAAATAATTGTATAAAATTAAAGTTAATGTATTATCTTTTACACTAAATAAAAAATTATAAATAAATTTAAGATTTATCATTTAAATATTTGAAGCAATTACTTATAGTTGTTAAATGCATAAATGAGTAGTGGTTACATTTGTGGAGCTCATATAAATAGACTATTACGTGATCTATTACAAGCATTTGCAAAGAAAGGTTAATGTGCTATATTCTGCAAATGGAGGACTAAATATTTAGTCTCTATATATGAAAAGTTCCATTCAGCTTGCGTTGGGCTTTCGAGTTTTAACATATGAAGTAGGTAGGCAGTGATGTCCAATAAGATGGGTTAAACAATGGGAGGCTATGAGGTTGAGTTTGCCTGGTAAAGAATGTTTTAAATCTCTAGAAAACCAACACTTTGGAGAAAGATTGTATTTGTAGTGATTAAGAAACATAATATCATCTTGTAATTTAGTATTATTTTAAGTCTCACACGTTAATCACACTGTTTTTCTTATTTTATTTTGGATGAAATGAAGAGTGAGTTTAAGAAGTTTAGTTAACTTTGGTTTCATATCTAGAACATGATCCTGCCCACCAACCTTAGCATTATTAATAACCTGATTGCTTGCATCCCATTTCATTGCTCACATAACATAGACCCAGAAATTAAATTAATGATCTCAATTCAATTCATTGCCAGTAATATGTTTCCTTTTCTTCTTCTTATTCTCCTCTCCTTGTCATGGAGAATTAGTGCTTCGGCTCAATCTGCTGAGGAATTTCTTCGTTGCCTTTCCCTTCGTTTTCACAACTCTTCTTCTATTGCAAAGCTCGTTTACACACGCCATAATTCTTCATACTTCCATGTTTTGAAATCATCTGCTCAAAATTTGAGGTTCACAACACCTTCTACGCCTACAAACCCTTGGCCATTGTAACTCCACTCCACGCATCCCACATCCAAGCAACAGTTTATTGTTGTAGAAAACATGGAGTACAAGTCAGAACTCGGAGTGGGGGTCATGACTTTGAGGGTCTTTCTTATACTACAGCTTATAAAGTTCCGTTTGTGGTGATCGATTTGGTGAACCTCCGATCAGTTCAGGTTAACGTTGAAAAAGCTACGGCATGGGTTGAATCTGGTGCAACTGTAGGTGAATTATACTATGAAATTGCTCGGAAATCTAGAACTCTTGCCTTTCCGGCTGGTATCGCCCACACCGTGGGTATTGGTGGACAATTGAGCGGAGGTGGCTTGGGCTCATTGTTTCGAAAATATGGTCTTACCTCAGATAATGTAATCGACGCTCGTTTAATTGATGTTTATGGGAGAATTGTTGATAAAAACTCGATGGAAGAAGATTTGTTTTGGGCCATTCGGGGAGGTGGTGGGGGTAGCTTTGGGACAGTCCTTGCTTGGAAATTGAAATTGGTTCCAGTTCCAGCTAATGTTACTGCTTGTACAGTGAGCAAAACGCTAGAGCAAAATGCAACCAAACTTGTTCATCAGTGGCAGTCTATTGCGCACAAACTTCCCAAAGAAATACAATCGAGCATTGCCATAGCAAGGGTGAATTCAAGTGAAGATGGGAAGATGACGAAACAAGCAACTTATGGTTCCGTGTTTCTTGGAAGCATTGATGAGCTTATTCCATTGATGGATGAGAAATTCCCTGAACTTGGACTAGTGAAAGAAGATTGCTTGGAGATGAGTTGGGCTGAATCTATTCTCTACGGTGTCCTATCTATAATCGGATTACCATTGGAAACTTTACTCGAGAGAAGTGAAAAGTCAGCTCTCTCGCAAACGTTCTTCAAAGCAAAATCTGACTTCGTAAAACAACCTATTCCTGAATCGGGATTCGAAGGATTATGGCCCAAGTTTTATGAGGATGAAGCAAAATCCGCAGTTATGATATTGGTGGCTTATGGAGGCAAAATGGATGAGATTCCTGAGACAGAATATCCATATCCTCACAGAGCTGGCAACCTTTATAGCATTTTATACGTGGTGAATTGGGAAGAAAAGCAAAACAAAAAGTCTGAAAAGTTCGTGAATTGGATGAGGAGACTTTATGGTTATATGACTCCATATGTTTCAAAATCACCACGAGAAGCATATGTTAATTACAGGGATCTTGACATCGGGACTAACAAAATTAATGACGACATAGAAAGCTATACAAAAGCCAAGGTTTGGGGTCTTAAATATTTTAAGAACAACTTCAACAAGTTGGTGGATGTAAAGACAAAAATTGATCCCCAAAACTTCTTCCGCCACGAACAAAGCATCCCTCCTCTTTCTTTTAACAAGTTGACCAACCATGCAGCTGAAATCTTGGAGCATCACAGAATCTGTTCAATTGCATAGCGGCCTTGCTGTTGAAAGTGACCAATCATGCTGCTATGATGATTTTGTTCAGTGCATACAGTTTGCATGCATGTTGCAGTAACATATTTTTCTGTTTTAGTTGCAATGTAATTTAGTTTAGATGAAAACGAATAAGTTTGATCACAGCTTGATATGTTTAGGTAGCTGAATAACTTGTTTGGTTGGCTTGTTTTAATCTACAAGTAATGTTTCACAACTTACTAGGCTAAATTGTTGTATTCGGTAGAAAAGATTGTCAGTAAAAGTCATGTACTGCTATGATAATGGTAATGAAAATAAGTTTTTCATTCATTGCACCACGTTTTTGAGCAATTAAATTATATCAAACTTCTTGCTGTTTTGTTATTTGTCTTGTTCTCTACTTTTGTTGCTTCAAGACTCCCGCAACAAATGCTCTTTTGAATCGATTCATTATTGTTTGAATCGGTTCATTTTTTTGGATTAACTCGATTCAAAAACTCAATATTTGCTTTGTTCTTTTGTAACTTAATTTTGTTAAAATTTGAAGCTTAGTTTGGTTATGCACTAATGTTTAGGTGCTGATTGATTTGTTTAATTGATTACCACAGGGGTGAGCATTCGATTGAATCAAATCGAATCGAATGAAAAATTTCGAGTTAATTGAGTTTTCGAATCCTATTTCATCATCCTAACTCGATTTGAAATTTTCACGAATCGAGTCGTGTGAGATAAAATTCGAATCGAATCAAATCGAATATTTTTGTTCGAGTTAAATTAAAAAAATTAATTTGATGTTGTTTAATTTTATATAATTTTTAAAAAATATTTTTATTTAATTTAGAGTTTTTTTTTTTAAGAAGAGAAAATTAATTTTGGGTTTAGTTTATTAGTTTTTTTTTAAGAGCGAAATTGTATTTGGGTAAGGTAAAAAGTAAAAAATTAAAAATATTTGAGTTTAATTTATGGATGGGTTTTAACTTTTAGTGGAAAAAATTAGGTAAAATAAAATGTTTGAGCTTTGGGGGATTAAATTGGGCCTGAGTAATATAAATTTTAAATTAAAAATGATATAGTTTTATTCGGTTTATTCGAATTCGAAAATTTAACTCGATTCGAACTCGAAATTCGGAAAAAAGTTTCAACTCGATTCGTTTAACTCGAATAACTCGATTCGAATAATTAGAAATTCAAAATTTTTTTCGAATTTTTCGATTCGAATCGAGTTTTGCTCACCCCTAAATTACCATGTGTACAAGTTAAGTTTTTTTAGAAGTTTGATTTTGTATATGGTATTCATTTGACTATATGATGCAGTCTCTTGATGAATGAATATAAACAAGTTTTCGTTCTCTTTTCTGTTTTATTTCATCTATTTTGTTAACACTAACAATTGGTATCCAGAGTCGGTTGTCTTTGAGGGTCATTGTTTTTGTTTTTGTTTCTGTTTCTTGTTGAGAAAGACAAAATCTGTTCTGTTTCTTGCCGGATGCACAGGCATGGGCATGTGGATTTATCCCCTAACACTTCACAATAAGCACCAAATTGTTGATCAAACAATAACGCATTGACCCTCCTAGCATTCCACAACATGAATTGCACTGAAGTGTCATAATGCTTCCGCCCATACATATACAAATTTTGTGTCATGTCAACTATATTTTGATTATTCTAACATCGTGTAATAGGACGAGTTCCACTAATATATATACAAATCTTATGTCATGTCAACTATACTCTGATTATTCTAACATCGTGTAATGGGACGAGTTCACGATTTAACAATATTGATACATGTGTAATCACATGCCTTTTATTATATCAACAAATTAGCTAATCGTTTTAATATCATAATGAATACATACCTGTCAACTTACCGGTTTGACCAACAGTTAATACGACATGTTACTAGCAATTTACCAAGGTTAGTTACCTAATTAAATTCACAAAAGGGAAAGCAATTTGTGATAGTACAAATAGAAATAATTAGTCTTCGACGGTTTTTTTGCCTTTCCTTTATCTTTCAACGATTCAGCATTGTTTTTGGATTAGTTTAGTATTGTTTTTGAAAGATGCTTTTAAAAAATGTTTTGAAAAAAATTTTGAAAAGTACTTTTAAAAAGTTTGGTTTAAGATTTAAGTGTTTAGTATAGTGTCAAAAAGTGCTTTTGAAAAATAAAAAATTCATTTTAGACATGTGTTATAAAGTAATAAATAAACATTTAAATAATGTTTAAGTTACTTGATATTATGATATTTTAATAAGAATATATAAAATAATTTATTATATTTTGTCATTAATATTTTAATATATGAAATATAAATTTTAAATATTTTTAAGTAATTGATCGAAGAAAAGACAGTATCATGTGTTGGAGGGGTAAAAACGTAATTGAGATGTTAAAAATGCTTTTGGAATGAAAAAAACTAAAAATTTTAACTTCTCCGTACGAAGAAAAATGTTTTTGAAAAGTAAAAAATTTGCTTCAAAAGTTGTTTGTTTAGCATTGATTTTGATTCAAAAGTGCTTTTTACGTCAAAACTGCTTTAAAAAAGCACTACTAAACAATTTAATAAAATTATGAAAATTTTATTAATCATACAATTCAACACAAATTTAACAAAATCAAACATTTAATTCAATTTAATCCTTTAAATCCTTAATGTCTGCAATGCTCCGATCGAATTTAAAATTGACTTCGTAAATATAATACACGGACATCCCATAATCATTATTTATTATCAAACCCCAAAGTGTATATTCCTTACAATTTAATCCCTACTGCATAAACTTAATTAAATTCTTAAACAAAATTTCGACTCAGATTAAACATATTACTCCATTTTCTAACTTGATGTAAGCTCATTATTCAAGAATCCCTCTCGATCCAAGCCAAATTCCATTAACATCCTTTAATGTCAATTTAAGTAAAACTCAATAATCAAGAAATCTAACACTTGGGTATGCATTACTAAGCTTCGATAATTAAGATTCCATAAAAATTTCAAAGAAAATGTATACGGTGGATTGTGGGAGAATACCCAACCCTACTCTTTCTTCTTTGTTTCGGTTCTAAAGACGAAACATGAAGAAAATGGATTTTCTTTCTTCTCTCTCCCACTCACGGCTATATACATTCATTATTCATACATAGCCCCTCCCCTATACTATTTAAATTTCCGATTTAACTCAATCACACACAGTGGTTTGACCCCTCAATTTTGTACTCTACAAGTAATTATTCTATTATAAATTATTTAATAATTTAATTCACTAATCGAATTTTCTGACGCTATTGGAAATAAGATCGATACGGCCTTAGCTTAGTTAGAACTGTTGCTATTACAACAATTAGTAAGATATGAGTTTGAGTGCGATTAAACATGTTAAACCCTTAACGTTTATACCTTTATTCAATTTGGTCCTTTTTTTTTTAGTTAAATGTGACCTTTAACCTTTAAAAAGTAGAGTTGAATTAGATCATCAACCTTTCAAAAATAATTGATTGTTATTTTGTGAACGAAAATATTGACTAAAATGTTAAATTCTTAAACATGACAACTTGCATGGCAGTCCACATATAGACGTGATATATAAGACAAATAATGCTATGTCAACATGAAGTACACGTGAACTGCCATGCGGGTTGTCACGCCAATATCGTTAAAAATTAATCTTTTAGTCATTATTTTCATTAAAAAAATCAACCTGACTCTTTTTGAAAGGTTAATAATTAAATATTTAGTAAAAATGATAAAAAAAATATTTAGTTTTTTAAAAATTACAAAGATGTAGGTTTAAATGGAGAAATTACATTTTTTTTATAGTAAAAGTATACAACTTAATTCCGTCTCAAAAAATTTTGGCTTCACTCCTAAACACTCTGAAAGACTAAATTTATTATTATACCTTAAAAATTGTGATTTTATTAAATTAAATATTTATAATTTATATGAAACCTACTCTAAGTTGGATAATCTTAAAATGTAAATTGCCCTAATTTTTACCTAAATCCGCATTTCACTAATTGATATGAAATATAATCTTTCTAATCAAAGAACTAAAATTTGATAAACACAAAGTCAACACCTAAATGGCATCATTGATTTCATCATGAAAACTAGCAAAGCTCTTTTACCTAACACCACCCTCAAACAAAGAAAATCCCAAATCCCAAAATTCAATCTCAGCTTTCATACACCCATTCCAGTTTATATTTATAACTAAAGCATCAACTTTCTCAAACAAAAATTAATTTAATTTATTAAAAGTGTGTTTTTTCGATCAATAGATTTCAGTGCTTTCGTACAAAATAAATATTTTAAGAATTTTCTTGGGCATTGAAGGGTGAATAACTACAATTAATTTGATTTTTGTGAACTGGTACGAGATTAGATATTGGTTTAGTTGTAATTGAATTAAGTAACAAGTGAAGAGCAACAAACAAAAAATTAGGAAATTAATTAGGCACAATTTAGATTTTTTTTTTTTTTTTTTTTTACGTGCAACGGGTATTGCCCAGAAAATCACGTATAAATAATTATTTAAGTCCTACAACTCATCATATTATAACCTCACACTTAAATTAAAATCTAGACTACTCTCCACTAAATCTTTCAGTGAAATTTTTTCTATAGAACCAACTGACCCACTTGAGTTTTTCTTACACAAAATGTACTTTTTTTCAAGTTCTTACTTGAATAGGAGTTCTAGGCTTGTTGGGATACAAATAAATTTAGTATTATTTTAAGTCTCACACGTTAATCATACTGTATTTCATATTTTATTTTGGATAAAATTAAGATTTAGCTTAAGAAGTTTAGGATAGCTTTGGTTCCATATCTAGCAGACTGTCCACCAATCTTAGCATTATTAATAATGGGGTTGCTTGCAACATCTTGCAATTCTCACATAACATAGATAGATCCAGAAACGAAATTAATTATCTCAATTCGTTGTCAATAATATGTTTCCATCTTTCTTTGTTGTTCTCCTCTCCTTGTCATGGAGAATTAATGTTTCAGCTCTGCCTGTTCAGGAATTTCTTCATTGCCTTTCCCTTCGTTCTCAGAACTCTTCTATTGCAAAACTCGTTTACACAAAAAATAATTCATCATACTCCTCTGTTTTAAGTCAGCTGCTCAAAATTTCAGGTTCACAACACCATCCACGCCTACACCTTTGGCCATTGTAGCACCAGTGCATGCATCCCACATCCAAGCCGCAGTTTATTGTTGCAGAAAGCATGGACTTCAAGTCAGGACTCGAAGTGGGGGTCATGACTTTGAGGGTCTTTCTTATGCTTCAGCTCATAAACTTCCGTTTGTTGTGATCGATTTGGTGAATCTTCGACCGGTTCGGGTTAACGTTAAAAAAGCTACAGCATGGGTTGAATCTGGTGCAACTGTTGCTGAATTGTACGATGAAATTTCTCGGAAAAGTAAAACTCTTGCCTTTCCAGCTGGTATTTGCCCCACCATCGGTGTCGGTGGCCATTTGAGTGGAGGAGGCTATGGCCTATTGTTTCGAAAATATGGTCTTGGTGCAGATAGTGTAATCGATGCTCGTTTAATTGATGTTAAAGGGAGAATTCTTGATAATTTAAAATCCATGGGAGAAGATCTGTTTTGGGTCTTTCGTGGAGGTGGTGGTAGCTTTGGGATAGTCCTCGCTTGGAAACTGAAATTGGTCCCGGTTCCAGCTAATGTTACAGTTTTTGCAGTGAGCAAATCGTTAGAGCAAAATGCGACCAAACTTGTTCATCGGTGGCAATCTATTGCGCACAAGTTTCCCAAAGAAATATACTCGGACACTGCCATAGCAAGGGTGAATTCAAGTGAAGATGAGGAGAAGATGACAATTCAAGCAAGGTTTACTTCCGCGTTTCTTGGAAGCATTGATGAGCTTATTCCATTGATGGAAGAGAAATTCCCTGAACTTGGACTAGTGAAAGAAGATTGCTTGGAGATGAGTTGGGCTGAATCTAATCTCTACACTTTTCTATTTACAGTCGGATTACCATCGAAAACTTTACTGAACTACAATCAAAAGTCATCTATTTCGAGAACGTTCTTCAAAGCAAAATCTGATTTCGTAAAGCAGCCCATTCCTGAACCGGCATTTGAAGGATTGTGGTCCAAGTTTTACGAGGATGAAGCAAAATCTGCAGTTATGCTATTTGCGGCTTTTGGAGGTAAAATGGATGAAATTCTTGAGAATGAATATCCATATCCTCACAGAGCTGGTAACCTCTACACCATCTTATACACAGTAGATTGGGAAGAAGAGGAAAATATAAACTCTGAAAAGTTCATGAGTTGGATACGGGGAGTTTATAATTACATGACTCCATACGTTTCAAAATCTCCACGAGAAGCATATATTAATTATAGAGATCTTGACATTGGAGTTAACAAAATTAACAACTGCAAGAGAAGCTATGCAAAAACCAGGGCTTGGGGTGTTAAATATTTTAAGAACAACTTCAATAGGTTAGTGCAAATAAAGACGCTAGTTGATCCACAAAACTTTTTCAGACACGAACAAAGCATCCCTCCTCTTTCGTTCTTGTGGAAACGGGGAAACCGTAAAAATCACTCAACCAAATAGAATTTCTAAAAGATTCATACTTCTCATGTTATTGTAGATAAAATAATAATTATCTGTGAAGTACTTTTATAGTGCTGAATTATGAGTCGTTCATAAACTATTATAAGTTCAATGTAGACTACATCAAACACAAGCTTATAATAAACTATTATAGTTTCTCCTCCTTCTTCTTTTTTGTCTAATTGGTAACTGTACTGTTGAATTTATATTTGATATGTTAATTATACATCGATAGTATTATCTTTCTGTGAGTCCTTGATAGGGACGTGCTTAGAGTTCCAATTTTTTCTGGGATTGCAATTAAGTAGTATTTCTCTTCTTTTCTCAATTCACTTATATAATTTAACCTTTGAACCAACATCATCAATTATCTTTTATGTCCGGTTTGTAATTGAAAGAGTATGCTCTCACACAATGTACAACACAAACAGAACGTAGAAAATAGAAACAGCTAACAGAGAAATCTGAAAATAAATCTGAGAGTGAATAGTAATTCAATTCAAAATTCTATCGTATTTTCTCTTCTGCACAAACTTCATATTTATACAAATCCTAGTCAACCGTCAACTCTTAACAACTAACAGAAACTCAGCTCTACCAGATCTAACTAACTACAACTGCACTACTTGAATTTGGTAACTTTGTTAACAAGTCTAGCAGACTATTCTCATATTCTAATATTCACCCAACTACTCGATTTGAGATATCCTTAGCAAGTGCCGAATCCGACTAAACTGCGGATAAAACAACGGCTTGGTAAAAATATCAGCAACCTGATCATAAGACAGAACCTCGCCAACCACTATAGACCCATTATCAACTTTTTCAAGAACAAAAAATAAATCAAGTTCAACATGCTTAAACTTTGAATGTAAAACCGGATTAGCGGCTACCGTAACCGCACTAGAATTATCACACCAAATTACTGGTGTATCAACAGACAGAAGTTGCAACTCACCCAAAAGTGAAACCATCCATGTAACATCTGCAGTTGTAGCTGCAAGACCACGATATTCAACTTCAGCAGTTGATCTAGAAACAACCTGTTGTTTCTTAGAACACCACGACACATAGGTGTCACCAAAATAAACACAATACCCAGTCATTGACCGACGATCATCAAAGTCAAGACCCCAATTTGCATTAGCATAACCCACTATATACAGTCGATCAGACGGTTTGACAAGCAACCCATAAGTAGATGTGTTACTAAAATACCACAAAATCCTTTTTAATGCAACAAAATGAACATCAGTAGGCATATGCATAAACTGATTAGTCCTATTGACAGCATATGCAATATCAAGTCTAGTCAACACAACATATTGCAATGCACCAGCTATACTCCTGTATTCACTAGGATCAGGTATGGGTGAATCAACATCTTTAGACAGACAAGAAGAACTCACCATAGGAGTAGTAACAGACTTAGCACCTAGCAACTTACATCGTTCCAGCAAGTCAAGAGCATACTTTCGTTGGCACAAATGGAGAGACCCATCACGCAATTGCTGAACCTCAACTCTTAAGAAATAATGAAGATCACTCATGTCTTTCAAGGAAAATTGTGCATGTAACTGCGTAACAAACTCATCAATTTCACGAGGAATATTCCCTGTAACAATTATGTCATCAACATAGACCAAGACATACATGCTGGCAGTATTAGTACATCGAACAAACAAAGACGCATCAGATTTTGACCCGACAAACCCAACAGAAATAAGAAAAGATTTCAACTTATCAAACCAAGCTCTCGAAGCTTGTCTGAGACCATATAAAGCTTTCTTCAACTTACACACCAATGGACTCCCATCCGAACTATGCTGAACATACCCGGGTGGTTGCTGCATATACACCTCTTCAGTGACATCGCCATTTAAAATCGCATTGTTAACATCCACCTGACACAACTGCCACTTCTTAGACACAATGATTGTCAAGATAGTCCTTATAATAGCAGGCTTGACCACTGGACTAAATGTCTCACGAAAATCATACCTAGGAACCTGAGAATAACCTTTAGCCATCAATCTTCCTTTCCTTCTGGCAACAGTTCCGTTAGGATTTCTTTTGACTTTAAACAACCATTTGCATCCAATAGCTTTCCTCTGTGGTGGTAAAGGAACCAAGTCCCATGTATTGTTACGCATCAAGGCATGAAACTCATCTTGAGCAGCCTTACGCCATTCTGAACTAGCAAAAGCCTCATTTATATTTCGAGGTTCCCAATCCTGTAACTCAGTATTCAGAACACGAGGCTTAAACACTCTTGCTTTTGCCCTAGTTATCATGGGATGCACATTACCACCAGGAGAAGACGAAGAAGAAGCATCACGCACCTGATCATTATCCACTACAGATAATATTGGTGTTGAGGACTCCACCATAGACGCCATTTCATTTGGTGTGGCTAAAATTGCCATACTTTGACTCAAACGCTCTTTAGGATTAACATGACCAACCCCTTGGTGACCATTATTAGTAGCTAGCGACTCATCATTAAATGCCGGACGCAGGACTAGAACATGCGTTGAGACTAAATCTGAAGGAGGAATAATAGCAACAGGTTCCTTTTGAAACAAAAATCTAGACTCATCAAATGTCACATGTCTGGAAATAACTATCTTTCCATCATTTATCAAGCACTGATATCCCTTATGTTGTGAACTATACCTAAGAAACGTACACTCATTGGACTAAAACTGCAACTTATAATTATTAAATGGATGCAGATATGGATAGCAACAACACCCAAAGACTCGCAGATGGTCATAAGTAGGATCTTTATTAAAAAGAACATAGTATGGAGACTTACCTTGTAAAACTGGCGTCGGTAGTCTATTAATTAAGTGGATAGCACAAGTGAATGCATAACCCCAGAACTTCATTGGCAAGTTTGCTTGTGCTAACAAAGTAAGACCAACTTCAACAATGTGCCTATGTTTACGCTCCACAATCCCATTCTTCTTCGACGTGTGTGGGCACGTAACACGGTGTAAAATACCTTGCTCAGCCAACATAGATGTGAATGGTCTATACTCACCACCTTAGTCAGACTGAACTTGTTTTATATCTTTATTAAACTGCACTTTTACCATAGTTTGAAATCGCTCAAAATACTCAACTACTTGCGATTTTCGTTGTATAAGATACACTCACATGAACCGACTGAAAACATCCACAAAAGCCACATAGTACCAATTACTGCCACATGCAATCGCAGTCGGTCCCCATAAATCGGATACAACTAACTCAAAAGAATTTTTATACTCAGTCAAAGAATTTGGAAAAGGCATCTTATGCACTTTGCCACGTTGACACGTAGAACAAACAAATTCTCGTTTTTTATTATTAATAGAAACATTACACAATTTGGTAACAAAATTAACAACATTTATTGAAAGATGACCTAAACGTTGATGCCACAAATCGAACACCCAATCAGCACGACCAACCATACTACCACCTTTTAGCTCAGCATTCAAAGAAATTCCCTGTGTACCACGAGCAAAATTGTCAGCAAGCAAAATCCTATAGAGCCCTCTATAAGTGTGGCCCGTTAAAAGCACCTCCTGAGTCTGCTTATCCTTTATGACACAATGAAATGGGTGAAACTCAAAATACACATTGTTTTCACGCGCAAATTACGACACAGATAACAAATTTTTACTAATAGTCGGCACATATAAGACATTTGATAAATGTAATACCCTATTAATTGTCTCAAGTGAAGAATTCCCAACTCCAACTATCTTAGCCCGATTACTATCTCCATTAAAAGGGGAGCCATACCTAAGTATTGTTGCTCATTATTCAGTTCAGCAGTACCTCTGCAAACATGGTGTGCTGCACCCGAATCTAGATACCACACACCTTTCTCACGAACTGGTTCTAGCACATACGACTCATCTGTCTCAATTGCATTAGAACACTGATTTGAACTAGACGCATATACCGGTGACGTGGCATCGAAAGTACTGCCCGTGGAATACTCAGAACTAGTAACATCAGTCATCCTCGGACAACCACCCCAACCACAATTCAGTTTAGGCAAAACCTGAGCCCTTACCTTTATGGACCATGGTTGAAACACAGTAGGATTTGTGGACATTCCACGTGGTGCGTACATTCCATGCGGCTCATACATCATATGAGGTGGAAACATTTCATGTGAAGAATACATATTACGTGACTCATACATCCCTTGTGAATTAAACATTCCAGCATGAGCATAACCGAGCACCATATTACCATCATAACCATCATCATTCGGCCATTCAATTGTTACCCCATTAAACTCATTGTTGTTGGCATGTGGATGACTCAATGTATTTTTGTGACCATCATACGGCCCACCATAAGGCAAGGCCCACCTATCATTATCACCAAGTTTAGGAGACCCACCCAAATAATGAGAGTTAGCATTATACCTGTCAGGCGCAGGTCCTAATGGAGCAACAAGCAACACTGAAACAGACCCCCCATACGGTCTAGGCATCATCGGCGCCGGAGGTTGCTTAGTCGGACGAGCGCAACGATAAAAGCATCGCTGGGCAAGATGACCCACTCGATTACAGATTTGGCATTGCACTCCGCCTCTCAGATTTTAGCCACGACCACACACCGCCGTTCGCTCACCAGACTCCGTTGGTCTCGGTGCACCAGACTCCGACACACCAAATTGCTTTTGAACCAGATTCGCGTGCATCACTGGATCTGCCACCAACCTCCGTTGCTGAGCCTCACACTCGATAAGTGCCTCCTCAACCTGCTCTAAACTTAACGGCATCGGGGCCATGGTGGTCGTGGTGACCATCGATTCAAACTCAGCCGAAAGACCAGTCAAAATCACATGAATTTGCTTTCTGTTACACCATGGCCGGACGCCTCAAGCACATCACACATCTGCTTGACACGAGCCACGTACTCCGTCACCGAGAGATCAAATTTGCGAACAAGATGCAGATCGTGTTGAAGACGCGCGGCCTTCGCCTCAGACGCAGCAGCAAATAGACGAGCAGCTTTGCTCCAGATCTGGCTCGCCAACATCGCCCCTATGAACGCCGGAAGTAGATTTCCACTTATAGTGGAGATGAGCCACGAAGCCAGAAGTTTATTTTGTTTAAGATAAAACGCATAGGAGGGATTAGGAATTAACCTTCCTTCAACATCTGTAATCTATTGCGGCGGCGGCACCATCGAGCCATCTACATAACTGGTAAGCTCATACGCATCCAGGAGCAAATGAAGATGATATCTCCATTGAGCAAAATTATCTGATCGAAGGCGAACCATATCATGTTTAGGAAAGGCTTGAAGCATCTTGTAGAATGCTTCCTCATTCGGAACAGCAGTAGAATCGAATTGCAGCGCAACAGGAGCCACCGAACGGACACCATTATTACTCGGTACAATGGACAACATCCCGATCAATCACAGTCTCAGGTAAGGAGTGACTGATACCATGAAAGAGTATGCTCTCACATGATGTACAACACAAACAGAACGTAAGAAATAGAAACAACTAACCAAGAAATATGAAAATAAATTTGAGAGTGAATAGTAATACAATTGAAAATTCTATCGTATCTTCTCTTCTACACAAACTTCATATTTATACAAATCCTAGTCAACCGTCAACTCTTAACAACTAACAGAAACTCAGCTCTACCAGATCTAACCAACTACAACTGCACTACTTAAATTTGGTAACTTTGTTAACAAGTCTAGCAGACTCTTCTCATATTCTAATAGTAATACACAAAGATTAATCTTTACGGGGCTTATGACTATCCTTTCTAATAATATCATTTTCAGGATATAAATTTCAGTTCTTAACCTTGGTTAACAAGTGATGGGGTTTGCTTAAAAACTGCCATCGAAAGTTTGAACATGTTGTGGGGTTTCAACAAGAAAACATAATTGAGAGTCTATTCTCTCTGTATCTGCAGGAAATGTGGCAACATGGTTCGCAATTCGTGTCACTAAATCTAAATAAAAGGATAATGTATTTCTGCACACTTAAACTCACATTTTCTTGTATTGATAATAATACTCATGTCAATCAAGTTAAGATTCAATCAACAGTTTTAGTGGTTTTTTTAGAGTGCTTCTAAATTTCCTATTTACAGCATTTCCATAAACGCGGCAAACAGTTTACAAAACGCCACTAAAAATGTGCAAATGTTGCTAACTTCTTTTTAAGACGCTATTTGCGGTGTTTCTCAAGCACCGTTAAGTTTGTTTTTGATGATGTTTAGAAACGTCACTATATTCATTTTTCAACCGTTATTATTATTATTTTTTATTTTCTCAAAGTATTTATTGGTGCAAGCTCAATAACTAATCATTCGCATTCTATAAGTCCAACTGTTATAGTTAATTAATATGAAGCAGCAATCCCCTTGTGTTGTATTATGCTAGATATTTATTACATACACAAATATTCAGGATAATCAAGACATAAATGTGTATAATTGAATAAAAATTAAAATTTTATTTATACAATTGAATAAAAAAAAACTTAATATCGTTATATGAAATCAAAGTTTATGTATCATATTTTATATTATAATTTATCTATAAAATTTATAGATTTTTAAATATAATTGTTAAATGAATAAATTATTATCGATTATGTTTTTGGAGAAATGGATACATGTTAATTGGGATTAATTTTTTTTTTTTAATCCGGTGCTTGGAGATACGCTGACGACAGACATGTCTATAGATTATGCAAATGGAGGGTAAAACATTTTCATATATATATATATATAGATAATTTTCTTTATAAACAATTATCTTTTATAACAACATTTCATTAATAGAATCAATAAAGTTGATTCTCTATAACAGTCTTTTGTCTCAAATTTTAGTAAAATTAGTTTTATTCTTATGTGAAATAAAAAAAAATGAACGAAATTACATTTGGAAATTTTATTAAATAATAACAATATTTAATAAATGGAATTTATTAAAGAAATTATATAAGTCTTACTAATTAATTTTATTAAAGATACACTCCACTGATCTTAGCGTTATTAATAATTTAATTGTGACACATTTCATTGCACTCAAAGCATATATAGATCCAGAAACCAAATTAATTTTCTCATCACTTCATTGCCAATAATATGTTTCGATTTCTTATTGTTATTCTCCTCTCCCGGACATGGAGAAATAGTGCTTCAGCTCAGCCTGCTCAGGAATTTCTTCAGTGTCTATCCCTTCGTTTTTACAACTCTTCTTCCATGGTAAAACTCGGATACACACAACATAATCCTTCGTACTCATCTGTTTTGAACTCAGCCAATGAGGAAACAAGTGTGGGCTGAAATCAGCCAATAAAGAAAAAAGTTGTAATTATTTTCTGCTTATTTAAGCATAATAATTCATGTGAACTGTTCAAGTAATGAAACAGTTGTTCACAGTTTGATTTCCCCACTTTATTATCTTTGTTTGGCTTCTGTTTCAATCCTTTCTTCATCATACATTGAACAAAGTTAATGAGTTGGATAAGGAAAGTTTACAATTAGATGACTCCCTATGTTTCAAAATCTCCACAAATATTGATTACAGCGACCTTGACATCAAGACTGACAAAGTTAACAAGGACAAATCAAGATTTCGGGTCTTCAACATCTTAAGAACAACTTCAACAGAGTGGTGAACATAGAGACAGAGGTTGGTCCTTCGTGATTTTGGAAACATGAGAGCAACGTTAAAAATCATCAGAGCTTGTAGAATTTCTAGAAAATTCACACTTCTCACATTTTCACAAGTTATAAAAATCTTGACTTCAGGGCTCACAAAATATTAACTTTGACAGATTGGTGCGTGTAAAAACGAAGGTTGACCCCTAAAAACTTCTTCAAGCACCAACAAAACATCCCTCCTCTTACGTTATTACACATCAAATAGAAATTCTCCAGCATATGCTTTTATAACGTGGAAAATGACGAAAAACATAAAAAATGAGCTGTTACAATTTTATACGGGGGAGAATTTTTTATTGATATATCTAGATAAATCTCAATTGCGCGGCTATGAAGTTGACCTTGCCTTGTGGTTGCTTCTTCGCCATAGTTCTAGCGTGTATAGAAGAAATATATAATTTAAATCTCTAGAAAACCCAAGACTTTAGAGAAAGATGGTACTTGTAAGGATTAAAAGCACATTATGATGTTGTAATTTAGTATTGTATAGGACCCACTTGATAACAATACTGTATTCGTCATTTTATTTTATCTTGGCATTATAATAATGTGATTGCTTGCAACACATTGCAATGCCCACATACCATAGACCCAGAATTGAGTTTAACGATCTCAGTTCATTCCCAATAATATGTTTCCATTTCTTCTTCTTACTCCCAATACTACAATTTGCAAGACTTGTAATTTACTATTATTATAAGACTCACAAGTTTATATTTTGTTTTTGAATAATGATTTTGTTTAAGAAGAGAATAGGTCGGTTCAACTTTGGCCTCAAATCTAGCTGATGACCTACTCCACTGATTTTAGCGTTATTAATAATTTAATTGTGACACAGTTCATTGCACTCAAAGCATATATAGATCCAGAAACCAAATTAATTTTCCCATCACTTCATTGCCAATAATATGTTTCGATTTCTTATTGTTATTCTCCTCTCCTGGACATGGAGAATTGGTGCTTCAGCTCAGCCTGTTCAGGAATTTCTTCATTGCCTTTCCCTTCGTTTTCACAACTCTTCGTCTATTGCAAAGCTCGTTTACACACACCATAATTCTTCATACTCCTCTGTTTTGAAGTCATCTGCTCAAAATTTGAGGTTCACGACACCATCTACGCCTACGCCATTTGCCATTGTCACACCACTGCACGCATCCCACATCCAAGCCGCGGTTTATTGTTGCAGAAAACATGGAGTGCACGTCAGGACTAGGAGTGGGGGTCATGATTTTGAGGGTCTTTCTTATACTACAGCTTATAAAGTTCCTTTTGTGGTGATCGATTTGGTGAATCTTCGATCAGTTCAGATTAACGTTGAAAAAGCTACAGCATGGGTTGAATCTGGTGCAACTGTTGGTGAATTGTACTATGAAATTGCTCGGAAAAGTACAACTCTTGCCTTTCCAGCTGGTATCAGCCACACTCTTGGTGTCGGTGGACATTTGAGCGGAGGAGGCTATGGCGTATTGCTTCGAAAATATGGTCTTGGTGCAGATAATGTAATCGATGCTCTTTTAATTGATGTTAAAGGGAGACTTCTTGATAAAAAATCCATGGGAGAGGATCTGTTCTGGGCCATCCGAGGAGGTGGTGGCGGTAGCTTTGGTATAGTCCTTGCTTGGAAATTGAAATTGGTCCCGGTTCCAGCTAATGTTACTGCTTGTACAGTGGGCAAAACGTTACAACAAAATGCAACCAAACTTATTCATCGGTGGCAGTCTATTGCGCACAAGCTTCCCGAAGAAATCCACTCGACCGTTTCCATAGCAAGGGTGAATTCAAGTGAAGATGAGAAGATGACGATTCAAGTAAGTTTTGGTTCCGTGTTTCTTGGAAGCATTGATGAGCTTGTTCCATTGATGGAAAAGAAATTCCCTGAACTTGGACTTGTGAAAGAAGATTGCTACGAAATGAGTTGGGCTGAATCAAATCTCTACTCCTTCCTATTTGAAGCCGGATTACCATTGGAAACTTTACTTAATAGAAGTCAAAAAACTGCTCTTTCAAAAACGTTCTTCAAATCAAAATCTGACTACGTAAAACATCCAATTCCTAAATCGGGATTCGAAGGATTATGGCCCAAATTTTATGAGGACGAAGCAAAATCCGCAGTTATGGCATTTGTAGCTTACGGTGGCAAAATGGATGAGATTCCTGAGACCGAATATCCATATCCTCACAGAGCTGGCAACCTCTACAGCATCCTATACGTGATAGATTGGGAAGAAGAGGAAAATAAAAACTCTGAAAAGTTCGTGAATTGGATGAGGAGGCTTCACGATTACATGACTCCCTACGTTTCAAAATCTCCACGAGAAGCATATGCCAATTACAGAGATCTTGACATCGGGGCTAACAAAATTAACGACAAAGGAAGCTATACAGAAGCCAAGGTTTGGGGTCTTAAATATTTTAAGAACAACTTCGATAAGTTGGTGTCCGTAAAGACAAAGGCTGATCCCCAAAACTTCTTTAGACACGAACAAAGCATTCCTCCTCTTTCGTGATTGTGGAAACAAGAGCAACAAAAAAAAAAATCACCATAACGTATAAAATTTCTAAATAATCCATACTTCATATGTTACTATAAATCACATAAAATTTCTCTGTCAAATACTTCTATGAAGTTGAATTACGAATCGGTCATAAACTATTATATATGTACACTGCATCATATTCAAATTTCTAATAAACTATAATAGTTTCAGCTCAATGTTTATCTAATCCCTTATACTTTTGTTAATACCATGTTTATAGGGAGCGTCAACGAAGCTATTCGCTTCCCTAATCCCTAATCACAAGCACATTTCATTTTGCAATTTGTAGCACCTCCTCGATAATAGTGTCTAGTGTCTATAAGCGAATGATTAAATCAATCCGCTGGTTCGATCCGTATGCTGAATTGATTTAACAAATCTTTCTATTATAATTGAATTATTGAATAAAATCATCGTAATTAAGATTTTAATCGAAAAAATTAAATTAACTGAAATTTACTTATTTAATTGGATTGATTAAACGATTAAACGACTATTTGATTATATTTGTGGGAGGATGAATATATGTTCATACAAATAGATGATGCAATTTACTGAATGATGTTTACATTGTCAATGGGGTACATATTCGGATTTGGTGCTTGGAGCTAAAATGAATGGCAGATATGGAACCCCACCGTCTTAAAGAGACGAAAACATAAGAAAATGGCCTGTTACAATTTTATTTGAGAAAAGGTGATAATTATTAGTAATTGTCGTCTCCGACAGTGGTGGAATTAGGTTATTAATTTTTGGGGGCTAAGCTAAAATTAGAAGTGCTATGTAACAGTTAATTTAAACATGTAAGCAATCGACTCAAAAGAAACAGTATTTCAATATGACAATCGATTTAAACACATATATAAAACTTTCAATATACTTGATAAAACAAAACCTATTGGTACATATATGTAAAACAAGTTTCAAATATTCAAAATCTATGAAAAGTTTGAAGAAAAACATACCTTATACTTCAAATTTATTATTAATTAACAAAAATATCATTCAAAAATCATTATAAGTAATTTAGTTTCTTCAAGACGATTTTCTCCTTGTTTTTATCAAAAATAAATTTTTTAATATTATTTTTAATCCTATAAAAATATTGGAGCGGCCCACTTATATTTTTAGGAGGGCTGTAATATATATAAATTGCAAAAATAATAAACTTTGGGGGGCTACTTATATTTTTGAGAGGGTTATAGTGTAAATTTACAATGGACTAAATTAAAAAAAATTAAACTTTGAGGCTCGATAAAACAATATTTGTGCTCGCCAGAATTATACTATTAATTGGTACGCCTGTCTGTCTTAGATAATTTCTTAGTTAGTTTAGTGGACATCAATCATATATAAATTCACATATAGTTTTTATCTTTACTAACAATATATTTTCTTTTTTACTTTTTCAAGTCTATGATTTATGTTGGAAGTTTATGGTTTAATCCAGTATTGTTTGCAATAGCTTCTTTCCAGCAATTCATATATAAAATTCCATTCAGGTGGATTTAATATATAGCTAAGTAGTTTTTTTCCAACAACACAGGTTAAACAATGGGCGGCAATGAGGTTGACCTTGCATGCGGTTGCTTGTTCAACTTAATATCTCAAATACAGCGAATCTAGCTTTCTCTGGATAAAGTCTTCGGAGAATTTCCACAGGGATTAAAAAAATAATAATACAATTTGCAAGATAAGTAATTTACTATTATTATAAGACTCACAAGTTAATATTTTATTTTTGAATAAAGATTTTGTTTAAGAACAGAATAGGTCGGGTCAACTTTGGTTTCAAATCTAGCTGATGACCTACTCCACTGATTTTAGCGTTATTAATAATTTAATTGTGACACATGTCATTGCACTCAAAGCATATATTGATCCAGAAACCAAATTAATTTTCTCATCACTTCATTGCCAATAATATGTTTCGATTTCTTATTGTTATTCTCCTCTCCTGGACATGGAGAATTGGTGCTTCAGCTCAGCCTGTTCAGGAATTTCTTCATTGCCTTTCCCTTCGTTTTCACAACTCTTCGTCTATTGCAAAGCTCGTTTACACACACCATAATTCTTCATACTCCTCTGTTTTGAAGTCATCTGCTCAAAATTTGAGGTTCACAACACCATCTACGCCTACACCCTTGGCCATTATAACACCACTCCGCGCATCCCATATCCAAGCGACAGTTTATTGTTGCAGAAAACATGGACTGCAAGTCAGGACTCGAAGTGGGGGTCATGACTTTGAGGGTCTTTCTTATACAACAGCTTATAAAGTTCCGTTTGTGGTGATCGATTTGGTGAACCTCCGATCGGTTCAGGTTAACGTTGAAAAAGCTACAGCATGGGTTGAATCTGGTGCAACAGTTGGTGAATTATACTATGAAATTGCTCGGAAAACTAGAACTCTTGCCTTTCCGGCTGGTATCGGTCACACCGTGGGCCTCGGTGGACATTTGAGTGGAGGGGGCTATGGCGTATTGTTTCGAAAATATGGTCTTGCCTCAGATAATGTGGTCGACGCTCGTTTAATTGATGTTTATGGGAGAATTCTTGATAAAAAATCCATGGGAGAAGACTTGTTTTGGGCCATTCGAGGAGGTGGTGGGGGTAGCTTTGGGATAGTCCTTGCTTGGAAGCTGAAACTAGTGCCAGTTCCAGCTAATGTTACTGTTTTTACAGTGAGCAAAACGTTAGAACAAAATGCGACCAAGCTTCTTCACCAGTGGCAGTATATTGCACACAAGCTTCCCAAAGAAATACACACGAGCATCATCATTTCAAGGGTGAATTCAAGTGAAAATGAAAAGATGACGGTTCAAGCAAGTTTTACGGCCGTGTTTCTTGGAAGCACCGATGAGCTTGTTCCATTGATGGAAGAAAATTTCCCTCAACTTGGAATAGTGAACGAAGATTGCTTTGAAATGAGTTGGGCTGAATCTACTCTTTGCGCTACCCAATGCCCTGTTGGAGTATCATTAGAAACTTTACTCGAGAGAAGTCAAAAGTCAGCTCTTTCGAAAACGTTCTTCAAAACAAAATCTGATTACGTAAAACAACTTATTCCTGAATCAGCATTCGAAGGATTGTGGCCCAAGTTTTATGAGAAGGAAGCAAAATTCGCAAGTATGGTATTTGTGGCTTTTGGAGGCAAAATGGAAGAGATTTCTGAGACCGAATCTCCATATCCTCACAGAGCTGGCAACCTCTACAGCATCTTATACATAGTGGATTGGGAAGAAAAGGAAAATAAAAACTCAAAAAAGTTCGTGAGTTGGATGAGTAGAGTTTACAATTACATGACTCCCTACGTTTCAAAATCTCCAAGAGAAGCATATATCAATTATAGAGATCTTGACATCGGGGCTAACAAAATTGACAACCACAGTGAAAGCTATGCAGAAGCCAGAGTTTGGGGTCTTAAATATTTTAAGAACAACTTCAACAGGTTGATGCATGTGAAGACAAAAGTTGATCCCCAAAACTTCTTTTGCCACGAACAGAGCATCCCTCCTCTTTCGTGATTGTGGAAACGGGAGCAACCTTAAAGATCACTAAAGCTTATAGAATTGCAAAATAAAAAATAAAAGAATTTCATACTTCTCATGTTATTATAGATCAAATAAACTTTCTCTGTCAAGTGCTGTTATAATGCTGAATTCGAGTCATTCACAAACTATTATACATATGATGCAGACTGCATCCAATACAAATTTATAGAAACTATAATAGTTTTAGCACAATTTTTATCCAATCCCCTGTTTGACTAATTGCCAACTATAGTATTATCTTATAAAAAAAAGAGTGTACTTAATTATAGAATTTTTATTTGAAGCATTAATAACACTGATATATGTTTTAATTGAAAAACTAAATTAACCAAAATCGAATTGATTGAGTGAATGATTATTGATTATATTTGCCAGGCATAGATTGGATGATATTTCATTGTCAATGAAGGTACATATTATTAATCGAATTTGGTGCTTGGAGCCATTAATATGGAACCCCACACCTGGAAAGAAACGAAAAACATAAGAAAATGAATTGTTACAATTCTATACGAGGGAGTCTAATGCAAGAAATTGCCAGACTATAACAATCCAAGAGACCACATTAAGCATGGAGAAAATTTAGGGAGACCAGAAATGGTTTTACATACATGATCTATTACAAGCATTTCCAAAGAAAAGCCAAAGATACACTGTATTTGCTGAAAGTGGAGGGCTAAAAATTTCGGTCAGCTGACAACCTCTAAGCATCTGAATTGGGAAGAAGAGATTAAGTCTGAAAAGTTCGTGTGTTAATTGAGGAGAGCTCATAATTACATGACCCCTACATTTCAAAATCCCATAAGAAAAATATATTAATTATAAAGATCTTGGCATTTTGTTTCAAGAATAACTTCAACAGCTTAACGAATGTATATTTTGGTATATATTAAAATAATAGCATCGACAAATCTAATAACCTTATCAGAAAAGTGTTTGTAAAATTGGACTCCAAGATACTGAAGAGGACAAGTTATTTGAGACATGATTTTTTTTTTTTTTTTTTGCATCTAATGCAATGGGTCTCTTGAGGGATTTTGAGAATGGTTTTTGATTAATTAATGTTCGTCATCAGGTTGACCTGATGATAACAGAGTTGGGAAGTAAATATTAATAGCTTGATCAAGACAATACATCTCAGTATTGCTTTTGAATTTTTCTAATGTTGAAGTTACTGTCAAATTATTTTTCTCCTCTATTCGAAGTTTTCTTCTGCAGATAGTGACATTTGTACATTTGCTTAGAGTGTTTTATGCATTGTATGTACAGTGCCATGCCTATGTATTCATTAATTATGGTTCCTTTTAATGATAAGTATTTTTTCTTGAAAATTTATTAATAATTAAAATTGTATGATGATGTAAATAAAAATGAAGGTTAAGTTTGATCTTGGGATGCAAATTATCCTAATGTTTACCTAACCCCGTATTTGACTAATTGGTGTCAAATATGATTCTTTATCAAAGAACTAAAATATAAAATCTAAACTCAAAACACAAAGTTCATCCGACAGTACAAAAACATTATCATGAAAACAAGCAAAGCTTTTAATAAATACACAGTCAACACCTAACACCATCCCAAAGCTTTTAATCGTCGGATTTATATTTTCTTTAAAAATATATAATTGAATAAAAATTAAATATTTAATTATATAAAATTAAAATTCATTTATCACCTTTCACACACAATCAAAATTAATATCATTTATTATTTGAAGCAATTAATTCTTTTATTATAGTTTTTAAATGAATACATTATTATTGATTATACTCGTCGAGCAATGGATGATGCTACTATCCAATAAATCTTCATTGTCAAGTGGGATCAGATTCGTATTTGAATTCGGTTCATGGAGAAAAGCTAATGGCAATTATGTCAAATACGACAGCCGGCGGCCGATGGCCATGACGTTGACGTTGCCTGTTGTTGATTCTTCAACGTAACGTAATTTTGGTTTCATATGTAGCAGATGACCCTGCCCGCCGATGGCCATGACGTTGACGTTGCCTGTTGTTGATTCTTCAACGTAATTTTGGTTTCATATGTAGCATTAATAACCTGATTGCTTGCAACACATTTCAATGCTCACATAACATAGACCCAGAATTGAAATTAATGATCTCAATTCATTGCCAATAATATGTTTCCATTTCTTCTTCTTATTCTCCTCTCCTTGTAATGGAGAATTAGTGCTTCGGCTCAACCTGCTGAGGAATTTCTTCGTTGCCTTTCCCTTCATTTTCACAGCTCTTCTTCAATTGCAACGCTTGTTTACACAAGCCATAATTCTTCATACTCCTCTGTTTTGAAATCATCTGCTCAAAATTTGAGGTTCACAACACCTTCTACGCCTACACCCTTGGCCATTGTAACACCACTCCACGCATCCCACATCCAAGCAACAGTTTATTGTTGTAGAAAACATGGAGTGCAAGTCAGAACTCGGAGTGGGGGTCATGACTTTGAGGGTCTTTCTTATACTACAGCTTATAAAGTTCCGTTTGTGGTGATCGATTTGGTGAACCTCCGATCGGTTCAGGTTAACGTTGAAAAAGCTACAGCATGGGTTGAATCTGGTGCAACAGTTGGTGAATTATACTATGAAATTGCTCGGAAAACTAGAACTCTTGCCTTTCCGGCTGGTATCGGTCACACCGTGGGCCTCGGTGGACATTTGAGTGGAGGGGGCTATGGCGTATTGTTTCGAAAATATGGTCTTGCCTCAGATAATGTGGTCGACGCTCGTTTAATTGATGTTTATGGGAGAATTCTTGATAAAAACTCGATGGGAGAAGATTTGTTTTGGGCCATTCGGGGAGGTGGTGGGGGTAGCTTTGGGATAGTCCTTGCTTGGAAATTGAAATTGGTTCCAGTTCCAGCTAATGTTACTGCTTGTACAGTTAGCAAAACGCTAGAGCAAAATGCAACCAAACTTGTTCATCAGTGGCAGTCTATTGCGCACAAATTTCCCAAAGAAATACAATCGAGCATTGCCATAGCAAGGATGAATTCTAGTGAAGATGGGAAGAAGACGATACAAGCAACCTATGGTTCCGTGTTTCTTGGAAGCATTGATGAGCTTATTCCATTGATGGAAGAGAAATTCCCAGAACTTGGACTAGTGAAAGAAGATTGCTTGGAGATGAGTTGGGCTGAATCTATTCTCTACGGTGCCCTATCTATAATCGGATTACCTTTGGAAACTTTACTTAATAGGACTCAAAAGTCAGCTCTCTCGCAAACGTTCTTCAAAGCAAAATCTGACTTCGTAAAACAACCTATTTCAGAATCAGGATTTGAAGGATTATGGCCCAAGTTTTATGAGGATGAAGCAAAATCCGCAGTTATGGTATTGGTGGCTTATGGTGGCAAAATGGATGAGATTCCTGAGACTGAATGTCCATATCCTCACAGAGCTGGCAACCTCTATAGCATCTTATACGTGGTGAATTGGGAAGAAGAGGAAAACAAAAACTCCGAAAAGTTCATGAAATGGATGAGGAAAGTTTACCATTACATGACTCCATACGTTTCAAAATCACCACGAGAAGCATATGTTAATTACAGAGATCTTGACATCGGGGCTAACAAAATTAACGACGACAAAGGAAGCTATACAGAAGCCAAAGTTTGGGGTCTTAAATATTTTAAGAACAACTTCAACAAATTGGTGGATGTAAAGACAAAGGTTGATCCCCAAAACTTTTTCCGTCACGAACAAAGTATCCCTCCTCTTTCATAATTTTTAGGTATAGAATTTTAAATATATATATATATGTATGATGTTATTATAAATCATATAGAATTTTGTTATAAAAACTTTTATAATACTAAATTACATGTCATTCATAAACTATTATACATATATATGATGTAAACCACATCAAATATAAATTTGACTAATTGAAAGTCACTCGTCAAAGAACTAAAATTTGAACTCAAATCATGAAGGTAGGCCAAACGTGTTGTTGTTTTAAAAGGAAAGTCGCAATTGTTTCCCTCTTTTATTGAATATATGCAGTGATGTAACGCAGTGCAGTTTCAGTGAGGCTTAAATTTTTAATTCAAATTTTTTATAATTTATAAAATTTCAAATTAATAATGATAGAATTACATTTTAATCCCTTAAAAATTATAAAAAAATTATTTAATTTTTTAAAAATAATAAAGATATAGACTAATAAAATAATGATATTATATTTTTACTATTATAAAAATTACAATTTAATTTCAATCCCAAAAAATTTTTCAAACTCTGCCACTGAATATATGATTATTCATTAATAAAAGGGAAGAAGAGGAATGCATTGGTGGTATTAGTTGCCAATGAAGGCATCGAATGGGGTAACAAGGACGGCGACGACGAGGAGAGAAAAAGGAAAGGTGAAGAGAAGAGAAGAGAAAGTTTAGGGTTTTGTAAAACTGTAATTAGTTAATAATTGTGTTAACGGGTTTTAATTTAATCATGCTTATCGTATTTTGATTTGTTATTTTATTTTTTTGGCCTTTAAAATAAATTTTGGTATAATTATTTCTAGGTCCCTTGACCTTGACTACTCAATCTTTTTTTTCTAAAAAAGTAGTGTCACATAGAAGCATCCAATCAATCCACATGTCAAGCCTTGTTAGTTTTTAACATCGTTCAAGGAAATTACCACATTGATAACTGGAGTTAAAGTTTAGGTGTCAAAATCGATTTTTTAAAAGTCCATGTACCACGTTAGAAGATTTGTCAAAATTTAGGTATCAAATATGTTATTACCCATTTCAATAATAATACACAATATCATCTATAATAAGATTTTTTTTATAAATAATATCACTCGACGTGATGAAAATGATTCACGTGTCAAAGAATGTAAGATTTTAATATTATTGAAATCCTAGATCTCATACCAGTTAACTTGAAATAAACTCAATCTTTTCATATATTTATTTAACTTTTCATTTTGAAAACAATTAAAACATTTTATACAACATTATATGTATTAAAATAATAGTTAAATGTTGTGGATAGATTCATGAGTTCAATCTGGACTTTAAACCCATCAATATTAATTTTATTTTTTTTTCTCAATAAAATTAATTGAAATCCGTTGATGATATCTTTTAAAGATTTGTTTGTGATTTGATGTTGAAATGAGGGGATTAAAAATAACGATAAGATATAGTTTGGATGAAATCCGAAAAGCTTGTAATATGAGGATGAAAAGGCCAATAAAATGACTGGAAGTATATGGACAAATTATCTTTATATCATTTAATAATTTAATTAATTAAAATTACTAATCGAGAGGGAGATGTAGTGGTCAAATTAATTAACTACTTTTGTATAAATATATAAAATTCTATAAAGCATTTGTTTGATATGGAAATCATTTTATTAGAAAATTAAAAGAAAAAAATGGAACTTTCTTAGAAAAATCAAACACTAAATTTTCACATAAGCATAAGTGGACAGCTTCTCCACTTCTTTATGTTGGTCCAATTAAAGCATCTCTTTTTTTTTTCTTTTACTTTTTACCCATTTACATGTAAATTTACAATTGTAATTATAAATAATATATTTAAATATTTATAAATTAATTAATTAAAATTAGGACGACAAAGCTTCCTCTTACGTTGCAATTTCCATTTCGACAAAATTACATTAGCTGCCCTTTTCCAACCAAAAATCCACAAAAAGGATGACAGTCAGTCAGCATCTCAAGGAAACTCCGCCCCCGGATTCTTTGTTGATCCCTCCCCCGAAAATATCTTCCTTTTCAAATCCAAATTTTATTTCTTTTTAATTTAGTCCTCAAGATATTTTCACATTCCTTTCCTCACCTTACTTTGACTTTGACTTTGAGGGATGTTATGTCTATTGGTATCTCGTTTTAACATTCGTGATGAGATCAACGATGAGGAGTGACAGGAAAGAAAATGATGGTGGAGCTTGGAATGTTGAGGAGTGAGAGGAAAGGCAATGACGGTAGAAATTGAACATAACAACAGAAAAGAGAATGATGGTGGAGCTTGGAATGGTAAGGAGTGAGAGGAAAGATAATGACGGTAGAGATTGGACATAACGACGATAGTGACTCGAAAAAAAGAAAAAAAATAAAGAAAATTAAAACAAAATGAAAAAAATTACTAAATAATTTTGTTTTGTCATGTCACATAAGCTATTTTATTAACTTATTTCTTGATAAAATTTAATTGATTTAAAAAAAAATCGTAATGCATCTAAAAAAAAATAAAAACTGAAACCCAAAAACTCATAAACATTAAGGGTATTTTCGGTAATTAGCTTTGGTACTCTGACCAACCTTGTCAAAAAGATAACCCAATCCCTTTTGGCTGCACTCTAATATATAAAACCCTTGAAACCCACCACCACTTCATAAAGATCGCTTAAATCAAAAGAGGAAGAAGGGGATTGCCAATTAAAAGAAGAAAAAACAAACCCATCTGTTTGTTTCCCGGGAATCTGAACGGAAAAAAAAGGGTTTCTTTTTTGTATTTGGCTTAGCTTTGGAAGCCATGAACTCTGACGTGCTGCCTAGCAACAACCAAAACCAGTCATGGACGGACGAGGAGCATGTGCGTTTCTTAAACTCCATGGAAGCATGGTTCGTCCGTACAATTCTAGAGAACAACGATCTTTATCATCTTCGTCTCGATCGTCACCTTCCCGACAGCTCCGAGTCTACTCTCGACTGCAAACAACACAATGTCCAGTCCAGAGAAAAACATGCTTCTTCAGGTAATGTTATTATCAGTTTACCCTTTACATATTTCATCGTCTTAAAGCAACTTACGATTGATAAAGATACAACCTCCAGCTGATACAATGTGTAGTATTGTTGAGAGACGAGTTCGATCAACTATGTATAAGATAACTTTTAGAAAATTTCTCCCGACATAGTCGGAAATTCTCCCTTTGTTCCCATGTTGCAAAAGGTACATTAACACAATGTCTCTCCCACCGCCATTAAAACTCTGTTTTGTTGTTATCAGCTGGAAGATCTTCAGTCCGCCGGAAAAAAAGCTATGAAACATTGACTCGTGAATTCATTTTCTTTTTTTTCTGAAAAGACATTTAAAATGCTTTTTTTTGTTAAAAAAAATATATAAAAATGTGGAATATGCCTGGAGATATTTATAGCCATGGGTCATCTTTAATTATTCTTTGTCTTGGTCCTTTTTTATTATCCTCAACGACAGATTCCATTATCACAAGAAGAAGGAAAATGAAAGTCAAGACTAATAAAAGATCAAAGAGACCACCACCACCACCACCACCACCACCACCACCATCATCATCACAATCTCAGCCGTATGATTCGTCAGAAGATCAGGTTGGTCACTTGATCTTAATTGTGTGGAGCCAGAAAGCTGGCAAAGTTCCAATCTTTGCTACACAATGTCTTAACTGTCTCTGACATTGATGAACTTTTTTTTAGTCTTAGCAAAGCAAATTAACTTCTGTTGTTGTTGTTTCTCTCTCTTTTAGTGTGTGGGGTTCCATTAATTTGATCTTTTTCTGCAGGTGGTCCCAGAGATCAATAACATAACAGCTGATGAAGATGGTGAGAAAAGATCTTTTCCCTACAAACTAATATAAAAAAAGATCAACTCTTCTTTGTTTTGGGACCCTTTTTTCCTATTAATTATTTCTTTCTTTCGTTGTATGAATCTATGTAGTGGGTTTGTTAGTAGAATAGTAGCAGAGAGTTTAATTTGTGTGTGTATGTACACTCTTTGAATGATATTGATATTTTAAATCAATTTTTAACCCTTGTATTTGTGGGTTTGTACTTTCTATTGGCTTTCAGCACACTGTATACACGGATGGTCATGTCCCTCTTGTATGAGTCATACGTGAAACACTACCTTACTCCTTAAGTTCTCTACCAAAATTTGTATTAGTTGGCCTCCTTTGCATTGAGTTACCCACTCAAGTTAAAAGGTTTATTCGAAATTTATTTAAGATGATTTAAGTGAAAATGTTAAAACTCAAAAAATGGTCTTGAAAAAAGAATTATGTCTATTTAAAATATGGATTGAATTTGGACTTGAACATTTAAGATCTAATCAATTAGTTTTAAGTTTGTAATGAATATATATTAAATATTAAATTAAAAAACAATTGAGTTAATTATTTATAAATATAAATGGGCTTAAGTAAAATTTTAAATTCGCATCTTAGATTAATTTGGATTTAGACAAACAAAAAATATATTAGTATCATGATTAAATTCAATTCAAATTCGATCTAATTGATAAACACCTCTATAATTGCACGGTTTTCTTCTACCATGTGAACCATCAAGGCCTTCATCAAGTATTCATATATTAAAAATAAGGATAAAAGTAAGAGAGTAAATCAAATTATGCAGATAGACAACTAAATGGTAGCAGCAAAATAAAAGAGAAGCTGGGCACAACCAATAGGGTTGTTTATGTGACTAATGGTCATGCATTTCGGCTATCTAAGTGATTGATGTAAGATATTTTTTGGATATCTTCATCTAAGATATTTTGGATCTGGAAAACGTACGACTCACTTTCATAAATATTCTTACAATATACTTTTAATAGAATAATATAGTTAAAAAAAAAAAAAAAAAAAAAAAAAAGGTAACAGGATATGGCTAAAGGAGATGTCGACAGGGACATTGAAGAAAAAGAGGAGAGATTGTGAATGTTGGTCAGGCTGCCCTTATCCTCATGCTGTTACTTGCTGCATCATTTTCAGTACATATAATACCTAACCAATAGCATACACATAGGGAACCATAAAACACATCATTTGGAGCTACAAATTAGTAATTATATTTTTTCACATCTTACCAAATATGATGCTTGAAATAATTTGAAAAAAATTAGTATCGAGATTAAATTATATATTTTTTACAATAATAAAAATATAATTTTATCATTTTAATAATTTATATTTTTATAATTTTTAAAAAATTAAATTAATTTTTTTTTATTTTTAAGAGTTAAAATATAATTTTATCGTTATTAATTTAAAATTTATAAATTATAAAATAATTCAAATAAAAAATTTATATCCCTACCAATCACCCTGAATTCGCGACTGTTTTTAATGTGGGGTTGGTTTAGTATTTTTCTTTGACTTAATTGCTGGTCACTTTATTCCTAATTATAATTTATTATTTTCTTGGATTTTGTTTTTGAAGTCCATAGCTTGATAGATAGAACAGTATCTTAATGTGTAAAAGGGAAAGAATAAAGTCAGGTAAGATATTTTAGTTTTGATGTATGTGTTGGGAGCTATCTATATTTCAATTCTCAAGCTAGCAGTGGTATCGATTTTGTTGATTTTTTTAGATTTTTAAAATCATTCATCATAATTTGATTTGATTTTCGATTTTTTTTATATTAATTTTTAAATTTTTTGAAATTTTAAATTTATATTTTAATAAAATCGATTTCATTTTATGACTCTTTTTTTTTATATTATTCATGTTTATTTTATGGTTCATGTTCGAGGTGCATAGCTGCTCCTCTCAATAATATCGTTTTTAAGGTTCGAACTTAAAACTTTCTTTTGAGAGTGTAATGTGTCTTACTATTGCACCCAACCATTTAATGATCATTTTATGACTTTTTAAATATTTCTAGAAAATAATTAACTTTTAAAGTAAATAAAAAATAATCAATAATTTTTATAATGTAATTTAAAAAAGTATTTTTATGTGGAACGTTTAACTTGTTTTCACTATTTTAAACATAAAACATTTATTTTTTATATTATAAATTAAATAAAAAATATAACTCAATTCGATTTCAGGTATACTTGTTTCTTTTGCCATATATATCATAGACTCATAGAATGTATGGAACAAAAACACTATTGATCTGAGTTATTTTAAAATATATAAATAAAATTTAATTTGGCTGGTGCTTTTATATTTTGTTATTTGTAATTTTTAATTATCATTTTTTTAAAAGAAATTAAGGGGAATCCTATAGGTAATAAGTATGTCATTGTTTAGGAAAAGATTGTATGAAACAGTGATGTCATGTCATTTTTATCTTTTTTTCAATAGTTTAATGTCATATCAATATTTTCGTCTTAAAAAAAAATCAAAACCAAATGAAAATTATGGAATTCAGAATGAAATTATTGATGTAACATTAAATTATTGAAAATTAATAATATATTTATTTCATACAATCTTTTTTCGTCATTATTTCATACGATCTTTTCTCGTTGTTGTTCATTCCATGAAGATATACGTATAATAAGGAGACTACAAATGGGTTGATTAATATGTAAGACACAACAAAGCACATGGAAAGAGGGTGACAGTCCTTTTCACATGTGTACCAAACTATACAAATTTATATATTTTATAATACAATTTATTGAGAAAATGATAATATCAAAATTTGAATTTTAATCTTTATGAGAAGAACGAAGTTTTTTTTTTGTAAGAAGGTTTGGAATTAAATTATATATTTTTACGATAATAAAAATATAATTTTATTATTTTAATAATTTATATCTTTATAATTTTTAAATGATTAAATCAATTTTTTATTATTTTTAAAGCCCAAAATGTAATTTTATTATTATTAATTTAAAATTTTATAAATTATAAAGGAATTTAAATAAATAAAAAATCATTTTAGAGAGAACTG
The DNA here is from genome assembly GCA_039519145.1 of Kokia cookei. Lineage (NCBI taxonomy): Eukaryota > Viridiplantae > Streptophyta > Magnoliopsida > Malvales > Malvaceae > Kokia > Kokia cookei. The sequence continues at coordinate 1,304,335 of CM076909.1, read as the reverse complement.
AGGTCCTTATCAGTCTCCTAACTTCGCCCCTGTGATAAAAGTCTTTTAACACATAAAAAAATATTTATATTATAAAAAACACTACCACAAATATAATAAATATTTTATTATATTAAAAAGTAGAAATAAATATAATAAATATGTGTTTGTATTAAATATAAATTTTATATTTTATATTTTGAGTTGGGTTATTTAATTGGATAAGATTTTTTTAAGGCCTTGGACAATGAGTTTAATTATTATTATATTAGTGATTTAATATAAATATATATAATCAATATAATATTGTTTTATAACATACTATTCGGGCTGGGCTGGCTCAAGCCAGAAAAAATTTGCCCATGATCCAACCCATATATAGAACAGGCTTTAAATTTTATTCAAGTCCATTTTTTTTGGGTCTCAAATTTTATTCAAATCTTTTTATTTTTTAGACGAACCTTCGAATCTGGATAAGAAAACTGGCCCATGAGCATATTTAGGCATACAAACATTTATTGTTTTTTCTGTTTGTATTTTCATTTGGATCAACCATATAACCCAAAACCCAATTGGTTTGGAAATTTGGAATTCCTATTGGATCTTTAATGGGCATTTGGGCAATATTACTGAGTAACGGTAAACTATAGAATCAGTCATCCAACTATTAGTATGTTTTTGGTTTAGTCACTTAATTATAAAATTTTTTAATTTAGTCACTAACGTCTTAGGTAATGTCTATTTTGATCACTCACATTTTAGATGAATTTTATTTTGATCACTCTCTATTAAATAGTTAATGTGGCTTTTTTCTAACTAGGATATAAGACATTTAATTCTCAATACTTACACATTCTATCAATTTAATCCTAATTATAATAATTCAATAAATTTAACCATTTCCATTTACAAATTAAATATAAATATAAATATATTTAAACACATATAATTAAATCTTAACAAGCTTTCAGATTGAGTTTTGATTCGATTGGCATCAGCATTGTTGTTAATACAGAAGCTCGTGGTTTTGAACACACTAAAACACATTTATCTTCTTATTTAAGAGTTGAAGAGAGATTATGGGTAGTTTTTTAGGTAATTGTATTATAAAAAAAGGGATAAATCTCAAAACTGTACATGAACTTTGATTTAATATGCAACTGTATATATGAACTTTGATTTTGTGTAATTTTATACATGAAATCTTGATTTGATGCAATTCTTGTAAATTATTAACACAATTATTTATGTAATATTATTTTATGTCTATATATTGCATACATAAATAATTATATTTATCCAAAATAAAAAATAAATTGATGTATTTATTACTTTAAATGTATATGATTAAAGCAAAATTAAAGTTTTAAGTATACATTTGGAGTTTCACGTGTATAATTACTCCAAATCAAAATTAATGTATAATTTTGAGATTTATCCCTTAAAAAAATCCTGATAAACTTATATTTAACCATAAAAATGGATCGAAGTTGGAACTTGAGACTTCAAACGGTTGGATTTGATTTCAGGATTCGGTTTTATGGTTATGCTGAGGAATTACCGGTTTAGAACTAGAAACCTGATGATTGAATGGATAGAAGACAACGTATAGCGATTTTTAGCCTACCATGGATGACATTGGTGATTCCTTGGTTGTCTTTGAAAGATCAAAAACTAGTATACCCAGACAATACTACGTGGGCAAGAGTCTTATACTCGTCAATGGCTTGAACAGCATTTATACTGATTTCGATATTTGCATTTATACCTAAAGTTAAATGAACATAGTTTATTTCGATTAATTAATCATGTTTTTATCATCTACAATTTTGTATTAAGTCATCCGAGTTTAATTAATTATTAAATGAATCTATAAATTTTTCAAAAATAAAATTGGAAACATATATTTATCAAATATAATCGATAGAAAACAAAAACAAATCCTATATATAATTAAAAAGTTGTAGAGTAAAAAAATTCATTTAGGCATTTAAGATGCCTACACAACAGATCCTATATATTATTTGCTCCCATGTTTCTTAACTTCGCTTATTGACTTAAAAGTGGGTGCGTCTTTTCCATCCAAAATTTTCAAAACCTTGCCTTGGTCATTAAGCTTAATTCCGATCAGATCTGGAGCGTCATTTTCAATGGTTCCTAATCTTCCATTGTTCAAGGCTACCCAAAATTTGTCATTTTTATTCATCTTTATATTACCGGGAACCATGGCAATTCAGCGAAACTTTCGGGAGTTGCTTTCGAGTTGTGCAAATTAAACTTCAAAATTCGTTTTTTATTCGATTCATTCATTAGAAGAAACAAATTGTTTGCACTCAAAGCAACCCCATTAGGAAACAAAACGGACACGTCTCCTGTAAGAGGATTATATCTCAACACTCGTCTAGTTCTATCCGTAGAACTTACAAGGAAATCAGCATCCCTGCACAATTAAAATATAATTTATTCGTATTAATTATTTATATGTAAATCTCATAAATAGAATTAATTATTAATGATAATTTAGAAGCGAAAAAAGATGTACCTTCTTTGAAAAAGAATGCTACTATCAATAAAATAAATCATTCCAGTGTTTGCATCAATGTCTAGACCATTCGTAAATTTGAATGGAGCTCCCTCTGCCGAAATAACCAGTCTTATGGCGGTGCCACCATTTGGTCCAACAACTAAAAGACCGAAATAGGCATCTGCTATATACAAGAGACATGTTCAAGTATCGAACTTAAAACCCAGTGATCTTCCACATACCGGTTTAAAGTTCGAATTTCTTATGCCATCACATGATTTTCTTTCCCTGAACCAAAGAAATAAAAAAAAAAGAAAAGTCAAATACCTTTTGAAAAAACACAAAAATAAAACTACAAAAGCCAATAAGATAGAAAGATAAATAAATATACCTAAACGGTGAAGAGACGACAAATTCTAGCCAACCGAAATTTGACTTTCACTTTAATATTCTTCCGTCGGATATACAAACATACGGGCCTTCGCCTTTATAATCAAAGGCGATACTTTCAGGTCCGATAACACGATTAAAATTAATTTGAGTATAGTTTTTAAAAAGAATACCGCCATCACCATCGATAATTTTTATAAGATTGATATTAAAATAATTTTAAGACACGAAATCACCCTCACCATTAGATGATGAGATGGAAACAAAGAAAAATAGAATAAAAATATTTAAAAAAAAAAAAAAAAACAATTATTTTCATCATGATTGGTTGTGGGAATAAATTATTATAAAATTCTAAGGTATGATCTAATGATAGAGGAATTGTAAGAAAGTATTTATAGGACTGATCTGGAAGAAATTCAATTAAAATTAGTATTGTTATTCGGATACAATACCAATTTATGTATAATCTTTTAATTTACGCATGACATGATTTTATTTGTTATTTAATTGGAGTCCTATAACAACTACACTTGTTTAGGGGTTTTACTGTTTCAGTTTCACAAAAGCCGGGTGAACCGGAGTTGTTGATAAGTGGGTCTCCTTTAAAAGATTCAATTTATCAAAATCTTGAAATAGGAGGCCAAAGTTACTAAATTTTTGAGGGTGCAAGAAACCAGTGAAGAAGGCTGGAAAGAACGAGCATCAACTGATTCTATTTGCTTATTTGTTTTATAGTGGGTACAGTTTTTAGTTATAGTATGTATTATTAGCATTTGAAGATAAAGATGAACACTGATTCTATTTGCCAAAGTAGGTTTCTCAACTTCCAAATGAAAAAGAGGCATGCAGTTTATGAAGCATTGTACAAATGGGTAGCTTGGGAGACTGAGTTTCCATTGATTGCAGCTGCAAAAGCTTTACGAATTTTGAGGAAGAGGTGCGTGTTATTCAAGTATGTTGGTATTGTTGCTTTGTGTTTTCCAGCTTCTTAAATGCGTTCATTGATGCAGTGAAGCTTGATATGTTCAATAATTTTCCATTAAGATAGCCTTGTATTATCATATTTGATTCTATAGAATACTCTCAATCAGGAACCTTAATGCTATTCTTTGTGAAGAGATACATTTCTCACTCATCGAATGATTATCGGGTGTGCTTCTATTGATTCAACCTCTTTGTTTAAGCTGTGGCTGCCAGCTTGGTTATGTTCGGTATTTTCTGAGGTTAAATTAGATTCCATGACGTTGCTGATACTCAGGTGACAAAGTCGATGTGAACATACGACACCCTTCTACTTGCATTTGATACCACCGTTCTGTTTGTGAGTATTTGTACCAAATGAACCACAATTATGTTGGTGTTTTTTAAGGTATTTGCGGACATGGAAGAGTTATGTGTTGGACTGGATGAAAACACAGTCAGGAAAGTAGTTTCTGCCTTTCAGGAACTCGGCCAAGAAGACAAGCAGAAGTTGGCAACATCCTTAAAACGATGTTATTAATCATTATTTTTTATTTTTTTATTAAATTACATTTAATAATAATTCAATTAATATTACTTAAAGAATATTGTTAAGGGTACTCTGGTCGTTTCAGTATTAGAGCATTTGGCTTTAGGGTGGTTCACTGATCTTACAAGTTTTAAGCCCTCCATTGAAAGTCTAGTCCGACAACACACCAAGGAGCAGGACGACCCAAAGTCACAAACTTCACTTTCCCTTAACACAGACATCGATCTCTGTTCTCTGATCTCAACTTAACAACACACCCCAGAATCCTTTGGAACGAACCCAACAATGTTACCCTTCTTTCAAATTTACACCAATCTCATACTCCAAACCTTATTATCTTTATCCCTCACTATACTCCTCACTTTCCTCAAAATCCCTGTTTTCTTTCTTCAAGGTCTCCACACTTACATCCACCCTGATAACGTTGCCGGCCACCACGGCGGCCCTGCTTCTTCTTCTTCCGGTGTTAGAGCCGCTATCCGTAGACCTTCAGATTCAGGTTCTGGACTTGATGGTTACCAATCTTTATCTTCAAGAACCAATGCTGAGCTCAAAAAGAAGAACAAATCTAAAGACAAATTCGAATTCGATGAAAACAATGCACAGATCTTCAGGCTAAAACTCGATGAGGGTCATCTTCAAACAAGGCTTTTTTACAATGATTATCACAATTCTTTCGTTTTCTCCTTTGTGGGTATTTCTTGTTTGTTGCTTTACAAGTATTTAGGTCACAAACAAGATTCTGGGGTTTTAGCAAATGGTGATTTGATACCAATTATCTTTGGGTTTATTGGTTTAATCAAAGCTTTTTCATCACTTGCAAAGATATCGTTTGAGAAATCTGGTTCCAAGAGATCTGAAAAGCAATTCAGTGCAATTTTTGGTGCTTTAGGGTTTATTTTAGGGATTATAATTTGTTCTGGGATTGGACCATTGGTTTTTGATTTCCATTTCGATTCAATTGAAGGGTCTTGGAGGATTTTTGTTTCTATATTGATGGGATTCATTGCTGGTTTTTTATATATGCCTGCTGGGAAAAATGCAAGATCCTTTTGGCTCGGTACTGATCAACTTAGATGTAATTTATCCATAATTTCTTGTGGATGGTTCGCTAGATTGATTCTATATGCCAATTATATATTGACTGTGTTTACTGCTTTACTTTGGATCAATCCATTTGTTGAAATCCTTGGCTTTGTGAGGTTTTCGAAATCCGAATTTACCAGATTTAGGCTTCTCTGCTTATTGCTTTCCGGAGTTTTACAAATCGTCGCCTTACGCTCCAACCTGCAGATGTTTTTGAATGAAGCAGTTTTGTCTTGGTATCAAAGATTGCATGCCAGTAAGGTCCCAGATTTGGATTTTAGCCGTGCTAAGGTTTTCCTGCATAATCACTACTTATGCCTTGCAGTTGTGCAATTCTTTGCTCCATCGGCATCGCTACTTCTCTTTCTCAGCTTATCTCAGATTGATACTAATTCGTTTGATAAGTACAATCTGGTTAAAGAAGTTGCTTTGTTTATGGCTTGGTGGATTGTATTCATCTGGGCGGTTATTACTTCGGCAAGTCTGGTGTTTTACCGACACGGTATTCTGTATGTTTTCTGATAACTCGGTTTTCTGTAGTTGTTGGCCTTTGGCTTAGATTTTCATACGTGTCTTTTTTTATACGTCGTGATTGAATACATGCTGCAAGAACACTCTTTGAGAATGTTAATTTCATTTATAGATGTAGTTTAGAGATTTTCAGATGTATGCCATCGTAGCATGATTGGAGAATAGTTGAACATTTTCAGTTTCTTATCTATTTACTCATAGGAGAGCCATAAACTGCTATTTTCCGAACAAATGATTTGCTAGCATTGCTCCGTGTAAACCATTTTCGTTGTTCGTAAGGAGTTTAAAGGATCTCTCATCAGTTCATGATATATCGACCTGCATTTTTTTCTATCATATGAGGTGATATAATCCTTCGCATCTCATGGTATAGCTTGTCTTGTAAGGAAGAAACTATAACTATGTCATGTTGCTTGCACAATGGGCAATGAAATGTTGCTTTACATTTAAGATTTTTGAACATGTTTAATCATGACGTCTTAAGAATTTTAATGGGTTTATATATGATCCCATGATACTACTTTTTATAAGATTTAACACTAAATAAATTTCAACTTGTAATAATTACATAATACAACCCCAAAACCCCATTGTGATAGAAACGGAACCCAAGACCTTTTTTTTTTGTAGAACATAAAGATCAAACAATGGAAGAAAAACCAAATCAAGCATTTATTCTGAATTGCATTGATGCTCTCTACTACAACTCCTTCTGCCCCAAAACATGCTCGAACAGGTTGTTCTCTCTAGTCTGGGTCCCTCGATTTTATCCTGTTCTATAGATGTTGCTTGTGAACGTCTGGGGGATTCTTCTTGTGTTTCTGCTGTTGTCTCTCGATGTTCGAAAGAGGGGCAAGGGCTGTCGTTGCAGGTGCATAAAGGGATGGCGACAGAAGGAAATGGGCTACAGGTAACTGGACAGAAAATGTCTGAAGAGACTGATGAAACACGGTTCTTTCTGATCTCTGAAGTTGGTGATGGGCAATCTGCATCACGGGGATGAAGCATGCATGGCGTACATAGGCCGAAGGAGAGCTGTAGCTTGATTTCTTTTATTGGCGAACTCGGCAACTTGACAAAGGAGAGGATGCCGTGTCTACAGAGAGGGCATGGAATAGAACCTGTTGGGGCAACCATGTTGGATGGAATATGGCTTGTTGAGCATAGATAGAGTGCACACCTTACGCATAATTCATGCCCGCATCCTGAATTCAATGTTTAAAAAACAAATAAGTACAGCAGTTTACTACTATGATACAACAAATACAAGGGGTATTCCCTGATGCACAAGGCTCCCAGATTTGCGAGGGCTGAGTGAGGGTCGTTTATAGTATGCAGCCCTGCCCTTTCCTTTTCAAAAGAGGCTTTTTCCATGACTTGAAGGGCAAAACCTTACAGTTGCTAACTGGAATACAAAACCCAAATCACAAAAACAGTAAGTTGAAGACATACCTTCAGCAGCAACACTACATACTCTCTCAAGGCAGACAGCACAAGTGTCGACATCATCCGAGGAGGTTGTTGAGGACTGCAACCCACATTCTCTGCAAACAATAGTCAAAATGAAGGCTATGCACACCAATTAATAAACCATAAGCATCCAACTATTTACATACTAAACTGAAAGTCAACTAAGATTTTTAGCACTACGGTTACGGATTTGCTGGATTAAGACTCGTATTGCCTTTGAACATAATTGCCTGCAATATTATGGCAAATAAGACATGAAATACTATAGCTTTAGCTAGTAAGTACTCAAACCATTTTAAATTAGAAAACTGCAAACAAATTTCAAGTCTTATTTTCTAAACTTTTCCATGGTCCATCTTCCGTAGGTAAGTCATTAACGCCAACAATGCATCATAGGAAAAATAATAAGAGAAGAAATGATAGCAAAAACTTGCGAAAATTCAAGCATACCAATAGTAGTTTAATGTAATTTAGGCCGTGTCAATTGTGACCGTGGTAGTTATATTATTACCTTGCTATGTTGAGTACACTTAAAAGAGACAAGGACAAGTAGTTGGAAGAAGGAAATCTTGGTATAGTTGAGTCGGAATTAGGTGCCAACAAGGGCTCAAGCCAATGGCGACCCCACATCCTGGCAACGTCAAGCGGCAGCCACCTGAGAAAATACGGTTAACACTGTTAGCCATGATATCTTCAGAACCAAAATAAAAACCATACTAGAAGACCAAAACAAACAAGAGCAAAAAACAAGATCAGTAGGGAAGTTTACCCATTGCAATTCAAAGTCATTCTACTGGCTCCTCTTGCTAGAAGGATCTGCAGACAAAAGAACGTTATTACACTATTCAAGATATATTACAAATGGATCCAAAAGCATTGTTTATAAGTCTTGCCTGGCAGCATTTCAAGTTTCCCCCACAAGCAGCATAATGCAAAGGAGTGCTTCCAGCTCCTGTGCATAAAAACAAAAACCATATCACCTGGAAGATCAAATCAAAAGGCAATTATCCACGAAGATAATAAGAAAACGAAAATGATACCTATCAAATCCACAGATGTTCCAAAATGAAATGTGACCACAGAGGCATTGGCTTGAAGGTCTAATAAAAGTTGTACACAATCAAAATACCCATTTAATGCAGCCATATGAAGAGCAGTAATCCCACCATCGGCTGCCTTATCCACAAACCTTGACAATGCACTGCATTGTGAAAAGTAACATGATTAGCACAAAAGCAGCAACATCCATCACTTTTGGCTTCAAATGATGAGAATGAAAAATATCCTTTTTGATTAACCTTTTTCACAATACAACATGCAATGCATCCAGGACCAAATACTCATTTAAATCGAAGATGCACATGCCGATTAAGTGAACTAACGGAACACACACCTCTGATCATTTTTGTTCTTCACACCAGAATCCCCTCTTTCACATTCTATTTGGGTGTTTATAGCTTCAAAAGAAGCACTAGGAACAAAATCAGCAACAACTAGTCTTATGCATCTTACATGTCCATTTACGGCAGCAAAATGTAGAGCCGTTCTACCACTTAGATAATCTGCTCTCGTAACCTAAAACAGAAGTAATAATATAACAATTGCCATAAACTAAATTAACAAACATTTGAAAAAGTTTCCTTTTTAAGTCTTTAACAAAATTAGGAAAAGGAAATTTCATTAAAAACCAAATGATGCTCTCACATTGCATCTGAAAAGCAGAAGGGTTTGTACAACTTCCCAGCGCCCGTATCTACATGCTTGCATCAATGCCGTCTTTCGATTCAAACATAAAGACATAAAAGTTAGTTATAAGGCAGATATAGGGCCCGTTTGTTGTTTAACAAGGAGTAGAATTTCAAGTAATAGATACTTTGAAGCCAGCTTTGGGTTTCTACAGAATCAGATTTGGAATCTAAAATCATGCTTCAATGAATTCTCAAAGACCCAAAATAGTCTATTCTTTTAGAAATCTTAGCCGAACAGAAGAATTTTCTTTCAAAATATGTCATCAAATAACTCCAAAATCCCAAATCCATATAATCAAATACCAAAATTTCCCAACACAACGTGAAATTTAAGAATAAAATAAGAAACCCAGATAAGAAAAATGTAATATCAGTTACCTGGCCACAGTAATTCCTGGAGTTAATATCAGCTCCATTCTCGAGCAATAAAGCAACAATCTAAGAAAAAAGACACCCAGAAAATAAATAAAACAGGAAATCAAAATATTATTAAAAAAAAAAAAAAAAGCAAACACTGACTGAACATTGTATGGTCCAAAGGGGAAAAACAAAGAAACCTCATTGTGGCCTTTAGCAGCAGCGAAGTGAAGAGGAGAATTAAGGCCACCGAAAGTGGAATATTTAGCGAGACATGGATTGCAATTCAAAAGCATCTTAGCTTCTTCTAAATCCCCATCTCTCGCCGCCGACACTAATCTCTCCCCTGAAGCTGAACACCCAAATGAATTCCCCATTTTGATTCACCTCTTTGCCTCTCCCTCTTCTCTAAAGTATCTGTTTTTACGATTTACTGAAGTAATTTTTTTGGTGTTCTTTCTTCTTCTTCTTCTTCTTTTTCTTCAGTATGGGGATTAAAATTAGGTCAACTGTCGTAGAACATAATTCAAATAAAAAATTAAAAATGTAAATAAAAATGGTTGCTGAGGGGATTTTCTTTTCTTTTTGTTTGTTTATTTCTTATAGTTTTTTTTTGGGGAGCAAAATGGAGAAGAAACAGGAAATTTTTTGTTTGCAACCTACGGTCTAACTTTTTTTTTTTCACCTTTCTTTTATTTATTGGATTGATTGCACCAAACCTCTACAACTATTGTATATATTTTAAATTGATCCTTACACTTTAAAACATGTGTATTTTTTTTTTTTTGAAACCAGGGCACCACCGCCAGTAGTAGTGACTCCCCTTGTCACAGGATCTCTCCAAAGAAGTAAACGAACTATCATGACATGTGCTTCATTCTCGCAAGTGAAGATCGAATCCTGACCACATTGTTAAATAACGAAGTAAGTTACTATCACACTACTCATTATGGTTTAAAAATAAGTGTATCAGTTAATTTTTTTTATCATCTAAATTGTCAAGTTAGATATTAAATGCTAGCTTGAATCTAACTTGAGGCGTATTTAGAATACAAATATATCTATTACATGAACAATAAAAATGAACCCGTTAAAAAAAATCAAATAGTGTTGATTGATATAAGACTGTTAATTTAAGGATTTAATTAGAATATTTTAAAGTTTAAAAGCAATTTAAAATATAGGGTATAGTTCAAGGGTATGATTGAAATTAACCCTTAAATTCTCTTTCTAGCTCGGTCTAACCAACGGTTTGGTTTGGTTTGGTTTATTTGTCTCGTTCGGTTGTCAACTTTGTTTTGTTTTTTTCTTTTAACAATATTTGAATGACAGGTGGCAGTTTCACACTTCACTCGAGAATTGTTATCCTAATCCAATATCACACTTCCAATGTAATAAAATTTTAAAAACAAAAAATATGTTTTAAAATATATTATACGCAAAAATCATAAGAAATGAAATTATTTTAATTATTATATCAAAATAAATATTTTTTAATATATAATTTAAAATTTAAAATTTTGTATTTATCTTCCCGTATTAAAATAAAAGTAGCATCATACGGTCTTTCGTTTCTTTTCTCCACCTTTTAGATTTAATTTCTTTTCTTAGAAAAAATTGAAATGAAAAATAAGAGATTATGGTTATTAAGATTAATTAATTTGTATATTAAAAACTCTTTTTTTTATTGAAAAAGATGGTCGATCATTTCCATTTTAAAAAATTGAGATTTTTTTCTCAACCAAAGAATTTTTTTAGAATGAGAAGGTCAGCCAATTTTTTCAATTAAAAAAAATAAATATCTAATACACAAATAGATTAATCTTAATATCTTGCTTTTAATTCTAATTTTTTTCTCAAAAAAATTAAGTCTGAAAAGTAAATATTATACAATTCTCTTTCACCCTAATACTTTTTTTTAAATATATTAGTATAATTACATGGTAGTATATGTTTAAATTTTTTAAATTTTTTGATAACGTACACACACTTTGCACACACAGATGCTCGAATTCGGGTCTACTAAGATGAACATCATTCTCTTTTCTATTGGAGTCACTCGTTGGGTTTTTCACCCTAATACCTTAATGAAAAGAGATTGTATGAGATTGTGATTCCATGTCATCCCTATCCCTTTCCAATAAATGAATGACAAATCATATTTTTCCTCCTGATTTTATGAAACCTTGATTTCATGTCATCCCTATCCTTTTCCAATAAGAGAATGACAAATCAGATTTGTCCTCCTGATTTTCAGCTTTTTACTCTTGAAAAAATTTAAATTCAATTAAAAATGTTAAAAATCAAGAGGAAAAATCTGATGTGTCGTTCCCTTATTGATGACATGAAATTACAGTTTCATATAATCTTTTCTCTACTTTAATTACATAGTGGGAAAAAAAAAAATAAGAGAAAAATTGGGTGTTGTTGATTTTATTTTAATAAAGTAAGATAAACCCAAAGGCTCAAAATTATTATTTTTTAATTTAATGGCTAAGATCATAGTTTCCACTATAGTTGACACCATATATAATAACCAATTTCTATATTTTATTTTTTAATTTAAATATTTTTAAGTCCAAGTGAATAATTTTTTGGAATTTTTAAAATAAAAGTAAAAATATTAAAAAATTTACTGACATAAATTTTGGGTAGAAGATTTTAGTTATTCTATTATAAATTTGGTGGTTAGTATGTAATATCATTGTTGGCAAATTTTCAACACCATAAAAAATCATCATATCTTATTATTAAAATTAATTATAATATAATATTAGTAGACAGTTTTCTCTACGCAATAATGATAATAGTTAATATATGTGACCGACTACTTTGACTTATGCAGAAATTAAATTTATTAGTAGTTCCTCAACATTACTACTCTCTTTCTTTACTTGCTTTTAGGAGTAACTATAACATACAATGCCAATATTACAATTTACTTAAAATTTCAATTTTTTTGGTACGTAAAATTTTCAAATTTTCAACATTTCAAGCAATTCCAGTTTTGAGAAAAAAATTATAAGTGTTTATTATGAGTCTTAAATTTTGTTTAAATCTTTTTTATATTCATAAATCATTAACTAAAGTTTGTTTATAGGAAAGATATATGTTCGAATTTTGGAGACGATATTATTGGAATGAACAGTCACGATTCTCGAACATAAACTGAAAAACAGACATAGATAATATCTATATATATATATATATATATGCATTCTTTTTGCTATTATTTTTTCTTACGGTTAAACCACTTTTTGTGACTTGAATTTGATAAGTACTCATACGTTGGCGATTGAATTCTTTTATCCAAGTTAATCCTTAATATTTTCTTCAAAACTCTAAAGCTCAGGTCTCATCGTGAGAAAAAATTGTCAACTTCAAGTTCAGAGATCAATTTAGACAAATAATAAAATTCAAGTCCAATGTAAGAACAATTACCTAGTTCAGGCGCTAACATGAAAATAATTACCAAATTTAAAAACTAATTTAGATAATAAAAAAATTCAAATTCTAATATAAAAATTGTTGTGAAATTCAAGCCCAAATAATTATTTAATTTTTTTTTATCAAAATTCTAACTATAAGTTAATGTATTTTTCTAATATTTATGTTACAAAATAAAATATAAAATTTTTATGTAATATAAATTACATAATAAATATAAAAATATATTACGATTTAAAATCAAACTGAGTTCGATCTTTGAAGCTTGAAACTCAAGCTCAAACCGTTAGATGATGATCGGACGAGCAGGTGGAAATGGATGAATGATTTCACTTGAGAAACTGTGATCAAACCAGTAGATTAGTCTCATATAATTTTATCTAACGGATTAGGTGAGTTTGGTGGACGACATGGGCCCTTGATATATTCTTATTACAATTCTTATAATAAATTTAAATGTTAAATTTAAATTCATTTCAGTGCTACGTATTTATTAAATGATTCATTTAATTTTAAAATACTATATCTATATATTTAATTAAATAAATTTTAATATAAGAATTATATATTAATAGTGTTTATTTAATATATAAAACACAAATCAGACAAAATGAGTAGTTGGTAGGGTTGTAAATTAAAATTATTTATTTATTTTATGAAGAAAGATTAAGTGCTAAGATGAATCATTCAATTGATTCAAGCAGTGTCCCTACAAACACTATTGGATGTTAAAACCAAAACTTAGTGGGAATTATTAATATTGTTTTTCACTCCTAAAATAATAGTAAATCATGGCAACATGTGCTTCATCAATGATTTTGATCAAACTACAAGCATCCAATCACTTTTAAGTCCATTAATAGAAAAACAGTATTCTAAAGGTTCAACATAGTTATAATAACATTGCCAATGTCTAAAGAAATTAATACTAATCTCTAGTCAAAAAATTACTTTTCAGAGTTAAAATAAATTATAAATTTTATGAAGCAAATTGTAATTTTATTGCTATACTAATTCACAATTTCACATATTTTGAATGAATTAAATGAGAGATTCATCATTTTTTTTGGAGAAAGGTTAGTTCTTGGTTACTCTTTCCTCGAACCTCATTCCTATCTTTTTTTTCTTTTTGATTCCTCGTTTCCTTGACATAATAAGGAATGTTTTTAAGATCGGACTATTGGTTGAATTGTTTAAGTCACTAGTTCGTCTGTTCAACTAGTTTTTTGATTAAGAAATCATTTAAAAAATTTAATTCAATCACTGATTCAACTGAATTTTTAGCCAATGCGATCCATCTGTACCAATTCTCAATTTAACTGGTTCAAAGCAATTCTTTGATTGAACCTTGTTAGACAGCAATAGTGTTGGTTTTGTTATCTGTTCGAATCTCTTTTAGTTTTCGAACGAATATATCTTCTTTTTCTCCGAGTATAAAATTTATTGATAGAATTAGTTTAGAATGATCTTTGATTGGGAAAATATAGGAAGACAAAAGGTTTGGTAACCAAAGAATGAGTGAGGTTGAGGAGTGGAATGTGTATATACCTTGCGTGACACAATTGTAAAGCAAAAAGCTTTGGCCGTCCAAATGTTCCTTTTAACCAAAAATCACAAGCTGCCAAGAAACATTTGCTGTACTTACAAATTTAATAAAAGAAAAACAGACCCCATGAAGCCTTCTTCCATTTGCATCCCACTTTCCTGGATTTCTGGCTTAGACTCTGTGGGATTCAACTGTTGACCCCAAAGATTTATCGATTTAATATTTCTGATTTCCTTCATTATTATTCTAAAGGGTAAACCAACATTTTGTTACATTGATTTCTGAAATTTTTGGTCCATATTACTCGAAAATTGATATATATTTTTTTAATTCAATTTTTGAACTTGAATTCTATTAAAATTTGGACATCAGATCATCACGCTTTAATGAAATTTAAGGATTAAATTGAAAAAATTATTAAATTCTGAAACTAATGTAAAAAATAAATCAGGAAATTGGTATTTGTTGTTTGCAGCGGGCACAAGTGGGGGAAACGAGACATTTGGGAGCAACCCTTGTTAGACTCATGTAAGAGTGTCATGTTTGCTCTTGTAATATATATTGAATTTCATTTTGATATTTTTATTGAAAAATTTAATGATTTAATGGATTATTTGGCGCTTTGAATCGGACTTGTTTTTTGTATCTTTCAATCTTGAATTGATTTAACTTGACTCATTTTATTATTTATAAATCACAAAATATATAAAAATAATATTATATTAATATTGATACATTTTCATGATTAAGTTAAAATAAAAATATCTTTTAAACAATAATACAAGCTTTTGGGCAAGATAAGTGAGTTGAACTCAAGAGTTGAATTTTTTTTGAACCGAACCTTGGTTCAACCGATAAACACCTTTAAATAATTTGAATCTAATTGAATAAATATTTAAAGATTGAAAACTAAATTTATTATTATATAATATATACATATACAAAGAACAAAATAAGCACAATTTAATGGAGGGATTATTTTACACTATCGTTTAAAGTACAAAAATCAATTTATCTTATTTTTTCAATAGAAAAATCAAAATATAATCTGAAATTATTATGATACACACTAAAAACAGGTTGCATCTTATGCACAAGTATCCCACCATAAATGTAAGTCCTATCTTTGTGTTAAAGTTGTTCTTTTAACATAAATTATTCGTACTACATTTAAACTATATGCGCAACTTTTTTTTTAATATACTGGTGTTATTACATAGTAGTATATGTTTATGCTTTTTTAACTTTTTGACAAGACACACACACTTTGTACACGCAAATGCTTGAACTCAGATCTCCCAGAATGAACAACTCGTTGGGTTCAGATATGCGCAGCCTTTTATCTCTTTAATTCAAACAATGACATTTAGAATGTTATATATATTTTTTTATTTTGGCATTGATTTTCAAATTAAAACTATCCAACCAACCAATTTCTGGTATATATATGGCTTTTGTAGACATGTCTCTACTAGTGTTGTTAGAACATGCCTTTAAACACACTCTAAGATATGTTCTTCTATTTATTGATGGGTATTAAATCGTACAGATCATTGAATCATCAATTAAAGCTTAGTAGTAGGATTTTCTTATATAAAAAAAAAAACTTAATAGCCCAACAACTTAAATAAAAACTTTCAATTAGTTTAATGAACAATTTATAAATTTTTGAAGTTGAGTGATCAAAACGTAAATTTACTAATAGTTTAACGATTTTGGATTTAGTCTAGCCAAAAATATATTAGGAAAACACTTCAGCAAATATACATTATCTGCACAGTACAGACCAGCCTATAAATAACTCTAAATTAAACAAAACACTTGATCTAACGTTCAAGACAGATGCATACAGTGGTAAGATGTAGCTGGTCCCTCATATAACTTGACTATGAAGGTACCTTACTACGGAGTTGCTACAGGCAGCTTGGATTTTCTGAATGGTGCAGGAGTCAACAGTTTCAAATGATTCCCACTGTTATAAGAGTGACACGTATGGTGAATCACCGCCGTTGATCAGTAGACTCATTGATGATGATATGTTGAGGGTTGCGTACACTAGCAATGCAGCAGACCACGTGTGTTGTAAAAATTAGCATCATGTTCTTCGTTTTGCGTTGCTGGCCTGCAAAGGTAGCATGCACCACCTCAAAAGACATGGATGGAATAGCAAAATTACTGCAATATGAGGGAGTGAAAGATATAAGAAGCCTAGTTGAACGCTTACATTTTCTCTCTATATTTTCCTTTAAAATGTTGGGATCTGCTGCAGAGCCAAAAGTCAGAAGCCATATATATTGATTGAGTGTTCATTTCCTTGAAATCTTTTTTGTGAAACAAAATTTGAAAGGATTAATTTTTATGATGGTGATTATTTTTTAATTGGGGTTTCGTTTTCAACGTCTGCTTTGCGTATACTGTTGGGAATAGAAGTTGCAGTTTCTCTCCTGCATTCGAGATTTAGACTAT
Organism: Kokia cookei; assembly: GCA_039519145.1. NCBI lineage: Eukaryota > Viridiplantae > Streptophyta > Magnoliopsida > Malvales > Malvaceae > Kokia > Kokia cookei. The sequence goes on along the minus strand of CM076909.1, from coordinate 1,287,278 downwards.
GGTTCTAACTTGTAGGCCATGCTGCTTCTTTTTTGATATTTTCTTCTCAACTACTTCCATATCTAAAAATGAAAGTTGTACTTATATATTAGAGTATGTAAGCTGGGCTAAAGGATGTTCGCCGATGTTAGCCTGTTAAGAGTTATGGTATGCGTGTAGAATTCTCTAGTCCGTTTACGTTTGTATTAGTATAAATACGACAGTGTAGTCGGAGAGTAAAACAAGATTTGAAATCCAATCTGAGAATTTCTTCTTAATTCATCAAAATATTTTAGTATTTCTTCAGATTTAGATCTAGTGAATTTCTTTATCTTGGTACTGTATACTTCTATTTTTCACAGTTCTTTGCATTATAGATGACGATCATAAGTTGGTTGAAGAAATTCATACAGTTGAGCTGCTGAATTTTCTTGATCCATTTTTTGTCATGATCGAATCAGATCGGATAAAGCAATCTTCATCAATGATGTGTAAAAATTGGGTTGAAATTATGTAAGTTGGAGAAATATCTAAGAGCATCATATTCTTCAAAAATGGTATCATAATATACATAAATAAATTACAGTGTAAGATTACAGAGGGTTTGAAGGTTTGAAATGAAATGATTTTTTTTTTTAATAGAATATATTCTGCGAATCTACCATTTTCTTGACTACTTCATAGATGAATGGGATATTGGAGACTTATGTTGCACAAAACATTGCTTAGACAGAATGTTTAAGTAGGTGCTTAGTTACCTTTCATGGAAAATACAAGCATAACCCACCTTTCAAATTTCAGTAATTAAATATCCTTCTTCAAAACATTTATATTAATCATCGATTGAGTTTTTGTTTGATTGGTATGAGTATTATTATTAATGCAGGAGGACGTGAATTCGAATATGTTAAAACGCAATATCTTACTATTTATGGCTTAGGAGGGATCGTATCTAATTTTAAATATTGTGTCAAAAAATCAAAACCTCTAATAAAATTCTTCAAAAAAAAAAAAACATTCATACAATTTAAATTACTCTAATTTGAGAACCGACTAAATTAAAAATGGACCGAATTGAATAATTTTTTAAAAGTGAACAGTTCCATATTTAATTATTCCTGTACCTTTCTTTCTCGCGAAGGACCAAACTCTAAAATTTGTAGGTGCCAATCAATCATCCTGTACAAAGAGCCTGATTTCCCTGCAAACTGTGACAGTTAGAAGAACCTGAAAAACAAAGCGAAGACCCAAAAAGAAAAAAACAAAAAAACAGTGTCCCACTCCGTTCACTATCTTCCTCCATAACTCTCTAATTAAACCCCCTCTCACCAACTCCATCATTAAAAAACTGATCTTTTCAAAAGAAAAAACAAATAATCAAGTGAAAGTTTCAGCCTATCGAGATACAGAGAAGAAGCCAAATCCAAAAAAAAAGGACTCTTTTTCGGTTTGGGGAAACAGAGTAAAAATGGCGGGGGGTGATATAGAAAACAGAGGAGGGGCAAAGAGAAACAGCAATAGCATTAATAATAGCAGTGGCGGCAGTTATATATCATCATCTACTTACATGATAGACGATACGGAACTTCAATGGACATCATGGTTGGTGCCTGTCTTCGTGGTGGCTAACGTTGCCGTCTTTTTAGTTGTTATGTATGTCAATAATTGTCCTAAGCACAAGCTTGTAGGCAAGTGCGTTGCCAGGTTTCTTGGTCGTTTTTCTTTCGAGCCTTTGAGGGAGAATCCCCTGTTCGGTCCCTCCTCTTCCACGTAAATTCACTTATTCCCTTTCTTTTTGCTTTGATTTTTGTAAGATTTAGTTGTTGGAAAATGTTTTTTCAGCTGTGTTTGAACTCTGGGTTATGTTAATTTTGCTGGTTTATTTGAACTTTTAATTGCTTGAATGATAATTTAATTAGTTGGAAATAGAAATTAATGTTCATGGAATTTGTTAATTTAATCATGTTCTTTCCTGATATTGATGGCTAGCCTAGCAATTTCATTACCTTGAATATTGGTAAAAATATCATGGAGGTGATCGTTTTGATCGTTTTAAGAACCAGATTGGATTTTGCTCCTTTTACTAAAAAAAAAGTAAATTAGTCCATGTAAATTACATCAAATAAGTCGTTTCTGTTAAAACTTTTATCTATTTTTACTGTTAAAAACTAGTTTTGTATGCTATAATTAGGTAAACATGACATGTCACGTGTCGTTCATGTTACTTTTACAGCCTGAATATTTATTTTCATTATTTTTACAGATTGAAGAAATTAGGAGCTCTTGAATGGACCAAAGTTGTAATTAACCATCAAGGATGGAGGCTTATAACATGTATTTGGTTACATGCCGGTGTTATTCATCTTCTAGCCAACATGCTAAGCCTCGTCTTCATCGGAATACGCCTTGAACAACAGTTCGGTTTCGGTACGTACCATATTCTAACACATTGAACTAAGATTCAATGGCAGATCATGTGATATTTTGTTGTTACAACTTCGCAGTACGGATTGGAATCCTTTATCTTGTATCGGGATTCGGCGGAAGCGTGTTATCGTCTCTATTTATCCGTAACAACATCTCCGTCGGTGCCTCCGGTGCTCTTTTCGGACTTCTAGGCGCAATGCTTTCCGAACTTATAACAAACTGGACCATATACACAAACAAGGTCTAACATTATTAACTGTTCTGCTTTCATTGATCATTGAATCTCATTCTAGTGTTATTAATGGTCTTATCGTATCCCACAGGCTTCAGCTTTGCTAACACTTGTAGTCATCATTGTGATTAACCTAGCAATAGGGATTTTGCCACACGTCAATAATTTCGCGCATATCGGCGGGTTTTTAACCGGATTTTTACTCGGATTTATTCTATTACCTCGGCCTCAATTAGGGTGGTTGGAACACGGGAACATCCTGGTCGGAACCGGTTTGAAATCGAAGTACAAGCCTTACCAATATGTCTTGTGGGTAGCTTCCATTGTGCTGTTGGTTGTAGGGTAAGTAACCTACCATTCATACATAGGGACCGGTTGAATCGGTTCGGGTTGTTGACATAGTTGCTAAATTTGCAGACTTGTCGTAGCCCCGGTAGTGTTGTTTCGGGAAGAAGACGGAAACGAATATTGCTCATGGTGTCACTACCTCAGCTGTGTCCCAACCTCTAGATGGGATTGCAATCAAAACAAGTAGCATTGGCTGTTTTCTGTTTTTGATCGTTTTTGTGTAAATGCAAATTATCATTTCATTGTTAAAGAGCTTATAGGGAATGTGAGTGAGTGATTTTGAGTGCTGTGTTATTTTTTGTCTTTGGGTTACTTCAAAAATCAAAACACTGCATTTATGATGTGTGTATATAAATATAATCTCTCCCAATTTCGATTCAATAAATTAGTCTCTCTCAAAAAAATTGTAACAATTTAATTCCGGTTAATTTCGAAGGTAAGCAACTAAAGATAATCAATTACCGCGTTTATTTTTTTCGTCAGTTTTACTCAATTTAATTGGTATAACAACAAATTGAGTTCTAATAATTTATAAATTCTATCAATTTGCTCATGGTTTAACAATTTACCCTATAATATTTTTATAAATGTGTAAATGTTGAGGCTAAATTTGTTAGAATCAAGATCATATTACAAAATATGTAAATATCAAGGACTAAATTTATTATTATAACTATCAAAATTATGTTTAATTGATGAAAGATATTAATTTAATTGTTCACTTCTGAAATTGACATGAATTAAATTATTCTAATTTTCTTTTAAATGGATTAATTTGCTTAATTCCAAAATGGAAAAGACCGAAGAAGTACTTTTACCAAAATATATATGTGCGCAAAATATCTCATTCCCACTATATTATTTTATGCCAAAAAAAGTCCGGTAGCAAAGAGAGAATGGCAATCTAAATGAAGAGATCAATCCATATATTTATATGCATCTTTCGTATCAAATCTACTTAATGGTTTGACACATACTGGTTGCAGTTGGTAATGTTGATGCAAGCAAGCATACATACATACATGCATACATACAATACCTATTCTCATCCCATAGTTTCCAACCGTAGTTTAAGTTTGAACTTTTATTGTATTGATTGAACCGGACTTAACTAGATTATATCTTTACGACTATAAAAAAAAGTAAGATACTCATTCAACCTTCATGTAACCTCACACGTTTGTCATTGCACACCAACCCAAATTCAAATCAAGGATATATACTCACTCACCTGGAAAGACTGGCAGGGAACAGGTCCAAAAACAGATATGAATGGGGGCTCATAGAACAATGATACGAGTATTGGTGTTGCTTTCATGGGCTACTTCAATAGGTGGTTCAGCAGTCGAGTGCACCACTGTGACCGAGCTAATCTCGTTCTGCGCCACCTTTATCAGCAATGGTTCACCCGATCCTTACCCTGGTACACCATGTTGCGAGGCTGTCACGAACCTCTACATGATGACTCATTCCACTGACAATAGGAGATCACTTTGTGGGTGCTTAATGGGGCTTATTACCGCTAACAATTCTAATTCCACCGCTATCGCTACGTTGCCTGGCTTTTGTGGTGTCCCGCTCGGTTTCACCATCGACCCTGATACCGACTGCGACTTGTATGTAAATCTTTTATGTCTTGAATAGTCATGGTTGGTTACCACTTTTTGACAATGACCGATTGCAATGTATGCAGCGTTCCGTGACGATGAGTACACAAAGTGGTGGCAATGTGGAGTTGAAAGGAGAAGGTATTGAAATTTATGATAGCTCGATTATATTCAAACACGTTACATGCGTTTATGTCCGAATTTCGGTTTATTTCATGCATATGTTACAGGCTAGACATAGCATCATTGTTTCATAGTATGTTCTTGATCGATGTCTCGTTTTTTTTTTATTTATCCAGGTTTGCTCTAACCTTTCAACAGCAACTTCATATGAATTTTTTGTTCAAGATTTGAACATGGAAACCGTCCGGAAACACCAGTCCCAGCCTTTCCTTCTTTCATCACTGTCCACCTAAATCACTTGTAATTTGTCCTATATTATTACATGTTGATCCATTAATTATAGAATGTTATGTTTTAAGTTACTCGTATTACCTGTAATTTGTGACCAAATGGAGAAGGAAAATAGAGATTTTCAGCTTCACGAATTCGGCACCAGCACAAAATCTCACACCACTACCAAACCCCATAAAGAATTTAGAACCTGCATTCAATTCTCTCCCCTGCTTGTTTGTTTTCATGCTAATTAGTTTCTAAATCCAATAATATTAGAACCAAATTGTGTTCAAATTAGCTTTGGAATAGTCAACTAAATCACCTTCCTTCGCCATGGATTGAATGTAAGTGGATCCTCGTATTTCGTGGGGTTCAAATGAACTGCTGGTGTACAAGCCAAAACGATCCAACCTGCAGGGATTGTATAATCTGTACCACCCACATTTCATATAAAATGAGCATATATACATTAAACATAGATGAATTTGGTTTATTGGACTTAAACCTGCCTTTTATTTCTTTATCTTTGACCACTTTCCTGAAAATTGCAGGAACAATATTTCCAAGCCTGATGGTTTCATTGATAACCTGATGAAAAGCCATTGATTTATATATTAAATCTCTTTGTGAAGAAACAGTAGTGAAATCTATATATATAGTGTTAAACAAACTCACCATATGTGTGAAAGTCAATTGATTTATATTCTTTCCAAGTGATTCCGGAATCCTTTGTTTCTCTTTCCCTTAAAATTGTTTCATGTTCTTGCTGGTGGGAGAGCCATGCATGTCAATTATTCAAAGAAAATAAACAAATATCAGAATAGCAATCAAGACTTACTGTCAGTTCAGCTAGGGCCAGAGGGTTGCTTTGAAGATACTGAAGAGCTAATACAACAGCGGAAGATGCAGATTCAAAAGCAGCAAAAGGAAGCGCAAACAACAAATCTAATGCTGTCTGTTCTGATAGGATGGTTCCAGCTTTGTTCATCTCTTCCATTACCACATCCAGAAAATCTTTGTCTTGTTTCTTTGTTAACGTCCCACGCCTCTCCTCCAACATGATTTTGATTATCTTCATTGCTTTGTTACGACCCTGTAGACATTTCCGGTAAGCAGTTCCCGGAATGTTTAGAGGAAAAGAAATTAAACCATCCAAGAAAGCTGAATAGCATCCTCTTAGCTTCTCATTATTACAACCAAAAAGCTTCCTCGCAGTAAAATCATATATCATCTGTAAGAAAAGAGAAAACCTGTCATGAATCATGATTTTTAGCTAAATTTAATCAAATAAAGCGTGTTGGAACTTGGAACCAAAAGTTATAATACAGTTGATATAGCCTGTTTCAATTCCACTGAAGGTTGTTGACAAGACCATAACCGCAGATGTTTGCTTGTTAGTTCCTCCATTTCAGAAACATGTTTTTCTTTCGAGGATTCAGATCCAAACAGGTTCAAAACCAAATTTCTAAGGCACTTGTGGAGAAAACCATGACTGGATAAAACATTTTCCTTGCCGACAATATCAGCAAAGCTGTCCATGTACCAACTTTGAACCAGTTTCCCTTCTTGTTGGAAAATGAAACGGTTAACATCACGATCAGTGGAAACAACAATCTGTCGACCAACCAAACTAGTTTTAAACAACGAACCGTACCAGAAAATATAGAATTTAAAACGATTAAGACAATGATAAACAAACCTCACGTGTCATTACATAATTTGCATTACCAATTCATGCATTATATACACAACCTGTTGGTTCTCTTTTTGATGAATGGTGCAACATCGGAGGTGGTGTAAGGACTAAAGAACTGAAAAGACTCGCCCACAACCGGAAAACCCATGGAACCTGGTGGGAGCTTGCCATTGCACCTTGGGTTCTTCCAGTGGTATATCCATAGCACAATGCTTAAAAACAAGACTATCCAGCAAAGCAGGGGATGCGACATTTTTGGTTTCAATGGAAGTAAAGAAGAGGTACAGCTGTATAAATAGCATCGCATTGTGACCAAGTTTTAATACAATTTTTATAACATAATCTTAGTCTGACATTGGGGCTGACGGTGTTGACGGTGTTCATTATTGTCTCATTGGATGGTTTTGAAAGTAGATTTCATATTTACCGTCTTTTGAATCTCGAATGTCACCGGCGGCTATAGTTCATTCTTCTGCATGTTTCGATCTCAATAATGGAAGAGAGAAATCAATTAAGATTAAGAATTACTTTTACCATTAAACACTAGCATTTCCATTCAGGTTGCATGTAATTTTTTTAATTATTATTTAAAATGTTCGGTTTTTAATTTTTAGGAATTAAAATTTTAAGATTTTTCCTTCTTTCTCTAACTTTTAAAAAGCAGCACCCGCGAACTCATATCTTTCTGTATCGATAACAATACTAATGTAATCGAGTTAAATTCAATCCGCTTGTGATATTTAATAATACTATGAGAATGTTTTAAAAAAATATCTTATTATTTTAAATTATATTTTACTTTAACATAAAATAATATTATTATTCTAATAGTTTAAATATTGGTTAAAGCAAAATCAAAATTATATTTTTTATTAAAGAAAAATATTTAAGAAATGGCAATATAAGTATAACGTGCGATGAAACTATGAAAAATGAATTAATAATTAAATTTTAAATTTGTTAAAAACTAAAAATATTGAGAATAATTTGATAAATAAAGGAATTGTTTTTGGGGTTAAGATTTAAAGTTTAAATAATAAAAACTAAAGGATGAGATTAGTATAAAACAAGCATTCTTTGGTAATCTTACGAAAGAGGTGTTAAATGAGATTATTCTTTGTATTAGAAATGTAAGCAGAAGTATTATGAATGATTTTGTATTAAAAATCGGATTATATTTATTTTATTCAAAAAATGAGAAAATTAATTTATACATTAGATCAAAAAGTAAACATGTATTTCTATTAAAAATTTCATCTATTTATGATGTTAAAAAAATTGATCTTTGTATGTGAGCATGGTTCACATGACATATCGTGTGTCACTATTTGATTATTTTACCGGTTAAATCAATTTTTAACAGTATAAATAAATAAATAAAAATTTTAACAAAAAAAATCAATTTTCTCTTTAATCTAAATATATAAAAATTATTTTTTTAGTAGAAAAATCAAAATACAATTTAAGTCTTAATAAAAATCTTCATAATATTTTTACTAAAATTACAAAATTAACGAGAACCAAACGTGATGTAATATTCCAAAATCTTACATTATCCCGAAATTGTGTTACAAAAAGCTATGTCAAACACGACTCCAACTAGGAAAATAAGAAAATGCTTAAAAAGTATAGGGATTAGTTTGACTTAAATTTTTCTTTTGAATTGATGATTAGATCAGTTTTTCATTACAGTTTAATGTTCAAAATGCTACAAATCAATAACATTAATGATTTTTTTCATACCTTGCATATAAGTTATTATTTTTATAATTTATCTTAATACTAATTAGGAAAATGATTAAATTAGATAAACTCATAGTAATATTGACCAACAAAACTTTAGTTTATTGGTTAAGACTAGAGGTGCTCATGGGCCGGCCTAAGTTCAAGTCGGGACAATGCAAGGTATTTAGAAATAATCTTTAAAGTGTGAGTTTGAATCAACCTGAAAAAATGGATTTACTTTTTTTATCCAATCTCAACTCAATTTAAGAAAGGTAAATATGCGTTCGACCCAGGCGCTCATATTTAATTTTTTTTATATTAACTTTTATTTTAAAATATAATTTTTTAGATTAACTTATAATATATTAGCTTGGATTGATTTAATATACATGTGATGGGCTTTTCAGTTCTACAAGTAGAGTTTTTTTTTTTTGAATATATTGGTGTGATTACATGGTAGTATCTGTTCATACTTTCTTAACCCTTTGACAACGCACACACACCTTGCACACACAGGCGCTCGAACCCGGAACTCCTAGGATGAACAACATCCTCTTTTCTACTGGAGCCACTTGTTGGGTTCAATTCTACAAGTAGAGTTAAAAATTCATCACGTGTTTAATTTATTTATTATTTATTTTTAATTATTAATTAAAAACACATATTCTTAAATCCGTTTGTGAAATTAAAATAATTCTATTCCTAATCTATCGAATAATTATCTTATTGACTACTACCTCAATGCTATCGTTGCACTTGAATCAAAGCATATAATCTTAACATTAATTTTAATTTCACAACTACAATATACAATATTGATATCCTGCAGTGAAAAATGTTTTATGTGTCTATGTGTACGAGCAACCAAAACTTTGTTCAGCATGCGTTTTGAAATCCAATAGATGGTCGAATTTGTAAGATTATTAATTTTTAATTTAATTGATTTAATTTTTAATTCAATTTTAATTAAATAAATTATTAAAAATCATAAAAATATAAAATTCGGTTCAACCGATTTTTTATCCCGCTTCGAAATAATGGATTACTGTGATGTAATCACAAAGCAACGAGAAATGTAAGCCTTCACCTATCCTGAATACAACAAAACTGTGATGTGCTGAAAACTATTTAGGTAACTCATGCAATGGATTAGCGTCAGCCTCCAAATCCATCTATAAAACAGTCTAAAAATACCAAATGAACGAACAATTAAGAGACAAAACTGAGCAAGAAAATCAACCAAAATTTAGATAAATAAAAAAACCAGTCATGGCGGTTGTGAAATCCCTGGTGTGTCACAGTTCAAAAGCTGCAGTTTTGCTTCTGCTTCTGGTTGTAGCCTCAGTGCAGACCCAACCGAGTAAGGCACAGCTGAGCTGCACAAATCAACTCATCAACCTGAATGTGTGCGCACCCTTTATGGTGCCCGGTGCCACCGAGACCCAGCCTAGTTCCCTGTGTTGTGGTGCACTCCAAGCTGTGCAACATGATTGCCTCTGCAGCACTCTCAGGATTGCTGCTCAGCTTCCTTCTCAATGCAATCTCCCACCACTCTATTGTGCCACCTGACATGCAAGCAAGCTGTTAGAATATATATGGCTGCAGTTTTATTTTTCTTTTGTAACGTGTGTCACCATATGTGACAAAGCAAATGCAATGGAGATCAAAGTTATAATTAGTACTTGGAAATAAAAGTATCTTAAAAAAATCAGTTTAGCTTCATTGATTCGTACAACTATTTTTAAGACACCACATTCAATTTTGGATGAATCAATTGTATCAATAGTAACTTGAACCGATAATAGATTGAACCAATTAAATTAAGACTAAATTTTAATGATTTTAATTTTAAAAGTAAAATTAAAAATCATTATATGTCTCATCTATTTATTTTTTTACTATTAATTAAGAACCAATGATAAATTTTTAATTCCGTTTGTAAAATTAAAAACTTCAAATTTGATGAGACGAAATGCATGCATGCATGTTTATTACTTTTGGCTAAAAGAAATTTACATTAGAACTGACATAATTCAATTTCATATAATCCGAAATTTTCTTTAAAAAAAAAAATACTTGAACTGAATTGCTGAGTCAGTGCCAGATCAGGGGCAATATCTCCAATGATATTCCTGTTGAAGAATATGATTTATGTGGATAGGACAGTAAATTTACAAGGAGTAGGGAAGGCCTATGTGAGGGACCATCCCATGTCCTTTTCTTCCTTCTTTAATCTAATCTAACCTAATCCGATTTAATAAAGAATATTGTGATATGAAAATGCTAAAGGATTGATTTTTAACGTGAAATTTGTTGGTATTTTTAAAAAATATAATAAAATATTTAAATGTAAGCAGTGGGCAACAATAATAGAAACAGATTGGTCCAAAAGAAAACATTCTGCTTTCCATTATTGCTTTGTGGTGACTAAAAATGAGAACGTGATTCCTGACATTAATTCACCCATGGCGGAAATCTGCTTTTCTTTTTATTCTTTTCACACGCACCCATATTATAAGAATGCTTTGCACGCAGTTGTAGTTTAGACAAATTGTCAAACCACGTGAAATTTGTTTATTTATTTTTTATTTATAAAATCAATGTTTTTAGACTTTCAACTTCAAACATTTTATTAAAATATGATTTGATGAGAAGGAAAGGGAATCACGAATTTACCATCACTAATATTATTAAAAGTCAATTCATTTGTATTGTTAAAAATTTACGCGGTTGATGGGATAACAATAATGCGATTGATGTAACCCAAACCAAAGTCACACCTGAATCAATGGACACCCTTAGTCATCAGGCCAACACACGGGATTCTTATCCGGTATAACTTTAATCACCATTTACAAGCATAGTTTTGACAATCGATAGATGGGTCCTATACATTTAAATGGTGATGATTATTGTATTGAAAAGCAGCGGATAAAAAAGTATCTAGTATGATCCCAACCTGACGGAATAATCAAACAACGATATGTGGCGTGCTCTTACGTACAATCATATTTAAACCTAAACTCTCGAAGATGTGATTAGCAATTTATTATAAATTTTTGAAGTAGTATTATCGTTAAAAAAAAAAAAAAAAAAAAGTGAACACATGGGTTATTTAGACGGGGAATTCATGTGCATAAGTCGAGCCAAATAATTAATGCTTTTAATTTCGACTTAGAAGACGGAAGAAAGGTTTTGTTTTATGATTGTGTCGTTTTATTAGTTAATTCAATGTCATCCTTCACAATGATATGTAAATTAAATCTTGTGCTATTAATAATTAGGAAGGTATGCCGAAAATATACTCACCGGCCATCCCCATGGCCAGCCAATCCCTCTTATTTAACAATTCAATTCAGTCCTTAGATTTAATACTATATTGTATGTACTTGTCATATTTATATGAAGTTTTGAATTAATTATATTCACCTTAACAATCCATAATATAGTTTACGCTTTGAACTTTGTTGATCTGTATATTATCAATTTAAATAGAATTTTGTTGAATTATATACAGGGATTATAATAAATTTAGATTCAATTTGGTCCTTATTCTTTTCTTGAGTTAAAATTAAATTACTTAATCTTTCAAAAAGAGTCAAATCACTTTTTTAATTTATTAAAACCTTAGTTTTTTTTTTTAATGATGTTGGCATGAAAATCTGCATGATAATTCATACATATTTCATGCTGACACGACATTATTTTTTTCTATGCCATGTCAACAACTAATTTAAAATTTACAATAATATTCAAAATTCAAAAACAGATTATAAACATGAAGTATATATGGATTGTCAAATGGGCAACCATGAGGGGTGTAACTAAAATGAGATAATTGCATTTATAGCCTCTCTCTAAATTTACAAAATTCAATTTAGTCCTTTTTAACCTTTGATTGAAAAAATTATAATTTTAGTCCTTTTGAAAAATTAACAATTTAATTTAAATATTTTAATGCAAAATTTTTAGCTTTGATCCCTCAAAATTTTATAATTTTATCTTAGTCCCCTAAACAAAATTCTTAACTTCGCCCTCGTTACCATGTTTAAAATTTTGACGCTTTAATCAATATTTCTGTTAAAAAATAAAAATTCAACTCTTGTTAAAAAATTTGAGAATATTTTTTATAATTACAAATTTAAAATCACACCAATTTTTTTTTTATAATTATTTTATCATTTTACTACAATACAAATATAACACTATCACCGTAGAGTTGGTAAAAAAAAATATTCCACTGAGAATAATAACCCTACATATATAAATGTATATATTCCATGCACACTCATATTAACGTGCCCTTTTTCGTCGTTGTCAAGTGGAGAATATTAATAAACTTTATCCTTTTTCTTTCCTCAAAGACTCCATTAACCCTCCTTCTTCTTCTTCTTCTTCTCTCTCTCTCTCCCCCTTAAACCTGAAGAAAATGGTGACCTCTTCTTTCATCTCTCCTCAGCTCTGCTTCATTTACCATCTTCTTCTCTACAATTAAAAACCCTTTCTCCACACCAAATAATAATAATCTTGTTTTTGATCTTCTTCAAAGCTTTTTCCTTTTCTTTTTATGGGGGCTGGTGTTTCTTCTGATCTTGATGCTCAAAAGGGTACTAAAAATTTTGAATTAAAAACAGGTCTTGACGATGTCCCTGAAAGTTGCATATCATCTATATTCATGTACTTAGATCCCCCAGAGATATGCAAATTAGCGAGACTTAACAAAGCATTTCGTGGAGCTTCCTCGGCTGATTTCGTATGGGAAACCAAACTGCCATCAAATTTCAGGTACCTGGTTGAGAAAGTTCTTGGTCGGAACCCAGATTCTTTGTGCAAAAAGGAGACTTTTGCTAGACTTTGTAGCCCTAATCGTTTCGATGGTGGCAACAAGGTAGTCTTTTTTTCTTCCTCTTTTTATTCTCTTTCTTGTTCATGCCATCAACGATAAAAAAAAAATGTAAAATGAGTTTTTTTTTTTCCGATTCGTAGGAAGTGTGGTTGGATAAAAACAGCGGCAAGCTTTGCTTGTCGGTATCGGCCAAAGCAATGAAAATAACAGGGATCGATGATCGGAGATATTGGAATCACATTCTCACAGAAGAATCCAGGTAATAATACCATAAGTATTTCTATATTTTTCCTTTGGTTGAGTTTTTAACCCTCAAATAATAGAAATATTGTGCTCGATTTATCTATGCTTACTCTTATTTCGGATTTTATCTCTCAACATTGAAAAAAATATTAAAAATTTTAAGGCGAATATGTCTAACTATTAAAAAAAATGTGAGTGCTTTATTTTTATGGATTCGAACTCGTAACGTTATATAATATTAATAAGTGAAAACATTATCACTTAATCCTAAACTCACCTCCCTCGACAACCTACAATTGTATAGGAATTTTTTTAAAAGCAATTCTATATTGGAATATGTTCGTCATCAAGGGGTGTTATATATTTTGCCATGCCATTATGATAAAATGGGAAGAAAGAAAACAACATTTCTAGTTTTCAAGATGGGATGCTAAAACAGAAAAAAAGGTATAAAAGCATTTCGTATTGGACTTGTTAACTTTTTCTTGCAATTTGGTCCTTGAATTTCTTTTGGTTATCTAAAAATTTTTGTATATTTTTTTGCTTGGTCCCTGAACTTCGATTTATGATGTCGAACTATAAAACTATATCATATCATCAACTGAAAATTAAAAAAATTCACGTGATGACTTATTTTAGAGTATCACATCATCATTTCTTAATGAAATCCAATTCCAAAGATAAAATTGAGAAACTATCAAGTTCCATGATTAGTGTGGGAAAAAAGCTTAGGGACCAAATTTAGAAAAATTTTTCCAAAATTTGAGACTAAATGTTGGCTTTTATCCCAAAGAAAATACCTCATAGATTTTTTATCTCCTTTTCCTTTTGATGGAAAACACAGTAATGTTTGCAACTTGCTCTTGTGACCCTGAAAGAGACTACAACCAAAAATATAATATTATATTGCAAAGTTGATGCCTTACCTAATGAAAGTTATGGATATACATTTATATGCATCCCTAGGAGCTTGTAAAACTAACATTATCTAATTTTAGAAGCAAAAGGTAAGAGCTCCATTGTATTTGAAAATTACACTTTCAATTTTTAATTGCCAACTTGTTTAATATCCTTACACGTCATATAAATAAATATATAGTTAACATATATATTAATTGTAATATGCATATGTATAGATTCGAGACAGTGGCATATCTTCAACAAATTTGGTGGTTCGAAGTGGTCGGGGAATTGGAGTTCCAGTTTCCACCAGGATCATACAGTGTATTCTTCAGGCTGCACTTAGGCAAACCCTCGAAACGATTCGGTCGACGGGTCTGCAACCTAGATCAAGTTCATGGTTGGAACACAAAGCCTGTAAGGTTTCAACTCTCAACATCGACCGGCCACCAAATCTCGTCAGAATGTTATTTGTACGAACCTGGAAACTGGGTTCATTACCATGCGGGTGATTTCGTCGTTGACGACTCGAATCCCACGACGAAAATCAAGTTTTCGATGATGCAAATCGATTGTACACATACAAAAGGAGGTCTTTGTGTAGATTCTGTGTTCATGTACCCTAGTGAGTTTAGGCAGATGAGATTTAAGTAAATTATAAGAGAGGCTTTTATACTAATTAGTAATTAAATCAAAATGTTTTTTTTTTTACTCATCTTTATATTTTGTCCACGAGGATATAATTTGGGCACGTGTTTTATTTTTCATGTTGTTAATGTTTCAAAAAATGTCCTGGGTTACTTTTGCAATATTTTCTTTGTATAGTGAATTTGACATTAATTATGTTTTATTTGGTGGGTTAACCCATCTTTTTCATTTATGTTAAAAATATGATATTATCTTCTTAAATATTGCATCTTTTCAAATTAAATAAACTATATGAATAGCCGATTCCTCTTATTTATAAGTTGGAGAGGGGCTATGTACTATGAGTAGTTCTAGGCATTGTGTCATTATACTTTACTTTAGCATAATTTGATTAACTAATTTTACAGTTCATTAATTAGTTAAATTAGGTAATACCATTAACTAATCCGGTTTAAATGTTGACATGGGTTTTTTAGGGAAATTACTTTTTTCGAGAAAAAAAATTCATGTCAACATGATGAGTTGGAATGGGTGTTCCATGTTAATATTTTAACCGAAATAATTATTACTGTTAAATATTTGGACTGATTAATTATATTATAAAAGTAGAAAGATTATGCTATGCCAAATTAAAATATAGGGACTAAATCTCAATTTAAATATGATAGAGGGACCAAACCATAATTTGACCTTTACCTTGGAAGAAATTTAGACGATTGGGTTCGAAATTGGGCCAAATCATTGAGTGGTGAGGAACAATTCAACCACGTTGGCGTTATTATCTATAGCCCCAATGGCCCGCCCCATCATTGTTGTTTGATTTATAGAGCAGTGCCAGTTGGCTAGTTTTACTTTGGTTAAAATATGTCATAGGTCCCTGTACTCTTCATAGATTTTAAATTTAGTCTATACTTTTATTCCCAAGAATTTAGTCCCTCTACTTTTCAGATTTCAAAATTCAACTTCAATTGTTAACACTGTTTTTTTTTTTTTTTTTTTTTTGTTAAATTTGTTGATTTGATATTTCGAAATAAAAAAAATACTCACTTAATAACAATGTAACTAAAAAAATTACATTGTAATAAACCTGAATAAAATAATCTTTATAATGTTAACAATTTGACCTAAATTTTGAAATTTGAAAAAGTACGGAACTAAATTCTTAGAAATAAAATATAAGGACTTTTGTTGGATGATTTTCATCAAAGGGTAAAATTTGATTAAAATATGCCATTAGTCCCTATACTTTGATAAAATTTGAGATGTAATCCATGTACTTAAAACATTAAAAATTAAACCATCCTACTTTTTTTTATTTTAAACTTTTAATCCACTTATTAAAGTCGTATGTATTTTTAATCTAGATTTGTCGATTTAGCATGTTAAATTAGGTTGTTTTCATGTGATGTGACATATAATTGACAAAAAATAAACATATTAAATTGATAAATTTTAACATCAATGGCCAACAAGATAATGAGTAGGAAGGTTAATTTTTAAATTTTTAAAATTTAAGGATTAAATCTCAAATTCTATAGAAGTACAAGGACCAGTGACAATATTTAACCATGAAAATTTTACGATTGAAAGAAACAACAATCATTTGTGTGCATTTTTCAAGTTTTTTTTTTAACAACCCATCAATGATTTCATGATCCAAAAGACGAAGGACTAACTCACCTGTCTCTTCAAAATGTCAAATATTTGCTGGTGACAAGTTTCTTTCATTTGATAATGGTTTATGGTGGGGAAGCAAATTCCATTGCTTTAGGGGTAAACTATATGAACGGTGAGTCAATTATGTTGGTATTTTTATTTTAGTTATTTAATTTTAAAAAAAATTAATTTTAAGTGTTAAAGTTTGAATTCGTTTTTATTTTGATCACTCGATAACGAAAAGCTTTTTTTGTAAATGGTACAATAGCACATTTAGTCTTCAATACTTACACATTTTAACAATTTGATCCTAATACTAAATAATTCAACAAATTTAACTTTTCACATTCATAAGTTCTAGCAATTTTGTCCTTAAACACATCTTCATCATAAATTGAAATTATAAAAACGAAAAAAATTGAAAATTGTCTGTAAGGGGTCATTTTTTGGTGAGGAATTGCTTTTCTTTTTCAGCTGAGAAATGGATAGTCTCCTTCCGTTGAAGCAGATGGAGAACAAAACATGGACATTCCAAAGGGAATAAGGGATAAGAAGTTGCTCCAGAACCTCTCAAAATTGATTAAGTACAAAAAGAACATTGTGTTTTTTTCGTATTCATTTAAGGTGTTTTTGGAAGGGAGAGACGTTAAGTTTACATACATGGATTAAGGAAGTGGTGGCGGAGGAGCGAGTGGCTCCCACCTTTCCCAACAGAGAAACCCTTGCCCCATTAAATTTTTTGTTGTTTTCATAATTTCTATTTATGACGAAGATGCGTTTGAGGACTAAACTAATAAATTTTATAAATGTGAAAGGTTAAATTATTAAATTATTCAGAATTAAAATTAAATTGATAGAATATGTAAGCAGTGATGATTAAATGTGTTATTATTCCAGTTACAAATAAACTTTTAGTTGTCAATTTAATGGTAGGTGACGAAAACAGCAGCAAATTCAAACACCAGTGCCTAAATTAAAAAATTTTAAAGCCAGATGACCAAAACAAGAATGTGGTGACCATTTGTTCAATTTTCCCTTGTTCTATTTGTTTATTTATTATTCTTTCCTCAATTGTCCCAATCATCTATTTCTTAAAACAACGCCCTTTTGTCTGTTTTTTGGGGTTAATTTTTCCAAGAAAAGCTTTTTAAAATATTTAATGACAAATAAAGTTCAATTACTTACAAATCCCACATAAAAATAGAAACTTTTTTGTCCCAAAATAAAACTATTTGGAAGGTTGATTAAAAGAGGGTTTCAATTCAATTTCCTGACATTTTTAGCTTTTGGCTTTGGATCTATCGCTTGCCCCGCGCCCCCCCCTCCCCCCCAAAAAAAAAAAAAAGAAGGTACTTTCCCAATTCTTCTCCTTTTAACTTCACCCTTCACTGAAATTTAGGATTTGGGTTTTCATCATTATATCTGATAATCTATAATGTTTGCATGATTGCTTGCATTATTATAACTTATTTCTTTGCCTCAAAAAAAAAAATCATCTTTTGTCGCTTTTTTGGTATTGGGTATTTCCTGTATGTTCTGTTTAATCTTCCTTTTGATTAGTTTTTAATATGTTTACAGCTTAGGGTAATAATTTTGTATTGATCTTCAATGAAAACCCAGAATAAAGGTTCTTTTTTTTAATCTTTTGTTGCTTATTATAGACAATTGTGAATCGGGATTTCTGATATTTTACAGCTATTGCTGAAGCTATACAAAGGATCCAAAAATGGATTATTGTGGTGATTTTATAGAATTGCTTGGACCTGATATTTCTATGAAGATTCTCATGAATCTGGTTAACCCTTCTCATCTCATTAGGGTTAGCTTGGTTTCTAGTTCTTGGCATCAATTTGGTAAGCAAATCAATGTCTTTGGTAGAATTTAGCTTGGTGTTCTATTATATATCGAAGAATCAGTATTGATTAATTCGATAGGATCGGTTTTATTCATCTTGCAGTGATTGAGAATGGTCTCGGTAAACAGCTTTGCCTGAAATTACTTCCTGAAATTTCCGGTATTTTTCATACCATTGAGATGAACAACTTGATAGATACCGTTGGACATAAAGAGAATGATTGTAATGAGTTGGAATGTCTTAGGAAGAATCATAGAATCTATACCTTGTTGGCCCGAGCGTTTAACCCTTTTGTAAGAAAAGATTGTATATCAGAGGCCATTATTGCATCGAGCACAGATAATTACCCAGAGGAAAGCATCCATAATACTTTGGAGCCGTTTGATAGAATAGACACCAGAGCATCGTATTGGTCGAGTGAAGGGCAAAACGATCTTGCCGTCCCCGAGACTTTACTTTATAAGTTGATGACCAAGATGTGTATTGTTACAGAAATCCATGTTCATCCATTCCAAGGTTTTAACTCTAAATTGCCGTGCTTGTCTTTTGCATGTCCAACTTGCCTTTAGTGAAAGCCTTAGAATTGACAGAATTATGTTTGTGTATCAGCTTATTTTCAGTACGGCTTCCCAATATACTCGTCTAAGGCTGTCAGATTTAGAATGGGTCATAAATTGCAGAGTGAAATGACGGATAGTTCATCTTCTAGTAATAAATTGGCAGATGATGAGTTCATTTGGACATATACTTCACCAGAATTTCCAATGGTTCAGGTGAGCTTCGTGTCGACCAGCTGGATTAGGCTTTCGTTTTAAAGTTATCTGCTTCATTTAATGGATCCAATAATGTATTGCCAGGAAAATTGCTTACAAAAATTCAAGCTACCAGAGCCTGCTCTTTGCATTGGAGGATACATGCAAGTTGAGTTACTCGGTAGAGTTCAGAAACAAGAAATGGATGGTTTATATTATATATGGTTCTCTCTTTCTCTCTTTTAACTTTTTCCAATCACTGAGATGTAGATTGCAAATCATACTTTAATTTAAGCTTTAATAAATTTAGAATGATCTATTGCTGAATATGTAAAAATTGGTTCGAGCCTTGTGCAGTATCTCCCATGTTCAAGCCGTTGGACGACCGCTTTTACCAAGGTTCAATATAGAGATGCTTGATTCATCAGGGAGGTGTGCTTTGAAGTACTTGCCTGAAACAGGGAAATGTACGCTTTCTTCACAACCACTTACACGAGAAAACGGTGCATCTTCTCGTTTTCGTACATTCACTGCAAGATTAATACAGAGAGGCACAAGAGGTTGGGAACGAATGTTGTTGAATACATTACTTCAGGCAAGGGCAGGTCATGCTAACGATGCGGATGATGAACCACCCCCTGAGAATTTTTAATAACAGTTAGCAGTATGGTTTCTGTATTTCTGCTTGCCCTGACATTAGATTCTGTTACTGCAAATAAGAAGATAGTGAACCTGAAAAAACTGACTGGAGATCCTGTATCAAAGTTTTTATACATTTTGTTGCTAAAGTGATGTAATCGAGCTGTGATGAGCAAAATATGAGCCATGCATGTATCAAATGGAGGTTAAATTTAATGACCATCCCGTATTAAAAGCAAATTGTATTTTACTCACTCTACTAGAAAAAAAATGAATAAATTAAATTTCCGAATCTCATATCAAAAAGTAAATTAAATTTTGTTAAAATTTTTATTCATTCTATTAAAAATTGATCACTATATGTCAACATAAAATATAATGTCTGATTATTTCATTAATCATATCATTTTTTAATAGTACAAAAAAATCGATTTATTTTTTATTTTAACATAAAAAGATAAATTTACTCGTTTTGAATAAAAGACCATGTAAACTCAAAAATCTCTATGATACTTTTACCTTTATAGACCCTGTTAAAGCAAGCCTCCACAACTATTTAACAACGGAGATGGCAAAGAAATATGAAGGTGGGCAGTGAAACATGTAAAGCATCAGATTAATAGGAAACAGAATCTGTTCTCAAGTTCGTTCAATAGATTACACTTGCAAGACTTGAAAACTGGAAAACCTTGAAAGAGTAAGGGGGGGGGGGGGGGAAGAAAGAAAATGATCACTAAATCCCTACTTAAAGCACAAAGTAATGTCACAACAATGCCATATTGAAGAGGCAGGGAAAGAAAAAACAATAGGGAAGAAAAGGGCCGTTGTTTCAAATGCTCTGTACATCGATTTGCCCAGTACTCACCCGACAGAAGAGCCATTAATTGGGGCCATATTACGTTAGTCATGCTTTCCAGCCATAACCAATATTATCGTCGAGTTCGTTGTTAAAAAACCCGTTATCAAGGAACTCTTGAGCTATATCCGAAACTATATCCTCCTGCAAATGAAGAGTCTGAGGCAAATCAGGTGCTCTCTGGTTGAATCCAGTGTTACCACCTGCTGCTGAGGAGTCGTTGTTCGAAGCACCTTTAAAACTGTTGCTTCGACTCGGAGCAGGCCCTGCTACACTTCCGGATACATTAGAGGTAGCTGCAGCTGGGGCAGCAGTGTTGTTACCGTAGCCCATTCCATTTCTTCCCACACTAGCATTCCCATTCTGCCCACTCAGGGACTGCTGTTGCTGTTGAACTGCAGTATTGTTATTAGACACATCATGGTACAGCTGTTGCATCATTTGTTGTTGTAAAACCTGGTTACCCTGAGGCGACTGCAGATGGTTCTTCTGCATTAAGTTACCACTAAACTGTTGTTGCTGCTGCTGCTGTGGAGTTGGTAACAGGGGACTTGATAAGCCACTAACAGGAAGACTCTGGATGGATCCCGGTAACACGGCAGCAGGCCCTTGGAAGTTTGAAGATGGATTCTGGTTAGAACTATTGAAGGAAGAGGCTTCCTGATGAAGTGAGTTAGGGTTTGAATTCATAGAGTTCTGCCTACTAAGCAGATTCTGGTAGTTAGTAAGTGCCAAAGCAGCTTGTGCTGAACCACTTAAAGTTCCTCTACCGACCATGTGATGGTTGTTGCCTAATGGGCTGTTTATTCCTGGATGTAATGCCATTAGCTTATTCAGCGTATTCCTATCGGTTGGCAGACCCTGAACATTTGCCAACTGCTCCATTTCCTGCATTTTTTGCATTTGGAGCTTGGCTGCACTGGCATGTCGAGGATAGTTTTTCAAGCCATCTGCAAATATGGTTTTTAAGCAAACAAAATTATTATATGCCTTAACTGAATACCACCCAATCAACAAAAAAAGTAAGCTTGAAATTATTATATTCTTGAAAGTAATAAAAAATGAAAACATGTCACGTTATAATTGGAGTTAAGAGCAGTCGCATATAAAGTACAATTCCATGATTTTAACCAGTTGGTGTGATGAACAAAATAAAACTATCAAAATGTTAGAGGTCAGTAAGGCAAATGCACAACTTACCAATTGCCCCAACCTTGTGTTCCCGACAAAAATCTATTAGATCTTTCATGCTACTTACAACCTCAGCGATCTATAACAAATTATGCCAAACTGTAAGGAAACTCAAAATTAAATATCTATTTACTGAAATTTAAATGCAAAAGGCTAAAACTTTACCTGCAAACATCTGACATATCTTTTCGAAAAACCCAAGTCATTCAATGACTGTGACTCCAAACTCTTCACAAGCTGTCGTCCAACCGTCAGGACCCTAAGAGAAGTAGCCATGTAATCATGTTGAATCAGCAAAATTCTAACGAGTAATGACCAAGTAATAGCAAAAGCACTCACTTAAACCTGAGTTAAAACAAAAAGGACGCCCGCAGGGGGGGGGATTCAAGACCGTCCAAAATAACTTTTTGGATGCCTCTGGCTAAATGGCACTCAAGGACGGCTACAATTTTAAAAAATTCGGTTTTTGGAGCAATGTATCCCTTGAAATCTCAAGGGCTCTAACAAAATGAATCTGGTAAGTGACAATGTGACATTATTCATCACAAAGAATGAATTTCACATTAGTACAATCAACTCACATATTGCTGTTTGTTTGTAAGTCCTGCTGAGAAACCCCCTCAGATCCACCTTCAGATATTGTGCTCTGGCATTTCTGTGCAACCTGAAGTAACTGGTTTACCTACATAATTTATGAGGTTCAAGTTGCATCAGAAGTCCTTAAAGAACTTAAACAAATGAGCATATGATCAAATATGTTAAGCCAATATATATTTTAGGAAGTGTTTTCCGAACAGAGGCAGAATACATAAACCTGGTACACATACCGAATGCAATTTTAGAGATTAGAAAAATAAAATAAAGTGGCAAAAACAATGTAAATCTTTGCCCTGTTAAAGGTGAACGTCAAGTCAATAACATTATTTTGGGCTTTCTTGTTAGTATCCTTAATATTATCAACATATTCAGAACAATATTAACATTGTGTTTGGATGTGAAGGGGCAAAAATAGAGTAGAGCAGAATGGAGTAAAGGGTTTAACCTACCTTGTTTGGATTATTTTATCCCTAACCTATCTTATTTGACCTAAATCCACCTCATTTTGGAAGTTACCTCAATTGGAAGGGTTTGTATTAGAGTACTCCCAATCCTTTGAAAACTTATTTTACTTACGGTTTATATACAACATAATAGCACGTAAACCCCTCTAGCTTTCTCTACTCTACTCTTCTCTCCATTGCCAAATAACGTAGAGAAGGCTTGTTATTTATACTCATGTCACTTTTCACCTCATTTACTCCAAAATCTTTTACCTTCAGATCCCAAACACGTTGCTAAAAAATTCTAACTCCTCCGTTTCCATTTCATAGGATTTAATTACCATTAAATCTTTCAATCTTTCAGGCTTCCTCCGCTAGTTCTTCGTCTCTCAATTTCTTTTGTTCCTCCCTAACTGTTTCTGCCTATTCTATCTCTTTCCCCTACTTTTTCTACTCAATTTGGTATCAGTGTTGGGCAAATCCAAATAAAGAAAACAAGGCAGGAATAAAATGACATCACTTGCTGATTATTCAAGCAAAGATGTTAGCCATAGTCACCGACTTTCAGCTGTCCTACTCATACAATTTCTCTTCTTTCTTTGAAAACATAACAAGAACTGTGTACTAATATAAAACAATAATTAACTCTAGTACTAACAAGAGTCTGATATCTACAAAAAAAAAAAAAAAAAAGAGAATCATCTTAAGGAACGTAAACCAAACAATTTGTATCGTTACATTTATTATAGAAATAAAATTAGATTTCTTAAAAATGCAAGAGAAATAGCAAAGGAGTAATTGTGTATTTGCAGAGGAATCACCGATAAGAAGTTAGAGCTAATAAGATGCAAGTTTTAGTACCTGAGGTGCAACCAAACGACGCGGAAAAAGTTCTTCATGTCTACGTGCGCAGAATTCCCAAGACAATATCTGCAAAAAAAAAAAAAAGTGCCAATAGGTTATTCCCTAAAATAACAGCATTAAAAACTGCAAAATGTGAAAAAAAAAATTAGTTAACCTTTAAATCCTGAGTGAATATGATGCGAAGCTGCCCCTCACGAACAACACGAAGCTGCTCGTATACACTCTCCTGAACTGCTTTTCCATATTCCAACATCATTATTCCAGAAGGGAATCTAATCTCACGGGGCATGTCCAAAAACAGAAGCTCATCAACTACTCCACTACCAAATTTGATTTCATTAAGTCTGGGAAGTACTTCAAAAGTAGCTTCTGTAAATATAAGAGTATTGATTTAGGTCAGAATCAAATGATCGGATGCCAAGTAGCAAGAGTGATTATAAGTGACTTCTGAAGTAAAAACATGGATAGAAGCCGCAAGCATAGGCACATGTCCTCTAACTAATAAGACAAAATAAGCATAAACAATGAGTCCATAAATCCAGATATGTTATGAATCAATACTTATTAATTTCAAGTTACTGGTATACAATATATTGTCTAATTGAGAAAAAAAATGAGAGAGCTTATTTGAGGAAAGTTTTAAGGTGGAAAAAGAATCAGAAAATCCATAACCCTAAAAATTCAAAGAAATTCCATCTCTCATCTATCCAGTATGTCAATAAATAGAGAAATAGAAAATGATCTTCTATAATCACAGAAATGTGAATGAGATACAAATGAAAATCAATGAAAATAAAGTAATAAATTTACTGCAGATACAAATGAAAATGATCTTCCATAATCACAGAAATGTGAATGAGATACAAATGAAAATCAACGAAAATAAAGTAATGAATTTACTGCAGATAACATTATATAACAAGCACAAGATAGGGACCATTTTTTTTTTTCATACCATATTTCTAAAATGTATTTCCTACCAAAATCAACTAAAAGAATAATCTTTAGGACAAAGCAAATACTCATAAATCTCTTACCGAACCCCCTTCCAGATTTAGACCCACAAATATCACAATGCCAGGCATCCTGAAATTTACATAAAGAAAGTCAGAATACTACTTATTATAAGACAAGCATATTATTTACAAAGCCAAGTGATGGATAGTATTATTCATACAGAATAATGCATGCAAGTTTACCAAATCAGTGCAAACAACTTAGCAAAAGGCTTAAACTTCAAGATAGAAAGCACAAAGACTAACCATAGCAGCTTGGGGGAAAACACCAAGTGCATGACTCCCGACATTATCATACAGTGACAAACACCATCTCTTCTTTGCACGAGGAGAATAATACTCTGCAACGAATTTCCTCCAGTATGCAAAAGTATTGTCCTACAAAATCAAGAAGACATAACAGGGTTGAACAAAACTTTGAACCTCACAATTATGAAGTTGAAAATAGTTAATGTAAAGTACAACAAGATAACCAAGTATGCATCAAGCATATAGTGATTTTTACACAAAAGTAAAAACTTCATGAAGGCAGGAAGTTAATTGAGCATGCATAAGAGCATAGAAAATATTTTCCCAAAAAAAATGCAGGCTTAAGAGGAGTGAAGCTGTTCAATGAAAGCAATTAAAATTCAAGACACTTTGACACAAGATGCAGTAAAAAAATATACTCACAGATGGCCTTTGCCGTTGGTGATATAAGTACTGCATTAGCCGGCGGGCACATACACCACTATCAATGGGACGCCTCATTGCAGCTGCTTGCTGCATTCCCTGTTGTTGAAATTGCTGCCTCAACTGCATTTGCTGTTGTTGCTGCTGCTGCAAATGTGCTCTCTGCAATGGTGGCATTGACTGCAAAAGCTGTTGCTGTTGCCTAAGTCTCTGTTGCTGGAGCAAAGCTTGTAATTGCGGGTTTCGACTTTGCAACTGCATGGAATCCTGTCTTTGCAGCAACTGTTGCAACACCTGCTGTTGCAGAAGGTCTTCTTGCTTGATGTCTAATCGGGGTTTCTTCTGCAGCTGAGATAGATTACTAGGATCTTGCATGAAGGACCCTGGGATTCGTGGACCCATGGGAAGTGAAACTTGCCCAGTTTGTGATGCAGGCAAAGACGTAGCAGTAGAGGCCCCTTGCTGCAGCAGCTGACTCTGCTGCATTTGTTGGACACTAGTGTCTTGATGAGAACCCTGCTGACCTACAGAAGATCCATCAACAACTGATGAACCTGACATGCTTATATTGTTGGAAGAAAACGACATGGGCGATGCTGGTAATCGCATATATGAATCTGTATTAAAGCTAGCACTTCTCTGCAAGTGGGGACCTCCTGACAATGCCGAATTTGCATCTGTGACCAAAGAACTTGCCCCAACACTAGGTCCACTGTTCAACACCGCACTGTTCATATCCCCCGAAACCGGACCCAGATTAGGACGCCCAGTTCCAGGAATTGAATTAGATGAGTTCTCATAAGGTGAGCTCAAGCGAGAGTTAACTACAGCCTGGGACAGCCCATCTCCTTGGAAGAAAATTCCAGAACTTGAGGAAGATTGGGTTAAACCCCCAGCCACCCGAGAAGGTGCCATTGGAGGCACTGCCCCCTGGTGGCCGGTGTCTAAATAGCTATCCAGAGCCAGGCCTTTCTAATAATAAATACGCCCTCAACAATTTGTTGCAGAGATCTAAAAACAATGTATAATAGAAAAAAAAAAAAAAAAAAACAGATGACAAAAATTAGAATTTGAATTGAACGTGCTTCAAGAGAACAAAGTTTCAACTTTTCTAACACTATTCCACTCAGATAAATCAATCAAGACTAGAAACACTGAAAAAAAAGACCCAAAAAATTTCGAAGATCCCCACAAATGTTCTAAAAAAACCTAAATCTTGGAACCAACTCACTAAACCACGAATCACTAACTAGAATACTCAAAACTTAAAATCCTTTCACTTTAAAAGCACAAATAAACGATCAAATCACTCAATACATAGAACTTAACTGATAATAAAAGTTTACCCAAATTGATCACAAGCATCAAAATCCCATAGTGTTATCGAACTCAAATTAAAAAAATGAGAGACCAAAACGCAAACCAGATTGACCTTAATTAAAGACTTAATAGCAAGCTAAACAAGAAGATCAAGAGATAGCAAGCAAAAATCACTTCAAAATAAAACAAAATTCGCAATTAAAAAAAAAAAACTTTCCTTATTTTAGAGATCGATCGGAGCAGAATCGAACTAATAAAATCATTAAACAGCTTTAATTAAATAAAACGGATTAATCCAAAAAAAATTAAGCAAAACGAAGCTACTAACCTCAAATCTCGAGCTGGAATAGGGGAAAAGCGAAACTTTACTTTTTTTAATTTTTATCACTTAATTTGAAAAAAAAAAAACTGAAAAAAATGGTAGATAGAGAAGGAGAAATATTTCAAGGAAGCTGTTTATATACCTAGCGGGAATGACCGTGACGGAATTACCGGTAGCACCGGTAACATTGCCATTTGTCACCTTTATATGTCGTTTGAGTTACGGACACGTGCCCAATCCAACGAGTCGGTGTTAGATCTCGCAGTGGCGATGCGAGCTTGTGACAGACGTGGCAAAATCTAATTCGTTTGATAGATCGTGAGGGAGATGCTATTCTGGGTAACTAGTAAGTAAGTACCTTTCAGGAAATGTTCTGGTGTGGTTTGACGTAGAGTAAGACCTTTTTGTTTAATAGGGTGAGTCGCGTGGAGAAAATGACGTGGGAGGAATTGATTGGATGTTGAAAGTAGGTGTCTTTGAGATTCGAGAATATAGGATTGTGGTCTCGGATTTCACATTAGATATTAATTTTAATTAATTAACTATATTATTATACGGTTAATGATAGGGATAAATCATCAGAGCGCCACGTGTAATGGAAGGATCTTAAATAGAAGCAATACGCTGCGTAGCAGTGTTTAAAATTGATATTTATAAACATATTTGAATTTATTAATTGATTTTTACACGTTGGTAACAATTTTATAATCAATTTTTAAAAGGACAATAAACAAATAATATTTCTTGAATTTTTAATTGCTTTGCGTTCGAGGAGGAAAGATATTATCACATGTCGGTGTCACAGCAAATGAACAACGACACATTATTACGGTGAATTTCTCAATTGGTTTCTTTGCCTCTCTGTCAATAGTACTAAATCCTCGGGATCTTTTCTTTTTCTATTATGGTTTTGGTTATTTGAGACTGACTTAATAAAGTTTTTGTTAATAAGTAACGGGAGTTTGATAATATAATAAGAGTTTTTTTTATTTTAATCAGGTTGAAAATTCGATTTTCGTTTTGAATACGAAACAAATTTAAAATTTATGATTAATATTTATTTTTTAATGAGATTATAAAATACGAAAAATTAATTATTGAATTTGTAAAAAAAATGTTTTTGTTAATCAAAATACTATATATAATATAATTTTCTGGTCAAAGTTAAAATTTCGAATCCTTCGATCATGACATGTATTAATTAATGCAAAAATTTTGGTAGAAATATTGTAATCGAAGACCAGTGAAAAGATTGATGCATTATTTGTTAATTGTTAT
Organism: Kokia cookei; assembly: GCA_039519145.1. NCBI lineage: Eukaryota > Viridiplantae > Streptophyta > Magnoliopsida > Malvales > Malvaceae > Kokia > Kokia cookei. Next base: position 1,258,770 of record CM076909.1, on the reverse strand, counting down.
TGCAGTTTCACACTTTCTTTTTGTGTTTTATTTTGGTGAAATGGAGTATTTCTTTTCTTCTTATTTTTTTTATATTGGTTTTGAGATTGATTTTTTTTAACAGTTATACCTTTTTTTTTATTGGGAGACCACGTACCTTACCACTTCACATATATATATATATTAGATGATAACAATATTAATATTTTAATATTTAATTATGATTTTAAGATTAATTTTTAATAAATCAAACATAAAATCAGAGAAATCACATATATCAAACTATATTTGGCAAAATAAATCAATTCACAATTAACACTAAATTTATTATGTTAATAAGATCACGAAAATTCAAATATAATAATATTAACGATTATTTATCGACAAGCTAACCCTAAAATTTAAACCGAATGCTAAAAAGTTAATCCCATTTACTTCTCTTTTTATAAGCTTTTCCATTTAAACTTGATTCTCAAGTCATGGTCTAACTTTTTAAAGGTTACTCACGTAATGATCAAATCTTTTAAAATGATCATATAAAAGTCTAACATTTATAAAAATCCTCAAATAAAGACTTTTCACGTGCTCCAACTTAATTTGCAAAAAAAATAAAAATAAATGTTGATGTGTTTAAAATAAAACACATAATATACAACATTTGAAAAACCCTTATTTTAATACTGTCGAAAAAATTTATTCCTTATTCGATCATTTTAAAAAAATATATATATATATATAAATCAAACTCTTTTATAAACATTAAGCTCTTATGTTACTATTTTGAAATGTTTGACCCGTCGTATGAATATATTACAAAAACAGATTATATCGTACACTATGATTCCCTTGATGTGGTAAGTACTGACCCTCAATGCTCATCCCCCTTCCAATAAGTCTGTCTACAAATCTAATTAATCCTCCTCCTTGTTGATTTGGGTAGAAAAAGCATTTACTTTTTGGCATAAAAATACGCCACTTTTCCCTATCATAAGTGTCACAGTAAAATAAGAATATCAAATAATATATTAAAAATAATTATTTATTAGTTAAATAATTAATAAGAGTTTAATCGAAATTCTACGTGATTGATTTAATTATACCAATATGACGTAATAAAAGTACAGAAAATTACGAAAAAATATCTTTATTGGGATTATTTAAATACTGAATTTTGTCTAGATTTATTGGGCTTTTCTGAAAGAAATTTTATTGGGCTTTTTTTGTATCTAGCCCAGCCAACAAGCTTCAATTATATGCACAAAGCCCTTTCAAATAATGAAGGAGTTGTTTACATATTTAGATGGGCTTTTGATTTTAGCTCAGTTGGGCCTTAATAGCACTCTCATTTGCTATTTAATATTTAACATGAAAATAGGTTAATATTACTTAGGGTAAACTTACTTAATTATTGGTAAGATTTTTTTGTTACTTAATTATGAAAAGTTATAAAATGGTTAATTAATTGTTTAATTTTGTAATCTTTGGTTATCAACTGTTAAATGGCTCGGGAAGATGATGTGACGACTTTCACAAATTAACATGATAGATGTAACATCCGCGTTTTTGAACCGGAGTTGGAACGGTAATAGTGTCGAGTTAAAAGTTAGAATCTGTGGTTAAAATAAGAAGATTAGGAAAAATTAAGAATTAGAATGTGTAGTCTAAATAAGAAAGGTTAAAAAAAATTCAAGGATTAATTAGTAATAGTGTGAAAGCATAAGGGACTAAATAGCAATTTATCCATATTGAATAATGAGTCATCATGGGAATTAGATTGATTAAGGAGGGGCAAAAGAGTAATTTGGTGGAAGATATTTTTGGAGGCAAAGTTTTGGGTCAAAGTGTAAAGTTGGAAGGCCTAGGGACTAAAAGTGCAATTTTACCATCTTTATTAAGTGAGATATTTTTGAAGAAAAGTCTAAAGAAATTGAGAGATGAAATATCAATTAAAATATGAGGATATCATTTTTTCTTCTCATAACCAACGTCCATGCCTATATTCCCCATTTCCAACTTTTGCTTTTATTTCAATTAAGTCCTTCCACCATTGTTAAGCCCTCCAACCTTCAAAATCCTCCATTTTCTTTGAAATTTCCTTAAGAAAGGCATAGAGGGAAGCTAGTAGATACCTTAATTTCCTTATAGAGTCCACTTTGAAGTGTTAAACTGGATAGGGATTGAATTAGAATTTTGGAAATTCAAGAACAAAGATAAAAGATGATTCAATTTTCATGACATACATGTATATTTACGTAATCTAGCATGAAAGAGTATTGAATTTTAGTCTATGAAATTGAAGAAAGAGGGAAGAAGGAGAAGGACCAAATTGAAGAAAAAGGAAAGGAGAAAGCTAGGGTGTGAGAAGAAATTATCTACAAGTGAGGTAAGTAACAATTAAGTTAAAGTGTTTATAATTTTAATATATATGATTAATCATGATGAAGATGAGATGTCTAATTATAAGTATGATAATTATGTGTGATTGAATGAAATTTAGTATAAAGAAGCATGAGAAAGGAATTAATCTCATTGAAACAGTTCAGACAAAACAGAGGACTAACTTCAAAAATTCACCAAAAATTGTATAAAAAGAGTTAAGAGTTTAATTAAATATGTAATTAAAGCTTATTGAGTGTAGTTTCGTATGGAAGAAACTGTGAAATAAAAGGAATTGTATATTTTGAGATATGCTAGTTTTTGTGTAACAATGTCAGAGTAGGTTTGAGTTCTCCTGTTCTAACTTTGAAAAATCATAGAAAAATGTAAAAAAAAATATTAGAGACTGAGATTTATATGGTTGAATTCTTAATGAGTGTATTTTCAAAAGAAATAGATGAGAACATTATTGGATCTCTGTACTAAAAGATAAATAATTTTTCGTAAAGAAAGGTCGAAACTATTAGATAGCAGAGAAGGGGTAAATTGAAAGAATTTACTGTACAAATTGGATAAAGTAAAATTTCTGAAATTTTTATGGTAAAAATATATGTGAGTCTAATTTCAGAAACATTAAGAGAATATTAATTTCGAATTTTGCAGCTCAAGATATAAATAATTTAGTGACTATGACTCAAATGGACAGTTTTGAAAATTAATGTGAAAATAAGAGTTAAGAGGTATATGATGATATATGTGATGAATAATGTATATGTGAAATATTATGTGTTTAATTATAAATATTGATTATATGATAAAATGGTGATATTGTGAAAGCCATTGAGGAAATGAAGATGAGAAATACATGATTATGTATATGTGATGAAAAATGTATATATGATGTATAAGTTGTGAATGATTTGTGATCAAAATTGAAAGTGAAAGTGAAAGTGAAATTGAAATTGAAAGTGATATGAATTGTAAAATTGAAAATCCCTATTAACTAGTCGGGTTGAGTCGAATATAGTTGGCATGCCATAGGATTGAAAGAGTTCAGGGATACTTCGACCTTGAGTCGATGAAACACTGGATGTCATTATTTTACTTCGGATAGATATGATGAGGTATTGGGTACCACTTTACTTCGGCTAGGCCGATGAGATACTAGGTGTCACTTTATGCTTCGAACTATCCGATGAGACACTGGATGCCATTCTGGAGTGTTTGATTGGATTCGTGTATTCGCCAAGGTTCGAGTCTTGTTAATAGGGTAAATAATGTGAAAAAAAAAAAGAAAGAATGTGCAAATTGTGACATTGAGGTAAGTGAAATGATAATCACATTAAAAGTAAGTACAATATATGTATAATAAATCAAAGGATGATAAAACTAAATAAGCTAAGAGATTGGAATGACTAAAATGTGAAATGAGGAAGAATATGTGAATTCATAACACTACTGTAAGTTAAATGTTATATACATAAAAGGTATGTATTTTACATGAATTAATAATTATATGAATGAGTTTGAAATGTGTGATTAAAAGATGAATGATTAATGACTCTTGTAGTGCTTACTAAGCCTTCACCAGCTTAACGCGTAGGTATAAGACCTCTGAGAAGTTAAGGTTGGATTAGGTGCCTCTCATCAAATCATATCAACATCGAAAGATTGCAAGACAATGTATATTTATTTTGTGTGAAATGATATGTACAAATGGTATACCTATGTGTCTCTAATGAATGAGTTATCAATGTTGCTTTGAAAATTTACATTAATTGAATTGAAAATTTTTTTTTATTATACTCGTTTTTAATTCTCTGACATTGTATGTAATACTCTTATACCGGATTTATACGTGTGAACCGGGTGTAGGGGTGTTACAATAAAAATTTTAACCCTTAACATTTATATAATGTATCAATTGAATATTGATTCTAAAAAAATTAACCTTCAAAATTTACGCATGGTATAATTTCATTATTTTTTTTGGAATCTTGTTTTTCTCATAAATTAAAATTGAAAGGAGTGTTGTTGAATACTTTCTTATATTAACATATTACATTCCATGTTTTGTTTTTAAATTTTGTTACATGATTAGACTTAAAATTTACCTAATTACATATTTAGAATATATATTAACGAACATGGTATAAAAAATTAAAATGTAATGAGTAAATTGATTAAATATCTCTAAACTACTTTATTCTAATTTGGTCCTCAAGTTTTAAAATATTTTAATTATATCTTCAAGATATTGATGTTCTATCAATAAGGCCCTTCCATTACTAAAATCATTAGTTTAACCCTTAAATGATGCATTAGATCTTATTTGACATAATTTAAATTAAATTTTAAAAAAAATAAATATTATAAAAATAGATGTTGTAAAGATCTTAAATTTAAGGTTTTTGAAGCTTTTATAGAAACTATCCCCCACATACTCTCTCTCTTTTCAATTCTAACTTATTTTTTAGTTTTTAATTTGTAAAAGTTATACGGCAATATTTTTTTTTTTTAATTTTCATTTAAATTAAGTTATATAAGATTAAGTGTCATTTAATGGTTTAATGAATGAAAGAACTTGGTTGATATAACGTAAATAATTTAAGATGTAATTGAAACCTTTTATAATTGAAGACCAATTTAAAATGAATATCATAATTTAAGTTATTCGATGTAATATAAAATTTATTATAATTACTAATCTAATAAATGTACTTTATAATTTTTGTGAGAAGCATATCTAAACATAAAACCTAAAACGTCTTCATAATGGTGGAGCCATCAAGAGATCTAGGGGCTATAATCTATAGTCCCCTAAAATGATAAATTTTTAATTTAAGCTCTTTATAAATTACAAAATTGTAAAATTATATTTTAACTCAAAAAATAATAAAAATTTGATTTGAACTTTTAAAAATTATAAAAATATAAACTATTATATTTTTACTATTATAAAAATATATAATTTAATTTCGATTCCACTAAAAAAAATTTTGATTTCGTCGTTGTTTAAATCGATACTTGGTGTAGAGCATAAGGTGAAAGTGAAATGGATAAAAATATCTTAAACAGTGGTATTAATAAATTTAATTATGGATATTATCATGCCATGATTATGATAAAAAGAATGCATTGGCGACAAAAGAAAAGCTGGCCTAATAATGATGAGATAAAACTAGTAAAGACACTATCAAGTTTATAAAATGGAACATGGCATTTAATCATATAAAAATAGCAAAAGATTTAGACAAGTCGGGGGGGCAACCTCAAACTCAAACCACAATATGTGTCCCATTTTGCATATAAAAAGTGTCGCATGATGAGCTGAACTGAGGTTGATTTATTTTTTCCTTTTTCTATTCAGATAATGTCCCTAATTAGTCAGCACATTGCGTTACTTGTGACCTATCGATTGATTTTATTTAAGAATTTAATTATTCGTTTAAGTTTTAAACATTTTCGAGAAAGTTTAAATAATAATAATATGAACAGAGGTAACTACATCTTAGGCGACTCTGCTTACATCTAATCTAACCATAACCTTACTTCATCAGTTTGTGTTAGACTTGAATGGTGTTCCAGTTATTGGCTGATAATTCTTGATTTAAAAACTATGATAAGTCCTTTAAACCCTTTTCTTGGTTGCTCAAATGTTTTTCCCTTTAATAGAAAACTCGTTGTTGATTTCAAATGTAAATATTTTATGCAACTTTCTATATTTAAAATTAGATTGTATTTTTTTTTATTTAAAAAATGAGTAAATTAATTTCATCAGAGAGTAAACTAGTCGTATTATTATAAATTACACTCATTTTTACTATTAAAAATCTATCCATATGCGTCGGCATGAAGTATATATGGGACATCACATGTTATTGTCTAGTTATTCCGTCAATTACCCCAGTTTTTAATGGTAGAAATGGATAAAATTTTAAACAAAAATGATCAATTTACTCTTTGATCCAATATACAATGATTAATTTACCTATTTATTAGCAAATGGCACAGAATGCAATATGACTTTTTGTATAAAACCCTTGACAGTATTTAGGGAAATACATTGATTTTGGAGAGAAAGTATAAAAATTAGACACATTTTCTTTACTATTTTTAAAAAAACGCTTCCAGCTGAGTACGCTTTCCCGATATGTTAGCAAAAACTCGTCGCGTTTTCTCCAAAATCGACCTATTTTTTTAAATCTTAAAAAAAAAAACCGACATATTTAATCAATTAATAAAAAAAAAAGAAGAAGATATAAATGACTAATTTAGTCGATACAAAAACATAAATTTTTTATTGGAATTCATGTTACAACATCAAGTAAAGCAAAAAATTGCAACAACCAAATAAGTATAAAAATATTAAAAATGAAGGAGATTATAAATATAATTATGAGCAGATATTAGGTGAAATACCCATTCATTGTATATATTGCTTCGAAGGTAGTTACTTAGTTGTCTTTCAATTCTCTTTTTTATTTCTTTATCATTTAAATGGTGGTTAGATTTTCATTTTCTACACTAATCAAATTAAAGAGACCTACCACCCCAATCTCTCAATTAGGATCTGCATTTCCATTAACTGATATTAACCGGTCAATTATTGAAATTAATTTAATTGAAAATTGATTGTGAAATTTTGATTATTATTAATCAATCGTATCAATTAATAATAAATATTTTATATATGTCCAATACATTATATACAAATCCAATATATATTAACAGAATGAACCCGATAAAATACTTATAATGTGCCTAATAAAAATATGAATTTAATTATAATTAAAAATAAATAAATAAATAAATATATTATATTTTCAATTAAGTATTGCCATTTTATTATCTGTTTATTTTCTTTTCATGTTTTAAACTAAAAGAATAAAAAAATTTATAAATTTCGGTTAGTTAATTTTAATTTTTTTAATTAAATTAATTGATAAAAATATTAAAAATTCGATTTCAATTGGTTTCGATTTTTTTCATCCTCGTTTTGACATTTTCTTATAAATATATAGAGAAAAATTAAGAAAATAAAATCATTAATAATAGTAGTGATTTTATATCAAGTTGTTTTTATTCGGAAAATAAGGAGAAGAAACAAATATCTAAATACTCCCACTTCCATGGTTATTTTCATTGATCAAGACTTGAAATTTCGAGATCAGTGATTTAATAATGATCGTTAATTACATCATAATAGAAGAATGCAACATAAATTGTCTTGTCACGACAGTTATGAAAATAAAGGTTAGATCTCAAATTTAAAATAATTAAAAATGTTAATAATCTAAATGAGTGTCAACATCTTTTTCTTTTTTTTTTTTTATAATTAAAATTACCAATTTTAATAATAAAGTTACTTAATATATAACAAACTATCCCTTAATTTTCAATGTTACCATAGAAAGAGAGTGCATATATAGGTTCGTGACTATAAAGGGTATTAGTTAATTTAAATTTTCAATTGTAAAAATAAAATTAATTAATTTTGTTACGAATTCAACTCGATTGCTCAATACTTTATTTAGCTACTCGAATTTAATTAAATTTATTTATCAAATTCTTTTATTCATTCTTAAATTTATGGTCGATTAAATTTATTTATAATTTAAACCTTTTCTATATAATAAAAGTGAAAAAGTAATTTTGTAATATAAAAATATATTATAGTAAAAAATTCGGTTAAGCTCACAAATAATTTAAATAATGTATAATGATAATCAAAATCGACTCAATAATTATCAAATTAAATTCAAAATTTCTTTGAGTTAAATTTGAATACCATGACATTTAATTATTTTTTAAAAAAATAATAAAGTTTTATGATTCTATATATGATAGTTTATAGACAAAAAGAAAAAGAATTCGGTATTTAATTATTTTTTATTTATTCATTTAACAAATTTATATTAATTAATAATATATAAGAATGACCTTTCGGATTAATAAAATAGTAATGAAACATATTATCGTAAGATAACATTTTTTCTACGTAAATTATAAATATCATTATTTTTAATTACAGTGAAGAAATTAAAAAAAACAATTATAATTATAAAGACTTTAAAATACTCTATTTGGAGTTGGGACAAACCAATAAAACAAAAACAAAAACAACCGCCTTTCTTGAACTGGTTTTGGGTTGGTCTAAAGTCCAAACCAAGGGAGTTGCACCGTCCCAATCCCAAAACCTAAGCTCACGCACGCCACGCCACGCCAATATATTTTTGAGTAAATTACACCTAAGATTACTACACTATTAATAAATTTATATTGGCTACTCAAATTTTAAAAATAAAATAGTCATTAAAAAATTTCAAAATTTTCATTTAAATTATTATGCTGTTAAAATCGTTAATGTGTAGTCTTTTGTGTTCGTATAGCTTAAACCATTCGAAGCATTTTTCATGAAATAATTTTGAATGTTACGAATTTATGAATCAAAATTCAAATAACTTTCCTCTCCAATCTCTAATATCGATTGTTAAATCAATTTAAATCTAAAATATATTTTTCTATTTGTCTAGAGTGAATCCAAGAAAATCATATTGAGGGAATAAAGCTTTAAAAGTTTGGGAGCCAAAAGTAAAAAAAAAAGTGTTATTTTATTGCCTTGGCCCTCTTAGCTACACATTTGTACTCGTTGATGGGTAACGAACCACCATAATATTTGTCTAATAGTTGCTTGGAGTTCACTAACAATACCTTTTTTTATTTTTTTATTTAACAATTCAGTAATTTAAATAAAATTTTTTAAATAGTTCAATAGCTTAAATACAAATTTTTGAATAGTTCAGTGACCTAAACGTAAATTTAATAATAATTTAGTGATTTTGAGTGTATTTTATCCTATATTCTACCCTCACTCACGTGGGAAGACGTCTTCTTAAAGCGACACGTGTAAATATTCGAACAGTCGTGTGTCACACACGTGTGAAGAAGTGTCGGTGGCTAAAAACAAAGTCAGACCCCTCGTTAAAGAATAAAAACGAGTGGCAGTGAGTAAAGTGAAAAAAAATTAAAAGCGTAGGAGAAGTCTCTGCAAACTGGCATATTTATTTGTACGGCTTGTGATTTGATACGTACCATCAAAAAAAATCTTACAGCATCCCGCATTTTTTAACTTTTTTACCGCGGGTGCTTTTTTAAACGTGGTGATTTTGACTGTATTATTATTTTTACCAATGTACACGTAATCGGTATTTCGTAGCAAGTTTACGTGTACTTTGAAAAAAAATGAACAGTTTTAGTTAGAACAACGACATCGCCTTCATTTGGTGTTCTTTTTTTCTGTTGTAAAGCAAGACAAAGATATGTTTTTTGGGTTAAATTTTGCAGTTTCGGTACTAAATAACAACAACAAATCCCATCTAGAAAGCTATTTCCAATACTTTTATTATAATTATGTGTATTTTTATCCGTTTGAGAATTTAAATTTATTTTTTCGTATCGAGATGACATTTATTTTAGTCAAATTCAATCTAAATATCTAGAAAAAATCTAATACCATATTTTTTCAATCACTTTTTAATCTCTTTTTTCAAGTAAATTACATCTAATATTACTAAACTATTAGTAAATTTACATTTTGATTATTAAATTTTAAAAATTTATAAAATGATTATTGAATTATTTGAAAGCTTCCATTTAATCTAAGAGGATCAGTACTCATCGAAAAGTAAAATAATATGTTTTATATCCAAATCGATTTAATTATTAACTTTAGAGATAAAAAAAAAAAACTATGTGGATTTTGGTCAAAGACTTGTGATGCTAAAACCTGTTTCACAAAAAAAATGAATTTTAAAAGAAAAAAAGGGGAAGGGAGATTTTGTTTAGTGTAAATGATGCGGATAAAAAAAGTCAAACAATAACGATTTCAATTGTCCGATGAATAAAATTTCTTATAATGTTTAAAATTACAAATATCAAGGACTTAAAAATAATTTCACCGAAAAAAATGACCAAAACATTAACCTGTCCCACCAGTGCCGCCCTGTCGTCAAAGTTTTGTTTGCTTGCTTTGAAGGAAGTTTAAAAAAAAGGAGGGCCTCCCCAAGTCTCGAACTTCTTTATTTTTTATGAACAAATGCAATGAAAATAAATTTCTAAATTTGAATAATAATTACAAATATAGGATTATAAATTACAAAAAATTACAAAATTGACATTAAATTATTCGAAAGCTAATATTTAGTAATTGTTTTAATATTTGGCTTTTAGACTTTTCCTGATTGAGATACTAATGCTATCAAAGATTTGATATTAGTATAAATAAAATCTGAAATGAAAATCCTCTTTAAGATTTACGCATGATCTCAACTAAGAACGACGAGAGAGTGTCTTGTGGGGATCTCAATCTTCTTAAAATGTGAAATTTTATTATTGCATTTTTAAATTAATAAATGATAAAATTGTATTTTGTACTTTCAAAATGATAAAATTTTTGACTTTGCCCTTGATCACATCCTTATTATTAGGTCAAAACCTCATTGATTTATATTTTGATTTTTTATGTTTTTACTAAATTAATTTTATTTTAAACTTTTTTAGATTATATTAATAAGTTTGTTATATATATATATAGAGAGAGAGATTTGACTCCAACTAGTATTTATATCTATTAAAGTCAATAATTATCGCTAACTATATATTATCTCCGAATTAATTATTATAAATAGTGTGAGTTTCTTAATCCTTAAGTCCTTTACCTTTTTAAAAAAAAAATAGAAGTGACTTAAAAAAATTTTAACAATCTAATTAAGCTAAAAAGGCCTCCTAATAGTAAAAGAAAAAGGGGTAATGTCACACGTGTAGAAAGTTAAGAGTAAAATGAAAGCATGCCGCAAATTTTACTGTGAACCATCACCTGTTCCGTTGGCCTATTCTTCTAAAACTTCCATAGTATCATATCTCCCGCTCATCACAGCCGTTTTATAATTATCTGGTCAACGGTTGAACCATTGAATATTCTAAACTCCCCAATATACCCCTCGAGACCATACGTGTCGGACCAACAGCGTTTAGGCTTCGAAGCCCGTACTTTTATTAGTTAAACCATGTCGCAGCTGAGCACTACCCAGACTTGGTGAAACTCAAATGACCTATGTTTCGTGTTCTTTTTCCAAAAAAATTACACGGTTTGGCGGCTTCCTTGTTTTTGTAATTGTTTCTTGTAAAAGTTTTCTGTTAGTCCTTATGTTATTTGTAAGTTTTGAAATTAATCTCATTATTTTTATTTAATTATTTTTAGTTATTGTATTTTTTAATTTTAAAATTCTAATCCTAACTAAATGGTAATTGTAATGCTCATTAAGTCTTACTATTTTTCAAATCTCATACATGAAATATCATATCAACTAGTTATTTTCATATTGTATTTACAAAAAAATCAATTAATGAATTTAACAATTATCATTTACTTTAAGACCATAATTTCAAAATTTAATAAATATAAAGATAAAAAATAATCAAATTGGAAAACATAAAACAATAGTACATGATCAATAACGAAATATAATCAAATAAATTTAATATTTACCATTTGAATTAAAACAAAATTATAAAATAATAAAATAAATAGATTAAATTTACAACTTATACCTAATATAGAAATTAATATAAAATTTCACCAATTGTTTCTTTTTGTTTTGACGTATTTTGGATTTATAATTATTTAATATTATAATTTTGATTCTTTTAAGTCACCACAGCAGCCGAGTTAGCTGGCCACTCGTTTTTTTATTCATTTTCTCTCATTTTTTCCATCTTCCGCGAGTTTTCCAGAGATTCATCGAAAATTCTAAAAAAAAAAAAAAAAAAATTCCACTTTGCTTTGAATTATAATTTTTTCGCTGTCTTCAACTCTTTGACATTGATTTCTTTCCCGGTTATTTCATCGTGAAAAATCCCAGATTTTTAGTCTCGTCATTTTATTTTTATTTTTAAATTCCGATATATTTTTGTTTTCATTATTATAGTTGTAGAGAGATCTGAAGCTTTTAATTTTTCCGTCAGCGATCTGAGAATTTTCTGGGAAAGAATCGAAGATTTTTGCGCTTTGTTTCCCCCCTTTCTTTTACATTGCCTTTACTAAGACGCCATTGGCTGTTCGCCGAAATAAAGAGATAAAAAAAAGGTTGAAGAAGGTGAAGAGTCTCTGTTTCAGTTTCTTTTTCTGTCTTTGCATAAAAAAATTCTTTTTTTCTTCTTCGTTTTTTGTTTGTGTAAATATGCGTAGCCGTAGGAATTGGTCTCCTATAATGCTGGGATCAGATTCTGATTTTTTTTCTTTTTTAACTTTGTCTGAAAAATACGTCTCTTCTCCTTGATTTTTGATACAGATCGTCTCATTTTCACCATTTCCAGAGATCCAAAACAATAAATATCCTTCTTTTTTAAAAAGATGATGAGGATGAAGACTAAGGCGACAGGGCTGTCACCGGCGGTGACAAATGGAGAATCAGGTTTTGTCGGTGGCGGTGAACCGGCTGCTCATGAGTGGGAGCGTAGACCCGGTGGCATGTTGGTTCAAAAGCGAGACCTCGACACCGGTCGTTCCCCTATCCCACCGCCGACAATTAGAGTCAGAGTCAAATACAAGTCAATCTATCATGAAATCAGCATCAATTCTCAAGCTACATTCGGTAAATCCCTAACTCTTTTTTTTTTCTCCCTTTAAATCAATTAATTATTACTTAATTAAGCTATTGAATGACTTTTTGAGGGTTTCAGGAGAGTTGAAGAAGATGTTAACAGGCCCAACAGGGCTACACCATCAAGACCAAAAGCTTTTATACAAAGACAAAGAGAGGGATTCCAAGGCGTTTTTAGATACGGCTGGTGTGAAAGACAAATCCAAGCTTGTTCTAATCGAAGACCCAATTAGCCAAGAAAAGAGATTACTGGAAATGAGAAAGAATGCTAAACTGGAAAAAGCTTCTAAATCTATCTCTGAAATCAGCTTGGAGGTTGATAGGCTTGGTAATCAGGTACATATTATTGAATACTTTTTAACTTACGAGCTTCATGAATTGTACTTAGAAAGTGTTGGATATTGTGTAGGTGTCTACTTTTGAATCTATAATTACTAAAGGTGGGAAAGTAGCAGAGAAAGATGTGCTTAATTTGATTGAACAGTTAATGAATCAATTGCTTAAGTTGGATGGTATTATGGCTGATGGTGATGTCAAATTGCAAAGAAAAATGCAGGTATTGAAACTTCAATTTCTTGTTCATTATATGGTTTGAGTTTGATGTTATAAAGCTTGGGATTTATTTGTTGTTGTTGCTGAAGGTGAGAAGAGTTCAAAAATATGTTGAAACATTGGATATGTTGAAGATTAAAAACGCCATGCCTAATACCAATGGAGCTCAATCCGAAACACAGAATCGACATAAGCATAGTGTTCGAAAACAAGAGCAGCAATCCAGGCAAAGATTAGCACCGATTCAAGAGCAACAATCGAGCAACCCGGTTTCTCATTTGCCAATCCATCAACAATACCAGCACAAGCAGCAGCAGGCATCTGGTCCGGTCGTATTTACCACGAAATGGGAAACATTCGATTCATCCCCGGCGACATTGCCAGTCACCTCGACATCCACATCTTCATCAACCGCTAATAACTCAGCCCCACCGAAATTCCCTTGGGAATTCTTCGATTAAAGACAGTATGCCACTATGTCCTCTTTGGTTTTTCTTTTCATTTTTTATCTGTGTGAATGTGCTTTGGGTTTGCTTCTTCTTCTTGTACTTAAGATTTTCTCAAGCAACCCTTTTTCTTTTTTCTTTTTTTTCCCATTTTCATAAAATCTGTCATTAAGTTCATCATAAAAAAAATAAAAAATGGGGGGCGTCCATCATTGAAAAGAAAACCCTGTTATTATTCTCTTTTATATTCCAGTCTGTAATGTCCTTTTGATGGGTGACAAACATTTGTATATTTTGTAGACTTTGTTCAATTAAAAGATACTATTAGCCATTAGGTTTTGCCTAATGAGTAGTAACCACCATATTTCCATGGTTGAAATTGGGAAAATCTTAGTTTACTAACTGTTATAATGATGATGGTGATGATAATATATATTTATTAATTAAATCTTTTGAGAACAGAGTTGATTGGCCAATGAAATCCTTGATAGTTTCGGTTTATATGCCATTGTTTATGGTGGGGTCTAGTCTACTTGTACTGACAAAAAGGGATTGGTGTAAATTGGAAGAGATTTGGGTAATTTTGTTTAACTAATATGTCCAATGATAGCCTTGTGCGATTATAAAGTGCAAATTAGGGGAATGATGATAGGTGGGTTGATGTATGTTCTAATTTAAGATTACCTTTCCTTATTTGGTCCATCTTCTGAGTATTTTAGGGCTATGATATAATAATACCTATAACCAATTACTTACAAAATTTATATATCTTTTAAATTGATTGGTATAAATTTTACAGTTGAATTTGTGTTTGCAAATTCTCTTTACCTTGTTTATAAAATTAAATTTTTTTTTTTTTTTACTTATACGAGATAAAATAATTATAGAAGTCACTTATACTAAAAATTTGAGTAAATGAACTCAACAATTGGCTCTCGTGAAAAGAAGATGTTGTTCATCTTAGGGGTCCTGGGTTCGAGTGTTTGTGTTTGCAAGATGTGTATGCGTTGTCAAAGGGATAAGAAAGTATGATCAGATACTATCATGTAATCACATCAGTATATTCAAAAAAAATTTGAGTAAATTAATTATTATACGTTAAATAAAAAAGTAATTTAATTTTTTAATTAAATTTCTATCGGTAAAAATGGATCATTGTACCTCAATGTGAGGTAGTTTTAATAGCAACGCGATTAAAACAATTCGAATCCCAATCAAATTTAAAGCGATGAACATCTTGATCGTCAAGTTAACATACAGAATTGTGTATAATTAATTAGTTTAAGAAAAAAAGTGTTGGGATAAAGTAGGTTTTTATTCCTAAGTGGTCTAGAATTTTAGTTTAGAAAGGTTTCAAGTCAATCATACATATGTGTGTTTCTAGCTATAGTTATAATTTTGTACCCAAAAGATAAAAGAGGAGAGATATTTTATAAAGAGGTCTTCGACGTCGTTATCAAAATGACATTGTCGGCAAGAACCTTTTTTTTTTTTTTTTAAATTCAAAGACTCGAGTGTGGTTGGTTGAGACGACTATATTTAATGTTTTTATTATATATATGAAGCATTTATACTCATATTTTTTTAGACTTGAAAACTTTGATCCAAACTTCAAGTTTGATTATATTAATTTGAGTGTACATTAGATTTGATGATATAAAAATTAATATTGAATTCGAAAACAGTTGAATAAAAAATAACATAAATTTACTTAAAATTTGAAGCAACAGAATATGTTAAACTTAATATCAAACGATTCGAAAAATTTAAATTACTCGAATCAAAAAATGACGTAAACACAAAATAATTAAGATTTATAACGATATGAACTCGATTAAAAAAATTTGATTGACAATCCCGAATAATCTAAACTTAGAAATAATGTAAATTCAGAACAAGATGAATTTATTTTTGTCATAGTTCAATTTTTGTAAAAAGAATATTCAACAAAAAGAAAGATGATAAAAAACGTAGCAAAAGTTGCTGTCTAGGCAGCTCATCTTCATAAAGCCTAATTTCTCCACCGGAAAACGAAAACAGGGCCCCCTCCATGTCCTGGGTAGAAATGAATTGCAATTATGTATTTAAATGGTCAAAAAAATGAGGTGTCGGTATAAAATCCAATGAAAAATTAGTGATAGCGTGGGGATTGAACATAAACAGAAAAACCCACTGACATGAACTTCAATAATTGCAGGAGAAATGTCAATGTACTGTACCACAACTCTCCAATAATAACATTTCATAATCTTTATTTCACCTGGATTGATATTAATATTATTTTTAATATACAAAAATGTGGATTCAAATACATTAAATTGTATTTATTTTTCCTTTCAATTATTAGCGAGAGATTATAAAAAACTGTGAATATATGATTGAATTAATTATTTTTGGAACCAAATGGCTGTGAAGTCATTATCAAGCCGCAAAGAAAGAAAATCATATACAAAAATAATTGAAAAATAATAAAACAATGATAAACTATAAAAATAATCAATTTTGTTTGCCTCAAGTTACATTTTAGTCATTTATGCTTGAAATGTTACGTTTTAGTCACTTATGTTAGTATTTTGTTACGAAGTGATAACTGTGCCGTTAAGTTCCGTTATCTCCCTAACGGTAATCCTACGTTGCAGTCCAACTAGATTTTAAATGCCAACTTGGATTTTCAAATAGAATGAGAATAAATATTCAATTAAATGAATTTAATTGATTAAAATTTTTAAACCCTAAATACCCATTTCCACACACTTATCTTCTTCATCTTCATCGTCTTCCCTTTTGATTCCAATATCCTTAGTTACAAATCTATCTCAAAGCTTGAATTTTTTAAACCCATTAACCCAAAAAAACTCAACGAGAAGAAGATATTGAATCTTTGAGTTAATGGGTTTTAAAGATTCAAGCTTTGAGACAAATTTGTAACTAAGGATATTGGAATCAAAAGGGAAGAAGCTGAAGATGAAGAAGGGAGGCGTGTGGAAATGGGTATTTAGGGTTTAAAATTTTTAATTAATTAAAGATTTATTCTCATTCCATTTTGAAATCCAAGTTGGCACTTAAAATCTAATTGGACTACCACGTAGGATTACTGTTAGGGAGATAACGGAATTCAACGACACAGTGATCACTTCGTAACAAAATACTAACATAAGTGACTAAAACGTAACATTTCAAACATAAGTGACTAAAATGTAATCCGAGGCAAACAAAAGTGACTATTTTTGTAGTTTACCCATAAAAAAATGGAGTGAATAGTTTTCTACTTTGATTCTTGATTTTTTTTTCAAGTCGTTGGATTCTGTAAAACTGTGATGATATATTATTTTAAAATTGTATCAGGTTATGGTTTAAAATTCTTTTATTTTTTAGAAAGAGAATTATATATATATTTTTTTATGTTTTAAAAATTTCTAAGTAATGAAATGACATTCTTTGAGAGTGTCACATCATCACACCATAAGTTGAAAAAATGTTGAATTTAAAGATTAAATGCTACTTCATCTTAATGTTAATACATAAGATTAACAAATTACACAGATATAAAAATATACACAATAATCAAATCGAATAAATTTTAATGTTAATTGACACCTACTATTGTAGCGATTAAAAAAATGTAAATTCGAGCATATTTTAATAACGATTTCGGAGTAAAAATAGTAATTATATTTATAAACTGATGGAGAGGGTGAGAATGAAAGAGGGTCAAGGTTTTATTATTGCCGACTGAGCAAAGGAGGTCCAACTGATAATGGTCGGTCAGTTCTATCACTTTTGCTACTTGTATTTCCCTTTTTCAAATATTTGATGAAGGATGATAAGGATTATATATATATATATATATATATATTATTAATTTAAATTTTAGGATGTATTTTGATTTCACCTTGTGGGTGAGGCATAATTTAATTTTAATTAATTATATTTAGGTATGATTTGATAGATTTAAAAATAAATGAAAAATTTTGGTGTTTGGTTATCTTAATGTAAGATTATTTCAAAGTTGTCATTGTTAGAAAGGTTTTACTTGCAT
Organism: Kokia cookei; assembly: GCA_039519145.1. Lineage (NCBI taxonomy): Eukaryota > Viridiplantae > Streptophyta > Magnoliopsida > Malvales > Malvaceae > Kokia > Kokia cookei. Next base: position 1,240,714 of record CM076909.1, on the reverse strand, counting down.
CCATTCTCGACCCTATCAGAACTAGTATCATATTGCAAAACGGATGAGACCAACTATAATTATTATAAAGGTAAAAAAACCTCTGCAGTTCCCTCTAAATTTCAAAATTGAGCAAATTGACCTCTCTTAAAAAATTGAAGCTGTCAAATTCGGAAGTGAGCAACTAAAGGCAATTAATCATGGCGTTAATGTCTTTTCTCAATTGCACATAATTTTGATCGGTATAGTAACAAATTTAGCCTTCGATGTTTACATATTTTATCATTTTGACCTCAATTCTGAAAAAAAAAACAAATTCAACCTCAGCATTTACACATTAACACAAATTCTGCAAGATTAATTTGTTAAATTGGGACCAAATTGAAAAATATGTAAAATTTAAGGGCTAAAATTTATTATATTAATTAAAATCATGTATAATTGATGAAAAGCGTAAACGTTGTGATTAATTATCCTCAATCATTCACTTTTAAAATTGATAATAATTAAATTATTTATTTTTAGAAGGACTAATTTGCTTAATTTTAAAATTGAGAGAAAGTGAAGGAGTTTTTTTTATAATGTCCACTTTCTCTAGAAAATGGAAGGCCCCAATTTGGTTGAGGCCATTAGTATTCGTTTCCTACTTTTATGTAGGGAGCCCGATTGAGGTTTTGTTTACACTTTACAAGATAAAGGTTTTGTGGACATGGACTTCATTTCAGGCCCTCTTTTCAGTCGTGCTCGACGCTTGTGGAAAAATGGGAAAGAAGAGTACACGACGAGTGATTCGACCAACATTTTTCTTTTGAAGATCTTATATAAATTAATATTATTGAAGCTTCATCTGCAGGAACATTTCTTAGCGCCAATCATTGAAATTAAATAATTTTATTAGGGTGGGTTTGTTTGCGTTTCGTGTAAAAACAGCAGTGGCGATGAGATTGTATATCGTAGCGATACTGTAACGTGAGGCAAAAAGTAATCCAACCGCATCACCCTTTCAAACCTAAACCCACACGTAATTAAGTGTCTAACGTTAAATCGTATCTTGTTTTGTGATTGACCAGTTTGTTAATCATGTAATTAAATGATATAATTTAATCATTTTAACAGTTTAAATTTTTATAATTTTAAAATATTAAATTAAAAAATGATCGTTTTCAGGAGGGACTAAAGTACAATTTCAGCATATTTGCGTGGCCTCTTTCGAACGTAAATGCATTCGCCATGCAATGCAACCCACTTTCGTCTACTCTTAGGAACTTTTCCCTTTGAATCTTTTTTTCTTGATTATTCATCCTAATTTATTTGGATCAGAGTGTAAAATAAGTTGGAATGATAAGCATTACATCAAAGAAATGGATTATTTTTCTACAAACTATGATTCTATGAATCTAGGACTGATATAACATAATTTTTTAATCCTTTCTAATGCCCTTTCGAATATACGACCTTTCATTTATGTTAAAAAACCTTTGACCAATATCAAAATGGTCCTTTGCCTTCACCAAAAAGTAAAATTGGCTCATACCATTAGGGGCAATTTGACCTAATTATTAAACCCCATATCCGTCCAAGACATTGATAATGCTATATATAATTGCTCTCATCAGTTTTCTTGGTTCTTTTTCAAAATGCAAACTATTTACTTACATTGCTTTCTTAATTTATTTCCTTTGTTTGCATATATATGTAATTTCTCAAAAAAAGAAAACTCAAAATTTGTGTGTATATATATATATATATCCAATTTTTCTTATCTCGAGAAATTATTTATTAAGATTCTTGAACGATTTTGGGTCGGTGCAATTTCATGAAAATGATTTGTACTGCATGAACAATTCGCAGCGTTTTGGATTGGCTCTTCTTTGCAACACTAATAATTAGATAAGTTTTTTTTTTTCCTCTCATCTACTCTATATTTACTCTCTAATTTTTGTTTAGAATCTATGTAGGATTTTATTTTAATTTTTTTCATTAGAATTTAAGAACATGGTTGGTACTTGATTAAATCCCACTACATGCCTTGAATTTGATTGCAATTAGACATACTAAATCTTTTTAGTGATGAATTTATCGAGTATTAAATTTGATTTAGGTGTTATTTGATAAATTGAAATTTTAAGCACTAAATTATATTATTTTGTCGGATGAAAGTAAATAATTAGTTTAAAGAATTATTTATTTCTTATTTTAAATCTTATTAATATGATGTTTATATTATTTTGGGTAGTTTTGGGTAAACGATAAATATGATAATTTCAATATCACATTTCTTTAGAAAAAATAATTTTTTTTAATTTTTAATTTAACATCTTCTACAATAAGTGATAAGCACTTACTTATCTTATTCGAACTTTTTTTTTTTTTTTTTTTTTTGAAAATTTTATATGATAAATCTAATAACAATTTTATTAAAAAGATCCAAAATAATATAAGAATTTCAATCCTTATGCAATTGATTCCCTCTTTAAATTAAGATAATATTAAAGTAAAATATTGGTATTCCACTCTTTATCTTCTTAATTTTCAATTATGTTGACGTGTAAATATAATATTAAAAAACATATTATATTTTTGTATATAATTTGCTAAAATTTGTTGTAAGGGAAGACTTAATTAAGGAAATAAAAATATGACTTAGCTCAAGGGCATGTGATTATGAACGTCACCTATGATATAAGAACATGTACCATCAATGTTATTATATTTCATCAAACATAGGATTTTGTTGAATCATTTTGCTTAATTGTCACATTTGAGATATGGGTTCATGTTTATTTAAATAAAAAAAGAAACCCTTTTCTCATTTGCAAATCATTGTTATTATAATAATTAGAGATGACAATAAAATATAATTATGATATAGTGAAATTGTTAAAATGATTGATAATTAAATAACAAGTGGGGGAGAAGCAGAGCTAATTTTTTAGTAAAAAAAGAAAATAGTTTATCAAAAATCGAGTAGGATTCTCGAAAATACGATATTTGGCAGAAGATCTCTCACATTATTGCTTTTTGAGTCACACAAGTGATTGTATTAATATATATTTTATAGTATTTAAAATGACAATATGTCCTCAAAAAAATGACAATACGTATTATATTTAATTTTAAATATAATATAAAAAATGGTCAAATTTATTAGCAGTTTGTATATTATTATGTAAAGTTCATTTTAGTCTCTCTACTAAAAATTGCTCTACATTAAAAATGAGAGATAATCACGAATCCCGAGTATTAACCATATAACGAACATGAAAAATTTCAAAAAATATATATATATATACTTTAAAAAATGGATAAATATCAAAATTATATATGAACTTTTGTTTTAGACAATTATATATATAAACATAAAATGTGGTTATATAAATAATAAAATTTGTAATTTATGAAAATCAATGAAATGTATAAAATTACATAGATTCAAAATTGATTTATGTACAGCAATTCACATTAAAATTTAATATTTATTCTTTAAAAAAACAATCATAATATATATCTATTGGTGCAGAAAAGTTGGGACCATGAGATCAAAAACCTTGGAATTAGAAAATCTCAGAGTTTTTTTTTTTTTTTTTTTGGCATTATTCCTTAATTTCTTTGGACAGTCTTAACGGAAATTAAGGATTTGATTGACAAAGTGCTTTTACAGGATATTTTTAACAACCTTAATATTTCATGCATTGACCATCTTTTATTTATTTCATTAATGAGGTTGTCATGTTTAGTTTATTTTATAATTACAAAATTTTATTTTGATTTTTAAAATTTATAATTAAATTCAACTCTTGTAATAACGAAGAAATATAAATTTAGTCGTTTTATAAATTAATTATAAAACTGTAAATTAATCTCTCTTAAAGTTTTATAATTCAATGTCCTTTTGACTTTGTCATTTGACATATTATTTGCGTTGAATTCATTCATATTTCTACTATTAATAAATAAAATGCCACTATGTATATTATATATTTATATAAACACTTATAACTCCCACATGCGGTGATCTATATATACACTGGCATAAATCATAGTCCTGCCTGCATATAATCTAATGTTTTATGGATCCAATGGTTACAAGATGTAAATTATTTAATTTAGATTATGGCACAAGGGAATAATAATTTATGTAACTAATATATTTATTTGATGAAAAAACCAAATGAGGTTTTGGTATAGTAAACTTGAGTTATTAATGATGCTTTAGGTTCAAATCTACCACATGTGTATTTTTTTTTTTTAGATTTTATATAAAAATATGTAAAATAAACATTTTTTTCTATAATTTTTTTAACTTATTTAAAATTCGGTTTATCAGTGACACCAATTTAATCAAATATACTTTTAATCTTTTTGTGAAGTCTAAAAAACTCCACAGACGATGTATCAAATAATTACCTTATATATTCACAATTGTTATAACATAAACAATAACTTCAAGCATACTCGTAGTTGGAAGAGTTAATGTGTTTGATATCCAAGTTCAACTTCGATGTTCAATGTGTTCTAGTAAAAAGTACATAGGTGGTTAATTGTGACAAAAATATAGTTCAGGTATCAGATTGAAAATCGAAGTCAAAATCAAGTATTGAATAATACATTAACCCTAGTTGAATTATATTTATCAATTTAAAACGGAAAAAGTAACATGGAACCCCTATACTAGGAGCCGGATTGCATTTTGTCCCTTCTACTAAAAAATGACAGATTAGTCCTCCTACATTAGACCAAAGAGCTGGTCCTTGTGTCAAAATTTCATCTATTTCAGCTGTTAAAAACTTATCCCTGTATGTTAGCATGAGGTACACATGACACATGACACGTCACTGTCTGGTTATCTCATCAACCACGCTAGTTTTTTAACAATGCAAATGGATGGAACTTTTAATAGAAAAAAGACCAGTTCGCTCTTTGATATAACATAGAGAGACTTATATCTCATTTTTCTAGTAGAGGGGGCAAAATGCAACCTGACTCTTGATACAAGGACTTCCGTGGTAATTTGAACATTTCAAAGATTTGCAGATGCAGTTACCCCTTTGGAATTGCGAAGCATCAAAATGTGGGAAGTAAAATAGTAGTAAAAACTGTTGGGAGCCTCGAAATGTAGTCCCTAAAATGCAAATAAAATTTTCATAATGAATCAAAAAGACAAGATTCAGTACCATCAGACATGCTTCGATTCCAGATGGCTCGAATCTGCAAAATACTTAAGCCAACGAATTATATTATAAGATTCTGACATGCCACAGTCAAATAGTTTGGTGCAATAAATTTAAATTTTGGGGCTCCTTCATTATATGTATGTATATATCTCTTGGCTTAATTTATGAGCCATTCATCAATTGTCATCTCTTATGAATTTGGAAGAGACATTTATATAAATAATTAAGGATGATGATGAAGCAAATCTTGATTAAGATTATGACTCTACAATCTCACCAAAGGTAATTACTATTAAGTTTAAATTTGGAGCAGATTATGTTATACAAATTTAATACGTGTTGGATGTAGTGGTAAAACACATTATATTACTAAAAGAAATTCATGATCGAACTCTGAAAATAATTTTATTAATAAGAGCAATTATAATTCCCGAAAACATTAATCTTCACGAATTGTAAAATGGATTGAATCAGATCATCATAAATATATATATATATATATATATATATATTGTACTAATTTCATTAGCTGGGTAGCAAGTATACCCAACATTCTAAACCAACTTGGCTTAGGGTTGATCAGCCTATAAACTGGTATTCACATGCCTTTGCTACCATATATATAATAATATGTATGTACTTAGAATAATTCAAAAAGATTTAAGGAAAATACTACTCGTGAATAGCTTAGGATCACACACGCATTTAAAATTTGGTTCACCGGAATCAATAAAATCTGGTCCAATAAACATTATTTATTTACAAAAAGATAGACAATACATATATTTCCTTTTTCTACAACAGCCACCTTAACTGGTATATAATATCATCAAGGATATGTTGACTAACATCACCTTCTTTCAGATATAAAAAATTATTATTCGAATTTTGAAATTCTGATCTCAACCTAAATCATAGAAGTTAAAATGTCATGTTCCGCGGTTCGTCTTGCATTATGTTTGATTTGTGAATCTGGTACATGTTTTCTTATTTGATCAATTTTTGTTTTTATGTTTTCAAAGTTTAAATTTTCAATCTTGATTAAGTCCCTTAAATCAAATTTTACTATTAGTTTTGTACTAGGCATAAACTGTGTTCGAGCGCCGTGTGTGTGTGTTGTCAAAAAGTTAAGAAAGTATGAACAGATACTATCATGTAATCACACCAGTATATTCAAAAAAAAAAAAATCTATGTTATTCAATTTGATCTTTTTTTTTTGTTTTATACTTTTTGAAGTTTGAATTTTCGTTTTTCACTCTCTAATTCCCTTGATTCGAATAACATGACTTTTTTGTGAGTGTTATTTGTAAATAATAACAAGCTGACATTGCATTGAAAATAAAAAAAAAATATAAAGACTAAAAATAATTAAATTAGAATATAAAGATTAAATCCACAATTTACACAAATTTGACTCGGTTATTATGTTAAAATGTATTTAAAATATGAGTTAACTATTCACCAAAAAAACAATATGAGTTAACTACACCAAACATCTTAAAATTATGACCCTCATTCTGAATTGATCCTTACAATTCAAAACGTTCTAATTACATCACTAAACTATCGATGTTATATCCATCTTAAAATATTGCCAGGCATAATTTAAAATAAATTAAAAAAAAGAAAGTAAAATATTGTTGCATAACTTTCAAAAGTAAATTAAAAAAAGAGAGAGGCAAACCATTAAAAAACAAGTGAATGATAAAGCTTTTGTAAAAGCTTCAAAAACTTCAAGATCGGGAATTTTACAATATTTATTTTTCTTTAAAATTTTAATTTTAAATTATATCACATAAGATCTAACGTGTCATTTTACAATTAAATTGAACGATTCTAATAATGGATGACATGATTGATATAGCTTGAATAGTTTCTCAAGGACCAATTTAGGATGAAATTCATAATTTGGAGATGGTGGGTGCGATTAACTCACAAAACATTGTTTAGTGAAATCAAGGTTGACTTATTGACTTTCGAAACTCCAAAATTAAGGTTTAAACATTGAATACAATATCTGTAATAACAACCGAAGTAATTGATGCTTTGCCTTGCACAAGTTTTGGAGGTTTTTCCGAGGTTAGGTGCGTGTTAATGTCACGACAAATTTCGTATATTTACTGCGTAACACGACACAAATTTTAAGATCCCGTGAAGAATTTTTAAGTTCTAGGCTTAATCAACTATAAAATTAACATTCAAATATTAGTATTTCTATATAACCCTGGGATACAAATTTTAGGAAAACCTTAAATTAGTTTCATTATTTTTAGGGAAAACTATTAAAATAGTTACTTTTATTTGTCTTAGGTTACATTTTAGTTATTTATGTTTGAAACATTATGTTTTAGTCACTTGCGTTATCGTTTTATTACGAAATGGTCATTTTGCCGTTAAGATCTGTTACCTCTCAAATGACAGTTCGACGTGATAGTTAAAATGGATTTTAAATGCTAACGTGAATGTTCAGCTGGTATGAGAAAAAGTAAATTTATTTTATGAAACATGTCCTTTTTATCTGTCACGTATGCAGAACAACATGAAAAGATGGATCACCTTTTTGTAAAAAAAAAACCATAATATCTGAACTCAAAATTCAAGTAAAGAACAAATAAAAAAAACCCATTACTTACTGTAATTCATGCTTGGACCTTTCATTGAATCGATCCTTTAATCTTCCATTTTGAATAAAAATATCAAACTGATTGATGGAGCACTCAATTCAATTTCTATTGTTTCAAATTCAACAAATATGACTGTGAAAATGTATGGTTTTTTCAGTCAAAATGAAAACGAAAGTTAACAGAAAAAAAATGAGAGTAATGGTTTCTTTTTTCCTATTCATGGATTAATCCAGTGCATTGGTTTTGATTATTTCGAAAAAACCAAATCAACATTTTCCTTTAATAGTTTAGAAAATTCAATTAATTAAATCTATTTAATTAAAAAATCAATTAATTTATTTGGCTGAACATCCACGTTGGCATTTAAAACCCATTTTAACTGTCATGTCGGACGGTCGTTTGGGAGGTAACAAATCTTAACGACAAAGTTACCTTTTCGTAACAAAACGATAATGTAAGTGACAAAACGTAACATTGAAAAATAAGTGACTAATGTAATTTAAAGCAAATAAAAGTAACTATTTTAATAGTTTACCCTTATTTTAAATGGGAATTTTTTTTCTAACACAATTATAGGTTAAGTTCAAGGAAGTAATTAAACCTAAAATTATGCTCTAATTTAGCTATTATTCATTTATTTTTTTTCCCAAGAATGTGATTAATTTAAATAAAAGTGATATTTATTGATATAGACTTTGCATATTAATTCATTACAAGCCTGATTGAGTGGAGTGGACGATTATGGGCTGTTAAAAAATAGAATGAACAACTGTCACTTTATATTACGAGTCCTTGTACTTCTACAAAATTTAAAATTTAGTCCAATCATTATTATTGAAAATAGTTTTTGTAAAAAAAAAAAAAAAATTCTAGTTAGTAGATTTATTTTGCATCAATTATGCCACGTCAGATGAGAATAATTTAATGAACATTTAATGATAAATTTTGACCAAAAACAGTATAATGTTGAAGACATGAAATTTTTAAATAAAAAAATAGGAAAGTTGATTTTTTAATCTTTTAAATATTAGATGTAAATCTCAAATTTTATGAACCTATAATAAAATTGCCTTTGGAACATTGTTGTACAACTTTAAAAAAAAAAAAAAAAAAAAAAAAAAAGATACGCTAGCGAGAACAGTAAATAGCATAATAGTTGGAGTTATATATTGATAAATTAATCAAAGTATATCGAAAAATCCGAAAATAATTAATTGGATTTTTTAAGCTTAATCTATACAAGGTAAATATATAGAAATTAAAAAAAAAAAAAAGGTTAAATTAAACTAGGCAATAATGACCCAAATCCTCTAATAAAGAAATGGAATCCTCCTTGATTTGTGCTTGGTGTGGATTCTCGTGTAATTTGCTGTCATCATCATCATCATCAACAGCCACTTGAATTCCGGTCAGTTTCATGGCTCTTTCAGCTTCAAAATCCCAATCTGTTCGAAGCAAAACCAGTAACATAGTGGCCATACACGACACTTGAGCTGCCAACATTCCAAGCCATAACCCTTTGAAATCAAAACCAGCAAAAAAAGCTAACCAAACAGCAACTGGCATACCAACAAGGTAAAAACAACCCAAGTTTATATTAGCACCATGTTTAGGCCTTGCTGCGCCTCGAAGAACGCCGCAGCCGGTTGTTTGTGGGCAGTTGCCGAGTTCACATAAGCCGATTATAGGTAAAACAAGTGACGTTAATGCAATGATATCTTTATCGGCTGTAAACATGGTAGCCCATATGTTTCTCACCAGTACAGCAAAAAGGAGTGCTGATAAGCCCAGAATGAATCCACAGTTTAGGCCTACAAAGGCGGCGAGTTTGGCTTTTTTGGGCTGGTTAGCACCGAGTTCATTGCCGACTCTTGTTGATACACTGAAGCTTAATGAAGATGGGAATATGTACATCAATGCTGTTGTTTGAATCAAAATGCCCATTGAAGCTACTGTCGCTTTGGGGTTCAAAAGTAAACCGCATAAAAGGATCATAATCTCGTACCACCACCATTCCAGACAGACCGAAATACAGCTTGGGATGGCTAAATTCAACAAAGATTTCCATTCTTCAAAACACTCCATTGAAAACCCTCCCCATGTTTTTTTATGGACACCGAAGTAAAGGATGTAGATTATCAACGAACCGACCAGGTTGATATTGGTCCAAACCCCACTAAGTGCAACCCCTTGGATGCCTAATTTAAGGTGGGTTACAAGAAAGTAATTGATGGGTACATGTAGAAGAATAGATAAAAAGGCACAACATGTTAAAGGGAGAGTTACAGATTGGGTTCTGAGATAAATCCTCAATGGGTGTAAAAGAGATTGAGCTAAAAGATCAGGGACTGAATAAACAAGATACCATTGTGCTTCGTTAGCTATACTTTCATCTTGACCACAGAGTATCAATATTGTCTTCATATTCATCCATAGAACAGAAATAGGCAATGATGTAGCAAGCAACAGAAGCACTGTCCTTTGTAAGGTGATACCTAAAAGAGTATATTTTTTAGCACCAAAAGCTTGCCCACAAATGGATTCCATCCCCATAGCAAGACCTGAAAGAATAGAATAACCAGTGATATTGGCAAAACCAATGGCGAGTGAACCACCAGCCAAGGCGAGTTCACCGAGTCGGCCGAGAAACAACATGGAAATCAATGAACGGGAATACAACATGAGACCGGTTAGGATCATAGGGAAAGCAATATTAGCTATGGAGATGGCTTCTTTCACTGCAAGAGAAACAGAAAAAGGACTGTCTAGCCTTTTTTGTGTATGGATTGTTGGGGGTTTTGGGATTAAAGATTCGTAAACATTGAATGACCCTTTAGAGTCATTGACTGAGAGAAGGGAAGGAATATTTGAACCATCATCATCACATTTGCAGGAAGATGTAAACTGGCACATCGTTTTTGCTATATGTGAAGACGATACGAGAGAGATAATTAAGGAGGGGATTGTATAACGAGGGAGTAAAGGGGTTTTACAGTGGGTTTTTGTCACACGCACTGCACTGGCACCATTACAAAGGCATGTATCTATATATAGATTGTAGGTTCATAAATGTCGTGTTGCTGATTGGGACCGGCATTGGCAGTAAGGGTTCAAAAAAGAAAGAAGAAAAGTTCACTACTTTATCGACTACGATTCTAGACTAATCACTTGGTTTTTCTTCTCCCATAATGATAAATTTAGCTATCAATGTTTATAATTTTTTTAACTCTTATCTTTTAATGTACAATAAAATATCACGCTTTTTAATCATGATGGTTCGATATGACATTATTTATCTTATATATCACGTTAATAAATAATTTAAAATTTATAAAAAAAAAAAAAAAAAAAACGTGAAGTACATATGGATTACCATGCATATTATCATGAGCTAGTGTTTTTATTAGAAAAACAACAATTCGACTCTTTTTAAACGGTTTAGGGCCAAATTGATAAAAATGTAAACATTACAGGCTAAATTTATCATTATGCATTTTTTTGTTTCGCTTGATGTGTTTTCAACCCAAATCTTCAATTGGTAAAAACACTTTTTCAATTCCTCTCGGTTTTGATATCGAGCAAATTGGTTCCTTTAAAAAATTAAAGTAATTTAATCCTTATCAATTTTGAAAGTGATCAACTAAAGATAATTAATCACAACGTTTTTTTTTATCAATTATACATAATTTTGAATAATATAGCAAATTAAGCTCCCAATGTCTACACAATCAATTAATTATCTAAAAATATGTATAAATTTTTAAAAAAATCTAAAAGAATTCGAAAAGAATACATATATAAAAATTTTTGCTTCAAATATATATAAAAATGAACATAACGTATAAACTTTAAAGGCTAAAATTATTATCATACCAATTAAAACTATTTAAAATTTATAAAAATATTAATGTTACGATTAATTGTCCTTAAATGCTCACTTTGAAAATTAACAAAAATTGAATTGCTATGAACCTTTTAAAAGGGATGAATTCGATCAAATATCGAAATTGAGGATACCGAAGTGGTTTGTTACCCATATAATAAGGGGATTATACAAGCAGGTATGTAAAAGGATTAAAAACATGAGAGGAAAGGAGTAAAGGAGTCAAAAGTGGTATTGTGGACGCTTTCGGGTACAAGATGTTCCTACAAACATAGGACGAAAACAAGACAGTAGGATTCCATTTCCTACCCTTTTTTAATTAATGGGTAAATTAACACCTAAAGTCATCATTTTAAGTATATTATTTTTTATTATATAAAAATGGTCAAATTTCAAATTTGGTCCTTGTGCAACACTCGAATTCAAGATTCAATCCTTGTACTTCAACTTTTTTGACATAATTTGGTACCTCAATTCTTTACAATGTCATTGATTACCGTAAAAATTCTTTTATTAAAACTTCTGGTGTGGAGTTTGAAATTAAAGTATACAAACTAAATCGTAAGTTTCAACAAAATCTAGAGACTAAAAATAATTATTATAAAAGAAATGGGAAGTAGCGTGATAGTTTCTAAGATTCTTAATGTATTCAAATTATATATAATTTAATCGAAGAATTAACGATACTAACTATTTAAATTAACTAAAAACATTATAAAAATATAAAAATCCAACTATGTAAAAAAATAAAATATATTAATTAAATCTCAAAATTAAGCATTTTCCTAAAATGAAAAAAGAGAAGAAAGCATTGAGGTTGCCACGTGGCAGCATTAGGACCTTCCTTCCTTAGATATAGTTACGTAGATGTGCCAAAAGAAATCCTTAGTGGGATCATTAATATTGTCTCGACGCTAATGGAACTTTTCTTACATTTCTTTGACGTAAGGTTTAATGTCTATTATAAAAATAAAACTTCTGCCACCCTTTAAAAAGTTGTTTCACACATCACATTAAAAACAACAACAACAACAACAACAATAATAATAATAATAATTAGTGGCATTTACCTCATTCATATCTGTTTTATAAGATTTACGATTTATGTTTAATATCCGTGATTATTTCATAAAATGATATTATTTTTTTATTTATGAGTTAAAAAAACTATGAATAATTTTAAATATTGTGTTAAAAAGAATAGATATAATTAAAATTTATAATAAAATTGTTAAAAAATACCATAAATAGGCTTTGGTTTATATTTTGTTGGTTTATATTTAAGGGGGGGGCATGTTCTTTGAAACCCCACCTAGGATTGTTCCTACTGTGTTTGGCAAAATACCCAAAGTCAAAGTCAGCTTTTTTATTTTGTTTTCTTTTATTTGTCTTTAATAATCGATATCGGTAAAAGTATCGTTAAAGTTTTTATAGTATGAGTCGGGTTGCATTTTATTCTTTTTACTCAGAAAAATGATAATTTAATCATTGTACATTAGATCAAATAGCAAATTAAATCATTTGTTAAAAATTTTATTTATTTCTATTATTAAAAACTGGTCTCGTTATGTCAGAATAAACTACACATTACATATCACATGTAACTATATTGTTTTTCTGTTAATCATATCATTTTTAACAATAAAAATTTCAATAAAAAAATCGATTTATTCTAGATAAATATAATGACTTTTTGAATAAGCTGTGCGATACTTTTACCAAATTACACACTAATGACAGTTCCCATTACTCAAAACTCTCGACGTGAGTTGTACGGTAAACAGATGCGTCCAATTGGTTAGTAAGGAGGTACACAGTCGGCTTGTTTTTTTTCTTAGAGGGTCAAGAAAGAAAAGTGCCAAGTGGATGCCAGTGATGGTTCCACATATGAGTGGGTTGGTATAAGCCCTCGGTTTAAGACCCCCCAAAAATTAAATTTACGTGGACTAAAATAAAACGTGTGGAAAATTCATCAAATTGAAAGAATGTTGCATGCTATTGGACCTATTGTCTTTTAGCTACGAAATTTGAGTTCCCATTTCTCTTGGAAAGTGCTTATATCATATAAAATCTACTCATTAATTATGAAATTAAAAATAATAATAATAAAGGAGAGTCAAATAATTAATATATTAAATTTAAGAAAATTATCCATTGTGTGAACTAAGGGGGCCTTCCACCTTTTCGGTGGATCCCTTTGTATTCCGTTTACTTCTATAGACGACCAAAGAATATAAAACGACGACAAAAGTGGGGAAAACGACGAAGGGAAAATCGAAATGCATGGCCTGGTCAATGACCGTAGTCTATATATATTATTTTCCTTTCTTTATTTTTGTTTTTCAATAAGTTTTTCTTATTTTTCTGGAATCAGAAAAATGGGAGATTTTCTTTTTGATAAAATAGTATCAATTGCACATTAATTAACCCTTCATAACTTTTGTCCATTTTACCTTTCATGCAAAAAAATAAAAAAAAATTTATTTTATGATTAGAATTTTTAATAAAAAATTTAAAATTTTCTAACTTGATTGAGAAGAAACTAGTCCACGAGATTTATTCATTTAATGTAAGTTTAATCACTGCGACAATCAAGTTCATTATGTGTATTTTAATTTAAGTTTTATTATATATCAACTTTATTTAAATTTATTCTATCATTTATGGATATATTATAATCAGCATTATACTTATAATTATACTTCTAACCTTTTAAACAATATAATTTTTATGTTATTAAATGTCACGGTGAACAAATATTTTTTTTTAAAAGTATAAACAATTTATTGTTATTTTTTGGTGTTAAAGCGAATACAGAAATAAATGGTAAATTATATGATTGGTCCTTAATTACGATTTTTTATTTTCTATCACACTTCAATAAAATCTAGTAATTTATTCATAAAAAGAATATTATACATGTTTGCAGTCAGAGTTAAATGGGGAAATTTTCCTTTAGCCACTCCCAAAACTTAAATCATTTAATTTTAAGTATATTATGAATTAAGAAATTTCATTTTCAGTCCCTTCATAAATTAACAAGGCAATTTAAGGTTTCCTATTTTAAAACAAAATTTTTAGTCTTATCCCTCACTCAAATTCGAGTTTTATGTTACTAAGTTCGTGATATTCGAATATTCAAACTTAATTGTGGAAATTAATATAATTAATCTTAATATTGAAAACATAATAAGATATGAATAGAGGAAGCTTCCCTACAATCATAAGAAAAAAGACGTCGTTGATTAACGAGTAATGAGGCTTAGATTGCTGAAAATTGATTTAGGTCGTCGTTTTATTAAACCTCCATTGACCCACACAAAATCAGAAATGTAAATCAATTACTTCATATTATTTTTATTAGATGTTTACTCTTTTAATGAGTCTATAAAATACGAATTATTAATTACTGGATTGACTTCAATAGATACCTTAAAAAATAAAAAATTGAAAGAAATATATATATTTTATAAAAAATAAAAATTATGTAACATAAATAATTGATTTGAATTATTAAATAGAATGTTGGGTTTGGAACTTGAATTTACTTTGATATTTAATTTTTTTTATTTTATTTTGATACTTAAATTATTATTTTATTTATTTATGGTGTCCAAAGAATGTGCCGCGTAGCGCAGCAATTGGTGTTTGTATTTATTGAAATTATATAAATATATATAATTTCAAAAAATATATAATAAATAAGTTAAAAAGCTAATTACTTTAAATACGTATACCATTGACTTTGACCAGCGGTTTACCATCATTGTCCAAAATTTATTTTTAATAGAATTTTTTAGAATGTTTTTCTAGAATTTTTATTTTTCAATTTTTGAGTTAAATTTTTACAGTTTTGAATTTTTAGAAATTTTGTGGTGTTTTGCAAAAAAGTTAAAATTATTACAATATTTAGAAATATATTGGTTATTTTTCAAAGTTTATTTGAGATTAAAAAAAGTCTTTATCCGAACTCAATCCAGCCTCTAAATTAGACAAAATTAAAAACTATTCCACTATTATTCAAAGTTTTTTTTTTTGCATTATTTTACTTAATTATTTACATTTTTAATATTATAGTTAAATACTAACATTTCTCTTTTTCTTCAAATTAATAAATGTAATAAATTAACGTTCTCAAAATAAATAATTCTTAACTGACCTGCAAACATTTGTTAAACAGACCTTTAATTAATTCTTGTCCATTGCCAATCATTAATTTAGTTTGAGAGCAAAGTCAAAAAGAGGATTCCAAAAGATTTATAAGAGAGCATTATCTGATATTTGCTTTGTTAGCTTAACCTTCTACTTTGCTAAAACCCACATTCCCATTTGATCCGGATTATTCATCTAAGCTTAAAGGATTGTTTAGTATTTGAAAAAGTTTGATAAAAATAAATATTAAACCCGTGATCAGATTTGGGTTGAGACATATTTGAACAACTATGAATGATATTGATACTATATATAATCTCAGATTAAATTCGATTTGGTCAGGCTCACGATGATCTCTGCAACCAACATGAAACACCTTTGTTAATTATTATTATTATTATTTACCATTAGGTTTTGGTTGGTTTTTTCTTTTCCAAAATGTGTAAGTTTGAAAGATTTGTGGAAAGTGAAATATAGGCATCTTTGAAACATAAAAGAAATGTAGCAATCTAGAATTTGTTTCATCAGTTGTTGAGAGATAAAGATTTAATAAATATGAAATTTCGATCTGAACATCTTTCTTCCTTCACTTTCGAGCTTCAACAATCCTTTGAAAAGTAATAAAAAGCACGAAGCTCACGGTGATGGTGGTTCATCCTCTGCTTTGATTTTCCAAAAGCAAAAGGTGACACGAAAATTGTCGCGTTCGTATTTTATTCATCATTTTTAGGGAAGTTTTTGTTTGTTTTTTGCCGTTGGTAGTGCATGAAATACCTCAATTACAAATATTAATCAAGGTTGTGATTTTTTATCTTCACTTTATTATTATTTTTTCTTGGTCCCTCGATTGCTGAACAAGAAGTTATTTAGATCACTATAAAATTTGAAATATTAATATTTTTAATATTTTATGTTGTATTATAAAGTTAATTTTGCCTTTAGCCAGGTGATCATCTTAACAGAGGACTTTCCCCAAACATGGCTCAAGTGTATGACGTACATATATTGGAACATGACACGATTTGAGTAAAAAATTACATAAAATTGAAGCAATAATGTTAGATGCTTGAAATTTATAACGATGTCTCCAGTCCAAATTCTATTACTTGTTTTGTCCTATTACCTCATGGATGGAGTGGCAGAAAGGATACCGTAGTACCACTCATATTGCGACAATCGATTATTTCCTTCAAGTTGATTCCTTTAATGCAGCTCCTTATCAGTATTGTGATTCGCTCCTTACAAAGGGAAAATATATGCTACCCACCACAGTATTTTCAGGAGATATGCAACACCCAATTGTATTTGCTTTGTCTGCTGTCTGAAAAAGCTTTGTGCACATCTGTAGAGACGCACTTGGCCAGTGCCACTCGCCGTACTTGTTGCTTTTTCAAATGGTGGCTTTCATTCAGGTTTCAGCCTTACACTTGATTGATGCAAATAAAATGGAACAACACTGGACTTACATCCAACAATCTCAGTGGGTCCAAACATGAAATCCCATTCATATCCACTTCCAACAAAATTAAAACCCACACATAATTAAATAATAGAAATAAGAGATACTACCTATTCATATTTGTTGCTTGGGAGGCACTGATTTCAGCATCAGAAGAGCTCTGTAATCAAAAGCTAACAAATGAAACTCGATGATAAGCAAAGACGATTGAGAAACAAGTAGGGGTGGCTAATGAAATGAAATCAGAGACGTCAAAACAAAAAAAATGGGGAAACCAAGTACATAAAACATACTACTTCCAGTTCAAAGTAAACAGGATATATATCCATTGCACCTAAACTAGAAATCTAGGCTTTTAAAACTACACGCTACAACAAAAGGTCAGAATCCAGCTCTAAATGTAATTGCCCAAACAGTTTTCGTCACCAAAGAAAAGCAAAATAAAAACATTTCCAACTGAGTTCCGCCACGAAGACGAAGGTTCCTCCTTTCAATGCTTCCACAAGATCCTAATCATTCCTCTGCTGCAGGAGATTGACTGCAGTTTCAAATAGCAAAATATAAATTTGAAACCATAAAAGATAAAGCAAAAACTTGTTAGATCATATAACTAAACAGACCTTCCATATCTTTCATTGACTGGGCTTTCAGCTTCACCACCATAAGGGCTGGCCCTTCTTTCTGGCATAGAACCAGGGCTGCTACCACGGCCATTCTCTGGGCTAATTCTCTCTCTTCCATATGGGCTATGGCTGGGTGCACGACCATTGTCAGAAGTGGGCCTTTCTCTTCTATATGGACTGCGACTGGGGCTACGATCATTTTCAGCACTACGCTTCTCTTTCCTATAAGGACTGCGGCTAGAGCCTTGGATATTCTCAGGGCTAGCCCTCTCTTTTCTGCAAGGACTTCGGCTGGAGCCATGAGCATGGTCAGAGCTGGTCCTCTCTCTTCTCTGAGGACTACGGCTGGTGATCTGGCCATACTCAGGGCTACCTCTATCTCTCTTATAGAGACTTGGACCATGGCCACGACCATAATCAGGGCTCCCCCTCTCCTTCCTATAAGGGCTACGACTAGAGCCACGACCATAATCGGGGCTACCCCTCTCTCTTCGGAAGGGACTTGGAGATCGTCTCCTATCACGACCTCTCTCAGGTGACCTATCACGACCTCTCTCAGGGCTATATCCATTTTGACGATTATCATCATCTCGTACTGCATATTCAACCGAAATAACTCTATCCATCAGCTTGCTGCAAGTAGATCAGGAACCGTGGTTCAGAAAACAAATTTACTGAATATCTTTTAAGTTAAGTGGTAATAATTGAAAATTTTTCATGGGAGGCAAGTTTTCTACCTCATATTTGTAGCCTCCAAAGCTCTGGTGGCATCATCTTGGGAATCATATTGTACAAAAGCAAAATTCCTTCTGATCCTTACACTTACTATCTTTCCATATGACTCGAAGTGCCTTTCCAAATCCCTAGTTCGAGTGTGATAAGGATCAAAATTGATGACAAATAAAGTCTTTGAAGGTCTTGTATTTGCTGCAGATCTTCTTGATCCGCCACCCCCACCCTCAGGCCTTCTAATGCCACGCTCATGCTAGAACACAAAGTAAAAAGAAATTTACAGCAATGAAAAGCAAACAAAAGAGCAATTTAAAGACCTCTAAAAAGTAACAATACCAAAGCATTACCTTTGTCCATTCAACACGAAGCCTACGTCCTTTCTGACCAAATTCTGTTCGATCAAGTGCTCGGATGGCATCTTCAGCATCTCTCTCATCTTCCATATAGATGAAAGCAAATCCTACACACCAGAAAAAGTTGGACTAATTATGACTTTCACTGCGGTGGAAAATGGTAACTAAGTTATGAATCCTCCCACCAAAGGAACCTTCAATCAGTTGGCATTTCCTCTTCGGCAAGAAACAAACCACCTAAAATCCTACCCTAGGACAAAATTTTGGCAAGCTCCTTATAATCTATAAACTAAGACCAGTGAAAGTAGTAACAGACCTTGTGTGATGAACTAAGTGATGTCAAGGAACAAGAATCCAAAATTGGATGTCTCACGTGGGTCAAGGAATTAGTGTGCCTTCTCCATATTTTCTGCAGCCTCTGCCATGAGGTCAGCAATGTTTCTACCTTGAAACATATCTGGATTTGAGGGCTGGGAAAAAGTCATGAGGAATGAAAGGAAAAAATGCCCGAGGAAAATGAGGGATGACGATGCCATTGGGGATTAGAGTGACTCTTCTTGAAAGCAAGAAGAGGAAGCTCGTCACAGGCATGAAACAGAATTCTGAGGAGCACCTCCATTACATCCCAAGAAAATCCTGCGCCAAAGAAAATGTTGAGTATGGGGGCTTATTTTTCAAAAATGCTTTTTCCCTTAAACATCCTGGACCCCCAGTAAAACTCAACAAAGGATGACTGATGCTGCTGAGTGGTGTATTATGAGGTCATACTGCTGCACCGCCAGCATGATAAGGACCAACACCTTAATGGACGAGGAGTAGGAACTCGACATTGCTCATTGCTGCAGGAACTTTCTCTCATCGCGATATGTGCAAACAAATTGCTCCATATTTTAATTTTTACAGACATATGCAATCAAAGAGTGTTATACTTGGGGTAAGCGTTCAATGAAAGCTAGTTTTTAATACAGTATCAAGATTATTATTATTTTTTTAAAGTGAGACGGAGAAATTGGAAATGAAATCTCATAAAAGCCTGTCTCACTATAGATTGCTTTTAACCTATCATGTTGAATAATGCATACAACTCAGTATATATTCACATAGATTATATCCTGGACCCCCATCTTCATCTGTAGATTCGAAATAACTAAAGTCCCAACAAAGGAAGCTCCTACTTCTAAATAAACAATCGCTCATTTTTTGTAACCTCTGACTTGTATATATAATCATCCATTACTAATATCAGAAACAGATGGTTGCTACTTAAAAAATTCGTCAAACTATTATCTTTTTGAGCAACTCAAGTTCAGAATAAAAAACCCAGCTTGGCCCCATTTGCATAGTGAAAATAAAAACCATTTGGATAGATTTTTCACTGTACCATATTCAATAAGAAAACAGCTTTTCAAGCTCAAAACACTCTTTGACACCTTTACAACCAACACATCAAGCCAAATTGCACCAATAGGATGAAAGAACATACTAAAAAAGGGGGCAGGGGAATGAAGCCCAAATTCTCACATGGAACCAATAATCAATAATGTAGATAGAGAAACAATACTTACCAGACTTCATATCTACTCTTTCGATTCTCCCAAATTTTCTGAAGAGTCGTTCCAAATCAGACTGACGTGCATCATACTCAAAGTTTCCACAGAAAATGGGTCTCATATTGCCTGAGCAGAAGTGACAACTTTCCATCAGTATTTCACACACACACAGACTTATGAAAAAACAAGTCAAATCTAGAGAGTTAACCATAAAGTAAAAATGCGTTCTAACATGAACAAAGTAGGAAACATCATCAACAAATATTCCAAAGATATTTAGTAAACAAATAGAGACTTCTGAGAATCCGAACTAATTGAAATATAGCTTTGTGGTCAATTTCAAGCGTTCTTTTCATGTTAATTCATCAGACAAGAAATAGAAAAATTGAAAACCATTCTTTTAGAGAAAATAAATAAATAAACAATCAACCGCAGTCAAATTAACTATTTCATAAAATTCCAGGTTCTAAAGAACTGCAACATACTGTGGATTAGGAATTTTTCATTTTTCTTTCAGTTAAATACGCTTAATGGACAATATTTTCCAGGTTTTTGAAAGAAAGGGGAAAAAATGAGCTAAAATTAAAACTACGACTACAGGATCTACGTCAAGAAAAAACGAAATCAAACAACAATAAAAAATCTACCATAAAAATATATAAAAATCATAGATCTGAGCTAAAATGTCTTCTTAGATACTATCTAAGACAACAAACAGCGTAAAATGAGAGATTGGAACCGAAAAAATGATTTAAAAGAAATACAAAAACCTAATTTCCCTTCCTTTTCACATTTCTTCATGGAAAAAAAAAAAAAAAGCTAGGAAAAATTAAAATAGAATCAAAATTGAACAAAAAACCGAGGATTAGAAAACGGACTTACCTTCGTAAGCAGCGATTTCAGGAAAAAAAAAAATCAAGGAAAGCTCGAAACCCTACTGACAGAGACCTGGGATATTTTCACGAACCGGGTTACAATGTTGAGCTCGTGAGTCAATATATAGTGAGAAAATAACGTTCGTATCTACTAAGCCCCTACTTTTTGAGATATTTTTGGAAATGGCCACAATATATTTATTAAATCCTAAATTGACCCAAATATGTTCCATATGTTATTGCTCATATTAACTAGACAAAGAAAAATCATTATGTAAAAATTTTAGTCTGATTCCATCAATTTTTTTGAATTAATAACAACTGAAATTTAAAAGTTGAACAGAGTATAATTGAAAAAATGTGGACCTAAAAAATGGATAAGATTTTATAATTTTACATTTTAATACGAATTGCAACGTCTAGTACGTGGGGGCGGGGAGAAAAAGATCACAGGGAACTGTAGACAAATGACGAAGAGCTTAGCGTAAAATAAAAAATGAATAAGATAGGCAAATAAGAAAAAAATAGAATATGAAATTAAAAATTAAAAAGGGTTTTTGAAATATTATTTATTCGTCCATCAATTTAAAAATTCAAAATTGGGGTAGGTTCAAATATGCCTAATCTCAAATTTGACAAATTCTTAGGAGGTATTTAAAAATTGGAGGCTAGGGCTCTAATTGACTAATTCAAAATTGGCAGGGATGAAAAAGAGGTTTAAATCAAAGAAGTTAGGAGGTCAAGACTGGGGCTTCGTTTAGTATTGTTTCTAAAAATATTTTTGAGATAAAAGCATTATTAAACAAAGTGTTTTTGAGTTTTTCAAAAATACTTTTGGCATCAAAAAATGCTTTGGAAAAGCACTTTTTTGGCCGAAAAGAGATGGAAAAATTTTTAGTTCTTCTCAAAAGTATTTTTTTACTCACAAGCACTTTTAAAAAGCATTGTTAAACTAGTCGTGGATCTGTTCATGGGCTGTGCCGGGTCGGGCCTAGACACAAGGTGGATCTAAATTTTGCCCAAATTCGACTCAAATAAAAATGTTAAAACTTTTTCCCGGCCCACTCGTATTAAATTTTTATATTATTTTATATATATTTTAAAATATATAATATATTAAAAACATTAAAATAAATGTTTCCCAACAAATTGAAAATAAATTATAAAAATCTTATACATAAATAACACTAAAATAGGTGCAACTTAACAAGCAAATGCCTTTAAAAAAAATAGTAAAATTAACAATAAAATAAGAGTTATATAAATATCCAAACAATAGTAACAAAATAATAGCAACATAACAGTAAAATGACAGTAAAACTATGAAAAAATAGCAAAAAACAAACAAAAAAAATAACTTTTTTTCTTTTTGCAAATATACTGGTGTGATTACATGGTAATATCTGCTCATATTTTTTTAACCATTTAACAACGCACACACATCTTGTACACATTAGTGCTCGAACCCAGATCTCTTAGAATGAACAACATCTTCTTAACCATTGAAGCCACTCGTTAAGTTTCATATTAATATTTATTTAATACAAAATTTAATTATATTAAATTATCTCTTTAATTAAAAAAAAGTCAAAATTATTATAATTAAAATACTCAAAATGTAATTATGAAAAAAAATACCCATGTGATGTAAGTATATAAATTGATACAAAATCGTATTAAAAAATGAACAACTAATTTTAAAAATTCTTTAAAATATATAATAATTATTTTTTTCTATACCAAATTAAATATTAAAATTGAACACAAATATAAAATGATATATTAACCCGTTTTTCTTCAATTTTTCTCTCATATATCAATTCAAGATTAATCATTTAAATACAAATCATTTGTCAGAAGGCTAATATATATGGCTTAAACAAAGCCTGCATTAGTAGAAGTCACTTTTATTACTCAATAATGATGATGATGATTTTATTCACTCAAACTATTCCTACATAAACCAAGAAGAAGCTTGATTGGAGAAGCTGGGGTTGGCAATATTGTTCAACAAATTGCTCTCCACAGCTGGGGGATGTCGTGCTCGAAAGGTAATCTCGGCCTGTGTAATTGACAGTTATCTCTCGACATCATATATTTATTGCTGCAGTAAAAATATGAGTCCGATGCAACTATACGGAGGATCTTCGATTCGATACTGTGCCTCCAAATACAAAAAATCCGCTGCTTGAACTCGCAAATACGATGGAAGTTACTACATAATAATCATCACAAGCAAATCACTTCAATTCAAGTGGAATAGGAATCAAAATTCATAATATATGGTGAGAGAGATTTGACCTGAAGTAGTTTTGCGACTTTGCTGGCACCATGGATTCGGTGTATGGAAGCAAATCTTTGAAGATTATTGGGTGGGAAATAAGGGGAGAAAATGCAATCGGGAGGGCATCTTCTTCTCGAATATCTACAAGCGGCACAACGGCTTGGATTCATGGTATTGAAATGGTTATGAACATAGGATTTTCAGAATCTACTATTATTGGAAAATAAATCTAACAAAGATTGGGATTAATGTATAACAAAATTTAGTGAAGTGAGCAATGGAGTTAACGGCTATTCTCTTTTCAAATTTTGAAAGATTTAGAGGAGAAAGATGCTACTGTGTAGGAATTGCCATAGTTTTGGGAAGAAAGAAAATAAGGAAATTAATTAAGATTATATATTTTTTAATTTTATTATCGTTAGGAAGTTAATATGAAGCCAATAGAAAAATGAAGTAGAGATTTTTGCTGTTATATTTATTGTAAAAATTTAGTTATATATCTAAAATATGTATATGATGTTATATGGAGAGAGTATTATTATTGTTGTACATTTTTATCACAATTACGAAGTTTTATCAAGTTAATCATCAAGCACAAAAATCTTGTTCGGTCAATTTTGGAGATGATCTTATTAATCATATTATATAATTATTTAGTTGAGTATAAAAATAAAAAATAAAATTTATTTTCAGTATAAATATAATATTTATTCTCGGAATTAATATAAATATATTTAAAATTTTAAAAATAGTTTTGAAATGATTATTAAAAAATAAAAATTCTTAAAACCTATAATTGCTTTAAAAATTGTTTTAAACTATTAAATATATATATATGTATTCAATTAAAAAGGTTAAAACCTTAATAAAATTTTAAAAATCACTTTAAAAAATTAAAGCATATTTAAAGTTAAAACTGTTTAAAAATTATTTTAATTTGTCAATATTTTAAAATATGTTTAAAATCATTAAATTGAATTAAATTTAAAAATGTATTTACTTTAAAATTATAATTAAGTTAAAAAAATTTAAAACATTTTAAAAAGCATGTTTTAGGACAAATCAAACTTTAATTTTTTTTTAAAATTGTTTAAATTTATATAAAATTTTTAAATATGTTTAAAAACTTATTACAATTTATTAACTAAAAATGAATATTTTATGTATAAAAATTTCAAACTGTTAAGAGTTTGCAATCGAAGACATTTTCAAACCTTTTAAAACTATTTATATTTATAAATCTGTTTTCAATAAAAAAAATTCTAGATTTATTTTAAATTGAAAAGCTATATAAAAAGTATTTAAAACATAAAAAATTCAGAAAAAATGTTTTAAAATTTTAAAAACTAATAATGATTTAAAACCAATAATATAAAGAAAGAAAGAAGTTTGGTATAAACACTGAGAGAAAGAGTAAGCTAAGATAGCAAATTCAAAGGTTCCATATTATGTAAAACATAGATAATGTTTGGTTCAACCAAGCATATATAAAGAGAGAAATAGTACCAACATTACATAACCAAATTAAAAACAAACTGCAAACCCATGTCCAAGCTTCTTATTTAACCAAACTAAAACTAGATATTATAGATGGGTCCGAAACTTTATGTCTAAAGTTGACTGTTTTATTGAAGCTTGGAGTAAATGTTTCAGATTCAGACAGGTGCAGCGATGGCTATCACTCAAACTCGTCGTTGAAAATCAGCAAGGAATCCAGGAAATCATCATCATCCTGCAGTGATAAAGAAATTATTTTTATTTAAATATAAGCCATTGTAAGATTGAGTGATGATGATAACAACAATGATATACCTCATCGCTTGATGAATTCTGTCCAACTGGGGCACCATTGTTCGCATTGTTTGGCGAGTTATATACAGCTGGAGCTGGAACGGGAGCGGGAGCAGTAAACATTCGGAGTACATCGCTGAGTGGGTCAGTGACAGCGGGCGTTGGAGCTGGAACTGGAACTGGAGCGGGAGCGGGAGCTGGAGCAGTAAACATTCGGAGTACATCGCTGAGTGGGTCAGTGACAGTTGGAGCTGGAGCTGGAGCTGGAACTGGAACTGGAACTGGAGCGCGAGCTGGAGCAGTAAACATTCGGAGTACGTCGCTGAGTGGGTCAGTGACAACGGGAGCGGGAGCTGGAGCTGGAGCAGTAAACATTCGGAGTACATCGCTGAGTGGGTCAGTGACATTGGGAGCGGGAGCTGGAGCTGGAACTGGAACTGGAACTGGAGAGGGAGCTGGGGTAGTAAACATTCGGAGTACATCGCTGAGTGGGTCAGTGACATTGGGAGCTGGAACGGGAGCGGGAGCTGGAGCTGGAGCTGGAACTGGAACTGGAGAGGGAGCTGGGGTAGTAAACATTCGGAGTACATCGCTGAGTGGGTCAGTGACAGTCACTTGTTCCCCTCCTGTTTGTTGCTATATTACATCACAAAAGAAGATATAAATCAGTATGGTTTTAAGAGTGATCATATATATGTAACAAAACTAGAAATTGGAGTTTGCCTCATTAGTGGTTGGGTTGGATTCATTGGAACCATCGTCTGCAGCAGGGTTGGGGTTGTTGATCAGCTCTGCTAGTTCACTTTGAACCTAGGCAAAAATCCTCTAACATTGTGAGGAATCATAAGGAAAAATGGTAGCATGCAAATTATGGAGTTAGTGGACTTACCTGTCCAATAGCTTCTTCACTCCAAGGATGGTTATCTTCATCGGACAAGGGATCAGGGAAATCAAAGTTGAGAAGTTCATCCAATGTCGGATAGATTTCCGGGAGCAATGAAGACAAGCAATAGTCGGAATCCTCAACACCCTGCTCATCAGCTTTGTCCTATACCGATTAAAAAAAAAAAGCCAACCATTTTGAGAAGAATGTAAAACCAATTCACTCAATTACAACAATAGAAATGTATTACCTGATTAGCTAACTTTTTCGACTCGAGCACAAGGTCGTGGAGGTAACCATCACCACCTCGTGGTTCATTGTCGAGATTAGGAACATTGTTCAGCAGCTGATCAGAATTAATTTCAGTCAATCTTGTATTGCCAGTTCCTAGTCCTTGAAACGATGTCGAAGTGTCACCTGGTGGAATAGGAAACTCTCGCAAAAAATCTAGACTATCTAAAGATGTAGTCCTCATGGTTGGAACATTCACATTCTCATTGTGAGTTCCATTCATTGAGTCATAGTCACCGGTGAGACGGGTTTGATTCATTGAGCCATAGTCACCGGTGAGAGGGGGAGCCGACCCATTAAGGAGATGTTCATAAAACCTCATCCCAGGATAGCTATTAGCAGCATTGTTGGTGTAACCAGGATTCAGACTAGGGTAAGAGCTGCTACTGCTTCCGAAGAGCCCGTTACCCAGTGTAGAACCCGAAGAGCTGCTATTGAAACTAGGGTAATAGCTGCTACTGCTTCCGAAGAGCGCATTAACCACTGTAGAACCCGAAGAGCTGCTATTCAGACTGGGGTAAGAGCTGCTACAGGTTCCGAAGAGCCCGTTACCCAATGTAGAACCCGAAGACTGAAAGGCAGCTGAGCCAAATCGGAACGGTGAAGACGAACCAGCATTGTAAAAATCAGGCCTAGCTTGAACCTGGTTTGGGTACGTTACCAATGAGTTTCCCCCATTCAACAAGCCACTAGAAAACCCACCACCACCATTCATCGACGAACTCGATCCAATTCCATTTCCATATCCCAAGTGATTATTCAGATAGGGATTGTTCAACATGTTGCCACTGCCAGGGAAGAGTGACTTGTTAGTTTGATTGGACAATAAGCGGGATTGTTCATAGCCAAGTGGCTGTTGAGCAGCGTTGCTACTCGAAGCACCAGGATGACCGTAAAACAAGGGTACGTTCCTAGTGGAACTGTGACCCATAAGGCTCCCATCCAAACCATGATAAGCTGCTAATGCCCTCAATCGTTCCAATTGTTCCAGTCGGGAATACTCTTGAGCAGTTTTCAACAACAAGGGATGACCGGCGGCGAAGGTCGACTTCAGGAACCTGTCGATTACGGCCTTGGATGTAAAACAACCCCTCTCTGCTATACGCTTTAAGAAGATCCGGTACTTCTGCAACATTTACACGAGGCAAGGGATGCATTAGGGATATATCAGAAAACATGATCTATAAAACAAATATGGAGAATAAAAAATATTTTCTTTAATTAAAATATCTTTCTTGTTGGTTTTTTTTTTCCTTCTTTTATTTGCATGAAGAATTAATCTTTTATATTTATTTTTACATAGTTTTTCCTGCATTGCAATTAAGAATCAATGTAATGGAGCTTTGGTTTATGTGGTCAATATAAAAGTGTAAGATAGAAAAGAAAAATGATATTAAAAATAAATAACATAAAAATTTGTGATATGATTCTCATTGTATTTGTAAAAAGCTTATAAATATTTATAAAAATATAATACATAATATACTAGAATTAAATAGAATAGTATTTTTAAGTTTTTTTATTAATGAAATCATGTATAAAAATAATAAGATTTAGAGGAATCTAAAAATATATATCTAGAATTAGAAGAATGATTTTTATAAAATTTAAATTTCTTCATCGTTTTTATTACCAAACAAGTAAATTCAATTTTATAATTTTAAAACCTAATTAAAAGAAAATTCTTCTTCCAAATCTCTATTCAGGACACACTTTAAAATTTGAGAAATTATTTTATTCATCCTATTCGCATCATATCGTTTATAGTTTTTTTTTAATTATTTAATGACATTTTAACATTTTTTTTCATATCAAGATTTGAAGTTTTAAGTTCAAGGTCAAAGTTCAAGATTCAAGATAAAAAAATTACAAAAATTATGTATCAGTGACATGAAAAAATTTATTGCAATGCTATTAAATAATCAAAAGGGAAACATTGATGATATGGTGAGAACAATCTATAAAATAATTGTTTTGGAAGGAAAAAAGTATAAGAAATTAAAAATAAATTTAAATAAATGTATGACTTGGCAAAATAGACTGGATACCATATATGAAAACATCATTCATTAGTACAAGTCCAAGGTTAATTCATTAAAATGTGTTAATTTACCAAAAATGATACAAGTAAATAATGAAAGCCAAAATCAAACCTGTAAATGACTAGCCACATTTTCCCTGGTTAAGCCTGTCGAGTTCATATGCTCGAGGATCTTCTTTGGGACAGCTTCTGCTTGTGTTAAACATGAATTAAAAAATCATAATTTATTAACAAAATCGAACAACTTAACATAAAATATGACCAATATATGTACACACTTTCAAGGCCAATTTGGCGTAGGGCTTCCAAGAACTGGTTATGAAGTGTATTCGTCCAAACAATCTTAGGCTTCTTAGCTTTTTTCGGAGGAGGAGATTTGGATTCATCATCTTTATCATCCTTGTCCTTGTCCTTGTCCTTGCCTTTGCTAGGTGCACCTTTTCTTTTCGATCCTTTTTTGGGATCCTTCTTTTCGTTGTTCTCCGATGACGACGACTTCGTGTTGCCACCGAGGGATAGTTTCCCGTCCGCTGGTGACGACGACGAAGATTCCCTGTCCATGTCCTCGATCAGCAAGGATTTACCTTTCCTAGCAGCAACAGCGTATTGCCATACGTTCTTTAAACCATCAGGGTCTACAGGTTTAACAATAAAGAACACAGCACCTCCTGCTAGGCTCTCTAGCATCACATTTTCATCGTCATCCGAGGACATGACTACATAATCAACAAGAACAACATTAGATATATGTAATGAAATCATGAAAATAACGAAGAGATAAGATCTGCTCACTGATGACAGGCAGTCTAAACTCTTTGTTGATCCGTTTTTGAAGCTCGATCCCGTTCATTCCAGGCATATGGAGATCAGTGACCACCAGGTCAATAGCTGGATTTGATCGAAGAACAGACAAAGCAGCTGCCGGTGTTTTAACACTCGCAACTGACAACATACGGACAAGAGGCAAGAAAAAATTAGTTCAAAATCACACACACACACACACACACACACACACATATGTACGGATATATGTACCTTCATATCGGAACTCTCTTAACATGGCGGAAACGATAGCCAATGAAGTAGAATCATCATCAACAACCAAGATAGTGATCTTCAGAGCAGAAACCATTTTTCTTCGTTTCCTGTTTGTTTTTTTGGAAGGCTTATAGTATGAACTTGGAGCAACAATAGAACAGTTATATATACACTGAATACCCCATATAAGCAATCGTGGCTTCATGTTTGGTGGTACACTTGGCAGTGACCTGGGTCTACACCCCAAACAAAATTCGACAGTTACATTTTACATTTTTTGGAACATGAAATTATGTGTTTTTTTTTCTGTGTGTGTGAGTATGTAGCTTGAAAATGAAAAAAAAAAAAAAAAAACCAGTCATGCCAACAAAATGGTGAAGTGAGCCCCCAGAATTTTCATACCAATTTATGGCCAAAATCCAGCTCAGAATCTAAATATAAATGAAATTTACCAAATATAAGAGGTTCTTACTAGGCAATTTGTTGTGTGAATGCTTTGTGTTCAAACCCTCTTCTTATGGTTCAACATATTTTCCTTTTTTGGAGTGTTTATAATATTAATTTATAATTATCTAGCTCAACTTTATAAACATATAATTAAAAAATATTTTTGTTATTAATTTAAATCATACACATAAATTTAAAATGTTACAATTCCATCACCAAATATATGTAACATATAATCTAGATTTTCGAATTCTTTAATCCTTGCATTTTTTTGAAAGAAACCAAGAATATATATAAATCGTTTTGTTGAATTATATAACAAGTGTATGTATTAATGTTGGTAACATGAAAAATAATGGTACTTAACGATATAACCATCGTATTTTATCTTGAATATTGTTTATGGGAATACATTATCTTCTAACAATCTAGGATAATAATATTTAACGATATAAGGTATTATTTTCAAATTCTTTAATCCTTATTATTTATGTATTTTTTAAAAGAAAATCAAGAAAATATATCAATCGTTTTACTAATTGTGTATAGTGTATTAACATGAATAATAACGATTTTCAACTATATAACTATGGTATCTTATTTGTAATATTATTGACGTGGAACACATAATCTTCCAATAATTTAGAATAACGGTATTTAACGATATAACGATTTTTTTTATATATCTTTATATTGTCAACGTGGAGTGCATTGCTGTTTTTAATAATATCTAAAAGAACGATATTTAACGATATAACAATAAACGGTCATAACTATAAGATCATTGATGTAGAACTTATTGCTTTTTTTTTTTAAATTATCCAATGTGATGATATTTATGATATAACAATCATTACTTAACTACAACATCATTAACGTGAAACACATTCTTTAAATATTACAGAATAACGACAATTCAAAATAACGACCGTACTTTATTTATAATTTTTATTTATAATTTTTATTGACATGAAACATGTTGCATTTTAACAATTCAAAATAACGATATTTAATTATATAACAATAATATTTTTTACGTAATATTATCGACACATAATATTTTTCTATTTAACATTCCAAAACAACAACAAATATGACGGTCATACTTTATGTATAATTGTTTTTGTCTTAGATCTAATACTAGAAAAGGAATTAGTGTATTAGTTTCTATTTATAACTCTTTCACAATCTTTTAAGTCCGAAAAAAAAAACATTTAAGTGTGCTTGAACTTACATTTTTTTAATTATTGTTATAATAGCAATATCAATCGACAAGATCTTAGTTTTAAATATTATTCTTTTAAAATAATGATCGTATTAATATTATTCATGAACTCATTTACTATTATTTTTTAGATTATATTATATTATTATTCATTGACAAATTTAAATACATGAAATTCAAATTGTTTTTTACATTATATAATATATAAGAAGAGAAATTTACAATATGAGAAAAGTTTTGATTTTGATTTAATTTTCGTATATAATTAACCCTATTATCGAATGATACTATTTTATGTTTATACAATACATATACATATATTTATATTTACTCAATATTAAAATTCTTTTATTTTAATATTTTTATAATTAATTCAAAATCAAAATTTCACATACTAAATTAAAAAAATTTAGACCAAAAATCTCACACCATAACTTTACAAACCTGCCAGTCAGACATTGATTTAATGGTAGGATTAAAGTTTTAAGAATTTCGATATCTTAAGTTTAAGTTTTGTGGTGTATAAATGTGTGATTTTTTTTTTTTAAATTATATGAAAAATATAAAATTTTAATAACAACATAATTAAATTGATTTGAATTCAAATCACACATGAAACAATAAATATCTGAACCATCAAATTAATATGAATTTATCTTATTAATAATTAGATTCAATACCTATAATAGAACGTGAAAGGTTTGATTTTTTATTTTTAACTCACAAACCTTACGACTCCACTTGTTGGGCCACGGTCGAGACTTTTTTCTGATTCCCACCCGTGCATGAAGAGTTAAAAAGTGGACTGTAATAAATGTGAATTAATCTCATGTTTATCCAATCATAATGATAAAGTAAAATTATTCCCACATGAAATCCTTTTATATTTACTCAATTTTGTTTTTACGTAACAAAGTAGAGAGGTATCAAAAATTTGAATTTAAACTGATTGAATAAATTTTTAAAAATTAATTAAAATTTTCATATAAATCCCAAAATTTAACACAACAAAACAGCCATTGTTAATTTAGAAAAAGACATAAGACATAGAAGGAAACCAAAAACTATGTTCTGTACCCACTGTTTGTAGTAAAAACCCTTTCCATATAAAAAATTAATTAAAAAATAAATGGAAAAAGTTTTATTGTCATTTAATTAGACATGTCTAATGAATAAAGTGAGAAATTAAGTTTTAACTCAAAATAGAGCACAATTGAAATGGCAATTTTGTCTTCTCGTAATTAATGATTTAAACTAATTAATTACATTAAGTGTTGTTTCCTTTTATATTTTTTGAGGAAATTAAGTATTGATTCAATGTACACTGTTTTACTAAACAAAAACAAACCGGTGTTGTTTCTTCTAGAGAAATTGAGATGTGCTTGGCTACAAATTTCATCTTTTTCGTGGGTTAATATTTGGTTTAAGTAATTCGAGTGTCAGGTCCGGATTAAATTAGTCCTATTATTAAATGAATCAATTTAGTTTTTATATTGTTAAAAATAATTAAATAAGTCCTAATTGCAACTGAGTTAACTTTTACTATATAAAAAATATCTTGAATTTTTTTTATTGTTTTTCAGTTCCAAATAAAATATTTCATTTACGGAAACTATAAAAATTTTAAAAATATTAACTCTGTCAAACAACAAATGATTTATTTTTAATAGTAATCTTATCTCTATTTTAATCTGGCATTGTTAGCTTTTTAATAATATAAAGACTAAATTAATCCACTTAATAATAAGGGATTAATTTAATCAAATCCCTGTAATAAAAGGACATCCCATATACGCTCACCTTTTTTTTATTACTATTTGGATCCGTCTATGGCCTAGTTTTTTTTTCTTTCCAGTTCATTTTTAATTAGGCCTGATTTCTTTAGGTAGACTATATTGGTGGTCATCTAATTATTAGAGTTTTTTTTTTATTTATTAAAGTATTTATTGAAGTGAGTTCAGTAACAAATTCTCTATACTCTGTAGGCCCATTAAAAGGATGGATGTTGACCACGAGTTTTAAAGCTGTTCCATGCTCAGGATGAGAATCGAACCCTCGACCACTGATTAAGGTAAATTATTAGAGTTTTTTATTACCACCTAATTATAAATATTTTTATTTTCATCACTAACATTTCGAAATTGGTTACTTTGATTATTCTATTAATTTGATCTCAATTCTAAAACTTATTTTAATTATATATATGATTTTTTCTTATAAATTTCCTCTGGAATCATCTCGTATTATATCATCAACCAATCTGTTTGGCATACGACACAGTAAGAATAAACACTACTGACGAAAAATATGGAAAGGAGGAATGAGTGTGGCTAATTGCGATAGTTGAGGATGTTCACATGTCGGTGTGGTTGACAATTTATTGAATTAGAATTGTCCTTTTGTTTTGGTTTTATTTTATTGAAGTCTTGACCACTCATTCCAATCACATAGCTTTATTTCGACAACTTCTTTGAATTTGTCACTACAAACTATTACACAATATATCATTGTTTGAAAAAAAAAACCCAATAGAGAATAAATAACTGCAACACTAGAAGATTTAAAAATTAACCAGAGATGCATTACTTTGATTAACAACTAATAATTGTATCCTAACCCTGCCACAATGAAAAATAAAACCCGATTTTATTTAAAATGTTATAGAGAAATGATTGTTATATATTTATAATAATATTTGAGATTTATATTTTATTTCAAAAATCAAATTAAAAAATATAATATATTAATATTAATTAATGAAATTTAGATAACATTTTTAATAAAATTTACAAGTACAATACCCTTTATTAAAAACTATGTTCACTTAATAAAATATTATGAGTATTTTTTTTATACAAAATATAAACATTTTATTACTATGGGCTATAACTTGCGTTTTGGTCCTGATTCGGTTTTCAAAGTGGAAGCACCAGCTTTACTGGAAGGCTTGTTCCTAACTTGGGATAAGGGGTTTAAGATGGTCGAAGCTGAGTGCGATAATTCGTTGTTAGTTGACTTAATCACTTCCGGAGGTGGAGCCCATAGTAGCTTAGTCGAAGTGCGACTGTTACATCATGTAGTCCGACGTCAATGGGAAGTTCGTCTTTGTCACATATCAAGATCATTGATGTAACATCCGCGTTCTTGAACCGGATTTGGAATAGTAATAGAGTAAAATTGAGAATTAGACTATATAGCTAAAATAAGAAAATAGTTAGAAAATTAAGGATTAATTAGTAAGTGTGAGAAAGGAAGAAGGACTAAATAGTAATTTATCCAAATGGAATTGTGAGTCATTATGGGAATTAGATTGATTAAGGCGGGGCAAAAGAGTAATTTGGTGGAAGATATTTTTGGAGGCAATGTTTTGGGCCAAAGTGTAAAGTTGGAAGGCCCAAGGACTAAAAGTGCAATTTTTCCATTATTAAAGAAAGATATTTTTATAAAGAGAAATTGATAGAAAAGTCTAGAGAAATGAAGAAAAGAAATGATGAAAAGGCTATAAAAGCCATCAGCCATGGTGCTTCACGTTGGCCACCATTTTTCCACCATTTCAACTTTTTCTTTTCTTACAAATTAGTCCTTTTTCACCAAATACAAATCAATTAAGCTAGTTTCTTCCAAATTTCTTCAAGATTAGTGAATAAAATTGATAGAGAAGTGTAGTAGCTATCCAATTGTTAAAAGAAATGCATCCATACTTGTCTTGGAGGAGAAAAAAAATAGGAATTAGTGTTGAATACAAGTGATTAAGGTAAGAAAGCTAAACTCCTCTTTAAATACAAGTTAGTTTTGGTTTAGAAACATAGATTATGATATGTTGAATGATTTTAATGTGAATATATGTGTTTTGTGTGGAATTGAAGAGAAAGAAAAGAAGGAGAATGATTCAATTGAAGAGAAAGGAAAAGAGAAGATCAAAGAGGGAAAGGAAGTTTTCTACTAGAGTTGTAAGTACTACAAGATTTTAAATTGAAAATTTATTCTCTTTAAATTATATGATTAATTGTGATAAAAATGAGTAAGATGATATGTTTAGTTATAAATATGGTGATTAGGTGTGATTAAATGAAATTTAGTGCAAAGGAAATATGAGAAGAGAAAAATTCACTTCAAAACAGTTTGAACAGAAACAGGGGATTAACTTCGAAAATTCACCAAAAATTGTATATAATGAGTTAAGGGTTGAATTATATATGTAATTAAATCTTATTGAGTTTAGTTTCATATGGAAGAAACAGTGAAAGAAAAGGAACTGCATATTTCGAGATATACTAGTTTTAGTGTAAAAAGGTCAGAGTAGATTCGAGTTCCCCTGTTCTGACTTTGAAAAATTATTGAAAAATGTAGAAAAATTATTAGAAACTGAAATTTATATGGCTGAATCTTTAATGAGTCTATTTTCAACAGAAACAGACAGAAACATCATTTGATCTTTGTACTAAAAGATAGATAATTTTTAGTAAAGAAATGTCGAAACTGTCAGGCAGCAGCGAAGGGGTAAATTGAAAGAATTTACTGTACAAATTGGCTAAATTAAAAATTCTGGAAATTTTATGGTAAGAAGATGATTGAGTCTAGTTTCAGAAACATCAAGCGGTTTATAATTTCGAATTCTGTAGCCCAAGATATAAATAATTTAGTGACTGTGACGCAAGTGGACAACTTTGAAAATTAATGTGAAAATAAGAGTAAAGAGGTATATGATGATATATATGTGATGAACAATATATATGTGAAATATTATGTGTTTAATTATGAATATTGATTATATGATAAAATGGTGATATTGTGTAAGCCTTTGAGTAAATAAAGGTGAAAAATACATGATTATGTATATGTGAAGAGAAATGTAAATGTGATATATGAAATTATGAGAAATGATGAATATGAGAGATTATGCCCATGTAGACAAGTTAGAACCATTGTGATAATAGTGGCATGCCATTAAGGAACACTAGCGCGCTCTCTGATTAGCACTGTGTGTGCTCTCTGTTTAGCACTTCGTGTGCTCTCTGATTAGCACTGTGTGTGCTCTCTGATTAGCACTTTGTGTGCTCAGTACTTTGTGTGCTCAGTACTTTGTGTACTCTCTGTTTAGCACTTTGTGTGCTCTCTGTTGCCCAGCACTTATGTGCTCTCTGTTTAGTACTTCGGTACTCTCTGTTTGTTCCGTTTATCTGATGGGTTCTATAAAAGTCTATTATGGGCCAAGTGGATAAATAAGCTAAGTGAGTTGTGGTTAAGAAAGCTATGATGACTAAATTGTGAAAAGTGAAAGAATGTGCAAATTATTACATTGAGGTAAAGAAATGATAAATACATGAAAGAGAAGTACTATATTTGTATGTGTAATTATATGTTAATAATTAAGTGAACTAATGTGATTGAAATGACTAAGTTGTGAAAAAGGGATAAAAATGTAAAATCTACCGTTGAGATAAATTGGAATATGAGGATGAATGTGTGTTATGGTGAAATTATGGTAAATTAAATGTTACATGCAAGAAAGGTTAGAAATTTCATACGCATGAGTGATTAAATGTTTGATAAAATTAAGAAATAAATAATTAATCATCTATTATGCTTGTAGTGCTTACTAAGCCTTCACCGGCTTAACGCGTTTATTTTAACGCGTAGGTTCAAAAGCTACTGAAAGCTAGAGTAGAGCAAGGGACCTCTCATCACATCACATCACTTTTGAAGCTCAAGTTTAGGTAATTTACTTTGAAGAAAAATAGCATGTACAAATGGTATACTTAGGTGTCCCTAATGAACAAGTTATTAATATTGTTTTGAAAATTTACATGAATTGAAAGAAAATTTTTATTATACTCGTTTTTAATTCTCTGACATTGTATGTAATACTCTTATGCCGGGTTTATACGTGTGAACCGGGTGTAGGGGTGTTACAATTGAACAGAGTTGCGGATCACATGAAGAAGGTTAATATGTCATATGATGGTTTGTTCAGAGTTTTTCATGAGCCTCCGACCACAGCACTTCAATTATTAGATGATGAACGGCAAGTTTCTTTATGTTAGTTGATGCTTAATTTTGTAATCGTTTAAAGTTGTTTATTTTTTTTAAATCAAGTTAATCCACTTTAATTTTTGTTTGATTTAGTCGATTTTTTAATTTTGTTCATTTTTTAATTTTTTAAAATTTAATTACTTATAAAACAAAAGAAAAAAAGAGCATTATAATTGATAAATTATAAAATTGCTAAGAGTTATCATTATACAAATGTTGATTGAATTCTTTATTGTTAGATTATAATAAATAAAAGAAAAAGGTAATTAATTTTATTTCATTGGCCGGATAAGTTGATTAGATGGTAATTTTTTATAGTTATTTAAATATTTAATTATTTGGATTTAGATTTTATATTTTGGGTCAAATTATTTGAATTTGAATTTTTGAGTTGGGTCTTGGGTTTTATATGTGTATAGTGTTTGGATACGAGTTAAAAAAAAGGTAAATATATTTTTTAGTACTTGAGTTTAATTTTAATATATAAATTAGTACTTATGTTTTGTTTTGTTTCATATTGGTACCCAAATTTGATTTCAGCCACACATTTTAATCCATATTTATAACTCCTTTAAAATTGGTTTACTTGGTTTGAAAATCCAAAATTGACAATTGACCGAATAAACCCTAATTTTGATTAAACTAATCAAAATAAACTAGATTTATTTTCATTAAATCAATCTAATTTATTCTATTAATTCGATACTGTATTATTATTATTAAATTTTATAAGTGCTGAATTTGTATTAGAAAATTGATTGGTCAATTAATAAATATAAGTACTAATATAATTATGTTGTTTGATAAAAATAAATTTTGATTTTAAAAATATAAATATTTTTAAAATTTAATCTTATTAATATAACATCTTATATGATTTTGAATAATTTTGGATGAAAGATAAATATATAAATTTAAATAATTTATTAAAAAAAATAAAATTTATTTCAAATTTTAATAAAATAAAATCAACTTAATATTTTATACATTAAGTGATAGTTACCTACCTACTTATCTTATTAAACAATTTTTTGTTAAAAAAAATATTATATTTTTATTTTTAAAATTGAATTTAAATAAAATATAAAAAATTGTTTTCATTCGAACCGAATTGGCCCTTGAAAAGAACCCTTTATTTAAGCCTGCCCGAATTGGACCAGATGGGCCGCCCAGCCCATAGAGAGCTAGGAATTTTCGTTTTAGATTTTATTTCCATTAAAAATAAGAATCTTATTGGAGGGTTTGGGTGCACGTGGTGGTCCACACGGTGTAACGCGGGAAAAACTATGGTAGGAGGTTGGCTTCCACCGCCCAGGGACCACCAACGCTTTGTATTTTAGGGAAGAATAGCAGGGAAGTGGTAGTTGAGGGAAGGTTTTAACTGTCAACCGTGTGCCGGAAATCGTGACGTCATTCTAAAAAATTCCCCTTCACTGTGCCTTGTCTTCTTCCCTACGGTGATGTTGCTCATAACCTTTTCATTTAAAAATCTTTCCTGTCTTTTCTATCTCATCGCCCATTATTTTTTTCTTCTTTTAAATTTAAGATAATTCATAAAAATTACAAAATAAATTGAAATACAGTTAGTAAAATTAAGTAGTGTAATTTAACCAGATTTCAGAGATATTTCATACTAATTTATAAAAGAATATTAATCAACAGTTCATCATTGAATGCTCGAAATAGTACCAACATCTATAAAAATAATAATAATAATAAAATGCATCCCACAGCAATGACGTGATAGTAAGTTTGTCACATTAACACCACCAAGCACAAAATTTCCTCTATATATACCCTTCCACGCAATTAAGACATGATCGACCTTAAGCATCCTACCCACCCCTCGTATCCTTTTCCTTTGTATTCTTAGCCTCCTTGCTCACTAAACTCGCCCACCGAGTGAATCGATATTTTATCACCACCACCACTTCCTTCATTTCCTTCGTTGTTGATACCT
The DNA here is from genome assembly GCA_039519145.1 of Kokia cookei. Classification (NCBI taxonomy): domain Eukaryota; kingdom Viridiplantae; phylum Streptophyta; class Magnoliopsida; order Malvales; family Malvaceae; genus Kokia; species Kokia cookei. The sequence goes on along the minus strand of CM076909.1, from coordinate 1,201,316 downwards.
AACCTTGACAATTTTATTTAGACAAAAAAAAAAAAATAGCCAAAATCATTACTTGTCATTTATGGATTGGGTTTGGGCCCAATAATATCCCCTCATCCAAAATTTAATTGAACAAATAAAATAAATCATTATCAGGAAGAAGGAGCTTTATGAAGTGACCAAAGAACGGACGTGGTCGTGGAAGTAAGTCATTGGATTGGATTATACTGAAACTGTCCAACTATTAACTGTGGCTTTTGACTTGGACCGCAATCCATTCCCCAAAATACAGATTAATCCAACAGTCAAAATCGCCACGTTCCCTTGTCTGATCGAACCACATCTTGTCTGAAAATTAGTACACTTGGCTAAGAAACCCAGTCTTGTATTTTCTCCCCCAAACCTCTATTAACTCCACACCCTGCATTTTCCGTGTTTGCTTCTCTTTTTTTTTTTTTTTTTTTTTTTTTTTTTTAATATCTAAAAATCTTTCATTTCTAAATATATATATATATAAGTCCCTTTCACAGTTGCTGGAAACAGAAAGAAAAGAAAAGAAAAGAAAGGTCATTTAGTTGATATTTTTCCTTGAAATTCCAAATTCGGAAGTTCATAAAGCCAGTTATTTCCTAAAATACTTCATACTAAGCACTAATCTCCTTTTTTTCTTGGAATATTCTCTTTTTAAGTCTAAAGCTTTGTTTCACTGAAACTTGAACTGATTTGCTGTTTGGGTTCTTTTTTTAAATGGATTTTTTAGTTCAAGATTATGATATGGTTGGTTCTGGGTCGGTTTCTGAAATGGGAACTGATCGTCCGGTGAAATTTTCCGATGAATATGTGATGTTAGCTTCGAGTTATCCAAAGAAGCGAGCTGGGAGGAAGAAGTTCCGGGAGACTCGACACCCGGTGTACCGTGGAGTTCGCCGGAGGAATCCTGGGAAGTGGGTTTCTGAGGTGAGGGAGCCTAATAAGAAGTCGAGGATTTGGCTTGGAACTTTCCCGACGGCGGATATGGCGGCGCGTGCTCACGACGTGGCAGCTATAGCACTGAGAGGGAAGTCAGCTTGTTTGAACTTCGCTGACTCAGCCTGGAACCTTCCGGTCCCGGCTTCTTCCGACCCAAAGGACATCCAAAAGACAGCGGCGGAGGTGGCAGAGACTTTCAGAACGGCTGAGCATTCGAACGGGAATTCTATAAACGATGCAAAGAGAAGTGAAAACACAGAGATGGAGAAAGAGTTTTATTTGGACGAAGAGGCGTTGTTTGGGACACAAAGATTTTGGGCAAATATGGCCGCCGGTATGATGATGTCACCCCCTCGTTCCGGTCATGACGGAGAATGGGAAGAACATGAAGCCGATGATTATGTACCTTTATGGAGTTATTCTATTTAAAAGTAAAAATTTTCAGACATTATCAAGCATTCATTGGAATTTTTAGTCATATATATCGCCACCGGCGATTGGCCTTTATGTTTTGTACGTAAGACAAATTGTTTTGGATTGTACAGATAGTGTTGTAAGTAAAGATTTACGTGTATATTTAAGTCATAGTTTCTCCAAACAATAAATTTATTTCATATCATATCAAATAGTTTTTTACATATTAGTAAATTAATTATTTTATAAAAAAATTCATCTAATTTGATTCCCATATAATGGTTAGATGATCAAGAGTGTTCATCATTACAGATGTGACTTGAATTCGAATCTTGCTAACTTCATTTTTATTCGGATTTTGCCTTAATATTGTAATTTACCACAAAAAAATTCATCTAATTTTACTATTAAAAACTGATTATTGTACATCAATATAAAACACAAGTCACTTTTGATTATTTCATCAATCATGTCGATTTTTAATAATACAAATATCTGAAGTTTTTAACTGAATGAACCAAATTTATCTTTTGATTTAAAGTATTTTTTAAATAAAAAAAATACAATCTAATACATGGATGTTTACAACTATGGCAGTTTTACGAAGAGGGTGAGCTTCAAGAAAGCCAAGCTTAGCCCAAATATTAGTAAGTAAATTTAAATCAAATGGGCTTCTGGGCCAGCCTTTGAATAATAGAATATCTTTGAATTGGCTAGGTTTCGGCATTTTTGTCCAAAGATAGAAGATTTGAACACAACCCCTTTTATCACACCACCAATGATTCAGCTGACAACTTCAGTCTATGTTATTATAAGTTAATGCAACAACAGACAACAAATTCGAATGTGAAAGATAAAAAGCTTGCTTACATATTTTTCCATCCTTCATAATCATACAGAAGACTGACTACTCAAGCAATGCAAGTAAAAACAAGCTTAGTTTAAAGTTTCAACACCAAAAACTTATATTGAAATTGGATAGAAGCCTTTGTGAATATTACCGATCATCGCGGGAAAAACAAAGACCGGAGCCTAAAAAACTTGGACACTTCAATTACAACACGTACCCTTGCATTGCGAAGAAAACACCAACCATATCGGTAAACAAAATGTCAAGCAAGCCGGTGATTGTTGCATGATGCACAAGATTGTTTCACCATTTGGTTAGTGCACAAGTTGAAGGAAGAAATATCACTTTATTTTCTTGAGGAGAGTTGAGGTCCTGAACTCGGCATCATCCTGGACAAAGCTCCAGCAGAAGTAAGTAAGAGGGATATTGACAGCATGCCACAGAGCGTGTGCATCGACAAACCCTTTATAAGGAGGAAAGTCGTATATTTCCAAGAACACAACAAGGCTTCCCCACACAACAAACAGCCAAACCTTCCAGCGTGATGGATGGCTAGTTATGCCGGCCCAAATTCCCCATATGAGAAGTTGAGCTACACCCATGGCTATACAAACTTTCATATTTAGACCTGCAAAACAATCCAGCTTGTAACAAGAGTGCATCATGATAGAAAGAAAGTTCAGATGGATTAAAACTAGCAATTACACGAGTGGTTCGGACTGAAAACATCAAACTGCATCGGCAGATTAATGAATGTCGACAATATTGTTTTACGAGGGTAACAAAGAAAAAGAAATACCATAATCAAGTTTGTAGAAGTTTAGATACAAGATGTGTGTTGTTACAAACGCAACCAACGGAGCAGCAACCATGAATCTTGAAGCTTCATCTCTCAAATTGAACACTCGTAATATCGCTAGAATAAGACTATACCCAACTAACGCAACAGCAGACGAATAATCTAGCTTCTCTGTCAACTCAACATCTCTACAAGTAAAAAGAATCAATGATATCATGCAAAGTTATAGGAATACTCAGCTTGGCATGCTTGAAACTCTTTTTTTTTTTCTCTCACCATTACTTGCCAAAGACATAAAACAAAGGCTTCAATGACTAAGAACCTGATCAAGGCCTAACAGATTAGGTGCAATGTATAGATCCTTAAAGACTATGGGGTCAAAGTATATCGCTTACCGACTGTGAAAAATGGCACTCCAGAACCAGAAGTTCATAGCCAAGATGGCGTAGATGTGCCACAAGCAAGTATATTCATAATAACTCTTTTTATCAGGCCTCAAAGGCAACTTATAGTTAAGAAGGATGAAAAAGGAGAGCCAACCATGAAACTGTACAGCAAGACTTAGTGCAGAGAAAGCTACAGCAACTGGTTCCTAAAAAAAACACCATGAACACAAAACAATCACTAACAAGAACAAGAATCTAACAAAAATGACACCAAGGTGATGATATGGTAAGAACCTGTATCCCATAAACACGTTGAAAAGGCCATTTTCCATGATATTTGATGGGTTTATTCCCCAGTTTTTCCCTCTGTTCTTCTCTAGTAATCATACAGTGGTACTGACAATCAGTACGACAATCCCATTGCTTCCATTTTTGATAAAGGGGTTCTTGTAAATACCATGGACCATCAATAGGTTTCCCATCGGATGAGAATTTACAGTGTTGAAAACACTTTTCCCCTACGCATCCACTCTTCTCACACTCTTCCAAACAGGCCCTAAACCCCCAAATTAATAAACAAGTTAAATTGCCGGGAAAATTAAAAAAAGATAAGGTCTTTAAATTAACCCAATAAAAGAATAGTCTAAATATAGCAAATTTCAAACACCAACTCTAAAAAACGGAAATTAAAATGGGTTTTCTTTTATAAGAATATATTCTTCTTTCAAGTGTTTATTACTAGTAAAACCCAACCCAATTTAGAACTGAATTTAAACAACCTAAAAATGTAGATTTTGCATTATAAGATTATCCAAAATTTTCTTCAAAAAAGATTATCTTCTTTTTTCTATCAAACATTAAAGAATTAAATTTTATATTACTAAAGCTCCGAATCAAAATCAAGTGAGAAACTTACTTGTAAATTGGATCAGCATCACCTTCGCTGGCGTTAAGTGACGATACGAGAAAGGAAAGTAAAAAAATGAGCAGAATTAAACGGCAAGGAGCCATTTGGTTCATAGGCCAAAAGAAAAGCAAACAGAGAAAAGAGATAAAAAAAAAAAGAATGATTCGACGTTTCTTTTTTCTACAGAATAAACGATAGTTGATTGAGGTTCCAGAGATGACGTGGTGGATTCCGTCCCATAGAATCGAAAAGATAATATAAATATAGAAAGAGAGAGAGAGAGAGAGAGTTCGATTTGACGAACCGAGTTGAACTGGTACAACGAACTCAGTAGAGAATAGAGGTGAGCCAGAGAATCAACGAGTTATGGATTTTTAATTTTTTGGTTATGGAGAATCGTGACCGTGAACGTGAAGGGTGCGTTTTTTTTTTTTTTCAGAGACCAGAATCTCGTGATGAGATGACCTCATTAGGCTATCCATCGCATGACACGTGGATGTAAATGATTTTTTTGGGGCCAAAAATGACATCCTATGCCCTTTTGACAAATCTTTAAACGGCGGCGTTTGTTTGCTGTCTTTCAAAGTAGCTGTTTGGTTCCAACTTCCACGTGTGTCATAAATGAAAGTTCAAGGAAAGGGTCATTATACCATTTGGTACCTGAATTTAGTTTTAATATTTAATTTGGTACTTGAATTTTTTTTTCCTATTTGTTGTTGGTTTCAATATTCAAATTGATACTTGAATTTTTTTTTATTTCAATTTAGTTTCAAAGTACCTGAATTTTTTTATCCTGATTTGGTACTCACTTCAATATTCAAATTGTTACTTGATTTTTTTATCTCAATAAAGCCCTTAAGTTTGACTTTAATATTAAATTTGATATATGAGTTTTTTTTATCTCAATTAAGTACCAATAATTTTTTTTACTAGAGCACACATGTTAAACAGTAGGTTAAACTAAAATTTACGTTTTGGTTACTCAATTTCAAAAACTTACAAAATGATTTTTGAATTATTCAAAAATTTTCATTTAAGTCATTAGACATTAATTTAAAAAAAAAAAAATAGTTTGGCTAGCCAGTTTCAAGTGATGATCTGACAATGGTTATGATGAATTAGTACCTATCAACGAATAGAAAAATATACCTTAAATCCAAGTCAATATGATGATTAGTGTCAAATATTAGAGTAGGATACATGAAGATAGAGCCACATGAGCATGCCTTTTTGGATTTGCTTATTTGGCATTTGTGGAAAAATCACAATCTTTTCATTTTTTAGGGATGATCTTGTCATTCGAGAGATATAGTCCAAATTTCTCGCAGTTGGATGATTCATTCCTTTTCATCAGCTCGTGATTTACAGATTGATGAGGGCAAATTATCTAATGATGATCAAGCAAATGGTGAGCGGTTCTTTCTTAATATCGATTGTGCAGTTCAAATAGAGTCTGATTTTATTGTTGCTGGAGGTTTGATTCGAGATAAACATGGAAATTAGGTCGTTGGCTATTATCGCCATATTGGAAAATGTTCGGTGTTCGATGCGGAATTATGGGGATTTTTTGAAGGACTTAAGATTTTACAAAGCAGAGACATGGTCATGTATTGATCCAATCGGATAGTTTGGAAGTTGTCACTGCTATCATTGGTAGATCCCTCACTGTATCAAATTCAGCTCTCATTCGACGAATCCAAAGTATTTTATCTCATGAAAGGTAGTGATCTTTGCATTACATTTCGAGAGATCAAAATCGACTCGCGAATTGCCTGGCTAAATAAACATTATCTAGGGAAGATGATTTGAAGGAATTTGAAGAACCCCTAATAGCAATTCGAACTATTTTTGAGTTAGATAAAGCAAAGGAATCACTCTCTTCCCAGTATGCTTTCATGTAATTAGTTTGTTTTTTTGTTTTTTATTCATAAAAAAAAATGATGTTTGGATTTTGATTTGTAAATTCACAATATTCAAAGCTATTTTATGAAAAAAAAAGTTAAAAGTAAAAAAGAAAGGGAATGAAAGCTTTTGATTGGTGCAGATAATACGAACAGAGAAAGTCATACCATTGCAATTTTATGTGTAACCTTTTCAAAAAGTTCAATGAACATCTTATAGCATTTTAAGTTGAGTGACCTAAATATAAACTTACTAACAGTTAAAGATCTTATAGTGTAGTTTATCCTTAAAAAATTCACCCTTTTTCTTCGGTGCCAGCGCCGGCGCCAGTGCCTCCGCCTCTTAAGAGTGCCTCTCCTTAGCTGCAGCAGGTGAGCCCACTCGCTGAAAAATCTCTTCCAAAACGAAAACAACGGGACATACTTTACGTAAGCTACTGCAGCCATGGACGTTTTTTAACGCAGCAAAAAGCTGCAAATGGGTCCATCCATTCTCTTTGTTTAATAGGCACAAGAACACAAGGTCGGATTTTGCCATTGAAGTTTTGGGGTTAATTAAAATTTTTTTAAATTTAGAGAGATTATTGAGATTTTTTAAATATTTTAGTAGGTTTAATTAAATTTAAAAGCTTAATGAGAATTTATAAAAATTTTGAGGGATAAAAAATCGATTATCCCTATAACGATTCACCTTTAACAAGATGAGTACAAGATTAATTATACTCACAAAAATATAAATATTTAATATTTAGCTATGTTTGCTATCCAATAATTAAAAAAATAGCTTCATTGATAAACATAATATAATTTATAACTTTTGTGAGGATAAAGTTACAAATGTTATGCTTTTGCAAAAAGAAACAAATATTCCCACTCACTCGGATAATGTTATAAACTCTTCACCCTAAAAGATGTATACATTTATATATTGCAATAATGAATCTTTCATTCATAAGCAATGCAGACGGAAGTAAATAAGACGTGGATTCAAACATAATTTCAATTATTTTTACTTGGAAGATTTCGATACATACGTATCTAGAGACGAGGTTAAAGAGTTGGCAGGAATCTTGATTCTTTAAAAATGTAAAATTTTAGTTTAATCTCTTTAAAAATAATAAATTTGTAAGTTTCTGGTAAAATTACATTTTACCTCCCTTAAATATAAAAAAATTATTTAGTCCCTTAAAAATAATGAAATTATACCATATTGCATTTTGGCTCCCTAAATATAAAAAGAAATATATATTTAATTCCTTAAAAATAATAGAATTATAAATGAATATATGATAAAATCTCATATGAATCTCTTAAAAAATATATAATTCAATTCCATCTCAAAAACCCTGAATGTATCAACCAATAGGTTACATAAACATGCATGGTGCTGGTACATATGCACGTGTCATGTGTGGATGTATCTAAAGCATAACCAAGAATGAGTAAGAATTGCTATGCCAGAGCCCTATATGAAACTTCATTAACATTCAGCAACTACAAATATATGGTTTTTCAAGAAGATTTGGACAAGGTGATAACAGCATTCAACTTGGCAAGGCATTCAGTAGGTAAACTAAGGAAAGTATTCATGAAGACATCATCGATAGGTTCAACAAATGCTACCCCAACCAATTTGCAATTCCCTTCCTCATCTAATCTCTCACCTCTTCCACTTCTCATCTTCCCTTTCGATTCGTCGGACGTTAAAACCGTCTTCACCACCAACGGCGGCGCTTTGTAAACACTCCCGACCGAAAAGCAAAACTTGGCCAAGAATTCCAAGTCAACCTACAAAAGGCAAAAGCTTCAAATTAACCTCCAATGGAATTTTAAGGCCTTCAACAACAACCATAGCTCACCTTGCCGGATTCTTGATCGATATTCCCTTGAAACAATTGAGGAACAATGTCGATTTTCAAAAAAGGTGGCAATGGCAATCCAAGGAACTTAGTTGTTGAGCTTGTCAATGGTGGAATATACAGCGTTTTAACGTCGAAACTAACCGATAGTTCATCGCTATCAGCAACATTAGAACTGGTTCCAGTCCCTGTACCACCTTGTGCGTTGTATTCAAAATCTGGGTATCTGGAAATCCCAAGCTTACAAGCTCCTAGTGTCTTGAAGCTAACACTGTAGGCATCATTGGTCTTTGACAATGAAAACTTGGTGGAAACAGGTTCACCTTTGTTTGGTGCATAAGAAGAGATAGCAATGGCTTTAGTTCGAAAACATGGTGGTGGTGTCCTTACAGGGATTTGGTATAAGATTGGTGGTTCTAAGGAGTTGAATTTACACCCCATTTTGTTCTGGGAATGGAAAAGTTTGGTCAGGTTTGAGTTCTAGAAAGTGAAAAGGATGAGCTGAGCATATCAAAAAAATTGTGGCTGGCATTTGTTGGTGTATCGGGACCTCATGTTTAATGCATTGCAGAAAAATCATCGTGTATGGTGATATTGGCTCTGAATTGAAACGTTTACCAATGGGAACATGAAGAATTAAGTTTAGGCCAATTACGTGTAGAATTTGACTCATCCAATATGTCAACAGTCATAGTTATCGAAAAAGAAGTCAAGAAATTGTTTTGCAGGATAAAAGAGATCAAAATTTTATTTTATTATTGTACTAACATGTAATTTCAGAAAAATTTAAGGGAGGAAAGTAAAGAGGAGTTTAAGGGACAAAGGCCATTGCCTGCCCCTATTTGCCTTCCTCCCTGATTATTGTCCTTTTTCTCATTCGTAGATACATATATAGGTTAAAACTTTCCACCATGACTGCAGCTAGTGGGTGTTGGCACGCTATGTGAGTTCCTCGTCTCTAAACGCCAACAGGGAGTGGGATGCTGACCGAGGCTGAGCTTGGCCTCCTTTGGAGGTCTCACTAGAGCCTCTCTATTTTTCTATTTCTTTGGGTTTTAATGGAAAAATAAGTAACCACCACCAGTCTAATGGCAGCCTATGGTGTCCTCCTCGGCCTCACCCACCGGCTGTGGGCCGAGAATTGACTTTGATAGGCAATACTGAACCAACCATGCTTGTTCCTGTTCCATCTGTTTTTGAGCTTAGAACCGCTAGCCTTGGAGGCTTTCACTTATCTTGTACCGGGATTAAACCTGATCTGCTTGTAATTTCTTTCTTACGAAATGAAATTAATGTTCAAAAATAATTAAAGATATAACAAATGGGACTTAGAAAACATAACAGGCATAATATTAGTTACTGTTTACTTGTACAGTGGCAAAATCTGAAACATGGAAAAAACTTTATACACGAATCAAAATCCCAGCAACCACAACTTGTTACTCTCTTCCTACCTATTGGATCTAACCTGTTAATAAAAGCTAGAAGCAGCAATCCAACTGACATTAAAGCTGGTGCTACGCACCGGGACGAGGAAATACAGACTTGAAACACCACGTGATACAGGAATTAGCTTACATGGAAAATGCAGTTTATGCGAATGTTAACCTCCAGTGGGACTATCTTGACTCATACTGACACAGATCAACACACGAGAGATGACCTAAGGGATGTGGCAGTTGGGAGATTTGTGCATGATGCCCATCGGATAACTGATTCAGACACGATAAAATCAAGTTGCTCTCGCTCACCGTGACCAATGGTGCGGTTTCTCTTGCTGTGGAAAGCCAATAACTTGGACCCATTCATTCCTACTGTCCTTCCGAATTCAGCTGTCTTGGTCTCCTTTTCTCTTGCCTCAGGGCCACAGGAAAGTGAAGAATCCGGTAGCACAAGCAACTTATCCAACCCTGTATCTGCAAGGCGGTGCAAGACATAAATTCAGATACTGCATGAATGAGAATGAATCTTAAAGATTTGTTAAGATGATTAATGCAAATTACCTCCAGCAAATCGCTCAACCCGAGCAATGTTCTCTTGTTCTGCAACGGAGCTAGGACTGAAGAATGCAAAGCTTGGCATTGATGGAACAGCAGAAGAAAATTCTAAGGTTTCAGAATTGCCACCGTGGAAAGAAAATCCACCCAATGCAAAGCAAGTTGTAGATGGCTCCACCAAGGAAGAAGAAAACGATGTTCTGCATGTTAACGAGGGTGATTGGATGTCATAAATGATTGGTGAACCAGCACCAAAGCTGATGTCCTGATCTCTGGACAACGAAAATGAGCCACTATGAAACTCCAACTCTCCATGACTTTGGTATACAAACTCACTAGATTCTTCATGGCAAGATTCATCGTACTTCATCCATAAATGATCTGAAAAAATAAGGATTTGACTTTAAGCTTTACGATAATTATTTCAATTTAGGAAAGACGGCAACTAAGAATTACCAGGTTTGGCCCAGTTGCTCATGTCCCCACTTTTAGGGAGTGGATCCTACGGGACCCTGTTCGAGGGGTTTCCCTTATAATCACAGGGCATTATAATAAAGAAGCTATTGAAATTCTAAAACCTATGGCTATGGTAAGAACGCAATCCCAACACGAATTGCATTGAGAAAGTATAGAAGTCCATTAATGCATCATACAGTAAGGGACATTTTCGAACAGTCATTGGGACATGCTCATGATAGTTGGTATTATAAAGCAAGTTAATTACAGTTATTGTCAGCTTACACAGGGAGAGAGTTAGCAAATTACGAGATTGGTCTTTCCTTATAAATACTTCAATTTACTTTTAATAGCAACAAAACATAATGATTTTATGCTTCAATAAATTTAAAACAAGTGTTTTTGCGGAGGTTCCAACGTACCTAAAACCTGCAGTGCAGTGAGCCTTTGAGAAGGATCCGTATTGAGCATTCTCCTGACTAAATTCTTTGCAGAATCAGAAATCCGATCCCAAGGATCTGACGGGAACTGCAAATCAGCTGCCCTCACAGCATCAAATATTCTTGACTTAGTCTTACCCCAAAACGGTGGTGTCCCGCTAAGAAGTATGTATAGTATCACCCCAGCACTCCAAATATCAGCAGCCTGATTATATCCCCCAGCCAAAACTTCGGGTGCTATGTAAAATGGACTGCCAACTGTCCCGTTCAAACACTTCCCTGTTGGTTTTAACAAATACCAAAATAGCTAAAAACATAAGAATCTCCAAATTTTTAAGGAAGCAAACAAGCACTGTGACAAAAATGTATAACTCTACCAGGCTCGATATATGTTGCAAGACCGAAATCTGCTAGTTTGATTGGCGATGATGAGGCTTTTGTAGCTAAGAGGATATTCTCTGGCTTTAAATCTCGATGTACAATCCCGATTTCATGACAATATAGGACCACTTGCATTAAATGCCTGAAGAGAACTCTAGCATCTGCCTCATAAAAACGACCATACTTCTCTAACCGGTGGAAAAGCTCCCCTCCTGCACAAAGCTCCATAACCAAATGAACATAGTCTTCGTCCTCATAAACAGCCTTGAGATCTACAACATTTGGATGCCCGGATAACCTAGTCATTATTTCGATTTCAAGCTTGACACTCCGTGCATCATCAGAGGTTACCAATCTATCTTTAGATATCGATTTGCATGCCAACACTTCTCTCGTCCACTTATCCGAGCACAATCTAATAACACCAAATTGACCCCAACCCAATTGCTCTCCAAGAATGTATCGATCTTTCAATTTTGCAGTTTGATCAGTGACCAATATCGTTTCACTCAAGCTTGCAACTTTGTAGCAATTACACGGCTGCTTTGATGTTTCATTGAAGCTGCTGCTCTTGGCAACAGCCATAACACTTTGTAAAATGTCCAAGTCCAGCCGATCAAAAACGGTTTTAGGTTTTTGCCTTTTGGCAGATTGTAACAACTTAGAAAACTCCCAAAAAACAAGTTAGTCAAATTTTAATGTCAAAGTTTTGATTTATATATCTCTCCGTTCACATAGCTCTTACCAAATCCAAATTTGAGATCAAGACCCTTCAAACATAAGACTTTCATGGGTGGTAGTTGAACTTTGACAGCAACACTTGCCTCAAAGATCACGATATCTGAAACCATGACAAGATGATACTAAGGTGTGAACAGTAACCCCAAAACATCATAATCTTAAATACACATCAAAGGATTCATCTTAGTCCTCTTAGATTGCCTGGATCTGTAAAATAATTAGCAATTATCAGATATTAATCAAGCAAATCATTCGTTGTGAAGTATATTGAAAACTATAATCCCATGAGAGTCCAATTATAGAAAAACCCTACATTATTTTATTAGCTGAACAAACTTTAATCCATGCTCAAAAAAGGAAAAAAAAAAAAGATTCGCATTCTAAACATCAAATAAGGAAAAGAAACAAACTTTATCATATACCCAAAAACTTCAACAAAACAAAAAGATCACCCATTGAAAACCCTAATCACATAATTAGCTCAAAAAAGCATCAATAACCCATCATCTAAAAAACCCAGAAAAATCACAAAAAACAAAAAGCATAGTTCAACAAAACCCATAAAAAGCCATCCCCAGATCCAAAATCACACCTTTCCACAAACACACAAAAAGGAACCCAATTTTCAAATTCAACCATCAAACCCCAAAATCATATACAAAGAGAAGCAAACCTGGGTAGAGAGCACCACAAAAGAAGAAGTCCGTTGGAGCAGTGATAGAAAGCTCTCCCCCAAGACAGACCTCCGTCTTTCTCTCTGTGGGCTCTTCTTCTTTTTGGTCTATCTTTTGTGAGTTTCTTTTTTTTTTTTGCAGAAATTTATATGTATTTTAAATGACAAGGCTTTGGCTTTGAGTTTTGAGAATGTAGCTGTTGTGTTTACTTTTTCATATTATTTTTTTTCTTAATTTGTCCTTTGTCTGGGGGTTCTGTTTTTTGAAATGGAAAGAAGAGCATCTCCTCGGACTCGACATTTTAGTTTAAATTCAGTTTAATTTTAATTTTTTGTATAAACTACACCCAAGGTCACTAACTTATTTATAAATTTATGTTTTGGTCACTTAACTTCCAAAAGTTACAAACTGGTTACTAAATTATTTGAAAGTTTTCATTTAAGTCATCTGGGTATTAAAATCACTACTTTATCTTCTTTTCTAATCACAACACCTACACCAATTAAAAGCTTTCTTTTCATTTCTCTTCTACGGTTCAAATTTTTTTTAATGAAACGACTTTGAATGTCACTAATCATTACTTGAAACTCGCTAGTCGGGCTTTTTAAAAAAAAATTTAATAGCCTACACTTAAATAAGTTTTTTTTTTAAATAATTCTGTGACTTAAATGAATTTTTTTGAATAATTTAATGATTATTTTATAATTTTTTAAATTTGAGTAACCAAAATGTAAACGTACTAATAGTTTAGTGACCTTAATGTAATTTACTTGTTTTCTTCTACTAATCATGTCCATGTCACGCTTAGCGGCGCGGGATATAATAAAGTAATAGACCACGTCATCAAGTTTGGATCCGACCCTATTATAACACGTGATTTGAAAAAAAAAAGAAAAGGATTTCGGATCGATATCCACCCGAAATAATTTCGGATTTTAACTGCCTGTGCTACGAGGTTGCTCCTTTGCTTTTGGATGAAGCTCATTGGCTATTCACGTTTTCTTTATTTAATAGAAAATTATTGGCTTATAGTTTACCAAAAGAAAGAATTGCTCTTTTTATAAATTCAAGACGGGATTAAAGTTGTGGATAAAATTTGGTTTTAAATAATGGATAAGGTTTGTTGTACTCAAAATTTGAAATTCCATCTTTGATTCGAGTTTAACTCTCAAATCATTTTTAAAGCTTGAATTTGGTTAGAATTATATTTAAATTAATCGGATTATATTAAAATTATTTATCAGTTTTTGTAATTAATCTCGATTAAATTAACATGTATTTGAGTTCGAGTTTAGCTCGATTATAAAGTTTGAGATTAATAATATATATTAAGAGTATAATATGTTTTAATATATTTAAAATAATATTAAAAATGAAAAAGTTTGTTAAAGCTTGCAAGTTGTTAGACTCGAGTATTACTAAGTTTGGATTTTGCTTGATCGATAGTTTGAACTTGAGCTCAACTCGATGAGTACCTGATTGAATTTGAATTTTTCGAGTTGAACTCCAGTCGTATTTACACCCTTACTAAAAATGCACATTCAAATTCATATATTTCAAGTTGTTGCAACACTAATGATATCAATCGAGCTAAGACTTAGTTGACAAGTTTTTTAATATATTTTTTATTAAAATATGCTAGAAGTCTTTGCACTTTTTTTTGTAAATTTGAAATTTAGTTATTTTCAATAATTTAGTTTTAATTTTCATATATCAAAATTTAAGTTCAATTATCAACATCATTACATTTGTTTTTGTTAAATTTGTTGCTGTGACGTTTTGAAATAAAAAATATCGCTAAATAGTCGTGTAATTAAAAATTTATGTTATAATGAACTTAAATTTAACAAAATAATTTTAATGGTGGTAACAATTAAACTTATATTTTTAAATAAAAAAAATACGCAAATTAAATTTCAAATTTATAAAATGTATAAAACAGATAACTTATTTTAACCTTTTTATATTTAGTACAACAAATAATATATCTAAGTCCAAGCCATAATATTATCTTTTAAATAGTTTGTTCATATTTATAAATGTCTAACTAAAATCATATAAAATCCAAATTATTTATTAAAAAGTATTTTTTTATCGTATAAAAAAAGTCTTTTTCTTCCTTTCAAAATTACTTTTTAAAATTTAATATTTTTATCAAAATCTTTTAAATTATCAAGTCAATTTACAAATTTAATAAAACCCGATTCTCAGAATCCAAATCCCAAAATTTTTTATTATTTCAAAAAAATCCAAAAACTTTTAAAATTTTTATATTTAAAAAATCCAAAAAATTTTAAATTCAAAATTACAGGACTGCTATCGAAATTATCCAATCCCGTCTAATTACCACCTCTTTCTCCAATTGTTTAGCTATTTTCTCAAACAAGGAAAAAAGTTCAAAAAAAAAAAAAACCGCCGCAAATTGCAGTAATGGAGCTTCTAAATCGTCCGGGTTTCGATTCGTAGGTAAACTCTCTTTAACCATGGCTTAACTAATCATACGAAGACCTTGAAACTTTGAGATTTCTCTCTCACAATCTGAGTTAGCTGCATATGATTAGCAACTTTGTGGAAATGGGGATTTTGTTTTTCTTTTTCTTCCTTTAATTGCTTATTATTTCTGGGTTTCCAGAATAGATTTGAAATTAGCTCAAGTTGGATATTGCAAGGTTCAGTTGAAGTTTAGCATTGGAAACTGCAATTATTGACTTAATTGGCTGATTCGATTAGAAAAAGCATTTTAAGTATTTGATTTTACTTCTCGAAAGAAAAAAAAAGGTGATTTTAATGTTAATTGAGTGTTAAACATAGTAAATAGTTAATAAAAATAAGCATGAAATCTGTGTTTTATTTATTTACAGCTTGGTAAGGTTTAGATGTGATTGCGGAATGGGTTTTGTCATCGAAATTGAATCTTTTTTGTTTACTATTTGTTGGAGAAGAAATTAATTGAATCATTATGCCAATGTAGACAGAGTATTTTTGTAGTTGGATGAATTTCTGTTCACTTATGAGTTGAA
This sequence comes from Kokia cookei, assembly GCA_039519145.1. Taxonomy (NCBI): domain Eukaryota; kingdom Viridiplantae; phylum Streptophyta; class Magnoliopsida; order Malvales; family Malvaceae; genus Kokia; species Kokia cookei. The sequence continues at coordinate 1,185,543 of CM076909.1, read as the reverse complement.
AAGTAAAAGAGAGTTAGCTGGATCATGTGAACATATAGGTGAAGGATGATAATGGTTTTTTTTTTTTTTGCCTAGAGGTTAATTTGGATGCCCCTAATGACCTGAAAGGATTTCATAGATGCCTTGTGAAACTGTAAAAGTGCCATGGAGGCTTTTGTACTAAGAGTCAGATTGCATTTTGCCCCCTCTACTAAAAAAAAGGCAAATTAGTCCCTGTATATTAGATTAAAGAGTAAATCGGTCCTTTCAATTAAAATTTCATCCATTTGTATGGTTAAAAACTAGCGTGACTAACGAATAACCAGACATAGACATGTGGCGTGCCATGTGTATCTCATGCTGACCTATAAGGACCAATTTTTAACAGAAAAAACGAATGAATTTTTTAACAAAATGACCATTTTACTCTTTGATCTAATGTATAAGTCTAATTTGCCCATTTTTTTAGTAGAGGTGGCAAAATGCAATCTACTTTTAACACAGGGGTCTCAATGGTGTACTTTTACCCTTGTGAAACACAATTTGCATTTGAAATGCCATGGATTGTTTCAGCACATTTCTTGGATGCTTGCAGATCACACTCTTCATGGCTGCTTTTGTAACTTTGCTTGCTTTTGTATTTTGCGTCCATAGGTTCGTGTTCGACCTTTTCATCTACCTGTTTTCCAAGAGAGGCATTCTAGCGGACTCTTTTTGAATAGTTTTGATGAATAAACCATAAACAGCACTTATGAGTTTCATTTCTGTAAGCTTCAATTTCGGTTTGAGTCCTCAAACAAGACTTTCATGTAGAAAGCCTTTTATTTCACGATCATCACCCGGGTTTGTTAACATCCGAGCTGTGCAAGAGAATGGGGGTCCTCGAAGATTGGTTGACATCATAAGGCTTGTGCCAGATATTTCTAGGAACTACTTTCGAAGTCCTTCTCGAAGGGCACTTTTCGGTGGAATCTCCTTGTTGGGAGGTTTTTATGTTGCACAAACAATCTCTTTGTCCTTTGGAGCTTTAGGAGTAAACGACGTGATTGCATCGGTAATATGTGTGCTACTGACGGAGTATGTAACAAGGTTTTATTACAGCCGTCCAAAGGTAACATTCCCCATTGCTCTTCTCAACAATTTCAAGATGGGTTTCACCTATGGACTTTTCATTGATGCTTTTAAGCTTGCCAGTTGATTATACCTTGTTTATTTTGACACTTTTCGAGTTTATAAACTTTGCGAGTTTCCCAATTTTTTCGGTATACATTTCTATCTATTCTTTCCTCACATGTTGGTGAATCTAACTCGCACACCAAATGATTTGATGTATTATATTACCTTGTTTTGTTGTGAAGCTAGTAGCTTTTGATTTCAGACGTAGGTCTCTCTTAGTAACTATTGTAGTGAATCGGATGTGGGTTTTTCCCCATTCGGGGACTTACCCGGAGAAACTGCAGTTGCTTACTTCGTGTTTGGCATAATTCCACATCTTACTTTTCTTGAAACTGTTAAAGATGAAGCTTATAGTTATGTAAAGATATGTGCCATTGAGGCAAAAACTGCTTAGTAGTTAGTTCCATGGAATATGGTTGGTTGTCTCATGGTTTTGGCATAAATATCCCAAGTAAGTTTCCATGATTTATTTAAAATTTAAACACTGTTATGTGCCAATGAATATTATAAGAGTGGTTTTCGATCTTCCACATCGATCATCAGTTCAACTTGGATCTAATTTAAACACTTGTTGATGAGTGTTGATCCAATATCTTGAATCATCGCTTAAAGCTCTTTAATTGAATTTAAAATAAAAAAAAACTTAACAGTCTAATTTAAATAAAAACTTCCTATTTAATTCAAATGAATTATCAACTAAATAATTACAGAAATAGAATTATACAATTAAGTCAAGAAATAAAATAAAAAATTAAGTCAAACCTATATATTAAATATATAATTTTATTTTCAACCAATACATTTATTCCTTTGTTTTCGTTTTCTAGTGAATACATCCATAGTGTGCAAATCCTAATCATGAATTAGAAACATATTAATAAGTAATGATAGATATTCGAAACGTCTAAATAAATAATGTGATAAGATAAGTATGGAATAATTATGAACAAAAAAAAGATAAGCATGGAATTAATAATTGGTTCAGTTGGTTATATGTTTTTTCCTTGTAATTACAGAAAATAATTATTATTATTGAATTGGTGATAATTTGATATTTTTTCGTTCCTGTAATTATATAAAATTCGAGGAATTATTTAATTGATCAAAAATTGATTTAACGAGTGGAATTTTAATCTTTTAACATTTTTAAATTTTTATTTTTTCTGTGGGTAATCCCTTAAGTATTATAAAAATTTTATATTAAGAGTTATTTTTTATTTCAAATTAAGATTTTTGTTAAAATTTTTATTTATTTATAGTGTTAAAATTTGACGTGTTTGATAAAATAATTGGACAGATGTCAAATGTACTTCATTATGAGTTATGATGTATGTAAAGTAATTTTTAATAGTAAAAACGAATGAAATTTTTATTAAAAAGATTAATTTATTATTTGATCCAACTATAAATATTAATTTATTTATTTTTTAAATAAAAAAATATTATTTAATTTCTAGTAAAAGGATCTCCATAATATGTTTATTTTTATTTTTAATATATAATTATATTTTGTAAATAACAATAAAGTATATACTAAATGAGATTCTATTCAACATAAAAAGAATTTTTTTTGAATCAATAATTAAATGTACAAGTAAATGTAATGAAAAAAAATACGTATCAATATGTATTAAAATATAAACTTTGTTTCATAGATAAATCACGTAAAATTTCACCCCCAAAATCACATCATATTTAATAATTTTTAATTTTTAATGTAAAATAAAAAATACGAAGCATTAAATTAATTTAATAGATTTAATAAAAAATTGAAAAATTATTTTATTTATAATAAATTAAGATTTTTACTTTGCATAAATTTCTTAATAACCTATTGATAATTAATTAGAACGGAAAATGAAATCTGCTGACGTACAGCCCTGAAGGCCGCAGCCATATTTCTACTCGTAAAGCATATTCTCTTCGTTTCACCGTCAAAATCGGTGCATCGTCCGCCGTGATCGGACTCTGTTCAGGTTAGTGTTCCGACTATCTCTTTCTCAGCATATTCTCAAACTCAGCTAAAACTGAAGCTTCTTCTATTCAATCCAGTGTTATTTAGAGGCGACAATGGATTTAGACGGCGGCGCCGGCAATAATAAGCGAGTCTTCAACCGGCTCGGAACAGACTCTTCTAAAAACCAGAAAGTTTGTTTTCATTGGCGGGCCGGTAAGTGTACCCGTTTCCCTTGCCCTTTCTTGCACAGCGAACCGTCTTTTCTTTCGGGATCCGCCGCCTCCTCCTCCACCGCTAACGGATTGGGTGCTCCCAAACGCTTCGCTGATGATTCCGGAATCTCGGTTTCGGCTCAACGACGAGGTCCGAACTTAAAAAATAATCATAATAATAGTTGGGGGAGAACGGGAGCTAATAATAAGGTGGTTAGAAAAACGGAGAAGGTATGTAATTATTGGGTGCAAGGGAACTGTACTTTTGGAGACAAGTGTAGGTTTTTACATTCATGGAGTTTAGGTGAAGGTTTTAGCATGTTGAATCACCTTGATGGGCACCACAAAGTAGGTTCCCCCCCCCCCCCCCCCCTTTCTTTGGTGTTAATTCTTGGAAGTATCATAGTATGATGATGATGATGGGTTTTGTTTTTTGAACAGCTTCTCAGTGGAATTGTGTTGCCAGCAGGTATGGATAAGCTTTTTACAGGGAGTAAAGATGAGACCTTGAGAGCTTGGGACGCCAACTCTGGTCAGGTTGTGATATACTTTGTTTCTTTATTTTATTTTGGCGTTTACTTTTAGATTTAAATATATTGGGAATGAAAAGAACAGATATTTATTTATGTTTTATAACTTGATCAATCTTAAAAATGTTTGGAAATAGTCAATGTTTATGCTGTGTGATCGAGTTATTAGATAACTTAAAGCCTGCGATCTTATGTTTCTACGGAATCACTAAATTTCTGAACACCAAGGGATCATGCAGATTGCCTTACTAATTTTAATAGTTTGATTCTTTGTTCCAGTTCTTAGTCTGTTTGTGCTGTAATGGTTTGATTTTACATTTGGTGCTTACTTGGACTTGTATTTATACTTGTAATTTGATTGTACTGTACTTGTTAGCTTTCAAAAAAATTATGACTTCGAAGTAAATCAAGAGTCACTTACAGACGAAAATTACTTTTGAGTATTGATCATACACTTTTTTCTGTAGTGTACTGGTGTGATTAATCTTGGTGGCGAAGTGGGTTGCATGATCAGTGAAGGTCCTTGGTTGTTTGTTGGCATACCGAACGCTGTCAAGGTATAAGGTTCAGGAACATCTCTACCAGTTGTTTCTTCTTTGTCACATTGTTAACTGGTTTGTACTTAGAAGAACAATGTTTTTCCCCATTGCTGGTCTCGACTCAACGATGATCATATTGCAGGCATGGAACACGCAAACTAACCAAGAACTCAGTCTTAGTGGACCTGCTGGGCAAGTTTATGCTATGATTGTCGGGAATGGTTTGCTCTTTGCTGGTACACAGGTGATAATTTGGTCTCGTTTTGTTTTTTTCATTTGGAATTTCTTGTTCAATGTGTAGGGTCAGTCACCTTCAATCATCGGTTTTCTGCAGGAAGGTATATTGGCTTGGAAATTTAATGCTGTCACCAATAGCTTTGAACCAGCAGCATCACTTAAAGGTCATACCCTTCCGGTTGTATCATTAATGGTTGGAGCTAACAGACTATATTCAGGTTCCATGGACCATTCTATAAAGGTACAGTTGTTTCAGTTAAAATATTTGATATTCCTGATCGATATTGTAGTTTTAGTAGTATGAATTGCTAACGGATTATCATTTTTACCGACATGATTATCATTATTCTTCTTTCAGGTCTGGAGTTTGGAAACTTTGCAATGCCTACAGACTCTAACAGAGCATACTAATGTTGTTATGTCCTTGCTTTGCTGGGATCAGTTTCTTTTATCTTGTTCATTGGACCAAACAATAAAAGTTGGTGTTTCTTTTTTATTTTGTTATTTTTTCCTTTCCATTAAAGCTAGATTGTTTGGATTTACTTGTTTATTCTTTGCAGGTATGGGTAGCTACTGAGAATGGAAACCTGGAAGTAACATACACTCACAACGAAGAACATGTATGTTGTATTAATATATCATGCATGTCGCATTTTGATTTAATGCCAATTAGTTCTAAGAACAAAAGGGTTTTGAGAGACAGATCATCATGCTTTGTATTTGAGTTTTCGAAGCTACCCTCATGGGGCAAAGTTTTTGGGAGACCGGCTGGGATGTAAAAGAGGATACCAGTTCCTTGAGCATTTTGATTCTATTTCCTAGAGTCTTGTTAAATGTTCAACACTTGAACCGTTTTTGGTTGCTGTTTCCAGGGCCTGCTTAATCTTCGTGGAATGCACAACTCAGAATCCAAGCCAGTCTTGTTGTGCGCATGCAACGACAATTATGTCCGGCTTTATGATCTGCCCTCGTACGTTTTTAATGAACATATTGTTTTTGCATCTCTTTTGTCAATTCATACTGCTTATGAAAATACCCTTTTTTTCCTTTATGATTGAAGGTTCTCCGAGAGGGGTAAAATTTTTGCTAAGCAGGAGATTCGAGCCATTGAAGTAGGGCCTGGTGGCCTCTTTTTCACTGGCGATGGAACTGGTTTTAAAGTATGGAAATGGGCAGAGCCAGTTGCTGCAACTTGATTGCCTTGCAGCATTTCGTAACACATTCATCCTCCTGTAATTTTTTGGTGTTAATTATTTTATATTTTTTCATCCTTTCAGGTAAGTCTTTCACAGTGAAAACAATTTTGGGTTCCACCTTTTATAGCATAATAGATCATTTAAGATTAATTGTATGAACTAGTTACCCTAATTTCACCAAATGCTTGAATAAGAATAAGCATCAAAGTTCAAAACCATCAACTTTATTACATATACAGTCAGAGTTTATTACAAGAGTCCATTATATAGATAGTTTCCACTATGTTTATATCTTGTTGAAAGTCACAGGTTGAACATGACCTTAATGGCATCGCCACCGCGAGCACTAGTTTCGAAAGCTTCTTCAACCTCTTTCTGGGAAAACCCGAACCTGTGAGTTATCAATGGCTTCACATCGATCTTACCACTTCTTAGAAGCTCAATGCACAAAGGCCAAGTGTTCTTATACCGGAATATCCCGATAATATCAACCTCCCTGCAATCAATCCTGGTTAATTTTCAGGCAACAGTCAAGTAAATGAATCGTTGAAGTAGGTACCTAGCAGCAGCTGGTGTAAGTGGGACAGTCATCTCGTTATGACCTAATCCAACAAGGCAAACCCTGCCACCGGCTCGAGTGGCACTCAAAGCAGTCGACATTGTTTTGTTGAAGCCTGCACAGTCAAAGGTTACATGCACTCCTACTGTTCCCATCACTTCACATATTCTTTCAACTTCTTCGGGTATGTCCTGAAACCATTTAAAAAGTCAGACAATGAAGTAATAAAATACATTCGATGTTATATATCTCATAAAATTTTGATGATATGAACCTGCATATTAGTTGAGACTTTAACAACTCCATCGGCACCGAGGTTATTAGCAACAGATAGGCGATAGTCATCCACATCTACAATGACAATTCTTGGTGCCCCAAAAGCACGAGCTGCCATAAGTGTAACGAGACCTATTGGTCCTGCCCCCATGACCAAAACATTGGTTTCTGGGCCGATATTAGCTCGGCGGCAAGCGTGGACAGCTACACTCAAGGGCTCACACATAGCTCCTTCTTCCAAGCTTAGATTGTCTGGCAGCTTGAAACACAGGTCTGCAGGATGCACTACCTACATTGAAAATAATAATCTTGTACACTGTTTGTCATACGGATAAACAGAGTAGAACCAAGGCTGAAATTGCAGCTTTATAGGTTCACCTGACGGGCAAGAGAACCATGAACCGGCGGAGTGGCGAAAAAATTCATATCAGGGCATATATTGTATCGACCTTCCTTGCAACGATCACATCGCCAGCAACTGATCCCTGGTTCCAATGCCACTCGGTCACCAGGCGCTAAATTCTTGACTTCACTTCCTATCTCCTCTATGATCCCAGCACACTCATGCCCTATCACCATTGGTTCTTTCACCACAAAATCTGCAAGCCTGAGTGTCTACACACACACACACAGGGTTAAACAAGGTCATATATATTTATATACAGATGGTTACATCTACGTACCTTGAGAAAGTGAACATCACTTCCACAGATGCCAACAGCTTTCATCCTAACTCTCACACCATGGGGTCCTTAATTATATTCACCCAGAACAAAAGGAGAAGTGATCAATCAATATATAAGAAACAAAAAGGACAAAAGGGTTAATCTAAAACCAGAATGATAATTCATAAACTCCATAAATGGAACAAACTAGAAGAACCCAAAATGAAAAACAAAGGGTTACCAAGAGGAGGGAGCTTGAATGGTTGAATTTTGAGGGTGTTAAGACCCACAAGCCAAGCAGCCATGTTTTCTTCATCTTCTTGATGAGATTTCCCTCCTTTACCCATTCTTTTGCTTTTCCTTGTGATGGACACTCACAAACTGATGTCTGTTTAGCAAATAATAGATTTTTATGCTCGAATTATATGGAGCAGCTAAGAATAATATCTAATCATGCAATCAGTACGGACCAGGAATTATTAATCACTTGATTTTTTTCTATAGGTGATTTGTCTTCAGCTGATCCCTTCTTTTGTAGCTTTTGAAAATGGATAAGCATAGATTGAAACTTGGTGATAAGCTGAGTATGACGTGTGGTAAAATTGGTAACATCCGCTTCTTCTGCACCATTTTCTTTATAGGAGATATTTTTTTTTGAATACTTTATAGGAGATATTTAAAATAAACTACTAAAAATCAATATATACATATATTAAGAATTAGACTATATTTTGTTTTTTAAAAACAATAAATTATCTCATATTTTCTCTTTAAAAATAATAATTTTCTCATATTTTATCCTTGATCGAAAAATTTTCATTTATTTTTATTTTTCAGTTATACATGTACCTACATTTTAATCTAATATACGGAAAATAATTTATTATTTTAAAAAAAATTCAATCCTAACGCCTAATATAAAAGAAAGTATGTACAGTTTCTATTTGGACCATATTATTTATCATGTTACGTCAATGAGTTTGCCGGTTTACAAAGAGGATTGATAATTGACATCATTGACATAGTCTGCTCCAATAATCTGCACTGAATTCAGATAGCAACAAGCTCATCTTAGCGTACTCGAGCATCAAATTTATTACATATACAGCCAGAGGTTATACATGCCACTGTTTTCTTAGTATCTTTAATCTTTTTGAATATCACAGATTGAACATGACCTTAATGGCATTGCCACCACCAGCACTGGTTTCAAATGCTTCTTCAATCTCTTTCTGAGAAAACCCAAACCTGTGGGTTATCAATGGCTTCACATCGATCTTACCACTTCTTAGAAGCTCAATGCATAAAGGCCAGGTGTTCTTATACCGAAATACCCCAATAACATCAACTTCCCTGCAATAAATCCTGGTTAATTTTCAACGCCAGTTAAGTTGATGAATCATTGAAATAAGTACCTAGCGGCTGCAGGTGTGAGTGGGACAGTCACATCTCGTTATGGCCTAATCCCACAAGGCAAACCCTTACCACCAGCTCGAGTTACACTCAGTGCAGTCGACATGGTTTTGCTAAGGCCTGAACAATCGAAGCTTACATCCACTTTTGTTCCCATCACATTACATAGTGTTTCAACTTCTTTGGGTATGTCCTAAAACAATCTAAAAAGTAAGATAATGATGTGGTAAGATCCATTTGATGCTATGTATATATATCATAAAATTTGATGATATGGACCTGCATATTAGTTGAGACTTTAACAACTCCATCAGCACCTAGTTCTTTAGCAACTGATAGTCTATTTCCGTCCACGTCTATGATGACGATTCTTGGTGCTCCAAAAGCACGAGCTGCTAGTAGTGTAACGAGACCTATAGGTCCTGCTCCCATGACCAACACGTTGGTCTCGGGACTGATATTACCTCGGCGACAAGCATGAACCGCTACACTTGAGGGCTCACACATAGCCCCTTCTTCCAAGCTCACATTGTCTGGCAGTTTGAAACACAGATATGCAGGATGCACTATCTACATGAAAAAAGAATCAACTTATACACTAGTTAGTCAGTTTTGTACTTAGGTATTGAGGATGGCAACCAAGGCAAAGTGCAGTTTTATCATATATTGATTTACAATTTTTTGAATTTTAGAGGGGCTAAAATACAAATTCTCTCTTTTAGGTGTCAGACCCCTGCCTGCCCTTAAGTGCTCTTGGGACAACACCTTTAAGAGAAGTCTTCCAAGTCGTCCATAGGATAACCAGCCAGCTGAACCCCCGATAATGGTCGATATTATCCATGTCAAGATTTTATCTTCCGTTTTCACCGAGAGCCCTGAAGTGTTCAGGGAAGAGAGCGCCACAAATTAGAGATATGGCCTGCAAGGCTCACAAGAGAAGTGTCAGTAATCAGTATAGTGCGGAACGTTGATTATGTAAATCAACGTCGTACAGGGACTTGAACCACCCGTGAAACTTGTAGGATGTATTTCAACCAATCGAGGTGCACCCCTCTATGAACTCTTTAGAGCTCTCAGCGGAGGCGAGAGACAAAACTCCTATAGGGGATAATAATGACCATTATAGAAGGTTTGACCAACCGCTTGGACCACACTTCGAAAAACTCAACAGAAGCATAAACCTTTGTAAACAGAGTAGATCACCAAGGGTGGAATGAAGGTTTATAGGTTTCACCTGACGAGCAAGAGAACCATGAAATGGTGGAAGGCCAAAAAACTTCATATCAGGCATATATTGTATCGACCTTCCTTACAAAGATCACATCGCCAGCAACCGATCCCTGGTTCCAATGCCACTCGGTCTCCAGGCACTAAATCCTTCACTTCACTTCCAGTTTCCTCTATGATCCCAGCACACTCATGCCCTATCACCATTGGTTCTTTCACCACATAATCCGCAAGCCTCAGTGTCTATAATGGGTGCAGTAATGGGTAGAACATACCAACAACTAGCTGCTACAACGATATATATATATAGTAGTAATATACCCTGAAAAACTGAACATCACTTCCACAGATACCAACACCTTTCATCCCAACTCTCACATCATGGGGTCATTAAAACAAATATTTTTACCCACCCCACCACAAAATGAAGTGATCAATCAATAAATAAGAAACTAAAAGGAACCCAGAATGAAAAGAACAAAGGGTTGTTATTATATACCAAGGGGAGGGAGCTTGAATGGTTGAATTTTGAGGGTGTTGAGACCTACAAGCCAAGCAGCCATGTTTTCTTCGCCTTCTTCTTGATCAGATTTCCCTTCTTTACACATTTTTCTTGCTTTTCCTTGCAATGAACACTCAAACTGGATTTTGCTTAGCAACTGGTAGAGATGGAACAAACTAAGAAGAAAGTTAGGTGAATGAAAATGATTTGATCTTTAGAGATAACTGCTTTCAGCTGGTCTTTTTGTAGATTTTCTGTACAAGTGATGTAATAATGGGTGATGACATGTGTAGTAATAATGCAAGGTTATGCTTATTCGTCGGTGTATTAACATCTTTAACTGACATCTGTTTGACATGCATGACACAAATATGAAAACTCAAATAAAGATAAAAGAACTTTATTACTCAATCGATTGAGAGAATACAAGGAAAATCAAGAAATGAAGTGTGTCAATTAGCTAAGAATAATGTTCTATTTATACTAAAAAAAACTCTTAAAATATCTCAACTAAATTAAGAGTAATTCATGTACTCCTTTATTTGCACAAATCAAGTAACATATTAATTGTTGATTGACTCCAAAAATAAAGGATTGGACCAAATTCAAATAAAAAGTTGCACTAACTTTTGACAGCCTCCCTTAATGCAAGCTTCTTGTCAATAATGCCAAGATCTTTACGGAAAACTTCAAACTTAGCCTTTGCGAGTGCCTTAGTAAAGATGTCTGTAACTTGTTCATCAGTCCGAATTTTCTGCAATTCGATATCCTGAGATAACACTTTCTCTCGAACGAAATGATAATGAGTTTCAATGTGTTTCGAACGAGCATGAAACACAGGATTTCCAGCAAGCTTTATAGCACTCTCATTATCACAATAAATTTGAATTGGATAATTGAAATTAGTTATCATTTCTTGAATGAGTCTCCTTAGCTACAAACATTCTTGAGTAGCCATTGTAGCTGCTACATATTCTGCTTCGCAACTTGAAAGAGCCACAATAGTTTGTTTTTTACTACACCATGAAATCGCAACGGAACCCGTTGTAAAGAAAAAACCTGTTGTAGAGCGTCTGTCGTTCACATCACCAGCCCAATCTGTATCTACGAAGCCACTCAAACAAAATGTCTTAGATTGCTCGTACATTAATCCATAATTTAGAGTGCCCTTGATGTAACGAAGAATTCTCTTTGCTGCAACTAAATGACCTTCACATGGTTGATCCATAAATTGAGAAATAACTCCAACAGAGAATGCGATATCAGGCCTTGTGACAGTTAACTAAAATAAACTATCAACAAGTTGATGAAAAATTGTTGCATCTTCCAAAGTCTTTCCTTCTTTTTTAGCTAACTTGAGATTAGGTTTGTTTGAATCCTCCATGCGAAACCTTTGTAACAAACTTGTTGCATACCCTTTTTGAGAGACATAATAGCCATCATATTTTTCAATTTCCAAACCAAGTAAACAACTAGCTTCACCCAAACTTTTCATTTCAAAACGAATCATCAAAACATCTTGAAGACTGCTAATTTTAGCATTATCGTCACCTGTAATAATCATATCATCCACATAAAGTAAAAGTAAAGTGCACGTAATGGTTGTTTTCTTAATAAATAAGCTTGGATCGGTACTTGAAGATTTAAAGCCACAAAAATCAAGATATTGAGCTATCTTACTGAACCAAGCACGAGGAGCTTGCTTGAGACCATACAATGCTTTCTTAAGTCTGCACACATGATTAGGATACACCTTAGATACAATCCCTGCGGTTGTTCCATAAAAATGTCGCGATCCTACTCACCGTAAAGGAAAGCGTTTTTCACATCTAGTTGCCATAAATTCCAACCTTTACTAGCAACTAGGGAGATAATTGCACGTATTGTTGTCATTCTTGTGACGGGACTAAAAGTCTCATAATAATCTTGACCGTACTATTTAGAAAACCCATGAGCAACGAGACGAGCTTTGTATCTATCAATTGTACCGTTAGCCTTTTTCTTCAACTTGTAAACCCACTTACAAGTAATTAAGTCAGCATCAACGGGCTTTGGTACAAGCTCCTACGTGTCATTTTTGTTAAGTGCTGAAATTTCTTCTACCATTGCATCTTCCCATTCTAGAACTCCTTTAGCTTCATTGTACAATTTGGGCTCACTTCCACATGAATCTTCCATGAAAGAACAAGACAAGACAGAAAAATGATTCATCTCAACTACATAATCAGACAAATGTGAAGGAGGCCTTTTTTGTCTTGGTGGATTCTTCCGTGTGGCATCTTCAGTACTTGTGGTGACTTCAATATTTTCCTCAGATTGAGTGCATCCCTCAATTGATGAAACATCATCAAGAAAGAGTGGAAGACTAGTTGTACCTTTGCTGCCATTAGCTTCATCTTTATGACAAGAGACTTTGTCGAACACCACATCACGAGAAATAATAACCTTCTTTGTCTACGGATCCATGCATCTCCAACCCTTCCTATAAGTATCATAGCCAACAAAAATGCATTTCTTGGCCTTTGGATCAAGCTTAGTTCGATTGTGTTTTAATACATGAACATAACAAATAGACACAAAAATATGAAAGTAACTCACATTGGGTTTACGATGGTACAAATGCTCGATAGGAGATGGTTCTGTCCCTAGCGATGGAGGTAGCCGATTTATGACATGACAAGCTATTTGAAAAGCTGCTGCCCATAGTTCTCTCGGAAGGCTCTTTGCGTGTAACCCAAAAAAGCAAATTGATGTAAGATGAGCTAACTTGCGCTCAGCAACCCCATTTTGTTGTGGGGTATCTGGACAAGTCATTTGACGTTGAATAGCATGCTCTCTACAATAATCCATAAATTCATCTGATAGAAATTCTCCTCCATTATCCGTGCGCAAGCACTTGATTGGCAGCCCAAATTCTTTTTCCACTTCATGCTTGAACTGAACAAATTTGGAAAAAGCCTCGCTTTTGTGTTTCAAAAAATATATCCAACTAAAATGAGAGAAATCATCCATAATCACCATCACATAATGAAGACCAGTGTAGCTTGGCGTTCTCGTTGGTCCCAAAAGATCGGAGTGAACCAATTGTAATGCCGCTGATGTTTTACTCTTTGAACTTAAGAAAGGAAGACGGTGAGATTTTCCGTATTGACAACCAGGACAAATCTCATCATAATGAACATATATAAAAATAGGAATACCGTCAAGAAGTTGATTTTTTGATATCTTCTGCAGCAACTGAAAACCCACGTGACCCAAACGAGGATGCCAAAGCATTGAGCTTGTATTATGACCAGCCTTTTTAACATATTCATCACTTGCAGATAGAACATACAAGGATTCTTTCCTTCCTGAATCTGTTATTTGCGAGACAGAAGCAAGATTTTTCTTTAAATCAGGAACATGATAAACATCCTTGAGAAAAATGCCTCCATCATTCAAATCACCTTCTTTCGTCACAAGATATAGTGAATTATTGGCAATTACGATAACCTTTTTCATATGATGTGGACGAACATCCGATAAAAGAGTATTATTCAAGGTAGCATGGTGAGAACAACCGGAATCAACAATCCACTCTTCATCATAGTTGATAAAAGAATGGGCATCAACTGGTAAATCATCTTGCTGCACAAGAGAAGTCACATTTGTTGGCTAATCAAACACCTCAATAGATAAACATTTCTCTCAATTTGGTTGTTGAAACTCATTGTTGTCAAGTACAACATTTGCTGCTTCCTCTTGCATTTTGACTCGACAATTCGCCTTAATATGGCCTGGCTTCCCACATTGATCACACACCACTTTCACTCGATAATCTCGTTTGATATGTCCAAGTTTTCCACACCTGTAACAAGATTTGAAAGATCTTTTGGGCTGCTCCTCGCTTCTAGACTAGCTTCTGTCTCTTGAGGAAGGCTTCGAGTAGAAATTTTTCCTCCTTTGATCCTTGACGAACAACACATCCTTTGACTTGGAAGAAAGCTTAGTACTTGTTATTTGCTTTATCAAAGCTTCTTGATTAGAGAGCAAATTCTCTAACTCAAAAATTGAAGGTTGATTTGCCCACCCTTGTATTGAAGAAACAAAAGGCATAATATCTTTCCGCAGCCCACGAATAAGATAGCGACGCAATCGTGCATCACTCACTGGCTCCTCCGTGTCCAATTCTGAAATTTCAGAACATAAATTTTTAACTTTCAAAAAATATTCTTCAATAGAAAGATTATCTTGAGTTACCAAGGCTAATTCATTCTCAAGAAATTGCAATCTAGTTGTATTTTTCTTTGTGAACAACTATTGAAGAGTCTCCCACACTTGCTTCGGTGACTTTAAATCGCGAACATGATCTATGTACTCCTTGCTAATCGATGTTTGTAAAGCAAATAAAGCCTTGTCACACTTGATCTTCCATTTTCGTCATAATTCAACATTCTGTGGAGTATTTGCTGGGATCGTTACGTCATCACCTTCAATCAGATCCCACAAATCTTGCCCATGTAGAAAAGCCTTCATACATAACCTCCAACAATTATAATTGTTACCAACAAGCTTTTCTACAACAATACCCGAAGAAGTACTCCTACCATTCATCTTAGTTGAGTAATAAAAACAAACATTTGGTGACCAACTTGGCTCTGATACAAATTGACACAAATATGGAAACTCAAATAAAGATAAAAAAACTTTATTACTCAATCAGTTGAAAGAATACAAGGAAAATCAAGAAATGAAGTGTGTCAATTAGCTAAGAATAATGCTCTATTTATACTAAAAAAACCTTCTAAAATATCTTAACTAAATTAAGAGTAACTCATGTACTCCTTCTTTATTTGCATAAATGAAGGAATATATTAATTGTTGATTGACTCCTAAAATAAAGGACTTGACCAAATTCAAATAAAAAGTTGCACTAACTTTTGACAATGCACCTATTTTCTTTTGAATCTTTTTACGTTAAACTTATTCACTTCCTTCAGATTTTGATAAAATTCTTTCTCTCGCCTATGTCAGATTCTTATATAGGACACGTTGCGACAGATAAGGTAATTTATAAATAAGCTGAGAGCGGTTCATGCCCAATCTCTCGTGGGACCAATTTAGAGACGGTCCGTTACACAACTATCGTACCATGATTCTGTTTGTGAAATCATTGGGATGCCATTTTTCCCACCCTACTTCATTGTTCTTCCTACGCCTAGCCTAGTCGATCGCATGATCATGTTTATCTCGTACTGTAAATTACGTGACACTTTAAGATAAAAGATGACTTTTCTATATATACTCTAAAGCATGAGAGATTATGGATGCAATTTCAACTCTTCCGATATTTTCATCTCCACGATTTAACTTTCCTTGTTGAATATTTGTATCACCCCAAATAAAAAAGAATACCACTTGTGAAGCGATATGTAATTTAGGGACTGAATTACAATATACGTGTAGGCAAATATATTGGTGAACCGCTATCGCATTAACAAGCCCATATACGGATAAACAGCGCATGGGCTGCTACTTTGCAATTTACATTGGTCACAATAGGTCAAGGTCCATTAAGCCTTTTCAGCACTGCTGCATGTATTACCATTTGTCCAAGTTTGTCTTATAATCTATGTATTTTTTAATTTTTAGTACAACAATCACTTATAATCTGAAAAAAAAAGGTAAAATCAAATTAATAAATTACAATTTAAAGTTTAGGTCATTAGTTCATGTATTGCGTGTAAATTGTGAATTTAATTTTAAAATTTTAATCCTAACAAAAACAAAAACAATTAAATCCGTTTGATGAAATTAAGCTATTAGTCTTGAACTATGCGTAAAGCTATAGGTATAGTTCACGTCCTCCAATTTGATCATTCTTAGTCTTTATACTTTTTGACTTTTGAAATTTCAATCTTGACACAAACAACAACTGTTAAATCTATTAATTGGCTTTTTTTTTTTATGAGAAATATACAAAAAGAACAAGTTGATAAGACATTACATATATGATAATACGTTTTCCACATAAAATTTTTTAAAATAGCACAACTTAATGCAATTAATAACTATCATTTGGTCAGGACTAAAATTTCAAAATTCTAAAAAAAAAAAAACCAAGAATGACTAAATCTATAAGTTACTATAGTACACGTACTAACAGCAAAATTTAATCACTTTAAAATGAAAACTAATAGTCAAATGGTGGAATGGGAAGTTTGGCAATTGTTGGTTGTATAAGATTAGAGGAATAGTAAAGTTATTAATAAGGGATTGACAATCAAGCATTTATATCCCTTAAATGTCCTTAAATATAAGATTTAATAATATGGGGGGGGGGGGCTTGCTGAATAAAATTAAAGACAAGTTGCATAGGATAATTTAAAACATGTTGTGACTCAGCATAGAATTGGGTTGCTTTTGGTCATTTAAGCTGACAAATTAAATAAGAAATGGAGTTAATTATCAGACTTTCAATTGATAAAAGTTTTGTAAGCATAAAAACAACGTGGTTGACAAGCTTTCAGTATGAGGATTAAGCCTAAAATTAGGGTTGCTTATTGCATTTCAATTTTTTCTATCAATGCTGATGCATATGGCTCTACTTATTCATCCTTATATCATATTGAATTTCTGAAATTAATTTTGATGTTTTTAGTGATGTTTAAGTTGATTTATTTTTTTTTAATTACAAGAGGAGGGTAAAGCCCTAACAACAACGTAATTAGTGCGATTCGAATTCAGATCATATTTGAGGCGACGAACACCCTAATCATCAAACCAACACGAAATTTTTATTAGTTCAAATTTTAAATATAAGATTGTATTAATTCAAACTAGCTAGTTAAAGTAAGAGAACTAATTTTTTTTTTTACCCTTCACTGAATTCAAGTCAAAAAGTTTATTCGACATGCAATGGTCTGGTTCCTTTGAATAGGACCATTTAATGACCATCATGTGTTTAATCCATAGGGCTAAAATTAATGCAAAAGCTATACTTTTGCCATTAAAATTAATGGGTATTCACACACTGTTATTTTTACCTCATTTTTAGAGCACGCCATAGACCAAAAGAAAATTTTGAAGCTTTTAATTTTTATAAATTTATTAATTTGATCTTTATTTTAAAAATATTCAGGACAAAGTGTTAAAATTTCTTTTTTTAACTTTTTGGATTTAAACTCTTTAAAATTAAAATCAAGTTTATAGAATGTATAAATATTAAAGACTTAAATTATTATTATATCAATCAAAAGTAAAATAAATTGACAGAAAAAATAAACATCATTATTAATTTTCTTTAATTACTTATTTTTAAAATTATCAAAAATTAAATTATTTCGATTTTTTCAAAAGCAATTAAATTATTTAATATCGAATTTGAAAAAGTAAAAAGATCATACAAAACCTTTAGTGCTAAGATAAAAAAATTTATGGAACAAATACCTCACATCAACATATACCATGTAATGCTATTTATATAAATTTTCATTAGATATGTGAACCTGACATAATTTTAACTGTTTTCATTCAATTGAAAAGTTTGAAACCCAAACTTATTTGGGGGCAAAAGAAGAATCCTCGGGAAGGAAAGCTTTGCCGTAAAGCATAGTAAAATTCAGTCAATTGCATTTTATTTTATTTATTTAATAAATATAGAAATTCGTTTATTTATGTTTTATCAAAGATTAAATTGATTTTTTTATTTATTTTTATTGTTAAAAATTAATTTTTATACATCAACAGAAAGTATCACGACACATCACGTATTATTATTTGATTATTTTATTAAGTACACCAAATTTTAATCATACAAATAAATAAAATTTTTAACAAAAATAATTAATTTTACTCTTTAATTTAGTGTATAAAAATTAATTTATTATCTTTAACTATAAAAAACAAAATATAATTTAAATTTTAATACAATTAATTCTATGATACTTTTACCGAAGTTTTGCGAATGAAGCCACACACGATCAGCAACTGGGATGTTTCCAATTATGATTTTTCCTGCCACCTTCGTTTGTCAACTCGGACTGACCTATAATACCCCCAACATTACTTTTACTTAAGAATCTTACCAAATCCCAAAGACTTTCATCGATAAAAAATAAATCATAGCCGTAATGTCCGAACCATAATATAGTGAATTTGAGAATGATGGGTATTTGGACTTACAAAACCATTGAACCGTTCCAAATGGGTGAAAGACTCAATCGGTCACTTTTGCACGTCAAGAGTCAACCAAAAACTACAAGTTTCATCCCTTTACTCAGACACAAGCTCATTATTAAAAAGTTGTAATTGAATTATTTAAAAATTTTCATTTAAATCATTAAACTCTTCAAAAGTTGTTCGTCATTGGGTTGTTGTTAAATAATTAAATAAAAATTATTAAAAATTATAAACTAGTTCAACAATAGTTTTTTTCTCGATTTTTTTATTAATTTTGAATGATTCATTTAAAAGTCGATTCAAATTGATTTCATTGATAATTCGATTTCAAGAATACTATTTATTATTTATATTTTATTTTATAATTACTCGAATTTGTATTTGTAAATGTAAATATATCAAGTGACTCTAGACTTGGTCAAATATTTGTTTAATAGTGTGTGTATATATTAAGTGATCCATCCCCCTAAAGTGGGAAACTTAGGGATAGGTTAGTTGGTCGGTTTGGGAATTTTATATTTTCAAAGGTGGTGGAGACTGGGACGGCCACAATTGCTTAACTTTATTGGCCACGCCCACACACAATTTGCACCACAATTTCTTCCAAATTTTGCATAATGAACATTTTTATTTTTCATACACGAGAGAAATTTTTATGAGATAATATAATTTTTGGTCTTTGAATTTAATAATTAAGTTCACTTTGATACATAAATTTCACAGCTAGATTCATTTTGATTCCTGAACTTAAATTCCGTCAAAATGTCATGTCATCAAATTTTTTATATTTTTCAAGTTTAAGAATCAAAATAAATTTAATTGTTAAATTCAAAAAATAAGAAGATAAAACTAAAATTAAAAATTATAATTTTCTTTATACTTTAAAAAATCAAATTCTAATACTATAAACAATTACGAATGTTGAAAAAAAATACTCTTCATAAATCATAAAACCTACATCAAATTTTGTTAATTAAAAAGTGTATACGTTAATTGAATTTTATCAATTTCCTTGTATAAAAAATTATTATCTTTTACATTTGATATTTAAATTTAATTTTAATCTTCAATTTAATATCTAAATTAAACCGTATCATATGACTCAATAAATATTTAATACGTGTTCCATAAATAAAATATAAATACTTAATCAAGAGAAAAAATATATCCTTCATTGTACCTCTACTTGCAAATGCCGCATGTAATAAGAAAGTATTAATAAATGGAGAAATATTCAAATTTATAACTTCCTACCAACGCCAAAAAGTGTATAAAATCCTCCTTATCGTATAATTCTCCATTATTTCCTCTGTTTCATCAAATTTCAAAATACCCCCCAAATCTCTGTTTTTTTTGTACGATGGTTTCCTCTCCTCCTTCTTCCTCGAGCAAAACCATGAAGAAAAAACCTACGGGGCTAGTCGATACGGCGTCGTGGTACTGTTCGGTAACCTTATTGGCCTTAATATTGATAGGGGCAATCAGGGCAAGCTCCGTATCAGATGAACCAGTGAGAGGTAGCCAGCTCCGGAACCGACCCTGCGATGAAATCTATGTCGTCGGCGAAGGTGAAACCCTTCACTCCATCAGCGACAAGTGTGGCGACCCGTTTATCGTCGAACGGAACCCGCATATCCATGACCCTGACGATGTTTTCCCAGGCCTTGTTATCAAGATCATCGCTTCAACTGATAGGAAATTATAGAGGTAGCCGCTTATACACATGATACACACAAAATTTAGTACTGTATACTGGGTTTTGGTCTTCTTTTTCCCTATTGTTTCTTGGTGAAAAGTCTTTGTAATAAGTTGAAGCCTGTATATTGGGGCCTTTGATATAGGAATAGGATCATATTATATCATATATACATGGAGATTGGCTTCTTCTCCAGAGAAATTTCAGCTCTTCTGTAAATAGTTCTTTTATCACTATATGGCATAATACCAGTTTGGGTTCACACCGGTAAAGAAACTGGTTAAACTATCAGTTTTTCATTTCAGCCGATGGATAAAACCTCATAAAAACAAATTTATAATTCCGGTTCAATTAATTTTTTATGTTCCTTTAGAAATTAGTTTTGATCTTTGTCCTTCATGATTAATTAACAAAAACAGACCTTTGAGAATGGAGAAAATTATTATAATATATCGAAATCCTCATCAACTTAGTAAAAGTACTATGGAGTTGATTGTATTTTATTTTTTTTATTTAAAAAATAGATAAATTAATTCTTGCAAATTAGATCAAAGAGCAAACAAGTCTGTTTGTTAAAAAAATTATTTATTTTTACTATTAAAAATCGATCCTTGTACGTCAATATGAAATACATGTAGCACACCATGTTCAATATTTTAATTCTTCCATCAATCAAATTAGTTTTAAATTGTAGAAATGAGTGAAATTTTAACAGAAATAATTAATTTTCTCTTTAATATAACATACAGATATTAATTTATCTATTTTTTTAAATAAAAAAAAATAAAATGTAATCTTGACTCCTACTATAAAAAATTCTGTAATACTTTTACCCTCCTTTACCATTTTATGGTGTAATATTGATTTGAATTCTCTTATTTCTAAAAATTAGATTGATAATTAAACTAATTATATATTGATTGTCATTTCAGTTGAGCGTTAATTAACAAAAATAAAAAATTTATAAAATCAGATTAATCAATATTTTTATTCAATTGAATCAGTGGATATGTATTTATATAAAACCAAATTCCAGGTCCAAACAGACAGTGGCTTGTTGCGATGATTAATTAAGAGGAAAGGTCGTTAGAGAATTGAGAAAATTATTATAATATATCTGTGATCTTAGGTTAAATTTGTTTGTAGGTGATAAAATGTAGAGTTTAGGCTGCGAATTCAAACTTACTATATGCTTTTTGAGAGTTGATTGGACTTTTCTCTATTAACTCAGATGTGAAATTTTTATTTTTTTTAAGGATATTTTTAATTTTATATTAATTAAATATTTAAATTCAATTCATTTTTTTTTTAAAAACTGATCAAATATGATTCACACTTTTCATAACGATGATATAAAAGTTTAATTTTTATAAAAATACTCAAACACAAGTTAAATATTTTTGAAAGTGTTCAAATAATAATCTTTCGAATATCGAATATTAAGTTTTAAATTATATTTTTATTTTTTAAGTAATATTTTATTAAATTGTTACACGTTTTATTTTGAATATATCTATTTTTTTTATTATCATAAATTAGGTTGAACTACGAGAAAAATCATCATTCAAATATTTTTATAAATTTCTATGATCATTTGAAAAATTTAACATTTATGTAAATAATCTTTAAAAGATTGGATCTTAATTTAAACATTTATTTTATTTAAAATCACATTTGAATCTAAAATACCATCATACCATCATATCTACTTCTTCAATTTTACCATTTATATATTTTTTTTTATATAATCATTTTTAGTTACGTAATTTAATTTTTTCAAGTGATTTGAAACTTTTTTTTTTCGTAAAAAGTAGGGTGATGTTGCATAATGCATGTATATTAAAAAACGAGACGAATTTTGGATTACAATGTTTTTAATTTTTAATTTTTCAAGAGTCATTGATTGACTAGACCCATGTCACCCCACTAATGATCTTTCTCGAAGAAGTTTGAAATCCAGACATTTTAAGATTTTTTATTTTTATTTTTATGTGTGAGATAAATATAAAATAAATGACTTTTAATGTATGAAAATCATGAATGATGTGAATAAATAGGTTAATAAATTAATTTCTCAATGTATTATTTATCAATTCAAGTTCTTGCATGCCATCTATTAAAAAAATTAATTTTTTAGGCAAATTAAATTTTATTATCGGTTTTGTATTTTTTTATGAAATTTTGTAAATTTAATTTGATATTTTTTTAGTTTTTATATTTTTAAATTTTTAAATTTTAATTCTCATCAAATGATAATTGATAATTCATTAAGTTAGATTTCGTTATTTTCAATATTTTGATGGGCCAAGATTGTTATCACGTGTAATGTCATGTCAACTTATTATTTTCACATATTACTTACTAAAAAATCAATTAATGGATTAACAACTATCATTTATGTTAAGATTGAAATTTCAAATTTCGAGAAGTACAAAATGGTTACTTAATTTCAAAAAGTTACAAAATGACTATTTGAATTTTTTTGGGTACAAATTTAAAAGTTTTTATTTAAATCATTAGGATGTTAAAATCGTTGTTATATGACAGTATATGTTTGCACTCTCTACATCAAAAGCTCCTCCCCATTCTCTTTTACAATTCAGTTTTTTTATGGAACAATTTTGAATGTCACGAATTTGTGAACTGAAATCCAAATAACTTTCCTCCTCGATATTCGATACTGACTGTTAAATCAACTTGAATGCAAGATATGTTCTTTTACTCATCGATGCGTACTAATCCACCGTATCGGTCGTCGAATCGTCACTTAGAGCTCGCTAACTATACTTAAAAAAATATTTAACAACCCAATGATTTAAATAAAAACTTTCAAATAATTTAATGATCTTTTTATAATATTTTTAAAGTTGAGTAACTAAAACTTAAACTTATTAATAATTTAATGACGTATTTATTTATTCAATTATATTGTCAACAAATACTCTATTTTTATATTGCCTTTTTCTCAGCAAAAAGGGGAAGGATCGTGTGTATAATTTTAGAAAATCGATAGAGTCTGTTGGCCGATTTTATTTTTCTTCCTTACCCAATTTTAAATGAATGGAACATTTTTATAACAACCATAGCAATTCAGAGAATGGGCAAAAGGATTACAAGTTAAATTGGCCAAAACTTTCTAGAATATAATATCTAGAAAGGGTCAAAATTTCATAAAAAAAATTTATTAAAATAAATAATAAATTCTTTAGAACAACATGTTGATAATGTGAAGAATGTTTCGTTTGAGTGTCGTATCTTTTGATATGAGAAGGATAAAAAAAATGTCTCTTAATGTTCGAACAAATAAAATAATGATTATTTACATTTAAAGATATTTGAATTTGTTATCTCTAAAATATAAAGATAATGAGTGTAATGGTGGTATATTAGTTGAAGTGGTACCATTTTTGAAATGTGTAAAATTCTTCGATTGCAATGGTTTCGCCTATTTAAACATCGAGAGATACTTTTTTATTTTTTTAAGAGTAACTGACAGAACCATGAACATGTACCACTCATTATCCTTAAAAGAAGACTATAAACATAAACGTGTACTCGGAGGCGGCACCGTCATCAACGCTGGTTTTTACTCACACGCAGAAACCGAGTTCGTAAAGGAATCTGGTTTGGATGAAGCTTTGGTGAATGATGCATATCAGTGGGTTGAAAACAAAGTGGTTTTCAAGGCACCATTGTTGCAATGGCAAACCGCAGTGAGGGATGGGTTGCTTGAAGCTGGGGTTTTACCATACAACGGATTTACAAATGAACACATCAATGGGACTAAAATTGGTTCAACCATTTTCGACATGAATGATCAGAGACATAGTGCAGCTGACTTGCTTGAATATGCTGACCCAAAGAATATCATAGTCTACTTGCATGCCACGGTACCCAAGATCCTTTTTACAACACAAAGTAAGCTGCAATATCTTGCATGCCACGGTACCCAAGACTTAATGGTGGCATCATCGTTCAAAAAGTTGCTCGTCCACTCTCAAGAGGCCACCTTGAGCTTCGTAGCACCGATCCAAATGAGACCTCGAAGGTGAGGTTCGATTACTTCCAAGAACCAGAAGACTTGAGAAACTGTGTACAAGGCATGAAAACCATAATCAACGTTGTGAACTCGAAAGCTTTCTCGAAATTTTGTTACCTAACCATCTCGACTCAACAGCTTCTGAATGTGATGG
Source organism: Kokia cookei (assembly GCA_039519145.1). NCBI lineage: Eukaryota > Viridiplantae > Streptophyta > Magnoliopsida > Malvales > Malvaceae > Kokia > Kokia cookei. The sequence goes on along the minus strand of CM076909.1, from coordinate 1,161,026 downwards.
CAGCACTTCCCTTGAACCAAAGACCGAGACACTTTGATACTGCTTCGTCTTTGGAACAATTCTGCAACGACACTGTGATGACATTTTGGCATCGTCATGGAGGATGCCAAGTTGGGAAGGTTGTGGATGAATATTACAAGGTCATTGGCGTAGATGGCCTTAATGTCATCGATGCTTCTACCTTTAGTTTCACACCTGGAACTAATCCTCAGGCTACAGTCATGATGCTTGGAAGGTATAACTACGACTATAAATATGACTGTAATGTATGTGGAGTGTTGACTTGGTCCATTATACCTTGATTTAAATTATTCTTTTTTTTATTAACTTTTGATGCAGAGTCATGAGAGTACGAATTCAGAAATATAGAAGTTCCTAAGGAAAGATTTAAGATTCATTGGAGGGAGCTCATCGAAGGGATTGTTGACTATTGACTCCTATGTTTATTGGATTTATTATAGTTTAACTTGGATTATCTTTTATTAACTTTTAATGGATAGAGCTATGGGAGTATGAATTGAGGAAGATAGACCTTCTTAAACAAGGATTTAAGAATCATATCAATGGGGAAACTCATCAATGGTGAAATATATTATGTTACAAATATATTTATTAAAATTTCACGTATGATCTAATACTAAACTAAAACTGATATTACATATATCAAAAGTGAAAAAAAAAAAAAAAAGTAAAAAGAATATGAAGCTTTTAGAGAGCCCTTTAACTCATCTTTCACTATGATTTTTGTTGGTGGAGAATCTCTGCAAATCTACTGCTTTTTTCATTTTCTCACCATAAAAGTAAAAGGCTTGCATGGAATTTAATCTATTCAAAGATTCTTTTAAAGGAATAAAAAAAGTATATCCACAGCATAACCCATCGGCATGTGCCATTTTCATCCATGGTTTATTCTGTACCTTCCTCATAAAATGCTTATAAAAGAAGTTTAAGCATCAGCTGCAGAAACCTAGCGAAGCTGTTCCATAGTCCAAAACCAGAGGGAGCTGGTAGTAATAAGCAAACCAGTCTTAGGGCACCTCTCATTTAGGCAGGTAATGGGTGCATATTATGGCATTTGTTCCCATGACTTGCCAAAGGAGAGTTGCCCTGTGACTGCTTCAGCTTAGCATCCTCATCGTCGGTGCCATGATGATTTAACATGACATGAATGAGATAGCTTTTTTCATTTTTTTTTTCTTTTGCTGAAAAGGAAAAAAAAAAGTAAGGATATCTAGGTATTTATACTAATAGTCGGATTTTATTTTGCTCTCTCTACTAAAAAAATTGACAAATATTTAATTTTTGTATGCTAGATTAAAGATCAAACCGATCTTTCCGTTAAAAATTCCATTTATTTCTACTATTAAAAATTGGTTCTGCACATTAGCACGAAGTACACATAGCACATTACGTTTAACTGTTTAGAAATTTTTAACAAAAAAGGGATCAATTTGCTTTTTGATCTAGCTAATAACTAATTAGTCTATTTTTAAGTAAAATGAACAAAATATAATCTGACTCTTAGCATACGGGCCTCAGCATACATTTATAAAAAATAAGCATATAAGACTCTGAATTAACCTAAAAGACTACTAGCTTCTAACACTCTAATCTATTGTCAATAAATTGACCGCACCGCATACCACCGCCCATCCAAACTTTCCCGAAGTTAATAATCATGGCACCATTGTCATTTACAGGGAAGAAATGGAGTCAACAATCACGAGTTTCTATTAAAATATTATTATGGAATATTATCTTGTAAGAATAACAATCACGAGTTTCTATTAAAATATTATTATGGAATATTATCTTGTAAGAATATCTAAATATATTGTATATCTTTTAGGCATATATTTAAAAATATATATTTAAAATTATATTAAATATCTTTCTTATTTTTGTTTGACAACTGCAATATAATATTATGTATACTCTTAAGCTCTATGAATAAGATGGAAAGAAATCAATCTATTCTTATCAGTTTCAAACCGTATTTGTGGATAATTTACCATCGCGTTTACATTGGAAGGGTTTTATGGCATATCTTTCAGAATCGATTTTAATTATTTGAGGGACAAAGTGTAATTTTATCATTACTAATTTAAAATTTTATAAATTATAAAGGACTTAAATAAAAAAATTTCCATTTTAGAAGCCAGCGGCTGCAAACCCTGGCTCCGCCACTGGTTGTTGACGAATTCATCCCACGTAAAAAAAAAAGGTAAATACGATCGAAGATTTGGATTTATACGTTATGCATATTTTGTTGATGCAAACTAGGGTTTAGTTTATACGGCTATAGAGTTGAAGTTAGAATGACAAGATCTGGACTAAGAAATTCTTTTTGGAGAAAAGTCAGAGTGGAAGCCAAAATGGTTCGGGCTGATAATGTTGAACGTGTAGAGAATGAGGCAACTAATAACTTACGCCCACAGCTTTCGATTGATAAGAGTCCTTCGAGTAGTGAAAGGGTACACTAGACTAAAGAAGTAACTCTGAATAATAAAGGTGCGGTAGTGCAAAATCTTAGTACATTGTTGACTACCTTTGATGGTGTGAAGAAGTTGCAGTCACACGATGATCGTACTGTTAATGGCTCCCTTACTGACTCTGATGTATGGAATCGTCAGAAGATTATATTGAAAGAAGCGAAGGAAGTTACTCAGGTTGAATGCAGGCGAACATGAGGATTTAATTATCAAGGATTCATCCAAAATCATTGAAAATAGAGGGATTGATCTTCTGGACACAAGGTAGAGTTTGTGTTTCCTTTATTGACTGCGTTTGAATCCTTTCTTGAGGTAATTGTGTAGCTGCTTGGAATTCTAACCATGTTGGTGACATGAAATATGTTCTATCTTTATCGATCTTAGAAGGTGAAATTGTGATTACGATATTATTAGGAGAAACAAACACGAATCATGAAAAAATCAAACTCCAGCACAAGAAACATTACATTCTTCTTTTTTTCCCTCTAGGAGCCATTTCTTACTTGGGAATAGAAAAGAGGAAATCAGAATCCAAATTCCCTTTTGGCCTATTGAACTCAACCAATACGTTATAAGGACCATAAATAAAGCAAAAGAAAAAGGGCAAATTAAAAAAAAGGGGTGTGAGGATGATCTGCCTGCCCTTAAAAACTCCGCCTTTTTTGTCTGTGTTCTCCAACCTGCCATGGACGGACAATATGTAAAGAGTAAAACATATATTCTCATACCCTTATATTGAACCTTTAAGAGGCCCTTAAGGTCAAAGAAGCTAAAAGAGGATATCCAATCGCATAACCCCTCCAGCATATGCTACTCATGGGTGCGGTTATTCCCTCTAATACACCATTGGAAATGCTTATAAAATCAGCTGTGATTTCAAGCAAAGAGTGCAGTGCAAGAACTGGCATATAAATGGTGATGGGAATTAGTGAATAAGCAAACCAGTCAAAGGGCACCTCTTACTTGGCAGGCAAGTACCAGTATTTTGTGCTGTAAGGGCTGGTTTCCCAACACTTGGTTTACACTGACTTGCCAAAGGAGAGTTGCCCTGTGACTGATTCAGCTTAATATCGTAAGATTGTTGCCCCCACGCAAGACATTTCAACAGGTATGTTCTTTCTATAGATTTTATGCAGTGGCATGAAGAAAATTCTGGCATGGTGATTGGAAATTTAGCTGTAGCCTGTCCTAGAAGCAATGATACATATAAACCATGCAGCCAGCTCTTTAGATCTTAATTTTCGCCTGTTTTGCCTTGATTTATAGTAGAGAGTGGAGCATGGTTTATTTCTTTGAGCATTGTGAACTGAGGGCTTGTTCCTTTTTGTAAAATGGCAAGAACTATATAGCTAGATATGGAAAAAAAAATTGTCAAAAAAATTTATAACCATAGCAAGGCTAAGAATTTAACAATAAATACTTTCAGAAAATGGTGGGTTCTTGGGCAGATAATAGAACAGTTTGATTATGTATCCTCATTTTTTTTTTTTTTCATTTTCAATTAGGTTAAATCACTATTAGAGTCTGAATCAAGTAATTCTTCTCGTATTGAAGCGTAAATATTTTTTAGATCTAAATTAAACTCTTAAGTTGACAATTGTTCTTAAATCAAGTAATAACTATAGGTTTTAAGGTGAACAGCTAATGCATTTGAAGCAAAAGCTGGATTCATATCTTCTCAAACTTAGATATTGATTTTCTTTATTGTTATAAAGCTGCTTTATTTAGTATATAAAATTGCATATTCTTTCAACTTTTTCACTTTTAATCATTTACATATATCTAAAGAAATGATGGATACTGCCGGTTATTGGTTCGACACTAACCCGACTATGTTAGGACCCTCCTGTATCTCTACAAAATTCCAACCATTAAAATTTCCGAAATAGTTTATTTTGATTAGGATTAATATATTATTTGGTATTTGAATATAATATTTTTTAATGTAATATTTATGTTGAAGTCTTCTCAAATTAATTTTAAAATCTAAATTAAACATTAAAAAATTAATCTTGTTTTTTTCAAGCACCAAAATATTTAGCTTTTATTAAATACAGGTACTATATTAAAAAAAAATGTCAAATTCAAATATTAAACTATGCATTAAGCCTTTTGAATAAAATGGACATTTTTTTTTTTAAAAAGTAGTCATAGGATGAGGAGAGGTGAATTTTTTAATGGATATAGAGTGATTATGATAATTATTTGTCTCGTCTCATCTCACCTAATCATATGAAATTAAAATTTAGTGACAAAAATATTACATCATGAGGTATGAAAGTTTGAATTTTTTTTTTAAAGTTCATACTTTCTCAACCTTTTGACAACGCATGCATACCTTACACACACAAGTGCTCGAACCCGGGTCTCTTAAGATGAACATCATCTTCTTTTCCACTGGAGCCACTCGTTGGGTTCAGAGTTTGGGTTTAATTTCAAACAATATTTCATAATATATATATATATATATATATATAACAAAAATGAGGTTAGATAAAATGAGATAGAAATAGATACATCTCACATTCATAAATATCATAATAATTTTCAAGATTATTTATTCACAACAGAATTGATCATGGATCGGATCACCCGTCTAGACTTGAATGCCAACCTAAAGAGTGGGAGTATTTGAGCAAAAAATATAAGCTTGAAAAATAGATTTTGAGCAAAAATAAGGTTTGTTTTTTAAGTGGGTCAAGCCTCAGGTAAGATTTTTTTTGTCTAGGCCCGACTCAAATTTACCTAATTTTTTTCACTGCTGCTTTGCTATTGTTTGCTACCATTTTGATGTTGTTTTGTTATCATTTTATTATTATATTGCTACTATTTTATTGTTATCGTTTAAATATTATATATAATTCTTGTTTTTTTTGTTGTTATCATCCAAGACAAATAATGAAGCACAACATATACAAAGTAGAAAGCAATAAAAATTTTCACGATATCCACTAACTTTGCTACCTGTTTTCTGGTTTTTGGTACAATACACTTACACAGACCACACAGTCACAAAATGTAGCGACCAGAAGTGAGGAAACGTGGCAACTCTCAAAACATTAAACCCATTTATAAACAATAAAAAAAATACTATAATAAGGGCTCTTCAAAGTTACTTTTCCTTCAGCTTTTATCTTCTCGTTAGGTGAAAAGTATTCGAATGCAATGAGTACATTTACGTCAACAATTTGACCAAAAATAAAGAAGCAAATGATGGCTTTACGCAAAGCAAAGTATAATCAAGTTGGCAGAATTTCGAATATGGCTGCAAAATATTTTATTTCTTCTGGTACATAACACACCAATTATTATGTACCTTAGAGTACAAGAAACTTATTAGTCACAACATGAATTCACACAACGCAACAAAGAAAAAAGAAAGCAGTCTTTTATTGCCGCTCAATCTCTCTTTTTCTCAAGCCCTCAATTCACCACTCTGCAATTCAATCTCACTTCTCCATGTTCCATCACCCCTACATTCCCGATCTTCACCATCGATGCAGCAAATTCTTTGAAGAACAGGCTTTGATCATTAGCAAATGATTCAACCATCCATTTAGTCCTATAATCCCCATACAGTGCTTGATCGGATCCGAACACACCTTTCCCTGCCAACAGTTGTTTGTAATAATTGTTATCGAAAGTTGATGCCGTGGAATCCAAGAACTGTCCTGCATTGCCATTTTTATTTGGTTTCGGGCATTTCTTCTTCAGTGTTTCCGCAAATCTGGGGTTCATGGTAGGGTCGGCGTCATGAACCGAGCTGAAATCATGGAGCCGAGCTTGGAATGAAGAACAGTGTGAGAATCCTAGGGTGTGACCTCCGGATAGGGCTACTAAGTCCTTGACCCCTAAACCTCGCTTAGTGAAGCTTTGAATGAGTGTTGAAACGTTGAAAGTTGGGGCTGGTAAGTTGATGGTTTCGGAAGCCTTGGAGATTCTGCCATCTTTTCTGCCTTCGAGTACGTTCCAAAAAGGCCCTCCTGACTGTAAGAAACGCAAAAAAATGTTCAGCTTTGTGTGTTTGTGTTGAAGGGAGGGGAGAGGAGTCCGACTCTTTCTCAAGAAGTTTCGTGCATGTAAAACCAACCGACACTTCAACGGGTCAATATTATCTCTGGGTTAAGTTCGGGTTTTAATATCTCGACTCTGTAAAGTGTTAGGGTGCCTTAAAAGACTGCATTAAGAGACGGAATATTCAAAAGACAAGAGTGACTCCCCGAATTAAACACCTACCAAAATGGTGATCATTTGTCGAATGATTTGAACCCCCAACCTACAGAATATAGATCACCTCAAGTAACTAGTTATATCTTATAAGTTGGGGATTCAAGCACTACCAATGACAACTTGCCACTCTTTCTTTGTGAGGCGATAATGCACCACATATGGTTCAATCCAACAAAATGTTCTTGTTTTGTGAATCTATCATCTCTTCAAGTAGACTCTCAAGGCACTCGAACTCTTCAGGGATTTGGGAGACAAAACTTCGGTTCGACCCGTTAAGGAATTTGTCGACTTTGAACTGACAACATTTCAAAACTTCTCTAAAAAGGGTTAGCTTCCCTTCAACAGTTTGCAAGGTTAATCACAGAACTTGGTTTTAAAAGGGTTTTTCAATGTTTACCATTGCTACCACATCTCTTGCGGCAATGGCCACTATATCAGCACAAGAGACCGTCTTCGGACACGCCGATTCAAGCTTAGTTTTCGCATCATCAATCACATAGAATGCTCGAAGAGAGATATTAGGAGGACCATCTTTCTCCGCTTGATTTTGCGGAGTCGAGTCCAACAACACCGATGCATCGCATCCCTGTCACCATCCCAAGAAAAATCATTTCAACCTAAAAATGGCTACACATTTTGACACTAAAAAGACGTAAACAACAACATACGTACCCTTATGAAACAGTCATGAAAAAACATCCTAAGAATCCGAGCAGGAACTTTAGCATCATGCATGGAAGCATTCAATACAGTGTATCGTATAATTTTCTCAGCTTCAGGACATGTTCGATCATAATAATGAACATCTAATGCCGCCTGTGACCGTAGAACCGCCATCAGCCCAAGAAAAATAATCGAAAAAGAGAGTTTTCTCAGTGAAAAAACAGCCATTTTGGTATATCAAAAATTTAAAAGTAAATAAGGAATATAAGAATAGAAAAATGTGAAAAGGATGAGGATATGAAAAGATTCATGGGACTATATATAGTAGCCATGGCAATGTAAATGTTGAGCATATAAAATTCATATTCTCTATGCTTTTAAGTCACTCAAATTGTGAACAAAGTTGTGGAGAATGGATGCGGTATTGGTATTAGTATTGGTATTGGTATTGGTATTGGTGTACTTTTAGACCAAGTTTATATATTTCCACCAACTATTATTCTTTATATCTTTAATAATTTCATTGTAAGTTTTGATTATATTTTTTTTTAACACAATGTCTAAAACTATTTATAGTTTTTCTTTAACTCATAAATAGAAAGACAGTACACTTCAGTGTTCTCGAACTTACATATTTTTGTATTGACACAATGATTATGCCAATCAAGTTAATACTTTGGCAAATACTCTTTTTATTTCACATATTGACATGTGTTGTTTTATAGATTTTTAAATTGAAATAACTGGTTCAAGTTTCATGTGGTATTTTTATTATAAGCTCTGCGATTGTTGGGTTATATCTATCAGGTTGGTTAATAAAATGGATTAAAGCAGTACATAAATTTTGTACTTTTGAGTTTTTTGTTAAGATATGTTTTTAGTCCTTGTACTTTTATAAATTTTGAGATTTAATCCTTATTTTCTTATTTTTTTTTAATTTAAAAAATTTAATCCAATCATTATTGCCTTTTATAGTTTTCGTTAAAATTTATCAACTTAACATGTTTATTTTTCATCAATCATATGCTTCATTGCATAAAAGAAGTGGTTAATCAACATGTCAAATTGACAAATTTTGATGAGAAAATTTAATATTTTAATGATTTAAATGATATTTTTAAATTAAAAAAAAATTAAAAGGACTTAATTTTTTTAAAATCTAAGTATATAGACTAAATCTCAAATTTTGTAAAAGTATAGGGACTAACAACATATTTTAACTTTGGGATGAGAGTTTGTTGTACAGTTTGGCTTCTACGAAATCAATGGATGGAAAAAAGGAATCCAGAAAGTTTGACCATAAAAAAGTTGGGAAATTGATTGCTTTTGCCCTTAATGCAAGCCAAGTTAAGTATCATGTCATTGTTCTCCAAAATTCCAAAGAAAAATATGGGGGACCGGTTCTGAAAAAGTATTTATAAAATGGCCCATTAAGGCTTTTGGGCTCCAAACTTAAACCCTAGTTTAGATGTGGGCTTTTAGCAAGTTGAAGACAAATTTAGGAAGGGTAAGCAACAAAAGCTTTTTTTATTGGCAATAGGAAAGATTATGAATAGTTTAGGATCACAAACATTATATTAAATAATTTCACTTATACGTTATTTATTTTGATTATTTAAAAAAATCTATGAAATAGAAATTATAAAATTATTATTATTTTTAGATTTGTATTCACAAACATAATTTACAATATTGAAAATTGAAAAAAAAAAAAAAAAGTCCTTATAAGATTTTATATATTACTAGTAATTAAAGTATAATAGTTTTCTTAATTAAAATTAAACAAAAATACTTTTAAAGTAAGAATAAATTTGTTCTAACCCGAGCCATTGAATTAGACATGTTCTAGATTAACAACTTTTTTTTTTAAATCATTACATATATATATATATTTCATCCTACAATCTTCTTTAACTTCGCTATTAGTTTGCCCCTAAATCGGTGATCGAGAGTCTCTTTTACCTTAACCAGTGGTCAAGGGTTCAATCTTCACTTTGAATATGGAGCAGTTCAACAATTCGTGGTCAGTGTCTACTTTCTTAATAGACCTACAAAATACGAAGAATTAATTATTGAACTTACTTAAGTGAATAGGTTGTGAAAAAAAAAAAAACAATGCTAAATATGTATCAAAAACTCTAAAGTCCATTTATTTGATTTGCTTTTGGAGGAGATCTATTTTGGGCCTATAATCCAGTTAGCTTGGAAAGAACGAGCTTGAACAATAATTGGGTTAGCAAGTATTTATGGCTTACCCATCTGTGTATTATTGTAAACACATCCCAAATGAAAGACTTGTTGCTAGGGTGGCTTATAAAAGGGAAGAAGACAACACCAATCTACCGTTGATCGTGTTAGGTAAGATTTGCATCGATAAACACGAGTTCACCTTTTAACTAACTCAGTTGATTTCAACTCTAAAGAAGGAAAAATATGAGTTCTAGAGAAAAGCAACGTAATTGGTAATCTATTTAACAAGTTTCAAGTTGCCGACGCAAGTTTGCAGTTTTTGAGGTGGCTTGATCAATCAGTTATAATCTCCTCATTTCTATCTTTTAACTATGACTATTGATTCAAAAAAGGTTTCGCGAATTCCTGATATAATAAAATCTCATCTTGGATGCTAAATGTTTTAAAAAAATTATCATTCAAGTTTCACTTGAACATGTAAATTTATTTTATTTAGAGTCTCAAAAGAAACGTCTGTGAGGTGTGGTTGGCATCGAACCAATTGATGTTTGAACAAACCCGGTATTGTCTCCAGTGGGTTTACAATCGCAAAATTGAAATGTGTTTTCAGCTATTTAAACAAATAAATCATGCGTTCCATACGATGTCCTAGCTCAAGTGGTAACACGTTCACCAACCTGTTGATTTAACAACACTTTACAGACTTGTCTGAAATACAAATTCGTTGTGAACAGGAAACCAAACTCTCCCTCTCTCACCCACCCTTCAATTTTCTTTCAGTCTCTTATCTTTAACTCCAGCACACACTCAGTGAATCTCAGGGTATAACACTGTCGAGTAGAGAGAGCAATGATCATTTGATTGATTTTATTGTAGCCTATACACACATGGGTCCACTGCCCTCGCTTTCATTTTCATCCTTCCTTTTTCCAACCTGCAATAATATCCCCACGCACTCCATCCTTAGCCTATACTCTATACCGCCACCAAAACCCTAAATCATACAAAACCAAACATGGAGAGAAGTGGAAGGGGGGGTATGTCCCATAGCCAGGCTGCTGTTAACCCCACACACACATCCTAATCTTCTGTCTTCACCCCTCCACCGCCCATTCTCACATTTGATATTTCAAAACATGTACACACATGCATGAAAGAAACTGACACAGTCACCACCACCAAATAATACTACCCCCACCCAACAACAGATAAGAAAGAGAGAGAAACCCAAAACAAAAAAACCCCTTGTTTAACTATTCTTATTAGTATACATTTTGTAACATGAAGTACGATGATCGATGCATAAACTCATGATGTTTTGTCCAAATATTGCAGATAAAAATGTATGGTTTAATTAATTAAATTTATAATATATGGGTAAACCTGATCTGATGCATATGCTGCTGCTGCTGCTGCTGCTGGCATTGCCTCATCAACGGTCTAATCCCGCTGAATAAATAAATTTTGCTTCATTATTTTCATATCCCCGCGAAATAGGACCACTTTGAATTTGAAATATAAATCAGTAAACTAGGATTCAATAATATTATTGAAATTTAAGATAGGGTTTCAAAAGAGTTAGTGAAAATGTAGTCAGAACTCAGGAATATTATGTAGTCGGAATCTGCCAAGTTTTGCGTAATAACTGAATCTCCCATGCATTTTATATTATTTTTCTCATCTGCCCCTACCCTACCCTACCCTACACATATCTCGACATTTTTTATTTTATTTTTCTAACGTTCAACTACATTGATTTGCAAATTATTAAAAGGAATCATAAATTTTAGTACATTAAAAATGAAGTTCAAAAATTATTCAACCGTTAATAGAGATACAAGTCATCTATATGTTTATGGATAAAAATACGAGTGAAAGTAGAAAATTTTGTGAGACTGGAATTGAATTATAAATTTTTAAGAAGTTTTGATTTCATCGTTTTCGAAGATTTAAATAGATTTTTTTAAGGAGAGTATTTATAAAAAGACTAATTTGCATGATTTGTAATTTGGGGAGGCCAAGGCCCCTACCTACCCTTCCCCTTAAAATCGCTCCGAGATGTAGGCCATTTTATGTGTTTAATCTTAGAAAAATAAATTCGAAAATAATGTAATCAGTATGGATACAAGTCATTTACATTACGAATATAATGATAAGTGATGTCATGTGATATAATAACATTGAAATAAATATAAATAATTCGTATCAACAAGTAGTAGGTGTAGTGATAAAATACGTTGCACTTTCAAGAAAAGAACTCAGATTTCAATCCTAAAATTAATATTGTTGAGATAAACAATCAAAATTTTTAAAAAATAATTTTTATTAACCGTAAAACGAATATAAATAATACATTAATTATACTAAATATAAATGACTCGATATGAACTCCATCATCATCATAACCAACCCTACCTAATTATTGAAAACAACAATCTCAATAAAATACATGTATTAATTGTAATTTAAAAAAGAAAAAACTTGTATTAATGGTACCATTTGACTTTCTTTATTATATATATATAGCTACAATTAATTTGATTTGCATTTTTGAATTTCGTTTAACACTTAATACATTTATTACATCCCTTGTACTGCTTAACCCCGTGTTGACTTAATGATCAAGGATGTTCATTGCTTCAGGTGTGATTTGGATTCGAATTGCGACAATTACATTGCTGTTAAGGCTTTATCCTCCTCTTATAATTCACCCAAAAAAATATATATTAATCTTCCCTGAAGCTCGTAATTCTTAAGTATTCAAATTCAAATATTACAATATATAATTACGACATATAGATTTTTAGTTTCATGATATGTGCACGTCATTATAGTTACTCAAACATGTATTTATACTAGTAATTTTTTTACAATTTAAAAAACTATAAATGCATATTAAAACTTGCCATGGTAGCATTGCTTGATTCATGAAGAATCCAACAACAAATAAAGAAATTGCTTAGAATAGGAGCTTAGGGTTTGAACTTTGAAGAAGTAATTTTGTATCCTTCTTAGATCATATTTTAATTGTTTTTTTGTGTGTTACAAATGTAATTCAAATTCACAAAAATCTAATTCATACTATGTAAAATATGGAAGGACTAAGGCATCCCTGTCCTATTGAAATTATTCCTTTCAATTGATGTGACACCTCTAATCAATTGGGGGTATGTTTCACTTCTCAGACATATACGATACTTCGCTTTAATTTATTTTCGAAATTTGTCTTGGCATATTTATTTATTCTCTTGTATTGTATTTTTCATATTTATTGTATTTATTAAATTATTTTTGTTTTATAGTTCAGATGATGGGAGAGACCCGACCAGACCATTGCTGTTCTTGTTCCCTTTTCTGACCACTTTATAATTGTATATAACAATCAATAATATATCAAATTATCAAATTCAAAAGTTTAATTATACTACGTTGATGAAAAATTTGTTATAAATCTACATTTAAATATCAAAATTATACATAAATTTTAGTTTGACGTATAATGTTATACATGAACTTTGATTTTATATAATTTTTTACATAAATTTTTAATTTGATTCTTTATAATAATATTATCGACATAGCATTGTTTTGTGTTTATATATTGATATGCAAATAATTACAATGCTTCAATATGAAAAAAATTGATAAATTTAATTTTTTTTAAATGCATATAATTGAATCACAATCAAAATTTCATGTGGATAATTACAAAAAATAGTCGGGAGCAAAACATTGTTAAGCCAAAGAGTTCATTATATTCTTTAAAGTTTTTATATAAATTTTTTTTTTGATGTTATTCATGTCCATGTTACGATTCATGTTCGGGGTGCGTGGGTGTCCCTCCCAACAATGTCATCTCCAAGGTTCGAACCTAGGTCCTTCTCTTGAGAGTAAAATGTGTCTTACTATTACACCCAACCACTTGTCGGTAAGCTTCTATAATTTTAACTAACCTTACTCAAAACTTTTATAAATTTTAAATTCTTTAATTAGACTCTATTTTTTTTTGTAAAATCTCATTAATCGTTTTAAAAATTAAACCTCCAAACTTTCAGAAATTATTATTAATCCCCTAAATTTAAAAAAAAAATATTAATTAGATCCATTGAATTAAAAAAAAAAAAAAAAAAAAAAGGTCCCTCAAACATAATGACACATTCCATCACAATCCATCATGTTTTGCGTGATAAGTGTTTACTGGGTACTTTTGTACAACTAAGCTATGGAGCATCTATGAGCAAGGGCTATTCCATGAAAAGTTTGGTTGCTTCCAACACTAGTAAATGATATATATATATTTAAAAGATTACTTATTCATCACAAAAAGTTTGCACTTTCAGCTTCTTCTTTTTAAAAAAAAAAAAAAAAATTATCACAGATTCTTTAAAATTGTAGTTTATGTTGTATAAAGTTAAAGCCAAAACTAAAGGTAAAGGAGCAAAATTTGAGATGCATGCATGCTGATGCTTTAGCTTGGCTCTTAAAATAGAAAAATCAAACGTACGTAACATGAACTTTCTCATCAAATCCATGCATCACTAGCTTTTTACCACCTCGCTTTTTCCCTTTTTCTTTTTCCCTTTTGTTTGTTTTTGTTTGTTTGTTTCATCTATCTCTTCTACAAGCTCAAATTTCCATGAATGGGGAGCCAAACTTAATAATAATAATAATAAACATGATGAGGATTTTTTTTTTGAATCCCATGTTGACAGGAAGATTAAGTTGTTTACTATTCCAAACGTGATTTGGGTTTGAGTTACGTTTAGTCTTATTATTGTTAAAGTTTTGCCCTCCTCTTATAATTCACAAAAAAATCACTAATTTCTTTTTTTACGAGTCTATAAATTTAAATAAAAAAATATATTACTCGTAAGATTTTTTATAACAATTTTTTTATTGCCTCGTTGAATTGTTATTATTTTTAACCATTGAGTTACCATACTAATAATAAGTTAATATATTCAATAATTGACCCATGGTTGTGCAGCTCTTTAGGACGGTCAAAGGTCAAATGGTTCATTTTGAAACTGGAGAAATCAGAAAGTATATTTTAAGGAACCTTTGAATATGCTTTTGGATTTAAACCCCACACACATATATATATCATGTAACATGTTTAAATAACCAGTACATTCTTGAGTTTATTTCAATATTTGTGCCTTTGGCAGGGCGGGATCACATATTTATTGAAATAAGAGTTTTTCTTAATATATATATATTAGATTTCGTCCTTTTTTCCTTAAAAGTAAAAATCTAGCTTTCCATTCATAAAAGCTTTCATGCATATATTGTAATGCTAATTGCTTCATTAGTAAGTTACGTATGAACAATACAGAACATAATGATTAGATATTCTATGTACTAAGAAACACATATTATTAAGAGAAAACAAGGATAATCTTAAATATTGATTTTATGTGACCCAAAATTAATACATAAAAGCATCATAGTACTCAGCATATTACATCGAAATGTGACTCCAACTTTGAAGTACTTCAGATTTTATTAAAACCCCAAAATGAATATATATTTTCCATATCCTCTCGTACTAGATTTCAACTAAATGCAGGATGGAATCGAGTCAGATTTTTAATGTGAAGCAAAATTTTTCAAACCTAAAGTTTAAAACTCCAAATCATATCGAATTCTTTGCTACTTAACCCGAAAAGATTTCGGAACATACATTATTACAATTTATATACAAAATATATAAAAAGAAAAAGGGTCTAACAGCTTTATTTACCCACGTGTATAGTCCCACAAAGACCCCAACGAATAGCATCTCATCACGTGAATCACCCATGTGATAGGTTCTCATTCACCACCGTTCAAACACTAACGGCACCGTTTAGTTCTAAAAGACGAGACTTTTGAAAATTGAAACCAGCAAAACAAAATTCGAAATCAGCCGCCGTTTCATGTACCAACGCCTCTAATATGCCGTTTCCGATCTCCAACACAATCCTTTCCCCTTCTTCTTCATACGCCGTCACACACCGGAGTTTCATCTCCGGCAAATCTTTGTTGATCAATGCATCAATGTCTTCAAGCACACGACAATCAGCTCGAGGAAACCGAGCAATCTTCCAACACAATGTGTTTATTAACTGAGACCCGACCATATTACTAAAACGTTCACGTCCAGCAAATTTAACCCAAGATTTCATATTGAAGAAAGGGTTCAAAATTTCAGTCAAAAGTTCATCGACTAGATGGAACAGTAATTTTCTATTACATCGTAGGTTCAGTTGACTGGATTTATTATTATTAGAGGTGAAATGTTCGAGGTAGTAAAAAATGGAAGGGTTAATAGGATGAGAAGGAGAAAACCAAGAAGCTAAGGACAGTGGGGTATGTTTATCTAACCCAGTACGTCTTAGTATCCTTGCAATGTACTCATGATATTCTGTTTCTTCACCGGTGGTGGTAGTAGTAACATTGTTACATCTGTCGCCGATGTTGTCGTGTTGGGAACTGTGTAAGTACGTCGCTTCTTGTTTGTTGTTGTACGTTTGGCTCGAGCAACTAGAAAAATGTGAGCTATTACTACGTTTTGGTCTTGTAGCATCTAAGACCTGTATAACGAATCCAAAAACAATAAGCTAATGATGATAAAGTTAAAAAAGAAAATTGAAAAAAAGTTATGATTTGATTTTGAATATACCTGTTTTTGAGGGATTTTAGTGGCTGGAGGTGACGGGTCTCTTTTGACCGGAAAAAGGGAAGAGACTGTACTGTTGAGGAGATCATTTGATAATGGTGTTTTCTTGCATTTCTTGTCCGGAATGTTAGCTCTGTTGGCTGTTGAAGGTCGAACGAAGGGCTCTTCTTGCTTGTTTCGGATTACGTCCGATGTTCGTTGTGGCTTTTTCAGCTTTGTCACTTTCTTGCATTTGCTTGTGCTTCTCTGTGTCTGTTGGTCATCTTGTTCCTCTGCAACTGTCTGCAACTTGGGCTTCTGTAAAATCCTGATCGGCTGTGGCTGCATACTAATCTCTGATGGTTTTGGAGGTTGAGTGTCTTGATCTTTGGTTTTAGGTTCCAAGAACCTAAGCCTCGGCGAACACGAAGGTGTCGTCGACTGCTTGCCATTGCCATTACTGGTCGAGTTCTCGGCTAGTTTACTCATCGCCTTTGAAATCTTCTTGTACTTGAATTGATTAACAAGCTCTTCTCTAGCTTGTTCTGTGTTCCGAACAGTATTAGTAATATCCATCCCAACTTTTCTTCCCACACTTTCTTTAACCTGTTTCATTATCTGCCGAGCATAATGACCCGGACTCTTATTCTCGTCTTCGCTCCTTTTCGAGAACCGAGTAACCATTACCTCTTCCGTCGTACTCATGTTCTCTTTATTAATCTGAAGCGAAAACCGATGGTGATAGTCCACATCCGACCTCCTAGCAGACGATAATCTCGGAGTTTCCGGTAACGACCGAGTACCCCTAAACTCACCACCGTCTACTGATCTCCTACGACCCTTTAAATGTGAAGAAGAAGACTTAGGTTGTGAAAAAGATGGTGAATGAGTTTCAGGTAAAAGGTCAAGACCCATTAGCCTAGCAACTAAAGTAGGTGTCTTGGTCCCTGGTGAGCTGCTAATCTCTGAAAATGTGTCATTATTTGAAGCTCCAACTTTTGACCTTATGTCCCCACTTGTTTTAATTTGAATTCCCATCTAGATTTTCATAAAATTAAAAAAAAAAAAAAAAAATTCATTATCATCATTATTCACTTTAAAAAAAAAAAAAACAAAGGACTAGTTAGCAAACTTACAGGGATATTTAAATTTTCGTCTTCTTTACTGGTTGATGTTGTTAAAGAAGTTGAAACTGAAGCTGAAACTGAAGCTGAAACTGAAGTAGAACTTTCATCCTCTGATTCTAAACAATTCCTTGGTGCTTCAGTACCTGCATTTGCATTGGACCTCGATCATGTACTGCAGAAAAGAGAGAGAGAGAGAGAGAGAGAGAGAGAGAGAGAGAGAGAAAAGAGTGTATGAAAGAAAGAACCTTTAAGTGCAGAGGGGACGAAGGTACTATGGGGAGAAATAAAAGAGTGGGGTTGTTTAAAACAGCCACAACTGCTACTGCTATTGCTGCTACTATTTGTTTGGTGGTTTAATGGGAACTGGAAATGATGGAAATCAAAGAAGTGGAAGACAGCACTTATACAACCAGTCGGAGTGGTGGTGGTTTCAGCCTTCTCTGGTGGTGGTCTTTTGGTGGATGTTTTAGCTCCGATACCCCAATAAGGCCAATCTCTTCCCATTTCCGATCAAAAGGAAAATGGGGTTCTTTAGTAAATGGATAGAACTGAGAGAGAGGGAAAGGAGAAAAGTGCAAAAGAGGTTTGTTAGTTTGAAAGTTGATGATGATGAAAAAAAGGGGTTATTATTATATATATGATGAAGATGGTGAAAAAGGAGCGAGAAAAGTGGATCCATTTAAATAAATCAGTAGCAAGCAGCCCACAAATTTTTTTTTTTCTTTAACTTCAGGGACTCTTTGGAAAGTACAACAAAAAATATGGTTTGTGGGCGCGTCGCATTGCGGGTAATTTGCACCCAAACATCTCTAATTTCCTACTTGGTTTTAAATTGGTCCATTAACTTTTAAAATTATGTTTTAATTCTTAACATTGTTAAATGTGTTAATACGATATCTTGAAATAAAATAAAAAAATCTATTTGGTAAACATATAATAAAAAATAATATGCTTGTAATGTTCTTGAATTTTATGAACTAATTTTAATAGTATTATTAGTTCAACCTAAATTTTAAAATTTAAATAAATAAAAAATTAAAATTATAAAAATTAAAATTTAATTTTATGAAAAATACAGCAACTTATAATATATTTTAACATAAATAAATTAGTATGAGCCACATATTTTTTTATTTCAGGGATTTTTTTAGAAAGTACAACAAAAAATGGTTTGTTTGTGTGCGCGTGGCAGTACGGATAATTCCACACAAACATCTCCAAGTTCTTAGAGGATTATAAAGTAGTCCATAAACTTTGAAATAGTTCAATTAAAATTTTAAATTATCGTTATTCTTAGGGATTAAATGTCCAATTTAGATATTTTATAACATGTAAATCAAATCACATACATATTAAATAAAAGGTCTGTGTTAATAAATTTTTTAAAAAATACTATTTTTTCTTTAACACATTATATCTAAACTATTTATATAATAAATAGGTGTTCGCAATTCAATTCTCCTATCTTAAATATGTGTTACGTAAACTTTGAGCTACTATTTAATATATAAATTAATGGTTAAACTAACAAAAAAAACTTTATTATTCATAATAAAAAAAAAACTTTATTGATATTCTAATATTTAAAAAAATTCAATTAAAACATTTTAAAAGTCGAAATAAAATTTAAATACGATCATATAACATAATTACAAGTTTTTTTAGAATAACATAATTAAAAGTTATTTTTTTTTTCTAAAAATCTATAAATATAAATACAAAAACAAATCACTAACAAAACACATATTTAACCGCTAAAACTCATATTTAAAATAATATTAGAATAAAACTCAACCGTAGCGTTTGAGTACGGTGAGACTTTCAACATGGACCACATCATTTGGCAAATAAAAATTATTATTTAAAAACTAAGTATAAATAAACATTTTAAGGTAAATTACACCTAAGATCTCTAAGTTATTAGTAAATTTTTATTTTGATCACTCAACTTCAAAAAGTTATAAAATAGTCATTAAACTATTCAAAAGTGTTCATTCAAGTTATCAAGATATTAAATTTTCTATTGTATGGCTTTTTATGTTTGCACCACCTGTATTAATTGAAAGCTCTTAGTCCCCTTATTTTTTATAATTATTTTTTCATGAAATGTCACAAATTTATGAATCAAAATCCAAATAATTTTCTTCTTCAATCTACGAACTAACCATCATATCAACTTGGACTTAATCGGTATTTGTAGCTCACTAACCAGAGTTTAGAAAAAACTTAATAGCCCAGTAATTTAAATAAAAACTTTTGAATAGTTTAGTAACTATTTTATAATATTTTAAAATTGAGTAACCAAAAAATAAATTTACTAAGAAATATGACCTTGAATGTAATTTATCTAATATTTTATCAATTATATATATCCGATTTCAATAGATATGAAAAAGGGAGTAGAGTAGGGTCATTTTTCTTTTCTTTTTTCTGTTTTTATTGGGAAATGGAATTGGTAAAAAGATAAAAAAAGAGTAGTGGGGGGTGGGGACTGAAGTCAGTGGGGAGGGTATAAAAATGTTGGAAAGGTGTTGATGACGCACCCCTTTCATTTCACACCCATCTGTTGGACACATTTACAAATAGCTCTCACGCTCTCAAGCTCGATTTACAATGTGATTCCTCCCTTTGTAGTTTTAAATACGAGGTGGGTTTTTATTTTTTATTTCCTAGGGCGGGGATCTGCAGGTGTAATCTGAACGATAGCCACGACCATTTGGTCTCAGGTCATGGTGCTTATTATTATTATCCCTTGATATACCCTGGGTTAGATTAGAGCTTTATCTAACTCACATTACTTCTCTCAATCAATATTCTGGCATCTAAATCCATTATATGGTTAAATTTTAACTGATTCAATCCAAGCATTAGTGCTTTTTCTTTTCTTTTTAAGAGAAGTCGAGTTATTAATTTATCTGGTTCGATTCAAATAATCATGTTTCATGTTTCATATCTCAAGCGTAATGTTTACGTTTAGAGATAGTACGAGCTTAACCACGTTAGAACCTACAACCTCTAGATTATTACGCAACAATAATACCAACCGAGTTACCACCCCGACAGCTAATGGATTTGAAATTCACACAAAGTATTACCTTCGAAAAAGATTATTTACCACCTTCCTTTAAACAAGTTATAATATGCAACACCTAAAATGACATCATCATTATTAAGAAAAAGCAACAATGTCAGTTTTGTAATACAAAGTTGTGAGCAGATTCGTATGTAATGATCACTTGAATTGTGTTGTCTAAAGGTGAACATCAATCAAATTCACCTTTAAACAAGGTATAATATGTATACCACCCAAAATAAACATCCTTATTAAAAGAAAGCAACCATGTCAGTTCCGTAATACTAAGTTGTTGACACATTCGTATGTAACGATCACTTGAATTATGTTGTCTAAAGATGGCTAAAATATGAAAATTTTCTTATAAAAATAAATAAAAATAAAAAAGTAAATATATGAAAACGTATTTTGATAAGGTGAATTTGCCCCAAAAAGGAATTTTGAATATTGCTCCTCTCTCTATAATAAAACCTCGTCACTATTCTAAATGATTTTGGTCAGTCTCAGTGATCTAATTCAATGATCCCATCGTGGTGATTGAGATCTTCTTCGATATCTTTGATTTTAACGTATCAAAACACCAGAAGAGAGTTCTGCAAGTGGGTTTATTATGCTTTCACTGAAATGGAAGAGCACAACAAGGGCAGAGAAAAAAAACAGCCCATTTTCCATTTCAGAGAAAAGTAATAACAAATAATAAAAAAACCAGCAAAGAGCAAGAGGGTAAAGAAAAGGAAAATGAAAAACACTGTTACTTACAGTTAAAACTGCCGCTTCTCGTGGAATATAGCAAATTCTCAACGGTAGAAGATGCTTCCAAGAGACAAATGGGTAATAAATGGCAAAAGTGATATTTCAGAGACCAGGGTTGACCCACACCCACTTTCAAAAAGATTACCAATACAGTTCTAAGGTCTATGTACCAACGTACCACCATTGTTCTCCTACTCTTCTTCTCAAGTCTCTCGATGAATAAATTGGCCATTGATTTTTCTAACCTACCCACTTTGAGCAGAGTCCTCGCAGTGAAATGACTAGCTACAGTATTTCAAACAGTTTAGATCCATTTTATATCATAAATACATTCAACGACCTTATTAGTACGTCTCATAACTCTGATCTGATACCTACATAGGTCTATTTAAGTGAAAGCTTTTAATAGCAATATCAGAATAGCCTGCATCCAAAGATACTACTAATATGTCAACATGTTCTTGTTCTTTAACACTAGTTTTTAAAATATACCGATGTTAACCTGGAACCTAATGTCAATAGATGACTCGTCACAACAACTATTAGTGTACAGCATATTAGTTACTGTTTCAGAAGATCATGCAAGTCCATGTTCTGAAATTATTTTCTAAAACTTATGTTGAAGGATCAAAGCATCAAAACATTAACTATCCCTGGCCCCATAAACCAAACCTAATGCATAGGGACATAAGTCAATTCTCATAAAAGATCAGCAGCAAGAATTCAAGGAAAGAAATTTTCCTAATAAAAGTTCCCCAAATTATTGATGAAAGGAAACTGCAGCATACCAACATTTTACTGCTATCATCACTAGCACACTTTCGGAAATTCATTCGGTCGACAACATGATTACATGTGAACAAGAGCATTCAAATTTTGAATTTTTAAACAGTAGGCGCTTCAAAATTCTAAGTCGTGTAAAATTGCCACAAGCGGTAGAGAAATGAGATACGGGTTCATATACCATGACAACATGAAAAGGATGAATGTGTAAATCAAGGCTCATGCAGTACAAACATATGTAATTGCAATCATCTAAAGCAGCTGCAGACACAATGATGATGCCTGGTAGATTTCAATATCTAATGCAGGCCAATCAAAGAACCGAACAGAAGTGGGGCTTAACTGTACGTTTCCAAACAATTTTATCAATTGGTACCTTGAAAAGAGTTGAGTAATGCCTAAACTACATGACACCTAAGTAAATAATAAGAGCAGTACATAAATAATTTAACAGATTGTTAAGAGCATGGTGTAGAATGTCTCGGGATAAGAACAAGGAAAACCACAAGTATAGGCATATATTGCATACCAGTTTAACACTAGTAGATGAAAAATGATTCTTCCTTCTTTCTTATATTCTCACTAGCAAATAATAGCGATCTCTGCTCACTTTGATTAGCCCTAATTAGTTCTTTGCAAAAGCCAGAGGTTAAACATTTACCAAAAACCCCAACAGTAGTCTCATCTCGTGGCAGAGAGTTCACAAAAGAGAGGTTTCCTTTTCTATTATTTTTTTGAAGATATGAGTTTCTAATTCTATATCTGTTTCTAAATAATTTCCTACTTGAAGACAATACTAATGACATAAAGTCAAATGCCACATTCATATCAACAAGCTATAAGCAATTGAAAGAATACAAGGTAAAGATCAAAAAAAACAAAGGGGGAGAAAGACTGGTGATACCCCACAACATGAGAAAACACTGATTGATTGCCTTGATCCTTCAGCAAAAGAAAGAGAAAATTCCAGAAAAATGCTTCTAAGTTCTAGCATCCACATCAAACCCAGCTCCTGTCCAACCAGGTCCTGCAGATCCTCTGCTCTTGGGCACCGCACCAATCCCCTTTCCTCTTCCTTGAAAAGTGTTTTTCTTCTTTACTTTTACTTCTCCATCATTAGTAGCAAGTTGATTCTGCCCATTCATAACTTGAACATTCCCACCATTGCCTTCATGAGGTACCCTTGTGGAAACAGTAGAGCCCGATTCTGTTGTTTGTGGAACTGAGGACACGCCTATGGTTGCAGCATTTTGTGTCAATCCAATTGTTTTCATGTCCTAAACATGATCCAAGTCAAACTTTCAACATCTTTCTATTATTTAAGGCAGTGAATAAAGAACCAAAGAAGAGATCAAATTGATCAAATCCCCGATTTTTGGTTCAACTAGTTGAACATGCTGATTCAACTATAACATTTTTAAAAGAATCATATAAGTGATTTTGATTTTTTTTTATCAAATGTTACTTTCAATAATTAATTTTCCATGATAAAAAGTAAATTTGTAATGCATGCTCAACTCATCAATCAAACGCTAGACCACTGTTTTCCTCACTTGCCCCCCTGAAAACCAAGTCAAACGCACCACACCACCTAAAAAGAGCGGGAATGAATTCCACATTAGTAACGCGTAGAAGTTTTTTCAACACATAGTAGAAGCAGACAATTACTTAACTTCCCATTTTCAAAACCATTTTAGATTCTTCAATGCCCACAAAGAGAGGGAATGAATTCCACATTAGCAGGAAGATAGGAGTAATAGAAAACCATCTCAACCCGGATCATCTTCAGACAACACCAGAGAAACTTCTCTTCAGACAAGATTGGTGAGACTTGGGAAGGTAATCGAGTGGGAGTCAAAGGTGATAGATTTGGGTGAAAAAACCGGTGCAATTTGGTTAAAAAGCCCAAAGATATTTAAAGAAATTGTCATGCCTGATTTTACAGGTCCAATTTCCCCATTATAAGTATGATGTTGAGCTGCTGAACCTGACAATTCCCTGTTGAACTGGCTGATCCTATCCCTTCTTTTTTATCACTGATTTACATGCATATACCACAGTGCTTATGACAACATTCACAAGCCTGACAATATTAATGATATACAAAAAGTGTTTCAAAAGAATGAGCCCTTTAGTTAAGCACTCTGGCATTTTAGTTTGGCTTCTTGAACCAATTTCCATACTTTACCATATTAGAGCAAACATAAACTCAGAAAGATCAGCTAGTTAATATTTCTTCCTCTTGCCTTTTAATCATGGGTGAGCAGTTTGAATTGATTAAAGAACAACTACCCAGAGGGAGCCAAACATTCACAAATAATCAGCAAGGCCTAAACTAGATAAATTGGAATAGTTCTCAAGAGTTTGTAGAAATGTACAACAGACATGAATGTATTTTTTGTTTTAACAAGACACCTTATTATCAATCCAGTTTATAACAGTGGCATTTACTGCAAAAAAAAAATGGATAGCAATAGAAAATCACAAGAACAAATTACACTAAAAGTGCACAATTTTACATCAGCTAACATGTCTATTCTAGTGACCATTGTAAAACAGTTACCTTCTCCACATAGAGGACCGTTTGAGTATTGGATACTAGGAGAAATAGAAAGAAAGCTTACATGATCAGAAAAAGTGGATTTTTTACTTGGGTTCAGAGCTTCCAATCGCCTTTTCAACTCCTCAAGCCGAGAAAACTGAGAGTTACTGCTTTCTTGAACCTACTAACGAAAAGCATCATGTTATAACACAGCTGATTAATACCTGCTTGTCCATCTATAGCAAAGAAGTATACCAGATTGTTCAAGTCCTCACATAGCTTCTGCTTAATTGCTTCCTCATCATTCAGAGCCTTTGATGCTGATTCCCAAGCCTGAAATGCATATAAAGGGAAAAAAAACTGCTATCAAATTTAAGATAGGAGGCAATTTACTTGCCAATAAAATGGATTTTTTTTTTTTAATATGAAAAACGATTCAATAGCCTCTCACAGTCCAGTTTCGGCCTTGGTTAATTGAAATACAACCAGAATCAATCTCAATCTGCAATTTCATGCAGGAAGACTAATGTGCTATAGCTGCAAATTTCCTCTCTTCAGATAAAAATGCTTTAGATACACTTCCATTTGAACATTTCCATTTATATTTTGGTCAATCAGGCCCTAATCAACCTAGTATTATTGTCCGTTCAAAGCAAGCAAAAGTGTAAGAAAATAATGAGGACGGTACTTCGGTTAAGAAAATAAGAGGTATAAAGGCCATGATTCAAGCTCAAATATACTTGACGGAGAGAGAATTTAGGAAACCTTCCGCGCTTGTTCTTCCTTCTCCTTGGCAATGCGTATTCTCTCAGTTGACATTTCAATTTTCTTTCTCATATGTTCGAGGGCTGAAGATATGCACCACACATTATACAACAGAGGAGTGAGTCCCCAACAGAAAAATGTATGTAAATGAAGAAATATCCCATACAATGGCAAGACCAGGCCAACCTGCTTTTTTCGGTCCAGCAGTGAGTTTCATCTCCATTGTAAGATTTGCTAGTTCTCGTTCAATATCATGAATTTTAGAATAATTTTCCGCTATATATCTGAAAGCATGCACATGAGATTAGACAAAACCCCACCAACAAATGCAATCACGAGAAACAAACTCAAAGAACATTAAAAAGACGAGAAATAATAACTATACAAGGCGTATACTTCTCTCAACCTTTTGTACAAGTGCTACACACAGGAAAATTAAATTCTTAAATCCAAACAAAATTTTAACAACCAAATTGAAATGAGAAAAAGAACTACATTTTTGGCTTGATTAATTGAGCTAGTAAACAACGAACTGAAGTTTTTAATATTTAGTAAAAGCAACTCATGGAACCCAAAGGAAAAAAAATAAAAATGCCAGAGTTCATCACCAAGCTCAAATAGAATAGATTCCGGATTCACATAGTAAGAACTTAATTAGAGCAACAAACATCAAAATCATTTGAGATTTAAGATTCAAAATCCGTTCCAAGCAGTATCAAACTCTCAGGAAAACTTCATGCAATGGCCCTAATCACATCCTATCTCTTTAGATCTGAATTACAGTGTAAGGCTTTAAGCTAATTCTTCAACGATATCGATTTCTCCTCTTTTTTTCTACATAAGGCCAGAAGATTAGAAGAAGGCCTTCCTCATTACAACAGAACTAAATTCCAGCTTTGAAACAGAATCAACTCAGGTGAGTTAAAGTTAAAAACAAAAGACGAAATAACGCACATATCTAAAAAAATAAACTTAGAAGTAATTAACAACATGAACATACTTCTTGAGTTGAAGCCGCTCCTCCTCGATTATCTGCCGCCACATACATAAACCCGAATTCGCCATCACATTTTCGTCAAAGCAATAAAACGAAACTCATAAAAGAGAAAAAAGAAGAAAAGTAAAATGACCTTCTCAGTGTAGGCAATGACAGAAGGCTCCCTGGCGAGTCCATCGGGTCCGATCTCGGGCAAAAACGTTGGATTCGAGGCCATATTTTCTTATTTCTATTATTTTCTCTTTTGTTAGAAATTGAGATCGGAACTGGAAATAGAAATGCAAAACAGTCTTCTAATTTATCTGATCTGATTTTACACAAAAGAAGTGGACTTCTTTCATTTCTTGAAGCATTGCTTTTTTTTCATTTTAACTTTAAAAAATCTTTTGGGTTTCGCTTTCTTCAATTGACAGCAAAAGGAAACACGTGAGGGCTTATTGTTAATCGCCGCTATCCTCGTTCCCGATCGCGAGCGTTACCCGCCTTTTTTAATAAGAATAATTTTATTATTAATATTATTATTTTCATTCTTTTCTTTTCGATAAAATTTTAGGTTTAAAATTATTTTAATTATTTTTAAATTATCGTTTAATATTTGGTATACTGATAAGATATTTTTATTCTAAAAATTATTTTAAAAATTGACAAGTATCATTATTTTTTAATAAATATTTTTAATATTTTTATCATATATTTGACTCTCTTCTTGAAGTCTAAAAATTTTATTAATAGAACTTCATACATTTGTTTAATGGTTAAAATTATTCACTGCTCCAGATGTAATTTGGGTTCTAGTCACGTTAATCACTGTTTATAATTCACCAAAATAAACTTTTCATTAATAATGTATTAAATATTTTTTTATTAATATAAGTATATATCAAATATAATATTTTTTCAGGTTAATAAATATAATTTTATATTTAATAGAATTCCATGCAAAAAATAATTGGTGTTTTTATTTATTTTTAATTATTTTAATGCAGTTATATGTTAAATATATTGATTTTAAGTTTAATTATAAAATAATTTTTCTTTATTTATCTACTCATATTTTAATTGTGAATTTCTTTTCTACTTAAACCATTGAATAATGATAATTGATTTATTTTAAATAAAATAATTTAAAACTTCATAAAAAATCATACTGTTTATTAAGAAAAATGTTCAAAAAACTTGTTCCTTAATAGTTAGTCAAAAGCTTAATTGATGCGTATTTAAATATATTTTTAGGTTTGGAAGTTAAGAGTTTGAATAATTTTTTTTAATTTTATAATTAAAATAAATAAATTATTCGTAACTACTTTATGAATAATAATTTAATTATTTTCTATTTTAAATTTACTTTATAAATACGCGACATTCGATATTTTTGAAGAGTAACTCGAGGTTTTAATAAAAAAATTAATATAATAAATGTAGTAAAAAAATTAAAATTTGGAAGAAAACATGTTAATTTTTTAAATTCCATTCTAAAAAAAGAATTTAAATGATAAAAAATAGTCACTTGTTTTATTGTCACATCAATCTTCTACAACACTTTTTGAGTAACCCAAAATTGGCTTGAAATCACAGTGTAAAAAATTTGAACTAAAACAGCTTTAATTGCCAACAAAGTATACCAATCAGGATCTCCTTTCATGTCTATGATGCATTATATTTGGTCAAGGCATCAAGAACTGCCTGTTTTGTCGGAAGTGCCGGAATTGCCCCTCTCTCCGTTACCGTCAATGCTCCGCAAGCATTTGCAAATGCCAAGGCTTCTCTTAATCGCTTCTCGTCCTGTCGGAAAAGATAAAAGTTTCATTTACATGTTAAACTATTGTATTATGGATTAGAACAACGAGTTATGTAAGAACTAGGGGTACCTGAAATAGATTTAAATCGGAAGCTAGGCTGCTTAGTAAGCCGCCAACAAAAGCATCACCAGCACCCGTAGTGTCAACAGCTTTAACTTTAATCCCGGGAACCCTCCCCTTGAAAGCCTGCATATATAGGTCGATCATTTATTTCCATGTAGTAAACTTAATGATTAGACAAGCTCAAGCTTACCTTGGTGTAATATCTACAACCAGCTGACCCCTCGGTTACGATCAAAAGCTTAAGATTAGGATGAAAAAGCTTGTTCATCACCACATTATCATCGTAAGGGTCACCGCCTTCGGTTAAGAATGTAATCTCGTCCTCGCTTACCTGCATTTTTCATGGATTAGCTGCAAATGAATGGAAGTAGCAAGACCCCATTTTATGAGTCTCGTATTTGAATTTGTACCTTGATAAGGTCTGCTTGTTCCCATATGCTCATTATGCCTTCCCGAGCAGCTTCTGCCGATGGCCACAGTGGCAATCTTAAATTTGGGTCGTAAGAGAGGATACTGCCAGATTTCTTGGCGATGTTCATTGCTGCAAGTTGAGCTGACTTGCATGGTTCTTCGATCAAACTAATCGAACCATAATGAAATATCTTCGCCTGTAATGAAAATATTATACAGAGATCAGAAAATATCGAACCACTCTTTTGATTAACCGGAACAAAGATGAGAAATGCAGAAAAAAACAAAAAACCTTGTTAATGAGGTTTATATCGAGCTCTGATTCATGAAGACGCATATCAGCACTTGGATGACGGAAAAACAAGAATTCCCGTTCACCATCAGCTCTGAGTGTAACAAATGCCAATGCTGTTCTTGCACTTTGATCAAATCGCATGCCAGTATTGTCCACGTAGTTCTCTTTTAAAATGTTAGCTAACATGTGCCCAAATTCGTCATCCCCTACCTGGCATCAAATTGCAAGGCATCATGTACATTGATATTCTCATGATCCAAAAAAAAAAGCACGAGATTGCAATTTGCAACAAAAAGCAAGAAGTACTGAAACTACAAAGAGACTTCTTATTCATATCATTCTACGGTATCGTAAGTTAGTTCCAAACACAAAGATTAAAGCAATTCGATTTAAACCAATAAACATCATATGATTCCATCGAATTAATCTAGTGACTGGTACAGAGTAAAAGCTAGATGTTCCGAATTTACCTTGCCTATGAAAGCCGATGATCCTCCTAATCTAGATACACAAACAGCCACATTAGCCGGAGCGCCACCGGGAGCCTTCTTGAAAGCAGGTGCTTCGGCCAAAGAAACCCCTCCAACTGTTGGTACAAAGTCGATCAAAAATTCACCAAAGCAAACAACTAGTGAGTCCGTATTTGCGGACTTCCTGCTCATATCACCGGGAAGATCTTCGCCACCACCTATAGTTCTAGTTTTATCAGTATCATAGATGTTTTCCTAACATGTTGCTCAAAGTGACAACTCCTAGCCCTAAGCCAATTTGTTCAGACACTGCCTAATCCATTTCTAGTTACATAATCAATGATTTTTCCAAACAAATCGAATAATTTCGCATTCAGATTCGCAATTCATCTATATTAAAAAGGTAATTTAACACGGATACAGCACACAATTAGTGTTAATACATAGCATGTAATTTAACCAACATGTAAGTATAAAAATAAAAAACCACTATTTTCCAGACCAAACAGGATTCAAATCACTTAGAAAAACAATCAAACACCACCAGATCAAACAATTTTCATTAGAAGTGAAGGAAACCCAAACTCGTAAAGCAAGGATTATAAAATTACATGTTCATAACAGATGACAAATACAGCAAAAAAAAAACTCTTGAACATGAAAGAAAAAATATTTATTATTTCAAAACACCATAAAAGCAAGGAACCAAATTATTTGAAACATGGTACGAGAATGATCTGGTTTCTTAAGCCAGAGATTGAACTTGAATTCCATAACCAAATAGATTATTATCATTTTTGAAAGCCAATTCTAAAACATTTTTCTATTAAGATTGAAGTTAGTAAATTTAATTAGCAGTTTGGCACATTACAATTAATAAAAAAAAAATTATCTTTTTGCAGAAAATCAACTCAAAACCCAGAAATGCCACAACATGTAAAGTTAAGCTCAAAGATAAATATTTTTGAACCTCAAGAAAATGAAATATCAAAAAGATTTTAAAAAATGAAAAAGAAACAAGAAAAAAAAAGGAGAGAGAGAAGAACCTGTAGTTAAATCCCCAGCCATTTTTCTTTTTTCTTTTTTGAGAATTACAGATATTGAATATGAAGGAGCAAAACAATGGCCGCTAAAGCCGGTTCTGGTTTTCTTGTCCCTGTATTTGAAACTTGGAAGAAGAAGAAGAAGAAGAAAGCAGAAATGTCTAGAATAAGAGCGTGCCCGTCGCCAATCTTGAAATGGATTCTTCTTTAGAAGATAAAGTTGACAAATTTATTAAGATCACCGTCACATGAATCACTTAATTTTAAAATGGTTTAATTCTGACACACACCCCTTCTACTCTTTAGATTTTGAAATTTAGTCCCTCTATTATTTGGTTAAAATATCTTCCTAGTTTCTATATTTTTTATACATTTAGGATTTAGTCTCTCTACTTTTATTTTAAGAAATTTAGATCCTTTACTTTTTTATTTAAAAATGCAAGTCAAATTATTAATAATGTTAAAATGTTTCTCTCAAATTCAATTCATTACAACATCTTTTTTTGTGTGTTAAAGTAAGTTATTTTTTTTTCAAAATATCATACCAGCAATTTGATGGTAAAATTTAAACAGTATTAAAAATTAAACTTGAATTTTGAAATTTAAAAATATAAAGATTAAATTTCTTAAAATAAAAATATAATGATTGAATTCCAGATATACGAAACACTATAAAGATTTAGAGCATATTTTAATCTATTTTTTATAAAGTTGTAAGTAAAACCATTGAATAAGAGATCGTGTTAATTAAAAATTTGGATACATGCCTTTCTACAAAGAATATATAGGGACTTTGATCGAAACATGTCTCAAACTCCTATTATAGATCATAACTAAGAGCATCCTACAGCCATCAATTAAAGTAGATAAAATCGTATTGAAGTTACGCATGTTAGAAATGAGGTTGATAGTTGAGGGACTAAATGTTGAGAATTAAAATAGAGTATTAAATTTTAAGAATACGAAAAGTTAGGTACTAAGAAAAATTTAAGCCATTTTAATTTCAAATGAATTAAAAATAAAAAAAATTGCCTTTTATTAAGACCGATATATTGGATATTTGGTGTATTCGGACAAAAGCTCGGGTGTGTGCCATGTGGGGCCATAATTTTCAAGTAAAACGTCGTATGTACAACTATTTGATTCATTGATATTTCCTTTTCAGTCTTTTGGTAAATATTAATTTATTGTAACAAACAATTTTATATGTTCAAAGCCAATGATTGATAACCTTTTGATGGTAGTGGCCGATTTCTAAGGTTATAATTGGGCTTTGTCGCAACCTCGCATATTTTAAAGTAATTTTATATTTTTATCCCTTAATTTTAAAATTTTATAAAATAATAATTGAATCATTCAAAAAATTTTATTTAAGTTATTAGGTGGTTAAAATTGTTGTTGTATGGTATTTTTTTATCACGTCATCTTCATCAATCGAAAGGTCTTATTTTTTTTCTCTTCTACAATTTCGTTCTTTTTTCATGAAATAGTTTTGAACATCATAAATATCTGAACCAAGATCTTTTTCGATCTCCGACATTGATTGCTAGATCGACTTGTATCTAGAGCTGATCGTGAGAGGGTCGGGTCGGGTTTGGGTCGGGCTTTAAGAAACTTTTAGGCCCAATTACTAGGCCTAGGCTCGGTCTGACCCAAAAAATGAGTCTAAAATTTTGTCCAAACCCGACTCGAATTATAGAAGTCAAGCTCGGTCTCGACCTGACCCGGCCCATATTAATTTTTTTAGATTATTTTATTATGTACAACAAATTTAAAATATATATAATATATCAAATACGCTTAAAAATTTTAAAACAAACATTAAAAAATAAACAAATTAAAAATACATTAAAAATTCTTTATATTAAAATAGTTGCAAATAAAGTAGTAAAAAAAATAACAATAAAACATAAGTTCTACAATATTCAAATAATATTAAAAAAGACAACGAAACAATAATAAAAACGAATAAAAATAACATCCAAACAACCAAAATAACAACCAAAACAACAACAAAAATAACAATAAAATAGCACCAAAATAGTAAAAAAATAGCACCAAAACAGTAAAAAAAAACATCAAAACAGTAAAAACACAACACCAAAACAGTAAAAAATAGCAACCAAAACAGCAAAAAAACAGCACCAAAATAATAATATAATTTTTTTATTAAAAATAATTAATTTATTAGGGTCGGGCCGGATCGAGCTCAAGCCAAAAAACTCTTACTCAAGGCCCAGCCCATTTAGAAAATGGGCCTCATTTTTGGCCAAACCCATTTTTCGTGCTTATATTTTTATCCAAACCCTCCCATTTTTTGGGTGGGCCTTCGGGTCGGGTCGAGTGGTCCAGCCCATGATCAAGTCTACTTGTATCTAAGGTATGTTATACTCATCGATGAGTATTGATCTACTATATCAATCGTTGAATCAACGCTTGAAGCTTACTAGCCAAACCTTTTATATATATAACAAAACTTAATAACCTAATGATTTAAAAACTTTTGAATAGTTCAATGACTTAAATGAAAACTTTCGAATAATTCAATAATCATTTTATAATTTTTTGAAGTTAAACCAAAACGTAAATTTACTAATAATTTAATAAAATTATAACTAATTTCATTGCTATAATGCAAAATAAAAATTTGTTTATTTATGTTGAAACCCAATTTGTACAGGCCCAACTTTGAAACCAATTGGAACCCAATTTTGGATTTTTTTTTAAATTTTAATTTATTTTGAGTTTTATTTTATTTTAAAATTTAAATTTATTTTAAAATTTAATTTAATCAAAGGTTATCCAAAATACGAAGTCTAAAATACAAACCCAATGTCCATTGTTACAAAGCCCAAACAGGGTCCAATTTCAAAAGACACAAATGACCCAAACTAAACCTAAACTATCCTAAGTCAAACTTTAATCTATTGCTGCCACCCTCCTTCAGCTGCTTAGAGAATTCCACGTCAACAACCAAGTTGCATCACTAACTACTTGCCTCTGCATCGCCCATCTGTCATAGCCACCATAGTCAAACCTGCAAAAGAAGAACAAGACAGGTTTTAAATGCAAAAACAGATTGTAATGATTGTAAAAAAATGGCTATATAGAGCCAAATGCAAATCTGTAATGAAAAGAGAAAAAAAATACAGACCATGTTTGAAATCAGTACAAGAAATACACAGTGCATTTGAGATCAAGAAGAATATACACAAAACTAGAGCAAAACAGATTCGTAGTATTCAAGTATCCAGTTGTTCTTAAGGTACAAAATACTCATTTATTACTTGAATTTCTAATCTCTTTGTTTTCTAAATAAATATTAATCTGTTATTTATTACAATATTGTTTCCATTTATTAAACTCAAATTTCGGGCTATTCCTATTCTATTTGTATTTATTAATATATATTTATATTATCATTATTATTTATTATTTCTAAATGTATTAAAGGCATATTAAGTATAATAATATATTTATATCAATATAATAAATATAATAAATAATAAATAATAATAAATAAAAAAAGGAAACTTGAAAAGTCAGTCAAATGTACTTGGATTCGGATCATCGCCGGCGAAGTCGTGAACGGAGTTCCTCCGTTCGTAAGGAATTTCGAAACTCAAGTTTCGTCCAGAACACATGTTAGAATAATGAAAAAATAATAATACTAAAAAATCAAAAAATAGTTTTAAAAGAATAAAATAAATTTGAAAGGTGAATAACAAATAGAAACGTTTTTTAATGAATAATAAAAACGAATTCAATAAAAAGGGAAAATATTTTAAAAAGGGGAAAGTTTCTATCTTTTTTTAAGATCGGATCTCGATCTTGCTAGATCTGAGCCCCATCTGGGTTTTGAAACAAAAAAAAAAAAAAAATTACTTGAGAATTGCCGTGCACGGCGGCGACAGCGGCGGCCGACGGTTAGAGAAGCATAAAAAAAAAAAAGAGAGAAGGGATAGAGAAAGGAGATAATTTGTGTTTTTTTCAAGAGAATGTGAAAAAATGAAGAAAAAACGCTTTAAAGGAGTTTATATAGCTCGTTTTGGGAGCAATTTAAAACACCTCAAAACTACGACATTTTGGCATGTTATGAGAATCAGATTTTTTAAGAAATGGGGAAATTTCTCCTTTGATCCTTTTGCTTTTCTTTCAATTTACGATTAAGTCCCTTTGTTTGTTAATTTATTTTAAAATTACTCATAAATTTTATTTTCTTTTTTAATTTAGTCCTCTGACCTTTTTGAAAGTCCAGGAAGCTGCCACATGTCAATATTAGGTTATTTGTGCAATTGGCTCCTCCCTTTCTATTTTTGTTTTAATCTCATCCCTAAATCAAGTTTTGTTTTATTTTAAAATTGGCCCATAAATTTTTAATCATTTTTAAAGTAGTCGTTTGACTCCTGAATGCCTAAAAACTGCCACATGTCACTTTTTTTTTATTGCCCAAGAGGTCTTTAAATCGTCTAAAAATCATATTTTGACTCTTGAAGTTTTCAAAATTTATATTTTGACCTCCGAACTTCACAAAAATTACATTTTTACTTCTGAATTTTTAAAAAGTACATTTTAACCCTAAACCTTTCAAAAATTACATTTTACCCTAAACTTCCAAAAATTACATTTTGCCTCAAAATTTCCAATAATTACCATTTTACCACCAAACTTCCAAAAATTCCATTTTTAACCCTAAACTTCCAAAAATTACCATTTTACCCCTAGATGTCCAAAAATTCCATTTTTGACTTCTTAACTTTTCAAAATTTCCATTTTACCCTCGAACTTCTAAAAATTATATTTTAACCCTAAACTTTTTCAAAATTACCATTATACCCCTAAACTTCCAAAAATTCCTTTTTTTTAACCGCAAACTTTTTCTAAATTACCATTTTACCCCCGAATATTCAAAAATTCCATTTTTGACCCCGAACTTTCCCAAAATTACTAATTTTCCTCCAAGTGTCCAAAAATTACTATTTTACCCTCAAAGCGTTCAAAATTACTATTTTACCCCTAGGCATCCAAAATCACATTTTCGGCTCCGTTTGTTTTGCTTTTCTTTCTCTTTGATATTTATATTTAGTTTTAATTATTATTCTTCCGTATTTCGTATTCTCTTACTTTTCTGATTTTCGTATATATAATTATTTGCTTAACTCTTTTCTATTCGTGTTATTTAAATTTCGTTATTAATCTTTCATCTATGTTTAATTCACATCTGTTTTCAAAATTATTTTCATAACACCTTTAAAATCGAGGCAATATTGATTTATTTCGAGTTATAAAAATTTGTGTCTTAACTTACTAGGCGCAATTTTTCTTCAAATCGGAATAATCGAATACCCTTAAATCGATGCAATGTTTATTTATCTCTGGTTCTTAAAATTTGTGCCTTAACTTACTTGGTGCGATTTTTCTTCAAATCAAGATAATCGAATATCCTTTTTCAAGGTTTAAAAGTTTACAACAAATGAAAGCTCGTTATTTCTGGATCTTGAAATGTTATGTCCTAATTCACTGGACGTGACTTTCTTTCTCGATCACCTCGAAATTGTGAGACTTCTAAACCAAAAATCGATTTCTTCTTTAAACATAACTTACGCATTTAAGGATCGTATTTTAAAACTTTATTCGAGTTTTCAAAATTTTACAAACAAGACCTGAAAATAATCAATGTGGTACCAATTTTGGGCGTATGAGGGTGCTAATCCTTCCTCATGCGTAATCGACTCCCGAATTTGTTTTCTGGATTTCGAAAGACCAAAATATTTTCAAAACAGATTTTAAACTTTTTGTGGTGATCCAATCACACCGAATAAAAGATTGGTGGCGACTCTCATTTTTTTTTCGATTTTTGATATTTTTAATTATTGTTCGAAACTTATTTATTTTTTCACGAAAAATGAACGTTTTAACAATTTGTTTTTCAATATTTTACATTGTGCTTTATATTTTTTAAACAACTTTGTCAGTTATAATTTTGTTTTCAATCAAATTACTCCAATGGAGTTTATTCAAGATTTATTTCTCGTGGTCTTTTTAATAGTGATTTAAATTCAAATCAACCATCTTCCATAAAACAAGTGCATCAGTACATGACCAATAGCTTCGACCACTCCAGGTGATAATAGGGCAACCCCATCAACATAACACCTTCACTTCTCCCCAATCATCATCTTCTCTACATGCCCTTGTCTCCCCCTCTATGACCACCCATTATTGACGTTCGTAAAAACACTTGAGTTGCCTACCATTTTTTCAAATGAGTAATTGTAGAAAAGATTATCATCTAACACGGTATCATTAAATCATTCTAAACTATTTCATTCCTTTCCCAGTAGATAATAAAAGAAAAATAATTATAACAATATACAATGATAGTAAAAGGTACATATAATTGAAAATTATTAAACAAAAATATTATGTTTGAAAAAGTAATATATACGAAGAATTTAAATGAATTTGAATTAATTATTTATATGTAATTTGAATTGGGTTTGGACAATTATATATGGTATTGATATTAAACATAAGCCCAACTCAAACTCCATATTCGATATTATCCAGAGTCTATTTGGAAAAAAAAAAAAAAAACTTCTGAATAGATGTTTACTTTTATATACGATTCAATGCATTCGAACCCACATCTTCTTGTATTGATAACAATAGACTCAATCGACATAACAAATAAATTTTAATATAAAATTTTTATTAAATATAAATATCAAATTAATTTGATGAATGTTGAAGTGGTTTGATTGATATTTAGCACACTTAATAACGATGATAATGGAATGATTGGAGGAACTTTATTTTCTGAACGTTGCATTGTTGGTGTCACGGTTTCACATGAAATTGAAGCATACCCACATTCCATACCAAATCTCGTTATTTCCTAACGTAACTAAAATACACACAGTGCCATCTTTTATTTGACAAGTAAATCATACCACGATGCCTTGTATCGTGAAGATTCCAGTTCTGCTTTTCTTCTCTTTTAAATTCATTAATTTTACTTAAATGTTGGAATATCATATATTGTTCTTTCTAGAAAAAAAAAATTATCAGACCATTATTTTTTATATGTTTGAACGTCATTAATTGTTTTTTCTTCTAACAAAACATTTCAATCTCGGTGTTGGTTTAATAAAAATAAAATTTTGCATGGTTGATAATTTAACATAATAATGATTTTAACCTTTTAATATTTATATGTTAGATGAATTTAATTTTAGTTTTAAAACTTTGTTACTTAACATCTACATACTGTAAAATTTAATCTTTTCTCGAGGTTTGATTTTCTTTGAAAGTAAAAAGTGAAAAGTTAGAGGAATATATTCTTCAATTTCGTTTTGTACGAGGAGTAGAGCAACATATTTATGGTAGAAGAGATTGATTGTAGAGAAGGCAAAGGAATTAGCTTAAACCAGACCCCAAGGTTAGATCTAGGAATTTGAATATTTATATAAACTAAGGTCAGGGATGGAGACTGGTAAGTTTCCTCACATATGGAATATTTTTTCATAACACATGAAATTGGTAAATATATTTCTGATATCTGAATTTAACTCTTTTTTTTTTTTTTTTTACATATAAAATTTAAACAGTAATTCTAAATAAATATCATCTTATAATTTATTATATCTATGATCACTAACGGTTGTGGAATGTCAACTTTTAAAAACTGTTGTAAAAAAAAAAATCAATTGATCAATATATCTGAATTTAAGTTTTACTATTTAATTTTTGTTAATTCGAAATGATACAGGAATTTAACTTAGAAAAAGATTGACGGTCCGTATATTTAGAGCTATTATCAATTATTGACAAACTTGTAAACGATAATCAATTTATAAAATATCGATAATCTAAACCATCACATGAAAGTAAGTGGGAAGACATTGACGGCAGAAGTGTAATGAGACAGGTTTTAGGATGTGAAGAAGATAAAGCAATTTCCAACGTACACGTGGTAGTGCTACAAGCAATAGCAGTGGCAATTCGTTTCTTCCTTTCCTGAATTAATTTGTAGCCAAAGAAAGTAAAAGAAGCAGCTGCTTACTCTCTCAAACCAACTCTCAAAGATCCCTCTTCCTATTTTCTCTCTTCTCCTTTGCTCTCTTCTGCTCCACTCAATATATAAATAAAAACCCAAACTCAAAATATCAAAAACCCCATTTTTCCTCCACTGATTCATCCATCTTTGAAGAAAAAGAAAAGAGAGCTTTTGAAATAACATATATCCATGGCTTCTTGTTGCAATTCTTTGAGACTTGAAAGTTTCTTCTCTTCTGCGTTTAAATCATCTAAACGATCAACCAATGCCATTCCCATCCCTTCCTCTTCTTTTTCTCATCTCTGTAACCATAGCTTCCCTCTTAAAAGCATTTCCTTTTCAGTCTTACGCTCCCCTTCTTTTACCATCAAAGCTTCCTCCACCACCATTGCCGAGCCTGAAGGCATCAAGGTTGTATTTTTATTTTCCATTGGTTTTCATTCTTCTCTTGTTTAATTTTTTTTTTTTAAAATTAGCTTAAATAGTGATTCTGGGTTTTCTTTATTTGAATCCTACAGATAACTTCAGTTCCCACTAAACCGATTGAAGGGCAGAAGACCGGGACAAGTGGGCTTCGGAAAAAGGTAATTTTTTTCACTGTTATTCATATCACTTTGCTTTTGAATTGTTTTTTCCTTGCTCAAGGGATAGCTAAGAACAGAGAGTAATCTGTTGTTGAATTTTTGAAATTGGGTTGGGATTCAATGACTCATTAGAAAATTAGTTTTTTTTTTCAAATTTAATATAATTTCATTTGCTTCAGGTTAAGGTTTTTATGGAAGAGAATTACCTTTCAAATTGGATCCAGGTTTGGAATTTTTCTTTTTCTTTGCATTCATTTTTATTGGAGAATGTACCTAAGAGATCCCTTTACTATAATCCCTCTACTATTAAATGAATCAATTTAGTCTCTGTACTATTAAAAAGAATATTTTTAATAGAGTAAATGTTAACTCTATTACAATTTGGACATATTTGATTCTTTTTAATAGTATAAGTACTAAATTGATTTATTTAATAATAGAGAGATTAATTTGATCCAGTCCCTATAATACAGGGACCTCCCATGTACTTTAACCCATTTTCATTTGTTTTAATGTTTTATGATGGGTTGAAACTCTGTGTGTCTGCAGTCGTTGTTTAATTCATTACCGCCTGAGGATTACAAGAATGGGGTGTTGGTATTAGGAGGCGATGGTCGGTACTTTAACCGCGAAGCTTCACAGGTCATTTTCTGAACTGGTACTCTTTAACAGTTCATTGTGCTTGGATTTGGATTAAGAGGACTAGGAACAAAAAAAGGAACACAAACTAAATGATTCCCACTCTATATTATGTATGTAGTATGTACCTAAAATGCATTTGTCTTATTCGAATGTTTGAATTCGAAATGCAGATAATTATAAAAATTGCTGCTGGAAATGGAGTTGGAAAAATCTTGGTTGGCAGGTGAGTGTTCTTTCACTAGCTGTCACCATTGCTTCAGCTTTCGAGTTTGAAAACAATTAATGTTTCTATTGATGTTAAACCGCTTTAAGCAATAATGCACTAGTGTCACCATTGTTCTGGGGAAGAGCGATGAAACTTGAAATGTCTCATTTGTCTTCCCAGCCGTCGTATAATATCTACTGTGCCTCCTGCTACTATGCTGTATTTTATAATCTGTCTAATTTTGATCATATGATGTTGCAGGGAAGGTATTTTGTCTACACCAGCTGTTTCTGCTGTCATTCGAAAGAGGAAGGCAAGCATGTCTCTTTTCATTTTAAATGGTATCAATATTTACCTATCTACATATTTTATCACTCAGTAAAACAATATTTTCGCCCTCTTTTAGGCCAATGGTGGATTTATTATGAGTGCAAGCCATAATCCAGGAGGCCCCGAATATGACTGGGGTATCAAGGTTTATTCCTAATGCACCTGTGGCATTGTGCTTCATTGCTTCAAGTCCGGTCTCTGTCTCTGACTTTAAATGCCCTTGTGTTCATCTACTTGTTTTCTAGTTTAATTACAACAGTGGCCAACCTGCACCTGAATCCATCACTGACAAGATATATGGGAATACTCTTTCTGTAAGTATTGGATGTCGCTGTTATATATTACATATTTTTCTGTTCTTGTCGTTTTTCGTGGTCTGTTATTTCATCTGTTTGTGTGTGTATTTTTTGTTTTTCCTAACATGCAAGTGAATACGTCCTGCTTGATATTTGAAAATGGAACTCCTGTGCAGATTTCCGAGATTAAAATGGCTGAGATTCCTGATGTTGACCTTTCTCGCCTTGGAGTTACCAAGTACGGAAACTTCACCGTCGAGGTTATAGACCCAGTTTCCGACTATTTGGAATTAATGGAGGTGAGGGAAAAAAAATCAGCCACTCATCCTATAATTCCGAATGAAACTTCACTTGTTTGTATCACTTATACTGTTAGATTATATGCAGAGTGTGTTCGATTTCCAGATGATCAAAAATCTTCTCTCGAGATCAGACTTCAGGTAAACCATATGCCCTTGATTAATCCCGAACAGGTATCATTAGGTTGCTTGCTACAATTCTGGGAACTAATTTTTACTGTATTGGCTGTTACTTTTTAGTTTTGCATTTGATGCCATGCATGCTGTTACTGGTGCTTATGCAAAACCCATCTTCGTGGAAAAGCTTGGGGCTCGCCCGGTATGTCATCTGTATGAAAAATCTGAAATATACTATTGACCTAAATTTTAATAAAGTTCCTGACTTTAAATGTTAGATGTGTCATGTAGGATTCTATGTCGAATGGAGTGCCTCTTGAGGATTTTGGACATGGTCATCCTGATCCTAATCTTACGTAAGATAGTCACTAAATGTTTTTCGACGATTTAAAATCATACCACTTTCTAACCTCTATGGCAAAACAGGTATGCAAAGGATTTGGTCAATGTCATGTATAGTGAGAATGGACCTGATTTTGGAGCAGCAAGTGATGGTAAAGAAATTATATATAAAAAATTTCTCATATTGTCAGATTTCTCTATTATGCATGTATAATAGGATTCATTAACTAACAAATGTATCACAATCATGTTTCCTCAGGAGACGGCGATAGAAACATGATTCTAGGTAAAAAGTTTTTTGTTACCCCTTCGGACTCTGTCGCAATTATTGCTGCGAATGCACAAGCAGCAATACCATACTTCCGGAGTGGCCCGAAGGTACAAAATTCTAGTAGCTTTGCTTTCCATTATTTTTAAACCGAAGATGCTTACGTCTTGCATTTTCAGGGTTTAGCTCGATCTATGCCCACTAGTGGTGCTCTCGATAGAGTTGCTGAAAAATTGGGTCTTACCTTTTTTGAGGTAAGCAACTATTTCAACTTAAGTGTAATCTATGAATAAGGGGGATTATATTCTGAAGGTACATTCGTTGAACTTTTTTTTTTTCAGGTTCCTACTGGCTGGAAATTTTTTGGGAATCTTATGGATGCTGGAAAGTTGTCGATTTGTGGGGAAGAAAGTTTCGGTACGGGTTCAGATCACATTCGTGAGAAGGATGGCATATGGTAATTGCTTGTTATGGACTGTTTAATGAATTTCGAGTACATGGGACCAAAGTAAAATGGTTTCTATTTTTGTCAATGGCAGGGCTGTTTTAGCATGGCTCTCGATTATTGCATATCGAAACAAAGACAAGAAACCAGGGGAGAAATTGGTATCTATCTCTGACGTTGTCAAAGAACACTGGGCAACTTATGGAAGAAATTTCTTTTCTAGATATGATTACGAAGTAAGCACGATAGCTCCCTCTCGCAACAACACGAGTTTATAGTTTCGTATTCAGTTCAGCTCGAAATTTCCTTGTTTTAATTAGTTTTGCTGTTCAGGAATGTGAATCTGAAGGTGCCAATAAAATGATCGAATACCTTAGAGGTCTAATCTCGAAGAGTAAGGCAGGTGAAAAGTACGGTAAGTGTGCAACTGACCCTTTTAACCCTGGCACCAGCTACTGTACTATACAAATTTTACATCTGTTTTGACTGTTCAAACAAATTTTCCGTTATAGGAAATTATGTCCTTCAATTTGCTAATGACTTTTCATATACCGACCCTGTAAGTATTAGCTCTCTACAACTGTCGTACTTTTGATCTCCTTCAACATATTGCTATATATATTATGTCTGTTTGCTTAGGTGGATGGAGGTGTGGCCTCAAAGCAGGGTGTTCGATTTGTTTTCACAGATGGTTCAAGGATTATATTCCGTTTATCCGTACGTTCAGGGTTTTTGTTTCCCGTGTTCATTAAAGGCCTGTACACTCTTCCTCTTTTCTGATATGATTAACTTCATATACATGCAGGGAACTGGCTCAGCTGGTGCAACGGTTCGAATCTACATCGAGCAATTTGAACCAGATGCTTCTAAACATGACATTGACGCCCAAGTGGCATTAAAACCATTAATAGGTATGCTCGTGACCTGATCATTTTTCTCTCTTTCTTTCAACAGACTTATGAAATGAATTGTATGGTTGAAATTTTCAGATTTGGCATTGTCTATATCGAAGCTGAAGGACTTCACAGGCAGGGAGAAACCTACAGTCATCACATAAAAAAGCGACACTCATATTGAGCCCCCCTCCCATATGAATTCCCTCTTTTACTGAGTCACCTTTCAGTTTTGTTTTTAATGCTATAGTTAGCTTGGCATTATGTAAATTTATGTAAAATACTTGAAGGAATAAATTAAAAGCATCTAGCTTCTGGTGCTATAATATTCTGGTGACGTAAAAATATTTCAAAGTTTACATTTTTATTACCACAAGTAAGATAATCCACTGCTCTATACATACATACCATTATTGCATGATAAAGATAGCTAGATATTCATTCATCATTTGCATTTATTCAAACTGTAACTGAGGTAGCAGAAGAAATAAAATCCTTCAAGACCAAAAACAGTGCGTTGGCCTTATCAGGCTGCATAATATCCACTCCATGATGATCCCCTATACGAAAATGGCTCACTACCTTTACACCCTTTTCTTCCATTGATTTTACGAGCTCGACCTGACGGTCGATTAAAGGGTCGCCGTTGCAGCCAGTCACCAACACTTTCCATCCTACAGAAGCGAGCTTCTCCATAAGGTTTGCCCCCTTGGTTGTTGTTGGATTACGGTACTCGTGGTCACGGTCAGCTCCGATTGGCAACGCCAGTTCCCACATCAGGTCTCCCGCACCAGGAGGCAATACGGGATCATTAACCAACCTTAACTCTGACTCAACCTTTACGGACCCGCCGAAGAATGGTTGGTGCAATATTAGCCCTCGGATCTTCAAGGGTTGAAGACCGTCGGCTTCTTCCGCCACACGTATTCCTGCATGGTAGGCTATGTTACCACCTGAACTCGACCCCATAACGAAACAAGTGGTGAAATTTGCGTATTGTGTCAACCACTCTTCTTGGGTGGTTTTGATCCAGAGCAA
Organism: Kokia cookei; assembly: GCA_039519145.1. Lineage (NCBI taxonomy): Eukaryota > Viridiplantae > Streptophyta > Magnoliopsida > Malvales > Malvaceae > Kokia > Kokia cookei. Next base: position 1,117,172 of record CM076909.1, on the reverse strand, counting down.
CGCTTCAATAGCGTCGTCGTAAGCAGCAGGAAGCCTGTGCTCGGGAGCAAGACGATAGTCGACGGACACGACGATGGCTTGGAGTTCCAACGCCATGTTTGAGCAAAAAACATGGAAGACCGTGGTTGCCGCACTGCATTGGACGAATCCTCCTGCATGGTAATAAACTATGAGAGGGAACTTGTTCGTACCAAGCGGTTTCTGCCTGGGGAGGAACACACGAGCCCATGTGTTCGTCGTTTGGTTGATAGTGACATCTTTGGAGAGAACCGGGACAGTTGGGTCCGGATCAGGTGTGGCTGAAGTGTTGGGAAACCTATTAGGGTTGCGAGCAAGCGAGCCATCGGGGTTAAGAGTGATTTGGAGGCGCTTGTAAAGATCATCAACGACAGTGGGATTGGAAGAAGAGGCTGCTTTTGTTTGATCCGACATCACCGGAGCCCTCGGATGAGATCTTTTGTTCTGGTTTTTCAACTCTGGGTTTCCTATGAAGATAAATATAGGGAGATTTCTTGGGTAAGCAGTAAGCAACTACTCGATTGTCTTCATGATGGCTGCCGGGGGTTGTCTCTAGACTTGGTTTTGTTTGTCAAACAAGTTACCTATTTTAAAACTAAGAAATTCATTGGGATGTGTTGAACGAATGGCTAACTTTGAAAGTTGCAATGAAGCTTCTTTTATGTTCCTTTTCATCGTCACTCTCTCTTGGAAAGTCAACTAACCATGTGTCATCATCGAAAGTGTTTGACTTTTCTAGAATGATATTTTATATTATACTGGCTTTTGTTAGTTTATACATATTTTAAAAAAAAATTGTGATGATAGATTTCAGAACGTGACATCATCACATTATGATAAGATCAAAATTTAGGGATCAAATTGAAAAAAAGCTATCGGAAAAAAATCTAAATATTAAATTAGAGAAAGTTGTGAAACCGAAGGACTAAATGTTATTTTATCCTAAAAATCTGAATAGGCTTTTGATTTGGGCTGTGAAACCCAAATGGATCGTCCAGTCTACGGTACTATTATTACTGAAGTAGCCCCATCATGTGGAGGGCACTTTGCTGTTTGGAACATAACCAAATATGCTTGTCAATGGCTATATATGTGGCACGTTACATACAAGTCTAACATCCATGGAGAAAGATGACAGTAGTTGTAAGAGAGACATGATGCGAAAGCATTCTTACTAGACTTCAAAAATGTTTTTAAATTTCACTCTTGTGTATGAAGATATGAAAATATAGAAGCGCGAGTTGTCTGTATTAGTATCAGAAGTTCGATTATATTTGATTTTTATTATTTTGAAATAGTAAATTAATTTATGTGTATTAAATCAAATAGTGATTTTCATTCTGTTAACTATTCTATTAATTTCTATTGTTAAACACTGACGTATTCTTGTCTGGTTGCTTGAATTAATTCTTCCACGTAAAAGAAATTTTCATCCACTTCACTCTTTGTTAAAAATGTCACCTATTCCTTCTGTTATAATTTCTTTCCATTTTACTTGAATTAATTTTCTTACGTCAATATAAAATACATATAATACGTCACGTTTCACTCTATAATTACTTCGTCATTTAAGTCAATATTTTATTATAAAAATAAAGGTAAATTTTAATAGAATGAGAAATTTGCTACAATTTGTCCAGTTTTAAAGTAAAAATATCCATTCAGTATGCATATCGAGTTAGACAGTATAGTGATAATTAAAGTGCACAAGATAATGGTAGCATTTAGAAATCTAATTTTTTTTAATATATTACCTAAAGAGTGGTTTCAATGGCAGAGAAAAGAAGATGCTATTTATTTTAGGAGATCGGGTTCGAACATCTGTATGTGTAAAGTGTATGTGCGCCATTTACCAAAAATTTAAAAAATATAAAAAAAATTACCATGATGTAACCACATCAATATATTCAAATTAAAAAAATCTAAACTTTTAATTAGCCTCGTATCTAATAAATTTAGTGACTGGAATATGCTTTTAACGAGTGCCTTGTTATGAGTATTGGTTAGACCTTAAAAGACAGAATAATACTATACAAGTTTAATAATATTTGTAGAGAAAAGAATATTATAAATGCATTGTGCACACACACCACACCATCTAAATAGCCAAAATATAACCCAACAACAAAAGAAAAAAAGAATATAACCGATGATAGTAGAGTACTACAAAACTTTTAAATTTGATTTGATAAGAAAAGACTGTTTAATAGCTTACAGCCGCCATTTCTCTCCCAAAATCCCAGTTGAGCAGTGACAGAACCTCCCTCGGAAACACCAAGCTCATTCAATTTTTTAAGGTACTATTACACCCTAAAATACCAGTGCCGAAAGAATAAATGTTTTATAATAACCCAATAAACCCTACACCGGAAACTAATTACATTGTTGATGAATATATGTAATATGGTGCTGTTCACTTCAATATGTTGCAGCAGATGAAGCTGACAGCAAATGGTGGTAACAGTCGGCTGCAGTTGGCCTATGGTCAGCGTTCTGATCCAAGCACCTGCTTTGTAACTCTCTCAGCATTTTTGGCAAGTTCGTTAACCCACAGGTCTTGACCAAGTGACCTAAACCCCACACATCCACTTTCACCCCATGTAACCCCCTTACCATCTCTGGTGCATGGGTTCCGCCCGCCTCCGTGCTTGCAACCGGATGTGGGTATATTTGTGGTGCACCCACGGTTTCGTCGAACCCGGTGACGAACCATTCGTTTTCACGGTCGCACCTTCTTAAAACTTTGTCCCAGCTTAAGTCCCTGTGCATGAAGCTTAGGTCATGTAAGGCTACTAATGCTTTTGTCACGTATTTGAGAGCTTCTACGAGTTGGTCATAGTTAAGTGGCTTGAATTTGCACCCTCTAGGCTTGAATACCAACGTGCTGTCTATCTCGGATGCTCGATAGATGAATTCGGCATGCGGGATTCGTTGATCTAACATGTCGTATATTTCTTTCACCATTGCCCACATTTTCTTGCTCGAGAACGATCTCGTTACGGTGTTTGGTGTCATTTCGATTATATCTCCGTTGCCTAAATTGATCCTTTCAAAATCGCTGAATGGCAATTGCATGTCCAAGACGCTATTTAAGCATCGATCAGCTAGCAAAGGCAACAAGCCAGCTATTCTATAACAAGGCACCAGTGCTTTTAGTCTCTCGGAGGGGAACGACAAGTCGACGGAATATAAATCGGTCAATACAACACGGTCTTCAGATCGGCTTAGCGCACAAAATGTTACCATATACCCAACAGCATAATACCCTAAAATGTAAGGAAGATCCATGTAACTCCATAGCAACTTCTCCACTATAGATGATGATGGATCAAGCTGACCTTCCCTCCATCGATCAGTTTCCTCTCCCCTCCACAAGCAGAAATTTTTAACAAAACCCGTCACGTTCGGCCATCGATCCTGCAATGGCTGATCAGTCGACGGTGAAGACGGTTTTCGGATAATAACCATTTCAACCGAACAAAATTTCGAGACTACCCTATTGATGCAATCATCCCAAAGTCCAACAAACGAGTCTCGGCTCGTGGCACTAGCAGCACTAAGACTAGTGTTTGTGCGGATCATCGGTCCCAACATATCATATACCATAGCTCTACAATCTAACAGTTCACTAGAAACAGTAAACATAACTTCTTTACCAGGTGGTAAATCTCGGTAAACATCTCGCCTTAACGGAAACCGATAATCCTCCGGTGGTGGCTCTTGTAAATGCCATGAAAGCTCGAACAAGCTCGGTAATGTCGTCGGTGGAACCCGAAGACACGCCATATAGAAATCCGTAGGGTCTTGTAACTCCATTGGAGGCAATGCTGTAACAAAACAAAAAATGAATTTCAGCCATGAAAATGGATCATAGAAGAGGTTTAATTGGACTTACATCTAATAGAAGGTTCTACAAATGGATGCTGAGCTGACTTTCTCCGTCCAAAGACTTTAACTTGTTGTCCATTAACGAATGTATCAACGGAGAAACCTTTTAAAGGGGTATCATCAAAAGCTTCCATTGTTGAACCAACCATGGCATCATCAAAGAATATGAGTTCATCTGCGTTTAAAAAGCTTGAACATTGAAGTTTAACCCTTCCTCTACGGTGTTCACCTTCTTCTGCCCATAAAGTCACTGATTCTTCCCATGTCATTCTTATTTTCCCTATCCTACGAAGCTCTTTTGGAGATGATGAAGAATGAAGGCCAAGTAGACCACCGTCTAGTGCAGTATCGAACCCTAAAAGACTTGTCGTCATCACAGGAGGGGGCATAGGCAGAGCTTTGGACCCAACTGTGCGGCCATCACGAGGAACCATGAACTGAGCCAATTCCTCGAAGACTTCTTCATCAAATGAAGCTGGTAATCTATGGAGTTTCCTTTCATATGGTGAAAGCCTAAAATAACTCTTACCAACTCGTTCTTTTTCACCTCTTTCCCATTCGTATACTTTTCGAAATTCACCCAACATGTTATCCCATTTAGTAGCAGCAGTTTTTGCATCTCGATTAATCCCGTGTTCGTTTAAAAACTCTGCTACTTCTTTATCTTTGTCAGCCCTAGTTTTACCTCTAGATGGTTGAACTTGAACCCCAACACCACCAAGATACTGAATCCTCCAAGCCCGAGCTAACCACAACATTTCATTAGGTTTCCAAACGGGACTCACATATTTTCCTTTCCTTAACAGATGTTGAAACTGATCTCCTTCTGGTTTTATGATGGTTGGAGAATGAGGCGGAGAAGAATAAGTATCCGAGGAAGAACCAGCTACGACACGAGCTTGAGTTGACTCAGCCATTGGAGCTGGTTTCCATTGACCACTACTGTTATTTCGAGGCCTTTTGGGGTTCACACACTCTAGGGACTCAGCCGAGAACTGTTGTTGAGCTTGTTGGGGTACTGTTTGCTTTTGGGTACAATCCCTTATGGTGTTATCGCCCATTTCAAATGAAGCTCAAACAGGAGAGAGCTGAAAGAGAAATCAGATAAAACCCGGACCAGAAAGAACAAGTACCATTACATACCATTATTGAGAAACTAAGTGAGGTACAAAGATAATAGTGGTGGTGTCATTCATTGAAGTCTTCTTGTGGGTTTTGTGTGTCTGTGTGTGTGATATTATGATTGCCAGGCGTATCTCCCAAAGGGAAAGTAGAGCAATTATAGAGACCAAGAAAGAAGTAAATAGAAAAAAGACGAAGACTGTGGAACTGTCTTGATTATGACCCTTCGGTAAAACAAATTTATTACACTATTGAATTTTAACTTTTATGTTTATCATTATAAATAAAGTTGTTGTTTTTAATCAACAAATATTTTTTTAACACTACATTTATAATTATTCATATATATTTTTTTTTCTCAAACCAAAAATCAGAGTATTATATGTTTCAATGCATTCGAACGTATATTCTTTTGTATTGATAATAATACTTATATTATTTTGAAATGTAATTGATTGATTTGATTGAATGGATGGATTTATTCAAATAGTGAGATTTAGTTGATTGACTCGTTTTTTTAATAATATTTTTGAATTAAAGATTTGATTATTGGTTTGATTTTAAAAACTTGATGTCATTAATTGTAAAAGAATAAGCATTTTATAAATTGTAAAATAAGCTTAAAAATATGCATAAATCGAATAGATTAACATCAAACATTTAAAAAAAATGAGATATGATTAGAGTGATTAAGAACATCCTTACGAAGACATACTCTAAATTAAGATTTGGTGATGGCTTTTGACAATGGTGAGATCCAATATGGGGGAACCCCTTTTGTTTAGGCAATTGATTTGGTGTGACTCTCTTGCCGAGTTACATGTAGCCCCATTATATGTATCATTTTACTATTCGGACAGGTGCCTACCAATGTGATTTGGTGGATGATAGTCTCGTTGCCCTTGTACGGGTTTGAGGCATTATTCCACTTACCCTTCTATCTCAAGTTTGCTACTCTTCTCGATGACTTTGAGGTGGGAGAACCTTGATCACCTTGTTGGGAACCGAGGTTATTAAACCCAATGTGAAGATTCGATAACAGAAAAGGTATCATCTTACGGGGTTCATCTTCGGACTTTTAAAATGAAAAAAATTGAAATGTATTGTCTGCATTTGAATAGTATCATGAGGTTTTAGCCAATGAGATGCGTAAGTATGGTACCACTTGAACTACCCTATTGTTTAGAGCATCTTATTATGTGGAGGTATTTTTTTTTTTTAAAAATTGTCTCTTTGACTTGTATGTAAAGTGACAACATGTCACTCACCATAAAAACTTAAAATTTGAATACATGAAATAGATGTTACGGGGTACCACTTCATCTGGAAGATTTTATCTCTAAACATTAATGTATGTATTGAGATGACGATTGAATCTTAATTCGATTGACATGAATATCGTTATTAATGCAGAAGAACATGGATTCGAACACGCTGAAACACGTTATTTCTTTATTTATGACTTGAGTATTAGAATAAATTTAAAAAGAAAATCTATTCACATAATGTACATAAACACAAACTCCGAGGTTAAAAGAGGGATGCCAATTGTCGTGCATGAATTTACACAGCAACTGCAAAACGCTGCTCCCAAAACAAAAGTATCTTAACGTTGTTTTCTCAGACAATTTAATGCTTTTCTAAAAAGAAAAGAAGGAACAAGTGGTTGGATACCCCCGCGTCGATTGAAAACGCCCGACCGGAAACTCCCAGTTTGCGGCGGCGCATGGTATTTTGGTTGCTGAGGTATCCCAGTTTGCGGCAGCGCATAGTGTTCCTTTTTTTTTTTAAATTGATTCATTAAAAATGTATGTAAAACAAACATCCCCATAAATTGTCTCAAACCGTTGGTTGCATGTAAAAGAAAAACACAGAACGACAAGTAAATGGCATCCGACGCTGTCTGAGTCTGAGCCTAGCTCTACTCGAAAACCCTAGTGTGTTATATATAGGTCGGCTCATCTCCATTTGTCAATCCTATAGCTTCTCCAGCTATGTCCATTGTTGTCTTCTTTTGGTTATCTCTTTTTCTCTGTCGTGTTTTTAACTTGTCCCTGTCGTCCAAGCCTGCATACATGCAAATGCTTCCTCAAACACCATTATTATATCAGTAGCTCTCTTTATTCTATATTATAATTGCAGATTTTTACAGTTTCTTGCATGCATGTATAATAATTATTATACACTTACGTACTAAAGTCCCGTATTAAATATTCTAGGATTCTTTACAGAGTGAATTTGTTTTACCACTGCCATCAACAAGCTCTAGCCATGTTCGCATGAAGAAACTATTGGACTAGCCTATGTGCTACCCCATTAGCCGACCGACCTATGAAGAAAAAACAATCAACCTATGAGCCTCCTTAATGATTCAGCCATATAAAGATAAAGTCAATGTTGGACTATTAAGCTTATTCACAATCTCAAAACAATCAGACTCAACAATGATGTGATGAAAGCGGTGCTTCTTAGCCATCCTAAAGGCTTCGATAATGGCAAAGCCCTCGACTAAGAGTGCATCAAAGGAACCATCTAAACATCGAGCAAAACTAGCTTGAACCATGTCATCCAAGTCCCGCACGATTGCTCCATAAGCCGCCTGACGCTCGTTCGCTTGCCAAGCCGCATCGTCTTAGTAATTTTCAAGGCAAATACAATGGGGTTGAACAGAGGCAAATCCGAGGAATTTTAATTAACATACCCTACACCAACTTATATGAAAGTTTGAAACGATACATTGGTATCATCAATTGGGTAAAAGTATCATAGCTCTAGGCTTCAATTAGCATTTTCCTTTTTTTGAGCTTGTTGCTTTCACTTCGATTGGAAAATTCGGCACTTCCTTTTTCTATTTCCTAAAAAGAATGTTTTAATTACCATTAGTACTGGTTTCTGAAATTAGATTATGATGGCACCCTCTTGAATTATAACAAGGCCTATGTTGTCAACGATTCCAGGGGCTACAAAACTGGTCACTGACTTATAGGGATGGCTAGCCCAGCTGATGAACTTCAACCAACTGACTCTACTTACAAAGTTTATAGTATGAATGGGGATCAATTAAATGTTACAATAAAAATTAAAAACTAAGGATAACTATATATATATATATAACAATCACATCAATTAAATTTAAAGTTGAACCGAGTTGAATCTTATAAAAAGAATATGTGTCACCCTTTCTATTTACAGTGTATCCAATAATTCTTATTTAATTATTTTTATACCGATTTGATAATTTTTTATTTCTTGGTTGTTAATTAGAAACTTCCAACAAGAAAGAAAGTGGGTATAACAAACCAGCCCAACAAGCAAGATTAGGAAAGTAGAATGGGCCTTAATGAACACAGGCTCAACTCTTGAAAGAAACCGCGGACCGCCAACAGGTGAAGTCGGAATCAGCGGGACGATACTACCGGCACAAGAGATAATACTGTTAAATTGTTCGTATAGTTAAGCTTTCGTAATTATCTAATTGAAGATCTTCCTTGGAAATAAGGTCACCATAATCTCAAATCCCAAATCTTATTAGCCACCCAAAGTAGCCGTATTTTATAGAATTAAAAAATCATGAATATTATGATTGCGTATTAGTTGGGTTTATATTATTTTTGTTGTTACAGTTTCCTTTTCTAAGTTGGGGGCTTGATAATGTAATATTTTCCTATTTGTCATTTTGGTAATCATTGAGAATTGGTAGACATAATTTATTGAGAATGGATCGGTAAAAGTATCATGGAAGCTTTTGTATTATATATTAGGTTGTATTTTATATTTTCTACTTAAAAAACAGGTAAATTAGTCATTGTACATTAGATTAAACAGTAAATTAGTCTTTTCTGTTAAAAATTTCATCCATTTGTACTATTAAAAACTGGAGTGACTCACAGAATAACCAAATAGTAGCACATGACGTGCCACGTGTACCTTATGCTGATGTACAAGGACCGGTTTTTAACAGTAGAAATGAATGGAATTTTTAATAGAAATATCAGTTTGCTCTTTGATATAACATATAATAACTAATTTATCCATTTTTTGAGTAGAGAATGCAAAATTCGGTTTGAGTCATAATATAAAGATCTCCATGATACTTTCATCGAATGGATGCCATTCTTTTCTATCATTGCTAAGTTTTGATATTTTCAAGGGACGTGCTCATTGCCCGGTTATCAAATATTCATCATCCATGATATTTGCATATGTTATATGTTAAATGATATTGGTAAGTAAATCAATAAGGGTGTGTCTGTAAAGTGACTTAATAATTGTATTTGAATGTAGTTGCTTATAATTATATATGCGGCATATTTAGGTAAGAACTATAATTAACAAGTTTCATTTAATTTAGTGTAATTAGAGTACCTCAATTACATTCTTTGATTATTAGGAGAAAATTAGAATAAGAGTAATTGTGCAAGTAATTACAAGCCATTACACTTAAATCTGGTTTGTACTAATTTTAACTGAATTACATAGCATATATAATTAGGGGCGGTAATGTAATGGGGCAGAGGAGAATGTTGCTACATTCACCACCACTTCATAGTTGGCACACTCTGCTCTACCACCCACCTTGCTCTACTATGGATGTATAATCTTGAAAAACTATTACCATCTTCATAAAAGTTGGATGCATCCATCCTCACCTCATGCCGCCCCATTTCAATTCAATTTCTACTACTTATCTTTAATATTCTCAATCTTTTAAAAGTTAAATTGGCATTTAAATATAATTTTTTACAAAATACTAAACATAAACTATATGAATTTTTTTTCTATAATATGATATTGCATTTTTATCCTTTTTATAGTTATATATACAAGGATACAATGATAGTTTTGTATAGTGGAGCAGAGCGGAATGAGACAAGCAATTACTAAAATCGTTTCATACACATTATCCAAAAAAAAAAATTTATCCTACCTCAAAAAAATGCATTCTGAATGGGATGGATTGATTCAAAATCTATCCAACGGTTCGAATTTTATCATCCTTTTACACCTTTCAATGATGGTAAAAAATATATGTTTAATATTAAACAATGAATAGCCTAACAGATATGAAAGGAATTAATGAAATAGAGCGTGTCATATTCACATATAATAATAATAATATATGGTTCATATACTGAGTGGAAAAAGACCAAACCTTACCCAGATACTAATAATGAGCAACAGCATACATGGATTGGTAGCTAAGAAATTCGATTCAAGGATGAAATTTCTTCACTCAGTTTCTGTTCCAAGCTAGGGACATCCACCGATGTCAGATCAGCGACCTATATAAAAGCTAGCACTTGATTAGCAACCTCATAAACCATGATAGAAAGGTTAAACTTTTGCTATTAGTTATTTTAATTCGTGAAAGTTGTGGATTTAATTATTGTATTTTAATTCGATTAATTTTAGTTTTTATTTTGATATTGTAGTTTTGACTCAAATAATAATATTGAAGTCCGTTTGGTTGAATTCAATTATATGTACATACAACTATAGATTTAGTCCATATTTTTCAATTGCATCATTCTAAGTCCTTATATTGTTCAAATTTTTGAAATTTTAGTTTTAACATAAATGGCAGTCGTTAATCTATCAATTGAGATTTTAATTAATAACTAGAAATAACAACCTGACATAGCATTACACGTATAATAATATGTTTATCGTATTAAATTCTGAAAATAACAAAACTTAACCTAAAGAATTTAATAGTAATCATTTGATGAGATCATGAATTCTAAAAAATCAAATTAAAATATGAAGAGTAAATTCACAAGTTTCGCAAAGCATAAAAGGACTAATACCATAATTTAACTTGAAAGAAAAGCCATAAACCCTATAGAGTCGATGAACAATTTATACCTCGGATTGGATTATGTGAGCCAGTCCTCCACTGATTCTAGTAGAAACACAGCTCACAACATCAAGTCCTTCCTCCACCAATAGTTCCAACACCTTCGATAGGGTCAAAGCTCGAGCACCGAAACCAGTGCTGATCACCACTTCAACGCCACCATCCAAAGACTGGTGAACCACAGCGGTACTTGTAACAGCTCCATTAGAGATCATCCCATGGTCAAAACCAGTCGAATTCAACACCTTTTTTAGCTCATCTCTTTTGTAACTCAGTTCATTGACCCTCTTCTGCAAATATTTTATGTACATCACTGCCCCGTTCATATAATCCGACACTGCACGCTTTCCCTAAAACCCCAAAAAGAAAAGGGTAAACCCTAAGCTCGTAATCCAAAATCATTACTTTCATAAAAGATTTAAGCAAATTGATCACCTTGATGTACTCAAGGGGGAGAAGGTTTCTAAGAGAAGCATAAAGGGTAGCCATTTCTTGCCTCCTTTGTCTTTCAACATCTCTATGCATCGACTTCTTCTTTTCATCATCATCATTGCCTGCTGCTCCACTTCCCATGCTGCTATACGGATGAGTATTGCCACTGTCGTCCATGGGAACAGCATAATCCAACACCTTATCTTGTGGGGTTTCATTTTGAGGGTTGGGAATGGAAGAAACTTGGAACAAGAACAACTCATCCATGGCTTTGGTGTAAAGGTGTAAACACAGTTATGGACTTGGTGAAGCATTCATTTTCCCTTTTTTTTTTTGGTTCAGAGATTTGGGGTTTGGGGACAAGTTTTATGGGGGATACGTTGGTTGAGCTGTGTTATCTTTCAATGGGGCCTCAGATTTGAATATTCCTTACAATATAATCCTCAATTAGGTAAAAAGATGGACCAGGAATAACTTATATCCCTATATTATGTATAAAAAGATATTTTAAAAATTTTATTTAACAATGATTATTGGTGAAGTAATAAAAATTTATTATATAAAGTTAACACGTTTTTAATTTGCTGATATTTAGTTTTTAATTATTTTAATTAAAACAATATAAAAATATGAATGAAAAATAAAACTATCATTTTTATATACTCAATTAATTTAATTAGAGGTTTTATAATAAAAATAGAGCACTATTTATTTTATGTGTAAAGCTGATAAGTAAGCCACCTAACCACAATTAAAGAACAGACAAAAAAAAAAAAGTAATTTGGATTTTGCCTTAGTTTTATAAGCCTTGTATTTGAAGAAATAAAATAATACTATTGTTCTTAAAATGGCATTGAAAGAAAAAGTCAAGGGTCCCTAAATCTTGATAATGATTCTTCGTAATTTTTTAAGTAAAAAAAATCACTATATGATTACATATAGTTTTTATTTTATATATTCCATAAAAATAAAATATTTTCTATTTAATCCTTTTAAAAATAATGAAATTATAAATTAATACTTAATAAATTTATATTTTTATCTATGAAAAATTTATAATTAAATTATCAGGCTTGCTAAAAATTTGTTGGGTAAACGAAAGGTTAGAATTGATTATGATTACTTAAAAAGAACCAAAACTTCGGCCATAACTAATAATGCTAAAGTTTCATGGATAAGGCACCCATTCCTTTAAGCATGATGTGAAGGTGGACTCAACTTTTTCAAGCTTTGGAATATATATATTAATTCAGGAAAATACATGTGGTCTTTTTTTTTTTTTTGAATATATTGGTGTGATTACACGGTAGTATCTATTTATATTTTTTTAAGCCTTTGATAACGCACACACACCTTGCACACATAGACGCTCGAACCCGAGACCCTTAGGATGAATAACACCCCTTGAAAATACTTGTGGTTTTAGTTTTATTTTTAAACTTGTAAAACAAATTAAATAACAGTGATAATATAATTAAAATGTGTTTTTTTTTTTAATTTGCTATTTGTATTTAATAAATGTGTTTAGGGTTAATTTGGTGAAAGTTAATTACTAATAATTATTATATTTAATTTTTTATGATTTTGGAAATAGAATAAATTTAGTGTTAATTGTGAATTTATTTAATTTTATGTTTAATTTGTCAAATACAATTCGACACATTTTATTTAATTTGGGTTTTAGGATTGATTTGATAAAAATTAATTGTTAATTATGAATTCTCATCAAGTCAATTTGAAAACTTGAATTAAGCACTAAAAAATTAACATTATTCTCTTTAGATATCAAAATGTATAACTTTTATCAAATATAAATACTACCTTAGACCAAAAAATAACACATGAACTTAAGTACCAGATTCTACAATAAGCCTATAATTTTTATTTTGCTCGTTCAAATTGTTTATAACTTATATTAATATGTTGCAATTTCAGTCTCCAAATTCTGTGAATCATGGTTAAAGTGAGGTCCTAACAAGTTTTCATTGATTTAAATTAGATTCTATTATACATCAATAATCATCAATCCGAATTCTGAAAAGTACCCAAATCTTCGACCCATAACTCGAATGGGCCCCACTCGAAAATGGACAACTCGGAGATATAGCCCGCAAGAGGAGAGCTTGCAAATAGGGCTCGCCGAGAGACCCGCGAGCATGCCCATGTACTCTGCAAATTGTCTAGGCATGTGACGAGCAAGTACGGAGCTCACAGAGGGCACCAGTCCCAGGAACAGAAAGGAGTACGTGCTCCATAGACGTGCGTCCAACCAACGGGCTACGGAGGCCACAGAGAATATCAATACTAACGATAGGGAATGTCAGTACCGAAAGCCATAGAATCCTACTATGAGCAGTAATAGTACCCGTGAAGACATGTATAAATATTTCGAATATTCCTATCAATAAGACATTAGAAAATATTACTCAATAGATTTTAGTTTAAATTACATAATATATTTGAATCTTGTCTAAATATATTTTGATTAATGGTCCGTTTGTTATCAAAACATATTGATTGTAATTTCATAGTTTTATTCTATTTATAACTACAAATAGTATTATTTGATACAATGAGAGCAAAATCATTTCAACTACAAAAAGAAAATTAAAACATCCCATTTTCTTTCTGTATTTTTTTATTTTTTGAAAAATAAAAAGAAGACAAATGATAAATTTCTAATTTCTTAAAAAAATTCGTTAGAAATCAACCAATACAACCATAAGAAATATGCACACCACAGTCAAAATAAAATCAGAACCAAAAGCAAAGCAGATGGAGGCATTAAACTATATATAGTGAAATACAATCCATAGAACAATGATTAACGTATGGACATCCATCCATCCATCCATCCATCCATCCATCCAAGTGCTGAAAAAGTTTGAATGCGTCTAAGCATGCATGTGATGTATGGGTAGTAATGCATGTAAATTAATTCATTATTATAACAACAATGAATCTTGAAATAGCTTTTCTGATTTGATTTTGTTCCCTATAAATCGAGCTGTCAGATCTTCGAATAAAAATTGAAAAGGTGGAGATTATGGGTGAGCTGTCCAAGATTATGGGTGAGATTATAACAAACTTTCAATTTTTCACGAACAAACAGGTCATAGATGAGGAATATCAAAACAACACAACATCCTTGTGGCTCCTACGTATGGACTGTAAGTGCGTACTCGGTTAATTAGCTTGGCTGGCCGCACCACACATTACCCCATTATTCAAGTCACTAATGAAATACATATACATATACATAATTACTATAATGTAAGTAGTGAAGTATGATGTTCCATAATTTGGGGTAAAATGTGGCCAGCAAAGTTGAAATATTAATTGAAAACATACATATAAAACTAGCAACAGCATTGAGTTCATTGACTAAAACACTATCAACAAAAGTTCACACCTCATATTTCTATTAAGTTCCTATACAAGCTTCAAAGTATTGCTCCAAATCAAGAGAAACTTTTCCGGTATAACCACAGGGTATCTTTTTATGGTCATTCTACGTTTTATTAAGGGATTAATCCTTTCGAAATTTGTGGTTTTCCTTCCTAATAATATCATCTCTAAGGTTCAAATCAATTAAAGAGAAACTTGTCGATGTATACGATCCATGGGAACTAATCTTTTGACGGTTTGTAACTGCCTCTCTCGATAATATCGTCGTCAGAAACCAACAACGAGAAACTTTTGTGCATATATACTTTTACACAAAATAATGCAGTATCTATATGTCAACTTACCATTGACCTTACCAACCAAGCTGCTACCTTTGGCACTTTCATTTTGGTCCTTATAAGATGAAGCAATACAATGCAGCAAAGAAGCTTAGGTAGAAAAAGAATTTATTATACACATATTTTCCAAATAAAAACATTTTCTCCTTCCATTAAAGTTCATTAAAATTCCAACACTGCTGACGTCAATATATATATAAGCCAATGGCGAAAAGATCAAATCCATACGGAACCTAAATAATACATAAATGGTTAATTGTAAGTTACTTCACTAGATTGGGGTAATTTCTGTTGCAGCCTTGATATGTTAACACTTGTTGGATCAGTAACCTGTATGAAATGAAATTCCTTGAGTAAAACAAAACCCTAACATTATTTTCTACAAAAAAACAAAACAAAACCCACCTCGGTTTGGATGGTATGAAACAAAAATTCTTCTGATTTGGTAGAAAAACAACTAACAACATGAAGTCCTTCATCAACAAGAACTGCCAACACTCTTGATAAAGACAAATCTTGGTCTTCAAATCCACAACGGAACATGATCTCAATACCTATCAAACATGGTCGGATTATGAAACAATGGTTTGGAATTGAAGCTGCATCTGGTTTGGTTCTTGAACCAACACTTGCTAAGTCAGACACTCTCTTCAGTTCGTGTCTTTTAGCATCAAGGTCCTTGACTTTCTTCTCCAAATGTTTTATATAATTCACTGCTTCATTCATATGATCCGACATCGACCGCTTTCCCTAAAAATTTCGACTATTCACTAAAATGGCAAAACCCCAGGAAATTTAACATAATTAAAGAAAAAGGTTTTTTTTTTTTTTTTTTTGTTTACCTTGATGTATTCACCAGGGAGAAGGGATCGAAGTGAAGCATAAAAGGAAGCCATATCTTGTCTCCTTAGCCGTTCAATCTCTCTATGTAGCTTTTGTTTCTTGTATTTATCACTACCGGCGCCGCCCTCCATATGACGAATTTTCCGGCGGCGGTTTTTCACCGTGGGGTTTGATATTATAGGGTTGGTTTCCACCATTGCGGTTTGACCAGTGATCGGATCTTGTGGGATTTTGTGCTGTTTGGTATGGGAGAAAATCTGGTACACCAGGTCATCGCTTTGGTGTAAAGGAAGCATATTGTTCAATGATAATTATTCAAGAACAAAAGCTTTTTTTTTTTTTTTGTCTGTTGATCACCAAAAATAATAGAAGAAAAGAAAGAGATATTGATAATTCTTCAATGGGAAAAAAGAATCTTTTCCGCAATTTTTTTTTTCAAATTCCTTTTTCCCCCTAGAATAAACTAAAGCAATTATGGAAAATGACCTCAGCGGCCACTGTTAATCAAATGGAGAAATTCTGTTGTTAGTCCTTATACTACGTGTAAGTTGCATATTTAGTCTTTGTACTTTGTGAATTTTAATATTTGTATTTTTTGAATTTTGAAATTCCATACATGACCCAAATTATCATTGTTAAAGTTGTTAGGTCAAATTCTTCTATTAGTCTCATACTATGTGTAAGTCGTGGATTCAATCTCTGTTCTCCAATTTGATTGGATTTTTTTATAATATTTTTCGAATTTTAAAATTTCAGTTATGGTCTAAGCAAGCACTATTGTTAAATTTATTAGGTAAAATTCTGCTATTAGTCTCATACTATGTGTAAGTTGTGTACTCAATCTAATCCCTTTTAGGGTTTGAGTCTAATCCTATTCAAGTCAAGGGTGATATTTACATATATAGCCCTCCAAAAGATGATGACTCTAGGATTCGAACTCAATTCAAATGCCTGGGGAAGAAGTCTACAACCACTTCTTCCAACCATTTATTTGTCAATTTTGAAATTTCAATCTTGACTCAAACAATAGTTGTTAAATTCATTAACTAAAATAACTTAACTTTTTTGCAAGTATTATGCAAAAATATCATGCTCATATGACATTACATATGTCATAATATTTTCGCTTCATGAGATTTTGAAAACAATAGATTTTAACTTAATGAATTTAAGGATTGTGATTTGAATAAAAACTGAAATTTTTTTCAATATTCAAAGATTATAATAACTAAGATTGAACTAAATAAAATATAAAGATTAAATCCACAATAATTACATATAATGCACATACTAATAAGAGAATTTCACTTTTAACTAAAATTTAGGGTAAATTATGCCCGATATCACTAAATTATTAGTAAATTTACGTATTAGTCACTTAACTTCAAAAAGTTACACAATGGTCATAAAATTATTTGAAAGTTTTCATTTAAGTCACTGAGCTGTTAAAATGTTGTTGTATGGTCTTTTTCTGTTTGCACCGCTTGCACCAATCGAAAACTTTATTTCTCATTCTCTTCTACAGTTTAGTTTTTTTTTTTTAATGAAACAACTTTTAATGTCACGAATCTGCAAACCAAAATCCAAACAATTTCTTCTCAAATCTTCGACATTAACTGTTAGATCAACTTGGAACTAAGGTATGTTCTTCTATTCATCGGTGGGTATTGATTTGTTGTACCAATCGTCGAATCATCACTTGGAACTAAACGTGTCCATGGGCTAAGCCGACGCCCAATTCCAAAATATTTTTCAAGCCTAAACTCGTTTTCAGGCTGGCCTGCCCTGCCCAAAAAGCCAATTTTACTATTAAAAATTAATACAAATATAAATATATATATTTACTAGTTACTATTTTATATATTTTTATAATTAAATTTTAACTTTAAAAAATACTTTTTTTATATAAATTGAATCCAGGTCAACCCGACCCGTCCCGAAGTGCAACAATCTATGTCCAAGTATCAGGTCGAGCGAGGTACCCGACATTTGGACAGGTCTACTTGGAGCTCACTAGTTAAACTTAAAAAAATAATAATAATAATAAATTAACAACTCAATGACTTAAATGAACACTTTTAAATAGTTTGATCACTTAAAAAAAAATTCAACTGATTCAATAATCATTTTATAATTTTTTAAAATTAAAATGCTAAAACATAAACCTACTACTATCTTAGAGACTTTGGGTATAGTTTGTTGAATTAAAAATTAGGGTTGAAAGGTAGTGTAGCTTTGTAGTTTGTAACCCTACTTATTTGCATTCACACATTCCTTTACCGTAGGATATGATATTTTAAAATATTTAGAACTTGAATGGAATGCCCCATGAGAAAGATGTGTAACTTAAATAATTAATAAATTACTAGACTTTATACGGTTTGTAGAGGGCAAATTTTATTTAAAATTAGTATAGATGTAAGTATCTTGTGTCTTTTGTGAATTTACGATCATTTTCGTGTATTACAATAAAAATTATAAATAAATGTACTACATAACACGTGACTCGATGAATATGATGTAAAATTGAAGCATGTAATGAATGTAGTGAATTTTGTATTAAAAAGTCAAAATAATATATAATTTTTGTCAGGATGTAAAATAAAAATTATGGTTAAAGAATAAATAAATTATTAATTTTTGAAAAAATAGTATAGAATTTCCACCTCTATTTGAAACCATCAACAGCCGTTTGTTAATTATGGAAAACAAGGAATTAATCAAATATTTGAACAAAATAATTACTCGTTGGAGTGAAAGTGAAAGCTCCTAAACACCCACCCACTGTATCAAGGCAAGGCCCCTTCAGAGTATTTGAAGTAAGCTCCCTTATTTCGTATACTTAGTTTATTAATTCTATAATTAAAAGATTATTAAGCTTTACATGCATGAGCTGCAAAGTTGTTCATTTTTAAATTAATTTCCCACTCATTAACAGATCGAGAATTTCAACTCTCTCATTGACTCGATGATCTCAATTCGGGATTGAATTTTCAATAAATAAATAGTGCGTTTTTATTTGGGCAGCGTCATTTCAACGTGGTATGTGTGTTTATGGTGTGGGTATAGTGAATGCTAATTCTCTGATTGTACAACACCCAAAATAAATAAGTAAATAAATCGAGTATTTAGATGATCTATTTTTATGATCAATGTTGATTTTAACTTCGATTCATTATTATCTCTTTAAAATGTTGTTATGCGTGGAGTCGATAGAATTTGAAATATCATAAAGGACTTGTGCGGTTAGTAAGTCATCATTTAACATCTCGTCGTGGATTAAAACTTGATCATTATATGAGTTTTTTAGGGATTGAAAAAAGATGAGGATGGTTTAGAGTTTGAATTCGAAATTAAGTATCCCCACCAAAGGCTAAATTCCGGTTTTAGTGCCGAAGGTTTAGTCCCTGTACTCTAATTTAATCAATTTCGGAATGTATATTTTTTGAATTTTGAAAATTTAATCTTGATCCAAACAGTAACAGTTAAATTTATTTGATTAAATTCAATTACTAGTTTTGTGTCGTGCGAGCAATCATAGATTTAATTCGTATTATCTAATTATGTCATTCTAAGCCCTTGTATTTTTTTTTTAATTCTTGATGAATAACATTTGAAAAGAACAAACCCGCGTGACACGTACGGATAAAAATATATTTGTCACGTCAAATTTTGAATTTAATTTAATAAATTTAAGAGGAGAATTGCTAATCCATATCCACATTGATATTAATTTTATAAAAACATTAAATTACGAGGGGAGTGGGTACAGATAAGATGGGGGGGTTGCCTCGATCCTTGGAAATATTTTTTATTTAAGTACTTTAATGGGAGTGCATATCATTCCCAGATCTCTTTAACTAACCCCAACAATCATCGTCTTCAAATCTGGAGGACAAAAACAACATTACCCTAACGTACTTCCCGGTGTTCTTCACTGCTAGAGATGGCAACAACCTAATATGTCACAATTCTTCATATTTTTTAAGAATTTTTTCCCAGTACGATTCAAATAAAAGCAAGCGCAATCCATAAAAAAAAAAAAAAAAAAAAAAAAAAAGGTTTTCTAATTCAAGTCAATAGCCTTATCCTTTACACTCGAATTTATATTCTATTATTTCATTAGTATTGAGATTGATTCTAAAATTAACGTTCCTTAAAACATCGACAATGCACGTAAAAGCAATTCACAATTGAAGTAATTAGTTGAGAATACGACTACTGGCAAGAATATGAGCCACTTTGCCTATTAGTCCGCCGGAAGCACAGAGCCTGAAGTCTCGATTAACAATAAATTTAAATCTGTGCAGTCGAAATACATTTATTAAGAAAAATAAGGGTTAGGAAAGGGTTTCATATATTGTATTAGATAAGGCTGGAGAAAAACTCCATGCATGACATACTACAAGAGTTTGGTGGTCAAAGGCCAATAAAAAAAACAAAATAGAAAATAATGAAGAAACAACCGTGACAGTGACAGACAGACAGACAGAATGCAGCTAAGATTAGATGCTTCGATAATTATTTTTATTTGTTATTTTAATGCAATTAATTTATATCTTTGATTAATTACAAGTAATTGGAAGGAGTGAAAGTGAATTTTTTTTTTTCAAATATTCACATCAAATTCAAATTTTGGAGTTAAACATTAAGAGAGTTTTACCTAAATAACACATCGACCCGAACAAGATTATGTTTTAACCGTAAAATGGATGAGGATACATAGAAAAATATATGTACCTTAATTAATAGATTATTTCCAATGCAAGAGAGAGATTGATATTAAGATGTTAATGGGCCTTGAAGGGAGAATTTTATATGATTAATGATCAATGAACAAAGTTGGACCGAGGTTGGATCCTTTTAAGTTTTAATGTACTGTTGGTTTGGGCCCATTCCAGAAATGTGGACTTCAGCATGTCACCCATAGTTTTCAAGAGAACTATTCATTAATTGTTTAAATCAAATAATTAAAAGTAGTTAGATCTAGAATTTATTGGGTACTGATTCGAAATATGGGATTGAACCGGTTGAATTAGACTAAACAATTCATTGAATTAATGATTGAACCTATTTTATCTATTAAGGAAAGTTTCGATTTTAAGTTAGAGGAGAATTTCGAACTTGTAATATAGATATTTAACGTTAGTGAACCCTGTTAGATATAATACATTTGAGCTCAAAAGGGATATGAATATCGAGGCAATGCTCGATACGCATTCCTCTATAAAAATATAATTTATCTAATATTTTATATTCGAAATTTATTTAATCTCATTTATTTTATATATTTTTTGTAAAGATATTTTTAAAAATATATTAATAAATCCACGGTTACAAGAAAAACAAAGTGATACCAACAACACAAACCATTTTTTAGTTAAAAAAATTAAAAATATGCTATTGATGTTTCATTTTTTTACTCTTCACAAATTTGTAATTTAATTCATGTATTTTTATTTCTTAAATTTTAGTCCTCTTACTTTTTCAGATTTCATAAAATAATTCTAACGATATTAACAGTCGAAATTGAATTTTAAAATCTAAAAGTAGAGTGACTAAATTTCTAAAAATAAAAAGTATAACGACTAAATTATAAATTTATGAAAAATCTAAAGAATAAATTCTAAATTTATAAAAAGTATAACAACTCATGGCATATTTTAAACTTAGGGTAAACTACAAAAATAGTCACTTTTGTTTGCCTCATATTACATTTTAGTCACTTATATTATCGTTTTGTTACGAAGTAGTCACTCTGTTGTTAAGCTCTGTTACCTCCCTAACGGCAATCTTACATGGTAGTCCAAATGAGTTTTAAATGCCAACTTGGATGTCCAACTGGAATGAGAATAGTTTTTTCAATCACAATGGAAGAAAAAAACTAAAAGAAAAAGGAGAGGAACGATTTTTGTTTTCCAGTTCAAGGTGTAATTAATTTAAATTTTTTAATTAATTAAATTTATTTAATTAAAAACCTATTCTCGTCCCAGTTAGACATCCAAGTTTACATTTAAAACCCATTTGGACTTCCACGTAGGATTGCCGTTAGGGAGGTAACGGAGCTTAACGGCGGAGTGACCACTTCGTAACAAAACGATAACATAAGTGAATAAAACGTAACATTTCAAACATAAGTGACTAAAATGTAATATGAGGCAAATAAAAGTGACTATTTTTATAGTTTACCCTTAAACTAATGACTCCCTTACAAGTTGCAATGGAAGGTTCTTGCCAATGCCATACCGCGCGTAACGGCCTTTTGCCTTTTGTGAAGTCTAAGTTCCTTTTGTGTGTTTCTTTTCGAAAGTTATCATTCGTTAGCTGAATGCAATTTTCCAAGAGAAGGGAAAGTTGGAAGCCATTTTGATCTAATGTCGACATAATTCTTCAATCAAATCGATACCCTTTCCTTTACTATCCTAATTCAACCCTCTTATATTTATATAAAAAAAGAAAAGCCACATTTTTTTCTGTTTATGCGTATCACTTAACTGAACTGACATTAACGTCAAAACTTCAAATTGGTTTTTCCGTTTATTTTATTATTATTTTCCTGTTCATAAAAATTAAACTTTTAAGAATTTGTGATCATCCCGTTTTTAAAGTTTGACTGTTACATCCAACATTTGTTGGAAAAACTTCAAATTAATTGATTGCCTTAAAGCAACCACCATGATTTTAATGAACGAGAGAAGAAAACAGTTGCAATTGATATGCAATTTGCAGCTTTTATCCTTTTTGGTCGTTGCAACACTGCTCACGATGAGTTGGAACCATGAATGAAAGGGCAGGGTAGAGGGCTAGATCCCTTCTATTTTCCCTACCAATTACCACCTTCAATACAACTATTACAACTCTTCAATGGTGTTGGAACCAAACCGAAATGGTTAGTGAAATCAATTGGATTAAGAACCAGTCGGTACATCAATTCAGGAAAAAAATTGGATTGGTTAACTTACAAAGTAGTACGAATCAATTGAACTAGACAAAAAAAATCGATTAAATAAATGATTCGATTTAATTAATTATTTAACCAAACCAGATCAACAGGTTGAACCAATCAAAAGAATAAGCAATGGCTTAATGGTTCTAACCATCTATCTAGTTTTAAAAAAAAAACATTAACTCTAGGGATTCATCGAGTGGATGATTGGTCCCTGCTCAGCTAGGTCTTAATTATGCATTTGAGGCTTATTAATGGGTGGGTGGATTGGAGCAGTAAGAAATTTCAATGCCAAAGATGTGAGGATGAAATTGACAAAAAGTGCAAATATGCCTTCAGATAATTATCAATATGACGAAAATGCAAGTGACTTGTAAACCATTGAATTTTAAATGCCAATAAAAAATTACTCTGCTTTATTTACAAGAATGCTAAAAGCAATAAACTACTGTGAAAAAGCCTCACCGGACCTTCTTACGAGACTTGATCGGATACCGTGACGGTGGTGAAGGGGAAAATTCCGTCGGTAATTGAGGTGGCTCCGCCTCCCCAGTGAGCATGCCGACAACTTCCTTCATGGATGGTCGACGAGCCGGTAATTTTTGCAAACAAAGCAAAGCAACCGTGGTACACAAAAGAGCTTGTTCCCTATTCAAAAACTGTACATTTTGGTCTACCAAATCGATGAGTTTCCCGGTTCGGCCGAGACGTCGAGCCCAAGAAATCAAATTCGCACGTTGAAACTCGGATAACGGTGACTCGGTGACCTGCAATGGTCGCCGACCCGCTATCAAAACCAAAAGCAGAACACCGAAGCTATAAACATCGCACTTCTCTGATATGTCCCCACCGCCACCGTATTCGGGTGCGACATAGCAAACAGTTCCTCGCATACTCGGTGTACTACTAGCACCACCACTCTTCGGTATTTCCCCACTAAATGAATCATGCCAAGCTCTTCGAAATTCGCCGCTAAGTCCTTCCCATAACCAATCCACACTACCAACACTACCTTTACTCCTACTTCGTTTATTCTTTTTCTTCTTTTCAGTATACAATTCATCGTCAACTGGCCACCAATTCTCCGCATCATCACTATTGTACGTCCCTTGTCTCTTATACTTCTTCTCCTTCCTCTTCTTCTTTTTCGCCAGTTCTTCGCAATACTCTTCTTTCCACCATTCCCTCGCCGGCCTTCGCTTCTCTTTCTTTACGTTCTTTTCCTTGTCCTCCTCCATCGACACCCACCATTCCAATCGTCTCTTACTCTTGTTCTTCTTCTTCTCCGATTTCGCATTCGTTTTACCACTCGAAGAAGCCGCTACCGAAGCGATCCAATCGCTATTCGGTCTCTCCTTGATCTCAGTCCCAATCCATTCCATCACATAATCTTTCACTTCATCACTCTCCGCCGCTGCCGCTGCATTATCGGGCTTCCCGGCATTCGTCAGTTCTTTACCGCTCTCGACACTCGACTTATCGAAAATCCCCTCTGAAATACTTCCTATATCAGGGGAGGCCACAACCGGCTCCGGTGAAACTGCGGCCATAACAACCTTCGCGTTCAGCGGAGACCCAATAACCGAAACCGGCGATTGATCAACCGGCAAATTGAGCTCCTCGATTCCGGTAGCTATACTCTCTGTTTCTGCTAACGATCCATAATCCTCTCCTATTTCCACTTTAATTTCCTCCGATTTCAAACGTGCTAATCCAAAATCCGCAATTTTGGCCGAGAAATTCTGATCCAACAAAATGTTACCCGGCTTAATATCGCCGTGAATGATCGGAGGATCCAATCCGTGAAGGTAATCGAGTCCCTTGGCGACATCAACGGCGATCGAAAACCTCTGTTTCCAGTTCATTAATTCAGGGCATTTCCGATGAAGCAACGCGTCTTGCAAGTTGCCGTTAGGTATGAGCTCGTAAACCAGGAGCATCCGGCGTCGTTTCCGGTCGTAAGAGAAGCCGTGGACCGACACGACCAGGGAAGAGTCGAGTTTAGAAGCGAAGAAGAGCTCGTTTTGGAACTCACGTTCCCCTTGGAGCGAACCGGCGTCCATCACCTTAACGGCGACGGTTCGATTGCCGTTACTGTTGTTAATAGTAGCACGGTAGACAGAACCAAATCCCCCTTGACCAAGGCGGCGAGAGTCGGAAAACGACGAGGTGGCACGACGGAGGACGGAATAAGAGTACCGATGCGGCGGTTTAGAGTCGGCGGGATTAGTACGTTGCCGTCGGATTTTACGAAGACACAAAGATAGAACCAATAAGATTGAAAAGGAAGCGGAAACAGTTGCGACAGGTGGGAAAATGAGTCGTGCAGGTAAAGGACTCTGGTGGTATATCAAAGGCGGTTGCTGCAACGGCGGCGCCGGCAACAGAGGGATCGACCTTCCCATTCTATAACAACAGCAAAAAAAAAATTAAAAATCCCAAAGAAGGTGATTTTACGAGGAAAAAAGGGGAAAAACGTGGGGATGGAACATGAGATAAAAGCTTGAGGATTGAATCAAGTTTTTTGTAAAAAGAAAGGGAGCTTTTGTGGGGTTGGTTTAGTATCTGAATGTAAAGATTTTTCCACTAGTTTTGGTTTCCTGTAATGAAAATGAACAGACAAAAGGAGAAAAAGGGAGATGATTAGAGCTCCAAAAGGAACATCAGCTCAGCTCCTGCCTTTTTGAGTTGTAAAATTGCAGTCATCTACTTTGACCTTTGCCTACTTTCACCACTTGAGTTCATAGAGCAGCTATTTTAATATTATACATTAATAAAAACTATTCGTATATGTGTGTGAGATTTTCCATCCGTAAGGAGTTAATTATCTTTTAAATAAAGTCTTAATTTTTTTTATTTTTTTTTTTAGGTTTCATAAGTTTTTTCTATGTCAGGTATGTGGTCTAAATGGCTCGAGCTTGCATGGGTTTGGACTCGCGAGATGAATCCTCTTCAATCAAAGGCGTTGGCCCGCGAGACCAGAGGCACGCCTCTCAAAATATAAGTATAACAAATTTGTACCTTCAAAATATCTTTCACCAAAAACAATTCAGTTCAAAATATTGATTCTATTGTTCCAATTTAAATTTTAATACTGTAAGATATATTTTGATAATTAATACATAACATATAAACTAATAGTTATAAAAACATAATTAAAAGAATGTATTTATCCTACTAAAAAAAAGAGTGTATTTATCGAGTTGAGTGATAAAAAGTTTAATGTTTCTTAAGTAAGATTTTTTTCTAATATATTTAAGTAATATTTTAAATTTAAATATTATGAATGAAAAAGAAAATAACATGAAAAGAGTTTTATTATTCATTTAAGAGTTCATCCTGATTTGATATCGAATTAAGCGAAATCCCATATAATTATCAAATATCGAAAAATTCGAAGCTAAAGATAAAGCATAAAAAGATAGGGCTATTCCCTCCAAAATAATCCAAGCCAAGCTCCCTACAAGGTCAGTTTTTTTTTTTAATTATAAGAAAAGGATAAAGCTTTAATACTAATACGATTCGAATAATTTAACTTAGATCACACTTAAAACGATGAACATCCTGATTATCAATTTAATATACGGGTTTACGAAGCTAGAACTTTGAATTGAAACCTTTCCTTCTTTTTTTTTTTAATTTTTTTTTTAAGTAGGTTTTAGATTTGATATGAAAAACATTAATTTTTAACCGCTTATTACCGTATATGGATAAAGTTATTTCCTAGTAAATAAGATTAAGACCATTAAAGTTTGATTTTTTTTTTTTTTGTCAATTAATGCACCAAAATATGCTTTTATTCAAGAGTAGCTAAAATTATAACATGAGAAGAATCACAATTTTCCCATTTTTGAAAAATAAAAATGTAACTTGGCATATTAAAAGGGAGTACAAATATGGGGCAAATTAATGCTAGTGCAAAAAAGAAAATAGAAACCAATTTTAATTTAACTAATTATTAATATTTTACTCAAATTTAAATAATTGTAATATTTTTAATATTAAAATAAATTTAATTTATACACAAAATTACAAGAAATTAAATAGGTATTTTAAAAAATAATAAAATTATATTTTGACCCAAAAAAATTATAATTCAAATTTAATTTTTAAAATAAAAATATAATTAAATACCAAAAAAGTAAATTTGTCTCTGAAATTAAATCTAGTTACTGTCATTATCTTATAAAAGTAAGTGCATTAGGTATGAATTTCTTGTTTGATTCTTCCCAATTTTCAAAGCTTGAAGCTGTTCCACGGTGTCTGCACCATTTTTATTTCTTATTAGTATTTGATTTGACTTTTTCGTTGTTCTTTTTATATTTTCAAATTTTGAATTTGATGGGTAAAGAAAATATTACAATTTTATTTATTAATTAAAAAAATTAAAACCTAACACAATTCTTATATTTGGTTCATTAAATTTGTGTTTCTTTTTTCAAAAGTCCAAAGTGGCTGCTGTCAAATGTCTTTTCCTCCTTTGGCTACATGAATACATTCTCTTGGTAAATGATTTTATATTTTTTACTCACATAAATTATACGAGAAATGTCACTCTATTAATTCATTTATTTATAAAATCTAAAAATATATAAAGGGTGAGATACAATAAGCAGTTAAAAGCTCTACCACGATTCAACTAATTTTATATTTAAAGATTGATCTTTGATTTAAGATAAAATTAAGTTATTTTAATTTTTCTAATTGAGTTTAAATTTGCTTATTTATGTTCCGTTTTTTATTAATAAAAAATAAAACTTATTTGGTAAGTACTTAGTATTTTAATTCAATTCATTCATTAAAATGACTTCTGATAGAAGCGAAATCTCGTTATTTAATTTTAGATAATTACATTTGTTTTATTTGTTTTTCTATACACCACAAAAATTGCTTTTTTTTTTTAATCAAACACAATTACTTTTAGAAACATGTAAATCTCATTTGTATTTAATTTTAAAAAATTGAAATACCAAAAAAAAAAAAGGTAAATTGTCACGTGTGGACTGTCTGTCTGATGACATTGATTTGTTATACACACATTAGACGGAACAGAAATCTGGGAAGTGAATCCAATCCATTAAAAACAATCGAAAAGAAAAAGAAAAACATTGAAACTGAGGATAGTGAAGTCAAATTACATATATGCATATGAAATCGCACGTGGGTGACCCACCCACCCACCCCCCAACCAACTGCTTTCACATGTCACGCCATGCCATGCACCAATTGAGGTATTCAGGATAACTCAAACATTCATAATGTAGAACTTAGCTGGTCATGTCTCTTTAGTATCTTTACTTGGAGATTTTGAAACAATCGAAACTTATTCTTGTTTCAAAGTAATTTATGGAGTCTTAATGAGGTTCTCAATGTCTCTCTATGTTGGGCCAAGCATTTCCTTTCGATAGTTAAATACGACATAAATGAAGATCTCACCACTAGTAGAGAGCTTTCGACAAGGGACGGGGTTATTCTCAACACAGACGGTGCTGTTCGAGCAACTTCAAGGTGCGCAACTGCTGGTGGTGTTATACATGATACTAGTGGAGAATGGATCATTGGATACAACAAATACAAAAGAAACTGCTCAGTTTTTTACGCAGAACTTTAGGATATCTTAGATGGTTTGAGAATTCTCCTACGAAGAGGTCACAACAAGGCAATGATCTGTTCGGATAGTTTGGAATTCGTTAAAGCAATTCGTGACAAAGCTTTAAGTAACTCCAACAGTGCTCTGATCAGACGGATCAATCGCATACTCGCTCAAAAGAAAAATTGGACCCTTCGACAGATCCCGAGGGAGGAGAACCAATGCGCGGATTACATAATCAAATTGGCCTTCGAGATGAGGGAAGATCTTACTTTGATTGAGGACCCATCGGAAGCGATCTTAACTCTTATCAACGTTGACAAAGATAGGATTTTTTTGTATTCCTAATTTCCACAATGTAACCTAACTTTATGAGGGGTTTTTTTTCACCCAAAAAAAGATTATTTAAACCCATAATGGTACAAGTACAAGTATTACTAATATATATCCGAATTAGATCAGTTGATGGTTCGATTTGAAAGTTCGCTCGGAAAATAAAAAGGTTTTGATAAAAACATAGGTTTAAAAAATGGGTTTTGAAAAAAAATAAAGCCCGTTTAGAAATAAATCAGGCCTTAGGTAAGTCTTTTTTTGTCAAGCCCGACCTGATTTGCAACAAAAAATGGTTGTTTTTTTACTATTTTGTTGTTATTTTATTGTTGTTTTCTCACTATTTTACTGTTATTATTTGGATATTGTACAACTTATTTTATTGTTAATTTTGTTACTATTTTAGAAGCATTTGCTTGTTAAGTTGCATCTATCTTAGTGTTATTTAATTATGCATCTTTTTTAAGTAATTTTAAATTTATTAGGAAGCGTTTATTTTAATATTTTTGATGTATTATATTTTTTAAATAATAATAAGAAAAATTAATACAACTGGGTTGAACTAGACTCGAATTTTAACATATTTATTTGGGTTGGGTTCGGAGTAAAATTTTAGGTCTTTTTTAGGGCCAAGCCTAAGATATTGATTGGGCCCGGCTTGCCCATGAACTCCTCCTCCAATCCGAATGAGTATAATGAGAATGATATTCAAAATATATTTGAAACAAATTAAAATAGTTTTAGAAATTATTTAGATAATATCAGGTTTAAATTAGAAAATGTGTTATAAGTTTTATACTCTTCTTAAGTCTGAAAAATTAGATTTAATTACTAATATTGTTAAATTTAAATTCATTACAATTTCATTTTTTTAGTTGCATTGCTAATAATTAAGGGTTTTTTTAATTTCAAAATATCATACAAAAAAATTAACAATATTAACGCTTGAACTTGAATTTTAAATTCTGAAAAATAAAGAGACTAAGCTCTAGATTAACGTAGAGTATAAAGACTTATAGCATACTTTTAACTAATAATACCAAGATATCATTGACATAATTTGTCTTAAAACTATAACTATTGAACCCCAACATTTTGCTCAAAGGTATTCACCATATTTTCAAGATCTTGAGATTGATCCACAAATCATACCTATACGGTAATTTCAATAGTTCTATGTGTGAGTTTAAAACTTTATTGTATTAAAAATAAAAAATAAAAAAATGAAATGAACTGTTACGGGGTTAAATTATTTGTTTAAACTTCAAATTTTGTAAGGATGTAGACAAAAAAAAAAAAAAATCAAGTCATGCTAACGTTATCGTGACTATACTTTATTTACGGTAGTATATTCAAAACCAGCACGATATCAAAGGGGACCCATCACCATATTTATGGCAATTCCCATTTTTGTAGGATCATCACACCCCTTTCCACGACACTTGTCACCGGGGCTAATTGCTATCAAGACACGATCACCATTTAATGTTGTGCCTTGTCAAATTAAATTTAATTTCATTTGATCTTTCACAGATGATTGTCGTTTCCGGTCTGCATAAATTTTTTTCCTTGATAGCTTAATTTTATCCATAGACGAAGCTGATTGTCAAATATCCTATTTTGAACTTCATTTTAGTTTCTAATTTTAAATTTAGTCAAGATGTGATCAATGTTATTAAAATATTATTGGATTAATCGGATTTGTTTTTTATTTACCATTTTAATTCAATTTTTTTATTTTCCTATTGATTGTTAAAAACTCTTCTTTTTTATTCAAATAATATTTAAAATTCGATTTTATAAGTTTGTGAGATTAAATTGCTCTTAATCTTTCTTTATTCTTTAGTGTTTGTATGTTTTCTGTAATCATTTAAAATCGGTATTTGATAACTTAAAACGATTGCTCTGTTAATTAAATAATTAGTTGATAGATTGATTTCTAATATTTCTGACGATCACATACTTATTTATGTAGTGAAATCATGTGATCTAACTTAAATAAATCCTAATTGTGCGTTTGTTAGTTACAATTGCATACTTTTGTTCCTAAAGCTACTGATAAATTAAGTTCCTAAACAATTGTTGTAGGATTGTTATACAATAAGAAAAATAATTAATGACGATCGTCTTGATTATCCAAAAAATAAGAAGAGAGTAAATTACTATGTGAACATCAATTACTATAATTGATTTAATAAAAAAATATTGAATTTTATCTTTGCATGAACGATCATATTTTTTTAATTTGATTTACTTTTAATTTTAGTTTTCTACTAATTCATATTTTTCATGTAGGTTTTATTTTTGACGACTTTAACAAAGGTACATTAAAACACTGCATGTAACACACTCTAAAATTATACTATGTTTTCACCAAAAAATTTATGTAAATTTTTAATTTTTAAGTGATGATGTAACACAATTTATATTTTTTCAAGTTCAATGATCAAAATGAATTTTTTTATCAAGTTCAAGTGTCAACGTAAATAAAAAAAATACAAGTATCAAAGTAAACCTAATTGCTAAATTCAGGGGCAAAAATCTTATTATCCCTCAAAATAAATTTAATTTCAAATAAAAATTTTGTTAAAATTTATTTTAACACAAATTAAAAAGTAAAAGCTTATGTAAACAGGTTAAAAAGAACAATTTTTTTTTTTTTTTGTTGCTTAATATGCTCAATTATAATCACTCATCGAGCATCCAGACATTAAGGCTCGTAAGTCAATAGAACCCGAACAAAGCTCGTTGTCAACCGAGCCCGCGGTTTAATGGAAGGAGATAGAGGTCCTGGCACTCTCAGAGAGTGCCAATCCCACCTCAAATCTCCCCCCTTTAATAATCTTATCATAAAATCCGAGTCAATTTAATTCAATTCTAAGTCAGCAACTGCATGTTTTCTTTTTACCATCATGATTCATGCACGAGTCATTTTACATGCAAGGTTCATATAAAACATTTAGGTTTTTACCTCTGGTTTTGGTTGCTGTTGTTGTCAACTTTTCTTTAGATCAACAACTATGACACTGATGTTATCCAAGCTTTTTCGTCCAAGAGCCAACCGAGTAAGCAGTGCAGCGGCGAGTACACTGCAAGAAGGGTATAATGCTTCGCTCCCTTCGTCCTTTTGGTTCGATCGTCCTGCGTTGAACACACCGTTGTTTCCTTCTTTAAGACATTCATGTGCAACCTCGCAAGCCAAGTCGCTAGATAGAACATCCCATAAACCATCACTTGCAAGGATTAAGCACTCGTCTTCTGGTTGTCTCTTTGTGAATGTTATCTCGGGTTCTGATGATACAACTGGTTTTAGGTATTTGTCACCTGCTCAGAACCATAAAAGGTTAAAAAGAGTAAGCATCCATGGCATCACTATTTGATGCCAGAGCACGAGCAAATAAAAACCAGTGGTGCTTTCATCATTTGTGTTAAACAAATCATCTTGAACTTTGGGATCGAAAAATTAGCCACATCCAACATGGTTATAGTTATGGCCTAATGTGTTTCTTATGGAAGTACGAGGACATTATCATCATCAACTCTCAACAACAATGCACTACAGAATCAAATTTGAATGCAAATCCAGTAATGACTACAATTGTAAAATCATTAAAAAGATCTTTTATTTGAAAATGGAACCTAAATCGTATGCTTCGGTTGGTTTTAAGGTATATAACAAGGTTGACACTCTCCAACACTGAGAACAGAGAAAAAGGGAAGCAAATACATGACAAATGAAAACAATACTGCAATGCCTTCCACAACATAAAGATGTATTGCAATGCAATACCCCATTTTTATAGAGGCCATACCTTCCATAACAATTAACGTTAATACGAGTAAAGAATAAATCAGAATGATAATAAATGGTGAATATACTTGGCAGGTCCTTATATATAGAGACTGGATCAAGTCAGTCCCTCAAACAATTAAATGGATCGATTTAATCATTATACTATTAAAAGAATCAAATAAGACCAAGTTTCAATATAGTTAACATTTACTGTTCAAAAATATGGATTATTGTTTAAGAGAGATAATATCTTGAAAGCTTTTTATGATTCTACCAATTGAATCTTTTGTTTGGAGTTCAATGGTAAATGAAGAAATAAATTTCATGTCATTTTTTAAACCATAAATATTAACTTTATTAGAGTTTTTAGTAGTATTAAAATAGGGAGTAATTTGATCCAATCTATATTACAGAGAAATTTCAACGATAATAAACTGTAAAATCTAGAGAAGAAAAAAAAAAGGCTTACCTATTGCCCTGGACATCGCAAGAATGCCTTCAACTCGTGCTCCATTAACAAAGATAACCCGACCTCCAGCAGCTTCAATCCGTGCAAGTTCATCTGATCTGTCAGGCTGAAAAAGCGAAACAAATGTAGAAAATATGATCAACTAGTATTTGGAAGAGGAAAAAAAAGAATACGAAAACAATAATTTTATGTTTAAAAATGTGAATAAAGAATTTCATCAATTGAAAAGACAAACACCTGTTCAGAGAATATCTTATTAATTAGCAGTATCGACTACAGCTAGTTAATATACTTTAAAAAAAGAATCAATAAACTAAAGATTTCTTAATATAAATCACAAATCTAAAAAGTTAAAAGTGTATATAACATTCCAATAAGATTATAGAAAGGGTCAAAAGTGATAACTTGTTTGGCAGTTTATAATATTTGATTATTTTTCTAAGTACCAGATGTCAGCGAAATGTTGGGGATTGCTCACACACCATCAAAGCTCGAAGACAATGGCAAAGAAACAAAAAGCGAACCTTATGATCGAAACTTAGGGGTATTGCCTTCCCGCCGCGACAGAGGACGGCACGTGAATCACCGCAATTGGCGACGACGATGTGCTCCGGTGTTAACAAGGCTGCCACGGCGGTTGATCCACCGAGTGCCACCTCCATCGAGTGGCATCCACAATGGTGCCCCACGCTCCCACACGCGCACGTGTTTGTCGCCACCGCATCCATTCTCTCAAAGCTCCTTTTCATCACGCTTCGCCACCTCTTTTCACACTCCTCCGCCACTGCCGCTTGTGAGCTGCCGTCTCTTCCGCGCTTTCTCTCTCTCGTGTAACCCACGCGCATCAGTTCTTCCTCTAGGAACACGTGCATTTTTTCCCTGCACAGTGCTGCCACCTGCAGAGCGAAAAAAGGTATTAGAAAGCTATGTCCAGAAATCAGATTGTAAAATGACAAATTTACCTCTACGATAACCTGCCCTTCTCTGCTGCTATTGACAAAAAAGAGCAAGCGAGTACCATTTTTAATCTGGAACCTTCTTTTTATTTTCAAAATTCTTTAATTTAAAATTTTAAATATTCATAAATTAAAGCTTTACATGAGGACCACCATGACCGTCATAAACAGCGAAGAAGTGAACAGGTCTCCGATGATTAATATCAGGCCGGCAGAGTTCAGTCCGAACAGAAATGGCATCCTCCATCTCACGTGATCTCCCGGAAATCGACATAGTTCCGTAAACCGGTCCGTTACTCAATTCCGCTCTCGACTTCCCGGCCATAGATTCCTCCTCGCCGGAAGAACTTTGCGTACTGTTAGTCACTAACAGATCGCCGGCTTCCAGAGCATGTAGCCGCTTCCCTTCACGACCGCAATCTGAACTCTCTGCAGGATCCCCCGTTTGGCCCAGGCTCCGTAACGCTCCCGACGCCGAGACAGCAGCATGCCTCCTCATCTCAATCCTTCTTCGCCGTCGTTGCCGGCACTTTGCCGGCGTATCTTCATCTTCATCACTCAGCATTCTCCTATAAACCTCCGTCATTGAAAATCTCCTCCGCCTAACATTATTCAATAAAAATCCCCCCTTAATTTCTCAATCATCACAAAACAAAAAAAAAATACAAAAGAAACGAGAAGAACAACAAAGTGTATGTTTTCATTTGTTCAAAACTTATTTGAAACGTATAATAAAAAAAATGGCAACGTGTAACGTTATGTTGTATTTCTCGTGTAACTTGTAAGCCTTCTACTGGGTAAAGCCAGCTTCATTTGCGAAACTGCCCGTGTTGCCCGAAACACTACCCGATACCAACCATTATTTGTTTCCCTCGTCACACGTGCTTAACCCAGAAGCATTTTATCTCCCCGTTGAAACGTTAATTTCATGTCTTGTCAACGTATCGCGATATATTTGGGGAAAAAACGTTTGCTTGGATACTGGAGAGGGTGACACGTATAGGGGAAGCTCATATAAGTGGCGGCCCCGACCTTACGAAATGAAGCAAGAAAGAATGCTGAAAATTTGACACGTGTATGTTAATAAAAATTAGGGGGATGGTCCCGCATGGAATACGTTTTCACTTTCAAATGTTCTTTTCTTTTTTCTCTCTCCTGAAATTGCGCGACTTGACACACGTGGCGGAATGTGAAGGTGGCCTGGTGTGGTCCATCGTTGACAGGTTGGGCAAAAAGATAAACAAAGCTAAGCGTCACAGGCGACTGCGGTCGGCAAAGCTATTTCCGTCCAGGGTTTTTTTTTTTCGTTTATATTTGTTTATCGATATTAATCAAAATTTGAGATTTATTTATCAATAAATAGAAAACAAATAAACTATATTCATAAATGAATTTGTATGTTTTTTTTTTTTAAATAAAACAGTGATTACAAAAGAATTATTAAGTTGATCTATGATTAATATCACACCGATTAATCTAAAGAAAATCATGAACTGAAAAAGGAAGATTTTGATAGAGATTAAGCATTAAGTCTCTTGAAAAAGCTTATTTAGTCATAACATCCGCTACTTGATTAAGTATTCTAAAGACATGTCGTAACGAAACCTCCCAATTTTTTAGTCATAACAAAGTGATGGCACCAAATTTCAAAATGGGATTAATTTCCTTGTAAGTCCTTCTTATTTATTATTTTATTTTATTCTCCTTCAACACAAAAAATATAGAGATCTATTATCAATTAGTCCAAAAAAATTTCTATCAAAAAATATTTTTGTAAAAATTCAATTCCAACCGAAAATAAATTTTATTTGCTTTTCAAAAAATATTTTTTTTTCAAATAATTTTACAGTAAATTTTTTTTTGAAAAGTTATTCCAACTTAAATAAAATAATTTGAAAACAAAAATTATTTTTTGAAGAATAAATAAAATTTATTTCTAGTTGGAATCGAATTTTTATGAGTAAAAATAATAGGTTAAGGGCTTATTTAACTACAAAAATAAGTTAAGGGTTTGTTTAAATATAATATAGTGAATTGAAGGGGAATAAAAAAATAATACTTAAGAAGGGCTTACAAGATAGGTTTAAGGTTACAAAAATATATTTTAAAAATTAACCACATTTCTTGTTGGAATTGAATTTTTTACAAAAGTATTTTTTGATAGAAAATTTTTTTTGACTAATTGGTAATAGGTCTCTCTATTTTTTATATTGAAGGAGAATAAAATAAAATTATAAATAAGAAGAACTTACAAGGCAATTAACCCTATTTTAAAATTTGGTGTCGTCACACTGTTAGGCGACACCCTTTCACTTTTTTTCAACAAACATTCAAAATAAAAAAATTGCATATCAAGTCCCTCAATATTTTATTTAATAAAAAAATTATCATAATTTTAAAGTGGTGCCGCTTATCTAAGAGGCATCGCTCCTACAAGTGTATCATTTTGATAAATAATTATTATTTTTTATCTTATTTATGTAAAAAACCCTAGATGCCCCATTCAATCAAATTTAGTTGATTTACTGTCATGTCTTCAACAAGAAATTGCATGTGACTTTTCCCCTATACGGTTTGCAAGATTTTCAACATCGTCGAGAAGCATGAAGCTGGAAGTACATAAAAACCGGGGCGGGATTGAGGACACGTATTAACCATGTGGGGGCTGCTGTCATACATAAATCGGTGACCAAAGGGTCCACTGATTATGTCGTTAGCAACTTTTTTTTTATCCATTCGATGAAAGCATGAGCTGTGAATCGGACACGTGGTAGCGTGAGGTTTATTTTTTCTTAGATGGAAGTGGCAGTAGCGTGAGTTGGAATGTGAAATTGGTCAATAAAAATTGGCACGTGGGAATACGTCGTACGTCTTCTCAATTCAAATCAATTCACCATGATCAATTTATCTAAAATTTTAGAATTTTAATTTTAAGCAAACTATATCTCATCTCACTAAATGGTAAATTTATATTTTAATTTAAAAATTATAATATAATCATTAAATTATTTAAAAAAAATTATAATTACTAAATTTACTATAACTTTATTGATAAAACCAACCAATCAATCTTTCTATTGAAAAATCTTTGAAAAAGAAATGTATTAATACAATGATGATAATGTGAAGTTGAGTGGTTCTAGTTCTTGCTTTTTGCCAATGGGATTTCTTGAACGTTACGCCAATCATAATTCAAATCAATGAATCTAAAAACTAGAAAAAGAAAAAGCAATCATGATTCAATGACTCAAAATTTGGATTGAGTGGTCCGATCAATTGAGTTGAGGTTTTAATGTATTATTGGTTGATCTAATAAAATATTCTTGAATTAGATTTTCAATTGACAGTCCAATTATGTTTTTACCTCTCCACAACATGATTTTTTTTTTTTTGATTAATTATTTAAAAAATATTTAAAATTTATATTTTATATATTAAAATATTAATAATAAATATAATAAATTATTTTTTATATTCTTATTAAAATATCATAATATTAATTAATTTGAACATTATTTAAATGTTTATTTATTATTTTAAACACATGTTCAAAATTGATATTTTCTTTCTCAAAAGCACTTTTTAACATCTATACAAACACTTAAATCTTAAATAAAGTTTTTCAAAAGTAATTTTCAAAATCACATGCTAAACTAGACCTTAGTCTTTAGGTTAGTCATTGCTCATCTTTTTCTTCCTCTCATTAATATTTTTCATTTTTTTTCCTCATTCACTCAATATGTTTTCTTTTTTTTTTTTTTTTTTTTTTTCAAATTATGATGGATAGATGACGGTATTTGTTATTGTTGAACCTCCATTAGCCATCAATGGTTTGTTTTGGAAAGTAAGTTGACCGGAGATATTCGAACGGTGGCTTTTCATCGATTTCTTAATTTGTTTCTGTTCTGAAAATATTTCGAAATAATAAATAATTTCACGAGCCAATTTAAACCCTTGCTATCTTATGTTTTATATTATTTTTTTGTTTATTTATTTTTTATGCACTAAAGCTTTCTAGGGGAAGTGGTATAGGAAGGCTTCTAAGATTTTGTTTAGCATTGCTTCTCAAAAGTACTTTTGAGATAAAAGTATTATTAAATAAAATATCTTTAAGTTTTTCAAAAATACTTTTGGGGCATAGAGAAAAATTTAATTTTTTTCAAAAGTAATTTTTGATTCAAAAGCATTTTTAAAAATTATTGCTAAATTAACCCTAAGTAATGTGAAACTGAATCCTTTATGAGGCCCAAAATCTTATGCCCATAGAAAAATAACCCAACAGCCTCTCCTTAATGCACACCCTCATGCTTGAAGGTTGATAAGAAATTTAAAAGAGTTTAGGTAAAATACTATACTTCAAAATCAGTTCTAATTAAAATACGAGATAAGCTAGAGTTCAACCATTTAATACCTGAACTCGATTTTGATTCAATCCGTTTTTAAATTTGCAATATTTTATGTTATTATCCTTATGTTGGTGTTTTGTCTCCCTTGTCTATCAATAAACTGCAAAGGAACCAAGCCTTAACAAATAAACTTGTGTTCATGTTCGCTTGTTTATTTTCAAGCTTGTTCGTGTTTATTAATAATTTCAAAATTTTTATTCGTGCCCCTTTTTTTAAAATTATGTGTGTTCATGTTCATTTAAACAATGTTCAAGAACAATAAACAAACAATTAATATATATAAATTTAGATACAAAACATAAATATTGATAACTATATTATAAATAAAAAACATACAAACCAAAATAATTTTATTGATATGTACTAATGGAACAATAAACATGCTTTAAACGAACTTGTTTATGAACATAA
This sequence comes from Kokia cookei, assembly GCA_039519145.1. Classification (NCBI taxonomy): domain Eukaryota; kingdom Viridiplantae; phylum Streptophyta; class Magnoliopsida; order Malvales; family Malvaceae; genus Kokia; species Kokia cookei. Next base: position 1,078,365 of record CM076909.1, on the reverse strand, counting down.
ATGAAATAAACAAGCTTTGTTCATGTTCAGTTTATTTAATAAACGAGCCTCCAAAACTTGTTCATGTTCGTTTTTTTAGAGCTATGTTTGGTTCACGGAGGGGTGCCTCAATTGGCTCAAGTGATACCATACTCTAAATATGTTGCTTGTACGTCTTAGGTTGGTGGTTCAAGTCTCCCCATATGCAAGTTAGGGCATCTACATAATTGTTATTACGCCTTACACTGACACCACAATCGTGAGTCTTGCAGTTCAGATCTTCGTAACTCCACCAACCGAGATACTCTCCTTTTATGAACTATACATGGCTCTCAACATTGTTGAGGTTCAACAAACAGGCTGATAGATGACAAATCAAAGATTTTTATCTTTCAACCCCTCAATAAATGTATTAACATTATACATAAGCCCAACCCAAATCTAACTAAACCCAACTCATGAATGTGAGGACCGCTATGGAATAAAACGGGCTGTCCACAGCTCCACCACCAAGGCCCCGTCTCCCCTCATTCTCTAATATTCCCTAATTAGGTGAAGATGACACGTAGGCTTACATATTTTTAAACAAGATCTGAAATATGAATCACACGCGCCTTATTCAACTTCATACAACTTGATTACTGAGCAGGACAATGCAACTCGTGACTGCTGTCACGAAATTCTGTAAAGAAAAGAACAAAAGCTTTCTTCTTTCTTTCATGCTTCACTTTCTTATTCGTCATCGAATCTGCCATCCCCTCTTTTTGTTTGGTCCCATTACCGTCTTATTATCTCATGCTTTTTCTCTTTTCACCACTTCATCACTAGCAAGCAACCAAGACCATAAACTTTATGGCTAAGTTTTGGTATTTGTTGTGCATGATCACATTCCTCGAGCTGTCAAGATTGGCTATTTCCCGGCCTGAACAAATTCCAACACCACCACTACCAGTGCTACCACTTCCAACATTTTCACAACTCAAATGGCAACAAAGAGAACTCATAATGTTCCTTCATTTCGGTGTCAACACATTCACAGACTCCGAATGGGGCACCGGCAAAGAAAACCCATCAATATTCAACCCCGTCGGTCTCGATACCAAACAATGGGTCACCGTAGCTGCCAAGGCAGGGATTTCTCTAATGATCCTTACCGCAAAACACCACGATGGCTTCTGCTTATGGCCTTCTAAATTCACCGACCACTCCGTTATATCGTCTCCTTGGAGAAACGGCCACGGCGACGTTGTACAAGAGTTCATCGACGCTGTCAAGACCCATGGCGGCGGTGGTATCGATGCTGGGTTATACCTTTCACCATGGGATCGTCATGATAAAAGATACGGACATGATTTGCAGTACAACGAGTATTACTTAGCTCAGTTACAAGAACTGCTTACTAAGTAAGATTCAAAAACCAGAACCCATTTTTTTATTATTTAAATTATATTGATCTTTCTATATATTCTGATCATTGAAACATTTTTGACATACATTTGGCAGATATGGGAGTGTGAAGGAGATATGGTTTGATGGAGCCAAGGGTAATAATGCTAAGAACATGTCTTACTACTTCTCTGATTGGTTTGCAATGGTGAGAGAGTTGCAGAGTTCGATCAACATATTTTCCGATGCCGGTCCCGATGTACGGTGGGTCGGGAACGAAAAAGGATTCGCCGGAAACACGAGCTGGTCTACCATAAATAGTACCTTGCTGTCGATCGGAAACGCAAGCATTGTCAAGTAATTTTCTAAACTTGGGAAAAAAATTATATATTATATAGATAAGAGTGATGGTAACGTGCAAGAAAATTAAGAAATTAATAAAAGGGTAAACTAGTCACAAAATTATTTGGTAAATTATTTTTTAGTCATTTAATTATGAAAACTTACAAAATAATCACTCAATTAATTAATTTTATCTTTTTTTGGAGACTAAGAGTTAAATTGATGTGATAACTTTTAAAATTAGCAACATAGCAACTTTAACTCTTTATATATTTTTGTAAATTTACTCTTGATTCTAAAAAAATTAACCCTCAACATTTATCTTTTGTGTAATTTAATTTATTTATTTATTTTTTACAGTTTTGCTTTTCTTTGTAATCTTTTTACCTAAAATGCAAAAAACAATTATCAATTAAATTTGAATGAAAATAAACCATATATGAAACACCAAAAAATTGAAGATAATAATTTTCATCTTTTCTCATTCTTTGAAATTTTTAAAATTTTATAAAATTAAATCTACAACTTAATGTATAGTATAGGATTAGTAGCAAAATTTACCCAAATAGATTTCTATTATTTAAATGAGGACTAAAATTTTACAATCCAAAAAGTACTTGGAGTATTCACCAAACTAATGTATAATAACTAAACCCACGAATTACATATAATAGAGGGACTAATCAGGAATATGGGTGTCAATTTTAATGTAGGTTGTGTGTATATAATACTCACTAACGAAAGACCCTTTCCTTTTTCTCTTATTCCAACCACTTCTGTAGCTTTTGTTGATTAATAATTATTACAAGAACATGTTAGTCAGACTTTCCACCTCTAATCAAACTTTAAGCTTAATTTAGTTTATTTGTGAATCTATTTTTAAAATGATTTGAATCTAATAGTTTTTATCCTTGTAACTTATTTGATTAACAGTTGTATCCCATTGTCTTGCACTACGTCATTAACATTAAATTTTAGTGCGTTCATCTCCGATTAGGGTAAAAAACAACGATGACGACCAAAAAAAAAAAAAACTAAACCGGAAGAAATAGCCTATCCGAAAGGACCCTAAATGGAACTTTCAAACCAAAAGGATCCGAAGATGGAAATCTGCAATTATTTTTATCCTCGCAATCTATTTGATTAGTGGCTGTATTCCATTAGCTGGCACTACTTTATCAACATTAAAAAATCCATCCGTGTGTGATTAAAAGTTCCCCCCACTAACCACCTACTCTTGTATTTCAACGATGCAAGCTATCTCAATATGGGAGATCCCAAAGGAACCAATTGGTTGCCGGCAGAGTGTGATGTTTCAATCCGAGAAGGATGGTTTTGGCACAAATCACAATCACCAAAGAAGTTAAGTCAACTCCTAGATATCTACTACAACTCGGTCGGTAGGAACTGCGTCATGCTGCTCAACGTACCGCCCAATTCAACCGGACTCATATCAGAACCCGATGTGCATAGGTTAAAAGAATTTCGAACCGCGATCGATACGATATTCTCCACCAATTTGGCTGAAAGGTGTAACGTTAGAGTCAGCAGTCAGAGAGGGCGAAAGGGCGGTGGGTTTGGTCCGGAGAATGTGTTGGACAATGATCATGTATGGACGTATTGGTCACCGAAGGAAAATAAAAAGGAGCATTGGATCGAAATAAAGGTACCCAATGCCGAGGAAGGAATGGAATTGAATGTGGTGAGGATTCAAGAGCCAATTGGACTAGGCCAGAGGATCATAAAGCATGAAATATATGTGGATGGTGAGAAAGTGGTGCAGGGGACCACGGTGGGATATAAAAGACTACATAGACTCGAAAAGGTACTTCATTGCAGGGCTGTGAGGATTGTTGTAAAGGAATCAAAGGGATTGCCTTTGATATCTTCAATTGGTTTGCATTTAGATCCTTATTGGAAACCCAAGAAGCAATTGGGTTTTTAACATTAATAAAGTTGTCTTTTTCATCGGAATAAAGAAATGGGTTAATTGTGCTTGAAGTTTTTGTATCTCTCGTGCATTTGGAAATTCAGTCTTTTTATTTTTATTTTTTAGAAATATGGTCTCCTAACTTTTTTTTAATTTAAAAAAGTCAATTTAATTTTTAATACGATTGAAATTCTAAATAACTCATATCCATTATAATATCGTTCTTTTAAAAGGGGAGTAAATTGAAATGATATTAATAATTAAATCTAAATTTTAAAATTATATTTTAAATCTCTTTTTTGAAATGATATGAAAGAGAGATTATATTTTAAATTTCATTGTAGATTCTGATCATGTGTTTTTTTTACACGATGTTTAAAAGTGTCTATAGTTCCTCCCAACTTATAAATAGGAAGATAAAACGTTTTAATGCACTCAAACCCGTATCTCCTCATATTAACAATAATATCCATATCGATCGAACTAACACTCAACAATATTAAATTGGATTTAATAATAATTGTTGTTGTGTAATTTTAATTGGGGGTTTTTAAAAAAAGTTTGCGATCTTCAAGGATGATGGGGATGTTGGTGGATTTGTCCATAAAAATGTCTTAAAATAACTTAAAAAATTAGAAATAATGAATCTGCTGTATAAAAATATTCTTTGTTTTTAAGAAATCTGAAAATATTCTGCATATCAAATGAAATTTATTATTTATTTTATAATAAACTGTGGGGGCCCATTTGAGCGTTTTGTTAATCTCAAAAAAATACGTGTCACAATGTAAAATTGGGTGTTGAAACTTTCACTTCAAAGGTTGACGTGCTTATCTAATAATCATGGATTTACTCATAGATTATTAAATCAATATGAAAGATATATGATTTAAAGAAAAAACTCCTAAGATTTTTAAGGTGTTTCATATTATAGCATTATAAATTTATAATTACTCTTATACTAGTTAATGAGATTCTGAAGTCCATAAAAACTTTGAGAATTTTAAGATTATGAACAAGTGTGAATTTTCTTTCAATTTTTTCCTTCGTTAATAAAATATTAATTATTTAATTTAATATTTATAAAAATTGATTTTTTTTATAATTTATTCTAATATCATTTTATTTCACAATCTATATAGCAATTCCAAGCAAAGAATTGTTATAGATTTTTTTTATACAATATCTCCTTTTACTTGTAATTTTACTTCACCTTTCAAATTACAAGAAAAATATGCTTAAATATATTTGAATCTATATCTTTTTGTTGTTATAATAACAACATAATATCAATTGAATTAAAATTCAATCGACATTATTATAAACTTTTTATAATTTACATTTGATCAAAACATTGTGTGAAAAATTATGTGAAATCAACTCTAATAAATATATTTTGTCAGAAGATTGATTATGTCAGAAGTTTATTATTATGAAAATTTAAACTTCATTTTAAATTTTAAAATATTACAGTGATATATTCAAAAAAAAAAATACAGTCGTATAACAAAATGTGCAAATATAAACCTTATAACATTTAATAATGATATTTTTGAATATTTGAATATTTAAGTTAAAATTTCATATTTTAATTCGTTGTTTGTTTATATTTTATTATATATATTAATTTGATTCTATTTTTTACGTTAAATTCTTAAAAGAATTGTAACATATATTTCGTCTGTTTATATTTCCAGAAGTATTGATTTTTTTCCTTATGGTTTGTAGGCAAAGAATACACATATTTAGATGCGAATTTGTTACATCTTCACCAACACGGGGACTTTTAAAAACAAAACCCCTTTGAGGAACACTGAATAATCAGATAAATAAAAAAATCCGTAGGCTCATTAAGAACATTTTCTTCATCTTCAGAAATAATTTTGCTTACAAAAAGCTTAAGCAAGCTATTTCCCTTTAATTTGATGACTGAAATCAAACCACAGATATATATGTATATGTATATATAGGGAGCTCACCATTTCTTGGTATTGTAGCGGCCTCGCCCACCACCCGAAAACCGATCGTTTCCTCTATCAGAAAATCCACCTCGGCCACCTCTGCCGCCAGAGATCCTACCACCACCACCACCACAACCACCACCACTTCCGCTTCTATCACCTCTTCCACCACCACCACCACCACCACCACCACCACCACCACCACCACCACCACCACCGAATCTCCCTCTTGACTGGTCTCTTTCTTGTAAACGTGGCAATTTTTTCTTCAACGTCTCTAATCTAACATTATTTGCATTTTCAGCACCTGAAACCAGAAGGCAAACGTGTAATACCTAGACTACCTAGACAGTAAAGTGTTGTCTACTAACCATGAGCGATGAATACCCACAATGCCTTACAGGCCATAGGTCCAACCTCATTAAGCACAAGTATGAGTTCTCTTTCTAATTTAGCATTACTTGAGAAATGCTTTGCATAAAAATATGTTTTGGAAAAGTGATTTTGTAAAATAATTTTAAAAATTTTTGTTTCAAATTTAAATGTTTAATATAACTGTTAAAGAGTACTTTTGAGAAATAAAATATTCATTTTAAACATGAATTATAAAGTAATAAATAAACATTTAAATAATGTTCAAATTAGTTAATATTATGATATTTTAATAAGAATATAAAAATAATTTATTATATTTTATTATTAATATTTTAATATATAGAACATAAATTTTAAATATTTGTAAGCAATTAATCAAAAAAAAGAAAGTATTACGTGTTGGAGGGTTAAAAACGTAATTAAATTATCAAAAATATTTTTGAGATGAAAATTTCTTCATCTAAAAAAAATGCTTTGGAAAAATAAAAAATTTCGTTCAAAAGTTACTTGTTTAATATTACTTTTGATTCAAGTATATTTTTTATGTCAAAAATACTTAAAAAAAAGTACTATTAAACAAAACCTTGTGCTAGTGGGTGATTATGTGCAACGCGCACCGCACTCTTGTTTTGTAAATCTATTGCCTCTTTAGGCATTCAAGATCTCAACGGAGTTGAGAAGTAAAATTCTCGAACATGTTGGGATCTACTGACTCTAAGACAGATGACATGTTGTAGATTTCTCCGAAAAGATTCAGAAATCCTAACAACTAACCGGTAAATAAAGGAAACCTAAAATGAAAAAAGAACTTGAACCAACATCAATCACATAACTTGAGAGAAACATGTACACATTTTTATATCTTGAAATAAATGCGCAGGGCAGGCAACAACAAAGAAGAAGCATATCATAAAATCACAAATTCAATCATGAAAAGAAAAAATACCAGCCAGAAATGTTCCGACATCATCTTCTGCAACATCAAATACTGCACCCATTCCATCAGCAGTAAGGGTCAGTCCCTGCACTGACTGGACCTTTTCCTCAGGCAAGAATCTTTTCAACACACCAAAAACAAATCTAAACATCAAAAAAGAAAAAAAAATGAATCAAATTAGGAGAGTTCAGCAACAAAAAAGAAAAAAAAAGACGTGCGTGAAGAATTTCATCAATTACAAAAATACACAACTGAAAAAGGTTTCATGAACTTACGAAAGTGTGTAGATAGGTTTTCTAGCTTCAAGAAGTAATGTAACATGGTTCTCCATAGATGTTAGAAGGGATCTAGTCTTTATTTCAGAATAACCCTGAAAAAACCATGCAATGGTTAGGTCCTTCAACCAAATTGGAAAGTAAACCAGAGTTAAATTATCTCTTAAATAATGCAAACACTAGAAAATATGATTTCATAACATGAAGAGAATCAAAAGGTCCGGTATGGACGAGGAAGAGAACTCACTGCAGCCTTGGCTAGTGCTTTGGCAAGTAGATCTTCTGCTGATAAACCAGAAGTCTCTAATAGCTCCTGAGCAATGGACTTGAAGGCAGGAATTACACTGTAATCTCATGTAGGGTAAGATTTGAATTGACAAATTACAAAGAAGAGATAAAATAACATCATTAGCTAGTGTATACCTGTTAGAGACTTCGGCGATTATTTTGGCCGCTTCTACACCAGCAGATTTAGCTACATCAACTGGCTGAGGAGCAGATATGTGCTCAAATTTCACACCAGATTCTCTTTCTATCTTAGATATGCTTGACCTTTTAGGATCATAAAGCATGACAGCAACTCCAGTATTGCCTGAAATTTTAGTTACTTTCTCACTATCATTTCAAATAATAACAAAAAGTATAAATAAATAGGTACAAAAACCTCTCTTAGTCCCTCTCAATTTCGAAATTGAGTAAATTGACTCCTCTGAAAAGAAATCAAAGTAATTTAATCCCTGTCAATTTCGAAAGTGAGCAATTAAAGACAATTAACCAGAAGGTTAATATTTTTCATCAATCGTACATGATTTTGATTGGAATAATAATAAATTTAGCCTTCAAAATTTATACATTCTGTCAATTTGATCCTAATTTAAAAATTTTATCCCGCATCATTTGCGTAAATGTGTAAATGTTGAGGTTGAATTTGTTGAATTTATTAGAATTAAGGTCAAAATGACAAAATATGTAAACACCAAAGCTAAATTTGTTACTATACCAATAAAAAATATGTACAATTGATGGAAGACATTAACTCCATGCTTAATTGTCTTTAGTTGCTCACTTTCGAAATTGATAGGAAAATATGTACAATTGATGGAAGACATTAACTCCATGCTTAATTGTCCTTAGTTGCTCACTTTCGAAATTGATAGGGATTAAATTGCTTTGATTTTTTTGAGAGGGACCAATTTGTTCAAATTAAAAACTAGGAGACACTGGAGAGGTCTTTTTACCAAATAAATAAAAATATGAGCAGAGTTATAAATTATAATGCACCTGCTCTCCCTGTTCGTCCAGACCGATGAATATATGCTTCTACATCACGCGGTGGCTCACACTGAAACAGAATTTAATGCTATATAAACATAAAGGAATTGATAACACATTACAAGCTTTTGTAAAACATGTGTATCCAAATATACCTGGATAATTAACTGCACATCATTGATATCTAATCCCCTTGCGGCCACATTTGTAGCCACTAATGTCATGAACTTGCCTGACCGAAACCCATTTAGGGTGACCTGCAAGCATATATAAATGAGAATGGTAAAACAACAGAATTCATTTTGCTTTAAGGAAAGCATGAAAAATGATATATTCTACATAACACTTCACCTCACGTTGCGCTTGCTGTATGTCCCCATGCAAAGCTCGGGATCCAGGCAATAAGCCAGCCAGCTCCGAAGCAGAATCTTTTGTCTCAGTGAAAATAATAGTACGTCCACTGCTGAATTATAGCCAAATCATCAACCGGAATCTAAATTTTCAATATAAATTATTTTAAAACTACAAACTGACCTGCTATAACAACGAATAATATCTGGGATCAACTGTGATCTTGCAGACTTAGAACAGGGTAAGACAATATGCTTAACACTGGTACTAGCCTTCATCTTCTCTTTACCAACAAGATCAACAGTCTTCTTACTTGTTTTAAGAAATCTTGCTGCAATCTGGCGATGAAAAAGAATAAAATTCACTATAAAAAATGAAGAGGGGAATCCAAGTTAACATTTTTATTTAGGATAATAAAATACTACAACGCATGAACAGTTAAGAAACATACACCCTTCACCCAGTCTGGCAAGGTGGCACTAAAAAGAAGTGTCTGAACCTTACTTGCATCCTTTACCTTGCCTGGAAAATTAAATCATTACCATAAGTAGATGACAGTACATTGATCCACACTGGGATAAGTGGTATCAATAATTGGAATAAAGGTACAAGCCTGTGAAAGAAGTAAAACATCATTCACTAAAATGCATACCTAATATAAGTTCAACGTCATCAACAAATCCCATTCTCAGCATTTCATCCGCCTCATCAAGAACTCGAAATTTCAATGAACCTAAGTGAATATTCCCCCTCTCTATGTGATCCTGCAACATTTGCACTAGGACATTTAACATCCTCAAATAGTAAAAATATTTCAATAAAATAGATATAAGATTTAATGACATCTCTAAACTAACAAAACCTCTTGAACACGTTACCTTTATGCGGCCGGGTGTCCCGATAACTATATCAACTCCTTTCTTCATTTTCATCTCTTGGGTATGGTAGGGAGCTCCTCCATATAAACAACATGATGTCAACCCCACCACCTCGCCATAAACTTCGAAGTCCTCGAAAACCTATAAACGATGGGGCTAGTTTAACATAAACTTCACAAACAAAAAGGCACCATTGAAGAATTAGATTAGTAGCACTGTACCTGTTTAGCCAGTTCCCTAGTTGGTAAAAGTACCAGAACACTTGGTGCCCTGCCATATCCATTCTTCCTTACTGCTTTTACAGTCCCGTTGGTTAAAGACTCCAATATTGGCAACACAAAGGCCAGTGTCTTACCCTGCACAATAGCAAACAACCATAAACCAGGCCAACAAAGCTTAACAGCCATAGTGCATCAATCACAGTTAAACATTAAAAGTAAGCAAATAGAGAACACAATTTAAACCATACATTTCATATGATATTTCTCTAACAAAAGGTTCCTTCATAATTCAAATCAATAGATCAAATAAGTACATGAATTTTTCAAAAAACGAAGATTAATACCTGACCGGTACGAGCACGGCCAACCAAATCAGTGCCATCAAGAATAACATCAAAAGTCAAGGCCTGAATAGGAAACAAAGATTCAATCCCCTTCGATTTAAGTTTCTTCCTAACTGCTTCCGAGATCCGAAACCTCGAAACCGAATTCGGATCCTCACTTTTACCTTCATCCTCGTCATCGTCATTGTCATCCTTCTCCAATTTCGCTTTGTTTTTCTTCTTCTTCTTCTTCTCTTTCACTTTCACTTTTACCTTCACCTTCACATCTACCGGCTCGACAATCTCCGAGCTCGTCTCGCTCCTTTCGTCCTCTTCTAACTGAAGCTCCGATGCCTTCCGTTTCTTCTTACTCTTCTTTGCCTCCAAATCGTTTTCATCTTCTTTAACCTTCGGATCCTTCAGTTTCTTCACTTTCTTATCGGTTTCTGGATTTTTTAAAGCGAGTTTCTTCTTCATTTTTTTATCTTCTTTTTTGTGTTTATGATCGGATAAAGCTAATGAAGGCATTTCGGGTTTTAGATTGTTAACAACTGAAAATAAAAAAAATGAGAAAAAGAGAATGAAGATCTGCGTAGAAAACAAAAAAAATGCGAGAATGTCTCAGCGAAGGGAGTTTCTTTCTCTTACTGCAATAGTTTATGTGGCAGGTAAGCGCGGGAAGGAAACCGGAAGAGCAAATAACAATATTAATGCGGTGGATTGGATTTGGACCGTTGGATTTTGAGACTCTGCAGTTTTGGATGTTCGCCGTTAGATCTGGATTGTTAGTTTTGACCACCTTTAGTAGAATATGCTTTTTCTGTTAGTCTAGTGTAAATATTTACGTAATCATATACATTTCAAAGGATAAAGGCCACGTCGTCACAAAAAAGCCATGTCATCTCTCTCGTTAAGAAATTAATAGAAAAGGTTAATACTTCAACTGAAATTTTTTATAATTGAAATATATTAACAATAAGGCGATCATTTGTACACTTTACCTATATATTATCATTTGTATAATTTGAACTGTTTCATTTTATTATTTTATACTACTATTATTTATTATTCATTTTGAAATTGTCACATAATAATTCTTCTATCATATAAGATTTTTATTAAATCTAAATTTAATATATTTTTTTGATAAATTACAATAAGAAGGTAAAATCTTAACAACAACATAACTCAAATCCAGACCATACCTGAGATAATAAACACTCTTAACCATCAGACTAACACACCGAATTCAACCCAAACTCAATATTAATTCTTAATTCATGGAAAAAGATATTTTTAACAAAAAATTAAATAAAAATCAAATGTTAATTATGCTGAGGTGGTGAATGCGATGATGTAAATGAAATACTTGTACTATAAGTTTATTCAAATCCAACTTTTAAAAAGATTAAATTTGATTCAATCGTTATTGAATTTTTAACTCCAAACGTGCAAAACTCACACAAATTGAATAAATAATTAAGTAAACTTTTTTTTAATTTGGCCAAAATACACTCTTTATTTTTAATTGGTATTGAAAATTTAATTTTACTCGGATCATTCTTGAATTGCACTCGAAAATTTGAACCAAATTCGCACCTAAGGGGTCAAAATTGAATAAAAAAATTTTGAAAAACCAAAATGCATTTTTACTATTATACTAACTTGTGATTTCCTAAAAACTAAAGGATCTATAGAAGCAATTTTCCAATTTGAGGCCAAAGTTATTGCCTGCCTCTCCCTCCACTGTCCACCCCTGCTATTCGCACCCGTATATAGGTTCTGCAACGTCACTGTAAAGTGATAAAAACCTTGATTTCAAGTCCTTAGTTGACACAATCCCGAATTTGATCCGTAAAAAATTATGACACCTTCCATTTTCTCGAAAAAGAAAATATATTGATTCTACAATATTCAAAATATGCACGGAGAATTTACTCTAAAGCTCTCGTTACAATCGTGTGAGGTGATAAAAGCCTTGATTTTAAGTCTTCAATTGACATCAATCACGAGTTTGATCCCTATATATAAAGGTTCTACAACATTCAAAATATGCATGGAGAATGTACTCTAAAGCTCTCGTTACGACTGAATCACGGTGAAGAGATAAAAGGGCACATTTTCTAGTATTCAGTTGACCTCAATCCCGAGTTTGATCCATATATAGGTAGATAAGTTGATAGATACTAAAACGTTCAAAATATGCATTGAGAACGGACTCTAAAGCCACATGGCTTCTATGCAAACTAAGTTGAATACTAGACTCTCTAAAATGCTCCTTCACAACAAGTTGGGGACACCCATTACAACAAAGAGAAGATGTACATCCTACAGAAATCGCAATGAAACATAAAGATATGCAGTTCAACTACCGATATGCAATGGTCTAGAATTCGAAACAGGCATTAATTACAGTTCAAGTAGCTAGAACCGAGAGAATAACAATGTCGATGCCAGCATGTACTTCATAGTTCATATCGCATTCTACAAATCTTTATGGATATAGGTATAAGGGATACTTTGACAAGCCATGGTTATACGAGTGCGTAGAGTACAAAACAAAGAATAACAAATAAGAATGATGTCTGGCCAACCCATCGATGCGAAGAAAAAGCGCTATTGCAATAATTAAATCCATACCAAGTGTCACCTGGAATGAAGGTATTGTAGTAAAATGTAACAGCCCTTGAATTATCGCCATAAATCTTCACTGTCTCCGGCTTCCAACCATCTGGTCCGGTTCTGTAGAGATAAACATAGCAGATCTGATATGCACATGGTCCTTCAATCTCAAAAGTATCTGAAGAACATCGTTCAAATGCCCTAGACGCCGGATCATCCAACCTCGGCGCATATATCTGATTATCAAAGAATAAAATCAATATCCTTTAGCCAACATGTTTTCCCTTACAATAGATCAACCTTGAGCCATAGAAAAATTCACCCAGAAAAACAGATTATGAAATTTGATACACAAAGTTTTCCCCCTTCTTTTCATCGAAATTTGCAAATTTCGATTTGGCCGAAAGGGAGTTGCAAATCATCTTAAAACATAGACTAAGCAGCCATCATCATCACAAGAAGCTAATATCTAGTTCAGTAGGGGCAAATTTCAAGGAAATTTATCATCTTTAATCCACTTGAAGTAATCCCTCAGGGTTTTACCATTAAATATAACATTTGATACCTAAGTTTAACTCTGATGTTCAACTTGATATCCAGATCAAACGGACAACGTGACTCAATAAATGTTTGATATGTGTGCTATAGTAAAAAAGAAAAAGTTTATGCGATAAATTAAACATTAAAACAAAACTCGGATACAGGCAAAAAAAAAACTCAAGTATCATATTAAAAAATTGTACCGAAGTGAACATGAAGCAAAAGACTCAAATACCAAATTAAACATCGAAGCCAAATTCAAGTATCAAACCCTAGTTTTATAGTTCCAAAAGTTAATCAAACTCTAATTTCTCTCCTCAAGTAATTAAACTCTAACCCTATAATTGTAATAACTAAAATTTCCTATGGAGTTGAAACTAAACCCAGAAAAAGGGGTGGGGGGGGGGGGCGGAAAGCATCTTAATTCACAGTAACATTGAAAACCACTAGCTGTCAATTAACAGATTATTCTTAACCAATAAGAAACCATGGTAATGAAAAAATCAAATCGGGGAAAACGGAAAAAAATTCGAACCTGATTACCATAGGCATCACCGAAAGCAATACTGATTTGATCTCGAGTGTAACTAGTTGATGAACAGCTCGTTGTAAAAACCACAGAGTAAGAACAGCTCCCTAAATTCTATTCCCAATTTTTTTGTAGTTGCAATAAAAAATTGGGAAAATTATTTTGATTCATAAGAATTTAAAACACGCATAAATTACGAGAATTTCATTGACAAGTAAAGGTACCTGTATATAACTGACATTGAAGGACTCAAAAGCTTGAGGCTTTTCTCTGATCGGTTTAGCTTCACAATGGATGAATATGAAGCCAAAATAGATTAAAACAATGGATGCTTTACTCATTTTCATTGAAAAATAAAACCCACTTTTTTTTCCTGCACAAAAGGAATAAGAAAGGTTGATGATGATCACCAAAAATACCCAGCACATTTATGAGGGTAAAAACAATGGAAAGGTTAAAGCGCACTGTACACTTGTCAGCTTATTATTAAATTTGAATAAATTGTTATTGATAAATAATAATAAATCAATTCACAAAGAGAAGGATAGCGCTGGGTGAGGGTAAATATGTACTTTAATTTACATGATCCTTGCAATACTTTCTTTGAAGTTGAAAATTGGGGATTTGCTTCCCTTTGTGGTGTCTATACTTAAATCCATCCAATAGAATTTTTTTTTTTTTTTATTATATTTCTATTTCGTAATTACGCATCAACATATTAATTGTTCATATGAAATCAATACATGGATAACACATGATATTTTACAAATGATCAAAGATAATTTTTTAAAAATTTACAAATATAAGGATATAAATATGTATATTTTCTCTTCTCTGAGTATTATCTATTCTCTCTTGTCTAGCTCTTCAATCCTCTTCGTTAACCCATCTACTAATCATCTTAGTATCTTACAGTTAAGATCATTTGAATCAAATAAGATTGATCAGTTGAACCAATTGAATTGAAAATCGATCGTAGTATTAATTCTAATAAGGACATTGAATCAATCGATCTGAGAATCGATATGAACGAATTGAATTGGTTTTTTTATAAAAAATTTAATAATTTATTTAATTGAATTTGAATGTTGAATTAAACCGACGAATTAATAATTTGATTTAGGGTTTTGTTTTCATATATGCATGGTATACACATTGATTGGCAATTATTTAGCGAAATAAATGCATTTCTATAATATCAGGCTTGTAGGTATCGGCTTAGAAATTGAATCTTTCAAGCTTCAACTTTAAACCCCACACTATAAAAATACGTTTAATTTATTACATAATTAACAATTATGTTTATTTTGTTCAATATTTTGGTAAAAGGTCCATGTTTCAATTTTGAATTTGAGTTGCTTTAAATTTTCGTAAAAAAAATTTAAATGTCAATTTTGAAAGTGAATAATTAAAAATTATAATAATAAATTTTAATTTTTCGTAAAAAACATTCAATATCTTTCGTTAATTGTACATAATTTTAATTAATATAATAATAAATTTAATCTTCGTTGTGTACTTTATATATTTTATCATTTTAACCTTAACTCTAAAAAATCAATAAATTTTACATCAATACTTACATAAATATTACGAAATAAATTGTTCACATATGATCAAATTCACAAAATACATAAATTTTAAAAATTAAATTACTTTAAACTTTTTTAAAAAGAATCAATCTATCTAATTTTAGAATTGAATTTCCCCAGTTATTTTCTAAATTTCATATATGGAATAACCAAAACTTTATTTTATATGCAAAATTTAGATCTAATGTACCATTATGTGGAGAGAAACCTAATAAAAGCATTTGAATGGGTCAGTCTCAGCTCAGGTCACTGTATCTTGGTGCAAAAAATTCCCATTCCATTATTTAACTGTAGCTGTCTATTTCATCTTTATTTGATAAAATTTTATCAACATTATTTTATATAGGAAAAATTTATTTTAGTCATTTTTTTTTTCTTTTAGTATTTGAATTTATATTGTTTATTAAATCATTCAAGATGAATAAAAAAAAATAAAGTTTGTTAATTTTATTTTTTCAAAATTTCAAAAAATATTAAAAATATTTTAATAAATTTTAACTTTTAAAAATAATTTCACATGTATACTAGTGAGCAAAGTTAGAAAACATTAATTCTTTATTTATTCTGACATGATTTAATAAACAATACATGTTTAAGGATTAAAAAATCAAAAAATTAAAAAAAAAATATTTTTTATTAAAGTTGGAGAACCAAATAAATTATTATTCATTCTAAAGAATAAATATCTCATAACTTTTTTTAGATTAAGTAAATAAAATATAATAATAATAATGTAGTGAGATTTGTTTTTGGGGGTTAATTTAGGATATATCATTGCTTACCCTGGTCCCTACCAATAAAAAAGGAAGTTGTTCAAAGAGAATGATTCCTCCACTTGTTTAATGTTATCTTTTCCTTTTGGATGGGTGTGTAACAAGTTCAATGTATTTACTGAAGTAGAAAAGTACATGTAATTCTGTTGTTTTCACCCCCTTATCCAAAGGCCTTCAACAAATTTTTACTGCTGCCAGATGAAAATAAAAAGTAACCAAAGGTTGAGTTTCATTTATTATTTTAAAGCATTTCTTTTTTAATGAGAAGCTAAGGTCATCCCAACCAAACACCATTTTTTTTAACTTTTATTTTTACTCTCAAAAAATGCTTTTAGAAACCACTTTCACTTTGGATATAAAATAGTTTTAAAATTTATGATCAAATATTTATTTTTAATAGATTTACAAAATGTAAAGAAATAGATTGGTAAAAAAAAAGTAAATTTGTATCCTCAAATAACATCGAGCTCCATATAAGGGGAATAATTTTCAGTTAAAATCGAGAAGATCGATTCAATCAATTTAGTCAAATTTTAATTTGGGCAGTTTTTGAGATTTTCTTTCGTTATGAATTCAATTTTGTTGATTATTTGAAATCTAAACTTAGATTCCATAAATGTGCAATAATGCAATACTAACTTAATAACTACATCCGTTGATTGATTCTAAGTGTGATTGACATGAAATTGCGATTAATGTAAAGGGATGTGGATTTTACACATTATATCAAAAAAAACATATATGATCACAATCTATAATTAAAATTATTAAAAAAAAAAAACTATTATCTATATCCACTTTGGATTATATATATATATATATAATTAAGAGAGAAAATGAAATTGCTTCTCACATCTACAAAATAATGTTCTTGACACTTAAGATAAGAAATTATCAACAACTATATAACATTGTTACCTAAACTTAAATCCCGTAACATCGAAACAATATTACATAATCACTTAAAATTTTAAAATTTTGGCAATAACATAGTAATGAGATTAAATTGGAAAAAAAAATGAGATGACAAAATTTATATTAACAGAAGAGAGTGGCTGAATACATGTAACAATCTAATGTGAAGATCCAGGTGACTACAACAAATAAATATATATTATGACTTATTTGGGTTATGTCATATTATTTTATTTCTGTATTATCTCTAAAATTCCAAATCCAATCATAAGCCAAATTGGGAAAAACAATACCTTTCTTCCAAAATCAACTACTTGGCTTATGGCCTTTCATTGTTGCCACTGAAACTGCAGACAAATTATGTCATCTGCACAAATACACACACAGCCCCTGAAACCCAATCCACCATTTCTTTCAAGGAAAATAACATATGTTGGAAGAAATTCTCTTACCTGCTCTGCAACTCTGATACATTATCTTCCCCAACGAAAACTTTATATCTGTGTAATATATAATTACTTTACAAATAACCATATACTATGTTATATATTATTAGTATATAGGAAAATACAGATACAATCATGTCTTCCCCTGCTCTGTTCTTCAAAAAATGAAAAAGAAAAAGAAAGAATCTACGTACGTATGTATATAATCATTTCCATTTGAATCCAGGCTGCACTTGTTCTTTAATTCTCTTCAAAACTCCATCAATGGCGACATCGAATGCATCCTTTATATTGTTTAAACCCTTTTCGGGTTTTGCATAAACTAATTTGGGAATGTATTGAATCACTTTCTCCCTCATTTGGTTTATTTCTTGTTTGCTGTAACTTTGAAGAACGGTTTTAATGGAGGAGGTACCGTTTTTGACTAAGTCACGGTGGATGAAAACAGAGTAAGATTTGGGGTCATTGGGTAAGAACCATTGGTATTGAAGGTAAGCTGTTCGATGCCAGAAAAAGACTGGGATCGAACCGGCGATCATACAGTCGAAGACGGACCGGCGGGTGAAGCTGTCGCCTCTGGGTTGGAGACAAAAATCGGAATCTAAAAATGTCTGGAGGATGACGGAGGTGCCATTGGAACAACGGCTGTCGGTGCAATCCACGGCTTTGCATGAACCCGAAGCGTTGTTGCAATGGCTGAGGAGTACGCCTCTGAAATCGTTCTTGATGGCGGCGCGGGGAGCTCCGGCGAAGCAAAAGAGGCTTTTGCGGCGGCGGTTACGGACGAAGTTTTGCCATTGGACGATATCGGAGTCGGATCTTGGGTGGAATCCGGTTGGGTAAGGGACGCCGACGTCAAAATAGTCCCAAGGGTTCCGTTCAATTAAAAGCCGTGTGATGTTCCTTAAACCCGGCATGTAAATACAGCTGGAACCCCAATCTTCGTTTTTAGACCGCCGGAAATCCCACGTGATACGACCCATCGTCATGAAATGATCCCAGCCGTCGGAACGGTTCCAGTACGGTTGATCCTTTAGCCATTCCAACATCAACTCGCAGTACCGATCACGATCTTTCGAACTATACCCAAGCCACAAGTATTTTCCGACAGCAAGTCCGGCATAAAACGGGATGTAAAACGCCGTCGCGGAATCCGGTTCCATCGTCCGGCACTCGTGGCTCAAGACACGGTTGTGGTAAATAACTTCCATGGCGAACTGGTCAGTCCAGTACCAAGCTGGAACCAAACCCTCCGGTACGACGCCGGATAATCCGGCGGCTTCCCTACCGAACCCACCGTTTGACAAAGCCTCACAACGCGAGTGCCATGGGTCTAAATCTGCACAGTTATCCAACAACTCCCTGTTGAAAACAGCTGGCAAGTCGTAAACAAATATCCGACCCGACGAACACCGGTCGGGTGGAGAAGAAACGGTGGAGGAAATCGAAATGTCGACGGATTTTAAACGGTGTGTCGAAAAGTTAGCCGGATTTTGAACGGGTTTATGATCGTAAGACAAGGGAGAAGGAAAATGGGTACGGCGGTGGGAAAGAGGGAGGCCACGAGCCATAAGGAGGATGATTATTTGTAACGACACGATGATGAGAAGAAGCCATAAACAGTTACTGTTGGGGAAAACGAATGAACTTTGTGACCGGAAAGATCTCGACGAGTTTTTGCGTTCGATTGAGTTCAATTCAGGTGTGGTTGTGGCTTTCGACGGAGAAGAAGGCGGTTTTGGGGAGTGTATCGGAAGCATGAAGATCACTTATCGGAGCAGCCGTTTTGGGAAATTTCCGGCGGAGGTAAGTGAGCTGAGTAGCGGGATTTGCGGCGGCGATGGCGGTTGTGAAAGTTGCTAAATGAAGTCTCCACAGTCGAGACCTTGGTGGAAGTTCGTATTTGTTTTTGTATAGGCAGTAGCCACAATGTTAAAGGCACGTGGCTTGGGTTACTCGCTGTGGGGGTAACCGACAATGTCGGATGCTTTCACTGATTTACATAAACCGTTTAATTATTAGGGTAAATTCATAATGGGTTAATATAGTATTTTGTACTTTAGAATATTTAATTTGATATCGAAATTTTTTAATCAAGTAATTAAATAAATGTTACAAAATAATATATGTACCTAGTTTGAAAAAAAATTAATTATTAAATTAAATATTAAAATTGAGCTAAAAATTTTAGTTAGGATAAAAAAAATTTAAATATCAAAATAAAAATATTAATGTATTGATGTAAACATTAAAATCAAAATCGAATATCAATTTGAAAAAAAAAAAAAAACTATCAAATAATGTATTGATACATTTATTATTTGATTTATAATTTGTAAATAAGATAAATTCATAAACGAATTAAAATTGTACATTTAAATTAAAATTATGTTATGAATGAAACCTTAACACTATTGACAAAAATTGAAATCTAAAATTTGAAAATTCGGATTTGAATCCTATCATTTGTAATTACGATGACTTGTGAGTATTTTTCCTAGAGGTGCATATGCCAATTGTCGGTGGTTCAATTTTAACAGCACCATGCCCCACTATTCTCTCTTCATTTCCTTTTTTTTTTTACCCCTCCTGATTAAGCTAAAACCATTTGATAATACAATTTCTAATTAAGCATAAAGTTGTTGAACAAAAAGTTTTAAGCATCAAGTTAATTTCTAATTGTAATATTTGTTTGATTTTTTTTGGGAGTATAAATATAATTATATTGATTAACAATAATAAAATATATTACAATAAAAATATTACAAATTAGAATTAAACATTATAAAACATAAATTGAACATAATTTACTTAATACTATAATAATTCTAAACAAGATCCACATGTGGCTGAGGATATAAATGAGATATTGATGCTCGTGAGCTACTCGAGTTCAATAAAAAATTTGAACTTGATTTGATAATTATGGAGTCAAACTTGAGTTATCGATCGAGTCAAATTTTAGCTTAATGACACTTGACTTGAACGAGCAACAAGACTTGTCGAGCTTTTCATATGTTTATATTATGAAATTATGTCATTACCCTTATCTATATTACTAACACAAAATTTAATTATCAAATCGAGATTGAGCTTGAATATAAAAGTTGATAAACAAATTTAATCGAGATCAAGCTCAAGTAACTTGACTATTTATTATCATTTTTTAGATGTTTATTTATTTGTATACATTCTTTTAAATAATTACATAATTATCAGGTTTCTCTTTGTCAAAATAATAAATCCAGTCGTGGAGTCAAAAAAAATTTTATAGGTAGTGAAATTAAATTGTATATTTTTACGATAGTAATAATACAATTTCATCAATTTAATAAATTACATATTTATAAATTTTAAAGGGTTAAATCAAAATTTTATTATTTTTTAAAGTTAAAATATAATTTTATTATTATTAATTTAAATTTTTATAATTTATAAAAAACCTAAATTAAAAATTTACTATTTTAAGAATACAATATATACTAAGTTTCTACTTCCTCCGCGACTGAAAGAATCACTTTTTAATCAATTACAAGTTTTTTCTATTAATTGACTATCAAAACTAATCAACCATTTTAGAGGATTATTATTTTCACAAGTTGATGAATATAAAAAGTTGACCAATTTAAAGCAATTTATTTTAAGGAACAATCTTAATTTTTTTACAATTTGCATTAAAATATTGCAAAATAATTAAAATTTATAAAAGAAATTTGTTTTAAGAAGAATAAATTTCAATTTTTTAAAAATCAAAGACATTGATGAGTTTTGTTTAAATATATTGATCAGATAATAAGTTATCCGTAAATATAGTTCAAAATTTTTATTAGATATTAATTCCACAAAATCTTCTTCGTATTTTATATTAAAATTAATTTTCTTTTATAAAATTAGTTTAGCTTGCGCTCATCATATACATGAAAAGAAAATTTTAAACAACAAAAAGGGATATAAATTATATATATATTAATAAAATATTATATATGAATTTTAATTTTATATAATTTTATAAAAGAAATATTGATTTTATTCAATCACTGTAAAATCATTTTATGTTTGCATATGCGTATTTAAGAATTAAAAATCAAATTATTACAACATAATAAAATTAAAAATAAATACAACTCAAACTAAAATTAATAAACTAACGTAATTAAATTAAACTCACACTTAATAAAAAACATATAATAATACTTTGAAACCCACTTATAAAATTACAAATAGTAAATCTAGAATCTCAATTTTTTAAATTTAAAGTCTTTGTCTTTAGCATCTAAGCCAAAACCTCTTTAACAATGTAACGACCAACCATTCTTATATATATTTCCGGCACTGATTTAGAATAATTTTTAGGAGAGAAGTCAATGGATCAAAAGAGTTGACTCATGACGCAAGCTACGCCACGTGGCAGGCAGTGGCTCTAATGAAATAGACACGTGTTAGGTTCAATCGTTTACTACACGACAAAACCAAAAGGCCTTGAAATTATTTATTTTATTTTATGATATCTCAATTTTTTTAAACTCGATCATTTTATTACATGATAATAGATTAAAATATGCTTTAAATTATTTTTATTTATTTTCAATAATTTATTATTTTAGATTTTTATTAGTATCATATTTTTAAAATAATAATTATTTAATAGTCATATTACAAAAAAAATGTTATAATCAACTTGTATTTTACCGAAAAAGTTTAATCATTTCAATATCAATTTGCATTTTTAAATTTTCATTGTTAATAAAATCAGAGGCAATCATAATAAAATTATAATTTTTATTTATTTTGAGATAATTTAACAAATAATATAAATATAAAAATAAAATTAACTTTTTTAGAACAAAATTGAGACCTTATTGCAAAAGCGAAGAATTGGCATTGGAATTTGATCTACCGACAAAAGTGAGACACGAGACGGCATATGGACGGTGGAAGAAATTTCCAATATCAAAATATTTTCTTTAGAAGTTTTATAGCCCAAGAAAATTGTTTTGCATAAATTATAGTATCAAATTTTAAAATTTTAACTAGTGCAAAACCGAGTTTGAAATTATTCTCGAGATTCTTTTAGATGAGCGTTTATATTTATTACGGTGTGTTTAAGTTTTTTTTTTCTCTTGTTATAATATTTAATTTCATTATTATCGTTGTTTTTAGACCAATTGTAGATAAACACAATGTTTATCCAAATAACGCATTGATATTATCAATTGTAAAAATGAAAATATCTAAATTTAATGAAAAAATCAATTGTTATTTAAATAAATACGAGAGACATTCGGGATTATGTATTTAAATAAATCATATTTTATTTTTACTATAATTTAAGTTGCTTATATCACAATATTAATGAAATTGAATATTATTTAAATATATATTTTTATTTTATAATATTATGTTTTTAAAAAACATTTGATAATTTAAAAAAATTGTAATAATAAAAATTAAAAATTAAAACCAATTGTTATTATTAATTAGTAATGATAAAATTATATTTTGACTATCTAAAAATAATAAAATTTTGATTTAATCTTTTAAAAATATAAAGATATAAACTATTAAAATGATGAAATTACATTTTTAATATCATAAAAATACATAATATAAATTCATCTAAAAAAAAAAAAATTATTTCGTCCCTACATATATATATATATATATATATATATTTCGAACTTTGTATGGCTTTGATTATGGTTCATAATTACTGAAATATATAAATATCTATAATTAAACTTGTGAAGTTAAGAATAATTCAAAGTTGATTGTTGTTTTTCTTCTTCAATTCGGTGGAAAAATTGAAAGGTGTGGTCGGTGGCTTAATGTAAGGAAAAGAACAATTCAAAAGTGGTAACGGTGTATCCATCTCTATATTAATTAATTAACCCTAACGTGGATTGAATTAATTCAAAATAAGCTAATATTATGTTGTTAATGATTGAAAGTGAAATAAAATCAATATAATATATGCCCATCGATTTCTCCAATGCCACGTGCACTTGGTGAAATATTAATATTACAACCCAACATGGCTACTATATTCAATCTGGTACTGCCACGACTCCAATTTTTCTTTTTTCCTTTTAAATAATAATAATAATAATAAATTTGATCAAAGCATGATACTTTACAGCTTAACCAGCTGACTTTTAAGGGATTCATTGATTAATTGCATAAAATTTTAGACCATTAAGGCAGAGATTTTATACTTATAATGTGTAGGCCTCCCATTTAAACATGTATGTATGCTATAAATTTTACCCTCAATTTTATATATTTTATAAATAGTTAAATTTAGTCCTCAATCTTTAAAAAAAATCGAATTTGATCATTAATATTTTAAAAAGTAGAAATTTTGTTATTTAAATAGAAATATTGACTAAAGCATTGAAATTTTAAACATAACAGTCTATGTGACAATCCACATATACTTCATATTTTTTTTAATAATGAACCTCTTATTTTTAAATAATTTTTTACATAGTATATAAGACAAATAATGATATATTAACATGAAATTTATGTGAGCTATCAAGCGGGTTTTCACACTGACATCGTTAAAAAATTGATGTTTTGTTCAATGTTTCTATTAAAATAAATTTACTCTTTTTAAAAGATTAATTATAAAATTTAACTAAAAACAATAGAGAATAAATTAATGAGAATATGAATTTGAAATGTTTTCATGTATTAATATTGGGGCTTGTGGTGGTGGCGATTTTAGGCTTAGTGAGGCCCATTTAGGTCTCAACGTTTGGGCCGAACTCTTTCGTCGATGTTTTACTTTTGTTTGGGTTGAAATCATTTCCTTTGATGGAGGATAATTGATATACATAAATAAATTTCACCTCCTTCCTCCGCATAAATATATATTTACAAAATTAAACACCATATATTTAAATTTGGTACTTATTTATACTATATATATTAATTCTTCGATTGAGTTTGACATCTAGTAAAAAACACAAAAATCCTAATTCATAAAAAATATAATGATAATGTTTTTTTAAATTTTTATAAAAAAAATATTTACTTTTAGTTTATTCAATCCTCAAACTACTTAAATAAGGTTTTTTAAAAAACTACTTTCTAAAAAACACCTATTTAAAAATCAAATTATTAAAGGTAAATTACACATATAGTTACTCAGCTATAAAAAAATTTCATTTTAGGCACTCAAAAAAACTTGAAATTTAGGCACCCACATATATAGTTCAGTCATTTTGATCACTCCCGTTAAAATCACAAATGACAAGTTGACATGAATTTTTCTTTTAAACTTTGATTTTCCACGTAATTAAAGTAAAATCAACGTCGTTTTTATTCATTATAAAATTATCATTTTAGTCCCCCAAACTTTTAATTTAATTTAAACAAGGTATAACCCTAAAAAATTAACATTGTTAACAGATGGACCTGAATTTTGAAATATGAAAAGTAAGACTAAATTTCTGGACTAATTGAAAATATGTCATAAGTCCATATATTTTTCACTGGACTAAATTATGGGTAAGTTTTCGTTTGGCCACTAGACTAATTGAAAATTTTTATTTAAGTCACTGAACTATTCAATTTTTTTATTTAAGTTTAGGTTGTTAAGTTTTTTTTAAAAAGTTCCACCAACGAGCTCCAAGCGACGATTCAACAATCAATATAGTGAATCAATACCCGTTGACAAATAAAATAACATACATTAGATCCAAGTTGATCTGATGGTCAGTGTTGGAGATCGGACAAAAAAACTTTTTGAATTTTGGTTCGCAGATTCATGACGTCAAAAGCTATTTCATAAAAAAAAAAATTGAACTATAGAAGATAAGGGGAAAAGAGCTTTTGATTGGTGCAGACAGCGTGAACAAAAAAAGCCATATAACATCGATTTTAACAGCCTAGTGATTTATATGAAAACTTTTGAATAATTCAATTACCAAAATAAAAACTTATCCATAATTTAGTGACTAATGGTGTAATTTACCCTTGTATATATTACGTAATTGGACAGGGGAATACAGTTTTGTGATTAACAAAAATGAAAATGAAATAGCTGTTGTACACGTAAACCGAACCAAAAAATCTCAATGCAAAAACAGCTAGCAAATACCAAATATAACGGTAAACCGTCAATTCATTATATTAACAATTTTTTTTTAATTTCTTTTTCGAATAATTTTTTTTCTAGGGCAGCTCGTTAGCTGCTGAATTTTTATTTTTGCCTCGTCGCCGGCGTCAACAACATGAACGCCTCCGACGATCACTACATCATAAAGAAAACAGATGATCTCATCGAAGCATGTTATTACGTAGAAAAGGACGAGGGTGATCCTTTTTGGCGAGATCATAGCTCTTTGAATACTGCCCTCCCCTTCTTGTTAACCCAGCTTTTCGTCGTCCTTTTTGTTGACCGGCTTCTCTTGCTCATCGTCAAATACTTACGTCAGCCTCCGATCGTCGCTCACATCCTCGTACGTATAATACTTATCAAATCCAGTTGAAATTGAATTATAAGTTCTTTTTAGGTTAAAGTGTAATTTTATTTTATGATAGACTTATGATTTTCATCGTTGTTAAAGGGATTAAATTGAAATATTCTCATTTTTTAAGGGTTTAAAATATGATTTTTCCGCATATTAACTTTTAATTCTATTATATAAGAGGATTAAAATGTAATTTTCCCATTTGAAGTGCCCGTCCCCTCTGGATTTGTCTCTGGATATAGGGGCGAAGACCCACCTCCCAAATGGAAAGTTTTATATATAATCCCTTCAACTTTTATGAAATCGTAAATTAGTGTAATGTTAAATAGGAATCTTTTAATCTAGATTAAAGTACAATTTTATCATTTATAATTGGATTAAAAAGCAATCTATCCATTTGAGGAGACTAAGGATAAGGCCGCTATTTACCCCTCTGAGTTCCCTATACAAGGGCCAAGACAGGGGCCTTGACCCTTTAAGAAAATGGAAATTTCTCTTCATAGTCCCTTTAGCTTTTATGAATCATATGTTAGTATAAGGGGCAGAGCCTGGGGCTGGTAGGGCCATCCTTGAAATGGAGAATTTAACTTTTAGTTTCTTTATAATTTACATAAAAAATGTAAAATTTTAATTTGATTATTTAAAAATTATAAAAACATAAACTATTTAAAACAGTAAAATTACATCACTGTTATAATTTGTAAAGATATGTAACTTCATTCTTACCTATCAAATAATTTTTTCTGGCTTTACCCATATTTACCCTTTTAAAAATTTATCATTATTTCTCACCCTAAACAAATTTATTGATTTACTCCTGTCAGTATATATATACACATTTATGCATGCATGCATATATGTATGGATGTATTGATTATGGTGGTTTCCATGCAGTGTGGGGTGTTGTTAGGCCCCACTATGTTTGCCACGACCTCATTCTCGAAAAAGTATGTCTTCCCTCCCAAAACAATAATGGTGTTAGAGACATTTGGCAACTTGGCTTTGATATTTTACATGTTTTTGGTTGGGTTAGAGATGGAATTTTCGCTTATCATGCAAGCCGGATCTCAGGTAGTAAGTGTCGCCGCCGCCGGGTTTATTTTCCCACTTTTTCTCGGTTTCGGCTTATATTTCATGGCCATAACAAAATCCAGCCATTTCGACAGAAGGGGTTCAATGTTTTGGGCCATCGCGTTAACATCAACCAACTTCCCGGACCTAACAAAAATCCTCGCCGATCTCAAGCTCCTCCGTACAAACATCGGCAAAATAGCCATGTGTTCCGCCATTATCAGCGATGTATTCACATGGTTCCTCCTTATACTGGCAATATCAATCTTCAACAGCCAAAAATACAACGCTGTAATCTCTACCAGCATTTTCATCCTCCTATCTATATTCGCTCTCCGTCCCACCGTCGCTTGGCTAATCGATCGTACCACGAGAGGCGAAATCATTACTGACACCCATGTTTGGTTCATTATGGCCGGGATTTTTCTCTGTGGGTTGGCAACCGATGCTTGTGGCTCGCATTCTATTGTGGGTGCTTTCATGTTTGGAGTTATTTTGCCACACGATGACACTGTTAGAACGAAGCTTTTAGAGAAGCTTCAAGATGTCGTCACCGGAATATTTATGCCTTTGTTCTTTTTGATCAGTGGATTACGGTCTGACTTGACGTATATGTTTCAACATACACCATGGGAGATGGTATTGCTTGTTGTTGTCATCTCTTGGATTGCAAAGGTTGTTAGCGTGTTCTTTGTTTCATTGCATTACAAGATGTCGACATTGGACAGTCTGATTCTGGGTTTGCTTATGAATACTAAAGGTGTCTTGTCTCTCATCGTCATCAATACAGGCCGAAACATAAAGGTACTCTTTTTTTTTTCATCGCCAATAGTTTTTGGATTGGTGAAATTATAGTTTTGATCCCCTATTATATTTAAATTTAGACTTTAGTCCTTATATATATTTTTGATAAGGGGATGCTGAGGGGTTTTCCGGGTTTGAACCTTGGTATCTACTAAGATTTGATCCTACCAATAAGTGTTGGGTGTAATGTTAAGACACGTTACACTCTTAAAGGTGACGCAAGTTCAAACATTTGAGATAATATGATTAGGAGTGACAACTACGAATATTGAATATGAAAAGAACATCAATGATAGAAAAAAACCTAAGATTTGATCCCACCATAGGTTTGATTGACTAGTTCCTATATTTTAGTTTGGTATAAGTATTCTAACTAAAAATAAGTGTTTTTTTTGGAGTTATTGATGTCGGGAGAACTTTATTTGAATATCACATTGACTCAAACATAATTAAATTCGGATCATAAAATAGATGAAGACATTTGTGATTATATAAAAAAAAAAGCCTACTTTTTCTTCAAACCACTCCTCTTAACAAAAAAAAATGTCTATGTGATATTATGAGTTAAAAAAGGTGTTTTTAAGTAAAATGAGTATTAACATTTTAAAAAATATATTTAAAAATATTAACTTTTTGGATTGACTAATAACATTATAAAATTAAAGTAATCAATTTATGTTAAAATATTAAAATATACTTAAAGTTCTTGCATTCTTCATATTTTTTAAATTCAATCCCCTAATTTTGTTATGAGAATTTAATCTCTCTACTTTCCGTATTTAAAAATATAAGTCAAATTATTTATATTGTTAAAATTATTCTCTTAAATTCAGGTGTATGTCAACCTCATTTTTTATTACATAACTACAAAGTGAGTGTCATACCAAATAATTTAGTAGAAAAAATTTGACCGTGCTAATAATTTAATCTAAATTTCTAAATGCGAGGACTAAATCCATAATGTAAGTGTAGTAGAGGGATTGCAATCGACATTTAACCTTATTGAGCAAAAACAAATATTTACATTTGTGACTTCATCTTTCTTACCAGGCTCTAAACAACCAGTCATTTCCATTGATGGTTCTTACGCTACTGGTAATGTCATGTTTAATAGAACCGATAATCGCATTGGCCAACAAGCAGACGAAGAAAACCTTGAGACACATGAATCGGAGCATCAAAGGATCGGAACCAGACACGGAGATACGTATCCTCGCATGCGTCCATTCCATGCGTAACGTAATGGGAACCATTAGTGTCCTTCACCTTTCCAATGGCACCAGTGATTCACCACTCTCCGTCTTTGCTATCCATCTAATTGAACTATCGAAACGATCCACGACCACGATGCTCATCGTGCACGAAGATAATAACAATAACGAAGGTCGGTATAATAACCATTCGAAAAACGAAACGGCTAATATCATCCGTGCGTTTGAGAATTTGGAGAAAACCAACGACGCGGTGGCGGTCCATATGATGTCGGTTATATCGCCTTACGCCACCATGCATGTTGATATATGTAGCTTAGCTGAAGATAAAAGTGTTAACCTTATAATATTACCGTTCCATAAGGAAGTGAAAGGTGATGGTAGGATGGGGAATGGGAACGCGAATTTCGCTAATGTTAACATGAACGTGTTGACGAACGCGCCATGTTCGGTGGCGATGATTGTCGACCGTGGCATAGAGTCGAAAATGTTCGACTCAGAAGAGAAATTCTCCGGCAACTTTTCTCGACAAATCGCGATGTTATTTATCGGTGGACCTGACGACCGAGAGGCATTGGCTTACGCATGGAGGATGGCTGGTCACCCTGATGTTTGTTTAACGGTGGCTAGGTTTATCCCGGGTGAACAAGTAAAGGATTTAAGGCATGACGTTAGTTCCAACCGTGAACGACGGATCGACGATGAACATATAGATGATCTCAAAGACAAGCTGATGAACAATATCGGTGTAAATTATACAGAAATGGTCGTTAACAATGGAGAAGAAATAATAGCAGCTATCAGATCATTGGGTGAAGACATTTTTGATTTGTACATAGTAGGAAGACGACAGGGGGAAATATCTCCGGTGACTGAAGGACTGTCGGACTGGGGGAGTTGCCCGGAATTAGGGGCAATTGGCGATACTTTAGTATCGTCGAACTTTGCGTTGCATGCATCAGTGTTGGTGGTGCAACACTACGTTTCTACAGATGCGATTCACGAGAATGCCGATTGTTCTTTAGGGGTGGGGACGAAGCATGATGCTCAAAGATCTGAGTTTTAAAGTCTAACGTTCTTTATTTATTTGCTTCGAATGAAATGAAATTCCAAAGTTTTCATTAACATTGTTTTATTATTGCATTTATGGATTTAGAGTTCTATCTGAGTTGAAAATTGTGGTTTAAATATGATATTAATATGTATTTATATTTGTATAATTTTGATCTGATTTAAAATATGAATTTAAATTTTGTAATTCTTTAATTTTAATTTATTTTATATCTATTTATTTTTTTTTCAAATTTTTATATTATTTTTAATTTAATATTTAATAATTTTATATATATTTTTATTTATTAAAATTTTAAATAATTTAACTTTTTTTAATATTGGTTTTTATAGTATTATATATTATTGTAAACTTAATTTTATGTGTTATAAATTTTACATTTTATTTATTTTAATTTTTATGTACAAAAATTAACACTTAAATATTATAATTTTTTTTCACTAAAAAACATCAATTTTTTCAAGAAATTAACAATGACAACTTTAAAAAATTTTAACAGTTTTACAAATTAATACACGAACTAGATAAATCAAGCTTCCACGATCTAAAAAATATAAAAATTACAAGAGAGAAACTTGAAACACCTTAACAATTAAGGACCTCAAACTTTGAACCTTTAAAAATGGCTTCTTAGGTTTTCTCTATGCTAGTTCAGTGGAGGAAGAAAGAAAAATATGACAATGTAACACTAACACACCTTTATATACTTACTTTAGAACTTAATTAATCAAAATTAATTAATTAAACCTTAATCATATAAAGTTAATGGATGATAACATCATCTTCCACTATTGGATGAAACAAAATGGTTTAATTGTCATTTTGAACCCTTAGCAAATTAAAAATCCCTAATGATAATATTTTTATAATTTAGTCCTTATATACTAATTAAGCAATTAGCAGGCAAAATTGAAGGACTAAACTTTAATATTCTTTTATACCAACTCCTTAAATATTTTAGTTCAATATTTACAGACTCAATTTACATAAATGAGATACCGAAATCACCTTTTCCAACCCACAAAAAATCGAGTTGTTACACTTTTGGCAATCCATTTATATTTCATGCTAATTTTTTTGAATTTTTTTATAATTTTCCTTTTTTTAAACATTTTTATAATTTGTAACGTGACATATAAGACAAATAGTGACATGTCAACATAAAATATGCATGGATTGTCATGCGGGTTGCTACATCAATGTTGTTAAAAACTAATGTTTTAATCAACATTTTCATTTAAAAAGTTTCCGATTCTTTTCTAAAAGTTTAATAGCCAAATTTAACTAAAAAAAGTCAATTTGATAAAATATATAAACATTAAGGATTAAATTCGATATTATGCTTATTATATTTATGTATTAATCAGATATTATGTTGGAATGTGCCACTTAATTTTATGAATTAGGTTCGTTTTTTGTCTGTTAATTTAGATATAAGATTAATTTTAGTTCGAATTGTTTCGAGTTTGGGATTATTTAAAGTTTTCTCTTGAATAAATTTGAATTTAACCAGTTAGTTTTTAATAATCAAATCGAATTAAATATATTTGATTTTTAGTAATACTTGTCACATCATTAAATCTTGACAAATTTCAAATTTACAGACAAAAATGGATATAATTGCCAAATTCAAGGACCAAAGTCAACAAAAAATATAAGTACCAAAGTGAACCTAGTTACCAAGTTCAGGGGCCAAAAATTAAATTATCACTTTTTTATTGAAAAAATAGAAGTCATTTTTAATAAGACAGAAAAAAGCGGTAATGGAGCTGTAGATAAGGACATAATTGTAAACTCGTACCACCTTAACAATTTTAACCACCAACTCGGCGCAAATCTCCTTTCACTCTTTCATATCTTCTCAAAATATCATATGTCAAAAGACACACTTGTCGTTCCTGCTGGGTCATGACCCTGCCCCGCTCGTCGTTCAAACCAGAAAGCCAGTCAGAGCCGCCGCTGCCGCCGCCGCGATGCGCCTCATCGTACCTCTCCAAGGCGTTGTCCAAGGCAGAGGAGGCCTAATCTTCGGCTCTCTTATTCCATGCGCTTTATTCTACTTCCTCCAACTCTACCTCAAACGACATCGTTCCCCCAAACCTGAGTCCAATCCTCCTTCTCCCACCACCTCGTCACCGAAGCTGGCGGAGATGACGAGAACCTCTTCCCGCTCCAATTTGTTCTCTCGCTCGATCGGACAGGTTCGTATATCTTCCCGAGCACTTTCCATTGCCAAGCCGAACGAATCGCCGTATTATATGGGGTTGGATAAGGCCTCGCAGGATCCGTACGATAGATTAAGTAACCCGGATGGAGTTATCCAGCTCGGTTTGTCAGAGAACAGGGTAAGCATTGCTTTTTAATCACGGTTTCATTGCATTGTCGTTTCTTAATCCTAACCGTTAATTTTTATTAAAAATTTTCTCCAGTTGTGTTTTGATTTGATTGAGAAATGGATGTCGGAGAACCTGGGCCACTCGATTACCGGAAGAGATAATGGTGAATTGAATATTAACGGGATTGCCACTTACCAGCCTTTTGATGGAACAATGGAACTCAAGCTAGTAAATTCAAATCTCTCCTATTATTTAACATTTTTATTGCTTTTATTGAATGTTTAACAAGCTTATGCAAGTGCTTTTGTATTGAACTTCTAGAAGTTTGTATACTTAGTTTATTTTTATCTTATGTTGGAACCTCTGTTAATATTACTTTACAAGTAAATTATAAATGCATAAGTTTTGCTATGCAGAATTATTATGAAATCCTAACTTTTAATCTTCTTTCTGAATAATCACCTGAATGGGAATGGATTTGATTTGTGATACTTTGATATTTGTTGTTAGTCTTTCGGAGAAAATATACATTATCAATAAGAAGTTGGAATATTCTTAGATTTTATTTATTTTTGTGTGTGTATCAGCATAGGTGGAACAGTGAGGTTAAACTATTCAGTGGGATAGAAATTTGGATATTTCTTTGTGTAATTACAATCATATAAGAGCATGCATGGAAATGAATAAGTTTAATTGGTTAGAAGCTTAAGAATCAGATAAATGGTAGCAAACTGAACATTTGCGTTTATATTTACGCACTGCATTCACTGTTGAGATTTTTTATAGTGGAGCTTTCATATCTTTTTCTGCACATTCATTCATAGTGGTGGTAGAGATTAAGAGACGTGAAGCTATAATGGAAGTGTTATGCATTTTGTAGTTAATCTTTCGATGGTTACATTTAACAATGATCATCTTATGTTATAAAGAATTAGACAGTAATGCAAATAGGAATGCTTTTTGGGACTGTTTGGTGTTGTTTCTATTTATTCATTTGTTTGGTACTTTTGAAGGCTATGGCAGGTTTTATGTCTCATATTATGGGAGGAGCTGTCATGTTTGAACCATCGCAGATGGTTTTAACTGCTGGTGCAACTCCAGCAATCGAGACATTATGCTTCTGCTTGGCAGATCAGGGGAATGCATTCCTAGTTCCGACACCTTATTATCCTGGGTAACTATTTGTCCCTCTTTTCAGAAAAACACTCTCCCCAAATCACACACAAAAGGGTATATGGCTCTATTGGATTAATTAGAAAATCTGTCTGCAGATTTGACAGGGACGTGAAATTTCGAACTGGAGTGGAGCTAATACCCGTCCATTGTCGCAGCACTGACAACTTCGCGTTAAGTATCACAGCACTCGATCAAGCATTCAACCAGACAAGAAAACATGGAACAAAAATTCGGGGAATTCTCCTTTCGAACCCTGCAAATCCTGTTGGCAATGTACTTTCTCGGGAGATGCTTTATGCTATTTTGGACTTTGCTCAAGAAAAGAACATCCATGTCATATCGGATGAAATATTTGCAGGGTCTATGTATGGGAATGAAGAGTTTGTTAGCATGGCTGAAGTTCTTGATTCAGAGGGTTTTGATAAAAACAGGGTTCATATAGTTTACGGGCTATCAAAGGACCTTTCTCTTCCAGGATTTAGGGTTGGAGTGATCTATTCATTTAATGAGAATGTTTTGGCTGCTGCTAGAAAGCTAACTAGGTTTTCTTCCGTTTCTGCTCCAACTCAAAGGTTACTAGTTTCAATGCTTTTGGATGCAAGATTCATCGAGGAATACATTAAGACCAATAAAAGGAGGCTACAAAATATGCATGCTTTATTTGTAGCTGGTCTGAAAGGATTAAATATTAGATGTGCAGATAGTAGTGCTGGCATGTATTGTTGGGCTGATATGAGCAAATTAATCTCCTCTTACAGTGAGAAAGGAGAACTTGAGCTATGGGATAAGCTATTAAATGTGGGTAAGATCAATGTAACTCCTGGTTCAGCTTGCCATTGCATTGAACCAGGATGGTTCCGTTGTTGTTTTACAACCTTAGCCGAGGAGGATATTCCTGTAGTTCTGGAAAGAATTCGAAAAGCAGTTGAAAACACTACAGATCTCTTAAATTCAAGTTAATTGCATCGATCAGTAGTAGGATTTTACTGTCGTAGATATTCCTCTTATAGCTAAACAAGAGGATGTGGGTAATGCACAATATCTAAGTTGGACACAGATGACTTCTTCAAGTAACTGCAGCTTAATTATAACATTTTACATTCCAGGCCTGTAAAATCATGTAGATCCTAATTTTCTGAAGCTTCTTGATGAACGGTGAAACAGTCCTAGAAGAACTTCAGTCTGTTTTGGAACTTCTTCAATTGTGATCCTTCAATAATTTTGATGCCAGTTCCAAAGATGCAGCATCCCGGACCTCTTCTTTCCTTCAGAAATTCCTGTCATAGTGTTTCATTCAGACGAGTAGAATGTCAATTTGCAGATCTTTAGCAAGTTAGCAGCTAGTTAGAATTACAACTTCTTTATTTCTAAACTATTGACAAAAGTGATTATGTGGTATTTGGACAAAAGAAATGCGTAAATTTTGCTCCTTTTTTCCTTTAATGAAAACAGTTCTGTTTTAGAGTTTTAGACAATAAGTAATGGCTAGAATTACCATAGATATATGCTTCTCGCTTATTTGAGCAGCTTTTCTTTGATAACTTCTTGTCCTGCTCATCAGTATCAACTCTCCAAGTGTTGGTGGCTTGCTTATGACTACAGTGTTATTACTCTCACGATCGAAATTGTTTCGAGCTGTTTGAGACTCCTCGTCAGGGTACCTGCCCTTTTCAAGGAATCCGGCATTAGGTGGAAGCAGTGGAAAAAGGCATTCCAAGAAAGAAGCCCCTACAAGGCTTGAAGCACCGGTTGCATAGCTGCTTGTACTACCAGTTTCTGAAGCTGGTGAGGAAGGTATTTCCTGATGGTCACTGTCGTTGTCTATCTTGTAAGTTTTCTGCTCTGGAGCAATAGTGGAAACCACCGTTGATACTGCCAGGCTGCTATTTTCCAAGATCGATGAAGCTGAGCTAAAGGAATCATCTGTTTCAAAACCAAATGCTTCAATATCGTCACCTTGGTCATCATTGCTGTTGCAGCCATTAAAATAGGCCAGAGAGTACACCGGTGGTGGAGGCAGAGTCATGAGCGTTGCTGACTGTTGCACGACCATCGGTTCCTCTGCAGGCTGGAGAAAGCTAGGTAATGGTGTACCTGGCTTTTCCTCCCAATTAAAAGGAATCGAGGCTATAAACTTGATCGGAGTTGGAGGTGGTAACACCCTACTAGTCGCAGAAGCCTCCGGTTTCCAATCTTTCTTTGCTATTCCAGGCCTCACCTCCCATAGGAACGGGACCGAGGGTGGCAGCCTGATTGTCCTTTTCTTCGCGTGTCCTTCGGCTTTCATCTCTGCCATCCTAAAACAGCTCCAAATGTCAGTTCTTCGTTCTGTCTTTAATGCAACATTTTTCCTATATATTGATAGTGCTAAGTGGGTTAGAAGAGTTGCTATAATACCAAATCTCCCAACTGCACCATTTCTGAGCTTCAATAAGGTAGGCTCACCTTTGAACAACAAAGAATAATTTTTGGAAAAAAGGGTAGGCTGACCTGCACTCAAATAGGGGAATTTATCACTTTGGTTTTGGATTTGGTAGGTCAAACCACCTTTAAAGTGGTCGTGAGACCAACTTTATTAGGCATTATTGCGACTAAATTGTCATTAGCAATCAGTTTCAGTTTCGTGGATTATCGATAGGACATGGGAACATAAAACGTAAATAAAAGGGATAATATAACTTTTGGCCCCTGAACTTGGTAATTTGGTTTACTTTTGTACCTGTATTTCTTTTTTGTTCACTTTGAGACCTGAACTTAGCAACTAGATTCATTTTGGTCCATGATTTAATGATGTGACTAGTATTCTTGAAACATGATGGATTGGCTGATTGGACCGAGAACCGAACGATATACTGGTCCAAGCAAAAGTTGAATCAATTGAATCAAAAATTGCTCGAAACTGGTAAAATTGGAAATTGAGAAAAAAAAAAAAACAATAGTTGAATATGTTGAACTAGTTTAATAATTTTTTATGAATTTTTAATTAATTAATTAATTATTGTTGGTATCAAACCGATTGTATTTGGAATCAATGGTTTGATCGATTTAACCATTGATTTAATTATTAGAATATTATATGTGACACTAAAATAAATAAAAAAAATATAACTATTAAAGTGAATTTACTTGTCAAGTTTAAGGGTTAATTGTAGCTAATATTTTTAAAATTATGATCTAAATCTTAAATTAATTTTTGAACCTCAAAATATTCTAATTTAGTTTTCATTAGTATCAATCAAATTTTTTTTTTTTTGTGAGCTTGAGAGTTAAATGCTAGCTCAGCTTAGTTATTAGCTTCATCGTATGAACATTTTGGGTTTGATTTGTTACGAGGAATAGCTTTCTTAAATTGTATAAAATCATTTGTTTTTTTAACACATGATTAATAGCTTCATCAATGTAAAAAAAATGTGATTATACAATCTTGATATTTTAAAATTTTAATTAAAATATTGAAATTAAAAAATAATTAAAATCTGAATAAAAGTGAGTTTCGAGAAATGGGGTGTTTGCAATGAATAAACCCGGTGTTGTACAAGTTATTTTAGTTATTCTATTATAAAATTAATTATTATAAGTACAAAATTAATAATTAAATGATTAATTCAAATCAAACTATCTAATTAAAATAAATTTTTAAAAAAATTCAAGGTACAACTGGAATTTCAATTTTAGTCCCCATCTAATCAAAACAACATTTTGTAAAATTCTTTAATGAAATAATTAAACCAAGTCTGGATTTTTTGTTCTAATAACAACAAAAGCAGATAATCTGTCCATTGTTCAAAATCAAAATAAAAGGAATATTTTCACATGACTATATACATAATTCATGTAATTTACATAAAATATATATACACAGAACTTGGTTCAAATCTAACGTTACGAAAATTAGCAGAAAATCAAAATCAAAACCCCAAAAGAACAACACCACAATACCATTAAACTATTTTGCTACATTCAAACAAGGCCTTGGCTGTCATTTCTCTTTCAAATCTCCAAATATAATTCAAACCCACCAACAGTTCAGTAATGGCAGCTTCAGCTTTCTCTTTATTTGCAAAGAAAAGGGTTTCTAAAAGAAGAACTTTTGTTTTGTTTTAGGCAACAAAGCCTTGACTGTCATTTCTCTTTCAAATCTCCAAATATAATTCAAACCCACCAACAGTTCAGTAATGGCAGCTTCAGCTTTCTCTTTATTTGCAAAGAAAAGGGTTTCTAAAAGAACAACTTTTGTTTTGTTTTAGGCAACAAACTGCAATCCCAATGCTCAAAGCTCCTTTCATTTTGCCATTTGATCATATTATGTGCTAATGGTGATAGCCAGCTCAATATCTTCCCCATAGCTGATCTCCATTCAATAGCAAGCAATGGGTCATTTGCTATGAACCCTAATATTCCTCTTAATCTACCCCTTAATGATGACCTAATGGTGCTGGGTAACATTTAATAAAGCTCATCCCTTGTATCCAAGCCTATTAAATGTGGTGATCTTATCATTTTCTCTAATGTAATGATTAGGTTTGCATAATGGAAGGCTAAAGCTGAAGCACCTAATGTATCCAGAGGCGGTTTTAAGACATTTGAGTTTGATTTGAAAAAACCAAGCCCGAAAACTAGCTTCAACCTTGCTAAAATGGTGAAAACTGATCTTACAAGGATGGAAACAACGTTGTCGAATGTTGTGTTCCATAAGGATTTTTGTTTCAAATGCCTAACCTCTTGTCTCTGACAGTAAAGCCTTTGCTGGTCTTTCATGGAGAAACAGTTACACTTTCTCAAATTGTTCTCCATTGTGGACAATTCTTCCATTTCTTTATATAATGTTGCTGTAACGGCTATCAACGTTGCCATCTTCTTGTTTTTAGCTTCCATGTCATTGGAACTCAAGGCCCAGAGATGAAAATTGTGACCCGAATCGGTGAATGAATCGAAACATTGGTCGAAACACCCAAGCTTGGCGTCTTGGCATCGGCTGCTTAGCCTTGAAATGGACTTGGCTACCAGCTTGATGTTTTCGGCTATGCTAGCTTTGAAAGGAAAAGCTCGTTGTCGGAGACGAGCTTCATGACACCTTCGAAGGGTGTTGATTCATTACGAAGACGGATTATAGCCTTGTCCGAAAGTGAGTTCCAAAGATGGAGGAGCTTTGTCATAAGGCTTGCAATCTCAAACGATAATACCCCAACGTTGGATTTATGGTTTGGATGTTTGGATATAGTTCTTTTCACTTTGATCAACCAAGTTTCAAGAGCCATTTCAAAGGGGGAAAAAGGAAATGAAAAAGCGAAGGGACCCCTTTTGAAGGAAAATGGTTCAAAAGAGAAAATGGAGGTTTGCAGAGAAAAAGGATAAGTGAAAGGTTCGAAAGGGTTAATGGTGGTGGTGTGGTTCATTGGATGCTGCTGAGGCCATTATACGAATAGCGGTACCATTTATACGAGGGAACAGTTTTAATTTAAAAAATAAATAAATAAATAGAATAAGAAGAGTTTAGAGACTAGAAAGCAGTTCAATTATTAAAAAGTTATGTTAAAAATATCGTTTTATTGTTAATGTCAATAATTTAATTTAATTAATTTTTTTATCATTTATAAATATTTTTTTCCCTTAAAAATGCATTGTTAGCAGCATCCTAAGAGAGAAAACATTTTTAAAGGAAAAAGAAATGATTGAGCAAAGAAGAAAAAAATAATTGTCTATATATATTCTGCTACGGTCAAATTTTGGGTTGGACCCTTAACACCTAAAATATTATAGGTTTTATCTTCCAAATTTTTTGAGAGTTTAAATGACTCTTGTCGGCAAGGGTTTTGATCTCCTAAAATGAAAATTTTGTGTTAGTTAAAAAATGCTAAATTAATGTATTGTGAAATTACATTTTGATCCTTTTAAAGTAGAAAAATTATGATTTAATCTTTCTAAAAAGTACATAATTTTTAAGCTTACAGTGAAGAAATTTACATTTTGGCTCCCATAAAATTTTTTAATTAAATTTCAATCCCTCAAAAAAAAAAAAAGCCAACTTCTCCTTTGCTGCCAAGAGTCAAAATGCTCGAAGAAACAATTAATTCACAAAGTGAAAATACCTCATCAAGTGCTTGAAACGATAAATCATACTTATTATAGATATTTGAACTCGAACATACTCGTTATATAGTTTATAATCAAATAAAATTTGGGTTAATAACCAATCAAATGTAAATTCAATGAAACAATCAAATGTTGTATAGTGTAATCATATTCAATTAAACATTATTTATATTTTTCTTGGTGAATCATAAGTAGAGGACAAAGTTTACACAATAACGCGATTCAAATCCAAGTAACATTGAAACGATAAACATCTTAACTATCAAGTCAACATACAAAATTTCATTATTTATAATTTTCAATCGCTTTAAACACCAATGCCATTCATCAATATATTAATTGAAACTAACCATGAATTGGTTTTTGACCCATTTCTCTAATGCATAAACAAAAAGATTAATTAATTTATTAATTCATTATTTTTAACGATTGCCTCTTAGGCCACGAGTCTAAGGATAAGTGCTGCATGACAAAGAAATTAGAGAAAGAAGAGTAATTTAAAAATATTTAATGAAGAAAATCCAACTTACAGAGTTGACTAATTGGAAGAAGAGAGGATGATGATCATGGTGAAGACGTGGAATATTGGATTGTGCTTGTATTAAATTATATGCATAAAGTTAAATGAAATTTGATATGATAGAGGATTACATAGTACCAAAATAGGTTAAAGTAACACTTGAATTTATTTTATTTTTTTAATTTGGTTCCAAATTTTTTTATCTATATTAATTTTAGAATTTGATAATTTTTTTCACTTTAATCTTTAAATTTGGATTCAATTAATGTATGGTGATGCCATAATTTAAGATTTTACCGTGTAATCACTTGAATTTTTTTTCAAAAAATTAAAATTCAAGTGATGACATGATACAATCTCAAAGTGTCACATCATCATACTTAAATATAATTCAAATTTATGGATCAAATTTAAAAAATATCAAAATTTGAGACTAATATAAATAAAAAAATTCAAAGACCAAAATGAAATAAATTATCAAATTTAAAAATTAAATATTATTTTATCTCTATCAAAATTAACATTTATTTTTGGGGTTGTCCAAATTATTTTATATTAAAAAGAAAAAAAAAGAAAACCCCACTTACTCATTTCAGGTCACATGGGTAGAGGGAATATTTGTTGGGGTTGGTTAATTTTTATTTTTTTACCCCCTTTTTTTTTTGTGTGTGTGGTGGGCATCACTCAACTCAATTAATCATCATATGCCATATTAACATTGTTAATATATATATATATATATATATATATATATTGAAATTAAATAAATATGGTTTAAAATATTTAAATTATGGAACTTTCAAATTCAAAATTTTGACATTTCTAAAAATTTTAAGTTACAAAGTTTGGTTTTGTTGTAATTTTCTTTAAATCATTAAAGGTTGATGCCTTCTTTCTATATTGTTATTAACTTTTTAACCTTTACCTTTAATTTTTGCCGAGCAATTTCATGGCAAACAAGACAATCCCTGGTTTACTTGTCTGTAAATAAATAGGCAAACCCTCCTACATATATGATTATTTTTTTCAATTATTTATAATTTAATTATTATTTTTATCGAGTAATTAACAATGAGAAGAAGATATTCTTTCAATGGTTTGTTGGGAAGAGCAGCCTCCTCATTTTTAATAAATTTCTAATAGAATTTTATTTTAAACCCCAACATTTAGATTTTTAAAATTAATTACCGGCCACAATGATAAATTTATTATATTTTCAAATAGAAAATTTAAGTTCGAATTCTAAAATAGAAACACATGAAGGTGAGTCGGAGGCGAATTTAGGAGGCTGGTAGGGGTTCTGGCCCTCTACCAAATTTAATCCGATTTAATTCTAAATTTAATCGAAATTTGATGTAATTAGTGTGAATCTATAAAAATAGTTAGATTTAAGAGTAAAAAGAAATTGAAAGTGAAACAGCTTAAAGGATGAATGCAATGAACCAAATATTTAGGTGTAGGAAGTGTGGGAATATTTTAGATCCCATAAGATAATAAGACAAAATGTATTAATACCAAGATCTACCTTTAATCAATTCAATCCCTTTGACTTTCTACTATATTGTTGAAAAAATTTATACTCTAAACATGTATTGCAAAACGAACGTGAATAATGTTTTAAAAATGTTATGAATAGGGACGAAACTAAAAAATGAGAGGGTCGAAATTAGATTGTACAATTTTATGGTAGTAAAAATATAATTTTACCATTTTAATAGTTTTTATTTTTTTTTTTTTAAAAATGATTAAATCAAATTTTTATCATTTTAGAAGAAACCAAAGTACAATTTTACTATTATAAATTTAAATTTTTAAAAGGCCTAAATGAAAATTTTTCATTTTAAGAGAGTTGAAACCCTGCCAACCCCCTTGAATTCACCGATGGTTATAAACTGAAATATAAAAGTTGTAAGTACATGCAAATGTTTTAGAATTTTATAAAATTAGGCTTAATATAATATTTTGTACCTAAACTTGATTTTTTTTTTTTTTTTGAAAATTAATTTTTTTGGCGCAATTTGGTACTTGATTTTGATAGTTTTTCTAATTTGGTATCTATTTTTTTTCTATTTAGTACTTGGATTTAACACTTTTTTTTTCTAATCCAATGCCTAAACTTTTTTAGATTCAATTTGTTACCCAAACTTATTAAATGATATACAAATTTCTTCTAAACCACTAATTGTGTTAAATAAAATTCTGCTATACAAACTATCATTAGTATTAAAGAAAATTCGTATTAAATTTTTTTTTCATGAATTAAAAAATTATGCATAACGATTTGATAAAATCAAATTGGACCCAACAAAATTAAGTATCAAATTAAGATAAAATGTCAAGTTCAAGTACAAAATTAAAAAAAAAAAAAAAAAAAAAAGGTAACAAGTTCAGATATCAAATATTATATTAAACTTAAAAATAATTAAATTATTTTTTAGGAATTATATTAATAATAAAAAAACAAATTATGACTAAATAATACTAATATTAAATCTTTAAAAAAAACCCAAATTAATGGCTTGGATTTGGCATGGTATCATTGCCCAAAAATAATTATGTGAAGTAATTGAAGTAAATCCAAATTATTTTTAAGTATATATTCTTAAATATACATTAGCTATGCTTGATGAGATTGTGGGCTAAAAAGCCTTGAGAACCCCATGCGTAAGCCAACGTGCAGAAGAGCATGCTATTGGTATGGCATGGGCGCAGCACGCTGGCTAGGTCGGGTGCAGCCACGGTCCGGCGGTGACTCCACATGAAATCATGAAATAAGGCCCGTATATGCTCACTAACTAATCAGAACTAGCCAAGTCTGTGTGTGGGTGTGATGCTAAAAATCAACAAATTCATAGTGCCAAAGGTGATGATGCCATATGCATCCATATACAAGGAGCTTGGGTGATGACTATTCCACTTTCTTTCCCCAACCATTATTATGTATCCACTTCTTACCAATATTTTACACTTCAACATGTAGATGAAAATAGATGGGGTTTGGGTTTGGAATATTGAATCATTGATTTAAATAGGAGAAATTTAGATATTATATTTTTTTAGTTCTTAAAAATTTGGGTTCAAGTAATTTTAGATTTAGAGTTATATCAAATTTGGGTATTTTCGGTTGGGTTATTTTTATTTTGAGGCTCGGGTTTTTTTCAAGTCGGTTTTGGTTTTTAGTCCTTACAAGTTTAAATAATTTTGCATTATTCTTTCAAATTATTTCAAGTTTATATGGTTTTGGTTTTGAATCAATTTAGATTCGAATCAATTCAAGTTTGAATTAAATAAGTTTGTGATCACATCAAACTCTTCAAGCAAGTAGTGATCTTGGCCCCCTAAAAAATGATAGATTTTTTATTTAACTCCTTAAATTCTCCATATATGAACTACCAAAAGGAAAATGTTGAAGAACAATGATCTTAGTGGGCAATGAAGGGAAGAACAGACACAAGGAAGTCTGGGATTGAAGGAACAGTTGTTTCACTTTGGCTGGACATTCCTACAAGAACAAAATGGTCCCATAACCAAACACACTTTAAGAAACATCTGGTAAAGAATATAGGATGACGCTCTTCGTTTTCTTTATTTCTCTCATTTCCCCTTTTGTTTTATGCTTTGCCTTTAATCCAAGAACTATGTGCACGTGTGATCATCATCTGCATGAGGCCTAGCTAACATGCTGTATATTTTTCTGCATGCATTGAATTTGATCTATAAAACGTTAAAAGTAAATTAGTAAAGAGTGGACTGACTGTGTCTGCCCTTTTAATATAACCGGTCGGTTTGGTTTTAATTTGGGTAAAGTTGGGTTAAGTTAATATCGAGTTACAGGCTCGTTTTTAACATTTTTTTGGGTTCTAGATAAAATAATAAAATGATGTTTTAAATTTCTTAAAAGTTGGAGAAATTTTTTTTTTGTCTCTTAAAATTTGGTAAAAAATATTATTGGGCCCTTAAAAGTTAAACTTTTTTGGGCTCCTTGAGAATTAAAAAATATATATATTTTGGACTTTTTTCAATCTTGGATCCTGGACGGTCACATTTTCAAACGACCCTCAAGGTTAAACCTGTCGAGTTAGTGTTGTTTGGGTTTAATTTATTCGAATTTGAAGTTTGAGTCTTTCAAGTTAGATCATTTCAAATTCTTTGTTGAGGTCATTAGAGATTCTGATAATTTCGAGGTTAGATTGGTTTAAATTTAGATCAATTCAGATTCAAATTAAACGAGTTTGAATTATTAATTTTTCATGATCAAATCAAATTGAAACGAGTTTATTTTCAATTTGATAGGATTTAATTTTCATGTGCAAGTTAGA
The DNA here is from genome assembly GCA_039519145.1 of Kokia cookei. Taxonomy (NCBI): domain Eukaryota; kingdom Viridiplantae; phylum Streptophyta; class Magnoliopsida; order Malvales; family Malvaceae; genus Kokia; species Kokia cookei. The sequence continues at coordinate 1,033,639 of CM076909.1, read as the reverse complement.
AGGGTATTTTTTTTTTTCATGAAGGAAAGAATCAATAAAAGTATCATAGAGGCTCAAGTATTAGGAGTTAGATTGAATTTTACCTCTTATGCTGAAAAAAATGGGCGAATTAGTTATTGTACGTTAGATCAAAGACCAAAATGATCATTCTGTTAAAAATTTCATCCATTTCTATTGTTAAAATTTGGTACATGTATATCAGCATAAGGTAAATATGACACGTCATGTGTCAGATTCTGATTATTCCATCTACCGTACATGAACCTCTACATTACTTTTTTTTTTAGGAAGAACCAAAATCTTTACAAGAAATAGATGAAATTTCATAACAATTTTTAACAATACGAATAAATAATTTTTTTAATAAAAATAATTAATTTACTTTTCAATCTAACCTACGAGAAACTTCACATTACTTTTTCTAAAAAGGAACAAAAATCCTTAATCAATGGATAAAGAAACTTGGATGAACGTGTCATGCAAATCATGTGATGTTATAATTATGGATAAATTATATTAATAGTCATTCAATTATTAGTAAATTTTTTTTTGGTCTTTCAACTATAAAAATTTAAAAATGATTATTCAACTATTTAATTTTCTTTTTAGTCCTTAGCTAGTTAACGTAAAAACAAAAAACACCCAAAAATTCAATATAGTTAGGTGATAGAAAAAAGGAAATTAAATAGTTAAATGACCTTTTTATAACATATCATAGTTAAATGATAAAAAATACTAATAATTGAGTGAATACTAATATAATTTATAGATAATTATTTCAGATTCTCTCAAGGCATACCTTATTCTATGATTAAATGACAACACGAATGTGTCTAAACTTGATCATGTCAAAAGAACACCCTGTTTTCTCTGTTTTCTAGTAAATCTGCACAACATTATAGAATTTTTCTAAAGCTTAATGAGTATCTCTAAGCTTGTCATCTAATCTCACGAAAATTTATATATATTTTTTTTGAATTTTAAATGATGATGTGGCACAATTTTATAGTGCCAAGTCATTAAAATTTTAAAATTTTGAGGTTATGGATCAAAATGAATTTAATTGTTAAGTTCAGGTATTAAAGTGAATTTAATTATCAAATTTAGGGGTCAAAAATTATATTATCCTAATTTAAACACGTATCGGCAATAAAAAAAAATAATATTTCTTTTCTTGTATTTCCCGATCCCAAATTTTGATTTTCCCTCTATTTATCCGAGTCGATTTCGCTTTCGCTAAGATCCAGCTACAAAACTCCACAATTCCATCCTTACATTTTCCTTTGCATTTCACTAATTACTGTAAGTTCGAAGTTGAATTTCAGATTTTTCTGTTTTTTTTTTTTTTTAATTTCCATATCTGCAACATTCAAATCTAATTTAGTTTATTTAGTGCTGTTTTTGGATGTTGGTTAACAGAGAACTTCTTTTAGATGTTTGATTTATTCTTAGTAATTTTGCTTATAGTCAAAAATAAAAAGTTTCTATTTCAGAACGATCTTTAATAGATTTATACTAATTCCTTAATTATTGGAGATTTAAGATTTTCCTTTTTAGATGTTAATTTCCAAGTTTAATCAATTATTACTTTAATCACGGATTTTTTCTTCCTAAGATTTATCTTGTTTTCTTTTTCCAGGAAATTTGATGTTCTTCTGAGTTTCGTTAATAGGATTTACTAGATGGTTTTGTTGATGGAAGCATACTTTAGAAAAGAAAATTTTGATTTAAATCGATTCGAATGCTTATAAATTATCGATTTAGAAGTTTATTGTAAAATTCTCAGATTCTTCGATCATAGGCAGTTGTTAGTTAGTTAGTCGATCGATCTTCACTTCGTTATAGTACTTAACTAGGAAACCATGACATTGGCTTCCCCAAAAGGCAATGGTAAAATGGCTGCTTTCCCTCGGGGCCTTACTTCCATTGCAGCCTCAGTTGTGATACTAGCAATGTTCTTGATTTTTGCTTCTTGGCTTCTAGTTTCGTTTCCGATTGGTTCAGCTATTAGAGGATATTTTTACGGTGTTGATAGGAAAATAGTTTTGCCTGCATCCAAGAATGTAGATTACAGTTATAGCAAATCGTCGTCCGGGTTGAATTTAGAACTGCCCATGATGAGTTCAAATAGTTCTTCTGTTGATGATAATGAAAAAGCACAAGTTTCCATTAGATCTGTTGAAAAGGGTTCGATGGCATCTGAGTCTAATGTAGAACCGTCTTCTAGTGGCAAAGATTCAGTTGACTCAAAAAATAATGAGACTCTGGAGAAACCTACAGAGCTTCCAAAACTGTCGTCTAGAGCAACAGAAAAGAAGGCAGACATGTCCTGTTTTTCGTCTAGCAATGCATCTGAGAGCAATTCTGTTGATTCAGGTAGTATTCCTTTTGCACTTGTTTTGAATTAAAATCCGATTTCAGATAAACTTAACCGTGGCTTCCATTCATTCTGTTCCCTCATTTTTGCTATAGTATATGATTTTAGATAAACTTTACACTAGTTTATTATGTTTTATGACTAGGTTTATGCTAGATGTCTAACATGGTAGCTTGCTGTTGTTGTTCAAGTCTCGAGTCCCACATCATGCTTCTTTTAGTCCCCTGTATTATGGTATAAAGTCTCTTCAAGCTCGGGAGATTCTGATTTTCATTTCGATTGGTTACTTTCTAGGCTGTGACCTATACAACGGAAAGTGGTTCTACGATCCACAGGGACCATCATACACCAACAATTCTTGCCCTGTCATAACACAGATGCAGAATTGCCAGGGTAATGGGAGGCCCGACAAGGAATACGAGAATTGGCGTTGGAAACCCTCTAAATGTGACCTCCCCAGATTTGATGCCAAGAAGTTTCTCGAGTTGATGAGAGGAAAGACACTTGCTTTCATTGGTGATTCTGTTGCTCGAAATCAGATGGAATCAATGCTGTGTCTTCTCTGGCAGGCAAGTATCTACACTCTTAAACTGCCAATTTCTTGGCTTAATCCGTTGTTTCACATCGAGCAGTTTCTTGGCTTTGAAATATTAGAACAATGGTATGTCTGGGAATGGATTGTTTGTAGCTTCGTCATAGGCTCATGCAGTTTGAAATATTATTTCCATTAGATAAACGTTTAGTAATATGCATCTCTGTACCTTTAGGGTTCATCTTTCTTCATACAATAGATTGATCTTTCTTATTTCTACTTTCGGGATCATTTTAGGTTGAAGTTCCACAAAATCGAGGAAACAAAAGAATGCAACGATGGCATTTCGTGTCAACATCTGTAATGATAGTCCGGATATGGTCTTCTTGGCTTGTTCGTGAAACCACTGAAAAAATCGACTTTGCTCCCGAGGGTGTTACCAAGCTACATCTTGATGCTCCTGATGATAAATTAATGGAGTTCATCCCAGATTTTGATGTGATTGTCATTTCTTCCGGCCACTGGTTTGCCAAACAATCTGTCTATGTCTTGAACAACGAGATTGTGGGAGGACAATTATGGTGGCCAAATGGATCTCCTCCCATGAAAGTCAACAATATCGACGCATTCGGAATATCTGTCGAGACATTTCTCTCCGCAATTCTTACACACCGTAATTACACCGGTCTGACTATCGTACGTTCCTTTTCTCCTGATCATTACGAGGGCGGGGCTTGGAATACGGGTGGATCATGTACTGGAAAGGAAAAACCTTTAGCCACCGGCGAGTTAGTGGAGAACGGTTTTACAAATATAATGCATGAGAAACAGGTCTTGGGTTTCGAACGTGCTGTTAAGAAGGCAACAGATAAGTCGAAGCTACGGTTGATGGACATTACCGAAGTTTTTTCGTATCGCCACGATGGTCATCCAGGCCCGTATAGGAATCCGGATCCAAATAAAATCACGAAACGTGGTCCGGATGGAAAGCCACCTCCTCAAGATTGCTTGCACTGGTGCATGCCAGGTCCCATTGATACCTGGAATGAACTCGTGCTTGAAATTATCAGAAGAGAGTTCGAGGGCAATCAAAACTCCTCGTCATAAGATTTGATTGTGTGCTTTTGTAATTGAAAACAGTAACATATTCAGTTCAGTAAGATGTATGAGAAGAGGTAAGGATAGTCCTTTGTGTTTATACCTGTTGTAGCAGATTGTAACATTGAGCTATTTTCCTAGGAAAATTTCACTATTTCCAGGAAAGAAAACAAATCTTTCCAGAAAAATTTTTGTTTGGTATGTTTCTACTTTTTTTTTTTTCCCTACAATTTCTTGTCATATTTGGTTGTTGATTAAATTTAACTAACACTAATGCTTTTAGCAAAAGCAGGTCAAGTATTTGTATACTTTTGGAAGAGATCTCATTGTAATTTCGATAAAAATTTCTTAATAATCGTTATGTTGACAATCACGATATAATTAATAATGCATCTTCAATAAAGAAAAGTATCATGAAGTTTTTTATATTCAGAGTTGAATTGTATTTACCTTTGATATTTAAAAAAATAGTAAAGTAATCATTATAAATTAAATTAAAGAGTAAACCGATCATTTTGTTAAAAATTTCATCAATTTTTACCATTAAAAATTGGTTCTTATATATCCACATAAGATATACATAACACATCACATATAACTATTTAAATTTTATTTTTTAATTTAACATATAAATATTAATTTACTCGTTTTTAAATTTTAAAAATAAAACACAACCTAACTTTTACAAAGAATTCGATAATACTTTTATCATTTTCAATCCCACATAAACAACGCTTTTAGTGCTGCAAATGCTGAAAACAAGAATGGCAACTGGTAACTTTATAAATTTATAACAGTGGCATTAACAGTAAATTCCTGAAAATAAGAGGGTATTTATGTTAATTAACTTTGGTTTAACTAAACAAACAAGGAAGATTGTTAGTAGTTGGAAAATGCCATGGATGACTCTTTCAGTTCATAATATACTATAAAAAATATTATTTAAAATAAATTATTAGATTAACTTATAAAAAAAGAATTTTTTTTAATTAACTTTTATGTGAGAAGAAATCGTTAATCTTTTAAATTTAATTATATAAAAGTCTATAAATTTCATTAGAATTATAAATTTTAAATAAAGTTTCAAATATCCCTTATTTTTAGAATTATATATTTCAATTTTTAAAAACGTTGTATTTTATATTGAATTAATTTTATTTTAATTCATCTAAGTAATATTATTTTTAATTTATATCCACAAATTGTACTATTAAACTCCATCAAAGAAAATTACCTTTTATTAAAATATTTTATTAAATTTCCAAGACGGACGTGAACCGTTTTATTAACCAAAATTCATACTCTGAATTTTGTAATTAAAAAATAAAAATTATTTAATTAACTTTAAGAAATATTTTTTAGAAAAAATTCACAAATAAGAATGAAATACTGACATTTATCTTTAGATAATATTAAAAAATAAAATATACATATAATTCATTTAACTTTATTTTAAATTAAAATTCCCCTAGAACAATCCTTAAAATATTATTAATTATTAATTAATTTCAGAATATTAAATGATTTATTACTATTTTTTTTCCTAATTACTTCTACTTTATTCGTTGTCTTCCTTTTCTCCTGCAAAACCCTAAATTCTTGTTTGCTGAACAAATTCTTACCTCATGCCAAAAAATTTGCATATTTCTTCTCTGTAATTATTTCTATATATTTTTTTAAAAATAATTTTCCAAGCTTTGTGTCTTCTCAAAAATGGTGAAGATTTAAACCACGAAAGTTTCATTGTAGAAAAAGTAAGTCCAAATTTAATGCTCATAAAACTTAGTTTCTTTTGATCTTCGAATTTTTTTATCAAAGTTATTATCTTATTATTTTTTCCAACACTTTTTTTTCTATTTTTATGTTTTTTTTACTCTGTAACTGAGCTCAAGTTGTGTTATTTTCTGATAAATTTTCTTTTTTTTTTTTTTTTCCGATTTAATCGCTCAAAATTTTTAAAAAATAGCTTCAATCTTCAATCGTAGGTTGCAGGGTTTTAGGATTTTAGCCAGTTGTGATTTGTTTTTTTTTTTTCACATATATGGAGGACAAAGAGGGACCTACGCTCGGTGTCGCAGTGAAAGGAAATGAAGGTCTAGATGACTTCGACGTGGCCTCATATGTGGGGCCTACAGTTCCGAGCACCGTTGCATCTCCGCCTAGCATGGTAGTGCAGCCGGGACATGGCACCGGTTCAGATGTGATGAAGAAGAAAAGAGGAAGACCGAGAAAGTACGCACCAGATGGATCTTTGGCCATAACATTGTCGCCGATGCCGATATCGGCGTCGATTCCGATGACCGGAGACTTTACCGGTTGGAATCAGGGAAGAGCCCAACCAGTTGACACGTTCGTCAAAAAGTCACTTAACTATGAGCTCGAGACCAACCCAGGTATTCTGAAGTTTTCTTTTATAGCAATGAACTGTTTCTGTCCTTTTTTGTATTTTATTCAAAATCATGGGGTCTCAGAAAATGAAAATCTGGGCTAAAATGTTAAAAGAGTTTCAACAATTCAGCTTTCAACTTACTGTGTTATTAATAGGTAGGGAGCAAAACAAAAGCTATGGTAAATTTTATGAAGCGTTGAAGAGAGGAATATAGTTCCTTGATTTGAGAATTAGGAGTTATGATAAACTGGGCTTTCTTCAGTAAATTTGTCCCCATACGTTAGAACGAGGTACACGAGTTTCATAGCATTTTTACCCCCTTCTTCTTTTTTTTACTTTTTTTTTTTTTTTTTGTCTTTTAGGGCTTAGTCTGGACCAAGGTTTTCGACTGCTTTTTGTTCACTAGATCTCGGCTTTGTTGACCTTTGTCTACGGGGGACGTTTTGCTTGTAACCTTAAAAAAAATCGGGAGGGGGACCAGTTTATCAGATTCTGGTCCATATCTGGAGGAATGAATGGTAGATATTGAGTCAGACAAGCTGATTTACAAGGAGAATCTCTCTTGTCTCCAGAATGCTATACTTGCCCTTAGACTCTATAAAAAATGGCAGCAAAGTACCAGAATGTTGTTACCTAAGGTGCCAGTGCCACCTTTGCTTTTGTGCTTTAGTTGGTAAGGTAGAATAACTCGAGGTGCTTTAGTTCAGAATTAGTTCGACTCGAATTTACAAGCATTCCATCTTAAAATGAACCTCAATACGAATACCGATTTCATCTTTCCTAAGTTTTCATAAACATTATATTGCTCGAGACGTGTAGCACAAGAAAAACACTAATCTGAGTGAAGTAAAGATCATATGTTTATGTTGTGTTGTATGTAATATGTTTTAAGCAAGTTTGTTGATATCCCTTTTTGTGCTATTAGAGGTAAAGCTAATTACAAAGATGAAAATAAAAGAAATGCAAGGGAAATTCGATCGTGCGTGTTTTTTCGTGTTTATTGCCTTAGAAGAGAGCATGCTTAGGTGTACTAGTCTTGTGTCTTATTGGATGCTCCTCGCCTAAAAAACGTGTGAGGTGCTTTTTGTTGTCTAGTGAAACATGTATGGGAAGTACAATTACCGTCTTTAGTCCATTATCGAGCACCATAGTCAATGTATATATTTACTTCATGGGTTATGGTTAAGCTTAACCGCACAAAAGGGGTTGTGCAATATTTTCGGTGTGCTTTAGTGAGTAGCACGGAACTCGGATGTCAACAATATGGGTTTTGTTTCTTGTCCCCTCATTGGACTTACGGATTGACTAGTGCATCAAGTTCTATTATGACTCTGCTTGGTTTTTTTATCTTCTTAGTTCAGATGCAATCAACATGCTTATAAAAGATTTGCTGATTCATTTTTGTTTTACTAATTTGAATACTTGTTTATATATAGGTGACAAAATCACATATTTTGTCGGGACAAATTTCACACCTCATGTGATCACTGTGAATGCTGGTGAGGTATGCCCTCTTTGTCGATGAATCATAGGGGTGATCAATACAAGTGATATTTTCTATAACTTTCAGCTATAATGTTTTTGTTTGTGTCTCACTTTCATTATGATTGCTGTAGGATGTTTCAATGAAGGTGATGTTTTTTTCTCAGCAAGGAGCTCATGCTATCTGCATCCTCTCGGCGAATGGAACTATTTCGAATGTTACCCTTCGTCAGCCTACTTCATCCGGTGGTACTCTGACGTACAAGGTGTGTCCCTTCGTCCTCCACTAATATGAGTTTGAGTGCATAAGAATGCATTAGGCCTATTCAACCAATCTAGAAAACTGGTTCCGGTTTACTTCAAGTGTAAGCTTTTTGCTTTGTTCTTGTCTTTTTCGTTTAGTAAAATCTAGCTTCCTTATTATTTCGTCCAGGGACATTTCGAGATCCTTTCATTGTCCGGTTCATATATGCCTACTAACAATGGCGGAACGAAGAGTAGGTCAGGTGGGATGAGTATTTCTTTAGCAGGTCCAGACGGTCGTGTTCTAGGAGGGGGACTTGCTGGTCTGTTGGTAGCTGCCGGTCCTGTGCAGGTGAAACCATATTATATGATGTATGAAAGATATTAAGTAGTAGAAAACACTAACATATATACAAAGATCATTGTCACTGTCTGAAACCTTATGAATTAACAGGTTGTTGTCGGCAGTTTCCTACCGAGTCACCAGCAGGAGCAGATGCACAAGAAACAGAGAATTGAACCCACGGTGACTATCGTCAGTCCTACGGCTACACATTCCGTGCCTGCAGACATTAATGTGTCCTATGGTGGAATCAAGCCAATTCATACGTATTCATTCCATGGAGACAATTCAGGTTCTTTAAATCCTATCCAGAGCTATAGAAATTCTAGTATTGACAATAACTCGCCTTCAGCTGAAAACGAATCAAACAGCCGTAGTCTATCAAAGTGTGAAGTTTCGAGCTGATAGAACATGCACGATGGTCTTTCTATACGGACATGAAATCCTTGTCCGAAACAAATATAAGCCCTTTAAAGCTAGATTTTAACCCCTGATTGTACTTTTTGTCATGTTAGGTTTAGGTAGGATTTCTAATTGTTAGGAACCGTACTCGGCTTTCTTCGTGCTGGACGGTGTATTTTCTAGTGTTGTATCACTCATTGATAGAAAATTTATGAATGATTGAAGACTGGTGTACCATTTCTGTCATTAGGTAGCTTTGAATACACAATGATTTTAAGTTCTAAATGCATATTTGACCTATCACCATTACACAAACAATGTATGAAAAAGATAAGGATTAAACAACAATTTAGAGTTGAAACAAAAATGCTTAAAACAATCTATCACCTTTTCCTTTTCTTACCTGCAACACTCCCATTGTTGAAGCCTTTAAGATCATTTGTTGTTTCAGCGGTGTTTTGCTTCTTCAAACCTCCGAACTTGGAATTCCGAAACTTCCCGTTTTATTTTCTTTTTATTGCCCTTTTCACCGCTTTGGTCTTTTATTGCTTAACCTCTCGAATGATTTACTGTCTTCGAAACCCAAGTCCGGCAAGCTTGATTCTTTACTTTGAGACCCCATTGCCTAAAAAAAACTCACTATAAAAACTGGAGGAAATCAAAAGGCTATAACTCGTAAGCATGCAAATAGATTTGGTTTTTCTTTTAAACGCCATTTTTATTCCCACATAAAGCAATCAAAATCCATATGAGCGACAAAGCAAATAAAATACCCAAAACTAGGTTTCAAATAGCGGTGTTGCAGTCGCTATTTCGCGGCGGCGGCCCAAAAACCTCAACAACGGCCTTGAAGCTTGAACATCAGGCAGAATATAATAGAAATCAACAAAGCTAAAATTAGGGTTTAAAACTCAAATCTTATCTCCAATTATAAAAAAATAAAATAAAACTGAACGAAGTCTACTACGTAGACAAGAGAGACCCAATTGAATTTTATTTAGGTTAGGTATCTAACTTAGCAATTATTTTCACAATAGAGTTTGAACTAAATAACTTTTTTCGTATTGAAGTTCAAATCTCAATGTGCAAACAATTGAGATTTAAAACCTAACATGAATCAGGAAAGTACAGGCCTCAAAAAATTATTTAACCCTTTTATTTTTTATACTTTTAATTAAATTTAATAAAAAATAAGTTTATGATAATTAGTTATTTATATATTATTCATTATCAATGCAATTTCATTAATAATAAAAAATCTTATTACATGCGTTTGCTTCAATCATGACCTTATTACTGTTTTAATCTTTTAATTATACTTAAATTTAAAATTTAATCACTATATATTATTCATCTTTTGTAATATAATTAGTAAAACAAAATATAATATTATTAATTATTCTGGTTGACGTGAAATTTTTTTATAAACACTCATTTCAATATTTACACACAAAAGTCATATCAATACAATAAATTTAAAAGGATTTTTTTTAAAAATTATATCATTACTTTAACAAAAAATGGTTAAAGCTAACGTTATTATAAAATTAAATAAAATAAATAATTTGAAATTAAAACATAGATATCAAATCTTAAATATGTGCATGATAGAGGAAGAAAAGTCAGAATTTAGCCTTTAATCCATTAATATATTGTTTTATTAAAAAATAATAAATGAAATTTATTAAAATATGTAGTTGGTGTTTTTTTATTTATTTAGCCAATTCCCGTACATGGATTAGGAGAAAGATACTTTTCTTCAAGCTTTTTATTTGTAGGATTTTAAATCAACTCACAAGTCAGACCAACTTAATTAAATATGTTATTTAAAATAATATAATTAATAACATATTTCCCTTTTACTTTATTATAAATAAATAAATATATATATATATATATATTTAAAATTTATACAAGAATTAAATGAAGTATTATCCGAAAGGTAAATTTGAATGCTTAAAAGCCATAACAGTCTTGCGAATCTCACTATGTGTAATAGGGGCAAAGCTTGAAATTTTGGGTTGGGAGCCAAGATAAAAATATATATTGTTGGGGGTCAAACCTAAAATTCTCATGGTAAAAAGGTTAAATTGAATTGATAATTTTTAAAGGGGTCTAAAATTATAATATAACCATTTTATCCAATTCAGGGTCAAGATTCTTGCCTGTGTAACCTTTTATTGATTCTATATAAACAATAATATATTTTACTTTGTGTTGTACATATATCACGCAAGCCCAACTTACATGTCTGTGACCTCGCCCACTGACCAAGAGAATTATTTCCAGGGTGAAACTATAATTTTTTTCTAGGTGATCAAGATTGTTATATATTTTTATAAGAGTTAAAATATAATTTCACCATCGCATTAGCTCATATCTTTATAGTTTTTAGCAATAAATTAAAATTTTATTATTTTGAGGTTAAACTATAATTTTATAATTTTTAGAAGGTGTAAAGTAGAATTTTCCCATTTTACGGGGCCAAAGCCCTACCTAAGGCCGAAGCCAATAATTTTTTTCAGGAGGGCAAAAATTAAGCAATATATTTTTACAATAATTAAAATGAAATTTCGTCATTGTATTAGTTCACACTTTTGTAGTTTTTAGGATTAAATCAAAATTTTATCATTTTAGAAGTTAAAATATAATTTTATAAAATTGAGATGGTGTAAAGCATAATTTTTCCATTTTAGGGAACCAAGGCCCTGCCTACTGGTGAAATTAGAAATTTTTTTGGGAGAGCCGAAATAAGTTACATATTTTAATGAGAGCTAAAATACAATTTTACCCTTATATTGGTTTATATGTTTATGGTTTTTAAAAGGATTAAACCAAAATTCTAGCATTTTGGGAGGGGGCAATTGTTATAATTTCATCATATATTAACTTTTAATGACTTTCTCCGGATCTATACTCTTGTCGATTTTGGTGTAATCGGTCCAACCAATTGATCTAATCCAATTTAAATTTTTATGATTTTTTATAATTTAGTAATTTTATATCAATTTTAATATTTTTAATATTTTTTATGATTTTTATAGAATTTTAATACGTTTTTATAAAATTTTAAATATGTTTTATTAATTTATATTTTTATAAACTATTAGAATTTTTATATTTTTTTATAATATTTATAATTTGTATAAGTTGGTATAAATTTTATTTTTTTACATTTTCTCGAAAGCTTTTTTAATATATCATACTTTTATTATTAATTTTTTTTGAATATGTTGATGTGATTATATGGTAGTATCTGTTTATATTTTTTAAATATTTGATAACGCACACACAAATATTCAAACTCGAAAATCTTAAAATGAATAATATCTTTTTTTTTCACTGGAACCACTTGTTGAATTCCAGACTTTTATTTATTAGTTGTAATAGAAATTATACTTTTTTTGTTTTCTTCTAGAAATAACATTTTAATTTCAAACTTAAATAACGTAAAGATTAAGCCAGTCCAAAAAAGTAGTGTTCATTATACAAGAAAATCAGATTCAGTGGTTGGATTTCACCCTACAAAAAGATAAATACATAATAATATATAATAAAAAAAGTTTAAAATTAAAAACATGTGTTGTTTTATATATATATATATATATATACCTAAAAACTAATTATTATTGCAGCCCTCATAATGAAAAAACAATGATGGAAAAAGTACTCTTTTAGTTTACCCTCTTCACTTTACGCAACGCATCAGACAAAACACTTGCAATATTATATTTGTATATACGATATTAAAAGGAATTTTATATATATCAACATAAAAAACTAACAGATTGTTCCAAAAATCGCTTGGAATCAAGATAAAAAATTAATTGAACTTGAGCTAGTTAAGTTGATTATATATATCAACATTTTCCTTTTTTATAATTTTTATGAATTTTTTAAATAATTTATTTTATAAAAATTAAAGCGTCAATTAAATCGATTTAGCAAAAAGTTAATAATATAACCGATTTAATCACCTACTCGAATTTTGAAGATCAGAATCTTTAATATGATGAGAAGGCAAAGGTTGAAAATGTAATGGGTCCATTGTGTCCAAAGTGACTTAAAGTTTTATTTGATAAGAGAACATATCATAAAATTTTAATTTTAATATTTATTTATTTGAAAATTTTGAATTATAAATTACTTTATATATATATTAAGAAAAGGCATAAAAGTCATTGATTTGAGAGGATGTGGTGAGCCAGGAAAACACCATTTGCTTCTTTAAGGTGAAAATGAGCCATCACCCTCTCACATATCCAACCAAATGTACTACTTTTTTCTTTGACTTTTTTCCCTCATCCTCATAGACCTACCATGGCTCTTTGATTTGTCTTCTTTATGGTACAATTTAAAATTTAATCCCTAACATTTATCCCTTTTTGTCATTTTGACATTTTTTTTTCTTACTTCGCTCCTCGATTTTCAAGTTTTAGTTGAATTATTTTTTTAGACGAAGAGTTTATTGAATTATTAATAAATAAATAAATGATGGTCTTCAATTAGCATGGAAGGCTAATTGGGAAAAAGTTATTGTTGGGATTGATTGTATAGCTAAGCATTCATGGAGATGTTAGAGGATATTCAAACAGAGATTTGGTGCTGTAAATCCAAGAATTATGCAGACACAAGTGGAGAGTGATCATTAAGCAAATATCAAGGGATGTGAATTCTACCGCTGATACTTTGATTGATCTGATGAAAAGTTTTTCTATTAGTATTCGAATTTTTCATATTGATCCATCATTGATTGATGTTCAGATACGGTTAGAAAGATGCTTTCTATTAACCAATCTTACTCCTATTATTAGTTTGTAATTGATTTTCCTTTTATTTTGTTAAAAAATATCATTACATGAATATATGCAATCCATCACCAAATAATAATCCTAAATATATACAACTTTATAAAAGTATGTAAAAGTAAATGAGTTTTGTTTCTATATATTCGGTAAATAAAATGAAAAAAAATCCAACCCACTAATTAAAAAATAATTGATTTACTAAAAAACATAAAGGAGAAGGCTATTATGCTTGTGAGGTTTCAAGCATCAAAGGAGGTGGCTTCATAAAGTGGAGGGCATTTTCCATTGAAATGATTGATTCACGAGACTCCCCAATTGTCTTACAACTGAATTTTACCATCAACCCATCATCCTGAATTTAATTTTTCAACTTTTTCTTTTGTCATTTTGAATATATATATTTTTAATTATTTTGGTAATCAGTTTATAAAATTAAGTTAAATTATTTACTGAGATCAATTTTTTGATCAAATTATTAAAAATTCAACTGTATTAACGTAGTAGCTTGTACGACGGTCTACGTGGTAATCAGGATGAGGATGAAATATTAATAAATATTATGGATAGTTAATATAATTTTTAAAGATTATGGGTAAAAGGGTAAAAGTATTAGGGAACTCCTTATATTTAGGATCAGATTGCATTTCGATCTTTTTACTGAAAAAATCGATAAATTAACTTTTTATACATTTTAAAACGTGCAAATTAACTCCTCCATTAACTTCTAATTGTTACTAATTAATTACTAATTTGATTCCTAAACTATAGCTAAAAGATCATTTTATTTTTTTTAAGTTTTTTCTTAACAATAATTCTAAAAAAATTAAAACAATCTTAAAAATAAATATAAAATTAAAACAATAATTCTAAAAGATCATTAATTACTAATTTGATTCCTAAACTTTCGAAGAAGCTCTTTTTTAGTGAATCATGATATTTTTATTTTTTGAAAAATTTAACGAAAATACCAATTTGCATGTTCCGAACTATATAAAAACTAATTTAACTTTTTTTTAGTAGATAATATGAAATGCAATCCATCTCTAAGTATAATAACTTCTTTGTTGCTTTTACCTCGGTAAAAGTTAATGGACGGGAATAAAAGTATTACTAGAGATTTTTGGATGAAAATGAAATATTAATAAAAGGTTAACAGTAATAAATGTAAATTTAAAAATAATGGATGAGAATGAAATATTTTGTGAATAGTTAATACAACTTTTGAAGACCATACATAAAAATATATTATTTTTATTTCTAAGTTGACAAAAATAACGTAGCAAATATAAACAATTTTAGAACAATAATAAAATACTTAAAACAATGTTTTTTAAATAAAAGATTAAAAATAACATTTTTTTTTATAAAAGATTTAAAAAATCTTTAATAGAGACTTTTAATTAAAGTTTTATATAATATATATTATTAAGTATAATATCCTCGAATTTGGAGTTAAGTCGAAATAAATTATAAAAGGGAGTAAAATTTTTTGGATACTATTAGAATTGTAATTGAATCAAATTGAATTTAAAAAATGATAAGCTTAACTCAACTTGAAATTTAAGGTTCAATATTCGGCTTGAGTTCAAGTTGATACATAATCGAGTCATTTGAGCTTGATTAAAATCATTTATCAATTTCATATTTAAGTTTGAGTGAGTTCGTAATTAAACATTCTTTCTTATATAATAAAGGTAAAAATGTAATTTCATAAAATAAAAATATATTAAAAAAAAAAGAAAAATTCAATTAAATCCACGAACTGATCGAATAGAGTATTATAATACTCGAATTCGACTTGATCGGTAGTTCAAATTATTCAAATTCGACTCAATATTTCATAGAATTTGAATTCGATTTTTAAAAGTTCTTAAACACTACTTTTAATACATCTTAATTAAAAATGATCGAATTCTTTTCGATTTAATCCAATATGGGTTAATTTTAAAGTAATGAATGAATAGTTTGACATTACAACTATAATCATAAGCGTAGAACCCCCCCTTTTTTTTTTAATTTCTGCATTTATACCCCTTCCTAGTGTTTCTTCATTCTTCAATCTCTCTCCCGCTCCTATTTTCAATCAAAACCATTTTCAAAGCTCTCTCTGTGTCTGCGTTATTCAGTTATGGCTATGGCTTTAAAAGTGACCCAGTAAACCATAGCAGTTTCCCTTCATAAACCCCATCATCACTTTGTATAGCTCAAAAACAAAAATGGCTTCCACCATCTCCATGCCACCAACTGACCCTTCTTCTTCATCTACAGAAGACCCAGCAGCTAAAGCCGTCAACAAACGGTACGAAGGGCTCATCACGGTTCGAACCAAGGCTACTAAAGGCAAAGGAGCTTGGTATTGGGCTCATCTCGAACCGATCCTTGTTCGGAACCCAGAGAGTAGTCTGCCGAAAGCGGTGAAACTCAAGTGTTCCTTATGCGACGCCGTTTTCTCGGCCTCGAACCCGTCCAGGACCGCCGCCGAGCACTTGAAACGCGGCACTTGCCCCAATTTCAGCTCTGTTTTAAGACCCAATCCTTCGTTATCCCCTTTGCCAATATCTTCATTAGCTTCACCTTCGGTTTCGTATCATCATAATCATCGTAAAAGAAGTCCTTCAGCTGCTGTTTCTCTTTTACGAAACCAAGTAAGTAATAATAACAGTAATGATACCAATAATAATTGTAATAGTAACTCGTTGGCTATAGTTGAGTCTACTCGTTTACTGAGTTACACGAGTCATACTAATAACAACAACAATAATGTTGGGTTGACTCAACATCATTTGGTTTTATCTGGTGGAAAAGAAGATTTAGGTGCTTTAGCAATGTTGGAAGATAGTGTTAAGAAGCTTAAGAGTCCTAAAATTTCCCCTGGTCCAGCTTTAAGTAAGGGTCAAATAGATTCTGCGTTTGATTTATTAGCTGATTGGTTCTACGAGTCCTGTGGGTCAGTTTCGTTTTCTAGCCTTGAACATCCAAAGTTTAGAGCTTTCCTTAACCAAGTTGGGATGCCGGCTATTTCGAGAAGGGACCTTTCCAGTGCTCGGCTCGATAATAAGTTTCACGAGGCCAAGAATGAATCCGAGGCTCGAATTAGGGATGCAATGTTCTTTCAAGTTGCTTCTGATGGATGGAAGAGGAAAAGTTGTTGTTGTAGTAGTTCTACAAGTAGTAGTAGTGGTGGTAGTAACTTTGGATGTGTGGAGGAGAATTTTGTTAAATTTAGTGTTAATCTTCCGAATGGGAGTAGTTTGTACCAGAAGGCGGTCTTCACCGGTGGACCAGTGAGTACCAAGCAAGCTGAGGAGGTTTTGTGGGAGTCGGTAATGGGGATATCGGGGAATGGTGTTCAGAAATGTGTAGGAATCGTTTCGGATCATAAGGCAAAGGCATTGAAGAATTTGGAGATTCAGAATCATTGGATGGTTAATCTTTCTTGTCAGCTTCAAGGTTTCATTAGTTTGATAAAAGATTTTAGCAAAGAGCTTCTTCTTTTCAGGACTGTCACCGAGAATTCCTTAAAGCTAGCGAATTTTGTAAATAATAACTTGCAAGCTAGGAACAGCTTTCGAAAGTATAAGATGCAGGAGCTTGATTGTGCTGGGTTGATACGAGTTCCTTTCAACAAATGCCATTGCAGCAGTAACATTGCACAAGTTTTTGCAATGTTGGAGGACATATTGAACTGTTTACAAGTGCTTCAGATGGTTGTATTGGACGATTCTTACAAGGGGATCTGTATTGAGGATCCAGTTGCGAGGGAAGTTGCCGGTTTTGTCCAAAATGAAGAGTTTTGGAATGATTTAGGGGCCGTTTATGGACTGGTGAAGTTGATCAGAGGTATGGCTCACGAGATTGAGGTGGAGAGGCCGTTGATCGGGCAATGCCTCCCTCTTTGGGAGGAGTTGAGGGTCAAAGTGAAGGAATGGTGCGGCAAGTTCAACATTGCCGAAGCACCTGTTGAGAAAATCGTTGAAAAGAGATTTAGAAAGAACTACCATCCCGCATGGTCAGTTGCATTTATACTCGATCCGCTTTACTTGATACGGGATACCAGTGGAAAATACCTTCCACCATTCAAGTGTTTGACTCACGAGCAAGAGCAAGATGTTGATAAACTCATAACTCGTTTGGTTACCAAGGAAGGAGCACATGTTGCACTAATGGAGCTCATGAAATGGAGATCAGAAGGGTTAGAACCACTCTATGCTCAAGCCGTTCAAGTTAAACAACGGGACTCTGTGACCGGAAAATTGAAGATCGCTAACCCCCAAAGCAGTAGGCTGGTATGGGAAACTTGTCTTAGCGAATACAAATCATTAGGAAAGGTTGCAGTGAGGCTTATCTTCTTACATGCAACATCATGTGGGTTTAAACGTAACTGGTCTTTGATGAAGTGGATTTGTGTACACAGACACTCACGGATAGGCCTCGAAAGGGCTCAAAAAATGATATTCATTGCAGCTCATTCAAAGCTCAGCAGGAGGGATTTCTCCAACGAGGAAGAAAAAGACGCGGATCTATTTATGATCGGCGGTGAGGATGACATCCTCAATGGAGTCTTTACAGATGCACCATAAGTGTAATGCTTTTTTTTTTCTTTTAACTCTTTGTAGAATTTAAGCTTTAGGATTTGATCGAATTCTTTCTTCAATTGTCTTTTTTTTTTGTCCATCTTCACCTCTGTTCTAATTTAAAAATCAGGAAAAAAACATATAGATAGTGATGTAGTAGCTAGAGAATGTTTGTTAGAATTTTCAATGATTGCATGATTTGAATGAAAATAACCACTTTGTTGTCCTACCATGATTTCATTTTCTTTTGTCCATAGTGACTGAATGAATACAGTATCATCTTCTATATATATAAAGAATTTGATTTTGTAAGAGAAGAATGGAGATTATCTGCAGAACAATGGCTGAAGTTATACAATGGTAGCCTATGTATTTGCATGTCAAATGCATCAATGTAAATATATCAATTATTATATAAGGGAATTGTACTAGAATCTGTTGCATATACCTGACACATGTATGGCTTTTTCCTATCATCATATTTGATATGCTTGAAGGACAGTTACTATCTTTAGTTTCATGTGAAGAAGCCTTTATCTGAAAAAAGTTGAAAGATAAGTGGACTACATGAATATTTTACAATTTAAAAATTCTCATAAAGATATGAAGTTTTCTCCTAAAGGTGCTTCTCTTATTCTAAATGCGGTATGCTCCAAGTTTTTGGGGTTTAAAACCAATACTCTGTCATCCCAAGCCCCAACATGCTCTTTCAATGAAAATGCAAAAAAAATGAGGGATTTTCATGAGTTTTCGAAGATGGTAAGCTTCGGTTTTACTTTTACTGGCTGAATTCAACCAAGCTGTAAGTTATACATGGTTTATTTTACTTTTGTTACATTCATCCTCTGTATGAACTTTCATGATCTAGTATGCCAAACTGGAATCTGTACAAGGATGATCTAGCCATATTCGTGTTGTTATGATACGTCAGTAAGTTTCTAGAACGATGCTGATCCGTTTTACTGCCTCATAACTTGAAAACTTAGTATGCCAGTGCCTAGTTGGTGTCTATGTTGTATATCTAATCCAAAAAGGATACGGAATCTTGTGAAACCGACTCTCGATCGGAGCATCGGTTTGTGATACTATTGTATTTGTGAAAAATCACTGATTATCGGAACTAATGTCTGCATATTGACTGTTTGTTGAAGAAAAAGAAGAGAAAAACAAGTTTGGACTATGCTTTACTGCAAAAATAGGCCTTGTAATTTAATAGTATCATTGTTGGTGCTGCAGATATGCAAAAACCAGTTGAAGCTTGTGGTAAACCAGATTTTAGTTTCCAATCGAAAAAGGGTCAAACTCGGATGAACTCGGGAACATATCTTTGTTGCTGTAAGGCACTTACTTGCTGATATGACTCAACTGTGTAACCAAGGTTGTCTGCTTTTGCTAATGTGGAGGAGCCCCCACCTTGAGGAGAGTGGATGTCTGTCTTGTCACAGTCAAGGAAAAAAAAAAGTAAGAAGTAACAGCTTTTTCCTCCTCTCTCTCTATTCGATTTTTTTTATCGTTTACTGGTGAGCTTAATCTCCATCATTTTCGGTAGCTTGTCTTTCAAACATTCCAATTATGGTGACATTGTTGCTTTCTAGCTGGGACCCTTTGTATTTCAAACTTTTTGATGTTAAGATTGAATATTGAAAATTTTTCACAGGGTTATCCGTTAGATAGCTGCTACAAAGTTTTTGAGCAAAGTGGAAGCAAAGAGAGGACTGTCGGCTTTAGGAGGTACACGATGGCTGATAGAGATATCGCAACGAACTTGACCTGATTTTGCTGGTTCTTAAATTTCTGTGAGCTTTATTGACTGGTATTAGTGGTATGTTTCCATGCACATTGCAATGGATTATGAATATTCTTAGGGACAATAGTTTACTAGAATATGAAAATGTCAAAATCTCAAATCTAATACATGTATATGAACATGTATATAAAAATTATGACTGGCTCATAGGATATCCTGGTGCCATATTTGACTTAAAACTATATTACCCTGATTTTGAAGTGTTTGTGTGTTGGGACATGTATATGAGGGTACGAGCCTTGGAATATATGAAAGAACTTGGAAAAAATTAAGTATATCCATGTTAGAAGTGGCATGTTGGACTGAGATTTTATTCATTTTTAACAAAGAGACTTTTTGCAGGAACTTCAAAGTGGAATTACTGGACGTCCATACCGGCATGTTTAAGCATTCAAACGGACTGCTAATGCACGTATAGGTACATCTGAGGTGATTACAACAGTGCCACTAATACTCGAGAAAGGTAAGTCAATAACGAACCCTAAATGTACATACATGCATACGAGGAAACTAGTCTGTTATGGCTTCAGTTTCTTAAGTATTTACTGTATCACTCTCTATGATACACCCTTGATTGACAATATGAGAAACCTTTTTGCTAAAAACTCGAAAACCATTGCCTCTTTCGACGGTAAAACCGTATGAGATCGAACTTCATACGTAGTTACCGGCACGTTAATAACAAAAATACTGAAGAAATTACATATTTTGGATCAACCCCTTTTATGTTTTGGTCATTACTACTTGGAACTTTTAGGGAGGGATAAGGGGAGCTGTCGGCAAGGCCAAGTAATGTTGACTGCTCACCAACTATAGAGGCGGCTTTTTTTCTTCTTTGTTTTTGGTTAGACCCCTATGGTATGGCCTTTTTATTGTTCATTCCATTAATTTATTTATTTTTCTTTGATAAAAGGGGAAGAAAAGTATAATCATTAAATATAGGACAAAGAGGAGGACCCTCTTTTTTATACAAAGAATCTTGACACTTCCAATGTTAAGCTATGATTAACATTCTTTTGTCTTTTTCAGTATAATCACAGGTGATTTTATCCGTTTTACGATTTAAGAGTGAAAACCATAAACTGAGGATGACATTTAGTTAAAGACTTCTCAACAATGTTGATTGCAATATTCGAACTTGGTTCAAACACCTAGTAAAGAAGCCCATTATCATTTTTTTTTTCTTGATTATCATATTATCTTTGGTAAAAATACCATGGAGATCCCTATATTAGGGGTCAGATTGTATTTTGTCTCTTCTATTCAAAAAAATGGACAAATTAAAAAATAGACAAATTAATCCTTGTATATTAGATCAAAGAACAAATTGATTGTTACTATAAAAAATTTCATCCGTTTTTACTATTTTAATATACAAAGATTAGTTTCTAACGGCATAAATAGATGGAAATTTTTAATAAAATGTCCGGTTTGCTTTTTAGTTTAATATATATGGATTAATTTACTCATTTTTTATGTAGAGAGGGTAAAATACAATTTAACTCTTAGTACAAGGGTCTCCATGACAGTTCTACCTATTTACTGCCCTTTTTCTTTTTACCCACTTGTATGGTTGTCGATTGTTTTTGAAATTGAAGCAGAATCAGATCCATATAATTGTAGTGTGAGATGATGTTGATTTGTATTGCCACTGGTATTCATAATTCTGTGGACCTTCCCCCTTTCTTTTTGTTGCCTTAAAGTTTAATCTCTCTCTGTGCTCTAATTTTTTGAATTATCTAAAATTGAATCCGTATGTTATTTCGGAGTATTACTATTTAAATTTAAATAAAATATTACTTTTTTCAGGGAAAAAAATAATTTCTAATATTTTTTAGGGTATCTAGATTTACAAAAATTCAAATTTCTTCATACACATGAAATCAATAAATTATAATTCTATTATCCATTATCTAAATACTTCGAATAATAGAGATCTGAACACTAATATTTATTATCCTGTCATTGTTGTCAAATTGTGGTTTTTTATTTGTATTTTTCTGTTTTTAATATTAATTCTATTATAAATTTTTATCATATTTGTTTTTTATATACAATGTTTGAAATTATTTATAGTCCTTTGTAACCCTTAAATTAGAGAATAATTTATGTTAATGCACTTGAATCCATATATTTATCGCTAACAATACTATCGATGCTAATCAAATTAAAATCTAGTCAGCATTTTGTTGTTTTTTAATCCCTCGGTCCAAGGGAAAAGGGAATTTAACTTTAAAACACCCATTGATTTTGAGAGTAATTTGAAATTAAAGAAAGATAGGTGGTTATTATGCCTAGAAGGGGTTTTCATTCCCCCTAGGTTTTAGGAATATATTATTATTATTATTATTATTATTTGATAAAAGATTTTTTTTGTTATTTTTTTCATGATCATTTTACGATTCATGTTTGGGGTGCATGATCGTCTTTTCTAATATTGTCGTCTTTAAGGTCTGAAAGGGTATGAAGTTGTCTATCACTTGATTCAATAAGCATTATATATATGGAATAATATTTTTATTAATTAAGGAATGATTTATATAATATTTTCTAAAAAATTATGACAAAATTGAAACTTCAATTAAGATTTGTGTAGCACCTAGTAATCTCCCAACTATATTCACCTACGGATAGTAATAATGATGATTCATACTCATTACAAAACAAAGTAGTTTATATTCTCCTAATTTCATGATTACACTCTTTTCTCCCTTTGTACCCTTTCAAAACGGCTAAACCTTTCTTGATTTTTTTTATTGAAATTTTCCAAAGAGTGGAGACAGTTTTTCACTTTGGTCCACATTTTATGGGCCAAACCCCCCCTTTTTTTACTTTGACTCTGTGAGGTAAAAAAAAAAAAAAAAAAAAGGCTTTGATTGAGCTGTCACCTAAACGCTCACCAGTTAAAAAGTAAATCTCATTTTACCCCAACCTTTTTCTATGCATAAAGGAAACTAGGTTGAAATGCGGACTATAATTTACAATTAAAAGAATTTTAAAATAAGAAAATAATGTCACACATGAATAGTAATATTCATTTTCTAAAGTATAACAACAACTTTAAATATTTAAACTAGTTTAAATTCGATTCAACTGGTTCATCTAGGTTGGATCATCAATTCAATTGGTTCAGACCAATTTTGGTAGTTATAGCTGATTGAGTCTTAATTTGATTAGCATTGTTAGTATTGTAACAATTTAAAATATGTGGGTTCGAAAGTGCAACGCATAATATCATCCATGAATTCGGAGTTATGGTCAAAATAAACATAAATCGGCTTGTTTACTTATTTCTTTGAATACGTATGTGTAATTACACCAAATTAAAATTTATGTATCAAATTATACATTAAATCAAAGTTTATGTATAATCTTTTACTTGTATATGAATCTTAATATTTAAATGAAGTATAATTTTTTATTTTATACCGAAAACATTTTTAAAAAAAAAATTGTACCTAAAAAGTTTTAACCTACATATCCCTACAACAAAACTTACATGAATCAATTGTTATTTCAGAAACAAATTTTACATTTGATCTATTATTGTAACAAAATACAATAAAAATAATATATTGGTTTATAAAAGGTTGAAATATCATATTTTAACATATAATTAACAAATTTACCAATAGTTTATAGGTTATAAGTACAAATCCACGTAATTATAATTAGAATCAAACATTACAAAAACACAAAAAACTTGTATTAAAGTCTGAAGTAAAATAAATTTAAACAAAACTCGTATATACATAGTGAAATTTAAACCATAAAAAAAAAAAAAAATTTACAAATAATTTAGGTAATGTAAAACTGGAAGTTGAATGATGCACCCCAAATTATGACAACTATTAGCAGTGGGGACATTTTGGTTACCAGCTTCGTGAAAAGCTAAAACAAAATGAATTATTATTATTTTATTTATTTATTTATTTTAGGGCTTAACCACCTTGGTTTGTCGTCTTCTACCTTTATATCTTTTAGGTTGGTCATTGTTTCTAACTACTAACCAAAATTTGTTGCTTTTTACTTATTATATGGAATAATAAATGAAGTTGATGAAATGGATTTGAATTTCAAAAGTTTGTCAACATTTTCATTTGACTCATAGATAAACAGTTTAATAGAGAAAAACAAAACAAAGCAAATGTTGGTCCAACACATTATTTGATAAATTAACAATAAAATAAATAAATTTTGAGGGACATAAACTAAAACAATCTATCGTAATTATTTTAATGTTAGTACAGATAAATTTTTAACTCTTTGCTCATTATTTACTTTTATTTTTGCGATTTTTTTCATGTAATTATGTTATGCTGTTTAGGGTCTCATTAATTTTGCAGATTAAAAAGAATACTTTTTTGATCAATCTAATAGGTTTTGGACCATTATTGGATAGAATCTTTTGGAATTTAGATTGCCCCAACTCAACTTGAATTATTATTCAAATAATAAATATTTTTAATTAAAATAATTAAATATATAAATATTATAAGAAACAATAATTTGATGTTAAAAAATTGTTTAGTATTATAAAAATGAAGATTTTAGACTTCACAAAATAGAGTTCTACAGATGACACATGTTTTATTTAAGATATATAATAAAAAATAAAAATTTAGGAATTAAAAAAACATGTGACCATATTTAAACCCTACTTGAAAAATTAAAATATTTCATCGACAGCACGAGTTCAAGTTAAAATCCAAAGCTCAACACTTGGTTCGAGCTTGATCAATATCAATTTTCTAAACTCAAGTTTAACTCGAGACTTAATGGAGTTACTCAAGCTCGATTAAGCTCATTCTACATAGTAAGATTAAAATTTTAATTTCATAATAAAAAAATATTAAAATAAAAAACTCGATTAAACTCACAAATCGTTCAAATCGAATATTACAATAATCGAATTTGTCTTGATCAATAGTTTGAAATGTTCGAAATCATGCACAAGTGTAATTCCCATATAAATTGGGAGAAATTATATTTGCAATTATATTTGTTTTAATATTTTACAATAGAAAGTGAGAAATTTTCTTTTCCCCTACCAAGTATGGACAAAAACGATTTTATTTCGTTTCTAGTTACATACATCACATAAAATTAATTCAATCAGCCATAGAACATTACATAAAATTAATTGCGGAATTATTTTCTTCGGAAAAAAACAAATAGTATCTAATATTAAAAGCTATGCTTTTAGCTCTATAAGCCAATATTAGCCATTGGCCCAAGACACAGAAATGCATGAAACGTAACATGCAACTGCAGCCGACAGCCAATGGCAAAAAAAGTTGGGGCACTACGGCCTGCAAACACTGAGCCAAAGGTCCATCAAAAGCAATTGCAATGTACACGCAATGTATATAACAGATCTAAACACAAATACAAACCTATTAGATTGTTGTCTTGATATTCATTCAACATTTATTTGAGCAGTTGATGCCTCCATCAGCCCATTCCGGATCTGCTCACCAATATCCCTAACATGACCAGGTCCATGGGGAATAAACACGGTAGTGTTCTTTGAGGAGTTGCCGAGGTCCTTGATCGTGTCGAAATATTGTGTGATCATAATAAGATCCATCACCTCCTTGGCTGAGGTGCCTTCCACCTTGTGAGAGAAGTCCAAGATGTTTTCCCTCAACCCATCTGTGATTGCCTGACGCTGCCTGGCCACACCGACTCCACCCAGGTACTTGGATTCGGCTTCAGCTTCTGCTCTTTTAACTTGGAGCACTTTCTCAGCTTCACCTTTGTACACACTGGCAAGCTGAAGTCTTTGAGCTGTTAAAAGACAATCATTGCAAAGTTTTAAGGTCTTCAGATGAATGGGTCACGGTCGTTGAATTTACTCGGTACCATGCATGTTCTAGTTTGCATCATTTACATTCATAGCTTAGGCAGACACGATTCTCACAAAAACTGGTGTTTAGGGGGTAATTTCCTATGTTTTAACAAAAACAGATTTTAATTTTTACATGCTTGTAGCAAAAACAGAAAGAACCATAATTGATGGAGTACGAAAATTATTCATTGTTAAATGATATATTACCTGCATTTATCTCATTCATTGCCGTGCGCACAGCAGGATCAGGTATAATGTCAACCATCAGTATGTGCTCAATGCTATATCCATAATCGCCTATCACCTGATACATAATTTCAGATTCCGTACATGCGTGAAAAGCCTCGTAGAAGATAGATAGCAAGCAAAAAGATGGAGAAAAGTTAAAAAATAAATAAATAATTTGGATGGGAACATAATTGCTCGTTGTAGTGCAATTCGATAGGAAGTAGTCATAATTTTTATCATGTAGCATCCAAAATCTCATATTTTACAGAAGAAAAATGCATGTTCCCCTTCCCGGCTTCCTCCTTAGGCGTTCATACTCTGAGATAACGCAAGCCTAAAGGACCGCTATAAAGCAGGGTATCTATTTATTTCATTAACCATCTATTTTTTGACACATACAAATTGAAAGAACAAGTAGGCCAATGACATATTAGAGGATCTTTTCCATCTGCTCATCTGTTTCTAAACCAAAATGTGTCTATCATACAAATGTCTTATGCACATAATTTGAGGACACTTGAATAATTAACTAAATGAGGGCAAATTTGAGAAAAAGAATGCACCATATTACCTTTCCAAGTTCCTCAAGAACAGCTTTAGCAACCTCACCCTTTTGTTCAAAGAGATCATCCAAATTCATTCTAGGAACTAGAGCTCGAACAACTACCCCAAGGAATGAAACGTTTTTAGTCACAAAAATAAACAGAAGGGACAGAACGGGGAAGGATAAATTATAAATGAATAGCATAATATAATTATAAGCTGATACGAGAAAAGAAGAGCAAAGAAAAGTACCATCAAACACATAGGCCCGAATCTGTTCATCAGGATTTTGCAGCTCGTAAAATGCATCATCAGCATGTGCCTTCACCACTCTGTACTGAATCGAGCAAATCAACTGCACAAACACATTGTCCTACAAAAATGCAACATTTTAATCTTCATACTCATTGATCCTTCTGAAAAGAGTAACAGAATTCAGGGATGGAGGGATGGGTATGTGTCTATGTGTGTATGTATGTTAAACAGATTTAGATATTTTCTGAAACGGAAACTGTTACTTTCATGACATGTTTTCTTCGTTTAACTTTAGTCATAGAATTTATTGTGATTAAATCATATTGCAGTTTGTTCATTTATTGTACTAATTAATCAGAATTCACAAATTAAAACCAAAAAGGTTTTCCATAAATGATAAATTATGTAAATTTTACAAAATCTAAATCAACTTTCTAGCTTTTCCTATAGCACTTTAAGTCTCCAACCAAATATCAAACGATTTCCTTTCCCTTTTTGTAGCTGACAGTAACTTTTTTTTTTCTTTTCATATGATTTTTCAGTAAGATTGCATTTCCTTTTTAATTTTCAATGCATATCTTATCTAGTTAATACACGAGCCAACTTATATAGAAAAATCATATACAAATCCAAAATTTAATCGATGTGAAATGACACCATTTCAATCTCCATCTCGTGTAGACAAAGACAAAAGAGTCGACAAACTCGAATACGGTATTAGACAAAAGAAGATCAAATCAAATGTCAAGGTCTCCCACTGATAAATCCAACGGAAATATTATTTCAATTATAGCAAATCACTCTTAAAAAGCAAGGTTCAATACTTTTGGAGTTCGAACCAATAAAATAAAAATAAAAATTCCTAAAATTCAAAAATTTCTTTCCACACACATAAATATCCATTCGTTTTTCTTCTCCTACGAGAAGTAAAACCGTGAAACGATATCGTGGCATAACCAAACCAAAAAATAAATCTGATCAAAACACAAATTTATGATCAACTGAATTCAAATTCTTCTAGCTAGGCATAATCTTATAGGATAAAAGGTATCATTTATGCAATCGAAATAGCCGGTGAATTAAACAATTTACCTTGGTTTTGGTTTCGATGCGAACATCGAGGGAGGAGATTCTGGTTGAAAGGATGCCGGCGAGATACTGACCGGCGAAAGGATTAAATATGTGGAGGCCAGGCTCCGCCAATTTCTCGAACCGGCCAAACCGCTCCACCAAGCCGATATTCCCCTGTTCGACGCAGGCACAAAACATGCAAGACATATTCCCCATTATTTTCTTTTTTGTCGATCGATATATAGTACTGAAAACAGATCAAAATAAAAGTCGGTTTCTTTAGCGGTAATTTAGAAAACGACTTTTTTTTTCTTTAATTGCACCAAACATCCAAAACTATACCCATTATTTTAAATTAATACCTAAACTTTAAATTATTCTAATTACATCCTAAACTTTCGAATACTCGTCCAGGATTACATATTACTTAATTATTCATTTTATTTAAAGAATTCATTTAAGTGTCTTCATCTAGCACGAATTTAGAGATAAATAATAAATTATGATTTTTCAATGATATGAAAAATATTAAAAAAATTCATACTTGGATATATGTTAAAATATGAATATGAATATAAATAGAATATTGTTAAATTTTTTTTGTTTAAAAAAAAAACATTCTACTTCATGACATTCCCCATTTTAAGGACAGACAGGCAAACATTGTATGATTGATATATAATTTTGTCCCTCCAGGCCCCATGGCTTTCAAGTAGAGATATTGACGAGTCCTTCGATCCGGTTTAAGTCGGTTCGAGTTTAAATTATTTAACTTTGATTTAATTCAATTAATTTTACAGTTGAAAACAAATTATTTAAACAAGTCAAGTTGGAATAAGTTCGGGTCTAAATTCTTTTTAGATTCAAATCTTGGTTTCATTTAGTTCATGAATACTTCTACTTTCAAGTGCCAAGGAAGGTTTATATCGGTCATAATCATCCATAGGTAATGTGGACTCGTGAGACCTAAAGGTGTAAATAAAACACTAGTGCTCGCGAAGTTACTCGAGTTCAACTTTAAAAAACTCGAACTTAATATGATAATTATTGAACCGCGCTCGAACAACTAAAACTATCAATCGAGTAGAATTTGAGTTTATTAATACTCAACTCGAATAACTCACAAGCTTTATTGAGCTTTTCATAGTTTTAACCCTTAATATATATAACCCAAAGCTCAGTTATCAAGTTGAGTTCGAACTCAAGTACAAAAATTGATAAACAAACTTAATAAAATTTGATCTAAAATAACTCAACTATATCTCAAGTCGAACTAAAACTTAAATATAAATGCTTAATTGAGCTCGAGCGGAGTATCAAGCTACAAAATATGAAGTTGAACTCGGTCGGCTCAATTACACCCTAAAAATATGAGTATACCATATAAAGCTTACTTTCAAGCACAAAAATAAAAGAAAAAAAATGAGTGAATTAAAAAAGCCTAGAAATAAATTCTTGGATAACAAAATAAAAATAGGGTTTACGAGGTTGATTTCACATGAACAAAATTCACAAAAGGCCCAAATAGTCCCTAGCAAAAGGACACAAATTTAAAGCATGCCCTATTCATCCCTCAGTGAGTGGTTAAGTGACAACATCATCATCACCATTCAAGGACGGCCATTGCAGTTACCCAATTCTTGGACCACTTCCTCCATTGATGGTCTTTCTATAGGACATTCATGAGTGCAAAGCCATGCTATTCTTGCTAGTTTAGCGGCTTCGTGTTCAAAGAACCGACCGTGAAGATTTGGGTCTATGAAATCTTGGTACTTACGAGTTTCAGCTCCTAAACGTACCGAGCTGGTCACCTTTTGTTTGCCCGAAAGGAGTTGGAGAACGAGTGTCCCGAACGCGTAAACGTCGCTCTTCTCAGTGAAACGACCCGTGTTGGCATATTCGGGTGCGAGATAACCCATGGCAGCACTGGCTTTGAGTGAACCAAAGACGATGTCAATGGTGAGGATGTTGTGTAAGCCAGAATCCGAAAGTAGGGGACTAAACCGGTGGTCAACGAGCACTTTCTCAGCTGATATGTTTTGGTGAACGACAGCCGGTTTGTTTAGTTTGTACTCATGCAAGTATGCTATCCCTGTTCCAACAAACAAGTCTAATTAGCTTATAGGAACCGCTTAAAACAAGGCAAAAAACATAACTAGAGACCAACCTTTGGCCATGCCTTTAACAATGGAAACTCTTGTAGACCAATCTAGGACCGTGCCGTCACCGCCCTTTACGTCCAGATACCGTAGCAAATTTCCGTTAGGGACGAAATCGTAAACGAGGAAGCACCCACCACGTGCTTTTGAGCAACAAAATCCTCTTAACCGGACTACATTCTCGTGCTTCAACGATGCTAAAACATTCAATCCTTTCAAGAACTCAACATCGTCTGATTTACAACTCGTTTTGTTAATGCTTTTAATCACAACAGCTGATCCATCTCTAAGGAACCCTTTGTATGTTGCAGCAAAGTTACTTTTTCCCAACAAATTCGACTCCGAAAAGTACTGAGTTGCAGTCTCTATTTCTTCTAAATTTAACCTAAAACTTTGCAACACATCTTGTGTGAGGCCATTGAAGTTCCTACTACCATCTAAAGGATCCCAACCATTAGCGTACTCGAGGCTAACGAGCGGTGAACCTTTCTTCCTATACCCCTCCTCTGCTTCGGGTTCTTCGAATGAGGTACCGAGCTTCTGTTTTCGGTTACGGTATTGTTTGAATGTGAGTAACCCTATGGCTGATAATGCAACTGTGACAACAACTAGGCCGACGAGAATCGGACCCTTTCGAGATTTTGACGGCTTAGAACACTGAGATTGTTCACAAGGCAACCTTAGATTTGCTGTCTCTGGTATTTCTCTAGACATACCAGTTACCCCATGGCCATATGCTTCAGGTCTGGTTGGATTAGTTTGATAAGAGGTATTACATGGTTCAAGTGATGCAAAACCAGACCCACATAAACCCAGATTGTTTTGAAACAGGAAGCCATCATTCAATCTCTTGAGAGCTTATAGATCAAAACAACAAGAACACAAAATCAAACACAGTTCATGTTTTTGTCATAAAAAGAACAAGATAGAAGAACAAAGATTATTACCAAGAGGAACATTGCCTGAAAGTGAATTGTTCCTTATATCAAGAACTTCAAGCAATGGAGCATCAGCTAGTTTTGTTGGGATTGAACCAAAGAGATCATTAAAACTCAAATCAAGCCTTATTAAAGTACCCAAATTTCCTAAACTTGCAGGGATTGCACCAGTGAGTTGATTTGATTGTAAAGCAAGAACATTAAGCTTCTTTAAAGAACCAAACTGTGTTGGTATGCTCCCAGTAAACTGGTTATAACACAGCTGCACCACTACATTCACCAAAAAAAAAAAAAAACTCAAAAATCTAAATAAAAAAAAAAACCCAAATGCTACATACAAAAAAAAAGGTATTAGCACTAACCTCGCAAGCTATCCATCTGAGCAATCTCCGGCGGAATCTCACTTGATAGATTATTCATATTAAGATACAAATCGGCGAGTTGAGTCAAGTTAGCTATTTCTCTCGGTACTTCACCGTATAAAGAGTTGTAATGCAAGTAAAGACCGGTCAAGTGCTTAAGCTCAGCAATGGCCGGTGAGATTTTGCCGGACAATCCTTTGCCTTGTAAGGAAATGTTGGCTACTTGGCCTTGTTCGTTACACGCTAAGCCTTCAAAAGAACAAGGGTCACCCTTAGTGGTCCATGAAGTTAAGTATTGATTATCAGGGTCTAAAGCGGCTTTGATATCCATTAAAGCTCTTAGTTCACTAGTGTTTGAACTGAAACAAGATGGGATTGTGAAGAGAAGAAAGAAGAAGAAGAGAGGAGATGGCATGGAACCCATTGTTGTTTTGGTTTTGGTCTATTGGATTCTCTTACAGGTAAAATAAATGGTGGGAAAAAATGGGTGGTCACTGAGTCACTATGAACGAACTCGTTTTTCAAGTCACGGTGTGTCTAGGACAAAGGGAAGGGACAAAGATGCAGAGATGTCCATGTTTTTGTTTTAGTAGAGAAGAGGGGTAATGCTTAAAAAGTGAGTTTAGAAAATTCAACCAAAAAAATGAAAGGAAAAAGAAAAGGCTAAAATATGCTTTTAAGTCCCTATACTCTTTGTCAATTTGAAACTTAATCTCTCTATTTATATTCATGGGAATTTAGTCTCTATATTTTTTAAATTTTAAAATTCAAACCCGATTGTTAACGTCATCTTAAAATTGTTCTATAAAATTTATTGGTGTCGCGTTTTAAAATTTTAAAAAAAATTATTTGGTAGCCATATAACAATAAAAAACGTTTTAAAGAATTCAAATTTAATAACAAAATTTTAATGATTTTAACAATTAGACTCATATTTTTAAATTTGAAAGATAGAGAAATTAAATTCTTAGAAATAAGTATAGAAAGACTAAATTCTAAATATAATAAAAATGCAAAGACTTAGAACACATTTTAATCAAAATTAAACTTTAATTTTTCACACTTAAAATTAGTTTCAATATTGAAATTATTTTTCATTTTGTTCTAATAAGTATTCAATTTTGGTTTTCGTCATAAATTTAAGTCTTTTTTAACGTTAAAATAGGATGACGTGTACTAATCAAGTTGTTATATGTGACAAATACATTCGGTTGACGATGTAGTATGTCTGTCACATGTAATAATTACTCCATATCTTCCCATTTTAACAGTGTTACAAGAAAAAAGAAAAAAAAAGACTTGAGAGAAAAAGTTAAATTCGGTACCAATTTGAAAAAAAATTAAATACTAATTTAAACATTGAAATTAAACTTAAGGACCAGCAGTTATATTTTACCCGAGAAATAAATAAAAGAGGGGGAGAGGATAAAGATGATGACGGACAGTTGGATTTATTGGTCTTTTTAACTGAGCAGTGAAGAATAAATGATGGGCTGAGTTGCAGGGTAGGGTTTCTTGCTTCTTGTGATAAAAGGAGACTTTGGTTGACCATTTTCACTACATTGCTTTCCCTTTTTCTTTTTGTTTTGATTTTATTTGTTTTATTAGATTAATAGATTATTTGGTACCTAAATTTAATTTTTAATATTTAATTTGATACATAATTTTTTATTTCTTTCAATTTCAATATTCAAACCGAAAGACATCATGTGATCTAATGAGTATTTAATACATGGGTGCGTAATTAAGAAAAAAACTCAAATGTTTAATTAAGACAAAATAAAATTCAAGTATTAATTAAAAAAAATCAGCTACCAATTTGAATCTATTTAAATAAAATCTAATCGCCAATTATAGAGCACTAAAACACATTAGTGTTTGTGCGAGTGTTTTTTAATCAAAATGGCACTACCATACAACATTCAAAATGTAATAATAGCATTTATTTTAATTCTTAGCATTACGTCTACACGTGAAACCTATAGATCTTAGATTAACAGATACAAAAATCGATCCTGTGGAATTAAAATTAAAAAATGGACGTGATTGAATCAAGTAAAATAACCCACAAAACTAATCTCATAACCAACCAAAATCAACTAAACCGAGTTTAGTCAATTCCTCTCAATGCCCGCTTCACTTATTGGTGTGCGCATGAAACTTTAAACCGAGAGAGTTGAACAAGTACGTATGCCACGTGGTCCTAGATGGATGGTCCGTCACGCTACTAATGAGAGGAATAGCCGTTATGTCCACAGAGGATTGAAATTCGAATTTTGAAATTCTTGGATCTCATGAGATACTCTACCGTAAGACCATTTCCACTTCCGCTTGATTTTGAATTTGAACCGTTGATCGACGTCCAATCATGTCAAAATATAATCAGATCAAGACGAAAAGTGGAACTGACCGGTGGGTGAAACGCAGTTGATAAAATAACAAAATCATAAATAATAAATTAATAAACATGAGTTGTTGCCTCCACCAATTCACAGTTATCGATTCTCATTGGTGGAAGAAACTTTTACTGATGTTCTAAAATAATAGTAATAATATTATAATTATTTTCTATTTCGAACTATGGTGGGGTGTGTCAGAAAGGTCAGAATCTGACATGTACCCCCCTCCTTTGCTTCGACCTTTTTCTACCCCTTAGATTAGTTTTTTCTTTTTATAAAGAATGACATATATTTTACAAGATTACATTTAAATCCTTCAACCGGCCCTAATAAATTGGCCTCTAAAAGTACTCTAGTACTAAGACTAATATTGTATTTTGCCGTTTTTATTAAAAAATAAAAAAGTCTATCATTGTATATTAGGTTAAAGATGAAATTAATTTTTTCGTTAAAATTTTCGTTCATTTCTACTATTAAAAATTTGTATGAATGATAGAATAACTACAGTGTTATACATGACGTGCCACTCATTCTAACATACAAAGAACAATTTTTAATAGTTAAAATTTATGGAATTTTTAACATAATAATTAATTTACTTTTTGATCTAATGTGCATAGATTAATTTACTCATTTTTCGAGTAAAAGAAATAAAATAAATCTAACTCATAATATTAAAAACTCTATTATATTAAAAATTAATTTTAATTTCACTAGCTAAGATTTATTTTATTATTCCCTTATTAGTAATTGAAGAGTAGGACCCAAATTATGGTGATGGGTGTTAAGAGACTGTCATCATCGTAGCCTGCTCCGGCAAGCATTATTCTTGTACAAAGTACAAATCATATAGAAATGTTTTAATATGTTTCAAGTCATTGTAATTTCATATATTTAAAATTTAGTCATTTTATTTTTGTTTCAAAGGGTTCAATCTTTTTACTTTTTAGCCAAGCTCAAATGTAAACAACGTTAAAATTCTTCAGTTAAATACAAGTTCATTGTAACGGAGGTAATTAATTAGGAAAACATAATAACATAAAATTTAAAATCTGATAAGTAAAAAGGTTAAATCTAGAGAAATTAAAAGAAAATGATTAAATATTAAATGTATGAAAAGTACATGAACTTAAAACATATTTTAACCTATAATAAAATATAAAAAGAGGGCAAATTTTAAAATTTGCCATTGTTTTAGTGGGAGTAGCAAAGAAACTTTAATTCAATTTTCTTTTATATGGGTAAGCTTTGATCTTTCGTTAAAGAGAATTTTTAATTTTTGCCTTTTAAATAGTAAAAAATTGATTTAATTTTTTAATTGTTAGTTAAATGGATAATTTGCAATTTTATCCCTTCTAGAAAACAATTTAATTTAAATTCATATAAGACGAAATTTTAACTTTGGCCTCTCAAATATTAGAATTTTACATTAACCCTTGACATAAAATTTTTAACTTCATCCCTGATTACAAGAAATAATGCCACTGTCAAATCAAAGGGAAGAAGAACATGAAAGTGAAAAAATACAAAAAGTGGAGGACCACATTAGCAATTAGCAAGTGGATGTTGGATGCTAGCAATACGTCAGGTATTACAGGATTCACACAATGCTAACATGTATATAATTTTATTTATTTCCGTTGTTTTTACCAAAATTGCAACAACAAAAAATATGGCACTTGATACATTATATGTAAAGTATAAAGCAATGATGTTTGAACCAAATTGAATTGATCAATTAGGTAAGTTGGATTGAAAATCAATCGAGGTATTGATTTGAAGAATAATATCGAATCGGTCGGATAAAAAATCGGTTGAATCAAGTTTTTATTTTTTCAATTTTAATAATTTTTTAATTAGATCGGTCGGAGTAGCAAACCAATGATCTGGTTGGTTTGATCATCAATCTGATTTTAAAAACATTGGTATTAAGTTAATTTTTTTATTGCCAGCAATGTTCTAGCTTAGTTGACATAATTTTTATTGAAGCAACGAGAAGGACATGAATTCAAATGCGTTTTAAGTGCATTTTTTCATTTAAAAGTTGAAGAAGGTTATGTATATAAAGAAGCAAGCATTGATTAAAAAAAAAAAGGTTGCTTGTTATATGTTCGCATTTCTTTACCTAATTTTGAGATATATTGTCCGAGTTTTACTTTATGTAAATGCGTGAGTTCTCTCTCATATTTTTTCTCGTTAGTTAATTTAAATTGAATTCATTATTAATCATACTCAACCTTATAAAACTCAACTAAAGCAGATCGATGAAATAGATTCGAATTGGCTTTTGCTTTTAAATAACACAAACCAAATATAAAACAAAAGAAACTAAAATTAAACCAACAAATTATAAAAAGAAATTCAACTAACAACAATCAAATTGTCTTAGTTTGTTAGTTAAATAAAAAACCCAACAACATATAAAATCAAAATACAATGATACAAATGTTGATTTTGAAACAAAAAAAAAAAAAAAAAGGCAAAAAATCGAAGTGATCATCATTATCCAATTAACCCAAAAGGATATAGATAGAATAATTGAGCATTGGATGCCTTTGTATTGTCCCTAAAGTTTCTCTCTATCAACCACAAAAAGATTGGATTCTTCCGTTTAGGTTACCATGTAGCAGTTAGGTTACCCATAAATAAAAAAAACCATAAAGTGTGTTTTTTTACAGTAGAATATTTAGGGTTGCACAAAAATGCATGAAAAAAGAAGAGGTAAAAAACACAGTGTAATATCATATGGAAGTGATGCTGCTTTTTAGGCAAAAAACAGATATGTTGGGGGTGTTGTGGAATCTGGTTCTGTTCTGGTCTATTCTAGACCAAAACGGTGCTGTGGGCTATGGAGCTTGCGGTGCTTCCCAAACCTTTTATTTCCTTTTTTATTCGTTCCACGTTCTGCTGTGGGCTTCGGGAGGGGGTCTCTATTGCATGCACAGCATGCTGCATCCAAAGCTTTTTTTGATAACTTGGTAGAGGTGGACAGATAAAGCAGAAAAATGGCACTGTTTAGTTTCAGATAAAGAAGCTAAAAAATTGTTTTAGTGATTAGAGATTAATCACAGATTATTAAGGAGTTAAAATATATAATTTCATTAAAATTCAAAGGATTAAACAGTAAATTTTTTATTTTTGAGAAGTCAATATCACTATAATTTTATTATAGAAGTTCGTTAAATTGGTAATGTAAAACTACTTGTAACACGCACTTAATTTCATCTTATTTTTTTTAATAATAGAAGGACTGAATTGATATATTTAATAATTGAGGGACTTAAGAGCTGAGAACTTTAAAGATAAATGCATAATGTCAACATCAAATTGAGGAGAATCTCCTTTGGTAGAGGAGATGAGAAAAAAAAAAGTTTGTGTAAAGCCACCTTGGTGACGATAGGAAGCCACCAAACCAAAAAGAATTTGGCAAAAGAAACTTGATGTGTGCATGAAGTTCCCTTTGCTGTCAAATCAAATATCACTTTTTCTTAGGGTGGTAGGGAGTTTCTTAAGCTAAATTTTATACCCATTAGTGACAAGTTAAATTGCGAAGAATGCACATTTACCATAAAAAAAACAAAATACCCTAAATTTAAATGGTTAAACTCATTTACCAAAAGTTTAAATGGGGTGGACTACACTTGTATTTTTGTAGCAAATAGATAGACAGGCAGAACAAGGGAACATGTAAAATTTATGGGTCTTATTGCATAAGTGAAACTTTTGTGGCAAAAGAGTATTGGTTCATGGCTTTAATTTAAAGTGTTATGTGCCTTTTTCTTGGGTAGCTTTTGCGAGACCTTTAGCACACCAAAGTAGCTTTTGTTCTCTTTGTTGGATCTTTACATTCAAGCAACAAGTCCTAGAGTCATGTTGAGGGAAGGCTGATTTTTTCCGGACAAGTGTTTGAAGCGTGGTCCACTCAATAAGGGCGGCATTAAAGAGAGTCGATAGTGGTTAAGATCCTCTAAAATAAGAAAATAATATTTTTTTTTTTTAGATTTTATAAAATTATAAATTAGTAAATGATTAAATTACACTTTCGACTTTAATATGATAAAAATTTAATTTAATGCTTTTGAGATTATAACCATATAAGTTAATACAATGAAGGAATTGTATTTTAGTTCTCATAAAAATACATAATTAAATTTTGACCCTCCGAAAAAAATTTTATGACTTCACTTCTGTCGCTCGGAGTCAATGAACCCTTTAATGAGTTGATATTGCCTCTAGTCAAAGCTTTGTTTCCTGACTTTGACGAGAGTCAATGTGCCTAAGATTGCTTAAAAAGGCGATCGATTTAGTAGTGTAAGAGAACTTCATCAGATCAGATCGTACCTGATGCGTAATCACCTACTAGAGAAATATTCGATTCCATTTCTCGAAATGCATTTCACGATTATATTAGTGATTATTAGTTGGAAATTTTTTATTAAACTGGTGTGATTACATGGTAGTATCTGTTTATATTTTTTTAACCCTTTGACAACACACACATGTACTCAAACCCGAGTATTTTAGGATGAACATCATCCTCTTTTTCACATGAACCACTCGTTGGGTTCATTATTAATTGGATTTTAATGTAGGATCATTTATCATAGCACATAATATATGTTATAACTTTATTTTTTTATTTTTTAAAATAACAATTTAATAATACATACTTAACCGGTGGGAATATAAACTAATTATTACTCTAAAAAGCTATGGAGTGGGGTTGAATCTAAAGAATTCTTAGAAGAAAGTATGGGTCATTAACTAAATAAATAAGTATTTGACTTATTAATAGTAAGTTAAGCGTAGCCCCATTGTTTTAATTACTTTATTTAATTCCTTTTAAGACAATTCAATTATTCAATTTCTTAACAATTTTATTTGATAAATATGAGATTGCCTGATTAGATGTGCCGTCTTGGGCCATAGAAGGAGATGAGTGAGGTTGGGCTTGGCCCATGACAAACGTTGGATCTTATAATAATGGGCCAAATAAACATGAATCATTAGCCCGAAATGAAAATAATTATTACGAATGTACCTAAGAGGTCTCTTTATTATAAAGAACTAATCAAATTAGATCTTCTACTAAAATGAACCAATTTAATCTTAAAATTATTAAAAAGAGTTGAATAAAAATAAAAATATTGATAGCGATTCTCCGATCCACACTCAATGATAGTCAAAATATACGTACTTTTGCTTTGATATTTAGTTGCATAAATGTTATATCCCATCTTAAACCAAGCTTGCTGTGGCAGGAGCATCTCAAACCTTGACTTCGGGGGCTGCTGCCAGTGAGCTTACTGGTGCTGATGCTGGTGAAGAAGAGAACATGCCCCCGATAAGGTACGAAGTCAAAAAGGTTTTTAGGGGTCGGAATTAAATTATATATTTTTACGATAATAAAAATATCATTTCATCATTTTAATAGATTAAATTACTTTTTTTAATCATTTTTGAAGGGGTTAAAGTGAAATTTTACCATTACTAAATTAAAATTTTATAAATTATAAAGGGGACTAAATGAAAAAAAAATCATTTTAGGGGAGGCGGGACCCTTGCCAACCCTTGGCTCCACCCCTGCCCCCAATACCGTTGATCTTGTCCTTGACCTAATCGGACCATGACTCTTTGGAATTATCTTGTCCATCAAGCCTTGGTGTGTCAACTTCTAGAGCATTTGATTTCGTCGACAATGTAAGTGAGGTTATGGTGTCACCCACGACGGAATAGATTGAAACAACCATGATCATTGAAATAAAAACAATGACCAAAATAACCAATTTTGTTTTTTGGGTTTATGTAAAATAAAAAAAAGCAAGGAGAAAGTAATGAATTTATTCATTTATGTTCTATTTTTTTATGAATATGATTTTATGATCAAATTGATAGAATTTGTAAATATGAAAGGTTAAATTATTGAATAATTTAGAATTAAGACTAAATTATTAGAATGTGTAAGTGTTGTAGACTCAATATAGTATTATACCAATTAAAAAAGGCCATGTTATCACTTTTGTTAACAATTTAATGGTGGGTGATCAAAATAATAATGAAACGTTAATGCCTAAATTAAAAAACATTTAAAGTTGGGTGACTGAAATAGGAACACAGGCATAGTTAGGTGACCAAATGTAAATTATCCCTTTTTTCCAAAAATTCTGTAAATATAAAATGGAAAACCCCGCATAAAATAGAAAGATAGGGTTTGCGCTTGCGCATCGTTTCCAGCCGTCCAGTTCAAAACTTAAGCGGCAAAGAGAGAAATCTCGCCACCACCGCCGCCACCGCCGCCACCATGGGTCGCATGCACAGCCGCGGGTCTCTCTCTCTCTCTCTCTATATATATATATGTACACACACACACTCGTATTTCTACGTATACTTAGCTAAACACTAACATTTCCTTCATTGTTGCAGTAAGGGTATTTCTGCCTCAGCTCTACCTTATAAGAGAACTCCACCAAGCTGGCTCAAGATCTCTTCTCAAGATGTGAGTCCTTAAATCCCCTGTTTAATTTCCTTTCTGACAGAAATACTAATGAAAATTTTACTTATTATTCGATTTGTTAATCTGTTTAGGATGAGGAGAACATTTGCAAATTTGCAAAAAAGGGCTTGACCCCATCTCAGATCGGTGTCATTCTTCGTGACTCTCATGGCATTGCTCAGGTTAAGAGCGTTACTGGAAGCAAAATCTTGCGTATCCTCAAGGCTCACGGTAATATATAAATATAAAATATATAGGGTTAATTGCACCAAATATTCGTCCAGATTCTAAATTGATCTCGAAACAATGTAATTAAGTCCTCAGAATATTAGTATCGTATCAATGGGTTCATTTATTAGTTTAGCTGTCCATGTAGGCTAGCATATTTAAAATAGTTCATCAAATTCTTATTACATAGACCTCATAGTATTAATATCGTACCAATCGGTTCATTTATTAGTTTAGCCGTCCATGTAGGCGATAAATGTTAGCTTGAATTTTATATTGAGCATGTTTAAAATGGTTGACTGAATTCTTATTACATAGACGGCATGAATTTGTCTTGTTAAAAATAGTCTATTGGTAGGAGTGGAAGTTCTAATCTTACGAATTCTGATTACACCAATGTTTTAGCTGTAAAATGTTCACTGATTGCCTTAAGTCCTAAAACTAAATCATAAAGGTTGTGGGGTCATTTTTGAGTTGGTGTTATTTTTTATTGTTTTTGAAAGGTCTTGCCCCTGAAATTCCTGAGGATTTGTACCACCTTATTAAGAAGGCTGTTGCAATCCGCAAGCATTTGGAGAGAAACAGGAAGGATAAGGATTCCAAGTTTAGGTTGATTCTTGTCGAGAGCAGGATTCACAGGCTCGCTCGTTACTACAAGAAAACGAAGAAGCTTCCACCTGTCTGGAAATAGTAAGTCTACACATCCGTTCGTAGCTTTATACTCGTGTTCTTATCTAAGACTGATCATTGTTGCAATTAATGTCTACTTATATTGTTTGGTTTGTTCCTTGATGCGTGTTTTGTTTGTCTTGCCATGCAATGCAGTACGTTGTGATGGTACTAAGTTATTACTGTATTTGCATAATCCCATTGCGAAATGGCTGTTCATGTAGTTGGTTTTATATTGTTATTTTCAATCAAATGAATACCCTACTTGATTTGTTCTCCGCAATACACGATGGGCTTATTGTAGGTTGCTTGAATCCATTTCTAAGGTCGGAGTTCAGGGGAATCGTTAGAACATATTTGCATGTTTTGTTAAGTAAATGATATGGTTTATGTTATCTTGTTTTAAACAGGTAAGCCCCTGTATTAGATCGTGTCGTAATTTTGCTTTGGTGCACCGTTTTTTATTTCAGATGACCAAGTCTGTCTATTGGTCTATGCCCTTCCTGTATGTATATTTCTGTTTTCATCGATTTGTTGCAATATTGATTCAACTTAACGGTTTGCAGCGAGTCTATGACTGCCAGCACCCTCGTTGCTTAGATTTTGCATGTGGATAGTGCAGTTCGGGGTAACTTCATGGTTCAACGATTAAGAAATATAATTGATTTAACGAGTTAGTTTAAAGATTAAAATTTTAAAATTCGAAAAATATAATGATTACCAATGATTGAAATAAAAAATATGCACTAAATAAACATTAAGAAATTTCAAAATTTAAAATTACAAAAATTAAAATTAATCAATTTAAAAATACATGGATTGAAATTGATTTAAATAAAATATATGAATTAAGGTCACAATTTATCTAAAATGGACTAATAATAAAATTTGACCAAGTAAATAAAGTTAATTTATATTGAATTCATCCCCAATTAAGTCAATAAATAAAGTTGATCTAGTGTTTCAAAAAAATAAATAACTTTTCATCAGTTGATATCAAAATTTGAGTTTAACCAATGGTGATGGCATTTTTCCCTGAATCCGACAAGCGCAATCGGCCAATACGTCGAGGTAATGCTAAAGTAAAATTGCCAACCTCATCAATGCCTATGCTTTGAATCTGATCATATTACTTGCAATACTTTTTTACAGATTGTTTCTTTCTACCACAATTTCTATTATTTGAGTTGATTCAAAAATTAAGTTTTGATTCGTGATTGATATAAAATTTAATTGATTAGTATTGAGTTTGAACTAAACTCGAGTTTGAGTTGAGATTTTCAATACCACTTTTAATGTTGAATTTCTTAGCCCATCGTGTGAAATATATAATTACTAACATTGCCATTGTGAGAGTGGCTGCCACTTAACCGGGTCAGGCACCCGTGGAATTTATAAATTGCGGCCCGGGCCCAACCCATGAACCCATAAAAAATAGCTGGTCGTGCACCCGGATCGAAATTTTTTTTACTGAATCAACAAGTCAACAGATCGAATATCTTGGGTTGGGTATTTTTGAACACTCCTAGTCATCGACAAGGACCACAACTAGTGGCAAGGTTAGAATTTTTTTTTGGGAGAGCCAGAATTAAATTGTATATTTTTACGTAATTTCATCATTTTAATAACTTATATCTTTATTATTTTTAAAGCGTTAAAATAAATTTTTATCATTTTTGAGGGGGTCAAAGTGTAATTTTATCTTTATTAATTTAAATTTTTATAAATTATAAAGGGCCTAAATAAAAATTTTACCATTTTAAGGGAGCTATAATATATATATTGCAAAAATCTTAAACCTTGAGAGGGAGCTACTTATATTTTTGGGAGGGTCATAGTTTAAATTTACAAAGAACTAAATTGAAAAAAAATAATTAAACTTGGAGGGCTCATGGCTCTTCTGGGCCTTAACGTGGCTCCGCCACTGACCACAATCTTGTTGTAGAAGTTCAACATGAGTGGGTATTTTTGTTTCAATAGATAAAAGGTAGAGGAAATGTGAGGATGTGTGAATTGAATTGTTTCAATCATATTAAGAATTGATCAGGTACTGATTTAGAGAAAAACTTTTAAACGATTAAATCATTAATTGATGAATTGATGCGGAATAGTTGAATCGTTTTTTAAATTGCAAAAATCTTAAACCTTGAGAGGGGGTTACTTATATTTTTGGGAGGGTTATAGTGTAAATTTACAAAGAACTAAATTGAAAAAAAATTAAACTTGGAGGGTCCATGGCTCTTCTGGGCCTTAACGTGGCTCCGCCACTGACCACAACCTTGTTTTAGAAGTTCAACATGAGTGGGTATTTTTGTTTGGATAGATAAAAGGTAGAGGAAATGGGAGGATGTGTAAATTGAATTGTTTCAATCATATCAAGAATTGATCAGGTACTGATTTAGAGAAAAACTTTTAAACGATTAAATCATTAATTGATGAATTGATGCGGAATAGTTGAATCGTTTTTTAAATTGCAAAAATCTTAAACCTTGAGAGGGGGTTACTTATATTTTTGGGAGGGTTATAGTGTAAATTTACAAAGAACTAAATTGAAAAAAATTAAACTTGGAGGGCCCATGGCTCTTCTGGGCCTTAACGTGGGTCCGCCACTGACCACAACCTTGTTGTAGAAGTTCAACATGAGTGCGTACTTTTATTTGGATAGATAAAAGGTAGAGGAAATGAGAGGATGTGTGAATTGAATTGTTTCAATCATATTAAGAATTGACCAGATACTGATTTAGAGAAAGACTTTTAAATGATTAAATCATTAATTGATGAATTGATGCGGAATAGTTGAACCGTTTTTTAAATTGCAAAAATCTTAAACCTTGAGAGGGAGCTACTTATATTTTTGGGAGGGTCATAATGTAAATTTACAAAGAACTAAATTGAAAAAAATTAAACTTGGAGGGCCCATGGCTCTTCTGGGCCTTAACGTGGGTCCGCCACTGACCACAACCTTGTTGTAGAAGTTCAACATGAGTGGGTATTTTTGTTTGGATAGATAAAAGGTAGAGGAAATGGGAGGATGTGTGAATTGAATTGTTTCAATCATATCAAGAATTGATCAGGTATTGATTTAGAGAAAAACTTTTAAACGATTAAATCATTAATTGATGAATTGATGCGGAATAGTTGAATCGTTTTTTAAATTGCAAAAATCTTAAACCT
Organism: Kokia cookei; assembly: GCA_039519145.1. Lineage (NCBI taxonomy): Eukaryota > Viridiplantae > Streptophyta > Magnoliopsida > Malvales > Malvaceae > Kokia > Kokia cookei. The sequence goes on along the minus strand of CM076909.1, from coordinate 989,214 downwards.
TGAGAGGGGGTTACTTATATTTTTTGGAGGGTTATAGTGTAAATTTACAAAGAACTAAATTGAAAAAAATTAAACTTGGAGGGCCCATGACTCTTCTGGGCCTTAACGTGGCTCCGCCACTGACCACAACCTTGTTGTAGAAGTTCAGCATGAGTGCGTACTTTTATTTGGATAGGTAAAAGGTAGAGGAAATGAGAGGATGTGTGAATTAAATTGTTTCAATCATATTAAGAATTGATCAGATACTGATTTAGAGAAAGACTTTTAAATGATTAAATCATTAATTGATTAATTGATGCGGAATAGTTGAACCGTTTTTTAAATTGCAAAAATCTTAAACCTTGAGAAGGGGTTACTTATATTTTTGGGAGGGTAATAATGTAAATTTACAAAGAACTAAATTGAAAATTTAAACTTGCAAAAATTACCCTTTTTGTCCTTATTAGTTTTGAAAATAAGCAAATTGATTTATCTCTCAACAAAAATTACAAAAAAATTTCAAATATTTTTTTAAATTTAAAATATTTTTATAAAAATTCCAAAATTTAATTCTTTTAAAAAATTATAAATTTTTTTAAAAAAAATCTAAAGAATATATAAAGAAAGTTAATAATTTAAAATTTTTCTAAAATAATAATTTTGGTGACATAAATAAATTAGTTAACGATTCAAGTTTATCATATTAAAGTATTTTTTTTATTTTGTTTTGAAAAAGTTTTCAAATATATATGGTTTCAAATTTATGTACTCTAACATAGAATTAATTATATTGTAACAAAATTTTAATTTGACATATTTAATTTTTTAATTTAACTTAAACAATTTCACTCGATTTGATTTGACTCAACTCGAATTTCATTTTACTTGACTCGATTTAAAAAAAAATTCAAATCAAATTAAGATGACAAATAGGACTAATTAACTCGATTTTTTTTACTCAATCTGATTGAACACTGATCCCTACAAGATCACCTTCTGAAATTCAAAAGCTAAAATTCATGTATAAAATGTTTTTGAGCTTATTAGTATGTTTTAGAATTTTTTGTAAAAATATCATAAAGTTATTATATAAAGTATTAGATTGCATTTTGTCCTATTTACTAAAAAAATTGACAATTTAATCTTTATACAAAATTTGTATTAGTAATTGCATATTTGATATTGCATTCATTCTCATTTTCTCCCTCAAATGTTTTAGCCATTAAAAGAAATTAATTGTACTTAAAATAAACTACCACGTTAAATTTTCATTAGTAATTTAATGACAGATGATAAAAAAAATAAAAAAATTCGAATAGTTAAATAATTATTTTATAATTATTAAATAGATGACATCATGTAATTTAATAATTTTTAAATATAACAAAAATGATTTTTTTTGTTAAAAAGTTTTCAATGCGATTTTTTAGACCCAAAAAATTATTAATTTTCATGCTAACATTTATATATAATGATAATTTTTAAAAAATTAAAAAAAAATAAAAAATTTAATAAGATCAACCAAGTTTTAATATTTTTTAATGTTTTTTTGGTAATTTTTTATATTTCCTCAAAATCTTTTTTGTTAATTCATCGGATACTTATACAGCTATGTATTTGTTTTCTTTGGCAATCTCATTTCTTGCTTTTAATTTAAAGAGCGTTTTTTTATTTATTTTTGAACTGTTTCATGAATTTTGATTTGATCTACTTCGAATGAAGTTAATTTTTTTGTCTGAAGAGTGGGTGTGAGGCAGGTGAATTTTTTTCTTTCGAATAGTGGATATGGAGCGATTATGATAATTTCTTGTCATGCTCCGACCTACTCCACTAAATACACTTACCGTTTTATCCTTGTATATATAAACTATTAAAAAGGTAAAAATATAATAATGAAATATAGAAAAGAAATAATATATTTTATATTTAAATATTTTTTAAAGAATTATGCTTAACTTTTTACTTGGTTTCAAAAAGATTGAAAAAAATTAAATATAAGTAGCAACAATTAAATTGAAGCGGAGCGGGGTGGGGTGAAAATGAATGCATCCAACATCCATGGAGGTGGTAGTGAATTTCAAGATTATACATCCATAGTGGAGCGGGATGAGTGGTAGAGCAGAGTGTGTCGATTGTGGAGCAATAGTAAATTTAACAATATGAACATCATGTGATGGCTTAATGGTCAAGGGTATTCACCGCCTCATATATGGTTTGGGTTCGAGTGCATTAATCGCGTTTATTGTTCGGACTTTATCTTTTTCCTATTCCAATCGGACTACCCACTCATGTCAAACTTCTACAATAAGGTTGTTGGCAAAGATTGGTTGCACCTCCATGATGAACTGACTGCGTTCACCATTACCAAGTGGCAGCCACTCTCACCATGGCGACACTAATAATTATATATTTCTCATGGTTGGTTAAGAAATTCATCATCAAAACCAAGTCGTCGTTGCTACTGCCACCATGCCCGATAGGCTTACCGATACTCGGCCACCTCCTTTTCATCAAACCCAATTTTCTCCAATACGTAACCAAGCAATCCAAAATCCATGGTCCTATCATCAAGCTTCAGTTGGGAAGAAAAGTTTACATCATTATAAGCTCACCATCAATTGCAAAACAAATCCACAAAGATCATGACGCCATCTTCGCGAATTGCGACATTCCGATGGCGGCCATAAAAGGAACCTTTGGTGGACTCGATATTGTGTGGAGATCTCACAGCCCAGAATTACACAAGTTACATAAGCTTGTCGTAAGTGAAATCATGAGCAACAAAAGCCTTGATGCTTGCTACGAGTTTCTTCGACGAGAATCTGACATATGGTGAAAAATATCCATGAAAAAATTGGGTCACCCATTAACCTCAGTGAACAAATATTCTTAACAACGTTCAACGTTACAATTAACATGTTATGGGGTGATTCGTTGAACGAAGAAGAATCAAAGCTTGGGCTTGAATTTAAGGATCGATTCGAGGAATTTGAGAGATTGATGGTAGAACCCAACATTTCTGATATGTTCCTGGTGCTTAGGCCATTCGATTTACAAGGAATTGAATCAAAAGCCAAGAAACTTATTTCGTGGTTATATGAGTTTTTCGAATCGATGATAAAGCAGCGAACGAAGTTCAGAGAGGGACCAAAAATGGCTGATAGTAAGGATTTTTTGCTGCAATTGTTGGAGCTGAACCAAACAGGAGATGTCAAAACTTCATTGTCCATGAAAGAAATAAGCGCTATGCTGCTGGTAAGCATACACATTAAATTTTGAAGTTCGGAATTCTAAAAATAAAACTACATTACTAAATTTCAAAATTTACGAAAACCATAAAGGATTATTACATACTTTAATCTTATATAAATATAGGGGAGAGATTCGGGTACATCGATGTAATATTTAAGCGGTTTTACGTAATTTTTTACACGATTAATATTTTAATAATTTAATCGTCATATTTCACGTTCTATTCATGTAGATCATGAACGTTAAATTTGGTATAAATTAAATTTTTTTTAACTATTTATTGTATGTAAAAAAAAATCAACTAGTAAATATATATTAATATGGATAATATTCTAGATCGATATCTAGAGATATTAGATCGATTAAAAAATTTATATGCATGAGAAGTAAAAAGTTGAACTTTTAAAATATTAATCATATAAGAAGTTACGGAAGGGTGTAACACCACTTAAGTTTTACATCGGATATATATACATATTCGGGGAGGGATCCACTTACACTGGTATAAAATTAAAGTAGTTATACTCTTCCGTATATTTTTGTATAATTAATATTTTAACGATCCAACTGTTATATTTCACATTCTATTTATATAAATCATTCGTATTAAATTTGAAGTAATTTAAAATCGTCTAACTAATTATTGTATATATTAAAAAAAAATTTAAATCGTTCGATAAGTATTAATATAGATACCTTTTTTGATCGATATAATAGAAATATCGAATCAACTTGAAAATTTACATTCATAACAAATACGATTATATTGATAAATTCAACAATTGATTTGTTAAAATATTAATCGTATAAATACGATTATGATTTAATTGAAAAATAAGGAATATTGATGGATTTCATTATTTTTGTTAAAATATATTTTGGTTTAAGGTTTGAATAAGCTTAAAATACATTGTTATTTTTTCGATAAATTTAAAATTTTATTTCTAAATAAGTTAATTTTTTATTCTAAGTCTTAATTCAACCGCTAATATAAAAAATATTTTCCGTCAAAACTTATCAGTTTGAAATATTAATTTAAATGTTAGCATATGATGTGATAATAATTGATAAACAGTAGATATACTAACTTAATAAAATTTAACTGAAAGGCTAAAGGTGTTAAATGACTAAACTACAATTTTTAAATTGCAAATATACTGAATAAATCTCAATTTCTATGTAACCAATTACTTCGATTTTTATTAAAAATTTTCAACTTTAATCCTCTCTAATTGTGGGTATAGAATATTGTAATCGGCGCTGCATTTAAAACAATAGAGTGGGCGATGACAGAATTATTGCGACACCCAGATAAATTGCGAAGAGTAGTCGAGGAATTGGATGCAATAATCGGATACAAAAGCATCGTCGAATATTTTCACTATCCCCAAAAATTCCAATATTTTCTTCAACGTCGGGGCAATACAAAGGGACGCCGAGTTCTGGGAAGACCCTCTTCAATTCGCGCCAGAGAGGTTCTTGAATATTCATCACATTTAGAATATTTATGCCCACAAATGAGGTAATGCGATGCCCTCCCATAGCCGCAACCTCATATTTCTCTGAACTCCTTTTAGTATATATGACTATAAATAAGTCTTCCAATTCTTAGGGAAGTGGCGAATTGCATAATATTTTAATAATTCAAATTAGTCTTCCATTCCCTCTGCCTTTTTCCATTCCAATCAGACTATCCACCAATGTCGAACTTTTACGATAAGGTTGCTGGCGAAGGTTGGTTGCGCCGTCACGACAGGCTGGGTGTGTTCACCGTCAACGAAGTGGTAGCCACTCTCATGGTGGCGACGCTACTAATTATCTATTTCTCACGGTTGGTTAAGAAACTCATCATCAAAATCAAGCCATCACCCCCACTGCCACCAGGCCCGATAGGCTTGCCCATACTCGGCCACCTCCTTTTCATCAAACCCGATTTCCTCCACTACGTAACCGAGCAATCCCAAATCCACGGCCCTATCATCAAGCTTCAGTTGGGAAGAAAAGTTTGCATCATCATAAGCTCATCATCAATCGCAAAACAAATCCTCAAAGACCACGATGCCATCTTCGCCAACCGTGACATTCCGGTAGCGGCCATAAAAGGAACCTTTGGCGGACTCGACATTGTGTGGAGATCAAACGGTCCAGAATTACGCAAGCTCGTCATAAGTGAAATTATGAGCAACAAAGGCCTAGATGCTTGCTACGATTTTCGCCAACGGGAGATTCAACATATGGTGAAGAATATCCATGAGAAAATCGGGACACCCATTAACCTCAGTGAACAAATATTCTTAACAACGTTCAACGTTACAATTAGCATGCTATGGGGCGGTTCGTTGAACGGAGAAGAATCGAAGTTTGGGCTTGAATTTAAGGATCGATTCGACTAATTTTCGAGATTGATGGTAGAACCCAATGTTTCTGATATGTTCCCGGTGCTTAGGCCATTCGATCTACAAGGAATTGAATCCAAAGCCAAGAAGAATATTTTGTGGTTTTTTGAGTTTTTCGAATCGATGATAAAGCAACGAACGAAGCTCGAAGAGGGACCAAAATTGCCCGGTAGTAATGATTTTTTGCAGCAATTGTTGGAGCTGAGCCAAACGGGAGATGTCAAAACTTCATTATCCATGAAGGAAATAAACGCTCTACTGCTGGTAAGCATACACACTAAATTTTGAAATCCGGAATTCTAAAAATTAAAACTACATCACTAAATTTCAAAATTTAAAAAAACTATAGACACTTATTTAAAAAAACAGTTTTTAAATTGAAAATATAATGAATAAATCTCAAAGTATTTTAACCTTTGAATAATGGGTACATTTAATTGGATTGGAACTTATTTTAAAGTATATAAATTTGTAATATAAAATCAATTAATTTTGTTATTGATATAAAAATAAACATTCAACCTACATAATGTATTTTAATTTAACACTCTAATCAAAATCGAATTAATAGAATTAAATTAATTAAATTATTTCGATTCAAAAAATTAATTCAATTTTAATTAAAAATTGTTCGACTTTAATCCTGTCTCTAATTGTGGGTATAGAATATTGTAACTGGCGCTACGGACACAACATTTACAACAATGGAGTGGGCGATGACGGAATTACTACGACACCCAGTTAAATTGCAAAGAGTCGTCGAGGAATTGGATGCAATAATCGGTGACCAAAACATCGTTGAAGAGTTCCATCTTCCTCGCCTACTCTATTTAGAAGCTGTGGTGAAAGAGACGTTACGAATTCACCCACCGGCACCTTTGCTAATGCCACACATGCCGAGCGAGACTACCGTCGTTGCTGGTTACACTATCCCCAAAAACTCCAATGTTTTCTTCAACGTGTGGGCAATACAAAGGGACGCCGAGTTCTGGGAAAATCCTCTTCAATCCGAGCCGGAAAGGTTCTTGAATGTCATTGAGAAAAGGAATTATAAGGGAAACAGTTTTGATTTTTTTCCCGTTTGGATCGGGGAGGAGGATTTGTGTTGGGATTTCAATGGCAGAGAAAGTTCTGATGCTGATGTTGGCGACATTGTTGCATTGTTTCGAATGGGAATTGCCGAATGGGCGAAAACCTGACGTGAAAGAGCAACTACGATTGGTGTTGTCGAAGGTGGAGCCGCTAGTTGTTGTGCCCGTCGCGCGTTCATCAAACTCAATGCAATACCAATATATTTGTGGTTAAAATATGCTTTTAAGTCACTCACTTTTCATAAATTTAGAATTTAATCCTTGTACTTCTATTAATAAGAATTTAGTCCCTCTAACTTTTATTAGTATTTTAATAACCATATGGCTATACATGGATATATATAAACTATATCGTGTACTCTTATGTGCAATAAATGCAGTTACACTATCAATTTTGAAATAATGGCTTTCCTACTGGTAAGTAGACTAAATTTTGAAATCCAATAGAAATAAAAATATAGGTATTAAATTTCAATTTTATGAAATTTATGTAGGGTTATGATATATTTTAACTTTAAATATATTGATTTATGGGTAAATTACACTATCAGTCATCCATTTATGAAAAGTTACAAAATGATCATCCAATTAACTTTGTTTGTTTGTCTATCAACCGTTAAATCACTAACGAAAAGTTAACTTAGAAACTTTTAAAATTGGCATAATAGTAATTTTAACTTTCAACATTTATATGTTACGTTAATTTAATCTTGATTCCAGAAAAAATTACTCTCGATATTTATACATTAAGTAATTTAGTCAATTTTGTAGTAATCAATAAATAAAAAAAACTTTTTCATAATTGAATGGCTATGAATGTAATTTATGTTTTTTTTTAATAAAAGTATGTGATGGAGAGAGATATCAACTATTTTTTTATCCCACTGGCTCTCTCATTTGTCCTGGAGTTCTTTAACCAACTAGCAGAAATCTCCTTACGATAAGCTTTCACCAATTCGACAGGTTACAAATTAATAATAAAATGTTTTGTATAATTTTTGGTAATGTTTGATATTCCTTCATGATTTTTTGGTATTTACTTGTAACTTTGATATAATTTCGAATTGAGAATTTGAAACGAGATATAAATTTTAGACTATAATAATTTATTTTTGCATATTAAAAAGTTTCCAATGCTATTTTTTAGACCGAAAACATTATTATTTTTCATGCTAATATTTGTATATAATGATAATTTTTTAAAAATTGAAAAACGAAATAAAATTTAATAACATCAACCAAATTCTGGTAGTTACTTAGAATTTTTTATACTTTTTAATGTTTTTTTATTTCTTCGTATTTTTTAATACTCTTTCATAATTTTTTGGTATTTCATCAACTACTTATATAGTTGAGTATGTCTTTTCCGGTAATCCCATTTCTTGTTCTTAATTTAAAGAGCGTTTTTCGTTTTTGGGTTGATTAAAGATGCCTTTCCACGTTAAAGTAGGATGAAAAATCTGAACTGATCAGCAATTTTTTTATTTGAAAAGTGGATGTGGAGGGGGTGGGTGGATTTTTTTGTTTTGGATACTGGGTATGAAACGGTTATAGTAATTGTTTGTCCCGCTCCGACATGCTTCACTGTATACACTTATTGTTTCATCTTTGTATGTATAAACTATTAAAAGAGTAAAAATTGTAATCATGTAATATAGAAAAAAAAAATCATATATTTTATATTTAAATATTTTTTAAAGAATTATGTTTAAATATTTACTTAACTTAAAAAAGATTGAAAAAATTAAATATAAATAGCAACAATTAAATTGAAATGGAGTGGGATGAGGCAAATATGAATGCATCCAACATCCATGGAGGTGATAATAAATTTTAAAAAATTGATAATTAACGTAAAATATTTATGGCGACAATTACAGGGGCGGAGCTAGGAAATTTTTTGAAGGGGGTTGTGTAACACCCGCGTTTTTGAACCGGAGTCAGAACAGTAATAGTGTCGAGTTAAGATTTAGAATATGTGGTTAAAATAAGAAGATTAGGAAAAATTAAGGATTAATTAGTAATTGTGTGAAAGCATAAGGGACTAAAGAGCAATTTAGCCAAAATGAATTATGAGCCATCATGGGAATTATAGTGATTAAGGAGGGGTAAAAGAGTAATTTGGTGGAAGATATTTTTGGAGGCAATGTTTTGGGCCAAAGTGTAATGTTGGAAGGCCCAGGGACTAAAAGTGTAATTTTACCATTTTTATTAAAGAGAGATATTTTAGTGGAAAAATTCTAGAGAAATTGAGAAAAGAAAAAGGAGATAAAAGATGAAAATATCATCTTCTCTTTAAAAAGTCCAACCGTCCATGTCATTCTTCTCCATCCAAACTTTTGCTTTTATTACAATTTAGTCTCTTCACGATTGTTAAGCCCTCCAAGCTTCAAAATCCTCCATTTTCTTTGAAATTTCCTTAAGAATGGCATAGAGGGAAGTTAGTAGACGCCTTAATTTCTTTATAGAGTCCACTTTGAAGTGTTAAAGTGGATAGAGATTGAATTAGAATTTTGGAAATTCAAGAACAAAGATAAGAGATGATTCAATAAAGAGGGAAGAAGGAGAAGGACCAAATTGAAGAAAAAGGAAAGGAGAAAGCTAAGGTGTGAGAAGAAATTATCAACAAGTAAGGTAAGTACTACAAGTATTAAAAGACTTAGTAACAATTAAGTTAAAGTGTTTATAATTTTAATATATATGATTAATCATGATGAAAATGAGATGTTTAATTATAAGTATGTTAATTATGTATGATTGAATGAAATTTAGTATAAAGAAACATGAGAAAAGAATTATTCTTATTAAAATAGATTGGACAGAATCAGAGGACTAACTTCGAAAATACACCAAAAATTGTATAAAAAGAGTTAAGAGTTGAATTAATATGTAATTAAAGCTTATTGAGTGTAGTTTCATATGAAAGAAACAGTGAAATAAAAGGAATTTTATATTTCGAGATATACTAGTTTTTGTGTAATAAGGTCAGAGTAGGTTCGAGTTCCCCTGTTCTGACTTCGAAAAATCATAGAAAAATGTAGAAAATTTATTATAGACTGAAATTTATATGGTTGAAACCTTAATGAGTCTATTTTCAAAAGAAATAGACGAAAACATTATTGGATTCCTATGCTAAAAGATAAATAATTTTTAGTAAAGAAAGGTCGAAACTGTTAAGCAGCAGAGAAGGGGTAAATTGAAAGAATTTACTGTACAAATTGGCTAAAGTAAAAATTCTGAAATTTTTATGATAAAAAGATATTTGAGTCTAATTTCAGAATTATCAAGCGGATTATAATTTTAAATTCTGTAGCTCAAGATATAAATAATTTAGTGATTGTGACTCAAATGTATAGCTTTGAAAATTAATGTAAAAAAAAAAAAATTGAATAGAAATGAAAAATTGATGCATATAAAGTGATATGTGATGAAATTGAGAAATGAGAATGAAATAGATAAATCAAAGGTTTCCAAAGTTATTGGTACCTAATTGTTTATGATATTTGGTTAAATTGATTTGTTATTGATTTGTATTACTATAATCCGAATTATTCATTATTTAATGTTTATTTCGATATTTATATTTAATAAGTGAATATAAGGTAAGCGTTAATATTGAGATGAATGAAAATTTATATTGAATTAATAGTATATTTGAATTGAATTTGAATGATTTGTGATCAAAATTGAAAGCGAAAGTGAAAGTGAAATTGGAATTGAAAGTGATATGAATTGTAAATTGAAAATCCCTATTAACTAGTCAGGCTGAGTCGGATATAGTTGGCATGCCATAGGATTGGAAGAGTTCAGGGATATTTGGACCTTCAGTCGATGAGACACTGGGTGTCATTATTTTACTTCAGATAGATTCAATGAGGTACTGAGTACCAATTTACTTCGGCTAGGTCGATGAGACACTGAGTGTCACTTTATTGCTTCGAACTATCCGATGAAGCATTGGGTGCCATTCTGGTGTGTTTGGTTGGATCCTTGTATCCGTCAAGGTCCGAGTCTTATTAATAGGGTAAACAATGTGAAAAAGAAAGAATGTGCAAATTGTGACATTGAGGTAAGTGAAATGATAATCACATGAAAGGTGAGTACAATATATGTATAAGAAATCAAAAAATGATAAAACTAAGTAAGCTAAGAGACTGGAATGCTAAAATGTGAAATGAGGGAGAATATGTGAATTCATAACACTACTGTAAGTTAAATATTATACAAATAAAAGGTATGTATTTTACATGAATAAATAATTATATAAATGAGTTTGAAATGTGTGATTAAAAGATGAATGATTAATGACTCTTGTAGTGCTTACTAAGCCTTCACCGGCTTAACGCGTTTAATTCAACGCGTAGGTACAAGATCTCTGAGAAGCTAAGGTTTGATTAGGCGCCTTTCATCAAATCACATCAACATTGGAAGATTGCACGACAAGGTGTATTTATTTTGTGTGAAATGGCATGTACAAATGGTACTTATATGTCCTCAATGAATGAGTTATAAATGTTATTTTGGAATACTATGAACTTATGAAATGAGATGATGAATTTTGAATGGAATTGTGTCTTAGACTGAATTGATTTATTGGTAAAGTTTAAATTATTTTAGATTTATTTCTAAATTTAAATTTAAATTCATTTTTAAATTTAAATTTGTTTTAAATTTTAATTTAGTTTAAATTTGAAATAATTTTAAAACTTAAACTTTAAAATTAAATTCAAAGTCCATTTACAAATTAAATGTCCAAATTACAAAGGCCCAATTGGACCCAGAACATAAATCCAATACAAATCCAATTACAATGGCCCAAACACAAATTCTATAATGACCCAAAATACCCTAAAAACACAAATCAGCTCCCACTTGCGACTGCTGCCTCTACCACAGCCAATTGAAGGCCGCCACGTCATCAACAGTCTGTTACCACTGGCAACTTGCTTCTGCAACACTAACTGCCACAGCCTCTATTGCTGTACCTACAAGAGGAAAAGACAACATTTTAATAACAAGCAACAAATTAGCATGATTATATTGTAGGCTATAAAAGCCAAATTCAAATCTGTTGTAAAGAGATAGAGGATCGACCCTCTGTGAGGAGCAATAAAATTAGACATTATTTTTTCTTATAAAAAATCAATACAACATCTTAGCATTTACCACATACTTTCAAAATTAATACAAACAGTTTCAATTGAATACAATAAGACAGAGAGCATCCGAAGTCAGAAAAAGAGTTCAACAGATTCGTACAAGCTAGGTTCACAATTCCTAAACCTCGAGCCATCATGTGTACTTAATGCATATTTATTATCATTCATGATTTAAATCCTAACATCCACCAGTTTCTAAATATGTATTAAAGCATTCATTGAATATCTCTGTTATCACTTAATATTTTTTGTTTGTTTTAAAAAATATATAATAAATACATATATTAAATATTTTAATATCATTACTAATAAAAGTAATATTATAATATTATTATTAAATGATATTAATAAGCATTAATAATAATAATAATAATAATAATAATATATTTTTTTTAATAATAAAAAATATTTTTGGTAATATTAAACAAATAATAACAAGGGAGAAATTCAAAAGGGCAAACTTTCCTGCGAGGTCACTGTTGCGGCGATCGGAGTCAGTGAGGCTCCGTCAGTCCCGTCCACGGTGGTAAGAAACACAAAAGAACAGATTCCAAACACAAAAAAAAAAAGATTAGAACTTTCAACTAAATCTAAATCTGAGATTAGATTTAAGGGCTAAAACAGGGAATATAAGAAACAAATAAAAAGAGAAAAATAAAACTTGTTTTGTTTTTACCAGATTTAAAAGTTCTTCAAAACAAATAGTTTGTAAAAAGATAGAATTTGTTGCATGTGAGCTTGGAATCGGGTTTTAATGACTTTTTAGGATGTTTGAAAGCAAAAAAATGAAAAAAGAGAAGTTTTTAGCTTAAACCACCATGGATGACAACCAGAAATGGCATCGGACGGCAGCGCGTGGAGGAGACGCGCGACGGACGGCGCAGGTTGAGGGCCGAAGTTTGGTCGGCGTGAGGGAGAGAGGAGAGAACAAAGGAGGAATCCTTTCTTTTTTTAAAAAAAACAAGTGACAAATGAAATTTTTTGTAACTAAAATAGGGTTTTTATAGTTCCTCAAAACGGCGTCATTTTGAAAGGTTGAGGATCTGCGTGTTTTTGAGAAAAAGGATATTTATGTATTTGGTCTTTTCGCATTTTTTATTGTTTCAATTTAGTCCTTTTTGTACTTTTAAATATTTTTAAATTGGCCCAATAATTTTCAATGCTTTTCAATTTAGTCCCTGGACCTTTTGAAAGCAGTAGGAGCTGCCACGTGTCATGATTTTAGCTTATTTCTGCAAATGGTCCCTCTTACTTCTAATTTGTTTCAATTTAATCCTTAAATTAAGTTCTGTTTAATTATAAAATTGGCCCAAAAATTTTTCATTATTTTCAAATTAGTCTTTTGACTGCTGAACACCTGATAGGCTGCCACGTGTCATTTGTTTTTGGTTTTACTGCCCTAGAGGTCCCTAAACTGTCCAAAAATTATATTTTGACCCTTAAACTTCTCCAAAATTTTATTTTTGACCCCGATCTTTTCATAAATTACATTTTTCCCCTAAACTTTCCAAAATTCCATTTTGACCCTGAAACTTTTAAAAATTACCATTTTACCTATGGATGTCTAAAAACTCCGTTTTGGATCTCAGACCTTCCAAAATTTACCATTTTACCCTTAGATGTCTAAAAACTCCATTTTTTATCCCAAACCTTCCAAAATTACCATTTTACCCTCGAACTTCCAAAAATTCCATTTTTGACCCCGAAACTTTCGAAAATTATCATTTTACCCCCGAATGTCTAAAAACTCCGTTTTTGATCTCGAACCTTCCAAAATTTTCCATTTTATCCCCGGATGTTTAAAAACTCCATTTTTATCCGAAACTTTCCAAAAATTACCATTTTACCCTCGAATGTCTAAAAACTCCATTTTTGATCCTGAACCTTCCAAAAATTACCATTTTTGACCTCAAGCCTTCCAAAAATTACCATTTTGCTCCCGAGCGTCCAAAATTATTATTTTACCCCCGTATCCAAAAGTCTCATTTTCAACTCCGATAGTTTTATTTTTCTTCCTCATTAACATTTGCATTTAAATTTTAATTATTATGCATTCATATTGTGTGTTTATGATTTTTATATCATTTATCTGCTTAATTATTTTTGCTTCGTGTTATCGAATATCCATTATTAATTGCACATTCGTATTAAACCCACCTATATGTTTTCAAAATCGTTTTCATAAAAAACTTTAAAATCAAAGCAACATTCTTTTGTTTCGAGTTTTGAATAATTTGCGTCTTAACTTACTAGGCGCGACTTTCTTTCGAAATAATCGAATACCCTTAAATCAAAGTAATGTTTCTTTTATCTCTGATTCTGGAAATTTGTACCTAAACTTACTAGGTGCAACTTTTTCTTTAAAACAAAATAATCGAACATCCTTTTCAAAAGTGTTAAAAAAATTTTACACAAAGGAAAGCATGTTATTTCTGGATCTCGAAATGTTGTGTCCTAACTCACTGGACGTGACTTTCTTCCTTGATCACTTTGAAATAGTGGGACTTCCAAACAAAATCGATTTCTTTTAAACATAACTCATGCATTCAAGGATCGTATTTTAAACTTTATTCGAGCTTCCAAAATTTTACAAATTAAGACCCGAAAATAATCAATATGGTACCAATTTTGGGCGTATGAGGGTGCTAACCTTCCTCATGCGTAACCGACTCTCGAACTCATTTTCTGGATTGCGAATACCAAAATATTTTTCAAAACGAATTTCAAATGTTTTGTGGTGATCCAATCACATTGAATAACTGATTGGTGACAACTTCTATTTTTCAACATTAAGATAATTTTCGAAACTCGTCGTTTTTAAAAAAAGATGGTTTCGACAAGGAGAAAGTCGTGTTATATAAATTTAGTAAGTGGTGAATATAATGATAACTTTATTTATAAGAAATTCATGATCGAACTTTGAAAATAACTTTATTAATAAAAATAATTACAATTCTCAAAAATATTAATCTTCACGAATTATAAAACGGGTTGAATCAAGTCATAAATAAATATTATATATATTATACTAATTTGATTAGGTAGCTAGCAAGTACACTAAGCGAACTTGGCTTAGGGTTGACCAGCCTATAAACTGGTATTCACATGCCTTTGCTACCATATATTATATGATTATATATAAATATAATCACTTGTGTTGAACACATATAATATATATAATAATTAATATGATCATTTGTGTGACTCACAAACAAATAATATGAGAGATCTTTTGTCAAATATAGTATTTTCGAGAATCTTACTGGATTTCTGACAAATTATTTTATTTTCTTACTAATAAATTAGTTCTGCTTCTCCACCACATGTTATTTATCAATCAATTTAATAATTTTACTATATCATAATTAAATTTTATTATCATCTCTAATGATTATAATAACAATGATTTGCAAATGAGAAAAGGGGTTTTTTTTTAATTAAATTAACGCAAACCCTAATCTCAAATGTGACAATTATGCAAAATGATTCAACAAAATATTTGATGAAATATAATAACATTGATGCTACATCTTCTTATATCATAGTGACGTTCATAAAAATATAATATGTTTTTTAATATTTTATTTACACGTCAACATTAATTGAAAATTAAGAAGATAAAGAGTGGAATATCAATATTTTACTTTAATATTATCTTTTAAGAGTATATCTTAATTTAAAGAGGGAATCAATTGCACAAGGATTGAAATTCTTATATTATTTTGGATCTTTTTAATAAAATAGTTATTAGATTTATCATATAAAATTTTCAAAAAAAAAAAAGTCGAATAAGATAAGTAGGCGGTTATCACTTATTGTAGAAAATGTTAAGTTGATTTTATTTTATTAAAAATTAAAATAAATTATTTTTTTCTAAAGAAATGTGATATTGAAATTATCATATTTATCGTTTATCCAAAATTACCCAAAATAATATAAACATCATATTAATAAGATTTAAAATAAGTAATAAATAATTCTTTAAAATAATTATTTACTTTCATCCGACAAAATAATATAATTTAGTACTTAAAATTTCAATTTATTAAATAACATCTAAATCAAATTTAATACTCGATAAATTAATCACTAAAAAGATTTAGTATGTCTAATTACAATCAAATTCAAGGCATGTAGTGGGATTTAATCAAGTACCAACCATGTTCTTAAATTCTAATGAAAAAAATTAAAATAAAATCCTACATAGATTCTAAACAAAAATTAGAGAGTAAATATAGAGTAGATGAGAGGAAAAAAAAACTTATCTAATTATTAGTGTTGCAAAGAAGAGCAAATCCAAAACGCTGCGAATTTGTTCATACAATACAAATCATTTTCATGAAATTGCACCGACCCAAAATCATTCAAGAATCTTAATAATTTCAAAAAAAAAAAAAATTCTCGAGATCAAAAAAATTGGATATATATACACAAATTTTGAGTTTTTTTTTTTTTTTGAGAAATTACATATATATGCAAACAAAGGAAATAAATTAAGAAAAAAATGTAAGTAAATAGTTTGTGTTGAAACCATCTTTTTTGAAAAACAACGAGTTTTGAAAATTATTTTAATGTTGGGAAATGGGAGTCACCACCAATCCTTTTGTTTGGTGTGATTGGATCACCTCAAAACGTTTAAAATCCGTTTTGAAAAATATTTTGGTCTTCGCAATCCAGAAAACGAGTTCGAGAGTCAGTTACGCATGAGAAAGGGTTAGCACCCTCATACGCCCAAAATTAGTACCACATTGATTATCTTAGGGTCTTGTTTGTAAAATTTAAAAGCTCGAATAAAGTTTAAAATATGATCCTTGAGTGCATGAGTTATGTTTAAAAGAAACCGATTTTGATTGGAAGTCTCGTCATTTCAAAATGATCGAGGAACAAAGTTACGTCCAGTGAATTGGGACACCACATTTCGAGATTTAGAAATAACGAGCTTTCCTTTGTAAAACTTTTTAACACTTTTGAAAAGGATGTTCGATTATCTCGATTTAAAGAAAACGTCGCACCTAGTAAGTTTAGGTACAAATTTTCAGAATTCGAAATAAAAGAATATTGCCTCGATTTTAAAGTTTTTATGAAAACAATTTTGAAAATAAATATTTGAATTTGATATGAATGAGCAGTTAATATTGGATATTAAATAACATGAAACAATATAATTAAGCAAATAAATGGTAAGCAAAAATTAAAAATACAAAATACGAATGCATAATAATACAAATATTGATGAATAAGAAAAAAATGATGCAATCGGAGTTAAAAATGAGACTTTTTGGATACCCGAGGGTAAAATAATAATTTTGGACTTATGGGGGCAAAATGGGAATTTTGGGAAAGTTCGAGGATAAAATCAAATTTTTTAGACACTCGAGGGTAAAACGGTAATTTTTAGAAAAATCGAGATCAAAAACAGAATTTTTGAACATTCGGGGGTAAAAGGGTAATTTTTGAAAGTTTTTAGGTCAAAAATGGAAATGTGGAAGTTTGGGGGTAAAATAGTAATTTTTGAGAGTTTTGGGGTCAAAAATGGAATTTTTTGAGGTTCGAGGGTAAAATGGTAATTTTAAAAGTTTTGAGGTCAAAATCGAGATTTTTTAGAGGTTTTAGGGTAAAATGATATTTTTTGAAAGTTTTGGGGTTAAAATTAGGATTTTTGGAAGTTTTGGGGTAAATGGTAATTTTTAAAAGTTTCGGGGTCAAAATTGGGATTTTTGGAAGTTCAAGGGTAAAAATGTAATTTTTGGAAGTTTTGGGGTTAAAAGTTGAATTTTAGAGAAGTTTGGGGTCAAAATATAATTTTTGGATAGTTTAGGGACCTCCAAGGCAATAAAACAAAAAATAAGTGACATGTGGCAGCCCTAAGGGATCTTGAAGTCAAAGGACTAATTTGACAATCATGAAAAAATTTTGGGCCAATTTTGTAATTAAATAGAACTTGATTTAAGGATTAAAATTAAAAAAATTAAAAATAAGTGGGACTATTTGCATAAATAAGCCAAAATTATGACACGTGGTAGCTCTTGGTGCTTTCAAAAGGTCAAGGGATTAAATTGAAAATAAATGAAAATTATTGAGTCAATTTAAAAATAATTAAAAGTACAAAAAGACTAAATTGAAACAGTCAAAAAAATGTGAAAGGACCAAATGTATAAATATTCCTTTTCTCAAAAACACACAAATCCTCCAAGTGGGTCGGGTCGAATCGAGTCGACTATGAGTAATAACTTAAAACGACGCCGTTTTGGGGTGATTTGACCATACCCAAAATGACGTCGTTTTGGTGACCCTTATATACCCATTTTAAACCTCATTTTTTACTCTTTTCAATTCATTTTTTCAGAATTTAAAAAAAAAAAATCTTTTTTCTCTCCTCTCTCTCCCCTCCTTTTAACTTTCAACAGTCTTGATTTCAAAGAAAATTACTCTCGACATTTATACAAGGTGTAATTTGATCCTCTTTTGTAGTTTTATTTTTTCTGTGACATTGAGGGTTGAATTTAAAACAACGATAAATTAAGAAAATTATTATATTGAATTTTTGGTATTTTTTATCTAGTTTAGCTTATAATTTGTTTTTTTAACTTTTTAGGTGAAAAATAACAAAGAAAAATCAAATTGCAAAAAAAATCAAATTACATTATATATAAACGTTGAGAGATAATTTTTTTAAAATCAAGACTAAAATGACATAATATATAAATGTTGATGTTAAAGTTGTTATTATGTCCGTTTTAAAAGCTACTACATCATCTTTTCGTTAACCATTTCATTATTAATGATTAAAAATAAAATTAGATATTTAAATGATTATTTTATAATTAGATGACAAAAAAAATTATCAATAATTAAGTGATTACTAATGAAATTTACCCAAACAATCAATGAATTCAGTCGGTTTAATTGTAAATTATATGAATTTGGAGATTTATGGTATCTTTTTGTAGGGTGTATAATCGGTTGATTTAATTAATTTAACTTTAAAATTATTTAATCGATTTTTCAAAAATAAAAATTAGTAACCGAGTTAATTTAATAATAAAATTGCAATAATGGAATCGATTTCGATTTAATTGAAGAATAAAAAATATTGATAGAATTTAATAAGAAACATTAAAAGTGTTAATGATTAAATTAAGATTTTTAAATTGAAAAGTAAAATGATTTAGTTTTTAAGTTTTAAAATATAATAATTAAATTTGAATTTTTTTTATTTTTTTAATATATTGATATGATTATATGGTAGTATCTGTTAATTAAATTTCAAGTTTTACAGAAGTAAAAAGATTAACAATATATTTTGACTTT
The DNA here is from genome assembly GCA_039519145.1 of Kokia cookei. NCBI lineage: Eukaryota > Viridiplantae > Streptophyta > Magnoliopsida > Malvales > Malvaceae > Kokia > Kokia cookei. The sequence continues at coordinate 970,026 of CM076909.1, read as the reverse complement.
TAAATTTGAACTTATTTAAAGTATATAAAATCTATAATATAAAATCAATTATTTGGTTATTGATATAAAAACATACAATTAACCTACTCAATCTATACTACTAGGTCTTAGGTTCTCGTGATAATATGATGGTTAATTTTAAGTTTTAGTCCTTCTACTTCTTTCTTTTTGAGATTATTTAGGAGTGATTAGATTTCAATTTTGATCTTATACTTTGCTAATTTTGACATAATTGGATACCTCAATTTTTATAATGTCATTAGTTAGTCTAAATATTTTAGTTTATTTTATTTAAAATGTTGATGTGAATTTTTAATGATTGTTAACATTATTAAAACTCTCCATTAAATTTAGGTGCATTAAAATTTTTTTTTTACATGAATACGAAGTGGATATCTTTTTTTTTTCAATTTCAAATCATCACATCAACAAATTTAATGGAAGAATTTTAACATTGTTAATATCTGGACTTGAAATTTTTAATTATAAAAGTAAAAAAATTAATTCATTGAAAATAAAATTAAGGATACTAAAATCTAAATACACGAAAAGCACAAAAATTTGAATCATATTATAACCTTTAAATCTCTACTTTATAATTTAGTAAAAAATAAATAATTGATCCAAAATGTAATATGGATACTTTAATTAATCCTTAAATCGAAATCAAATTAATTGAATTGAGTTAATTAAATTATTTTGACTCCATGGATTAATTCGATTTTAATTAAATTTTTTTCAGCTTTAATCTTTTGTCTTTGTGGATATAGGATATGATAATCGGCGGTACGGACTCAACATTTACGACAATAGAGTGGGCAATGACGGAATTACCACGGCACCCAAATAAACTGAGAAAAGTCGTCGATGAATTGGATGCAATAATCAGGAACCAAAACGTTGTCGAAGAGTCCCATCTTCCTCGCTTGCTTTATTTAGAAGCAGTGGTGATAGAAACACTCCGAATTCACCAACCAGCTCCCTTGCTAGTGCCGCACATGTCGAGCGAGACAACCGTCATAGCCGGCTACACCATCCCCAAGAATTCCTGTATTTTCTTCAACGTGTGGGCAATACAAAGGGATGCCGAGTTCTGGGAAGACCCACTTCAATTTGAACTGGATAGGTTCTTGAAAGACACTGAGAAAAGGAATTATACGGGAAATAGTTTCCATTTTTTCCCATTTGGGTCAGGGAGGAGGATTTGTGTTGGGATTTCATTGGCGGAGAAAATTGTGATGTAGATTTTAGCGACATTGTTGCATTGTTTTGATTGAGAATTACCAGATGGGCGAAAACCTGATGTAAAAGAGCAGCCACGATTTATGTTGTCGAAGGAGGAGCCGCTTGTTGTGGTGCCTGTTGCACGTTTATCTAATTCAATGCAATACCAATAGATGTGGAGTTAAAATATGTTTCTAGTCCTTGTACTCTTCATGAAATTAGAATCTAATCCTTGTACTTTTATTTTCAAGAATTTAGTCCCTTTGCTTTTAATATTGACATAATGTCAAATTTACATCTTTTGTCAATTTGGCTTTTTTTTTTAAACCTAAATTTGGCAATTGACTTTTCAAAAAGAGACATTGTTTATTTTTAGTGGAAATACTGACTAAAACATTAATTTTTTTAATAATGTTAGCAACCTGCGTACCAGTTCATGTGTACTTTATGTTGACATGACATTTTTTGTCTCATATGTTGTAATTAATATAATTACAAGTGTTATCATCTGTTTCAGTCTCTATTTTTTCGATTTGGTTAAAATGTGCTTACAAGTCCCTATACTTTTCAAAAATTTAAAATTTAGTCATTATACTTTTATTTCATGGAATTTAGTCTCTCTCTACTTTCAGATTTCAAAAGTCAAGTCCAATTGTTAACACTGTTAATTTTATTTGTTAAATCCAAGTTAATTACAAAGTCTTTTTTTTTAATTACATGGCGATCAAGTGAATTTTTTTTTTTATTTGAAAAATATCACAGCAAAGAATTTAACAAATAAAGTTAACAAATGTTAACAGTTGAATCTAAATTTTAAAATCTAAAAAAGTAGAGAGACTAAATTCCATGAAATATAAGTACAAAGATTAAATTCTTAATTTTTAAAAAATACAGAGACTTGTGGCATATTTTAACATTTTCATTTTTTGTAAATTGTTTTTCTAGTGATGATAAAATTCTAACACCCAAAAAAAAGTATCAATTTATCGAATTTAAGGTTTTATCTTCATTTTTTGTTTTGAAATTATGATCGTTCCACTTACTTTTTATTTGCCTTTCTTTTTAATGTTGTTGGAATCGGATCAGTTTGATCGATTTTTATTTAGAGAGTGGTATTGAATAAGATTTTGAATGAATTGCTCAAAACTGTTGTTGGGTCAGTTGAAAAGGATTTTTTTTCTTTTTACTTTTTGTCCCAATTTATTAGTTTGGGCCTATAAAATTTGACCCAAATAAATAAAACTCAACATAAAGATGAAATAAAAGTTAAATCTAAATTAAAATTATTATTTATTTGTGCTTATAAAATTTTGAAGATTTTTTCATCTCCTTTTTTTTTTTTTTCTAAGTTTTGGGTGATTGAATTGAGAATAAATGATTCGATTAATTTAATTATCGATTAGATTCTAAAAACATTTTTTTTCGATCAAACCCGGCCCAAATTTATACAAAATTGTATGTGTAGGAACCAACACATGGGATAGATTTGAGCTACGGATGCACAAGAGATTGATAGATTTGTATAGCACACCAGATGTGGTGAAGCAAGTCACTTCAATTACCATGGAGCCTGGTGTTCAAGTTGATGTTACCATTGCTGATGCTTGAGATCCCCCTTTGCTTTTAGGGTTTTAACATTCTTGTTTTATCGTACCGTAATCAATATATTAAATTTCAAGGTTTAGGGTTTTCAATTTATTTTTATCACAAACAACCTTGAAATTTAAAGTTTAGGGTTCCCGTTTTTATTTTGTTTTTTTATTTTATTTTAAGTATTGTTTTCTGTTTGCTTGGATATCCAAGCATTTGTTGCTCAATATAAAATATTAAATGATTTTGTTATTTTATTGCTAAATAATTTAAATATATATTGACTTACTTTTTAGAATTAATGTATTTTTCAAGTTTATTTTGTTGTTCACATACATTAATTTTTCTAATGCTTACAGTAACGTGATACTTAAAATTCGAACCAAAATTATCATTTTAATGCAATGCTTCTTGCAAGGAAGAAAGAATATTCGGCTCTTTCGGTCTATTTTTTTTATTATCTCGACTCAATCGATTATAATTTACAAAAATCAATTTTAAATTGATTTGATTAGGGTCGACAAATTTGAATACGTATTATCTAAGTATCATATAAAAATTTAAGTTATTACTCTAAATATAAATATCTAAAAGAATTTACGGAACACGAGGAGATAATGTTGTTGTGAAATGGGGTGTAAACTGTGTTACCTAAAAAATCCTAAATGAAAAAGAAAAAAGTCCAAACGTGATTGGGATTTGAGTGGTTTAGTCAAATTAAGCCATTAATTAAAAAATAAATAGTTTCGCCCCAATGACTTCAACATCATCATTTTCAGGGAAAAAGAAAAAAGAGTGTTGATTTTTGTTTGCAATCATTTTGTCAAGTTAATTGTGTGACCCTTTGTATTGTGCATATATTAAAAATGTGGATTCTTTCGGTTCTTTATTTCCTTTCATCATCATTTCACCTCACACCAAAGCATTATTTTTAGGGCAAGCTTTTTTGTTGAATCATAGTGCAACAATTTTAAGCTTTTCTTTTTCTTGAATCATTATGAATCTGGCTTCGATTTCAAGGAAAACGAATGAATCAATGTAATTTCTTTCCCAATCAAATCCCTATTTATACACCAAGAAAGGAGTAAAAGTGGGTAAATTGATTGCCTTACCAGCCATGATACTCAATTTAATACCTATAATATCTTGTTTCCACCTTACTGCCTGCCTTCTTTAATTGTTTCATCGGCCTTGCCTAGTGAAAGCCGAATGTCCAAATGCACCTTCACTTAATAATTTTGACAATTTAAGACTTCAACTGCCAATTTAATGCTCATAATAAGTTTCCATATCAGTATCTCGAACGTCCAAATTGAGATAAATATGAAATAGATTTCACACGCCTAAATAAATCCATCTCATATGAACTTAGGGTTTCCATTGATTCTTTCCTCGTTGAGAGACTTCCCCCCCCCCCCCCTTGTTTATTGTAGATGACAGCTTAAAAGAGAAAGGTCCCTAGATTTTTCCTACCTGCTACAAGCACATTTTTCAACACTACTTTGCTTTGTTAATTTAAATATCCTCTCCGCATCAAAATATGGAAAAAAGTCCGAATTCGCTACAATACAATTTTCTTTTTTAGTAAAATAAAACAGTCAAAGACGAAACAGATAAAAGAACTAGTTTAGAGAAGAAACATCAACATCTTCCATGAGAAGTGGCAACACAGATGGCGGTGGAGTATCTAACGAAACCAAATGCGTCAAATGAGGATTAGCCGTCTTTGTCAATCGATCCGTAACCATGTTTCGTTCTCGAGGCACATATCTAATAAGAACGTCCTGTGTTCTGTTCAGTAGCTCGTATATGAGTCGAATTTCAAGCATCTTACTATCTGTAACCCCTTCCATAAGTATAAGATTAAGGAGCAAACTGTTATCACACTCAACTTCAACATTGCGGTAACCTCTTTCCCATGCCAATTGAAGCCTTCAAACATCACTCTAACTTCCGCCTGAAATATTGGACCTTAACCCATATAAATATCCAAATACAATTTATCTTTATTTTCGTTTCAAATACCGTATATATAAATATCCAGATCCACATTATTTGCAATTATCCTTAACAATAAACAATTTTACTTTATTATTTGTAATTAACAATATCTATAAATACAGTTATAGTTGTAGCTTAAAAAAACCAATAGCATATTGCTGATAATTTGGATTTTAACTAATAATGATGTATGGTGATATTTGAACTAATAAAAATTATGCTTATCAAACTTATAATTTTATAATTTTAACTGAATCATCATTTGATTTTTATATAAATTTTAATAAATATATTTTTTATATATATTTTTTCACCGATATCATGAATGTACCGTAAATCTAACATATATAAAATCAATCTCATTCTCTCTTCACAATCTGCATAGGTGAGTTTATAACACCTTAAGGGAACTCGTGCAATATCAATTGGGAGAATTACTTTAGTATCACTTTGCATTTAAAATAAATTATAACATTTGAAGGTATTTTAATCTTTTTATTTAAAAAACAATAAAAAAAAATATACTTATGATAGGATTTGAATTCTGCTGATTGGGTTAACAAAATTTTAAATTTACCACTTAACCAAAGCTGTACTTTAATATTTTTATATTTTTTAAATTTATTATACACACTTTATTACCTTCATCAATTGTATACATATATAATAATTAGTTTCAACCCATATATTTACTTCCTTTCATACGAGTGAGACATCACGATTCTTAACTTTTGCTTTAATACAACGCCTAGAATTGTTCATAGCTCCCCTCAATCCTTAAATAAGAGAAAAATACGTTTCAACGCACTCGAACCCACTTCTCATTCTGCTGACAACAATATTAATACTAATTAAGTTAACACTCGATCAACAGGAGTTAAGTTTTTTCATATGAATGCATGGTAAAATAAAAATATTTTTACTATGCTACGAACTTGTGATATAGGGTTTGATTGAATTTTGATAGATAAATCATAAAAGGTCCTAGATTTTTTGTTACCATAATCCATGAAATTTTAGAAACTTCATCTACAATCTAAGTACTACATTAATAATGTATAGAGTACATCAATTATGTGGATAAAAATAAATGGTAGCTGGCGGATAGAAATGGCTAAATAAGTACTCCAGAAAAGGGGTTTATATAAATCATTATCTCAATTAAAACGCTGTCATAATATGAACTGTCCATGAAAATGAAGCTAAAGCAAAAACAACATGTATTACAACATGAAATGGAACTCCCAAAATAAAATGGTGAAAATATTTGCCAAGTCCCTCTATTATAGGAATTAAATCAAGTTAATACTTCTATTATTAAATGTATCAATTAAATACTTGTACTCATTGTTTAAAATTTGATATAAAGTTTACAGTTCAACTCTAAACAAAATATTTCTTCACTAGAGTAATAAAAAACTTTGATTTCCGAAGTCCTTCAATTACAGGGACTGAAACAAATTAGTCCTTTTAATATTGTAATTCTTTTACTATTAAAAGGAATCAAATAATTCCAAATTAGAAAATAGAAAATAGAATTGGATTAACATTTATTGATAAATCATATTTTTTCTCATTTACAATTCAACTTTAAACAACATATTCATATGCAAACTCATAAAAAAAAAAAAAACTTTTAAAATACAATTTTGTTAAATAATCTTGCCATTAGGTCAAGAGATTGTTGGCATAAATGATAAATTTTTAAAACAATTAAAATATTCTATTGAAAATTGACATTATTTTATTTTTTTAGTAGAAAAAAGATTAAATTAATCTATTTAATAGCATAGGGACTAATTTAATCTAATCCCTATTGTAGACGGACCTGCCAGTTATATTGACCAAAATTAAACTCTTCAAGTTGAAAATATTAACTGTCCATGAAAATGAAGCTAAAGCCCGTGATCCGCACGCGATAAACCCAAACGTCTGGTAGTCAAGAGAGAGGGTGATGGGCAGAGCATGTCAGCTGTTAACGCGCCCAAGCACCCCAAGTTCCCGCGCCGCTGTCCGCCGAAAAAACCATAAATACGCTCGTGAGATGTTTCGGTGGAACGCACGCGTGAAAAGGGGAGGTGACCTGACGTTGGGAAATGGTGAAACAGAAGAAATTAAAGGCCCAAGGACAGTAGTTTTTGATTGCTTTCAGTGGGGTCCGATGCGAAAAAATAAAAAAGAGTCGCTCTCAAGCTGAGCTATGAGATTGCTACTGGCTGGCTCGGCTGTCATGATTTAGAGCCGCGCAAATCACTCCGTGATTAGCCGCACCCATCTCATCCCCTCTCCTATCCGCCCGATGTGCAATGCCACTTGTATCATGTGATAATTTTACATAAACCCTAAATTAGTTAGGATAATTTTACATAAACCCTAAATATAGTTAAAATATCCTGATGTAGCATTGACAACAAATAACATTATATCATGTGATAATTTTACATTTTGATTTGTGGTCAAAAATAAAATAAAGATATATATAAAAAAAAACACATCAAGGCTAGTGTCGAAGGACAAGTAGAAGTTTTGATAAATATTATAATATTCAAAAAAATATAATTTAATTTCAGATTTTTTATTCCAAAAATTACGGGTGATAAACCTAAAACTTTGCCTATGGAGCAAGCTAGAGTGGATATCACCGCATCGTTTCATAGTTGGCACTAAATCGAGTGGTCCAACTCGAAAGTTCGTCCGAAAAATAAAAGAGTTTGAATAAAAATATAAATTCAAAAAATGAGTTTAGACAAAAAGTAATGATCATTTTCTAAATGGGTCTGGTCGAGCCCGACTTGGACCAAATTTGCAAAAAAAAAAAAAAAATGTTGTTGTTTAGTCACGGTTTTTCATTATTTTATTATCATTTCGTTATTATTCTGTTGTAATTGTTTAGATATTGTATAACTATTGTTTTATTATTAATTTTGTTACTATTTTAAAAGTATTTGCTTGCTAAGTTGAAAAACATTTATTTTAATGTTTTTGGTATTTTTGATGTATTATATTTTTAAAATTTATTTTTATATAAAAAAGTTGAATACAAGTCGAACTTGGACAAAATTTTAAGCTCATTTTTTTAGCCAAATCAAGTCCGAGCCTAGAAACCGACCTAAACTTTTTACTCGTCCTAACTCGATCTGGCCCATGATCAACTCTAATCAACACATTTTGATTTACCACCTGCATAATTTTATTATGATTGTATAATCTTAAAAATGACTACAATATTTATAAATATTGGATACATCCATCTATATGTCTGATTGTCTTACTTTAATCCTTATTAGTTATTTTATAACATTTCCAATGTTTTTTTAAGAAAAATATTGAAATAATTAAAAGAGCCAAAAAAAAAAAAAAAAACAACCAGTAGAACATACTAAAACCTTAGTTGACAAGCTTATCCCATTGTCGTTGTAAGTCTTACAATCTCATTAATTACATCGAAATTAGTCCTCGAAGATAAAATTTCATAAATACAATGGAGATTTGCATTTTATAATTTTACTTCTATAACCATCATATAGAATTGAAAAGTTATAATTTCATATAATGTGATGAGGTGAGATGAGATAAATCAAACAAAATGACTATAATAAAAAACAAAATCACTTTATCATACATTTCCTTTTAAAAAGAAAAATATTGTTCAATTCAAAATTGATCCGAATTTATTCATTCTTAACCTAATCCTTTGCGTGCGTCCAAATCCAATAATAAATAGGAAAAGAAAACTTAAACATTCTTCAAAACCCATACCTTTTACCTAGCATCTACATTCATAGGGATTAAATTCCACGACCTTAACCACTTCATATTGAAAATTATTTGGTCCTAATTTCATATAATATATGTATATATGTATCGTCACATGGTTGAGCAACTAGACATAGGGGGGTCCATGGTATCAACAAAGCTACACACCCATGGAACATCCTACCTACAAGTGATAGGATAGGACTAATTTATATGCATCTAATTTCTATGACCATGACCCTTGTGTTGCCTTTTTCTTTTCTTCTTTCTTCTTCATATATATTTAGGTTATAGGTTAAAATATAACATAGGTCCATGTATTCTTTTAAAATTTAGAATTTAATTTTATACTTTTATTTCTATTAATTTAGTCTATGTTTCAAATTTTAAAATTTAAGTTGTGAAAATTACTATATTGTTTGTTAAATTTGTCAGTATAATATTTTGAAATAAAAAAAGTTACTTAATAGTCATATAACTAACAAAAACAATGCAACGAATATAAATTTAATAAAATTAATAATTAAATCTAAATTTTGAAAATTCTTAAAAATAAAAATATATCAACTAAATTTCAAAATTTTGAATAGAATGAAGTAACCAAAAAATTAATAGAAGTGGAGGACTGAACTAATTTTTTTAATAATGCCCTTGATGGTTTAAAGGACGGTTACCTGGTATGAAGACGTTAAAAAAAGGGGTCCCAATCGTCTCGAATTGCAGAGCACAAAAGGACAATTGAGGGGATGTAACCGTAGCATAACTACACCTAAAGTAGGTTGAATGAAGCCGACCAGTGGAGGTTGTCAAATCCATTAATGTTTTATTATATTCGTGTAATTCTGAAAATAATTATTAGAAGTGTTTATTAATCGGATGATTTACCAAATTAATTGAGCTTGACTTTATATTTTTTTATTTTGAGGTAAGTTGATGTAGTTTATTAATAATAAATTTTCAACCTGGAGGGTATCAACGGGTCAAATTTTAGATTTGAGTTTAAAATTTTTTTTAAATAAAAAATTAATTTGATTCGACTCATAAACGATTTTCATTATAATCACCTTCATTGATTTAAGATGTATATATCTCCACTCCATTTCTATTTTATTTTATTTTTCATTTTTCAAAAGCATCTTTCATCTTTTTAAAAGAAAAATATATATATTTAAATATACATCTCTAGAATATATTTAGTTTGAATCTTTAAATAAAAAGCATAAGGGTTTGCCATTAATATTTATGGATAAGAGTGAAATAATAATTTTATATATTGGACAAAACAAGGTAAGAAACATCGTATTGCTCCATACCTATTATCTAAAAGAGTTCACCCCAACACACACTCACCTTTAAAAAAAAAAAAAAAGACGTCATTCATAATAAATGAAATTAAAATTCATCGAGTGATTCAGATTTTGTCACTCTATTCATTTTACAGTTCATTAATTCTTTTGAGATTTGTGACTATTTTTCTCTCTTCCAAACAATGTCAATTCTATTATTTAAATTCTAATTTTTTTTCTTAAGTGCAGTATGCCTCGCTATTACATCCAATAAGTATTAATTTTAAATTTATTTATTTTAGTATCTATATTCACTGTTTTTCTATTTACACAATAAATTAATTAAATCAATATTGAAATCAAAAAAAGCTTAATTGAGACTAACATTTGAATGAAATGATAAGGAACTGAATCAAATAACCAATGTGATAAATGATTTTAAAAGCATAGAAGAAAAACCAATCATATGCATAGAGTTAAATGAGTTTGTTTGCTCATGAATTGCACTGCCAACTACTAGCACAAGTAGTCATTCATGAAGGTTCCTAGGGTTAAAATAATTATTAGCTCTACAAAAGATTATTACATCTTTAAATACTACTTAATGCTAAACTCCATTTCTTTGTATTTATATGGTTCCCAACTTTACTTCTTTCAACAATAAAATAATATTTATTCTTTAATTTTAGTTTTTTTTTAATTAAAATTAGACCTCTTTAACATAAAATATATGACACTTTAAAATTATGATTCGTCGTTATTTAAAATTTTAAAATTATAAAAAAATTATTAAAATATTATCACTCATAATATAATTTCAGAGTAACACATTATTATACTTTAATGAGATCTAATTTATGAAATAGATTGAAAAATATGCAAAGCTCACAGATTAATATCAACAATAAAAAAATTAAGGGTCAAAATGTTAGTTTATATCTAAATAAATGTGTAGTAAGATTCATTGTAGTGCTACAGAGTGACGAGGATTTGAGTTTATAAGATTCAACACACCCAAAAGGGTTAATGCAATTAACAATGTCTCTACTTTTGATAAACTTTGGAAAACTAATAATGCCAGTATGTATATATAGTGGTATGTGTTGTTGGGCATTGTGAAAATGTACCCTCGTTTTAACACATTTCAATTTCAACTTGATTATTCTAATATATACCATCACTTGAGTATCTCTATATTAATCTAATATATATTAAATTATTAGTAAATTTATATTCTAGTTATTTAATTTTAAAAGTTTATAAAATAGTTACTCAACTATCAGAAAGTTTTTATTTAAGTCACTAAGTACTTAAGTTTTTTTAAAGTCAAGCTAGTAAACTTGAAGTAATGATTTGATGATCGATATAATGGATAAATATCCATCGACGAGTAGAAAAACGTATATTAGATCCAAACCGATCCGATGATCAAATAAGACAATTGTTTGGATTTTGGTTCGCAAATTATTGACGTTCAAATTTATTTTATAAAAAAAAATCTAAATTGTATATGAGAAGGGAAAGGAAAGCTTTCGATTGGTCAAGCGGTGCGAACATAGAAGGACATACAACAACAATGTTATCAGGTCATTGACTTAAATGAAAACTTTTAAATAGTTTAGTAACCGTTTTGTAACATTTTGAAGTTAAGTAGTAGAAATGTAAACTTATTAACAATTTAATGACATTTGGTATAGTTTACTCTATATATTATTTGACATCTTTTGATATTGGATAGTTATAATGGTTTCGATTAAATTTAAAGTTGATTCTAATTGGATCATTTAAATAAAGATAATTTTCTCTCAACATTATTTTCTCCATCTATAAGGATTTAATCCATAAAAGAAGCGCTAAATTTTTTATAAAATCAAAATTGAATTATAATTTTTTAAGAAAATTAAGATGTGATTTTACTATTATACTAAACTACAAATTCACAAATTTCAGGGGGACTAAATTAAAATTGAAAATTTTTACAATTTTGGGACGTACCAAACCATATAATTTGAAATATGACATTGTAAAATGCTCATTATTCTTACATCTCTAAATTTTTATAATCTTAAATTATTTTAGCATTTCAATTTCTTTTTTTTACAAGCATAACTATATTATTTTTTTCGTTTGTCTAAACACGTCTTTTTCCTTTTCTTTTTTTTCCATAAGCACGTCATTTTCCGACACGAGTTTTTGGTGCAAGCAATGTAATTTATATCACTAAACTGAAAGTAGATGCTTGTTTGGGGAAAAGTATGGTAGAGTTTATTGTTTTAAGGGTAGACTATATTTTATTATTTGATTAAAAAAATAATAAATTAATTTATGTATGTTAGATAAAAAAAAATTAATTAATGTACATTAATATGAGATACACGTGACACATCACATGAAATTGTTTAGTTCTTTTGTCAATCATATTCATTTTTAATAGTAAAAATAATAAAATTTTTAACAAAAAAATAAATTATTTTTTGATCAAACGTGTAAAATTTAATTTATAAATTTTTAATAAAAAGGCAAGATGCATTGTAGCTTCTAATGTATAAATTTTTATAATACTTTTATCTGTTAATTTTTAATTTATAAAGATTAATTTATCAATTTTTAATAAAGAGGCAAGTTGCATTGTAGCTTCTAATATATAAATTTTCTTGATCCGTTAATTCTTAATTTTATTTATTTGTAGTTATATATATTCTAAAAGCTCAAATTTCATGATGAAACTGATTTGGCAACATAACAGCAGCACCTGACTCCGATCCGTTTCAGCCACGTGGCAAGTTGTAGACAAAGATGCAGTTGCAGGTTCCAAATCCGAAAAATAAAGGTCTAATTTTACATTTGATCCCTTTACAACGCCAAATTTAAGATTTAATACCCTTACTTTTACAATAAAATGCTAGAGTGAATTTTTTTCTTAAAAAAAATTACATCTCGGTTGAATGTTTTAAATTTTTAATTCAAAAAAACAACATAATTCATTAGAAAAGTTTACATATCAATGAAGACTTAAGGGTGTTTATAAATAAATGTGATTTCAGTATTTTAACTAGAATAAAGTTGTCAACAATTTGAACTCAAAATTTTTCTTCAAATTTTCAATACATCAATTACGTCAAATTAAAGTATAAAATTTAAATTTTAAATATTAGCCCGATAAAGAGACCAAAAGCTGATGACCAAAAAGAAAATTTAACCTTTAAAAAAACTCGGTGTATACATGTTTTAGGCTTTTAGCCAAGACGGCCTCATGCTCCAAACATTCAAACAAAAAGTTGTACTAACTTCCAAAATTACCCACATCCACCGTTTCCCGCGCTATTTACTAACATAACGTTAGTTGATCATATATTTTATAAAAAAATATAATTAAACTTAAATTTTAAAATTTAAAAAATAAATAAATAATTTTTTTAGAAATAAAAATTGTAAAGAAACTTATAACATATTTTAACCAAAATAATTTAACTAAAGATTGAAAGTTTAAAAAAAAAACTATTATGCTTAAAATATTAGGGCAAAAACGATAAAATTAAAAACATTAAGAGTTAAATTAATTATTATGCATAAAAAATTGATCATATCACATATCATTAAAATTCAGTGACATTGTAGCTGGCTTGGATTCTACGAATACCTCATTGCTAATGTAAATAATTTTTAAATTTTTAATAAAAATTAATATATTTTTTTAAAATTTTATGAAGTTTTATGGATTGTTACATGAATTGTGATGTTAGTATCATTAAAATTTTACTGTTTAAATTAAGCTCTTTATCTAAAAAAAAATAATTTGAGTAAAATTTAGGATCAAAATGAAAAAATATTAATATTAAGAGTTAAATTTTTCGCTATGCATAAAAATTGATCATATCATAAAGATCAGATGAAGACGAATAAATCATGATGATCAAAATGGCCCCCACTCTGAACCTGTAGGCCCCACTTTACCTCTCTTCTCTTTCACTTTAAAGAATCTATCTGTCCTCCATTACGCGCAACTCAATGCATCAGCAGCCCCCATCAAAAGTATAAAACTCTTTTTTATTCCCAAAATTATCCTCAAGCCCCCAAAATGCAAAATTCAATATATTATATATTTTTAGGCAAACTGCATCGATTTTTTTTAAACTTTATTACTCAATTTAAAAAAAAATTATAAAATAATTACTTAATTATTCAATAATTATAATTTAATTTTTATTTAAGTTTTTGAATTGTTAATTTTTTTTTAAATTTCGACTAAAAAACTCTTATGGTTCAACGGATGGTATGATGAATTAGTATCTATTGCTCATTGACGAGTAAATGAACATTTTTTAGATTCAAGTGGATATGAGGTTAGTGCCAAATGATTGGAAAAGAAAATTATTTAGATTTTGATTCGTAGATTCATGACGTTCAAAGCTATTTAATAAAAAAATTGATCCGTAAAAAATGATAATGAGAGTTTTCGGTTGGTGTAAGTGTTGCAAACAAAGACGGTTATGCAACAACAATTTTAACTTTCTAGTTTCTAGTGACTTAAATGAAAACTTTTGAATACTTCAATGATCATTTTATAACTTTTTCAAGTTGAGTGACTAAAACATAAATTTGCTAATAGTTTAATGACCTTGGGTGTAAGTTACCCATTATGTTTTTTTACAAAATTTTAAATTTAAATTATTGAATCCCCTCTTCTTCTGTATATATAATGCTTCTAATTCCCCATCTCTCAAATGCTCGAGCAGTCTCGCATTTTATTTTCCCTTTTTTTCCCACACTTTTTTTAAACCCATTAGCTAAAAATGCACTGGATTCTTCCAGTGTTGCTCGCCGTTATCGGAGTTACTGCACTGCTCGTCGTAACTCCGGTAAGTGGGTACCGTCCATGGCCTTACTTAAAACCCAACAGCTCCGACTTAATGTTCGGAGGCTCTAAGAAATTTGAGGGCTCATCGGAGTTTATCCATATGAGATACCATATGGGTCCGGTCCTTACTGCTAATATCACCATCCACCCAATCTGGTACGGCCGGTGGCAGAAATCCCAGAAGAAGATCATCCGTGAGTTCATCAACTCGATCTCCGCCGTTGATTCCAAACATCCTTCGGTGGCTGGGTGGTGGAAGACCGTACAGCTTTACACCGACCAAACGGGAGCCAACATTTCCCGTACGGTGCTATTAGGTGAAGAGAAAAACGATCGTTTTTACTCCCACGGGAAATCCCTCACGCGCTTATCGATACAGTCCGTTATCAAAAGCGCCGTAACATCCCGTACGAATCCGTTACCGATCAATCCCAAAAGCGGGTTGTACCTCTTGCTCACCTCCGACGATGTGTACGTCGAAGATTTTTGCGGCCAAGTCTGTGGGTTCCATTACTTCACGTTCCCGTCAATCGTGGGGTACACGCTCCCGTACGCATGGGTGGGTAACTCTGCCAAGCTTTGCCCAGGAACATGCGCTTACCCTTTCGCCGTACCACAATACATGCCGGGGTTGAAGCCGTTAAAGTCACCCAACGGTGACGTTGGAGTTGACGGGATGATAAGTGTGATTGGACACGAAGTCGCCGAATTAGCAACCAACCCACTGGTTAACGCTTGGTACGCCGGTCAAGACCCGGTGGCTCCGGTGGAAATAGCGGATTTATGTGAGGGTATATATGGAACTGGAGGTGGTGGGTCTTATACAGGACAGTTATTGAACGATAAAGGTGGTGCCACGTATAATATGAATGGGATCAGGCGGAGGTACTTGGTTCAGTGGGTTTGGAACCATATTGTGAGTTATTGTACTGGGCCTAATGCTCTTGATCAGTAATTTTTATTTTTATTTTGTTTAATTTTTTTGTTGAAACTTGTGATTTTGTCTTGGCATTTTGGCTTTGTCGCTTTTTTTTTTCAGGTTTTTTTGGCCTTTGTGGGTTTTGGTCGGGTGGGTGTTGATGCATGATTAGTTAAGGTAGTTAAGTTTGTTAAATATGTGTACTTTTGTAGTAATAAGCTTTGGTTCCTAATATACTATTTTCGTATACCGATAGTTTAATTAGCCCGTTTGATTTGGTTTCTTCAACTTTCCTGGAAATTTCTCAGATTACCTAAAACCCATCATTTTCCTGGAAAATATCAGTAACTTTCTATCATCTGCTTCTAATTATAACTCAATGTGTTGGTGGTGGTGGTGGTGGTGTTAATAATTTCGGGAACTTTATAATATCGAAACCATCCTTTTGAAAGCATGGAAATCTGGTGGTGCAAAAAACAGTGAAATCAACTCCTTTTTCTGTTCTTTTTTGGGTGGAGAAATCAAAGCTAGAGTTATCTAAAATTTCCGTATGTCTGAGAAAATTTAAACAGAAAACACGATCGTATCAAATCTGACTCAAGCTCAATTTAATCAGAAAAGATAAAAAGTCCACATAAACATTTCAAACCAAAATGTAAATTTATCTAAACCCGAAATGATTAAAACATTATTAAAAAGAATAATCATGAACATTGAAATGAGTAGTACATAACATTATTGAGAAAAGTAATCACGAATTTTGAAATGATTAATACATAATTAATATTCATGGATCATAAAATAAACATAAAAAATATATTGATTATATTAAAAAAAAGTTTTAACTTGAAATTGATTTAAACAGTAGATGATGCAAATATGAAATAACTCAAATAATACAAAATCATTCAGGCAAAATTTACGTTGACATAAACCGTAAATCAATTTGAACCCGAAATTGATTTGAACTAGCGATGATATGACCATAAAATAAAACCAAGTACACTTGAAATAAACTGAACTTGAAGTGACAAGACTTGAAATGATCCAAATCTGTAATGGCTTAACTTGAAGAAAACTTGAGCCTCAAATTTGAATGATTGAAACTCAAAACGACTCTAACCCAAAATAACCTATTCTCGAAGACAATTCAATCTAAAAATGACCTGAAAATTTGAATTGACCCGACACGACCCACAGTATTCTTTTCTTCTTCTGGTTGAAAAAAAAAAAGCCCTTACAAACAAGTAAAACTAAATATCATAAAAATAGAAGCAGTAAAAGGGGAAAATTGAAGCTAACTCTAAAGAACAATGTGGTCATTGTCAAAATATCTCCGGAAAGCGATGCTGTCAGCAAGCAGGATCTAATCAAGCTATGGTTGCAGGCCATGATGTTAAAGAAAGGATCTACATATAGTAATTTCTAGTAAAAAAAAGGGGCATAAACAGGTCAGAATGTGAGAGACAGATGAAAGAGATAAAATGACTAGCAATAAAAGAACATTGCATGCCCATTAACTGATATTAATACCCTTACCAAAAACAAACGGTAATGGCTATAAATTTTTGCTTCTATTATACAACTGCACAATTATGGTGGCATAGCTGATGATTTACTATTGAAAACAACTCCACCAAAATAAGAAAGGTAGGCTCAACCAGTTTGAATGCACTCTGCAGCAGTCTAACATGTAGATTTTATTGTTTGTAGAAGAGCTTTAAAACTTCGAAAATATACTAGGAGGGTCTCATAGTTGCAGAAGAAAGGATAACAATAACCACCATCCATGTTTATTAATAATGTATCATTTCCTTATATTTTTATCCATTTTTATTGCTATTTACTGATGGTATCTGCAGAGTAAAAACATAAGAGTTAATGTATTTTTTGGCTCTTGAACTTGGCAACTAAGTCTACTTTGTTACCTAAACTTGGCAATTAGGTTCATGATCCTCCAATGAATAAGCAACAGGTACCTGTACTAGGCAATTAGGTACCAAAGTGGACCTGATTGCCAAGTTCAGGGACCAAAATTTATATTAACCCAAAACATAATGAAACAAAAATTTCCATAAAAAATGAACGCAAAAATAAGCAACAGTGAAAATAGAGATCTTTCTTGTGCAGGTAGGACAAAGTGAGATTATAAAACCCATCAGTCATTCAGTATCAGTATTTAAAATTTACCCAACAAAAAGCAAATACTTGCAATAAAATCATGCTTAAAAGAATAGCAGAAATAATGGAGCATTTGAGGAAGGATCCACTTGGTTGATGTTTTCATTTACTGCCTGATGTACCACAACAGGCAAGAAGCAGAGATCATTGAAGTATCACGCAAAGCCAAACAATGAACACACCAAGGTAAAATAATTAATGATAGGGAAATACATTTTCAAGCAACATCAATGGAGCATCATTATGTTATTAACTGAAAAAAAAAAAAAAAGAAGAAAAGAGAACTACCTCGAATAGATCATTCATTGATATAAACAGGTGACATTTTAGCTCCTTACATTAACGGCACATGGTCAAAGTACCATGGAGGCCGCTATACTAGGAGTCAGATTGCATTTTGGACACTTTACTCAAAAAATGGGCAAATTACTCCCTGTACATTAAATTAAAGAGTTAACTAGTCCTTTCTGTTAAAGTTTTCATGCATTTCTACTGTTAAAAATTGGTGTAGCTGATAGAATAACCAAACAGTTACATATGATGTGTCACATGTACCTCATGCTGACGTACAAGGACCAGTTTTTAACGGTAGAATGGATGAAATTTTCAATAGAAGTACCAATTTGCTCTTTGATCTAACATGCATGGACTATTTTGCTCATTTTTTAGTAGAAGGGGCAAAATGCAATCTGACTCCTAGTACAAAGGCCTCCATGGTATCTTTACCACGGCACATAGATTTAATAGAACATGACAGAAATAACACGATAGAAATATCAAGCACCATGAAACCGAACCCTATTTTTTGGGTGAATAATCGTGCAGTTCTGAAACATAAAAAAAAGGGTAATTGGTGTTTGAAGGTACTGATAGACTTTGGCATATGTCTATCTTCATGGAAATGTAAACTTATTGTTTTTCATTTTGTAGTAAATGAAATCATTATACATTCTTTTCAGAGGTTAAAAAGCTTAGTAAAGCAGTTATGAAGGTCCCAATTTTTAAAATGAAGCAACAGATTACACAAGCCTAATACAAGACAGTAAACAAAGAGTGGTGCATCTTTACATACATGTATCCTTCTGACTAATGAGAGCCTAAACGTTTCTGTATGGTGTCAGCTTTTACGAGTTGATATCATTTTTGGAACACAATGCATCATTGATGTTAGATCCATGACATTGAACCGCTTTTTTTGTCCTTAATAATCAGATATGACCTAAGGGCTTATTATATCATGAAACTGATTGATATGAAATGCTATGCTTCTTTTTTTTTCATAAGGAGCAAGAGCAGGGGTTGTACAGGGACCAAACTCGAGACTGATATTATGGCATCAACTGAAGTTGACAAAATGCTATGCTATGTATCAATGGTAGAAATCAATCTCGAATTTACTAATTCACTTTGACCACAATAATGACAGCGACTGTTGAAATAATACAACGATATTTCTTAAATAGAATGTACTCTTTCTCCTTTTTACCTAAAACCAGGTTCGAACTTCAAATGATTAATCCAAAATTGCTATAAAAAGAAATAAGTCTCAAGAACAATATGTGCGTTAATTTCTGGACATACCTGAAGTTTCAAGAACAATTCCTTCAAGAAATAATGAGCTCACCAAGGCTCAATCAAGCCAATAGCCAGTAGAAAAGCAATCTCATTTCTTCTCGGCTCAGAAACGCAGGTTCCTCGACCGGCGACCGCCCTATTATCTGACACCCCTCTCTCTTTTTTCCCTTCTTCTTGGGTTGCCGCTTACGCTTGACTTGCGGGAGGGTGAGGATGAAGAAGAGAAAGAGCTCAGCCCTATGCGGCGGGCTTCTCGACGGTTGGTTTCTGAGTTTTGATCGAAATTTAGGGTTTTTCGGGAGGCGAAGCGGCGGTGATCGGGTTCGTCAGTGAAAGAGAGTGGATTTGTAGCGCCATATTCAGTTTAGTTGGAAAAATAGTAGACTGTTGGTTATTTCTCTTGTCTCCCAAAAATCAACTATTTATGTTTATGTCCATCGTATTTTACTTTTTCTATTTTCTATCCTACCAAATTTCATTGAGTTCCTGGGGCGGCCATGTAATTTTACTTAATTTTACGAATTATCAATATTCTTGTAATTTATGTGTTCCAATTATATTTAAATTTGATATCTAATCTTTAATTAGGTAATTCAATTTATCTATTTTTATAAAATTATTAGTTAATTCAAATGGTTAAACATTATAATTATCTCAATTAAAATACTCTCTTAAATTATTTCCATTCCAACCTTTTTCATGCTAGCCTCAATTTTTTTAATATTAGAAGATGCTTTTAAAAAAATATTCCACTACTAGATTTTAATCAAATTAGTTAACTAAAATTTTTAACTAAATTAGGTCAAATTAAAATAATAAAAACTTAAATCTCAATTTGAGAATAATGGAGCGAGCAGAATCTAAATTAGACCAAATATATATATCATTTTAAAATCAGTTATGACAGGTTTTTTCTTTCAGAGACGCACTCGTGGAGGAGAATACAGCACGCGCCCTTTAGTAAACTGAGGCAGTGAGCAGTGAACA
Source organism: Kokia cookei (assembly GCA_039519145.1). Lineage (NCBI taxonomy): Eukaryota > Viridiplantae > Streptophyta > Magnoliopsida > Malvales > Malvaceae > Kokia > Kokia cookei. Next base: position 949,649 of record CM076909.1, on the reverse strand, counting down.
GTGAACAGTGAACACCAAATTGTCCCACTGTTTTTTTTATTTATTCGGGATTCCTTTCTTCTTCCCTCCTCCACACAAAAAATAACATTAAAAAAAATGAAATTCTCCCAAAGTTTTCCTCCTCCACAACAATTCCTTCCAGATTTTCTTTTGTTTTTGTTTGTTTCTTTGAAAAGCCAAATTCAATGCCAAAACCCTACCAATGGCTGTACTGCCCCCTCTCACGTTCTTTCCCCTTTTTACTTCCTAATAATACATTTTCTCTTCTAACTTTGATGGACGCCGTTGCTCCATGGCTCTCCTCTCTTTCTCTCGCTCTTTCACTCTCCTTTCCTCGCCATTTCACTTCTTTTCTCCTCGTTCAATCCGCCGTCGCCGTTCCTTCGTTTGCTCGCTTTCTGCTGCTACCGATGTCCGCTCTCGTTCCGCCGTTCTCTGGTTCAAACACGACCTCCGCCTCGACGATCACCCCGCACTCTCCGTCGCTGAAACGCACCGTTTTGTTCTCCCTCTCTATGTCTTCGACCGCCGCATTCTCTCTCGTATGTCCTTAACTCGCTCTTGTTGTTCTCTGCTTGTGATTCGATTAGTAAGTATCAAATTTCTTGGAAATTTATTAAAATTCGAAGTTGCTTTTACTGTATTCAGGTTATTCTGATGATATGCTCGAGCTACTTCTTTTCGCATTGGAAGATTTGAGATACTCTTTGAAGGAACAAGGCTCCAATTTGATGATTCGATTCGGCTGCGCTGAAGATGTCATTAAAGAGCTTGTAAAAGAGGTTAGTTTCTCTTACATTTTTTCTTTTGTAAAAAAAAAAGCAGCAAATTTCGGACTCTTTCTATATATAAATTGAAGCAGAAGGTTTAAACAGGTGAAAGTTACGGATGTTTTTATCGAAGAAGAGGTAGAGTATGAAATGCGCCAGCTGATTGGAGTTGTCAAGAAGACATTGGAAACGTTGTCTTCTTTAGATTGGAATCTGGACATTATCATGTGGAGAACTCCATTCTATGATGTTAAGGTGGCCAGGTTTTTTATTCTATTTTCACTTGAATTTTTCTTGCATAACTTTAAAGATGATTTTTTCCTCCTAGCGTTTTCATTGTATACTTATAATGTGCTGTACAGAATCTGAAGGAGCTGCCTGCATCATATAATGACTTTAAAAAACAAAAGTTACTACCAACTTCGCCTCTTCTTCCGGCAACATTACCTGTTGCAGAGACTGAGTTAGACTGGGGTAAGTTTCTGGTTGTAATACTGAATGCTATTAATACGTATATTTGTCCTCAATTTGGCCTCTTTTAAATGTTTTAATGCATTAGTGGTAATTTGCAAAGGTTATTGATTTATATGTGATTGTGATTATGGCTACTGAACCCAATAATTGAAATATGAATCAGGTCCTCTGCCTACTTTTAGCGATCTTAAGGAATTCATCAAAGAGAAACTAGGCAAATCAAAAGAGAGTTGGAATTCGATGAAAGAGATGCCAGCTGAAGTCTTATTGAAGGAGAATTTGTCAAAATCATCTGGAACCATGCCAAAAAGTTTGAATGACAAAAGCATTGAGCAAAGGAGACCTGATAAGTCTGTTTTTGTTACACAGAAAGGTGATATTGTGGGTGGTGGAACAAACTCTCTGCTGAATGCACTGGCTGCATACCTGAGATACTTGGAAGGAACAGCACGAGATGACTGGCAAGAGTATGTGATGAATTGACACCATCTAATACATTTTAATTGTGTCTTAAGATATTTTTGAGGAGATAGGTTTAATTGTGTTTGAGCTGTTGAGTGGTTTCAGGTATGTGGAACAAATTTGTACATGTGATTTCTTAATTCCTAGTTTATTCTCTCAGTTTGTGTTTCATCTGTATGACATGGGAAGAATGTAATTGGAGGATGATGTAGGCAAATTTAGATTGCCTTTTATGTTTTAATTAGCTAAATCTCCTTGTTATTAAATTTGCTGTAGAGTACATGAAAGGTTACACAATGCTGAAACCCGTGAAGGGGCCTCTTTTACTTCCCTTTTCGGTCCTGCTCTTTGTCTTGGCATCATATCTAGAAGGAGAGTGCATTATGAAGCTATCAAATATGAGAAAGAGCGAAATGCTGGATTCTTATCTCCATTTGGATATTCTGCAGCCAGTGTTGCCGCAGCAGCTGATGCTGTGTGCTCCATGGAGGTAATTGCTGCTTTATATTGGTATTTACCTAAATATAAATGCTCAGCTGATTATTCTCCTGAATGGTTTTGTTCTTTGTGATATCCATTGAAATATAATGGTAGTGCAAGGCCTTAATAAAGCATTGTAGCTGATTTTGGGTGCAGTGGTTTTGGCTTTTGGCTCTAAAAAGTCAAGTAAGTAATAAAGGACTGTACTCTATACGGATTTGGAGGTGGCATGGACATCTAATTCAGGTTTTTTGTCAACAACTGATTCATACTTTTGGCATTTAAATCTGTAATGTAGTTTACAGGATAAGGGACTTTATGCAACCTTGATATACTCGAGTACTTTATATGTCTTGGTTATAGATTTCTGTAAATATTTCAGTATACGGTAGTTGGGTTTGAAGGTCCTGCTATTCTACTTGTGCATGGTTTTGGAGCCTTTTTGGAGCACTACCGTGACAATATAAATGCCATAGCTGAACAAGGAAACCATGTTTGGGGCATCACACTGTTGGGATTTGGCCAATCAGAAAAGCCAAACGTTGTGTATACTGAACTCCTATGGGCTGAAATGCTGAGAGATTTTATCATTGAAGTTGTGGGCGAGCCTGTGCATCTAGTGGGAAACTCAATTGGTGGTATGTTATCATTCCTAACCTATTTTTTACCTTTCCTAAGGTGACTACTACAATTTCTTACGCTCTAGCTGAAAATAGCTTATCTGTTTGACTCAACAATTTGTCATTCTTTTCTTTACCCATCCACTTATTCTATCTCCAGGTTATTTTGTCTCTATTGTTGCTAGTCTCTGGCCTTCTTTGGTCAAGTCTGTCATCCTTATGAACACTGCTGGTAATGTCATTCCTGAATTTTCTTCCCGCATGTTTCCCAGAGTAAGTTTAGCCATATCATTTGGCAATTTACATTTGTCTATCATATTTATTCCCGCTCTTATGCTGTTCTGTAAAAACTGAAAATGGAGGTTAAAATTCAAGTTTTGTGGTTTTGAGTAATAGCCGCAGCATGTGATATTTGGTATATAAATGTTTCAGGAGAGGCAAACCTCAGCTGCTGCAAGGCTGGGTGCTCAACTTCTTTTATTCTATTTGAGATTGAATATCAGGAACACACTTAAAAATTTCTACCCCACTGTATAGATCTTTCCATCTCTGCTTCCCATTTTCTTATTTTGCATATCGTTTTGCACGTTGCTTGACTGAGTTCAATGGCCTTTGACTTTTTCAGAAAACCAACCGAGCTGATGATTGGCTTATTAATGAAATGCTGAGAGCAGTATCCTCACTGTAATTTGAATTTCAAGACCATGTACACGCACTATTATAATATATTCTCCCTCTGAAAAAATGAACTTAACAAACTTTAAGTCCTATGATCCTGGTGTGATAGTGGTGCTGGAAAGTATTTTCAGCTTTGACCTCTCAATCCCTTTGAACTATCTCTTGAAAGGATATGAGGAAAAGGTTCTAATTCTGCAGGTAAATTCCCTCTATTCAGTAAAAAAGAAGTTAATAATCTCTCTCTACGGGTTTGTGGTCTTTTACTAACTGGTGTTTCGATCCCTATATCTTGTTAGGGAATGAAAGATCTACTCTTAGACTCAAAGGCCAAACTAGCCATGCTCAAAGAACATTGTACCAGTCTTGCAATAAGGGAATTGGACGCTGGTAATAAGCCTTTTTATCCGCAAAATAACCTCGCACTCTCCCTTCTCTGTCGTTCTCCCACGCTTTTACTGCTCCCCCGACTTTTAACATTTCAGGTCATTGCCCCCATGATGAGCAGCCACAAAAGGTGAATAGCATCGTCTGTGAATGGGTAGTAGCTGTTGAAAGAAAACTAACTGCAAACTCTTTCTCGTAAGCATTTGGCATTCCTTCCAAAGTAAGCCTCATTTTCTATTCTCAGCTCTGGTTCGTTAAATCCGGCTTACAAAATTGCTAAATTTGAAATTGAAGAATCTTTTATAGGCTAACATCTTACCAGTTCAATTTGAAGTTAATGGTACTACATAAATCCTTGAAGCCGATTTGATTCATTATTTTAGAATTTGTGATGTTTCACTAAAGTGCCAATCAGTCCATGACCATGGCAATATCATTGCCATTTCTATTTCTCTTTAGGGATGGCATCTAAAGCTCATGTTTATATTCATACATATGTTCTTTTGTATTTTTTGTGTCGTAATCATGCTTACAATATTATACAGTTAGATTTCAACACGTTAACAGTTCATGTTATATAAATTTCGATATGTTTGTAAATTTGTGTTCATGTTATTGATTTAGTATCGTAATGTTGTATCTTGTATTGTGCAATTATATCGTGTTTAAGTGAATTGAGCTGGGCTTAGCATGTTTGGACTGAGCTGGAGTTGTGAATAGGGATGAGGGCTTGATCAAGTCGAGTCGAATTAAGTGAAAAATTTTTTTGTTGAGTTGAACTCGATTTGAATTTTTTTTCAAATTGAGTTGAGTGAAATTAAATTTGAATCCAAACAATAAATTTTTTTGAGTTAAATTAAAAAAAATTAACTGGCCATAAAATTTTATTGACAATTTTATGACTAAATTTCGAGTTATATTTATTGAAATCTCTTTTAAAACAAAATAAGAGAAAAACAAGATAATTAGTATGATAAACTTGATTTGGTAATTTATTTGTTCAAGGCCTCAATTTAATTATTTTGGAAATTTTCTATAAATTTATAATATAGCATATTTGTATATATTTTTTTAAGATTTTTTAAATAATTTTAGAAGTTTCAATTTTTTTGAATATATATTTATAAATTTTGGAAAAAAAATACATATATATTTTGAATTTTAGAACATTTTTATTTATTTTTAAAATAGAGGGATCAACCTGTACATTTTCAAGATTATTAGGAATCGAGAAGTATTTACATCAATTTATTATTCAAGTTATTCGAGTTGTAAATGTAACTTGATTTGAACTCAAAAAATCAATTGTTTATTCGAATTGATTCAAAAAATTAGATAATTAAAATATTTTAATTGGATTAAATCAAAATTAAAAAAATAAATTGTTTTACTCGAATTGAGCTTTATTCACCCTTGAAAATTCTAATACAAATCTATTTTAAATGGGCTCAATGAATTCATAAAAAAGGATTAAGGTCGTTAACGTGGATTGTTAGGGTGGCAGAAGGAAAATGACGCCATGACTCGACCACTTCTCTTCCAAGTCCTGCCATATTATATAATAATCTCACGACGAGGGCATGACAAGAGCACGGCTACTACAAGGCCGGCCATTCTCAGCTAATAACGCGCATTCCTGACCCCGCTACGTCTCTTTGAGGTAATCGCCAACTGAGCAAAATTTGAATGTTCGGTTTGAGTTTAATTAAACATAAATTTTTAAGTTTGAGATTTAATTGGGCTACTTGAATTTGAGTTAGATTGAACTCATTTATTAAATTTTGTACTCAATATCAAACTTGAGCTTGATTAACTTGTTCATATTCAAGCTCGAGCTCACTTGTATTTTAGTTTTTTTTATAAGGTAAATTACACCTAAAGTCATTAAAATTATTAATAAGTTTACGTTTTAGTCACTCAACTTCAAAAAATTATAAATTGGTCATTAAACTTCAAAAGCAAAGAAGACCATCAAATCGATTTGGATTTAAGATTTTTTTTACTCATCGATGGGTACTAATTAGAGTTAATAATGGGTTAGGCCACCTGTCTAGGCCCAAAAGCCCGTACGAAAAGTGGGAGGGTTGGGCCAAAAATATAGGCCTGGAAAATGGGCTTGAACAAAGAATAAGGCTCGTTTTCTAAAAGGGGCAGGCCAATTGAGCTCGGATTTAGCATTTTTAATTTGGACAAAATTCTAGGCCCATTTTTGGGTTGGGCTAGGCTCGGGGTTAGAAAACAAGCCTAACATTTTGTAACAATCCGGTCCAGCCCATGATAAAGTCTAGTAGACTAGTACTAGTCCACCATATAGATTGTCGAATAGTTGTTTAGAGCTCACTAGTCAAACTTTTTAAAAAAATACAAAATTTAACAACCTAGTAACTTAAATGAATATTTTCAAGTAATCCGGTGACCAATTTGTAACTTTTTTAAGTTTTGTGATCAAAAAGTAAACTTATTAATAGTTTAGTGATTTTAAATGTAATTCATCCTTTTATATAATAAAAGCAAAAATATATTAAAATGAAAATATTGATTAGGCTTACAAGCCTTTCAAATTGCGTATTATAATACTTAAATTCAAAATACTTAAATTCAACTCAATCGATAATTCAATCTCGAACTTATCTCAATAATTATTCAATCGATTTGAATTTTTTTCAAATCGAACTTAAACAACTTACAATCGCTCTATCTTATTTGCATCCCTATTCCAAACAAATAATATCAAAGCCCATACCCCTCATTACCAAGTTAGTCACCCATTTTACTAAAACTATTAAGAAATTGAAAAAAATGATTTTAGTATAAATAAAATTTAAATACTTATTGTAAAAATATTTAAATATCCTATTTTATAAAATTAAAAAAAAAAAAAAAAAAAAACTTCTACATTAAGTAGTAATAAATGTTATTTTATCGTTTCTCACACAATACGTTTTCATTGAAGTACAAGAAAATGTAATTATAGAATTTAAAATAAATATATAGATATAGAAAGATATTATTCGAAAGAAAAGCAAGTTTTGTTTTCATTATTTCATTTCATTTCCTATAGGGATTTGGACTTACATATTTGATCTCCATTCAAAATTGAGTACCCATATTCAATGGCCTTTTAAATTTTAGGAGTCCTTTTCATATCCTTTGCCCTTTTAGGGAAGCAAATTAAATGTTTGCAACATTAAAACATCCATGAAATTAAGACTCCTCTAAACATCAAACTCACCAATTAAGTATTCATTGTTGGAAAGGATTCCCGTAATTAGTCGAAATTTAATATGTATATTTATGAGAGTTAAAATATTCTTTCACTATTGTGCCGATTTATGTCTTTATGATTTTTAAAATGATTAAATTAAAATTCTAACAATTTTGAGGAGTTCTCACTTTAGGGTTCACCCTGCCATCTCTTACTTTATTTGATTGGTTCAAATTTTTTTCTCGATTTTAAGATATCGATTAGATCACTGATTCTCAATTAATCCAATCGATTTCAAACACTTGAGTTTACAAGAAGTAATGTGCAAGCTCTGTGAGACGAGATATCCTGAAGTAGTAGGTTTGCTAAGTCATGGTGAATCGTCTTCGCTCATTCCTGACATGATTGTGCAACGTCTACGTGACAATTTCATTCTGATTCTCTAAATGGTAAAATTACTTTTCGGTCCTTTTAACATTCCTAAAACTATAAATCAATACAACAGCAAAATTAATAGTTGAACCCTCAAGACGATAGAATTTTAATCAAAACAATGATAAAATTGTATTATGCATTCCTTAAAAAATTATAATTTAAATTTCACCCCTAAAATAAATCCTAATTTTCCCATGCAAAGTGAAGGCGTGTAACAAAGTTGATGCATATAAATTTAAATAAGAAAGTCGACCCTGACATCCGAAATTAAGATTAAAAAATAAATAAATTAAGGATCACATAATTAATGTGGGTCGTGCATGTTTATGTCACAAAATAATCCAAGTGCTCACCTACTCTTATTTTTACATGGCAGTTTCCAAATATTTTAATTAAGCTGCCCAGGTAGAGGAACCCACCTAACACTAGAAACAAAAGTGTTATTTTGCATTATATTTCTTCAAACTATTTTTCAAATTTTAATTTACTCTCTAAACTTTAAAACAGTTTGATCGAGTTTTTAAAATGTCAATATTATATCAATCAAGTCGTAACCATCAAATCGAGTGCTAAATATCGGTTTTGTTCTAATATGGAGTATTTTTAAAGTACGTGCTCAAATTATGAACACATATGTCTATCGTATAGAAAGTTTAGATATGATGTTTTAAAAAAAAAAGAAACTATGCTATTAAAATTTAAGAGGATTAATCTTTAACTTGTTAGGCTCAATGCACACGTTTACAATTTGACCCACGGATTTTAAATAACTGTAAGTTACGATTTGGCCTTTAAACTATATTTTTCAATCACTTTGGTACTTAAAATAATTTCTGTCCTCTATTTGATACTTGAGCAATCATTCCGTCTAATTTTACCCCAAAAATCACTCGTGTCCGTGTTACATGTCACATTTTTATCGGTAACATTGTATTTTACTTGGGACGAAGATGATAGTCCCATATCAAAGCCAGACAAAAGAAAATTTAGGTATGGAAAAAAAAGATTCAAATACAATTCAGAGGCTAAAACATAAGTTAAGCTTTGTTAAGTATGCTCTATAGTTAGACCAGAAACTTTGAGAATTAAATTAGAACATCAAGAAGTTAAGGGACCAACATAAAATCCAATCCATAATCTAAGGACTTTTCGTGCTATTACCCCATAAAGGAAAATGAGAGAAGAGTAGCCCACAAAAGGGAATCAACATGGTCGTCTACATTATGGAACAAATCGCAGAAGTCTCAAAAAAAAAGGACCCCCAAAAAACTCATTTAAAACCTCCAAAAAGATCCCCATTGTTTAGTCCTCGGCTGTTTTGACACAAATCCCATCTCTGAAAAAAAGGGTGTATATTTTCTCTCTCTAAGATTCTACAGAGAGAGGACACGCCATGGATGTGAGGAAAATAGTTGTCGTTGTAGAAGACGTTGATGTATCAAGGAAAGCACTCCAATGGAGTCTCCACAATTTGCTCCGTTACGGTGATTTGTTGACCCTCCTTCACGTCTTCACCGCCACTAAATCCAGGAACAAAAAGAAAGCCAGGCTGCTTCGTTTACAAGGCTACCAATTGGCTCTCTCTTTCAAGGAAATTTGTAACTCCAATTTCTTTAATGTGAGTGAGTCAACTCATTCCCCCCCCCCCCTACCACACCTCTCAAATCACTGATTAAGAGACTGGGTTTTCTTTGTTTTTTGATATAATATTGTTGAACAGACGAATATTGAGATGGTTGTGACGGAAGGGGATCAGGAAGGGAAGAAGATTGTGGCTATGGTGCGTGAGATTGGAGCATCTGTCCTCGTTGTTGGTCTTCATCACCAGAGTTTTCTTTACAGGTGAGTCAACTCGGGTTGTGTTTAATTATTGTTTTTGGTGATAACCCCATTGGTAGTAGTTCTTTTTTTTTTTTAAAATGGGCCTGTTTTGGGGGGTAATTGAGAGTTTTCTAGGAAGGTAGGTACAACAGAAATGGTCAAAACTTTCATAAGATATTAGGCTTGTAATTTTCAAGACCCTTTCTTTGAGATTGTTGATCAAATTGATTAATTCATGATGATGATGATTGAGAAATGAGAAAGTAGAGGAACAGTGAAAACAAGGTTGTTTGAATCAAACCGATTAGAGCATGAATTGGTAGAGTATCTGTTCGAAGAAGGGTATTGAACCGGTTAACCGGTATGGACGGCTTGAACTAGATTTTTAATATTTTTTATTTTTAATGATTTATTTAATCGGACTGGTTGGACTGATGAATCGGTGGCCTAACCAGTTCGATTTTGAAAACTGTGGGAGAAAAATTTTAGGAGTGTTGGGTGTAATTGTAAAACACATTGCACTTTTAAGATCAAATCTCGGAAATAATACTGTTGGAAAGGGCAATTATAAATCCTGAAAAAACAAATTTTCATAGAACATAATTCTCGAAAAAAACTAATCTTCATAGAACGTGAAACGAATTTAGTATAAGAAAAAGGGCATGGACAAGCATGTGGGTATGTCAATGGTGAAGAAACAGCCAAACTAATAAGTTTTTGGGTCCACTTGGTTTTTGCTAGATGTAGAGTTTTTTCCTTTTTACATTAACTATTGGGGTGCTTTTGACAAATATAATAATATAACTTAAAACTCCCTTTGTCGCTTAGCAATGGATAAAAAGTTCCCTAAAAGCCTAAAGCATGGGGGTGGTTCTGAAAATCATGGCATAATCAAAGTGGTTTCTTTCCACTAGGCTAAGATTTCTTATGTTGAACATAGTTTACCACAAATTCATATTCCTTTTTTCATTTTCTGAAGTACTTGTGCTTGACAAATATGGTTTGGGGTTTGATTTTTTGGACTATACATTAAGCATACACGTATTCAACATTCACCCGAATCCAGATAACCTTTTTTATGCAATTGTCTTCTCTCTTAATTGTTTGAAACAAATTGCCCCAATCCATAGTTTGCAATTAGTTTCTGAATTTCATGATATGAAAGACCGCACAGTCTGCTCTGCATGGATACAGATTATGTTGGTCATGATTCCCTGCATGATACATGTATTCAACATTCACCATGGCCAAAGTTAAAAAGAGGGTTAATATAAATTTTGAACCTTAAACTTAGCAATTAGGTCCATTTTGGTATCTATATTTTTTTATCCATTTTGGTAGCTTAACTTGACAACTAGGTTCATTTTGGTTCCTGAATTTGGATCCCATCAAGATTTGATGTTGTGGCATGATCATTCATCAAATTTTTACATTTTCCAAATTTAGGGACCAAAATGGATCTAATTGTTAAGTTTAGCTACCAAAGTGGACCAGAAAAATACAGGTGTCAAAGTGAACTTAATTGCGAAGCTTAGTAAAAAAAAATTACATTAACCCTTAAAAAAAATTTAAAAATTGTTTGACTTGATTGAAATCAGTGTTTTGATTGGTATAGGTTGGCATTGGGCCATGACAATATAGCAAACAGCTTGAGCTGCAGGGTACTTGCCATCAAACAACCAGAATTGTCACCAACACCACCATTGAGGGCCAAGACCAGAGAAAGGCTACCATCAGTTGACAGTTCAACTACCATGGACTTTTCCCAAATTGAAATTTCTGGTTTTCAGTAAGTTTAAAAAAAAAAAAAAAAACCCACCATTTCTTTTTCTTGCACTCTTCTTTGTGCTTATGTGACAAGCTTTCTTGGGATATAGAACTTGCAATTTAATGACTTAAAAATGGAGCTAATTGATGTGCAGCGTGCCTGATATTCCTCCACCAAAAATCCCATATAGAATCTGTCCAAGCCCTTCTGCAATTATATGGAGACCAAGAGGGTCAAGGAAAAAAAAGAGCTGTTCAAATGGAGGAGCTTGATGTTTAAACACTGATTATTTTATTGTTATTATCATAAATTGCACATAGTTTGTGAGCTAATCCTGTTAGCATTTGAGTTTGTTTTTACACAATACACCACCCCCCACCCCCCAAAAAAAAAAAAAAAGTGGAAATTGATATCATACAACAGGGTTTCTTTTTGTCTACTTTGATCACTGATAGACTGATTTAATCATGTAATTATTTTTTTATTATCTTTTAGTATTCGATAATCAGATTGGATCTTGATTAATGCATTAACAATATGGTCCTGAACGAAATAAATTTCAAAAGAAATTAAGATTTATAGATTAAATGTGTCATAGGTCTATATTTTTCACAAATTTAGAATTTTGTTCTACTTTTATTTCTAGAAATTTAGTCAATATTTTTTATATTTCAAAATTTAAGTATAATTGTTAACGTAATTTTTTTGTTGTTGAATTTGTTACCATGATTTTTTGAAATAGAAACACTTAATTTGACAGCAATATAACTAAAAAAATGATATTGTAATAAATATGAATTTAATAAAATAATTTTAATAATAGGACTTTCATTTGAAATATGGAAAGTAAAGCTAAATTTTATAAATAAATATACAGGGATTAAATTCTAAATTTACAAAAAGTACAGGGACTTATGATTTATATATTAAATAATCTTTGGTGGTACGGATTATGTTTATATAAAAAAGCAGTTAATGTTTTCAGGTTTCACGCAATACACTAACCCAACAAATTATCCAAACCTTTTCCTTTCTAATTTATTTTTCAACTTAAATGTATATTTAGGTTAGTCGCTGAAGTGGCTTTTCCAGCAATTTTTGAGGTTTAATTGCGATTTTAATATCTCTATTTTGTTAAAATTTAAAATTTAATTTAATTTAATATAATTTGATCTCTTTAATTTTATAATATTAGTAATAAAATAAAATAAACCCTGTCACATAAATAATTTAGATTTAACATGTTTTAAAAAATAGCAACCTAAATTTTAATAATAGTATATGTTTTTATTATGTTTGATACAAATTGTTTATGCAATAGATATAATCGTGTTTAAAATTTAATTCACCTATTCTAAATATACTTTACGTCAAATTGAGTTAGAATTTAACGTTTAAGCTAATCACAATGCAAATAAATAGACTGGATTGGTATAATATTAATATTTTAATGATAAGTAAAATATTATAAAATTTAAAGTAATTTAGAATTTAAGGTATAATTTGAAAATGTTTAATGTAATTAATATTTTGTAAATAAAAGTGTGTAAATTTCAACAGTTGATTTAAGCTGAGGATCGACACCAATCATTAGTTCAGGAGGCTCAATAAATCGAACTGTCTTTTGTAACTATGATACGGCTCGATTGAGCAAGCCCAACATTGAATTTTAGAAAAAAAAGATAAATTACATCTAAGATCACTAAATTATTAATAATTTTATTTTTTTATCACTTAATTTTAAAAAATTGCAAAATAGTCTCAATTTAATTATAAAATTACAAAAAAACTCTATCGTATCAACAAAAGCAATAAATATTATTTTATGGATGCTTTTGTTTTTTTTTTTTTTTTTTATTATATATTGTCATAAGATATGAATCCAAAAAATCTTAATTTTCACTATCTCAACACTACCATTTCAACCAGAACAACATTGGTTTTATATCAATTTTCTATAATTTTGTTACATAATTTTTTACATTTTATCATGTGTCATAATCAATGCTTTAAAAAAATCGAACTGATGGTCTAATCGATCAGATCTTGATCTTCGATTCAATAGAATGATTAAATAAGTATTTAAAAATTTATAAATTGATTAGAGGTGTTCTCAGTCCGGGTTCGAGCCAGCCTAGGTATAATATTAACACGATTTATACTTGTCAAAGCCTCACTTGACCAGAAATATAGGTCTAAAATTTTGCTCAAACATGTTCATAGTTATAAATAGTTAACCCAATCTCATTTTAAGACTAATCATATTATTTATAATTTAAGATATATATATATATATATATATATAATATTTTTAATGTTTAATTTTTTTTATAATTTTTATTTGTTATTATTAATTAGATAGTATAAAACATTACAAACTTAAAATACATGTCAGGTCAAACCGAGTTCAAGCATTCAATGTTAAAGTTTGAGTTTAGTCCATATTTTAAACAATTTTTTTTTACTCAAATCTATTGTTCGAACTTAATATTTTTATCTAAACACTCTCAAATTTTAAATAAACTTTTAAACTTGAACAAATATCCCAACCCAAAAATAAATTCAAAACCAATTCAATTATTATTTTTATCTTAATTTCTAATGTCTTATCAATTATGAATAATTCATTCAAGAACCAATTTAATTATTTTATCTAAATCGTACAAAAATTAATCTTTGATTCAATCGATTTGATTAACCGATAAAATTCGATTCCAAACCATTTGAATATACAGTAAAACTAGTGAAGTAAAATCACTAAATACTACAATAGCCTTAAAACAACCTTCCAGAAAAACGAAAAATAGAGTGCAAAAACTCCATGCCCTCTCCACGTATGTCCCTTGCATGTCTCCATGAAACTGAAACTTTCCCACACCTGTCACCCAACCCTAATCTCTCTCCTCACCTTTTAACCCCTCTACCCCCTTTTCTCTAACCTTCCACTTCCCTTTGAGCTCTCTCAGAACCCCCCCAACCATGGCGGAGCGCAACCCAACCCAGCAGCGGATATCCCCAACAGGACCTAATAACCCCACCGCCCCCGCCTCCCTCACTTTCTTACAAAGAATCCAAGCTCATTCACCGCACTCCGCTCAACTCCCCTTGTTCATCACCGCCTTGATTCTCCTACTCCTCACCGGGCTCACCGTGACCGTCACCAGTGTCTGCTTCATCTTTTTTATGCCATTGATCATCATTTCTAGCCCTATATGGTTCCCTATAGGCGCCTTGGTGTTGATGGTTTTCGCCGGTTTCGCCTCTGTGTGTGGGTTCGGGGTTTTATCGGCGGTGGGGTTTTGTTGGATGTATAGGTACTTTAAAGGCATGCACCCGCCGGGGTGGGATAGGGTGGATTATGCGCGGAGCCGGATTTACGACACGGCTAGCCATGTTAAGGAGTATGCTATGGAATATGGTGGTTACTTGCAAAGCAAGGTAAAGGATGCAGCCCCTGGTGCATGAGCCACATGTGTATGTAGTATTTGGATCCCATTATAAGTGCTTGCTGTTTCTTTTTTGCTTTTGAATGTGAGATTTGCACATCTTCGTACAACTTCACTTTTTCATTAATGTGATCATAAATATCATTATCTGTGTCATTCAATCATCGATGAAGTGATGTCAACCATCCAAGTTGGGGACAGAAAAATGAGGAAATGAAATGTGAGGGGGCTTAGTAGGAAGTCAAAACCTCTATTTCTTATTCTCACGCAAACCATGCGATATGACACCTCCACTACAAATTAAACTTTCCAACCAAAATGTACTCATCCTGACACAAATATTAAATGCTTGCCGCCATTAATAGGCTGCCTATGTTTATTATTTTAAATTGATAGCCACAAGGTGTGCTTAATCTACATATATAGGGCCGAAGTGGTTAAATGAATTTGCTTTTTTACTTTATTTTTTTCTAAATTGAAATGTATGTGCATGAATATATCTTGATAATAAAATCAAGTAACTCGGAATAATTTGAGAATGGGGGGATTTTAATTTAGACCAATGAAGTCCTAAGATTTTAATCTTCTCAACTAAGGCGGCCCAGAAATTGTAATTTAACCTCTCTTTTAAATCATTAAAAAATTAATATATAATAAAATTCGACTTTAGCCTTCCGTTCTTAAAAAATAAATAACTAAATAAATTTGAATTCGCCTTGCTTGTAAACATAGCCAAGGCTGAAAATTTTCCAAGTCCACCCTTGCTTGGGCCCTTGAATGGTTCTGTCACCGATGATTTGAAACCAAAGCCCTATGGGTGTGCATAGTATCATGTTGTACTGTGAAAAAATAAAATAAAATTTTATATTATTTCTAAACGATAAAACAGTTGAGAAATATAAATCCAATTTTTTTTTTTATTTTGAAAAGATAAGTGTTACCATAACACATCATTGGGCCAATACTAAATTTAATTTTTGCAAGCAGCTTGATCCCTTTAGTGGAGAAAGCGATGCCATGACGTATTTTATTTTTCTTTTAGGATATACTCTTTATTTTTTCTTTTTGGATTATATGAGTTTATTATTTTATTTATTCTTTTAACAATTTAAGTAAATTTTAATTATATATATATATATATATATTTTTTACATAGGACTTAAAATTATCCACGGTTATTTTTCGACTCTTAAATGGAAGGATAATATGTTTCAGCACACTTGAACTCACGTCTTCTTGTATTGATAACAACATCCATACCAATCGACTTTTTTATTTATCTTATTTAATTTCTTAGGCCATATATTTTAATAATATACTTATTCAATTGTTTGAATATGCACTGAGATTTGAAGAATATATCCTTCAATATTTATGTATTATCTTCTCAACTATATTTTTATTTTAAGCAATTAGAATTCCTCTTAAAAATACATACAATACTCATCACCTATTATTTTATATATTTTTTCTTACTTGGGATGCCCTTACCATTTAATTAACTTGTGAAATTTTGACTACACTAAGAGTTGACCACAATAATTTTCAATGCAATTAGTGAAATACACGTGGTTTATAATTATATAAACAAAAATTTATATACAACATAAGATGTTTGAAGATGAATATTTTAACTTGTGTGACACACTAGAATTTAACTAAAGTAGTCATATAATCATTTTCTCGGTCCTAAAATCAGTAGCAAATTTATAATAATAATAATTTGGTTCATATATAAGGGTATATTCGTCATTTTGTATCGACTTTAAGAATCTGACTCGAAATTCAAAAATTCTAAATTTTAAAACTCTACACTTGAATTGACCCAAACTCAAAAAATGATTAAAACTTGAAAAGATACAAATCTAAAAAATCAAGACTCAACAATCTTGATTGATCTGATTTGAAATCAATCCAACCCGTCCAGTTGATAAGTCTGTAGTTTTGTCCTCTTTAATTTTTTTTTTTCATCTTTTTGGATTGTTTGATTTTTTTAACATTTACACTCTTGAAGGTAATTAAAAAATATTGTTCCAAAATTTATGATTTAATCCTTTTTCAATGATGTCAAAAATGAGATTAGATCTGTTGGTTGAATCGAGAATCAATAATTTAATCAGTCGCATAAAATTAATTATAGATTAAACTGTTTATGAATCGACAAAAAATCGATGATTAAACAAGTTGGAATTAAAATATTGATATTCCAATCCTCTTGAAATAAAATGTATATGCTTGGTCCCGTTTGAAACTTGGACCTCTTCAAATGTCAACTTTCGAAGAGTTAAGTGCTTTTATGTACCGAAAGGTCATTGTTGGGAAACCTCTAAAAGCATCGATGTTTGAAGTTCGAAATTTCTCCCTTTTTGAAACTTTCAACAACTAAATAGCTTGAAAAAAGTATCTTAGAATTGGATTAAAATATGGTTGTAGTGAGTAGGCTAAGAATTGTAACTAAATTAAATTATTACAAGCTCCCTACCTAAGTACACAATAATTTAATTAATTGATTCACCTTACCCTTTTATATTCGACTTTAAACTTCCAACTCCCACAATTACTTTAAATTCATTATTTAACAATTTTGGTTCGCATATTGATATATGATCATTTTGATATCTAGATTTCGTTTTAAAGTTTAATATGATATTTATATTACATGCTTAATTAGTGCAAAAAAAAAAAAAAAAAAAGTACCAAAGTGAATATTAAAACTTAATTGAGATACCAAATTAAGCAAAATAATTGAAGCACTAAATTAAATATTAAAACTAAACTTGGTACCAAATAGGATATTATCCTTTATTATTATTTTGACAAGAATAGGAGTAGGGATGCTTAGAGATGGAATCGATCGAGATTTCATTTCAACAAAGTTATTTGTCGTTGCACCATTAACTCGACTAGCAATTAACTTCATTTCTTTAGTATAAGCTAATTTGATAGAAAACAAAAGGTTTAATTATAAAATTAATCCATTTACTCTGATTTGTTACAATTTAGTCATTATATTTTAAAAAGGTTAAGAAGTTAATTCATTTGTTGGTAAACAAATGACCTTGAGTTGTCTGTTATTACTAAATTGTTCAATGCAAAATGGTTGGACCGTTGATTTTCACTAATTCCATACACGTTAAACGTTGAAATACTGATTTATAAGTATACAATTTTAACGTCAATGTTTAGTAGTATTACCCAATTGAATTAACTCAGTTTTCATAAAATATGAGGACTAAATTAAAGTAGATGAATTAACTTCTCAATCTTCGTAGAGTAGATGGATGGAATTCACGATTAGACAAAAAACAAAAATAAATACTTCACAGTTGAAATAGACATACTAAGCCCAATGCAACTTGCCTAATGCTATGTGAAAAATACTTTACAGTTGAAACATAAAAAGTTGCTTAAATTCGCAGTTTAAAAAAAAAAAAAATTCTATTTTGTTTGGTCTATTAATTTTGGTGGAAAAGAATATAAAAATATATAATTAATTGGCAATCTCATGGTCAAGAATAATATTAAATTTTTATAAAATAAATTTTAATTATTAATTATTTCATGGTTAAGCTGTGACTAAAAGTTTAACCAATTTAATTTTATCGTTGGAAAGCCAAAATAAACAAGAAAAAAAAAATATTTCCATCAAACAAAAGTAACATTATATTATTAAAAGTTCTACAACGTAATTTTCCATTTTTTTTAAACCTTTTGTACAAACACGTTTAAGTGAAAAAGAAAAAGAAAAAGAAAATTCTAGACGCAGAATTACCTCAGCAATTTTTTTAAAAAAAAAAAAAAAAAGGGGTTTTTTAGCAAAACGAGTTCGTCACCTGAGACCATCTATCTCAACCTAACCACCAATAGAAACGCGACACGTAGCTTACAACAAGAGAGAAAGAAAGAAAAGATGCGTAAACTAAGCAACCTCGATGGTTGGCCTAATCAAAGCCTCTCTTTTGGGTGAGGTAACCAGGCAAAGGACTGGCACGTGGCGATCGAATAGGCAACTCGTCCAGTTGATTCCCTTTGCTATCGTAATAAATCACGCCCGAAAAATCCAACGGCTGACACTTATCTCCCATCAAAATCGCCCTTTGCCATACCCCGCCGTCGCCGTAATCTTCCTCCTCCACGTGTTTCCCGTTTCCGTCGCCGAGCTTTTTCCGGTTCACCAGCGTGATCGCTTTGTTGCTTATCGTCGTCAAAAGTTGCTTCGGCATCGGCGATCTCAGCGGAGATTTCAGAGGCGATTTGGGCTCGTAGAATCTTGGAGTGCCTGAAGCATAGCTGTTTTGTTTAGGCTTTAGCTTCTTGGAAAGCCGGCTAGCACGCTTGGCGCATAGAGTCATGAATGAAATGATGAAGCCGAGAGTAAGCCGATGCCTGTGTGAGGTAGTGCCATGTTCCGATGAATCCATTCTCGCTGAAAAAAAACTGTTTTGTTTTTTTCTTTTTGAATAATGAAAGTTTTGGCGGGTTTGAGATATTCGGTAATATATATAGAGGGGGGAGATGTGAGGGGAGGTGACCGGTTATAGCCGGTGAAAATTTCGTTGACCTAATAGTTCAGTTTTGTAGGACCAAGAAGGGAGATACATTGGGAAATGATTTGGTGCTTCATTTCATTATGCAATTCTATTTTTAAATTTATTTCATTTTTTATTGTTATCCTAAATGGCTAAACAATGAAAATGACTTGTAATTCCGTTAAATGTTGTAAAGGTTGAATCCAATTAATTTTCAGTTTTTTAATTTATTTAGTAGGTTGAATTGAATAACAATATAATGAAAATTTCATTTAATACGATTATGATAATTATGGTTCTATTATGGTTGCTTTTTTATTTTAGATTTATTATTTATTTTTAATTATCATAAAAATTATAATTTAAATTCATTTTTAAAAATTTTTGAGTTCATCCTTCAACTGATAATCAACGAAGATCTTAAAACTTCTTCGCAAAGAGTTTGCTCTCTACGATTATACGGAAATAAAACTTATATATAAATTATTATGCTATGGAACATGTGCGCCGTTATAATATGCAATGAGAACGAAATCACCACAAAATGATTCAAAAAGTTAAATACATAAAGAGAGTAAATTTTTAATCCAGAAATTTATAATTACAATCATAGAGACAACAAAAAACCAACAGATGATTAAAAATCCACGTTTAAGGGAGTAATTGGTCTTGCACTCATAGAGCCAATAGAAGCAAAGCACCAGATCATAGAATTTTCCACGTGTCGTTGATCACCTGAAAGTAAAGAAAAGCAAGTGGTTAGGTCAACTCATTTGGCAAATCCCTGCTAAGTCTTCGCCACCTTTTAAAATTAATTAATCAATTTAATTTTTTTGAATAATAAATATATCATTTTTTTTTTTGTCGAAGTGGACTTATGGGGGGAGAATCTGTCCCATTTGAACTCAGCCTTCGAAATTTGACAAATTTGTGTGTTTCTCACTTCATTTGGACCCACCACAATCTTTTGTGATTTTGGACTTGGTCACATCTTTTTCTCAATGAAAAAAAATCATTTCTTATTTAAGGGTCCTAATGGGGTTTTACGGATTTTGATATTTAAGTTCCATTCGGCATAAATTATATATATAGATTTAAAATTTATTTCGATTTAATCTTAATATATGTGAATCTTATCAAGATTTATTTTCATTTAAGAGTGAAATTTGATATTAGAACCCAACGAGTGGTTTTAGTGGTAAAGAGTATGATATTCATCTTAGAATATTCGGGTTCGAGCATCTGTGTGTGCAAGGTGTGTGTACGTTGTCAAAGGGTTAATAAAATATGAACATATACTACTATGTAATCACACAAATATAATCAAAAAAATAAAATAAGATTTAGTATTGTGTCAATTAAAATAACAACAACTATGATACGTAGAAGTCTCTAGCATGTCCCTTTATTATTAGAACTACTTCAAATTGATCCTTCTATTATTGAACGGATTAATTTAACCTTTGTATTATAAAAAAAAAGAAAAAGATCATATTGTAACAAAGTTAATATACATCATTTAAAAAATGTAATTTACCATTTAAAGGAGTTTATATTTTTAAAGATTTTATGGTTCGAAATATTTTGTTAGAAATTAAATTACAAATAAAAAAATAAATGTTAATTTTGTTAAAATTTAATCCTATTGTATCTTTTTTACTAGTATATGGATTAAGTTAATCGATTTAATAACGGAAAGATTAACATGAACAAATTTTTATAATTAAGGGATCGGAAAAAAATATTATCTTCTTAGTATTTAAAAATTGAAAATCACAAATTTTGTTTATTAGAAACTGCAAAACTCCCCACCCCTAATCAATATAAAATGGTTATGCATGTCGGGAGTTTTAATAACATTCGTGATTAAGCAATTATTGTTTTGCTAATAGAATCATGTAATAATAAACCAATATAGCTAAGGACAATGGAATTTTTTAATAAAATAGATTAGATGAATCGAATCATTTTAGTTGATCATTAATTCTTTATTTAATAAATAAAATAGTAAATTGGCGATAAATTTCTTTTAAAATTTATGAAAATTATAAATTATAAAATGATTAACATTACAATTTAATCCACATCAAATTCCATCCCTAAATAATCTATATTATTTCTTTCTTTCTTTTTTTTTTTGGAAAATTACAATAACAGGGTAAAGCTCGAACAACAAACGCGATTAGTGCGATTCAAATCCAGGCCATACTTAGGACGATGAACACCCTTGATCATCATGCCATCACATAGAATTTTTATATTCTTTCTTTTTATTTATTTATTTTTAAAAATCGACATTTTGGTCTTTATCGTGCAATGGGGGAAAAGGGAGAAACCTTTTTCCTATTTATTTCCTAGTGTGAATCCTAGGAATCAACCCAGAAAATATATATATTTATCTTCTTTTTATTTTTTTAATTAATAAAAGAAATCACAGATTTATGATCAATTGAAAAATTAAATGATATGAAATAAACGTGAATAACCTCTTTTTTTTTTTTTTCTAAATATATTTTTAAAATTTTTAATTATTATCATTTTAAAAATTGGCTAAAGTGATTAACTCAACAACCAAAAGTCTATCCAAGACCTCCCTTCTAATTTTCACACATTTGATTAAAATTTTTAAGACTAAGGGTCAAAGTGATTAAAAAAAAAAAATTGTGATTAAATTGATAAAATAAATAAAGGTTACGAATTAATTTTATCATTATGACAAATCCCTATCCTTTATTTCAATTTATTTAAAATGAATGTTTTGGTCTTTGACGTGCAATTGGGTAAGGGGAGAAACCTTTTTTTCCATTTATTTTCTAGTATGATTCCAAGGAATAAACCCAGAAATTATATATTTATCTTCTTTTTAAAATTTAAATTAATAAAAGGACCACAGACCAAATGAATAATTAAGTGATATGAAAATAAACGTGAACAACCTTCGTATGGTGTTAGTTTGTACGTCAACTGTTCCCCACACACAGAGAGGAACAAACATAAAAGCCAGGCTGGGTGACCTACAAAAATTAAGGTTATGGACACTGTTTAATCTGTAATATTAAACCATAAATAAAATGGTAGGTTACCTTCCATTTTAATTTTAGTCTTATAACTAACTCGATGAATTACATCCTTCATTTTAATCTCTCTATACCAATTTTATTTTGGTATATTAGACCATAGATTAGGCGGAGTTAGGGCGGTCTGGTTTTTAAAAAGAATTTTATTCCGTCTAAATAGTTCATTTTAAAGTTTTAGTTTTAATTCAAATT
This sequence comes from Kokia cookei, assembly GCA_039519145.1. Classification (NCBI taxonomy): domain Eukaryota; kingdom Viridiplantae; phylum Streptophyta; class Magnoliopsida; order Malvales; family Malvaceae; genus Kokia; species Kokia cookei. The sequence goes on along the minus strand of CM076909.1, from coordinate 927,308 downwards.
GAACCAAATTGATCGAAAGATACAAATATTGTTCAAAATCAAGTCAGCCCGAACCATTCGATCCAGATTAATCAAGTTGATGACTTTAAAATAAGTTTGATTTTGATTTCTCCATACCAACATTAGTTCGACATAGTTTATTACACTGAAACATGATTAAAATTGTAGACTACTTAAGTGATCATACGTCAAGTTGAGAAAGGCCATGGTCTAGCTTTTTTTCGGCTTGCTCAAATCATCCATTTTAATTTAGATTGAATCAGATGAATTCAAAAATAGAAATTTTGTTCAGAATAAGACTAGATTGATTCACCCAAACCAAAGACAAATATATTACTTTTCATTTTAATTTAGGTGTATATAGTTAATGGAACAACCAAGGTGATGATTCTTAAGTCAAATTTGGTTTTAATTTCTCCGATTGAGCTTGAACCACATATATCAACATCAATTTGGTCCTTATCACCTAAATTATCGACTCATCCTCCACCCATGGGTTATTTATTTATTTTGTGACTTTAAGAATCCGGCCTTTTTTTTTTTTTTTTTGACAAGACAATTTGTTTATTTTAAATGTAAATATTATATTATTCCATCCATAAAATTAAAAAAAAAAAAATCGGTCGATTGAGTTTTAGTTCAATTGACATCGACATTATTACTGGTGCAGGAGATTGTGAGTTCGAGTGCGTTGAAACGCGTTTTCCTTCTATTTAAGGATTAGGAGGGACTATGAACAATTCTAGACATTGCATCAAAAAGAGCATATCTATCCTTTTTGAGTCTTACAACATGTATAGGAAAAGAGTTATTTATTTATTTATAGTTTAAATTATGTAAATATTATATAATTTATTTTATTATATGATGAGATCAAATTAATTTAAAAATTTTGATTATCCAAATGGGAAGAGTTATGTCGAAAGAAATAGGTTTGGCTATTGAACAAGTTACTGTTCACTGTTAGCCCTTTTGGTTTTACCTCTACGAAAGCGTGAGAAGTTTTTTTTTTTTTTGTTGTTGTTTTTGTTTTGGAAACCATACTTTTTATAACCTGAAACATTTGAGGTTTAAAGAGAGTCGTTGGGTTTCAGCTTTAGGGTTCTTTAGTGTTCTGTCTCCACTTCCGATTGAAAGGCTGAAGTTGCTGTGTTTATCAAAATCGAATTACTATTAATTAAATTTATCAAAAATTTAAAATTTTTAATCATTACTGAATTTAATTAGTGCAAGGAAACCTATAAAACAGGGAACAATCTTAGAACATCGAATCGACTCAATAAGGAGTTTTGTTTCATTGCCAAGACTATTTGTTGTTTATGCAAGAATTCGTACTAAATGTGCAAGGGAAGCTACAATTATCTATGGATTTAGATAATTTCATCTAAATGTGTAAGTTGTACGATTTGATATATTAACTTTAATTTGGTGTACTTATATACATGAAATTTGAATTGCGGTTCATATGCATGCATGAAACTTGAATTTTAATTTAATTGTACATATTTAGAGGAGTGATTACATAAATTTATTTTTGTATTGAATTAATATGAGTGTTTGTGAATGCAGTATATCAACATAAAAATATAGTATTAATTCAATACCATATTTTTATCAAAATCGCACAAAATCAAAATTAATATACAATATGTATTCCAAAATTTTTGTTTAAACTGAATCACAGGTATGTAAATCACATATTGACTTCACCGTGTGCCAACTCAAAACACATCAAATCTAGCGGCAGAGAGGAAGAGGGGCCCCTATTCTATTATCAAATGTTCAACATTTGTTAAATGGAAAATATTTTTTACAGTGTTTAGTCAGATTATCTTTCTGTTTGTATGATAAATAAAACCCTTTGCGTGCAATAAAGTACTGAATAGCAGCAGTAAAAATGTAAATGGAATGGAGTTTAGAAGCATTCGACATGATTATTGGACTGCTTTGCTCGGTTTATAAAAATTAATCTTCTTAAGTTCATGGATTCCCTAATTTTTTGATAAATAAATTTCATTATAAACAACTAAAATATTTAAAAATTATAATTACTCCTAATTTCGGGTTTCATCAGCTAAGCTAATCTAATCTTATTCATTAATTAACCTGGAAAACTCCCCAGACATAGATCTTCTGAAACTCCATTTTCTCCATTGGTGTCATAGAAAAATGGGAAAGTTGGTCTTGAATTTATAAGCTGAAAAGTTGATATAGTTGGGTCTCAAATCAGCTAGGGTTTTAGGGTGTACCAAATAGTAGACCAAAAACGACAGCAGCGGGTTTGGTTTGCTTGGGTTTTTGCAATCCCTGTTTGAATGGGATCCTAAAGATCTTTAGCCCTAATTATTTCTCGTCTGCAAATTCAAAAGTAGGGGAAGGACTGCGCCTCATTTTTCCATTCTTATTATTTTTCTCAGATAATACGATTGAATGTGTTGTGTGGTCACACAAAGGAAGGTATTAAATATTACTACAACGATACATATATATATATATATATATATCAAAAGCTGCAGTTGAAAATGCTTTTGATTTTAATGTGTGTGTTTCATCAATGGCCTAATGACCACCCACCTGTATGTTTTTCTGGGGTTTCACAAATGAAACATGTTCCAACTTTTTGTTCATATATATTTATTGTCTTTGCTTTTTCAACTTGAAGCCATTAAAAAGAGTATTATAGTAGACATTTACTTGCCAATGTTCTAAATCATCAATTTACCCAATTAATTTAACATCAGTTGGTTCAATTGGTTAAGTCGGTTAAATCGATTGTTTTTCTTTTATTTCTTTTCAAGTATAATAAATTAAACACGAATAGAAGTCGGTTTGAATTTGAGTTTTGGTTAAACGTTTATATAGCACTAGATCATAGTACACCCACTATGTGAAAGAAAAAAAAATTATGTAAAACCATGTTTATTAAAAGTTAATGTAAAAAACAAATGAAAATTTGGTTAAAATGATAAAATTAAAGGTTTGGGTATTGATTTCATAAAGAAAAAAAAAATTGATAATATATTTTGCAAAAAAAGAAAAAGAAAAAGAATTTTTTAATTATTGCTGGATTGACTTTTAAAATCAACTCAACCTAAGAGTTCAATACATAGTGTGTATATTATCGATTATGAACTTTCACCATGAGCAATCACCTGACTAAAATAGTGACAACAACCAAAGAAACCCTTACCTTTAACACTACTATACTGAATTAACCATCACAGCCTATTTCATTGAACCACGTGACTGAAAGGTATCAATTAAATGAGTTTAAATTTAGTGATACTTAGAGAAAAAAATTAACATTAAAAAAAAGGTTGGCACAGTTGAGGTCATTTAATAAACACTAACATGAAAAAAAACTGATGTTTTGGTAGTACCCGCAAGGCTGGGGCTCCGGAACTTGGACTTTGAGCGCCCAAGTTTTAAAGTCTCATCCTATGAATATTTTGGTTGATAACCATCAATCCTAATTGTAATTGTTGATATAGTTGTAACTTCAAAAAAAAGTGTGGAATTTTATGATCAAACCTATGGATATGGCAGCATATATGTGTTATACCTCGCGAAGATAAATCAACCACCGTAAAAAACTTGGAGCAATACGGCCTCACCAATGTCTCGCTAGAAGAAACTCATACCCTACTCTTGCTTAAGCATAATATTTGGTGGTCCAACATAATTTACGGAAGATATATTAAGAAGGGTTCGTTTGACGACACCAATCAAACTATCGTATTCGTTAAACACTTCCTTTGATCGCTCCAAGTCAACTTCCATGATACCCTGAATTGCACCCGTTGGAAGAGAACTTAACCCCACTCACAACCCTCACGCTGTCACACTCTCAAAACTTTCAAATCGAGCATATCTCTTCGGTGCGAAGATTTTTGTGTTGCAACAATAAGAAATCTACTAGCAAATAATGATGAGAACAAAATGGAATTGACTAGAGAAAAACACGAAAAGATGAAAGCAGTTGAGAAGATAAAAAGAAAAATGCAGCTAGTATAGCAGCAACCAAGCAAGGCTCCTAGCTAGATAGCTCAGTAAGCAAAGCTACCATATATTAAAACCTTACAGCCTTAGCTTCCTGCTGTATCCTTTACCTTCTCCCCTTGTACTTGCGTATATATATATATATATATATATATATATAAGCAATCTCTTTGTTATCAAATTCAGCAGCTACTTCTTTATTAACATATAAAAATCTTTCTTTTCACCTTTCATCATTGATCGATCTGCTGCAACTTCGTCGTAATTTTGTAGAACTCGGGTTTTTCCTTTTTTTTTTTTCCTTTTCGTTTTGGGGTATTTTCAAGTTCAACTTGTTCATGGATTAAAGCTTCTATTGGTGAGTTTCATTGCTAATACATATGAGATCATTTTATTCGTCTTAGCCTGGAATTTTTGAACTTGTTCTTTTGCTTCATTCTTTTTGCATGGCGATGAGTTTAAAACTTGGGTTGGCACGTATCGGCAAGAAATATGGAAATGGCAATGCTGAAGAGGCTTTGTTCAAGGTAATTCCTTCGCAAATTAAGCCTTCTTCTTTTGAGTTGATTTGCCTTTGTACGCTTTAGTTATGGTGTAGTTAAAGGAATAGGCTGGATACTATCACTGCTATTTTAGATTTTTCATTAAGTTTTTGACCCCTCAAAAGATCAAATATTTAATTTGAGTATTCTTAAAATAACTATAAACTTCATGAATTCGCTAAACATAAATATAACTCGATGAATTAAATTAAAATTTTTAAATAATTTAATGACTATTTTCTATCTTTCTAAAACTAAGTTATCAAAACATAAAATTACAAATAATTTATGGCATTAAGTATAATTTACCCAATATCTAATAAAAAAATATGAATTTAATAATTCAAAAAAGTATTATGTAAATGTAAGAATTGATGTTTTGTTTTTTATTTTTAATATATTAAGTCAAAAGATTACTTTACGACTTAAAAAAAGTATTTTTGAAACATTAATCCGAAAAAAACATTGTCGTTATATATCAAGTAATTAATGCATTTCCTTTTTCGCCATCTTTTTCCTCTTTCCTAGTTTTATTTCATTTGTCTTTTTGCTTTTGTCCGCCAAGTAAACAGTAAATATACAGTAAGTAACAGTATCTTTTTCTTTAATTTTCTATTTTCTAATTTATATTTTATGCATTAATGATATTAAATTTATTCATTAATAAATAATTAAAAGTTTACTAAAAATAAATATAGGCATTATGCAAAATTTTTAGGTAATATAAGTCTATTTTTTATACGTTTTAATGTTAAGTGAGATCGACAGAGTCTGATAGTTTATTTATCATTCCTGGTTCTGTACTATTTATTTGACTAATATCTGCAAGGAAATAGAAATTAAAAAAATGGCAAAAAGAATATATATATATATAGAGAGAGAGAGAGACTTTTATTAAATATTCAATAATTTTAGTTAATAACAATTTACAAATTCATAGCTCAAATCCACTCACTGCCATTTTCTTAATGTTCTATTTTAGAGCGAGTTTAGATATGATATTAATATATTATATATTTGTTTAAGTTCGGTCCAATAAAAAATATAAATTTAAAATTTTATCTAAACTCATCTATATTTGTAAGTAGCTAATCTAAATCCATTTTTAATTCGTTCATATTTTTTAATTTTAATATATATTTTTTATTATTTTTATTTAACATTTAATAATTTTATATAATCATATTAAAATTTTTTATTGTTTAGCAAGGGCGAAACTAGAAAATTTTTGTAGAGGATCGAAATTAAATTTTAATTTTTAATAGTCAATATCTTTGTAATTTTTAAAGAATTAAATCAAAATTTAATAATTTTAAAAGGGTCAAAGTGCAATTTTACCTTTACCTTTACTAATTTCAAACCTTAAAAAAAATTCAAAGAGCCTAAACAACAACAATTTTCCATTTTAAGGAAAGTTAGGGCCTGCCGGCCCCCTTAGATTCGCTTTTGTTGTTTAAGTTTAATTTTTATGTGCAATAAATTAAATAATATATAAAAATAAAATAATATAGAACGTTACAAAATTAAATAAAAGGCTCGAGTTTTAAATATTTAAGCGTGAGTCCTATCCATATTTTAAATGAGCCTAATTTCTTTGGCTTAGTCTATTTTTCGGCTTTTTATACTTTGTAAAAATTACAAATTTAGTACATGTACTTTAATTTGATCAATTCTAATTTCCTTTATTATCGAGAACATATAAAAATTAGAGATTAATAGGAAATCATCAACAGATTTATAACTGGGAGGGTGGTTTGAGGTTCGGGGCAAAGAAATGGTCCTTTCTGGGTTGGGTTTTGGGTTTACCCATTTACGTACTTTCTGGGTTGGGTTGTAGGATTGTTGATATATAAAGTATCCTTTTAGGCCCAATTGTTTCGAATTAAATAGAAAGCATCGAAGTGTGAAATTGATGTGTAGGAGTAGGAGGTGGGCACCATTGACAAAGCACCTCTCAACCAGTCAACATTCTAGCCACATCCCCACCCCAGTCTAAGTTCACATGTTAAGCTTGAAGTTGAAGTCTTAGTTTTTAGTCCTATAATTTCAGTGCCTATGAAACCTCTGTTACTGCTTTAAACATATTTCATCATAATCTTGCTTCTTCGAAATCAATCAATTCTCTAATCACTTCATGGTAAAATCAAATCGGATTCCGAACATATCTGTTTTGAATAGAGTGAATTTTTTTGAAAAGTGGATATCAAATGGGATGGGTTTTGTTTTTTTACATTAGGTATGGAATGATTATGGTAGGTGTTTGTCCTGTCCCACCCCATCTCATTATATAAATTATCATTTTATTCCTGTATATATACATATACATAACTATTATAAGAATAAAAATATAGAGATGTATTATAAAAAATCCAAATGTTTTACAATAAATATTGCAAAAGAACTATGTTTAAATATTTACTTACCTTTAAAAAGATTGAAACATTAAAAAAAATAATTCGAAAAAATTAAATTGAAGCGGGTTGGATTCATCCAACATGTACGGAATTCGTAGGAAAAGGAATCAATATTTTTATTTATTTAGAAGATTAGATTTAGTTTTTGGCTATTAGGAATTAGGTATTGTAATTTATTCACTTTTCTTTTCTGTTGGGATTCCTAATTAGTAGGAATTTTGTTTCCTATTTTAGTAGTAGTTTTCAGGATTAGAAACCAATTGTGGAGCGAAGTGGTTGGTAGGGTAAAGCATGTTGATGTGAAGTGGCGGTGGGTTTGGCAACATCTGCTCACCTCACTCCACTTCATTAGAAGAGGATTTGATATGTATCAGTGAAGCTTTGACAATGTTGACACAAAAACTAAGATTTTAGGACGTTAAACACCCAAATTTGAGCCTCACATTGTGAAAATTATGTTGGTGTAAATGATGTTGTTGAATAAGGTTATTATGAGAGGAATTATATGCAAGTAAGCAAAGACAATCGATACAAAGGTTGATAAAGAAAGGATTCTCATAATGCAAAAGTGCAATATTATTTCTTTTTGTATAGCCAAGGTATTCTTCATGGATGTGAAATAAGTAAGCACATACGCAATACATTGCATTCAATTCAAGGTATTCTTTAAGGTTCAAACTAGAGTTTTTTTCTCTAAGGATACAATGTGTTTCATTACTGTACCCCAACCCTTGTTTACTGACAAGTACAAATACAATGTAAGCACGAGTACAATGCATTTTCCATACGCATAATGGGGCTTGAGATCCACACACATGCAATTATGCATGATAAAACTTGAACTTATTTATTCAAAACCCCAAACCTCAGCCTTTACTAAGAATGCCAAATTCAAATTTTTTGGTTCTTGGCATGGTTCTTTGTTTTCTGGCCTTTTTTGTTCTTCTCTTGGCTCCGAATCTCTCGATTTTATCATGCTTTGTGTTCTTTCGTTTTTGCATGGTTCTGTCTTTGTTTTGATTGCTTTTGCCTGTGAAATCTTTATCACTGCTTGAGTGTAGGTTGCTCCTTCCTCTTAATGATACTAGCTAGTAAGCGATACAGAAGTTACTTAAGAGGGAAAGGACTTTTATTGGATGTGATTTCGATTTCGATTTCGATTTCGATTTCGATGGAAGGTGGAAAAGATTAGTGTTAGTGGTTGTTAGGGTGCTCATGGGGTATGCCAATGTGATTTTAGATAGAAAGGGGGTAAAAAGGAAAAGACAACATAGGGGGACATGTAAGAAATGCAGCTAATAATAACAAAACCAAAAAAGAAAAATGGGTTGTAGACTTTTGATTGCCTATCGAGGTTTTCGAGAAACCTGGGTAAGGTTGGGATTGAGTGGTTGACCATTTTTTATAAGGTTTGATGAAGTAATAAAATTGTTGTTCATTGAATATGGAGGAGAAATAGACTCAAGGTTTGATTAAGGACTGACTATGCCACTTGTGAAGCATCAATTTGGTTTCATGCTGACTGCTTATGCCACTTGTGAAGAATCAATTTGGTTCCATGCTTGGAAATCCACCATATGGTAGCATTTCATGGAGACAATGATTTAGAATGAAAGGGAACCGACAGGGATGGTGAGTGTGGTGGATTTTGGAATTAAATTTTGGGTTTTAATAAAAACTTTAAAATTTTTAGAGACTTAACGAGAGTTTTTAAAAAAATTGAGATGTTTAATTAAATTTCTCAAAATTTTTGTTCCATGTAACTATATGGTTGAGACTGCATGATTTAAGGAAAAAATCATGTTGATTTAGCGAGAAATCATTTTAGAGATCCTTTCCACCACATTATTTATAGTCCATTTTTAACTATTTAACGACATTTCATACTCTCTTTTTTTTCATGTCATTGATACTTAATTTTGATAATTTTTTACCCTAAACCTTGAACTTCAAGCCTTAAACTCCGAACTCTAATCCTAAAACCAAAAACCTTGGACTTAAATCTCAAACTCAAACCCCAAATTTATGGTCAAGTGTTCAAGGTTAAAATGTTAGTAAGCCAAAATTAGGGTGATAAAGTTGTTGTATATTGGCATAAAAAATTAGGGTTCAAACCTTTTGTTCATTCATTTCCCTCCCCAGACTTGTAATGATTAAGAAAAATGAGAAAAGAATCATAATATTAAGTTTGTATGATTGCAAATACATTCGACTTTGAACGAAAGCTTTTGCTATAAACACAAAATGTTGGATTAACATGATGTTGACATATGCAAGGAAGGTCAAAATATAGGTTGATTCAGTTGATAGAGCATTGATTAACACACTAGCAAAAGCAAAGTTGTTTTAATTAATGAGTGATGTACACTTATAGCCGATATGCAAATGTTGCATTTGGTCACATGGGATGTATTTGTTAGAAACATGGATCAAATTAATGTTGCACAATGGTTGAAGAGAAGGCCAAACAGCACATGGTTGGAGATGATGTGTCTTTACATCAAATTCACATTTTCTGATAAGGGTGTGGTTTTGGACTTATGCTGAAATACGCTTTTAAGTTGATGTTTTTGTTTTAGGTGAATTTCAATTTTGTTATGTGGTGTGTATTTTTTTTAATATTAATCTTATTGTGAGTCTTATCATATATGTTTTTCCTATACAATGCTTAGAACTACTTATCGTCTCCCTCCAACCTTTAAATAAGAGGATAGTACGCTTCAGCACACTCGAACTCACATCTGACATTATTGAGATTATTATAGACGATATAAAAGTATGAAAAAGATAAAAATATTATTAACAAATGATTGAGTGTAATGAAAATATACCTTGCACTCCTCAAAAAAAAAAAAAAAAAAAATTGAATCTTGACGATAATAGTTTTAGCCACACATAGGTTGTTAATTTTTGCTAGAGTTTTACCTTTTGATTGGTCTGGTCGGTGACTCACCCTCTGGGGGTTTCTTTTCCACCGTCACAATTGCTTCGGCCACTCCACATCTTTTTCTCCCATTGGTGCTTCTACAGCCTCCACTTCATTTCTTTTATCTATCTATCTCTTAGGGCTTCTTTTTGCAAGAAGTGCTCATAATGATTCAGATCTTACGGCATGTTCTAGGTTTTAGGGTCTTTCAGTTTTCTTTTAAAACTAGGGTTTGCTAAAGGATCTCTCTCACACAAACAACACCCAGAACTTTGGGGTGTGTAAAATACCAGATTTTGACTGTGTATATATGCCCTAAAAATGAACCTGTCATCTCAAAATCTTGGGGTTTTTTTCTTTCTTTCTTGATTTGTGCTTTTAAGTTACGGATTTGGGAATAGCAGTTTTAGGGTTTGATGGGTTTTCCAGTGTATATCTTCCCTCTCCATCATTTTGGACAAAGTTGTACAAATTTAAGCAGACCTGTAAGAACCCTAACTAGAAGTGATGCCCACATACCTATTTAGCAAGAAGAACTTAATGCGAGTGGTCCAAGTGAAAGTGGTGGATTTGAGGACAAGTTCAGAAAGCTTTTACGGGGTGAAGATGGTAAAAAATAAAATGCAAATCAAAACAAGGATCAATGGCCTTTAGGGTCAAAAGTACTCTTGCTGTTTTTCCTTTTTTGTTTTTTTTTTTTTTTTCGGTCAGAGAACACTTATTCATCTTCACATGGGTGTGGGTAAGTAGATACCAGTTCAGGTCTGTAAGGCATATTATTCACTCTCATTTTAATTTTAACCTGTAGATTCACCCACTGGCCTTTTGGATGTCAAAAATGAAAATGGAGTTTTGAACTTTCTTTTTTTTTCTCAAATTGTATATAGTCTGTAGGGCATAGATAGACTAAGCAGACAATTCTTTAACAGATACATATAATCATGTATGAATCACTCACAGCCACAGACATGAAAGGATGAGGAGTTAAATAGAAGAGAAAATCCAAATTTTGTATTTGGGATATTAATGACTTAAGAGACAAATATACTTCAAGGATTAACGTATTAAGGGGAATAGTAACAAATTTTGAAAATATTAGTGTTTATAGATACTAAAACGGACATAAAAAGATACCGTGGTGATCAAGGATGATTCCAGGGTTCCTGTTGCAATTGGTGGCAATACAATGTAGTGTCTGATTTTCGGCTTCAGTTGGAAACTGAGGTAGTAATTGCATGCTGTTTAAAATAGGATTAGATTTATCGATAAAAATAAATTATCGAATTTACTAAAAATTAACAAGCATTTAATTTTGTTGTTAGAATTTATAAAATGAAAGTTTATGTTGTTGTTTATTTTTTTATTTTTAGTTTGTAATTTTCTTCATTTATTCTTTTTAAAATTTTCAAAAAATTGGTCCGTCGTATTCAGTGAACCAAATCATCAATTGTCGCTACAATTTAATTTTTTAAGATGAATTATAAAATAAACATATAAAATATTAAATAATTTATTATACAATAATCAATCTAAAGAAAGCCTGACATATACATATGTGTCTTATATATTCCTAAAAAAAAATTGAATATACATATATCTTTTTGAAAATTACTAAACTGACCATCCATATGCATATTTAAATATGTACTAGATATAAATATCAAATTAAAATATTTAAAACATATCTTTGAAAAAATAAAAAAGAATTTTGAATACAATAACTTGTACATTTAATTTTAGCCTATTAGTTTGTAGTTTGAATTCCCTGTATGTACATATTTCAAATTTTCTCACGATAAAGGAAATGGTCAATCAATGTTTTGCTCCAGCATAAAGCACATACGTAAAATAATGCTTATATAAACTGATTGAGTCTTAATTTAATTGTCATTGTTGCTATTACGACAAGAAGATGTAAGTTTGAGTGTGACACACTTTTTTTTTGATTTAAGGGTGAAAGGATTGGGATCTTTATTTTCCAGTTTTATTATTTAAAAATTATATAAAAATTTTAGATTTTAAATAAAATGTGTCTTTAAAATTTGAACCAAAAAATTAATTTTTTTATTAAAATAAAATATAAAAAAAAGACCTGATTTTTTATTTTTATTTTTTTTTATTTTGAACAATTTTTTTCGATTTTTGACTTCCTATTTCTTATTGGTTCAAAATAATAATCTGAGTTATCTCTAATTATATGTTACAAATTTAACATATTAAAACTTCAATTCTCAATTCAACTAACTCTATCCGCTTCCAGACAACTTCTTTCCTTATCCTTACAATTTTTGCATATGACTAAAAAAAAAAAAAAAAAAAAAAGTAAGCTAGAGCACGTTTCTACTTTTGTTGTAAAGTAGCATATCAATGGTGAGTTTTATTCAATATATGATCAAGTTAGTGAAAGATGTCCCAATACCATTTGGTGCTTTATTGGTTTTTTTTATATGAACAACTTTTATCCTAATTATAATTTATGTGGGGTATATTAAGAAAGTGGTTTTTCTTTTTTTGACAAGAAAGAGAGTAATGATTGTATGAAACAGGAATAAGTCTCAAATTTATACGTGAATGTTGGTTTAATTTGTAATTTTTTATATGAATTTTGATTTTGTGTAATTTCATACATAAATTTTGATTTGATCTAATTTTCACAAGTTATTAACATAATTATTGGTATAATGTCGTTTGATGTTTATATATATATCGTATACAAAAATAATTATATCTGTCCAATATAAAAATAAATTGTTTATTTATTTCTTCAAACATGTGTATAATTGAACCATAATTAAAGTTTTATATATATAATTTTAAGATTTGTTCCTACGAAATAGGGTGTATTACTTTCATTCAGATCATATTATGTGTAATAAGTAATTATGAAAACAATTTATTAGTGATTTTATAACAAATAATTGGCTAAAAACATTTCATTGTAACAATTAAATTTGCTGTAAAATCGATTTTTCATGTTTTATTTTTTTATTTTCTATAACAGCTTTCCATCTTAATACATTCTTTCCTAAATTAATTGTCTATAAAAAACCTATTATCCTAAATTTTAGTAAAATTAATTCAAATTTTAAGTGAAATAAAAATAATAAATTTTAATTAAAGTAATATTTCAATAAAATATATTAAATTTACTTTATTAAAACAAAAATAATATTCCACAAGTGTGCAACCTGATGATTTATTTTATTTTATATTTTCAGGCTGCGCATTGAGCAGCTATTGGAGATGGTGGGCGGTGGGCACAATGCTTGAATTATTTTTGTTGGCCATCATGAATTTTAGGCATGAGAAGGTAGACCAATTCAATTCAAGTTTATATTATTATTTTATTTTTTAAAATTGATTTGATGTTGGAACCTTCACGCATTGGATTTTTGTATTCGATGTTGGAATGACCAATTACATTTTTCTAGACTTTTTTTTTTTTTTTTCCTCTTAATATACTACAAAACCTTTGAACTATTACGTTTTATTTAGTAAAATACATTTATTTTTAAACTAGTTAACTATTTTATGCTAAATGATTTTATTAAAAAAATGGGTGGACTTTTTGGAAGCTGTTAAGCTTTTGTTATTAGCTTTTAATTTCCCATCGAATAGTGAAGTGATTGCTTTTGTCATTTAAGCAAAAATTCTTCTGTTATGATGTATGCATTTTCCAAATCATTTAATTCTCTTCGGCATTCATTACCAGTTATGACATTTCTGGTACGTGTCAGTATATAGATTTTATTAATTAATAACTATTTATTAGTAATAAAATCAGGTCGGGGTCTAACATAGTTTAGCCTTTTGATTAGTACTGCTGTTGCTATCTAAAAATCTACTTTGTTTATTAAATTGTTTTATTGAATTTAATGAATATAATATATCAGTTTATCAAGTTATTTGTAATGGATTAATTCAATTCAATATTTATAATAGCTTATTAGATACTTAGTTTTGTTTTGTTTAGACACTAAAAAAATTTGAACAAAACAATAATTATTAAGTTAATAATTCCACATTATTGTAATTATTAAGAATTTTAATCCTCTAGACTTGTTTGACTAACAAAATGTGATTACAGAATTTATATTTTTTAATTTTTAAAAAAATAATATTAATTATATCAATAATATTTGAAAAAAAAAAATTCTCTAAACAAGTAACGATATTTAAAAGCAAATCATTGTATATTTTATGATAGTCCAAGAAAGCATCAACAATAGAATTACTAATAAAATTAACCAAACAATAAATATTCGATACAATTTTATCTAAGTACTCCACCGTTTTATATTTATTGATCTATTCCCTCTATAATATTTAATATATCCTCATTGTCATCATCAATTGATCATTGGACAAGTATAATTAATTAATAATAATAATTATGTAATTTAATTAAATATTTAATAGGTCAAAATGTATGAGAAGTTATTTCTTGTCAATAAAATTTTAGATTATGCAAATAAGATTAATGAAATAAACATATAATTATTTTTTAAAAGAAAAATATATGCCCCAAAATAAAAATATTATTATTGTATACAAATAATTTTTTGAACTTAAATTATGTACGGGTGTATTTGAAAAGTGTAATTAGATTTAAGTATAATTACTCACATAATTACTCAAATTCTCGTCCTCCTGCTAAGGATTGAAAAATGTAATTAGAGCACTTCAATTACATTCAATTCAATAATTATAATGAATATCCAAACATATCATACATATATAATTACAATCAACTACACCAAAAGTTCAACTTTTAGGTTACTTAACCCACTCTTAATATTTGAAAGCTTCTTTTTTGTTCTCATTTTTATGGTCATTCCATAATACCTTTTTATTTGTCCTATACAATAAAGCATAAGAAAAATCATAAAATCAATTATTTTTCCAAAAGAACTTATATATAATCAAATTTTCTCGATAGATCGATGAAATTCGAAAATTACCAATAATCCTACGTAGCATTTTATGCATTTTGAGTGTTTATGCTGTCATCTATAAATAAAACCAAGCTCTCAACATTTTTCTCTAACTTTTGAGTGTTTCCTCCATTGAAGAAATACTATAAGAGAGTTTATAGTCGAAGTTTTGTGTTTTATATATATAGTATGCATATATACATATAAAATAAAAAAGAAAAAGAAATAAAGAAGTAAGAGACAATAGTCAAATTAATGGTAATCGAGATCTAGATTCAAGCTTAACTAAATAAGGCGAAATTCGACACCTATAAGTGTCGAGATCCTACGTCAGATTTATCTCCTCTCAAATCTTGAGAGAATTCAATGATCAAAAACCTAGGGTAAAAGTTGATGTACTCCTACATAAATATATATATATATTTTAAAATAACTTTCATAAAAACTTAAATTTAAAAATAATTAAAAGATTTACCGATAACAAAGTAAAAAAAAACCGACAGGTATGTTTAGCATATGCTGCAGAAAATCAACCTAACTTACCTACAAATTGTAGGAGAAATTATCATAAAGAGTGAGTTTCATGGTACTTCCATGGTAATGAACCATCTAAAGCATCTAAGCATTCACAAAAAGGATGCCCACTAAAGTTTCTATTATTTCGTAGCTTAGATTTCAATAGAATTAATCTCTGCAAGTATTAACTAACTCAGTTCTATCTATTTGGAGAACGCTTACACTTATAAGGATGAAATTAAATTCTGCCAATTTCGAATTTCTAAATCTTCAACTTTTTTATTGAATAGATTCAATGATAATGCAATTGTAGATGCTTAAATTTAGGAACATTGAGCTGTACTGTCTGAAGTCATAATGCCCACTAGATTATAATATTATGAAGATATCCCTATAATTTCTACTTAATATTATGAGATGAATGATGGAGATGTTGTTTAGGCTTTGAAAAAACATGGCCTGAAAGTGGAAGAAAATTGCTTGTAAGGCCATAGTGGATCCATAACCCACCCTATGTATGCAACCATTTCCTATAAAAGCTTGCTTCACGACCAACAAAAGGCAAAACCAATGAACAAACACTAACTAAAGAGACAGAGCAGGTTTTACATCAATTGGTCTGAAAACAACAACAACAATAACATAAAAGCATATGTTGATCTTCATTGTTGAAATTAAGGTTTTACGATGAATCTAATTAAGATGCTATATTTTACTTACTTTGAACATAAACAAGGGGATTGCATAACATCATCCTAAAATGATAAATCACCACACAACAATCATTAAAAGAGTCCACAATAAAAATCCCAAATATATATATATTTAAAAAAAAACCTTGTTCATACCATAGTACATACCATATAGAAAGTAAGCAATAACATAGTGCATGCCTCTAAATTTTATTGTTGTAGCCTTCCCATGGTTTGCCAAAGGGCAGAAAGCCAGTGATCTGATGCTGTCAAATTATATCATTTGTTATGATTAGGTTTGGTTCTAGAATTAGCAGCTGACAAACATAAGATCAAAGAAACTATGTTATAAAATGACTTAGTACTTACCTCTTGGTTAATTCCAGAGTTTTGTAGACAATTGAACATGGAATTGGGGTTCCATTTGTTAATAATTGCTAAAGATTCATCAATCATATCACCAGCAGCAACCTGTTGCAAAGAAGGGATGATCTTCTTGTTGTTGTGGTGGTGTTGGATACTAGATTCTTCAACTTTCTGAAAAGAACACCATGAACTGAGTTTGATCTCATCAGTACTACCGCACAGCTTTTGGTTCCACATGTTCTTTGCTTTGGTTCTTGCCTTTGCCCTTGCTCTTGCCTTTTCCCTTAAATCCCTTGCAAGAGGGTGGAACTGGAAAGTGGTTTTTTTAACCCTTTTCTCTGTAGGTTTCCCTTTAGAGATGGTACCTTCTAAAGCAGACACCACTTCACCCTCGGAAGTTGAAGATGGACTCTTTGCAACAGCTGCCGCTTCCGCCGCCGCCGCTGCAAGGCTGTTGTTATTATTATGGGAAACACGGGTTCTGGCTAGCTTCATGATTTCGTGCCTCGCCTGTGTGAGCAACCATTCCACGGTCCTACTAGCTTTGTCGTAGCCTAACATGTCTTGCAAACCAAAGAACTCACGAGCTACATCGAGGGACAACCTCATCCTCCGGTCTCTTGGTCCATTCGCCGTGTTGATCTTGCTGTGTCGGTCTCTCTTAGAAGACGACCGCTTTTGCTGCTTTACTTCAGCGTCGGCATTATGATTGTTGCTCTTCTTCTTGGTGCAGTCCACAGCTGAAGTTGCAGGCACGTTAACAATGGTGTCCGAAACCGAATCGGCCATTAATGGCTGTTGGTTTTGTTCGTGATGAAACAATAGATCATGATGTTGGTGAAGGAAAACATCATGGTCTTGGTCTTGAAACACTTGTTCAAGCTCACATTGACCATAATACGGAGATGGGAAATTGAAGAAACCAAAAGAAGGATCTTCCTGTTTAGAATCCGTAACGAAATGAAAAAACGAATGGTCATTAATTGGTTCTTCACTGCTGCCATTGCTGTTTGAAGGATACATTTGAAAAGGCCAAAAAACAAAAAAGAAGCTTTGAAATTGCACCGCTAGAAACAACAACCCTATTAGAGACTAGATTTGAGAATACGACACATGCACCATTAAGGAGAGTCTAATTATGGTTTTATTTTCTGCAAATGAAGACTCAGTGTTTTGTGAGAGAAATCAAAGTACTCAATATCTTCAATCCCCATGCTTGTTTTGATTTCTTCTTTTGTTCTTTTTTCACTCAGTTTATAGAGATAGTTAACTAAGCATGTGGATGAAAAATCTGAGTGTTTATTTTTGGGTGATAGAAACTAGAAAGAGAGAGATAGAGAGAGAGAGAAGGGGTGTGTATTTACCCTTCACAAGCAAAGGACAACTACAGCATGAGAAAGAAAGCAGAGATGATGTACTCTCTATGGCCAGTGTAGCAGAGTTGTCTCTGTTGCAATAGATAGAGAGAGAGAGAGAGAATACGAGGGAATTGAATAACAATTCTGAGGAGGTTGAAGCACCTCAAAGATGGGAATTTATTGCTGACAAATACCCCTCAATCCCATCTCGTTCTTAATTTTTTTCTATTATTATCATCATTAAATTTAGAGTAAGAAGAAGTGAGGTTTTATTCGGATTTGGATCGATTGAATCTGAAATTGTTTTGAGTATTAGTCCATAAAACTGTATCGAATCATATAGACAATTATTATTATCATCATCATCATCAACTCTTCATCATTAAATTTAGAGTTTGAACCAATGATGTCAGATCAGACTTATCAGTTGAATTGATTGGATCGAAAATTATATCGGGTATCGATTCAAAGAATAGTATCTAATTAGTTTAACAGTGAATCAGTACGAACCGACTAAAAAACTTGTTGAACAAAATATCAAACAAAAATGTTTTATTTTTTAATATAATCAAAATAATCTACAGATTTACATAAATTGGGACTCAAACCCAACATCCCAAAGTTCCTAGAGCCTCAACCCCAATTAATCCAAGGTCTCATTGGTTACTATTTTTCTAATTGACATCGTTATGATCAATGTTCTGAAAATTGGATCGACGATCGAACTAATCTATATCCGATTTTATGTCAATAATCGAATTGACCGAATTATCATTTTTTTATTCAATCAATTCAATCGACCAATCCAATTCAATTCAATTCTACCATCATTAGTTGTGATTGTGGTTCCTTAAAAGATTGTGAATTTACCAATAAATGGTTGGAAGGAGTGGAAGTGAACTTTTTGCCCAACAGGATGAAGACAAATGGGTAGAAGTATGACCTTGCCCCCCAATGGTAGATTTACCATTTAATCTCTTAAATTTTTGTGAAATTACTTGTTAGTATAATAATAAAATTACACTTTTAACTTTCAAATAATTTATATTTCATCTCTATCCTCTTTAAAGTAATTTTCTGACTTCGTTTGTTTCGCAAACACTTGAACCAAATCCGAATTCTTGAACCTTATTTAAATATTAATGGTTTAAGAAACTTGTGGTTATATGGAAAAGAATTGCCTAATTACGGTTACTTGATGCGACTGCATTTAATTGGAAATGGTGTTAAAAGGAAAGGGCGTTCGCATCACTTTCAAACTTTGGAAGTGGGATAATGTGTGAATAAAACAGTGAGGTCGTGGGATGTGAGTAGATAGGGAACACTTAGTGTTGTGCCACCTTCACGTGGTTACAGGTAACAGGTACGTGATTTTGACAGTGAACTCATTTCTATGTTTCTTTCACTTGCTCTTCTTTTTAATTTCTTCTTCAAAATATCAACCTGGTTAGCGAAAAGTAGAAACTTAACCCCCCCCCCCCCCACACACACACACAAACTGTGTAGTAACTTTCGTTTTTGTCGCCTAAGTTATTGGGTTTGATCTTCACTTCTGCTTTGTACTCACTTGTTATGGCAACATTCATGATAAAATAAAATAAATATGCAAGTCAAAAAAAATTATTCGATTTTATTATTGAATTAGCGATAATCTTATAAAATTTAAAATATCAAGAAGTAATTTGTCGAGCGAAGAAGAAATAAATTCTGTTCCTATTTTTAGTGTTGTCATTGCCTAAATAATGAGTATAGTAGTAAAGCGCCTCACCTTTTTTAAATAGAAATTATATTAAAATAATATGGTTGGGAAAAAAAAAATACGAATTTTGAAATAGACAGAATAGGTTGGTTATAAATAAAATGCCAAAACTTATATACTTTCAATTGGACCAAGGCGGAATAGACCCTTATCACCTAAGACCACTAGGCATGCCTTTTTCGTAAGAGTGACTCTTATGGATAAATGATAGCTCCAAAGTTTGACCATACAACATGAACAGGTGGAAGTATAACAGACACAAGTTCAGAATACCTTTTCTTTTTCTCAGGGTAAGTTTAGAATACTTTTTACGGTAAGGAATATATTGATATAGGTGATGCTATAGTTGATGGTATATAGTGCTTTAGGTTTGAGATTTTTTTTTTTATCACTTTCTTTATTAGCTCATAATATTAACTTAATAAAAAAAAATTAGAGGTAAAGATGAAGTGAAACGAGGTAGATACTGCCAAATCCACTACAACTTAACAATTAGCACTCCATCACTCGTCTCATTCCACAACGAATGTATATTTTTAAAAATTATTATCACCACTTCGACGTTGAAGGTATCCATCCTCGTCACTCTTCAATTTCACTTTTACTATTTTTTTATAATACATTTTTGTTTTTTTAATAATTATGTATACAAAAGTAAAATATAATTTCAAATAGTAAGATGGGCTGAGCAATCAATTTTTATAACAGCTTCGTACCCACTAATTTAAAAAAAAAAAAAAACAATCCTCCCCATCCCATTTCGTTTACTCCCATTACTTTTCAAATAAAAAATCCGCTCTAAATAAAACAAACATTGCGGATTTTACTACTCTAATATCAATAAATACTAGGCATATTCTTTATTGATTTAAATCCCGAATCCTAATATATCGAAAGTTAAAATATGTCATAGATTCATGTACTCTTCATACTTTTGAAATTTAATTATTGTACTTTTATTTTAAGGAATTTAGTATTTTTACTTTTCAGATTTCAAAATTCAAGTTCAATTATTAATACTATTAATTTTTTTGTTAAATTTGTTGGTGTATTATTTTGAAATAAAAAAATAATCACTTGATAACGATGTAATTAAAAAAAATAATTTTAATAATATCAACAGTTAAACCTATATTTTAAAAGTTTAAAAATAAATAGATTAAATTTCTAAAAATAAAAATATATAAACTAAATATTAAATTCATTGGAAATGGAAAGGATTGTGGAATATTTTTTTTTTTGAATATATTGGTGTAATTACATGGTAGTATCTGTTCATACTTTTTTAACTCTTTGACAACGCACACACACCTTACACACATAAGCGCTCGAACTCGAAACCCCCCTAAGATGAACAACATCATCTTTTCCACCGGTAACACCTTCACACATTTGATCAAATGGCTTTGCTTACACCGAACATAAACCTTAACTCCATCAACAATACCACTTCATTATAAAATGGCTAACGATAAGCTCGAAGTACCCTTTGCAAATGAAGGGCTGTCAATTATTTCTCTCCAAAGGGCAAACAAACTACTGCGAGGCCTGCCATGAAAGTGCAACGATCCTTTGACGAGAGCATCTTTGAATTTTATCCACATTAGCCATCAAATTTGATCATTCTCAATTTTGTCCATGTGATGATGTGATATTTTAAGATTGTGTCACATTATCATCAAGATATTTTATAAAAAAATGTTATTACAACAATTGAATCTGAATTTTAAAATCTCAAAAAAAAATACTGAATTTTTTAAAATGAAAGTAGGGAAACTAACTTTCCTCCAAACCCTGGCCATTGGAAAATTTTCAATGTTTTATGCACTCTCTTGATCACATTTTCCTTTCAAACGAGGGCAAATTTGAGGGGGAGGGAGGGAGGGACTTTGACCCTCCTCAAACAGAAAAATTATTATTTAAGTTTTTGGATAGAATGAGTAAATTAAAAAGTATTTTACGGTAAAATTGCACATTCATCCTTTAAAAATAAAAAATATTATATTTAATTTCTTCAAAAATAATGAAATCATAATTAAATAATTTATAAATTATGGTTTTTATCTCTCAAAGATTTATTATTCAAATCGAATCTCTCTTTGAAAAAAAAAAAATTTATAGATTCGCCATTGATTTCAAAGTGTATGCCTGTTGGTGTTTCCACCTACATTTTCTCAGTGCTTGCTTTCTTTGTCAAGCTCACTATTGTCTTAGTGAAGCTGGCACATTTTGGAGGACCACATTATATATGGAAGAGATGAATTAGCCAAACCCTATGTTGAATGAGGTTAGTTGCCACAGTCAAATAATTTAACGAGGCTTTAATTTCTACTATATTCAAATTAGTTCACGCTATAACAACATACAAGATATTCAAGGTTGAAGTTGAGATATAGTTAGAAGAAATCAGGGTGTCAAAGCTAAAAATTCGGTAGCAGAGTGGTTTAAATTGAATTATTAATTTTTTTAGGAGGGACTGAAAATGGAATTATCAATTTGATTAAGTGGTTAAAACGGACTGATTTAAAATATTATATTTTAAGAGGGCCAAGAAATAGAATAGACCATTTAACAGAAGGAGTCATCATTGCCCTACCTACCCTTGACTACATTCCTGAAGATAGTATCCGTCCGATTGCTATTAACAACTAGAAACGTAGCTTTTTAAAAAAAATAAAATTATAAATTAGTAGTATGAAGGGCAACTTAGCATGTAAATGCAAATGCAAATAATTAACAAATAGATAGAATTAAATTTAATTCATACATTTATGAACTTTATTTTGGTTTGTTACTTGGTTCTTACCCAAATGACTTTTCCTTTATGTTGGTCCTCAATTCTTACCTACTATAATTTTTCATTTAATTATCTTAGTAATACATATTGGATATCATAAATGTTATCTCATTATTAAAAATATGTATTATTTAACTAAATTACATATCACTTAAGTTTTTTTTACTGACATGAGAGATTTAAATAGGGGGAATGGTTAATGCGAGAGAAAATTAAAAAACATAATGTTACATAAAAATGTACTCGATGTTAAAATTTACATAAAAGTGTCGATTGAGTCTTAAATCGATTGGTATTGGTATTGGTATTGGTATTGTTATTAATGTAGGAGGACGTGGGTTCGAGTGCGTTGAAACGCATTATCCTCTTCTTTAAGGATTGGAGAATGTCTATGGGTAATTCTAGTTATTGTATCAAAAATAGCAGATATAATAAGAACCTATAATGAGATTATTGTTCAAAAAAATTACGAAATAGTCTAGTGATGGGTACCGATCCACCGTATTGATCATTGAATCGTCATTCGGAGCTTGCTAAACCTAACTTTAAAAAGAAAAACTTAATAACCTAGTGACTTAATAAATACTTTTGAACAGTTCAGCAACTTAAATGAAAACTTTCGAATAGTTCAGTGACCATTTTGTAACTTTTTTTGAAGTTGAGTGACCAGAACATAAACTTACTAATAATTTAATGACCTTAGGTGTAGTTTATCCTAAAAAATGTTTAGTAGGTGTAAAATAGTTATAACCCAACTATTTGGGTCCATTCTATGTGGGCCTTAACCAGCTTAGAAGCCCAAAAATTATTATTTCCTTTTTTTTCGGCCAGACCCAACAATTATCAGCTAGTAAGAAAAAAAAAACCGAAGTAAAATAGAATGTGTTAAGGGAGACTCTGATTTTGTTTAAAACACCAAGAAGAATAATTATTTTGTTTTCGTGTATATAATAATATAATTTAATGAACTATTTGTTTTAGGAATTTGAAGAAGAAAAAGATGAGTTGGAGCCGATTTGTTGAAGTCGGCGCAGGCTTTTGGCAGCGAACCTCTCCTTTGTTCTCTTTCACGCTTTTGATCCTTCTTGAGCTGGATCATGCCGGTTCTTAATATTTGTGGTCAGTTCAATTCTCTCTCTCTCTCTCTCTCTCTCTCTCTCAGCTATAGTAATTTGATTGATTTTACCTGTTTTGATTTCGAATTTGATTTTGATTGAATTCGCTTCCGGAATTTATTTTTTTCGGTTTTTTCTTTTTTTTTTAAATCAACGGTTTGTCCTTAGAAAGATGGCCTTAGATGTTTATTTGTTTAGAATTTTTGGTTTAGTGTGGTTCAAATTTTGTAGAAGCTTCAATGCTTATTTAGGAGATGCTTTCGTGATCTAAAATAGAATTTTAGCTTGTTTTTGATGACTAAAGATCGATAGATTTGAGCTATGGTTTAGATCAATGAGTGAATTTTCGATCAATATAATTCATGAAGAACATACTTTCTCTTTTGCATTATGCAATTGGAGGCAGTAGACGGATATTTTTATGTTATTAGAGAAAATTTTGATGTCATACCTTTTGACATAAACCAGAGGTGCAGAGGACTGTTCATGTTTGCCAAAGAAAACTTAAACTCACAGTTCAGGTCCGAATATTGGATAATTGGATACATGTCTGACACGAATATGATTAGATTTGGAGGATCATTGGAAGTCATATCCCCAGACTTATTTGTTAGGAATGACTGTCATGTACAAGTAACTAGACAAAAAACTGAAGATTCGGAACAATATATGCTGGAAATTTTTAATCGTCGAATTCTGCATTATAAGCCAACTGATGTTTTAGACACTAGTCAATCCTTTATCTCTCATGCATTTATAACCTTAGTAAATGTAGTTTCCCTATTAGGAATGATCTACTGACATAGGAGCAAGATTTTGCTTGCTTGTTAAATGGTTGAAAATGAACAAAACACTAATGATTGTGCTGTCATGAGATTACTTAAAGCTTTTATCACTAAGATGCTATAGATTACTTTGTCTTTATCCTGGTCAAGCTTGATGCTTTGCCAAACTAGGAAAGAAATGGTAGGCTTCTCATCAGTATCACCCATGGATTTGGATTAATTTTAGTATAGTCTTGTTATTGATTGGTGGTTAATTATCTAAATTGCTTTAGACTGATACTTTTAGGATGGTCCTACATCTGAAGTATACCCATCCACCTCAAACTGAAGGCTTCGAGGATAGAAGTGTCCGTGAAGTTGACTTTTTTTTTTTTTTTTTTGATAAACTGGGCTACTTTATTAATGGATTAGAGATAAAAGGTCCAAACAAAACAATACCAAAAGACAGCAACATAATCAGATGAAAAAAAAAACTGGAAAACAAACAGCACAAAAACCCCAATCCCTACCAGAAATGAAAAAACCAAAGTAGCCAGCAAACTCGATCGCAGCCAAAGATCAAGAAAAGGTGAGATTGATCTGAAAAATGATTAGGTGATTCTCAACAAAACAGCAGCCACTCCCAGACGATCAAGGAGGATGCATGAAACGGTTGTCCAAGTCCACCAGATTCATCACTCTGCTGGGAGCTTCTTCAACCCAAAAAGCGTCAGACTGGTTCTCCATCCCTAACTGTGCCAGGCGGTGCGCAACACCATTCCCTAACTGTGCCAGGCCGTGAAGTTGACTTTTGAATTAATTTTAAAATGAAAAGTTTATAGTTGTAGATAAACAACTATATACGTTGTAAAAAAGAAAATCTTAAAATTTTAGATTTCTTTTAATATCTATGAAATTTGGTTAATGTGATCGTAGTTTTTATTTATTAATATTGGAACGTTATTGTTTTGGCTGCTTATATTTGAGAAATAAAAATGAAGGTTTAGAATTTAACCTGGACCACAGAGCCGGCCCTGAAGTTGGTATTGGAAGAGCAGGAGCCAATCTATCTCTGATCCTAAACTTTTAGGAACCATTTTGCATGTGGTTTTAGTTTCAAAAATGCCCACTCAGTTATTCTCATCAAAACCTGTCAATTGAGTGAGGTTGGATTGATTGAGTCGGATTAACTTAAAATGGGTTAAATCAGTTTTTTTAAATTTTTGGGCCATTTGGGTTCGGATTGTTTCAGATCAACTTGGATTTGGGTTATTGAATTTTTGTAGTAATAGTTAATTTCGGATTCGAGTTGGCTGGGGCAGGTTTTTTTATTTAAATTGATAGGCTTACTAATCTTATTAACCGTAAAATTCCTCAGATACAAGATGTAACTACTAATATATCTCACCCTTAGATAATAGATAGTTTGTCCACAAATTACTAGTAACCAATAGTCTCTTTCAACAAAAAGAAGCCGTTGGATTATTGTTCAGAAAATCAAATAGGGTGAGATGTTTCTCATGTGCATACCGCTGGTGATAGCCAATGCTTGTGGTTTAGCAGTGGGCACAAAAATGTCAGTGTTGCTTGCAGTCACTGGCTTGCTCACTGCTTTTTCATTATCTGATATCTTCTTGGCAAAATCATCAAAGCACTCCTCAATGGTCCGAAAAGAAGTGCCCGCATAGAGAGAGCAGACTTCAACATCAGTAGTTTTGTCCAAGCCGAAGTTTATTTGACAACCATTTATGAAAATGTCATGAGTTATCGCAGCAACCACACTCTGAGGGATCCGCATCTCTGCAGAGATAACAAAACTAATGTTTAAATTGGGATTTAGTTCTTCAGAGAACGGTTATTTGTACTGAAACTCTGAAGAAAAGTGAGATTAAAACTAACCTTGAGCCCGCTGGAGCAGATCTTGTTCTGTGATAGTTACCCTAGGCAGCATGCGGCCGATCTTTGTCTCCCATAATGAAGCCATTTCGTTCATGTTTAATAGGTTACTTGGAGGTTGAAAATGGACGGTTTTGTTTAGTGTTCGATCATCATCAATGGACATGACAGTGAACTTTCCAATATCGGGACCCGCCACAAAGTATGCTGTGAGTTTACCGCAAAATTGAATTAAATCCCTATTCAGTTAATGAACAAACTATATGAAGGGTAGTGCAATCTCTCTTACTGATTTACACATTATTAGAAGGGTAGACAATTTCTTAAAATGCTACCAACTTTTTTTTACGTTGTAATGTAGGATGAAAAGAAGCAATGGATTAGGACATAGAAAAGTGTTGGGAGATGGTCAAGTGATCCTTTGCTACCTAACACCCCCAACATATCAGTCACTTGTGTCTCTTTGTGACATTTGACACTTTGGGTCTTACTAAAACTGCCGAGATGAAAATCTCCCAGCCTTGAGAATTTCTATTACCACTATTTATTCCCTTCAACAACAATGTCAAAACGTTAAATAAGTGAAATTTTGCTTGCTTGACTAAATACTACCTGTGACTAGGTTCAACCATTCCAAACTTTTCCCATGTTCTCAACTGTATATTCTTTGATACGATAGAAAAGTATTATTTTTTAAGTACATAATACACCAGAGACAGTACGCTTCAAAACCAAGACACCCATGTGGGAACTGGGGCGTGATTTAATTCTGAGACATTGATTTTCTTTGAAAAAACTAAAGTAGAATTAGCTAAAGCCCTTTATTATATAGTATTTTCAAACAACAATAACAATGACGATGATTATGATGATGGAGAAAATAATAAATTTCAAAGAAAGGAAAGATGTAGAGCTGGGGTACCTTTGACAGTGCCATCACCATATATTTGGAACCTATCAAGGGGTGGTAGAACATCTGCTGGATGAGTGTTGTCATGGTAAGGCCAAGCAGCAATGGAGTTGCAGCATATGTAACTGTACGGAATCCCGCACTCCTCTATCTGCCTCCTAATCTCTCTCTTTTGCTCATACATGGTCAGCCCCGGCTCCACCGGTTTGGCCCTGTCTATGTCATGACCAAATTCCGACGGTACAAACCTCTGCAAATATATATTTCAGCCATTAACCTAATAGTGCCTTTTGAATTATGAACTTTATGCAGTTTTGGAGTCCTCGATCTTGCATTGCATGCTAGCTACATGACATAACGCACACAAGTATATATGTTGGAGCATAAATATACCTCAACAGTTTTGACATTCTTAATAGCCTCTATCAGACTGAACTGGTCCAAGATGCTCCCCCCTCCTACAGCAGATATTACAACTTCTATCTTATATTCTCTCAGAACTTTCTCCATGAATTCTTGGTCGGTGATAGAACCCTGTTATAACATTTTCAGTTCTTGCATAAACTTGTATATAATACATTAATGTACATGTATGTATATGCAGAGGTATTGTTGTATAGAACATGAATTTACCTACACAAACATATATATATACATGCACAAAAAAATTGCTTGAAAATTCAAGGATATATAAATACGAGGAGGTGCTGAGAAGAAAATGGTAAAATACATATATAACGATGGCTCCTTTGTCTTGAAGAAACTTAATGGTGGAAACTTTGGAGGGAGAGTTTGAACTAGAGCGGACTAAGATATACGTTGGCCGGCCTGAGTCTAGACAGGCCTCGGTAATGAACCGACCTATGAACCCACTTGAACCGATAACTAAAGTCTGACCGGTCTGTGAGTCGTTTGGATATGAACCATTCATATGTGTTGATTTCATAATTGCTTGCTTTTGTTTTCGACTTTAGAAGCACAAAGGGAAAGGAAGGAAACAGGGCGAGTAAAAAGAAATATCCAGTTGTGTTTAAATAGAGGTGAGCGCTTTAAAGGGTGGGTAGCAAATCGCAATGGGCGCATTGACAGCCCGAATAGCATAGGCTTTTTGTTTTATGAGTAGCGATTTCATTGGGCAGGGAACTTTTACCATTCTCAATCATATGTTTAACCCAAGCTTGCTGGCTTTGTTTTGTGTTTTGCTTTTAGTAAAATTATGCTATTAGTCCCTATACTTTTTGAAAGTTACGGATTTAGTCATTTTACTTTAATTTGATCAATTTTAGTAATTTTTTAATTTTGAAATTTTAATCTCGACCCAAACAATAGCATTTAAATATATATGGTTAACTTCAATTACTAGCTCTGCTCTATGCGTACAACTATAGATTTAGTCCATATTTTTCAATTGGATCATTTTAAGTCTTTACACATTTCAAATTTTGAGATTTTAGTCTTCACAAAAATAGCGGTCGTGAATCCATTAATTGGATTTTTAGAGAGTTATATGTGAAAATAACAAGTTGACGAGATTTTTTAAAATTTAATAATTGAGGACCGAATTTTTAAATTTTAAAAAAGTATATGGACCAATGGCAGAATTTAACCTTTTGCTTCTCTTTGTTTTAGTTTCCACTACGACCGCTTCACCTTGTTTATGATCAAGATTGTTGGGATCGGTCTCAGTCTGCCTTTGGGCACTCTCAAGGACCGTTCTTCATTGTAATATGATCTTAATTTCTAGGGTAGAAGTGGTGGTGGCCATAGTTTGTAGAACCAAAAATCATTAAACATCTACCGATGTTTGTTGGGTAAGTAAAAAGAAGTTTAATGTTCTGCCAAAAAAAAAAAAAAAAAGTTTAATACGTCTTAAAGCTCGGATTCAATTTATGTGGGTGGAAAAAATAATATTAGAAAAAAAAAAATTTCTAATGTAGAAGTTTGATGAATCTCAAATCGAATTATAATTGATGTTTAATGTGAGTACTGGATATATGGATGTTTAAACGATCACTAAATTCCATTCCCTTTTTCTCATAATAATTAGAACTCAAAAACCGGTACATATTTATGTGGTAATTTTTTGGTGCAAATTTAATTTTATAAATAGGCCAAACTTTTAACATATTACATTTTTAAATAAACAAAAAATAATAATTATATATTATAAGCATAATGATAAATTTAATCTTTATTGTTCATATTTTTTTGTCAAATTGGTGCCGGCCTACTCAATAAAAATTTAATCAAATCGATTCTTTAAGATGAAAAAATTTATTGAACCATTAAAATTTTAATTATTTAATACAATTTTAAAAAATCCACAAAAAATTTAGAAAAATTTATTTATGTTACAGAGTGAAATACTCATAAATTATCATTACTAAAATTTTGACATAGACATATCATTTAAATTTTTTTTTCATCTAAAGTAAAATAATTTAATTAAAATTTGAAGGTTGGATGTTAAAATAGATGCATAGTAGGATAAGCTGCATTTATTACGTGGGAAGAATGGGTAGATTTTGGTTAAGATATGGTTTGATCGTCAGGTTCTTGACCGGTAGATACCAGTCTCCTTCTTGAATTTTGGTTCCCTTTTTGAATTTTGGTTTCTTTTAGTGCTAGCCAACTTAAAAGGGGTCGATTTTCTAACCACTTCAATAAATATTAATGTTTATCTTCAAAGTGATTGATGTTGCAGCCCAACCCCCCATTTCGTTGGTGACAACTGGTTGATGTTTAAAGCTTAAATTGCATTATTGTTGAGCTTAAAATTTTTGTTTCTTTTTTAATTCAACAGTTAATTTTTGGGTAAATTGTATTTAAAATCGTTAATTCTTTTAACTTCAAAAATTATAAAATTATAATTGAATTATTCGAATGTTTTATTTAAATTATTAGATTGTTAAAATTAATATTGTATGACATTTTTTTGTTCACACCGTTTACGTCAGTCAAAAGCTTTTTTTTTTTTTTCTTTTGAGCAATTTATTATTTTCATAAAACAATTTCAAATGCTACGAATTTATAAATTAAAATTCAAATAATTTTTTTTCAAAAAACTCTACTTGTGGATGAATAAGGTTAGGAAAATATAAGATTGCATGTAGAATTTTATGTATATTACATTACTTTATCTAGTTTATTTAATTAGAATACAAAATGTTAGTGTTTGATTGACGAAATATAAAATTATTCAAAGATGCATTTTATTAAATTTCTCTCCTTATAGAATTTTTTTAAAAATAAGTTTAGTTCATTTTAATTTTCATTATAATTATATTAATAAAAAATATAGTGTTGAAATAAATTTATAAATTATAATTACAATGATTCATAAAAAGGGATTGTATCATCAAATTATAAATTATAATTTATAATTAATATGTTAATAAATAAATTTTTAGAATAATTATAATTTTAAAGTATGATATTTGTTGCTTCCCATAGGGAAAAAAGATATATTTTTTGTTTTTAGTTAGTTCTATTTGAGAAAAAGAAATTTTGGTTAAAATAATAAAAATTGGATATGCTTTTTGGCAATATCTAAATATATAAATATATATATTTTCTTGCAATGTCGCATGGACGATAAGGTCACACGTGTTTGATAATCTCAAAAAGCAAATGTTGATGGCTAATCTTTTCAATCGTATCAAATTTGAAATATAGAGAATCATAACACATGTCACCATTGCTAAAAGAAGAAACACCTACTTCTTTGCAGGTTATGATTGATGTTGACCAATGACTAGCAACAGTTATCGACATTTATGATGCACTTGCGACGTCATCAAAAAACTTTTTTTTTTCTTTTGGAACTATGAAAATTAAATGTTTAATATAATATTTGATATTTTTTTAATTTGATATTTAAATTTGTTATTCAATTTGGTATTTGAATTTAATACTTTTTTTAATTTGGTACTTAAATATTTTTTTTGACCCAATTTGGACAAGAACTTGTCATTTTTTTCTAATTTGATACTTAATTTTTTTTTTAGATTCAATTTGGTATCTAAATTTATTAAACATTATAAAAATTACACAAAACAATAACGGTGTTGAATTTTTTTTTGTTTTGGTACAAAAATATTGTCAATTTTAAATAAATTCATGTTAAATATAGTTATTGAACTATGCTTAACAAATTAATATTAAAAAATATTAGGTACCAAATTAAAAAAAAAAAAAAAGAGTCAAGTTCAGGTACCAAATTGGATCTCAAAAAGTTTAAGTATCAACTTAAAAAAAGTGTCCAGTTTAGGTACTAAATTAGAAAAAAATGTCAAGTTTGAGTACCAAATTAAAAGAATGTGTCAAGTTCAAATACCAAATATTATATTAAGCCAAAATTAAATTATAAATTTTATGAAAATTAAAAATTGATTTTTAGAAGAATTAAATTACAATTTTATTAATATTTAAAAAAGATGTAAATTTATTTTCATGTAGAAATTGAAGTAATTTTTTTTTTCTATTTTAAATTGATTAGGGTTTTTATTGTACTCGCGACATGGCCCTGCATGATTGCAACATTTGTTGCTTGTATCGACTCTCAATCGCTTTTGTGGCTAAAGAAGCAATAAAGCATTGTAGAATATCTTATATCAGGGGTCGAATTACATTTTGCCTATTCTACTTAAAAAATAAACAAATTAATTCTTGTAAGTTAGATCAAATAGCATGTTGGTTCTATTAAAAATTTCATTAATTTTTATTGTTAAAAAAAAAAGGTCTTTGTACGTTAACATGAGATAAACATAATACGCAACAAACTGTTTAGTTATTCCGTCAGTCACAACAGTTTTAAACATTAAAAATAGATGAAAATTTTAACAAAAATAATTAATTTACTTTTTAATTTAATGTACAAAAACTAATATAACTAAAAAAAAAAAAAAAAAAAATCTAACTCATAAATCATAATATAGAAATTTTGGTTACACTTTTACACTAAAGAAACAGAATATAGGTCACTTAATGTGTTTATCATGTAGTCCTTGTGTCCATAATTACCTTTTGGACTCGACTACATAATTTTGGTCTTGCATCAGTCCTCTTGCAATGGCAATAGTTGAAGGAGTTCCGCAATACGCTCCAAAAGGTGTGGGTGCTTTGCATCGATTTATGAAATAGTATAAAGAGAATATTTAATAACTTAAATGATAATACAAAGAGAAAGATTCACTTAAGTGAGTATAAAATTGAAGTATTCTATATATATATATATTTTTTTTTTTTATTTTTTTTTCTATAATTAATATTTTAACGACTCCATCATTAATTTATTAATATAGTTGTACTTAACATATAAATAAAATTTTGAACTCTTTCAGCATTTCTATCATATTAATCTGATGCAAAATGAAGGCAGCAAAAGAACGAGATGGGGCTGAACTGTTTCTTAGGGTTTCAAATTGACTTTCGGCGTCTTAGTAGTATCTGGTTGTTTAGTTTTTATTTTATTCTAAATTTTGTTTCATTACGAATGTTGTTTCGGTTTTTAGGCACCGGACATTAGTCTTTTGGACTGTAGGACAGTTGGACGTGCCGCGGAGCACCCTTATGTGTTTTGTCTTTTTTTAACTTCTTTTAATGCATCGGGTATTTATTTAAAAATTTTGGATGAACATTTTCACATAAAATAAATAGTTAAAGATTTTAAACTTGTATCAAAATTGACTTACATGATAGTATAAAATATATGACAATCTGATTGTAAAAATATCATGGATAAAACTATTAATAATAAATCTACATGCTACTGAAAATTTTATTTTATTTGATCAAAATTAAGTTCAAATTTTAATTTATATCTGCTGCTTAGAATTTGACATGTGAATTTATTATTGATAGATTTTTTTTTAAAAGTGTCGTGTAGGATTAATTGATGGAAATATTCACGTTAAGATTAATTGTTTTTAATTGTTTAGTTTCGAAATTGAAGATGATTAAAATATTCTTTTTTAAGGAGGGATTAATTTGTTTAATTTCAAAATTGAAAAAAACTTATGCGTATTAAAAGTTTCACATCAAAAGCAACTTGTTCCTACGTGCACACGTGAATATGTGATGTCCATTTGAACAATAGGTACCAACGACATGTGTACTGGTGAAAAAAAAAAATGTAAAATATACATATAAAAAATTAAAATATTTAATACATTGTCAATCATAAATAAAATTAGAGGGTTGACAAATGTTTTATAAGAGTTTAAAAAAGAATATATGTCAATTTTTTAAACATCCTTATAAAATAAAAACAAATACACGGTCTATGTCTCAAATACTCAATCATAAATAAATTGTAAGTTAAAGAAATTTTTTTTTTTTTTTTGTATAGAGGTTTATTTTATGTAATGATTTAAATAAAAAAAATATTTGGTATATAATCAATTGAGTTTTTATTATTTTTAAAAATTATATTTAAGATTTTATAATTGATTTGTATTGATTAATTAATAATATAAAATTGAATAAATTCAATGGACAAAAACCATTTCATACACGTGATGTCTAATTGAAAGAAATAAAAGGAGTAAAAAAAATATAAAATTTTAAAGAGTTTATAAGTAGAATTAGGAGTATAAATTATACATACTTAATCAACTAGAATCAATATCAATTAAATATAAAATATAATGGAGTAAAAATTAAAATATATTTAAAATTAAATCAAAATAAACTTAGATAAGACTTATATATAACGAAACTTAGAACCAAATTAATTTAATAAAATTTTATAAATAATATTTATACATAGAACTCGAACTTGAATTATCAAGATGTCGAATTTTTAACCTTTGAGGAATAGTTAGGAAAAAGAAAATCACGTAGCATTGGTTTGTTGTCGTACTTACAATGGACATTAAAGTGGGAATTGGACTTATCATTTTGAAACAAAGCAAATCTGAGGCAAAAACCTTTAATCCTTCGACCACCATGAGAGGTACATGACAATAATATTAGTGTGGGGGAGATTACAGAAGGATGATAGGAGCTTGATTTTGTTTTAAAAGAATAGGAATAATATAACATATAGTCTTTAAATTTGTTTTTTTTTTTTTTTTCATTTTGATTTTGAATTTTTTTGCTCTCAAAACTTGATAATTTTTTCCGATTCGATTCAAAGTGATGATGTGATATTTTAATATCATACTATATCATCACATGAAAATTAAAAAAGTTATAATATAATAAATACAAAAAATTGCAACTTATATAAATTTTTAATTTTCAAGTGATGTGACAATCTCAAAATACGAAATCATCGTACCTTAACAAAATTTAAATTAAAACAGCAAATTAAAAAAAAGATACTAAATCCCGAAATTAACATTGACCAAAATAAATAAAAAATTTATCAAATTCAAAAATTAAATATTACTTTATCTCAAAAAATATTAAACATAAAATAAATATAATAATATTATGCATAAACCTAACTCGAATCTGACGTATAAAAACCTCCGATAAAATTCGTGCAATAACTATTCTTATCCTTTTCTTTTTTTAATCCAATTCGTCATCCCTGAGCACAATAATATTTTCATTCCTTAAATGTAAAATATTTATATTCAAATTTTTAATCGAAATCAATCTCCAATCCTTTCATTGAACTGCCGAAGTCACACCTTTTATCTTTTATTTTAATATTAATCTCATTATAAATTTTTATTATATTTGATACAATACTTAAAATTATTCATAATTTCTCTCCAACCGTTAAATAAAAATATAATATATTTTAACATACTCAATCTCCCATCATCCTACATCGACAATTATATATGCTTCATAATTTGAGAATAAAGCCTCGTGAATACAGTGGGTAAAAGAAGCAAATATTCATTTACCACATTAAAGACTAATTTAACAATACTTTTGAACCAAAAAACATTTTTGAAAAAAAACTGAAATCTTCTCTATCTCTTTTTAACCAAAAAATATGCTTTTCCAAAACAGTTTTAACGTCAAAAACACTTTTAAAAAATTTAAAAACACTTTATTTAGTAATACTTTTATCTCAAAATTATTTTATCTCAAAAATACTTTTGAAAAGCAATGTTAAATAAAACCTTTAATTTGGATATAATAACTCAAAAGTCTTGGCCTCAGGATAACAAATGTTGCATATGTTGTTCCATAAAGTCCCCTAAAACA
This sequence comes from Kokia cookei, assembly GCA_039519145.1. Taxonomy (NCBI): domain Eukaryota; kingdom Viridiplantae; phylum Streptophyta; class Magnoliopsida; order Malvales; family Malvaceae; genus Kokia; species Kokia cookei. The sequence goes on along the minus strand of CM076909.1, from coordinate 892,151 downwards.
CTTCCATAAAATCCGTACAATCTTTAAACCTTAAACCTTAAACCTTAAACCAAAAAACATTTATCTAGATTTCCTGTCCGTGATAGAACTTGTCTACAATGCACGATTACACGACAAAAAGGGATGGAATGAGGAAAGAGTCTCAAAATTTTGAGCACTGCTTTCATTTTAGATGAAAATGTCCAGTAAGGATATGAAACAATAGTTGTTTTCTGCCCCACCTCCACCATAACGGTGGCTCGAACACCCGTCTCCGTTTAACTTGTTTTTCTGCAATAAATAAACAACTAATTAATGGAAAATAATAAGAAACCATCCTCGCACTATGTGATAAGTTCGAATCTGGGACAATGGGAACAAACACAAAAGAAACCCTCTTGCATACATGCCTTTAGTTCTATTTATAAGGACAGCTGGACTATGAGAGATGTTCGAGAACAGTTCCTTACGTTTCTCCTCCACGGAATACATTGCCCGTTGCAACTGCAGTTTTTCGAAGCTTGAACTTAGATTTGGCCAGTACTTCATCTGAATCTTCAGGACTTCCAACACCGTAAGCAGGCCGGCTTTAGAAGGAACGATGTTATCTGGTTCACACTCGCAACTTTCACCCAAAAGTACCTTATTTTTTTCCATTGGAAAGAAAAAATAAGCCATGTAAGGACATATTGCATTATACGACTTCGGTTTTAGCTTGCGATGACAGGTAGGGCTGAAATGAACTGTGCACCATAAGTTAAAATTTGGTAAAAGTACCATAGAGACCTATATTAGGAATCTGATTGAATTTTACCCCATTTATTCAAAAAATAGATAAATTAATCCCTATATGTTAAATTAATTCCTGAATTTTGCCCCCTTTTTTTTGTTAAATATTTCATCAATTTCTACTGTTAAAAACTGGCATGACTAACAGAATAACCGGACAATTGCAAATGGTGTGCCATGTTCACCTCAAGCTAGCATACAGGGACCAGTTTTTAACAGTAAAAATGAACGGAATTTTTAACAGATGGACCCGTTTGCTCTTTTGTTCTAACGTACAAAAACTAACTGGACAACTTTTTAATATAAGGGGCAAAATGCAATTCAACTCTTCGTACAAAAATCTCTATGGTACTTTTACCGTTAAAAAATTTAACTAGTTCATCCTCACAAAATTAATTGAGCACCATAAGCTAATGTCTGCTCCTTTTGTTTCTATATATACCTTAATCACTGCAGTAGCAGAAGATGATATCGAACGGAGGTTGTAGCTGCCAAAATGAAAAAGTCGATGAAAAGCCAAATTAAATGATAATCTGGACTGTATCAAACAGCAGAGAATAAACCACAAACCCGCCCTCAAGTACAACTAGCAACTTTCCACCCGAGAGGGTACTCAACATGTGTGTCATCTGTGCATAACCAGCAGGAGTCACCTGTAATGGGAAAAAAAAGTGACCATCATTATGCATCGCAAGGAGCACAAAAAACAAACCCATTTTACAAAATTAAAATTCTTACTCCATTTGATAAGTTTATAACAATTAGGAAATAACAAAATCAAGATGCATTTGCATTAAGAGATATGTCCTCTGAATGCAGCCAATCAATCATTTTGATCAAAGTATACCACCGAAGATTTGAGGTAATAATAACATACTTTTCTAAAAAGTTCTCTTGACATACAATAAGGTTCTCAATTTTTTTTTCTGGCAATTAAGTTTTCTTAATTATATCATAACAAAATAATGGAAACAAACTTACATCACAGCATCCTAAAGGATCACCACGAGCAGCATCAAATCCAGCTGATATTATAGTAAAGTCAGGAGCAAACTTGGAAGCTGCAATTAGGGGTATGAAAAACCAATAATCGGATTAAAGCAAAAAAATCAGATATCAACTAATGCAGGTTATTTGATTTGGAACTGGTGGCCAAGAACAAAATATATCGATATAGAAATAGGATACTAATCATAGTTAACAAAAGAGATTAAAGACTCAAATTCAGCCACTTCGGCTGATTTTCAAGCAATAAGAAATATGTCGTAGAGGTAGAGTTCTCTATTCTCTCTTAAAAAAAACTACGTCTTAACAGTTCACAAAGTTAACAATTCTATTCTTAACTAATACTTCTATTCATCTTAAAAATTATAGATTTAAAGGATTCTTTCCCAATACAATGCATTGTTCTCAAAGTCACAAAGCATATAATTGATCTCATTCTTAACTAAAAAGGCTCGGGAATTCCACACCTGGAAATTCCATCTTGATCTAAACAATGTACTTTGACATAGATGAATGAAAATGATACATATATACACGCTTATATATTTTTTGAAAATGAAAATCTGGATGGGGTAGGCTTGGTTTGGTCATGCTAGATTCAAGCTGTTTTGGGTTCGGACCATTTCGAATTTAAGTTCAAGTCATTTTTGTGTTTTATTTAAGATTTCAAGTGTTCAGTTGGTTTCAAGTTGGGGTTTTTGAGGTTCTGGCAGTTTTAGATGTTCAAGGAGTTTAGTATAGGTCACAGGCAAACCACTAACTAGCATTGAAGCATAAAGGTAAAAGTACCATGGAGATTCATGTACTAGGTGTCAGACTGCATTTTGCCCCCTCTACTAAAAAAATGAGCTAATTAATCTTTGTACATTAGATCAAAGAGTAAATTGATATTTTCTATTAAAATTTTCATCCATTTATACTGTGACACGTGACGTACCATATGAACCTTATGCTGGCATACAAGGATCAATCTTTAACAATAGAAATGGATGGAATTTTTAACAAAATGATTAATTTCCTCTTTAATATAACATACGATAACTAATTTGCCCTTTTTTTTAGTAGAGGCAACAAAATTACAATCTAACTCCTAATACAAAGGTCCCTATGGTATTCTTACTGAAGCATAAACTGTTTCACTATTTTGTCTGGCAAAGATTGATGAAATGCATCATATCCCATATTCATCTTGCAAACTACAGTTGGCATGCAAAGGTATCTCTGAAGAAGGAAAAACAACCTATTGGAAGCACAACGTGTTGAAATGCAAAAATGTAATCATTATCTCCAACTCCACCACGACTCCATGGAATATTCACGCAATATCCTTCTGCACCCTTGGTACCAACCTACAAATTCAAATTGAAAAAAGAAACAAAGGGCGCATTGATTACCAAAGATAGAAAAATGAATGGCTAAATGCTCAATTCAAGATCAAACTTTAGATCCAATTCACAATTACAGTACCAAACATCAATCCCTTTGTGTCCTAAGGACCTGATGCAGATAAGAAAACTACAGAACGAACATCCAATTTGGACTAACTCCAGTATACCCAAATATTAATGAGATAACTGGTGGAATTGAAATGACAGAATTATCTTAGTTTAATATTACAAATATTAATGCTAAAAATCACATCAACCAGCCCCTAAGATTCCCAAGGGGATAATATGAAGTTGATATTATGATATAAACCCATCTTTATTACCGTCTATATCTCCCTTTCTTCTCTGGTCTATTTCAAGGTGAGATGCTAAATTCCAAATCAATATGTAGCAACGCAAAACTTACATAAAGAAATAATCAAGTACCTCAAAAGCTGACCCAGTACCAGGGTAGAACTTTCCTCCTTCATGTCTATGTAAGGATATGTACAATACCTACAAAGAGGTACAAGATATTGGTCAGGACATAGGCCTCCAGCACAGTCAAGGGCAGAGGGGGCAGCAATGGCTTTGCCCCCCCCCCTTTTTCCCAAAAATGAAAAATTGCTTATAGAGTCCCTTTAGTTTTTAGGAAATCACAAGTTAGTATAATGGTAAAATTGTACTTTGCCCCCAAAATTTTTTTATTCATTTTCGCCCCATCCCAAAAGAAATAATTTCTTGGCTTTGACTTTGAGCACACCCGCCCCCAAAAAGAAAGAGAAAAAAAAAAGGTGTGAAGTTATGCATAATAAACCAAAACCAACAAAAGAAGAAAAGCAAGGATTGGGTTGGTTAGTGCAGCCTCATATGTGTTTTTCAGTTCTTACCATAAACTCAGGTCAAAAGCAACATAGCCAAAACAAATAACCCCCTCCCAAATGAAAAATAACCCCCTCCCAAATGAAAAATTGCTAATATAGTCCCTTTAATTTTTAGGAAATCACAAGTTAGTATAATGGTAAAATTGTACTTTGCCTTCAACCTATCCCAAAAGAAATAATTTCTTCGCTTCGACCTTGAGCACATCCACCCCCAAAAAAGAAAAGAAATTAACAGGTGAGAAGATATGCATAATAAACCAAAACCAACAAAAGAAGAAAAGCAAGGACTTGGTTGGTTAGTGCAGCCTCATATGTGTTTTTTAGTTCTTACCATAAACTCAGGTCAAAAGCAACATAGCCAAACCAATTACCCAGCAACAAATTTACCAGAAATAGCATTAAAAAGTTGATCTATGCATTGCAAGTATAACTTTACAGTGAAGAAAGCTCACCGATTTATTTTGGTCAAATATCTCTTGCGTACCATTTCCATGATGAACATCCTGAAATAATGAATGGAGAGCCATTAACTCAACATTTTGATGCCCCTACGCCCTCGTTTTGCCATAACTTCAGAATAATCCAAATCTCCCTTTAAGCATCAAGAGAAGTTAAAGTAACTTACCCAATCAACAATGAGAACCTTCTTCGCCCCTGCAGCCTGTGCTGCTAATGCAGCAACTGCTGCATTGTTGTGGAGGCAGAATCCCATTGCTTGTGTGACACCAGCATGATGGCCAGGTGGTCGAACCTGTATCAGAAGTGAAATGCAGATTATGAGAGATAAGCAGTCATTGCATCTAGAGCATAGTATAGGTTGGTCATAAACTTTAAACATATTAAACAGAATACTAGTAGAACTCATACGTACCAGAGCAAACCCATTTCTTACGCGTCCAGAAAATATTGCTGAAGCAAGATCTGCACATAAACCAGCAGCAAGTCTAGAGGCATGTGCTGAATGCTCATTAGCATATGTGTCAGGAGTAAAATAACTGCCAGTAAAAAACAACCCATCAATTCAGATTGTGTTTCATTTTAGCATCACTCAAGAAATTGACATAAAGCCTAATAGATTTTGACACACAACACATACATTGATACCCTATCACTTCAGTGCGGATCTTGGCATTAAATTTTGGGGGAGTCAAAATAAAATTTTAAAATATTTTGAGGGTTTTAATGAGAATTTTCAAAAATTTTGAAGGTTTAATAAAATTTTACAAAAGCTTTTGAAGAGTCTAATTGAAATTTTTAAAAATTTTAAAAGGTTTAATGAGAAATTTCAAAATTTTTGGGAGGCCTAATTAAAATTTACAAAAGCTTTAGGTTTAATTGACCATCCGCCTCTGCTATCTCTCCTACACTCCTTCTCAGGGAAGTGCTTTCAAGCCACCCGTAAAAGAGTTCTTTTTTCTACAAAGATAACACAAGCACTTCACAATTTCTATGCATGGATACATTTGTAGTAGGAAAAGACAAATGATATAACCTAGAAAACATTTGGCGGGTAAGTTCAACAACTTCAATATGCTCCGAGGAATGGACCTAAAGATTCCAAAAAATAAAAACAAAAAGGCTTCAAAGACAGTCCTTTCAGTAAATAAATAAACAGACAATCGGAAGAAGCAAATCAAACAAAATAGCTAATTACATCAACAAAAGTAAAATGATAGAATAGATGGAGCCATGTCTCCAAGATAAAGAATGGTCCTTACCATTTGAAGCTCCTCCAGAGTGATTTCTCTAGCAGGAATTGGGCAGCACTTTCCAGGGAATATACCTGTATATGTCAAAAATGCCATTTAATTGTTACAGACAAATCAAAAGCCTGCATATTAATTTAAAAAAGAAGCATAAGGCCAAAATACCGGTAAAAGTACCATGAAGGTCCCTGTGAGCCAGATTGTTTTTTGCTCCCTTTACTCAAAAAATAAGCAAATTAGTCATTGTATGTTAGATTAAAGAGCAAACTAGTCCTTTCTATTAAAAGTTTCATCGATATCTACTGTTAAAAACTAGCATGGCTAACAGAATAATTAAACAGGCGTGCCATGTATACCTCATTCTGATGTACAAGGACCAATTTTTAATAGTAGAAATTGATGAAATTTTTAATAGGACTCGTTTGCTCTTTGATCTAACGTATAGGGACTATTTGCCCATTTTTTAAACAAAGGAGGCAAAATGCAATCTGACTCCGAGTACAAGGCCCTCCATAGTACTTTTACCCCCAAATACCAGCAGCAGAAAGGCTAGCAGCAATAGCTCGAAGACGATCTGGTCTTTCTGGATGTGGATGTGATTTTATTTCAACCTACACCACCAAGCAAGCACCAGATACAATAGTGCAAAAAGAGTTAGGGCACAAGTCCCACATAAGTAACAAAATATAAGAAGCAACCACAGATTCATCTTACAGTTGATTTGCAGATAATTAATTATTTCAGTTCTGATGATAAAGTGAATCTTTTGCCATGATTTGAGGTTATAATTTCTAAGATAATTGCATGATAATTTATCAAATACAACCATCAAAAGGGACAGGACCCCCCCCCCCCAAAGTATCAACTCTTCATCAAAACTTTGAAGAGCAAAATAGAAGCAATACAACAAAAAAACTTTGAAAGCAAACAAAAAGACAGATTACGTTAACTTATAAAACTTCCACCACAGTTCATACTCATATTCAAATTCAATACATCAATCTTATCATGAAATGGTGTCAAACCACCGTAAAATGTCATTCAAGTGGAAGATTCCAGGGAAGTATATAGAAAACAGTGGCATACCTCTGAGTGCAGCAACATTCTTTCATCAAAACCAACTGCCGTAGAACAGTTTGAAGCTGAAGCCTCGGACCAAATTTCTGCATCAAAAAGTGTAAAAAGATTAGGATCACAAAAATCCCATGCCTATAATAGCTCTCCTGATCCTATCAAGGGAAGTATTTTAAAGTTTCAGATTGTAGAAGAGTGGAATAATTCAATAGAGAGAGAGAGAGAAATTCCCAAGACTAGGATCTCTCAGTTGATATGATGTATCTATCTACAAGCAAATTTTTTTACCAGATCAATGTTTTCTTGCTAGAGTTGTTTACTAACGAGGCAAATGTAATTTAGGATTCAGGCCAAAAACAGAATATAGAAGTAAAAGTCAACATAAAAAACTAAATTAGAGTAAATTTGAACATTTCTACTGGTTAAAAGTGTGATAACAAGAGGCAAGATAACAATAATACATAGTAATGGCAAAAGCACATTCACATTAAAAGAAAATAGTTAAATACATTAATAAATAAGCAAATAACAAATTAGGAAAGAATTCAATCAACCCCATTCAAAAGAGTGATTCAGATGCCAACATATAATTAAGGTTGAAATGAAACCCTAAATTGTTACATAATCTAAATACGGCTAAATAGAAAGTAAATTTTAAGGAATCATTCCAATTCTCCAGAACTTAATTGAAATCTTAAATCCACTTTTTTTTTAAAAGTAAAAAAAAAGTTGCTCACCACTCAATGACAATCCCATCCTGTTTTTTAACTTAATAACCATAAATTTGACCATACATAAAGTGCATAATAAGAACTTGAACAGCATAAAAAAGCAAGATAATTAAATATAGGGCACTTTAAAAAAATAATAAATAAGTTCACCGTGTAACAAATATACTTAAATATGTTTATGGCATAAGATATTGTATGCTATTATAGCACAACCTCCACAACCTTTTCAATGCTGTCGCATATGATTATAATCGATTGGCCATTGATGCATTTCAATGTACCAGAAAGACCATCGTGAAAACACAAAAAGCCAACAACCACCAAAATGACAATAAATTCAAGAACTATACTAAAGGTACTGGTTTGGATGTATATCAAGTGTGGAAGACAAATTCTGTTAGAAGATTGAAAAAAAAAAATTAAGACTGGAAAAGAAAAGAAACCATCAAAATGTAGGGCAGTCCAATAGCCTCTTGGACAGAAGAAAAAGAAGGGCAACAATGTGGTTACCTTTCTCTCTTCCTGTGGCTTCTGATTCAACCTGAATAAGTTCTACCTCAGGTGAGAAAGGAGACGCATAAAATCCATGCCTTAGGATGCCAGATTCTTTATGTTCCCCACAAATCTGCATAGATTCCGAAAATCACGATAGAAGATTTAGAACAAAGCATACCAAAAGAAGGGCATGGAATAGTATCAAGAAAAAGAATGAATAAGTGTACATCACAGAGGAAAACATCGTCAAGGTTCACCATCGTGCAGTTGGTACAAAACCACTTCACAACCTCTATGTGCTTTTGTACAGGCTCCCAATCACTGTCATCCTCATCATCGTCATCAAATGCATCTTGATTGTTGTACATATCCTGAAAAGTCAATTCTTTTGGCAGCCTCACCTTTTTCTTCATACAAGCCTCAAAACAAATTTTACACATTAGAAGCAGCACAAATAAGAACCAACATCCATATCAACTCTATTCATTGAAATTAAAGGAATTCCTTAAAGTGTGCTGCTTACAGATGCATCGTCAGCCTGTGTGTCTTCGTTTATATTGGCAGCCATATCTCCATCAGATGCTCCTATGTCCCCTTTGGCATCGGAGCTATCATGACAAGAAGCTGATGCATGCTCATCAGTTCCTAAATGTTTCCTTTTAATGCTTTCATTGTTCTTAATCCCCCCATTTGTCACACAACTCACTTGAACTGTTTCAGAAACCATATTGTTTTCAGAGTTCAATGGAGATTTCTGCCAGAATCATACCTTTATTTAAACCTGAATCATCTGCCAATGAAATCTATTTAAAAAGAAAAAATAAAACCCAACAAATTCAATTAGTACGAAGTATAAGGGACTGCTGAGGAGAGCAAAAATAAGAAATTTGAAGGGGGGAAAGTAACAAGATAAAAACTTTTCATATTTGGCAAAATAAACAGTAGAAAAAAGGAAATAAAAACACAATTTTCAAAGGTATCAAGCAAAGAAAAGGCAAACAATAAGTAAGGATTTCACATTGTTTCAAATAATTAAAAAAGCTGTGCATAAGGAAGCTAATACTACACATCACAATCTACCTACAGATATCAATTAAAATAGGTGCAAAAATGATAAAATCTGAGCAAACCATTTTTAGTCATGAGCTATATACAGTTATACACATACTAAACGTTAAACAAAATAAAGAAATGAAGCATAAAAGAAGAAAGATACTTAAGACAAATTTAACTTTTTTTTCACTCTGCAAGATGAGCATAGAAACAGAGTTTTTTTTAAGTCAGCTATAAATAAATTTAAAAAAAAAAAAAAAGCAAAACCCACCAAAATATTCAAAAAAATTTTAAAACCCATATAGTAATTCACAAGAATAAAACGTAAAATTGGAATTCTAAAGCTATATTGCAGCCAGAAGGGTAGCTCCAAACGAGATTAAATTTAAAAAAAAAAAAAAAAAAAACTGACCTGTATAAATCTATATGTATACAGCTCGTTTTCTAAAACAATTTTTTTTTTCAAATAAGAGTTCATAACAATAATTGAAGGAAAATAAAGAGCTGATAAAAATAATTGCAGATAAAATAAATACATAATTTCAATTTTTTAACCTGGCTAGGGCAACCCGTGGAGGGCCTCGGAACGTAAATTCGGTATTTTTGAGGGGGGAGAGAAGGTAGCGACTAAAATATAGCTGTTTTCTTTTTCCTTCTTTTTTTTTAAAAAAATTGGGGATTTTCGACGAGCAACTTTTTCACTAAAGTCCTCAATAAGTCGTTAGATTTGAGCCTATTACCCGCTCCTATTCTATGGGTTGTTTATTTGTTGCCGCAGTTATTTCAATTCTTTTTCAGTTTGGTCCTTCATCTGTGGGCGAAAATTATTTTTATTAAAAATTCTTTACTGTACCAAAAAAAAAAGAATTTTTTTTCTGAAAAGATTTGTCCATAAATCGGTGATTCAATAACGCGCTGAGCCACCTTAACGCCAATTTTTTTTTCAATTTAATCATTTGTAAATTTACACTATTGTTCTCTCAAAAATATAAGTAAGTCCTTCCAAGGTTTAATATTTTTGCAATTTTCCTTTTGTATATATATTATAGTCCCCTTAAAATGGTAAATTTTTATTTAAGCCCTTTATAATTTATAAAATTTTAAATTAGTAATGATAAATTTACTTTTGGCCCCTTAAAAATGATAAAAATTTAATTTAACCCTTTAAAATAATAAAGATATAAGTTATTAAAATGAGAAAATTATATTTGTACTATCATAAAAATATTCAATTTAATTTTGACCCCCCAAAGAAAATATTTTTTGGCTCCACCACTGAATTCAATCGATCTAATTGATTTAATTTGACTTGAACTAAACTTGAATAAAGATTTGTCTTGAGCCGACTCAATTCAGCTCAAATTTAAATAAGTTTTAAAATAATTTTAATTTAAACAAGTTTTGAAATATATTTTTTTGTTATTCTATTATGTGAAGGTTAATAAAACATGTTTCAATCCCGAATTCGTATAACGTAATTTTGATGTATTTTGATCACTTTAATATATTTCAACTCGTATTGACCAATATATGATTTATACTAACATATATTAGTTGATACAAAATTTTAATATTTTAAATTTGTCTTAACCATTTTTATACTTGTATATTTACCTTGAAAAGACAAGGTATGGCCACCTAATTATTTAAATTAATTAATACTTTTAAAGTTTATGTTTATACTTGTGTAATTTCAGTATATTTGCATGTATATTACTATATATTTAATTAAGAATACAAATTAGATAATATATATGTGAAGAATATTTTTAAAAACTGATTCTAATCTTATTACCACGATAACTAATCTCTTAACGATCTCTGAGATCTCTCTCGATTCCTAATCTTAACCTCCCTACCAATCCAAATAGAACTTTATCTCTTTATTAATAAAAAAATATTAATATCTTTTGTAACCGAAAAATCCTTATTTTTGTTATTTAATACCCAATTTGGTTCAAAGCTAGACTTTTGGCATTTTGATGTTCCCCTTTTGTTTAAAACACTATTATATCCTCAATTCTCTACCTTAGGAACCACCACCTGCACGCAGTGAAACACATTTCATTCAACAAATACAAATACATATACATATATGACAATTCTGTATAAGGCCGTTCCATTCCCTCTATTGAGAAAGTTCACGAGATAAAACCACAAAATATCATATTTAGTTTCTTGAGTGACAAACACAGAACAAATATAGGATACAAACATGGCTCATTAAGGGGGCACCATTTAAGGAGAAAACTGACCTTTGGTACACAATGGTTTGTTCTCCTTAAGAGTTTTGAGGCTATATAGATAGATTAAAACACTATGCAGTAACTCCAGTATTTTTCTTGAAACTACAAGGGGGCATATTGCTTTGCTTATTTCCTTTGCATCCTGCAAAAACAAAATGACCAAAGTTGAAATTATGAAAGTTCTTTTGATTGCTTGATTTTACCATAAAGAACCACTAGCACTCCATTGATGAAATCAATGTGCAGCAATGAGTAAAGAGATCCCGTTTTCTTAACCAATCAAGAATAGCAACTAGGAAAAATGTTGCTAACAAGCATATTCAAGGGGTTAATATAACTTTTAGTCCCTGAACTTAACAATTAGATCCCACTTCAGCACATGAATTAAACAACTATGTCAATTTTGGCCCTTGAACACCAAAATGGACCTAGTTGCCAAGTTCAAGTATCAAAATGGACCCAAAAAAAGTATTAAGTATCAAAAACTAAAAAGTTATATTAACCCTATACAAAATTATATTAGTTCAACCTCCCTCTCTAACAACTCAAGTATCAAGCAATATCTATGATTGGCCAGAAAAAAATCTAACAAATGGACCTTGATATTGGCCAGGTGGTTCAAGGTGAATTACCTGAGTGATCCCTTTAACATAGGGACATGATCAAATTAGTTCCTCTAATATTAAATGGATCAATTTAATCTATATACTATTAAAAAGAATCAAATAATGCCTAATTAGAATAAAGTTAACATTTATTGTTTAAGAAAGTTAATATTTTTAAAGTTTTCATGATTATGTAAATGAAATCTTTTTATTAAAATGAACTACAATTAAAAAAAATCATTTTTTTTGAACCCAACAAGTAGCTCCAATGGAAAAAAAGATATTGTTCATTCTAAGGATCCTAGGTTCGAGCGCCTGTATGTGTAAGATGTGTATGTTTTGTCAAAGGATTAAGAAAATATAAACAGATACTATCTTGTAATCACATCAGTATATTAAAAAAAAATCATTTTTAAGACTTTTTTTATAAAGTGAATGTTAACTCTATTACAATTTCGACTTACTTGATTCTTTTTAATAGTACAAGAACTAAATCGATCCATTTAACAATAAAGGGACTAATTTGATGCAATCCCTCTAATACAGGGAACCTTTAGATACTTTAACTGGTGGTTCAACCATCACCCTCGGCCAGTGGACTTCCTGAAGGGCAGGGTTCCATACACCATAACAAACCCTAACAATGGCATAAGATGCAATTCTGCACATGAACTATGCACAGCAGTATTATCCTAAGTACATGTTTGAGCCTCCCTAAAACTTCATCAGCTATAGGCAAATAGATAGCATTAGGATAAATCGAAATTGGTCTCATTTTGGATTTAGTTATAAAGGTTTCAGCATATCTATATTTACAGCCTACAAGCATCCATATTTATATGATCAAAGTCTAAATGACAAATTTTCCAAAAGAGGTGGGCAGATAGTCAGCTTTCGATACCTGAAAGATGAAATATATTTCTCAACGATTGGTTTTTGTTCGGTGCTGTAGGTGTACCATTTTTCTTTAGCTGCAACTGGATCACTGCCCTCAATATCTGCACATTAGTGGAAACTAATGAAATGGCAATTTGGTTGATAAGTGGTAAAAGTACAATGAAGACCCCTATATAAAGTCGGATTGCATTTTGCTCCCTCTACTTAAAAAATAAGTAAATTAGTCCCTGTACATTAAATCAAAAAGCAAACTGACCCTACTGTTAAAAATTCCATCCATTTCTACTGTTAAAAACTGATCCTTACATCAGCATGAGATACACATGACACACCACATTTCACTTTCTGATTATTCCATCAACCATGCCAATTTTTAACAATACAAATAGATGAAATTTTTAACAAAAAAAAAACTATTTTGCTTTTTAATCTAATGTAAAAGGACTAATTTGCTCATTTTTTGAGTAAAAGAAGTAAAATGCAATCTAACTCCTAATACAAAAACCTCTATGATACTTTTACCATTCATAAGTTGATAAAATGCAAATTTTGGAAATAGAGTATATGAACAAACCTTGAAGTAAAACATCTGTTTCACTAGAGTATCTTCTCAATTTCCAGAATTTGTGACCATGGCCATCCCAAAATATTGGCTCTGATCTAACAGGATTTAACGGCTCATCCTCTTCAAGCATCAATTGCAAAGCAAAATGTCAGTTGAAACATACGAATACAGTTCCCATTTGTGCAACCATACAAAAAGTACTAAGGCAATGCTCAAATAGTAATTAAGTATAGGTAAAGATCAGTATTTTATGATCAATTTCAAGGTGCTGAGATACGATTTGCTCCATTGACCAAATGATGGTGAAATTGCAACGAGTCATAGAACATACCCTCATCGACCACTGTCTCAGACACTTCCAATGTACTTGCGAGAGTACGGGCCACTTCAATAGTTTGAGCCACTTCTGACTTTATTCTCGAAAGAAGCTCTTCATTTTCTGAAATGGAAAGAGGTGCACCATTTCTCAAGAGAATAGCTTTGGCTATCTCATCCTGCAATTTCTTCTTCATCTCTTTTTTGAGGTTTCTCTCCTACACAGAAGACAAGACAAGCTGTGTCATAACATTAACATTAACACTACCACTAACTCGATCTCAGTTGCCATATTCATGTCATTACCTTCTCCCTCTGAGAAAGAAGTTTCTCTTTTGCTTTCTTTTGTCTTTCAACAAATTTCAAGTTTTGTTTATCGATCCAGCTTCTAAAATCTCTGAAAGAAGTGCAACTTTTTTTATTCATACACTTCCATATGAATCTAAAACAAAAAATACAAACACAAGCCTTACGTGGTGCTGAGAGCTTCATCACATAGAAAATTTAAGACTTTGAGCTTTTTAGAGGAATTTAATCGCTCATATTTATCACCACCACCTACATCTAAACCATCCAACAATGGTTGCTTTAATGGATATTGAGAATCATTGATGTATTCTCCAAGAACTTGCACCCATGATTTTTCACTTAAGTTCTTATTTAAGCAAGGATACCTGCATAAAGATTTAGTTCAAATGACTGATATACGATTTAAAAAAAAAAAAAAAAGTTAACTGAATGTTTATAAGTATAACAAGCATACTCTTTTCCGAAATCCTTTTGCATCATGGATAGCAGTAGAATCTGAAACTGCACAATTGAAGGATGACGTAATTTGTGCTTGCGTTTACTTTTTCCAGTAAATAACTCTTTAAGCAACAGCTGAGATTGTCCTTTCTTCATATTGAGAACCTGTATCAACCAATAAACAAATTAGAAACCTTACTCTATTAGGATTTATGCTGAACAAACAGATGACAAGTTTACCTCTCCGAAAACTTCACAAAATTCTAGAAATTGCAAAGCATGCCCAACATCCTCGACGGGCAAATCAATGCCATCGATATGGTTTAATGATGTGCCTTGAGGCAATACGACTTCAGCATCAGAAGCTTCGTTTTTGGCTTTTACATTTTTCTTCTTAAGATTTGGAGACCTACAAATCGTCTTGTTCATCAGTAAAGGGTCTGCATTGTTTATCACTTCATTTTCTCCATGGTCACGCTTCATAGGCACCTTCATGTCAATTAGTTGGATAGCAGTAATCATGTCATTAATCACTTCGCCTTCATTCGACACGTCCATGGAGATCTTAGGCTTTTTAAGACTAATCTTTTGGAGATCATTGCCTTCAGAGACAATTTTTTCACCGTTCTTGCTCCATTTCAAAAACTTGGTATTACTAGTTACATCCCTTTTGTCATTGGCTCGTATCAAACCATTAGGCTCTTTACAACTGCTTTCCTTTCTGCTATTACCAGTTTTCTTTACTTCAGAATCCTGTTAGAAAATTTTAATGAACCCATGTCGATAAGTAGAACCGTCTTATTTTCGGAAACTCAACAAAGATCAAGCATTCATCATATCATTGATCATTCTATCATAAAAACATATACACTCTAAACGCACACAAGGATTTTAATGGAAAACAAACCTCATCTTCTGCAGCTTTTCGCTTTTTTGAAGACACAGCGACATCAACAGGCTCTTGAGAACCAGATTTTTTGGAATCCTTAAGATGCAACATATCTGAAACTGAGGCGAACCCATTTGCCTTTGCTGCATGTACAAGTACACCAGTAGGCTGGTGACCTCGTTTCTTCCTACAAGATTCAAGATTCCCCCACTTTAGGTTACCCACAAAGAGAAAAAAAACAAACAATAAGCAAGTATTTACAATTCACTATATATCAATGTTCTAAAAGAAAACATATGGACTGACATGCAGAAACTACAGTTGCAAATTCCTCTACATCTTGGACAAGTCCAATCACTTAACAAAGCCACCTCCTCAGCCTTTTCCCCATATCTGATAAAAAAAAAGCTAATCATATTTCAAAGACATGAAAGAAACACCCTGATTGTTAGATCTATAACATGATATGGTCTGAAGATTTAAAAAAAAAAAGCATGTTGACAATGGGATTTTTGTCTGCTAGAGAGTAAGATCCAGTAAAGTAGCCAAAAATGTAAGAAAAAAAACCTGTTCAAGAGACATTTGTGACAAAAATGGATGGTACATTGCTTCGCATTAATCTTTGTCTTGCAAGAAGCTGCAAAATCCACTGTTTTTTGCCTACACTGCAATCATTTTTTACTCCAAAAAGTTCAACAAAACGTAATTTTCCCAAGCAAAAGCAACAAAAGCTTTATTTAAAAATAACAGGTACCTGGTGACAAGTCTTGCCGTTCTGAGAATCATAGATTCGACCATGGATGAGTCGAACTCCAGGCGAACTGTTACGACGACGTTTTGGACTGAGTTGTGGTGGTGGTGGTGGGTCAGTTGAGTAAGCTGAGTCAGTAGGCCGAGTTGTCTCGGTGTTGGCGTTGTTGCTCTTCTTGTTCTTATTCTTCTTCTTTGATGGAGAAGGAGAAACAGCCATTGCTTCAAGCTTTTTTCTTTTCTATGCGAAATTGAAGATCACGAAGACTTTTCCATGTGTTAAAATTATGTACTTAAAAGATAATTCGATTACTGTTTGCATCTTCGTTTCATTTTGCTTTTAAATTTGTTTATTTATTATTGTTTGGATTGGGCGTTTTTTTAGTAATTATTATTTTTTGTTTTTAGTGATTAGTATTTGTTTGTAATTAATATTTATTTTCTTTTGGGATCCGGCGGGAAGAGAAAATAATGGAAGGATTACCTGAGTGGGCTTGTTTTGGGAAGGGCCCATCTATATTTTGCTTTTTTTAGCTTTATTTGTAATTTTACCCTTAAACCATATTTCGATTTCTAGATTAGTCCTTAATTTTTTTTGTCAGAATTTGTCGTTAAATTACCAATTTATCCGAAATAGATATTGGCCAATATGAATTAGACACGTGGTATATTTTCAGGTAAAATGAGATCAATTTGATAGTTTAAGAATCACTTTTGATTAAAACGATTTAAGGATCAATTTGAAAATTAAGCTATACTTTAGGGTCTATTTACTAATAAATCCTTTTGTTTGTAGGCTTGGTTGTCTCGAGGAACAAACCTAATCAACTAAAAAGAAATTAAAAAAAAAAAGATAGGGATTTAGGGGATAATGGGTTTCAATAGTTTCGATCACTAATAGATGAATAGTTTGATTTTCATTGGTTTCTGTTGACAAAACATTAATAAAGTTTAATAAATTACTCAGTCCATTTATGTGAATTCGTTTATTGATTATTTTATATCTAAAAATATAATATAGTTATTTATTTATTATTTGGGACCATTATTTGTCAACGCTAACATGAACATCGTTAAAAAATATTTATATTTTCTGTTTAATTTAAATGAATACATACAAACACATGTCATCTCAAATAAATGAATATGGATATAATTTTAAAATCTTCAACAAATACAAACAATTTAAAAAATAAATAAACGACCACAAAAAAAGAAACATAGACTACCACGTAGAAAATATGAAATTACTTTATAAGATTAGGTGGGAAAATGCTTAAGGTGAAATTATGCGGGATCCTTTTTAAATTAATAACGGTGGTTAAAGGATAAGAATGAAGACTCTAGTCTTTTAATCAAGTCACGTCAAAAGTTAAAAAATCGTGTTGATGACTTAAAACATGTTAATTTGATTATCGAGTACATTATTTTTATTTTGAAATCACTCTCTTCTTATTTAATGATGAAATTAGTTGAATTGATTAAGATATAAACTCATGTTATTTACCGCAAATCTCATATAATATGATTAACAATAAATCGATGTTTCTTCTTCTTCCTTTTAATTTGATCCGTTGATCTAAAAACAATCTCACACAATCCCATCATAATGATATCTTTAAAAATATGCAGCCACCGTAATCGCTTATCCTTTCCAACCTCTGTAGTAAAATTTT
The DNA here is from genome assembly GCA_039519145.1 of Kokia cookei. Classification (NCBI taxonomy): domain Eukaryota; kingdom Viridiplantae; phylum Streptophyta; class Magnoliopsida; order Malvales; family Malvaceae; genus Kokia; species Kokia cookei. The sequence goes on along the minus strand of CM076909.1, from coordinate 874,378 downwards.
AGGATGTGATTTTTCAAAGGTCATCTAACCGTCTTGACTCTTAATTGCAAGTTCTTTGCATGTGTAGCTAGTGATGTCAGTGTTGTAGTGTTTGTCCAAAGCTAAGAGAAAAGGGTAAACTGTACTAGTATTCACCAACTATTAATAAATTAAATTATTGGTGATCTAAATATGAAAAATCACAAAACATCATTTAATTATTCAATTGTCTATTTTAGCCATACCTGATTAACATTGATAATTTTTAAAATTAGTATAATAATAATTTTAATCTTCATCATCTAAAAAATATAATTTTTAACCTGCATACATTATGTAATTTGATTTTGTTTTTTCAATTTTGCTTTCCTTGTAATGTAGTTTACCAAAAGAAAAGAAACACCAGTGCGTTGTTCACAGGAAAAAAGAAGGCGGCAAAGCCAATCAATCCTACAAATTGGTGTAATTAAAAGTGTTTAAACTTCGATTAAAATCGAATTAACCGATCGAATAGATCTAATCCAATTAACCAGTCGATGGTCGAGCTTAATTCGATGGTAGATCGATCAATAGTTTTTTGAAATTTCAATTATCGATTACTTCGATTCGAAATCGAATAATTAACCGGATTAACCGAACTTAAAAAGTAATATTATATGATAATTTCAAGACTTATGTAGTGTTTCAAAACATAAATTTTCGATTAATTCGATTAGCTTTCAAGAAAAAAAAATATTACAGTTAATTTCCATGTATTTTTTATATGTTTTATCATTATTTTAAACAAAAATAAAAATAAAAACATATACCAAATTAACCGAAATATTTCAGTTCAGTTAACGGTTAAAAAATTATACAGTTCAACTAATTCGATTCAATTATTTTTTAACACCCCCAGGTATAATCATGTTCACCTGAAGTTAGATCAAGTTAGAACAAAGTCAAGCCATGTGGATGCCAGATTGCGAAACATGGGAGAGTAATGTGTGATAGATTGCAAAATAAATTACTCGAATCCACAAAAAAAAAATATTATATCTTTACAAGATTTTTACAAAGCTAGACTCGCTACCTCAACGACTATACGAATACACTGTTACTCCATTCCGTTCCATTCCAGCAAACCAAGCAGATCTCAAGTTTGCAATCAAAAAGAAAGGGGCAAGCCGGCAAGGTCATTGGCATTGGCAGTGCAATTCACAACTGAGTACAAAATCCACCAACACTTCATCACTCACTCACTCACAGAGCATCCATTAACAATAAGTAAGATGCTATCACAAGGACTCCTCAAGCTATTTTTGATGTAACAACAACAAAAAAAACTTTCATTTTTAAAACCACCAATAGAGAATGACACTACACCAAAGCCGCATTGATAAGAGACTTAACGAATCTAACTCGACTTTCCTATTGGATAAACCACAAGGAGAAGAAGCACAAACCCAAATTGCTCTATAAACATAGCCACAACCAATTTGGAACACAGAAATGAAAGCAAGATTAGCAACTATAATCCAAACTCACAAGGCAAAAAAATGTTCAAAGCAAATAATGTATATAGTAAGAAGAATGGAAACTGATAAAGACAGAAAACCTGTTAATCTAATGGTCTAGCTAAAAAATAATAAAGTATTATCTCTTCTTATCCTCCCTAATAAGCAAAGCCTAAGAAGGCACAAGAATAGGCCATCATTACTTCACTATAGAAATGTTCTATATAATACATCATATAGCTATATAGAATTTCAACCATAATTTTGCATATGTTTTCATGATAAGAGGTATAATCATGTCCTATATTTTGTTTGTTTCACCTCATATCCAATGACTAAACACAATTCTATGCATAACCGTATGAGAATGAAAAGCCTCAAATCCGTGACAAAGAAAATGAAAATGTTCATTGTTCTCTATTCCTCTAAAACGTAAACCGTAAACTCTCACCATTCCAACACCATCATTGGCAGGCTCAAAAATGGCATCCCAAAATTCATGTCTGCTGATTAGAGAAAATTTATTCTCGAGTCCAAATATTCCTTACCGCAGAGCATAAGGAATTTCTCCTCCACAAAGCTAATCCCCAATTACACATTCATTATACCATTGTTTCAGCATAAATTTTTAATCTCTAATTACACTTTCATGTTATTTGTGTGTATATATAAGTTCAGTAAATCAATCTGAAGCTTGCATTCTGGACATTATCATACTAAATTCATGAAAAAAATAGCAATAACTTGAAATTCGAAAAATTATACCTAAAAAAACTGATAATTTTTTTGACAAAAGAGAAGAAACCATTCAAAAGTCGGAATGGCGAAATCGTTTGTACTGTTTGAGTATTTTTCAATTTAATTCAACACTTACTAAAGAAACAATCACTAATCAACCAAAATGACCATGATTTCACATATCTCTAGCTTATTGTATGCTGATTCTAAAAACAACTTAAAGAAAAAGGAAAATGGAGGCTTAACTGTTAAAAAAATAAAAGAAGAAAGATTAGAGGGAATCTTCAAGTTCATCTAGCTTCTCTTTTCTTTTCAATTCGAGCTCATATTGCCTCAATCGCTCCTTCATCTTTTCCTATTCGAATAAAAATTAAAAGTTTACAAACTTTTATAAAGTAAATCAAAACAAACTAAGGAATAAATGAGGAACGACAAAAGACCTTGTAACTGAGTTCGACGCGGTGCATAACGTAGAAGCCAAGGATACCCCCAAAAATGGTGCCGGTGATGATACGGACATATCCCCATTGCACTGAGTTCATAGCCCTTTTTTTTTTTAACTCGATCTACTATCTCAGTCGTAATTTTCAGTTGAATAAAATTGCTGCTCTTTTTTAAAATCCTAAGGTTTTTTAGATGGGAATCCATTAAACTGTCAAAAAAGATTATATAGATTTTCTCATGCGTAAATTGCCAACTGGTCGTTGTAGTATAGTGGTGAGTATTCCCGCCTGTCACGCGGGCGACCCGGGTTCGATCCCCGGCAACGGCGTTTTCTTTCCCTTTTTACATTTAGGTTTAATTCTGCTTTTAGTCCCTCTTTTATGCTGAAATATAAGATTTGATCTTTCTATTTTAATTTTGATATAATTTGATCTTTTATTACCAAATTTTAGCATAATTAGAGGGACTAAAATAATAATACTGCCTATTATTTATTATCCGTTATATTTTTTAAAACAACTCATATTTCTCATTTAAGTATTAAATTTTTTTCTAGGTCAAAAAGTGCTTAAACTACGAATTTGTTTCATTTTATCTCAAAGCATAATACTAACTAATAAGAATGTGACACGTGCCATGTTTTTCCTGAGCTTTATACACTTTTTAAATAAAATGAGATGAATTTAATAGTTTAGGTACCATTTTTAACCAAAAAAAAAATAGGTATCTAAATGAAAAGGACATAATAATTTGAGGGTCAAATCTGAAATTAAACCTAAAATAAAAGCAAAAAGATGGCATTTTGAATATTTTGACTCTTGAGCCGCAAGGCAGAGGGGGGAACTTTGAGGAGTTTCTTCATTGCTTCGTTCTCATTTCCCCCTTCCTTCTTCACAACATTCTTCAAAAATTCAAACCCTAATATATAAAAAAATTATGAAATTAAGTTCATCAATCTTCACTTTTGGCTTCCTAAACTTCAATTCCTTATTCATTAAATCTCATCCTTCCTTCAAAATTTCTGCCGCTACCAAAAGAACCATGACTCAATTCCCTAATTTTTCCACCAAAATTTCAAATTCTTCTCCAGCCAATACGGCGGAGGATTCCCAGGTGTCGCCGCCCGAGCCCAGGTCGCAGTCTCCGCCTCGCAAGCCGTGGCTCATTGTCGGTCTCGGTAATCCGGGCAAGATATTCAATGGCACCCGGCACAACGTATTAATACGTCCTCGTTCTGATTTTTTTAACAAATTTAATGTTCTTTTATTGATTTTTTTTTTTTGTTTCATTCTTTTGCCAACAGGTGGGTTTTATGATGGTAGACGCTATAGCTGAGGCTGAAGGGATTTCTATTAACACTGTTAACTTTAAAGCTCAGATTGGAAAAGGTACTTTTAAAAAAAAGTTCAATCTTCGAATTACTTCCACTACTATTAAATTCGTGAACTTGCATATGCTTTGAAGTTTTGTATGCCTGTTGAAAATATAATAGCCATGGAATTTTGCTGGAATAGGTTGTTTCTTGATAAATTTATCAGTTAGACATGATAGGGTGCCCATTTTCTAATTCTAGACTAGTATTTTGCTTTGATGTTGAGTTGATTCTACTTCTTCTAATTTTGAATACCTGTATGTAATGTATTTGAAGGGTATATTTCGTAATGGGTACTTAATTATCTATCTATACTAATATAATGCCTTTGACCGAGTTGGTCTCACTAGTTAACCAGATACCAACTCTGTTGTAAAAAGTCTAAAAGACCATTTTTTTAACAAACAACAAATATTATTACAATGGTATTTATGTCTCTTACTAGTTTATATAAGATCTTTTAAAGAAACTACTTAAAAACACCATACCAAGGTTTAAACCTTAAGGTAAAGAAGCATCAACCACCTCTTCAAGTGGGTGTTGTATTTCTAATTTTAAAGATCAAATTAGAATAAATGCTCATACGACTTCTGTAGTTGGATGGTTTACTAGCTGCAGTTTTTTTTTTGTTTGACTAATTTCTAGCTGCCCTTTGTTTTGTAATTGAAACATCTAACTGATTGTTTTTTGGTTTTGGTGATGGGATTGAGTGCTGTAAAACACTAATACTTATATGTATTTTTTGAAGTTCATAATCTACCACTAGCCTCCCACATGTCATTAACTAACCTAAGGGAGACATTACCCGCCTAAGGCCTCTTGAATAGTGTTTTTAACTTGTATGCCAGTTGAGCTAATACTCGTACCTTAAAAAGTTTTAACTGCAATGGTTTGCTACTTTATTCTTGATTTTGAATGCTTTAGATGAAGATATTGTTTTACATTGTAACCTTGAAGAGTGCATTTAGATTACTCATTGGGAAAAGATCCTCTCTACTACTAAAAAATAATGGAAGTTTCAACTACTTTGTTTAAGGGGAGTAATTTACTCTCAATTAAAATGATGGCTGGAATTTTAAGATAAATAATGGAAGTTTCAACTATTTTGTTTAAGGGGAGTAATTTACTCTCAATTAAAATGATGGCCGGAATTTTAAGATAAATAATGGAAGTTTAAACTACTTTGTTTAAGGGGAGTAATTTACTCTCAATTAAAATGATAGCCGGAATTTTAAGATAAATAATGGAAGTTTAAACTACTTTGTTTAAGGGGAGTAATTTACTCTCAAATAAAATGATGGCTGGAATTTTAAGATAAATAATGGAAGTTTCAACTACTTTGTTTAAGGGGAGTTATTTACTCTCAATTAAAATGATGGCCGGAATTTTAAGATAAATAATGGAAGTTTCAACTACTTTGTTTAAACGGAGTTATTTACTCTCAATTAAAATTATGGCCGGAATTTTAATGATTTTTAAGATGAATAAAATTTAATTAAACAAATATCAACCTTAGATTTAGTTGAAAGTGGATTAGTGACCCTTGGATAATGGAAACTGATTAGATTGAACAGTAAAACAAACAAGAGTGTATTAGATAATGGAAACTGATTAGATTAGAATCCCACTTGAGTTTATCTTTGATTTGAATGATGACAGACAATAGAAGCTGCAATTCTTAGTGACTTCACAATTTTCATATTTTTCGAGAAACATATTTAATACGTGGCATAAACTATCCAAAAACCTTCTATACTTCATCTTCTTCCATTTTAGTTTAAGCGTCAAGATTGGTATTTCCTTATGCATAAAGATAATAAGACATAAGTTCTAGCCTGATAGATGGAAAATAAAAAGTGAAAAGTTTTATTCATTTCAGTGAAAATTGTAAGTAAATTACAAATGAATTCATGTTCAAAAATTTTCTTATGCAACTCAGAATGTCCCATTATGCAATATTTAATTTGAGATAGTTACTTTTTTCCAGGATTTATAGGAAATGTTCCCATCATGCTTGCCAAACCGCAAACATTTATGAACTCAAGTGGTGAGTCTGTAAGTGAGCTATCTCAAAGGGCCTATATATTGTTTTTGAGAGACTAAGATTCTCACCTGATTGAAATTACTGTAGTTCTAATATCCATTGAATGGTTTCACTTTACATATTGAAGGTTGGGGCCATTGTATCATATTACAAGATTCCATTGAAGCAAGTACTTGTGGTAATTTTCGTCCTTTATTATGACTTAATGCTAATCTTTTCCCTCCCCTCTCTGCACTTAGAAGTCCCTTCGACAGATTTTTGATGACTTAGATTTGCCTTTTGCCAAATTGCGACTACTTCCAAAAGGTGGACATGGTGGACATAATGGGTACTTTCTTGTCAGCATTTGTTATATGATCATGCCTTGAATCCTACATAGCTTATATCAACACTTATTTTCAAGTCTTCTACCAGGATGAGAAGCATCATCAATAGTTTTAAAGGTAGCCGCGATTTTCCTCGTCTAAGAATTGGTAGGTTGCTAAGAACACTAAAAATATTATCCGAACGCAACTAATTTTCCTACTGATTACTGAAGTTTCTTAACTTTTCTAGGCATTGGACGACCTCAAGGGAGGATGGATACTATTATGTATGTTCTTCGTGCTTTCAACAAGCAAGAACGTGAAGAGGTACTTAAATGATTGTAAAGCACAACCACAGAGAAGAAAAAGTAAAGAAATCGATAAATAAATTTCACCGGTCCAGTCTTTTTTTCTTTCAGCTGGAGTTTACGTTTCATAATGGAATCGAGGCTGTCCGGATTCTCCTACTCGAGGGTTTCGATAAAAGTGCAACATATGTCAACAGCACCAAAGCAAAGGAACAACTTGGGTAATTTGCAAGTGGAGAATATAATATCATTGAATTTTCCTTTTAATTACTCATTAGTGATTTTAGATGTTATTTTTTGTGAACTGATACATAACTGCTTCAATGTATTAGAAATTTAGAAGAATTCTTTTTTATCAAAAATGAAACTTGCACTGATGGTGTAGAGAGATAGAGGTATTTCTTTGATTTAATTCGTGGAAAGATGTTACATCTCTGGTTTTGTTGTATTCATTGTTTAAATGGGAATTTAGGGCTAGTTTAGCATTATTTTTGAAAATTGCTTTGGAAATGTGATTTTGAAAAGTAGTTTTAAAAAGTTTGGTTTAATATTTAAGTGTTTAATATAGCTGTTAGAAAGTAAGAAAGAAAATGTCCATTTTAGACATGTATTATAAAGTAATAAATAAGCATTTAAATAATGTTCAAATTAGTTAATATTATAATATTTTAACAAGAATATAAAAAATAATTTATTATATTTTGTTATTAATATTTTAATATATAAAATATAAATTTTAAATATTTTTTAAGCAATTTAATCAAATAAGAGAAAGTATCATGTGTTGGAGAGATGAAAACGTAATTGAGTTGTCAAAAATGCTTTTGAGATAGAAAAATTAAAAATTTTAACTTCTCTATTTGAAAAAAAATGCTTTTGAAAAATTAAAATTTTCTTAAAAAATTATCTGTTTAGCATTGTTTTTTATTCAAAAGTATTTTTTACATCAAAAATATTTTTAAAAAACACTACTAAAAAAAGTTTTAATCGTGTGCATCGATGAATATATGATTAGAAACTTTAACCTGTCTGACCTGAACTCAAATCTAATCTAATAAGTAGAGTAATTAAATTTTAGAAAATAAAAGTATAAAAATTAAAATTCAAATGTTTGAAGAATACAGGGACTTATATGAATATTTTGACCATTTATTTATTAATGGGCAGAAAAGGACGGTCCCACCAAACACCTAACATGCCAATCTAATTATTATTACACGACAACCCATATAGTGGTTAGCATTTTTATGGTGCAGATTAAATGACTGGAGATTAGCCTCTCTCAAAACCAGAATCTATACAAAACGAATTTGATACACACCTTAAAAATTAACCAATAAAATTATGACATAATAAATGTTACTAATAGATTCTTGAACTACTAATTTATGACATAATAAATCCGTTACTGGATTAGATTGGGGTATATTTGTAAGGGAATATAGTTTTTACCTCTGGATAATATCACAAAATTGATATTCAACGTGAGACACACAAACATGATTTGCACAAATCGTGGTCACACCGCGTTATTGCAACAGTTCACAATCATGTTTAATGAATTTAAGTAATTTTATATATGAAATTTTGATTTAATTAAATTATTATAAATTATTGATATAATAATTGATATGGTATCATTTTATGTTTATATTGGATATACAACTAATCATATTTTATTCAATATAAAAATAATTGGATGTATTTATTTTTTATAAATGCGTATAATTGAGTCAAAATAATGTTTTATGTATATATTTAAATCATAATTAAGGTTTCATGTGTATAATTGCACCCAATTAAAGTTATTTATCAAATTGTATATTGAATCAAAATTCATGTATAATTTTGAGACTTATCTTAAATAAAATCTAGGATTTAGATTGATTTTGAGTGGTGAGAAGATATAGGTAAAAGTATCATGGAGATCGTTGATTAAGAGTTAAATTGTATTTTGCCGTTTCTATTAAAAAAATAAGAAAACTGATATGATTGATAGAATAATCTGACAATAACACATGGTGTGCTACATTTATCTTATGTTAACTTATAAAAATCAATTTTTAATAAAAAATAATTTATTTTTTAATCTAAAAGTATGCAGATTTTCTAAATAAAAGGATTAAAATATAATTTAACTAATAATATAAGTATCTTTACGACACTTTTCCCAAAAAAGGATAGATGTGGTTGGGAGATTAAAGAGAGCAGCCACAGTTTTAATTGGTAAGTGTCGCCAATGAGAGTGGTGAAAACGACTGCCGACATTGACGGAACTGCCCCCTATAACCCTTACGTACATTAATTATGTATTACATGCATTCATTTTTCATATTTTATCATTGTACGATTTTTTTAAAAAAAAATTCGTATTAAGTTATAGTTTAACACATATGGTTAATCGATGTATTATAATAAATTTTTAGTTTTTATTTTTAGACCTAAAAAAAAAAAATCCTTTAAGGCTAAACCTACGTATTCCTTTTATGTCCGTCTGTCTGTCTGTTTGACTCTCTCACAACAGTTGACATGATGACCGTACCAATCTTTTTTGGAGGGTCCCACGCGATTCATGTGATCTGTTTCCCTCTTAATTTTCCATCACTCCCAAGATAATGCGCGTGGCCCACTCGCCATTACCCCCAAACCAAACCTTCTAAACACGGTGATAACCAGTAACCAAAGATGTTCGTTGGTCACGGGTCGCACGCCAGTTTTATTATTATTATTATTATTATTATTTTAAGTTTGGATCGGAAATATATTAAAAACTTATAAATTACTTTTTACTAATATAATAAAATAAAAATTATATAGGTTTTTTTAAAGAGAACGAAATTACTATAACAACCTACACAAATACAATACATTATAAAAATATATAAACACAACATATATGTATAATTTTATGTAAAATAAATTAATAACATAAAAAATTATATACTCCAAAAATAGCATAAACATAATACAATATAAAATGTATTAAAATTTACATAAGACGAACATGTTTATATTTATTTGCTAAAATCATTTAATTAAAATAGTAAAATTAAATAAAAAAGTTTGTTTTGGTAATTGTCTTGGGCTTCTAAAAAATCATAGAACATTTCTGTAATACGTTGGTATTCATGCTATTTTCCGCTGTTTAGAGCATACAAATTTACATAGAAAATTTATATATATAATTAATAAAGGAGTTCTCTTTTAATTACATGTTTTATGATTATTTTCAAAAATTAAAATAATATTTTTTTGCAATATGTCCATATTCGTATTATTTTTCGCTGATTAAAGTATACAATTTATACATAAAATTTATGCTATAATATATACATGACTTGTTCATATAATTTGTCCTTTAATGTTATATTTGTTAAATTATAAAAAAAAAATGTTTTAATTAATTAACAAATTAATTTATTGTTGCTGACGTTATGTTGAAAATTTTGTTCACTTCTTCGTGAGTTAATTTTTTTGGTTAATTGAGTTAAATTTTTTTGTCCCACTATCTACAGCCTAGAACCACTACCATTTAAAAAAATAATTATTTTAAATCCTTATCTTAAATATTTTAATAATATTTTGAATAATAGAAAAATATTAAATTTAATCAATCAATCAGATTCGGGAAAAAAATTCAAACTTAGCTATTTGCTGTCGAATCCCTTCACGTAAAATCAAAAACAACACGTAAATCTAATGCATACACGTGTCACGCATGCACGCGTTTAGGATAATTACAACATCCAACTTGACTCTTTTCATTGCCCTTCAAATTTCAACAAATTTACTACATACTGACACTGAACTTACCTCACAGTAAAAGTAAATATCAATCCTAAGGCGGTTTCCACACCACATCAATGTCCAAAGCTTCTCCATTCTTTGGAATTTATTTCCCCAATGTAAAAAAGTACGACTAAATGGTAAAAATTTAACCTAACTATACATATTACAAACAAACTTCGGTAAATTCCTCACCTTTTTTTATCAGAGACAAAAAAAGATAGGTAAATTAGTAAATTACCACCAATAAGCTATTTATTTACTGTCTTAACATTTATGGGGAGAGAACCCGATCTTATTATTAGCCAAATCGAAGTTCACACGTGTCCCTTGCTGTTGTACGTTCCCAATTATAGACAAAGACGACGTCGTGGGGGCAAACGCGAAGCAAAACGTTCCCGATGAGTCCACCGGTATCAAATAATTTTTCGCCGGCAAGTCCAGAGACTTTCCGTCGCCGAATACAAGCGCCACCGTCGGGACCCTAACGCTGGTTTTTGAAGAAAAATCGTAGCACGTGTCGAACAACGCAACCCCACTGGCGGTCTGCAAGTCCGTCGTTAATTTCACGAACGCGTCGCGGAGTGCGTTGTAAGCCTCCGTTTGCAACCGTGTTATGGCCGTCCCGCAGTCGACGATCACTCCTCCGTTTCCCGATTGTTCCAACTCGAAAACGCCCGGCCGGAGTTGAACCGGTTGGCCGCCTACGCTAAACCCAGTCAGACCGACGTAATAAAAGGTATCTATCTTTCGGCTCCTAATTAACGGGGCAACCACTGAGTCAGCCGGTAACCCGGAGTTGAAATCCAACGTTGATGAACCCGCTGAGTCACGGTCCACTAAACAATAAGAAAACGACGTCGCGTTAATCTGAGATGTTATAGACAAGGGACCACCACCGAGTCCAAGCAAACCGGCAGCTGCAACAAATAAGCCTTCATTGGTATGGCCACAACCCAAAGCAACGCCTTTGATATCACCGGAGTTCGCAAACGACATCGTTTCAGTCACGAAATCCCCCTCTGTGTAAGACCCATCACCGTACGACACCTGGTAAAGACATTTCCCGCCACGACAAGCCGATACTCGCAGAGAAGAACATTGCCTTGACTCGCAAGTAACTGGACTGTAAGTCGACGACGCCGACGGCTCAAAAATCGGGTCGGATTGTGTGTAACAATCCGTACATGGTTCACATTGGATCCAATTAATATCACTCCCGGTATCAAGAACCATGTAGAATTGTTTAGCCGGGTTACCGACTCCGACCCGGGTAAAATACTCCCCACTCCCTTGGCTCGTACCGGAAATAACAGGGGTGGAAAGCGCCTCTGGTTCTAACTCGGTAACAACAGGCTTCATTTCAGTTTTGCGAACTCCATTGACAGCCAGTAGTACCTCGGTGGTGAGTGAGTTAACTCGGGCTGAGTCACGGTCGAGTCGGGATCGGACCAGGTTTTTATAATCAACATGATGGGTTTTTCGCAAAGAGCCCCGTGAATGAAGTGGAATCGAAAAACCAGAACCCGATGAAGAAGAAGAGTTGAAGAAAAGGGGTTGGCTTTTGGAAAAGCCATTAGAAATTTGAGGATCAAAGGAAAGAATATGCTGAGTTTGCTTCAAAGAAGATAAGACATCGAGGGTGCTTGTTGTTGGTGAAGGGGAATTACGAGCTAAAGTGGAAGTAAACAAGAAGGAACACAAGAAGAAAAGGGAAAGCTTTGAAGAAGAAGATGAAGTAGTCATTGTTGTTTATTTAGGTGACTGAATTTGAAAGAGTTTAGTGGGGGTTTTATTTTGGTTTAGAAAAAGTGAAGAAGGAGAAGAACGTCACCGTCAGGCTTTGTTGGCAGACATTAAAGGCTTCAGCTAGAAGCAGATGAGAGACAGTCAGTGGCAGAGCTTTGAAACATACTGTGTATGGTTGTCAGTCTTTTCCTATATTTTTATTTGTCCATAACAATAATGATAGTAATATGAAGGATTAATTGCACAATAGTCCTCATACTATGGTTCATATTTTAATTAATTACTAAGTTTTTAAAAATTAATTAAAATTTTAAAATATCAATATTATATTAATCAATTCTACTGACAAGGGCAAATCCAAGGGAACAATTAGTGGCTTTTTCCGCCTCTAGTGGTAAAATGGCTTTCTATGTCTCTTAAAAAATCATAAAATTATAATTTAATATAATAATAAAATTGTTATTAAATTCCCAAAAACTTATTCAAATTTAAATTAGAAAATATTAAAAAATTACGGATTAAATTACAAACTTACGAGTACACACTACATAGACATTATACATCTGGGATTTGGCATGTTGAAAAAATGAAAACATATCTCTTAAATTTGATCCGTATGATTTTTTTTTAATATATTAGTGTGATTAAAAGTAATATATGTTCATATTTTCTTAACATTTTAATAACGCATACACACTTTACATACATAAATATTTAAACCCAAGTCTCTTAGAATGAATAATATTATCTTTTTCACTGAAACTATTCGTTGAGTTCTGATTTATGTGATTTAAATATACTTGTTTCGAAACAAAACCATTATTTAGCACTTAAATTGACAACTAAAAAAATGAAAAACTAATTAATACAACATTAATATTTTTAAAATGTTAATAAAAACATTTTGAAGATGAATTTAAAATCAGATGAGTAATTTGAATACTTGATAAAATTAACCCTAAAAAGTAATCTTCATTTCACTCCAACCCGTGATAAAAACATTATGTGAAAGTTTTGGATTAATGATAACGACAGGCCCTAATATTATATATAGTAAAATATTTTTTATGTTTAATTTTGATAAATAAAATATTCTTATCTAAGTTAAAAAAAATCAATCTCAACCCAATTATTTAGCAAATATATGAGTGCTTTTTTTTTTATTTCTCTTTGAATTTTTAAAAATTTGTTTAAATACCTTTTTTTTATATATATAAAGACTTCAATATATGACAAATTAGAATATATTTCTAATCGTCTTTAGTTCAGTTTATTAAATAAAGGATAAAGTGATCTTAAAGAAGTGAAGGGAAATAAACGTAAGTTCGACGCAATGTTGTATGATTCGTCAATCATAATTGATGTCCTAAATAAATATTCATCTATAGGAGCACATAGCACATATACTATAGATTATGACACATTTACGTGCCTAGAAAAATTTCAAATATAAAAAAATTTAAAAACACTCTATAATAGTATTTTACTTTTTAAATAGTACAATTTTTTATTAAAATAAATATTAAATATTAAATATGATTTTTATTAAAGTTAAAGGTGTATGTATTTTTTTTTTAAAATTATAATAATATAAAAATATAAATATTATTGTAATAATATTTCTTGCTTTGGGAAGCAATAACAAATTTTGGGATTAAGTTTTAAAAGATCTAATTGAAATTTTTAAAAATTTGAGAGTATTGAATTGAGACTTCCGGAAAATTTCAAAAGAAAGACAAGTTTTTAAAAATTTTAAAAAGCCTTACGATATGATAATTTCGTAACTAAATTGAGATTGTTAATATATAAAATATATAGATTTTATATATTATGAAACGACTACCAGCATTCACAATTAAATGTTTTAACTCCTAATTAAAACAGATTAGGTGTTTTCTTATACACATTAAACTATCTTTATTGCCTACACTATCTAATCACTGGCAGAGCTGTTAAGAAACCCAAGTGTCATACCCTCTAAAATGATAATTTTTTAATTTAAATTTTTATAATCTATAAATTTAAATGATAAAATTGTATTTTGACCTCAAAAAATGATAAAAATTTATTTAATCTTTTAAAATTTATAAAGATATAAATAATTAAAATTATGAAATTTTATTTTTACTATCTTAAAAATATACAATTTAATTTTGAACTACTAAACAAAATTTCTAATTTCACCGCTGTATCTAATCGAATTATGTTTGAATGACATCTTAACAGCACGAAAAGGCAAAACAATTATCTACTAATTAAATAAGTTAGATACTGAGTCAACCTATTTTAACTCATAAGGGACAGTTATGTTTTAGATGAACCGATGTAATGTAAATTTACAATAAGGCAGACTACACATACGTACATATGAACGGATTATGAAATTTCTATATGCATATTTTCAACGCTATACATGTATTCCTCTTGCCATCATGAATGAAGACATTATGAGTGGATGAAACTAAATTCCGAGAGGGAGGTTCAAATTTTTATCTCCGATGGAGCTTAGTCGGAGCCATTGCTGCATTTGGCAAAATACCATTTTTTAAGTCTGATAAATCGGAAGAGAAACAGGAAGAGTTCGGGGAAAAAAAGAAAGCGAATGATAACCTGAGGTAGCTTGGAGCTGACATTCGATATAGACAAGTGAAGACAAGGATATGCAAACCAATTGTGTAGAAAAATGCAAATTTTCGAGCATATCTGCATAACAAGGCAGTTCATTACTGAATCAATGAACTCTCTATTAACACCAAGGGTTAACGTAGTATAAGAAATTTAACTTTGCAAATTTTCTTAAATCAGATATTAAATTTTCTTTTATCCCAATTAATTTTTATACTGAGATTTGAATTTTTTAATCCAAGACTTGATAATTATTTCAATATTGAAGTTTGAATTTTTTTTTGTCCAAGTTAATATCTCATATTTCCTTTTAAAAAGTGACACAAAAATGTTTAAACCCCAATGTATGAAAATTTGTTAAGTTCAAGGACTAATTTAGATAAAAAAATTCAAACCCCAATGTTGAAACACTTAGAAAAAATTCAAATTTTAATATGTGAACAATTGTCGAATTCAAAAATTAACTTGGACCAAAAAATTCAAACCCCAATAAAAAAATAATTATCCAATTTAAGTTCAAATAGTGCGTTAACCCTAATACCAACGAAACATAAACGTTGCAAATGGAAATTGTTTTCGCCACATGTGTGTTTTTACACAATATGGTGAGCTCACTTGAGAAATACATGCATACACATGCATATTGTAGATACGCATGGTAATACATGAAAAATGTAGACCTTACTAGGCGGTCCCGAACCGACTACATGAAACCTAAGTTGATCCTCAGAGTGTGGTCTATCCTCGTAATAAACTAAAAATAACATGAAATAAGGCAGGGACCTAGACCAGCCTTGATGAGAATGCTAGATGCCTCGAATCTACCAGACTAACTGCCATCTTTATATACGTCCATGCACTCAAAGGAAAATGCAAAGAAGGGAATGGAAGATCCCACCAATTTAAAGAATGCAATTCGACAATGAAGTAAAACCGTACTTGTTTCCCATGAGAAAACGTCCACTGCTGAGTGTGATTCGGTCTCTGAAGCCCAACTCCTTGTATCTTTGATCCCTCTCCTATGTTATATACAGAAACTGAGTATTCCGTGAAGTCCAACAAAGAACATAAAAAGATGGTGAATGCACCTGAGAGGTCCCTCCATCATAGGGGCCTACTCAAATTAGTCCCTCTATTATTAAATAGATCAATTTAGTCTATGTACTGCTTAAAAGAATAAAATAAAATGAAATTAGAATAGAGTTAACATTTACTGTTTAATAGAATATCTATTTTTAAAGTTGTTCTGTAAATAAAATCTTTTATTTAAAATTGAACTATCATTAAAAAAATAATTTTCAAGACATTTTTATATAGTAAAGGTTAACTATGTTATAATTTGGACTTATTTGATTCTTTTTAATGGTATAGGGTCTAAATTGATTCATTTAATAATAGAAAGACTAATCTGATCCAATCTTTATAATACAAGGACCTCCCAAGTACTTTAACCTAAAAAGAATTAGAACCTTGAATCTATCTTAACAGGGAAATAATACTTGAGCTTTGTTTCATCCGAGTCTTTGATTGAACCGAAGGCATACGTACCGATAACATTTGTTCCACATATAATGAAGCACCCTGGCACGGATACATGAGTTATGCTTTAAAGAAGAAATGCGAGAATGAAATTTAATCTCGCGGGGTTTAAGTAAACTCGAAACCAAAAATCCGTGAACGGACATTGGCTCTTGTGTTCTAAAATAATGTAATGGAAGAAGCAAAAGGGTCTCGGCAGGCCTAAGTTCAGATTTAAATGAGATGACCAGAGTATGTGAATCTAACAGAACTATATATTACTGAAAGGAGCTCAAGCTTACCAACCTTTCTAGAGAAAGCTGCAAAGGGATTAATATCATCCTCATACATCTTCTTGTACTTGGAATCAACATCTGAGGTAAAACCACTTTCAAGATCTTCTGAGTACTGGAAAGTGATTGAATGAAAGAATTTCAACTTCAAGAAGCTAAAGATATTAGATGAAAATCATGAAAGGTTCCAAAAAGAGGTTACCTTTTTCAATCCTCTAGAAATTAATTTCTCCTGGTTATAGTCCAAGACATAGCGAATCTTTCCATAAAGTTTAACGTTGTCAGTTTTTGTTTTCTCTAGTTCTGCAGTTTGTGCCCCTATCTTCTCCTTTAATTGCCTTATTTCCTGTGAAAAACGGAACATTGCAGAAACTATAATCTTAATGCGTTAAATAAAAATTCCATCAAATGCAAGTATGAGTAGACATGTCAACAGCATACTTCTTCAGTTTCTTGCAAACGCACCCTAAATCGATTACGCTGGTTGCATATCACTTTCAGCATTGAGGTCTGGTCTTTATCTGGGGAAACTTGCTTCTGATTTATGTTCTGCTCCAGAATAGGTAATGTACTAACAAATCAGAACAAACTCATTCTGAAAATTGAACTATTTCACTTGCAAAACATACTTCAATTTGATGTCAAAACTTTTCCTGTCTATAAATATTCATTACGGTCCATGATATGAAGGATTTAAATGCAAATTTAACATTATCAGTCCGAAAAATATTTCTTGCAACAATATACCGTACACATGTACCACTGCACTTCTTAACAGGTAAAATCATGCCACCCTCAATGAGTACTTAGAACAATGATATAGATTCTTTCCTAATCTAACATTATCTGATTAAAATCAAGTTGGCAAGTGTTGCTGATGCTGGTTCTTCACATGTAACTAATTTTCTATTAAGGTTGGACAATTTGACTTCTTTAAGAGGCCACTTGGTAGAAGACAGAAATAAGAAATGAGGAAGCAAAGTTCTCCGGAAATTATACTCCATACTAGTTATGGCTAGAAATGACATGGAGCTAGAATGGATTTAAGCAATACAATATACATAGACAATATTATTACAATGTTTTTAAGTAAATGTAAAATTACTAACATCATGTTTTTAAGTTATATTCCAGTTTTCTTTGGTACTAAGTCAGGTTTGTGCAGAAGTATACATACCAGTAACTAATATATGTAGAGCAACAAAAAAGAGCTAATATACCTCAGAAAGTTCATTCCCAGTACTCTCTGAAATATCCCAATCATCAAAAAGAGTCCCTTTCCGTTCTTTTGAACTATAACCCTGCAGTAAAGACAAACTAAGAATCGTTAAAGCAATTAATTGACAGTTTCTATCATTCACAGGATAAGAGAATTCACATATATGCAAACCATTAAAGGAAATTTCTGTAAGAAGTACATAATGAAGCTAGTAAAAAAATGTCATTTTCAGAATGCCTCAAGAAAGTGATCCAAACCTTCAATATATCATCTTCTAACTTCTGTATTAGCTTTTGTTGTTCGTTAACCTTTTCTGTGAGTTCTCTTATGTTGCCTTCATCTGTTTCCAGCAAAAATATTTTCTCGGAAAGTTTGACCTGCAAACCAGTATAAGATACATGATCATGGCTAGTATACGATGGTTAAAACACATCAAAATCTAACTCCTAAAAAAAAATTCAAAGGAAGAATACAAAATAAGTTGATAACCACAGATTCCACAAACTGCTGTCTTATTATTGCTTGATCTAGATTAGACAAGATCTCAAAAATCCACTAAAAACACTGTTTGAGACAATTGAGAGAAAGAATGAGCAAAGCAAAGCACCAAAAACAGTTCATACCTTCATCTGTGTGAGTTCATGTTCCATTTTCCTATTTTTATCAAGAAGAAGAGACTCCATTTTACTCATCTCTTCCCCACTAGTAGGAGCTTCCCAATCTTCAGCCTCGACTGAGTTATAACCCACTGCCCACATATCCAACAATGAGAGAAAGATACATTGAGATCACTTTCTTGCTTGTTTTGATTGTTTTCAAGCAAGACCAACAGAACAAGAAACTGTTAAAAGGAAGCATGTACCTGCAAAATTTTCACTTTCTTACGTAAACCCTCAACCAGTTTTTCTGTTGGTCTTGTTTGAAGCTCTTTCTTCATCTCCTTAATAACAACTTCCTAGTTTGACATATAAGAAGATCGAATAGGAACCGAAACTTAAAAACCCTTTCATATGAATAAAAAAACATTCATTTTAACAAATAATAATTAATACAGAAATTTAAAAAAATTAAAAAGTGTCAGCCCTAGTAACAGTTTCTATCTCCAAGACATTGAATGAAGCATCATGGAAAAATTCTCCAAGCTCATTGGAAGTTGATGCAATCTAATTATTACCTTTGATTACCATAATAATAAGTAATATTTAAGAATCATCAAAATTATATGATAAGACTAGAGGCATTTAAACCAACTAGCTTTTAATTGAATATGATTTTACACGTTCAAATAAAATGGATACATTTAAATCATAGATACGGTCCTGTTACTGAACACCCCATGATTTCACTCTGGTATCTTGAGTAGATTTCATTGTAGAGCGTTAGGAAAAAATTGCCTTCACATGGAGTCAAGTGCCAAGGAAAATCCTACAGGGTGTTTTGTAAACAAAACTGAAACCACAAGGGCATAATTACTCAAATTCAATGACTAGCAAAATAGGTTATTACACATTGTATGATTGGATGAATATCGTACCTTTTCATAGAGCAAAGAACTCAATTTCTTGATCTCGTTGACATGTTGCTCTCGCTACTGGGATAAACTGATTTCAATATTGTGAAGTTCCATATTTAGCTTAGAGATTATCTTTCCTTTGGCACTCGGGGATTTTTCAAGGATAGTGTTTGAATCTACACTATCGCTGTGCCCAAGAAAATGATGATAAACTCGTTAACATGGAAATTGTAGAAAGAAAAACTCAGAAATTTTCCGACTCTAAAGTACATGTGGCAAATAGACGAGTTTGTGTAAGACCACACTTTTACATGACGTACAAAGGAAAAAATGAAATCAAGTATCATATAATAAAGCTTATCAACTAATCAAGAATGGTTTCACTCATTTCTTCCACAAAAATATAGTAGCAAGAAAGAGAGATTGCACTTTTGTGCTGATAATGGTACTTGGAGTACTTTACCTTCTCTTGTCTTCAGACTCTGCATTCGCTGACTGCAATTGGGAGCGTAGAAGACCCTGCATAACACCCAATTACCAACATGGAAAATCAAACCATAATCAATCAACATACCAAAAGAAACCAAATCCAAAAATTTAATGCATGTAAACTCTTAATATGTTGCAATGACTAAGTAGCATCCACCACAGTGTATATCAGAATAATTATTGCAAGCATGACCACAGCTGTAATCATTTATTTACAACTAGGTCAGCGTTGACTGCCATATGCAACCATACTCTCCTCTAATCTCATATTGACAAATCAGGATCTTAAATGGATGACAAATTTATGGCATCAAAATAAAATAAAATAAAATATGATATGTTTAATTTACCTTCTTTCTCTCCAAACTAAAATGCTGTGTTTGGGCACGCTCTACTTCATTCATCAAAAGATTGACCTCAGATTGCTTTGCTGCCCTTTCTTCCTCTGTATTGTTAAAGACAATGTAAAACACTAGAAGCAAGAGGATGTCTAGCAATGAGGAAAAACTTAACTAATGAGAATCAAATGTCTTTTGACAATTAATAGAGCCGGTTGCAGATACAGTCAGGTCATCCTATCACCTGACTGAGCACGAAGTTCAAACAACTGGCTCTGTGCAAGTTCATGGAGTTTTTGCATGTTGGATACACTTTCTTTAGCTTGCCGTAACTGATCTTGCAAAGCTTGCTCCCTACATGAAGTATATAATTTTGACACAAGTCAAAGGACTGATTCATAAATAGCTATTTAAACGCCAACCACGGTGATTGGAATCCAAGAGCAATTTTCTGTTAAATTCTAATTCCTATGCTAAACAAGGAAGACTTGTAAGAGATAGGAATATCTAACTACACCACTTGGCACAAATATATACCTTTCCTTCAAAACTTCTAGGATTTTCTGGTTCTCTTCTGCCAAACTGTGCTGCTTAATCTCCACAATTTCTTTCACTTTTTCCTCCATCTGAATGCATGACCAAGATTAAGCACATAGTTATCTAGTTCAACAATAAAACGACTCAATTGGAGAGAGGATAAAGACAAAGAAAACTGTGGGGGAGGGGGGATTTGAAGGAGATAATGCTTAACTAGCCTAACTGATTTAGATAAGTATTATAGAAAATTGCACCATGAGCCCAATCATTGAACAGAAAAGAAGTAAGCATTGAGTAGAGTTTGCGGAAATTCTCTGGCATTCAATGTAAACCACATTTATAACTGAAAACAAAAGTTAATTCTCCTATAATTACGACAGATATACTTTAAGACAGATTGATTTCTAATTTCTTTTCCCTGGTCAAAAAGCAAGATCATATCTAAAAGCAAAGGAACTACATCAATAGTTCTACCTAGTGATGATAATAAAAGGCAACATACTAAGCCATGAGCCTTCGTTCTTCATCTTTTACAAATGAAGAAAGATATATCATGCCATAAGCACAACACAGCATCTAAAGTTTCATTATTATTAGGAAATAAAACTAAGCATCGCAAACCTGTTGCTCTAATTGGCAGTTCCGCTCTTCAAGACTCCTTATAGTTGCCTGCTGATCTTTCAAGTGCATTGCTTCTGTTCTGAACTCTAGAAGCTCAACTTTCATCTTTCGATTCTCAGATTCCAATTCAGAATTTTTTAGATCTTGTTCCTGCAGTGAATGTATGATTCCGTTGAAACAAGCATGTATATAGTGCATCAGCAAATGCATAGAAGACAGTAAATTAATGATTTTTTTCTGTCAACCTTTTATAGTTCCATCCAACATATTACCAGCATGCAAACTTTTATGTAAACATTTCTTTTCCTGTTAAATTTAAAAATTGTTAAAAAATGATAACATGTTACAAATTTTTAATTCTCCTAATCCTTAATTCAGTTTGAGTTTTATGTAGACCAATTTCTAGAGCTCAACAGAGATTTACCCTAGTTAACCTCAAATGACTGCAGTGGAGTTCATGAGAAGGAAATTACCATTTCTTACAACATAAATATACAGAATGGTGATAGTGACAATAAATACTGTTGTCTTATGAAACTAAAGTGGAATTCGGCAAAAAAGTTATGAGCAATTCATTTCAATAATTATACTCTTTTCCCCTCAAATGAAACAACGAGTTTTTATTTAACAAAAAAACTAGCCATGATGTTAATTGATTAATATACCATTTGCAGACAGTTATATAATTAATATCACCAAAATGCTCCATCAAACATTTTTCAAATTTAATCCAAAATATATTATCATTTTCTGGACCTTATTTTTACCATCTCACGCAAATAAAAGATGGATAAACATTGATGAAGTCAATCCATTTAAAAGTAAAGTAGGAAGGCATACAAGTGATAGAATGCAAAAGTATAATCTTATTCCAAATAATTACGAATTACTGAGCTAATACTTACAGCAATTGAAGCAAGACCAGGATAAGGATCGGGAGCCTCATAAAGCTTTTGGTATATGTTCAGGAAAGTATTCTCACCAAATTTTGCTCTCTTTGTAAGATTATCAATTTCTTCTTGGTAACCCTTAAGCAATGAATTAAATAAGCTTAACTTTTCCTCTGCTGAAGCTTTCTTGAAATCTGTTAACGTAACAAATAATTATTTTACATATGGCATTTCTCTTTTACAGGTTAGCCTTATCTTTGTATTAATAATAAAATAACCACCAAACAGTTTTCCTCTATAAATTGCATTATTCCCTTTCCAATTCTTACCTTTCCGCCCCAGTAATTGGACCAAAAAACTAGAAAATATCAGCTGTTTTATCTACGATGGACATAAAAAGGATCGGACGCTAGAGGTTTTGAACTAACGTCTTTGTGTGACAAACACGCAACGAGAAATAGTAGGTTAATGCATTTCTATTTAACTTTAGAAACATACTGCATCACAGGGCTACCCTACATCCTCGTTAAAAAACCTGCAAAAAGTGATTATTATTGATATACACACATGGACATACAAGTAGGAGAAAACAATACCTCTTGTACTCTCAGCAAGCTTCCGTCTATTTTTTTGGCTATTTTCCTGATTTTCAGCTATTCTGAGTCCTTGTCCATCAAGCAAACTTTTCTCCTTTTCCAGATCAAATTCTACAAAAGGGAGGGAAAAGAAAGGAAATCCATACCCATCCCAAGGATAATCATTTTTTTTATTCGATTATACTAGCACATAGCGATAGTTACATACAATGCTCACTAAAAAATGTTAGTATTATACTTTTCTAAAATTGTATAAGTGATCTAAGGATAACATAACTGGGGCAATACTAAAAATACTATAACCATAGATGCATTCAGAATTCTAATCTTTCAAATTTCTTTTTAGATATTAGTAATCATAAATATTTCTATTATACATAAAATTAGCAAAGTACAAATTAATAATTCTATTTTCTATTTCTCACTTTGTGCTCCTACGATCAAAATGAAATCGACTAACAACATCAACAACAATAAAAATGCAGTTTATCATCTAAAAATCACTTAAATGAAAATCAGTGAACAAACAGATTGAGCAACCTAAATAAAACGATAAAACAGCTCGTCAAAACAAGAATTAGCACCTATATATATATACATTTATAAAAAAAAAAACAGAATAGTTTTCGATGTAGCTAAAATGGATAATACCTTTCCAGAAATTGGAAACAATGGAGACGGGAGAAGATGAAGGATTGGATTCAACCGGGTTGGATCCACCTTGTGGAGTATCCATTTCGCGGGGTTCGGATCTGTTTTTAGCGTTGTGTGAAATAACGGATTCTCAGGATTTGATTTTTTTTATTTTAACAGCTAATGAAGATTCATGGGAATTTTAAATCTGCTTATATAGGTCAGAGAAAAGCTTGAATTTGAAAAGTTTCTTTCAAAAATAAGTACCTTTCGGTTGCATTCTTTCACTTCGCGGTTATTTTCAAACTCACCTATTACGCGGGCAAGGCTTAGTGGTCGAACTCGTAAATTTAGACCCTGTATAATTATAAATCGATTAAATATATTTGTATTTTTTGTATATTTAAATTTTAATTTTTTTTAGATTTTAAAATTCACAACTACTTAATATCATCAAAACTATTTTGTTAAGTGTGACATTTAAAAAAAATACTTACTCGGTAATCATATAATAAAAAAACATGTAATGCATTTGAATTTAATAAAATAAATTTAATAATATTAATAATTGAAATTATAGTTTTAAATACAAAAAAATTAAAAAAATTAAATTTCAAGAAATAAAAGTAAATAATTAAATTTCAAATATATGTAGTACTTAGCATATTTTAGCCTCAAAAATGTGTTTAAATTTTGTTAATTTTTTTAATTTCATTAGATATTCTTAAACTATTATCTAAATTTTAAATTAATCCTAAACTTGTGATTTAGGTATTCAAGATCATCCTAATCTTTAGCTTAGAATTAAAATTCAATCCGGATAATAGTGTATTAAAAACAAATATTCTATCTAAATTTTAATATAAAAAATACAATCATTTATGATATTTATCTTTAATTTCGAATGACAAAAATTATAATATATGAGTATTGATGGTGTTAAAATTAAGAAATTATCATTCTAAATGTAACATTTATATGAACGTGAAACCATAAAAAGATAGCTAGTAGTGATTGATGTAATATGCGAATTAATTTCCTCTATCTATATTAAAAATGTGATAGTAAAAACTATAAATTTAAAATTTAATATATTTAAATATAATATATAATAAACAATAAAATTTTTAATTGAGTGACAAATTTGAAATTTTATTAATTTAATTAATACAAATTTAAATCTCGTTGTATATATATTTTTCTTAAATTTTGTTAAAATAAAAAAATAAAATATCATTGAGTAATTTAATTTAATTTAATTATGAATCAATATTTTCATAATTTCTTAATTACAAATTTCGTCCTTGCATCTTAATTAAAAAATTCAAAAATAATGAAATATTGATCTTCCTATTTTTTTCCTTACTTTTAAGCAAAAAAATTTATTCATCTACAATTGAAACCATGCAAATATTTCCAATCATAATGTTATTAATTAATCTAAATTATTATTGTTAATTATTTGCACTAAAATATTGAACAGAATGCTTCAAAGTTTTTCTAAATAAAAAATTTCAGTCAAAATAACTTAATCTATAGCATGAAAATTAGATATCATATGTTCCAAAAAAATAACCAATGTTAACAATTTGAATTAACTAAAATTATAAAAATAAGAGACTAGAACCATAATTAGACCTAAAATTGTTAGACAAAAAGAAACCCAAGAAATCAGTTTTAGAAAGTTTACATATTTATATAGCAAAGGAGTGTTTCAATCTGAAAAAAAGATGAAATATACAATTAAAATAAGGATGGGGGGGGGGGGGGGAACAAAAGCTTTAAGGTAAAATAAATTTAAAAATGAAAAAGGAAAGGATGTAGAAGTGTGATACAAGTAATGTAGGGTTCTAGCTAGACATCATCATTTGTTGATCACTTGATTGTAGAGCTTGGGTGGCGAAATACCTGACATCAACATCTGGATCCTCACTTAGTTCAACTAGACATGGCCGAATTGTCTTCTCCACCACCTGTTTGTATTTATTACTCATCCATAATTCAAACAATACCACCAAATATATATATAACTAACCAATTATTAACACTCTTAAAATACTTTTATTAAATTTATTAGTGTAATATTTTCAAATAAAAATCATAAAAGAGAATATTAACAGTATTAACTATCCAACATACATTTTTTAATTTGAAAAATAAAAAGAACTAAATTTTTCGAAATAAAAAAATTAAAAATACCATGAAAATCATTGTACTAAAAATCAAATTGTGTTTTATTCCTACCCAAAAAATAGCAAGTTAATCCCTATACTTTATATTAAAGAGCAAATTGATTTTTTTTTTTTTAAATCCATTCATTTGTGTGGTTAAAAACTGAAGTGATTAACAAAATAATCAAAAAATGACATGTCACACATATCACATGTATCTCATGCTAATGTACACGAACAATTCTTAACAGTACAAATGAATGAAAATTTTAATGAAATTAATTTGCTCTTTAATCTAACGTACAGTGATTAATTTACTTTTTAATAAAAAAAAACAAAATGCAATTTAAATTCTAATATAAGAGCCTCCACGGTAATTTTATGGAAAAATTTTACAGTGTAAATAATTAAACTAGCATTTTTAAAAGTACTGGATCCCTCGAAATAAAAGTAAAAAAGCAATACAAAAAGTACAAGGACTTGAAACATATCTTAGCCTATAGAGTCTAAGCAAATGCCATAAAGAGACCTAATGAAACAAAATAGGCATTGCATATGAAAATTTTGCATGCTAGTAGCAAATACAACCCCTTTTTTCTATATCAATATCCGACACATTTTCGAACAAATGGGTAGAAATACTCCTCTGAATATATGATTTTCTTTTTAAAACGAAAATAAATTTACTTACAGATTGATCAACAATAGGGATAAGTGACTGCAGGACCTTGGCGACATTAAATTTGATGTTCGGAACCCTGTGATCATGCAATTTTTTGTCACATAATCGAAGTCCAAGAATTCGAACAAATATTTTCAAATCGAAAACTGGTATCAGCATTACCTATCTTTAGAAGCATTAATAACCACGGGCAGAAGGTTTGAACAAGTAATATCTTTGCCCATAACAGGGGCAAGTAGAGAAACTGCGTGTAGAATGGTCATCCGATACAGATAATGCGGATTGTTTATCATGTCCAAAACCTGCTCAATAGATTTTCCGGAAAAGAAATCTTATTCAGACCAGGCATCATCTTCGGGTATCTTCTCATAGATTTTATAAAAGAACGAAACTGACCTGTGGAACTATGTGCTGCATTGCCCAATCGGGTCCAAATTCTTCTGCGAGGCGCTTAACATTATTAGCAGCAGCATCACGGATGGAATAAACCTAAAATTGCAACAATGAAATTAGAAAATTGAGAATTCTCAATTAGGCAGGGAGAAGTTCCATATTGACATGAGGTAAATATTTCATAATGAGACACTTGAACAGGTATAGAATCGTAAAGAAACGAGCACATGAACTCTATTTTTTCATTTGCTCGATATCAAAGTTCTGTGCACCTTATCTTTTAACCATTGCATGCAGAGTGCACCAAGTTTGTCATCGAAAAAGCCAACACCCAATTGGCTTGCCAATAAAGGTATGTATTCTATTATTGCAAGCCGAACCCTCCAGTGCCTATCCTCTGCAAGCTCCACAATTGCAGGCAATAGGGACTGGGACAGCAAATCAATTCCAATTACCTGAAAAGATAGGGCATGTAAAACAATGTGGCGTTCAGATATTGGGGCATAATAGAAATAGAAAACAAAACAGTCATTCTTAATAAATCTTAAATTACATCCCACCTGGTTGACTTGATCAAGTTTGCTAATGATATTCAGTCGGACATCAGGAAATTCATCTTTTAGAAGAGAAAGAAATATAGGAAGCAATTGTTCTATGGTCGCATCCTACAACCATCAAACGAGATAACATTATCTTGTGTGAAGAAAGAAGAATGCTATCTCAATTATAATGCAAGAAAATAGGAAACAATGCAATCTAGAACAAATTATGAGATACAACAAAAATAAATCAGTTGGACATCTAATTTGTCCACTCATCACAAAATACACCTACATACTTGCAGTTAACATGAGGATAGGTGACCAGAAAATGTTATAAAAGGAGGATGAGCATTTATTCAACAACCAATACTACACAAAGAATGAATTTCATAAAGGTGGACTGTATGAGAACAAAAATACGGTGTTTTTACCTTCCCCAAAATGGGCGCCATTCCCATTATAACTGAAGCCAAAGCAGAACGGACATGTTGGGATGAATCTGTTGATAGTTCCTAAAGCAGGCAACACTAACTAATTTAGAAGGACATTGCAAGAGTGGCAAGACTAGATTACCACTAGAAATGAAGTGAAAAATTGGATGGAGTAGTCAAAGTATTCCATAAGCATTTTTACCTTGACACAAGGAAGAATGTTCTGAATTGCTAATTCTGAATTCAGAATTCGGCAAAACTTAGTCACTTTCCCAGCAGCAGCTATCCGGACTTCAGCTTCATTATCACGAAGTAGGCAAACATATGCAGGTACTAGGTCCGACCTAAACATGTAAATCATTCAATGATAGTTGATAAGCACGTCCAAAAATAAAAGTTCATTAAGAGTAATTAAAATAAGTTTTGAATGGCCGAAGCCAATTGCACAGATTTCTGATTAAATAGAGAGGAAACAAGGAAGTTCATCAATATTGATCAAGGGAATAGGAAGAAGGTAAAACAACAGAAAACAGGTAGAACAATTGATGCCAGGACAGCAGAAAATAATACGGTTTATGCCTCATGATTATAGAAGTTACCGAGTAGGCTCAGGACCAACAGCCTCACACAGCTCATACAACTGATTTGCGACCATGTAACGTACACGCCAAGACTTGTCCTAGAAGCAATAGTAATACCAATAAAAAATAACTCAAAACTATATATTACCATATTTAAGAATGGGAAAAGCGAGAAGCAGAAAGGGAAAAAATAATTAAAAGAACAATAATGTCCAACACATTTTACATCAAGAAGCAAGAAAAGAAAGCTTAAAAACTAGAAACCATACAAAATATTTGCATCAAATGGAAACACAATTTATATTCTCTGAATGAAGAACAAATCTTAAGGTTAATCAATTTCTAGTAAAGTGAATCAAACATGTTTATAACATAATATTCATAACACATGGTCTACCTGTGAGAAATTAACTATGACAGGGAGAATGTGAGCGACACAATCTTGGGGTTCCAACAACTTTCCAAGAGCTGCACATCCCTCAACGGCTAGCAATCGGACAGAATCTTGATCTGCAGAGACAAAAAACCAAGCTGTTCAAACTCTGCTACAGATTATGAAGTTGAAAACAATAATAGAAAACTAAATATGCAGAATAAAAGGCATGAGTATGAAAAAAAGCTCATAGATAAAGGAATCATTATTCTTTTGTTTATAAAATAAGGTTAGAATCCCATAAAGTACATTATCAGCCTTAGTTATGATTCACACATGAAACACTAGATAAATTTCAATGATTCTTTGATATAATTGTTTGAAAAGATTGAAAGGAAAAAGGTTGTAGGTGGCTTGCTGGTAGGACAGCTCAAATATCCTTTGATTTAGTTTTAGTTTTGCGGGTGACCGTCAATGACTCTTGCTCATAAACAATAATTCTCGAATTTGTTAGGGGAAAAATACTAATAAGGGAAGAAGTTGAAAATTTCTGAAATGCAGTCTTCGAAATTTTCAATACAAAAAAGAAAGGCTAGAAGTAGAAAGGAGCAGCTTGCTACCCCTTTCCCAATTCGCTGTCCTTCAAGTTTGAACCTAAATCCATCCCCTGTAAAAGGAAGAAAAACACCATAAGGCTACTAAACACTCCCCTCATTATTTTTTACCAGGATTGTTTGGCTCAAATCACTTCACTTCTATCTGTTTAAAATATTTCAAAGCATATATTCAACAATGAATTATTAGAACAAGCGGTCATAACGAGGCAAAAAAGATAAATTAGGTAAGCTACATACCATCCTGCGTCAAATCATCAAACATAGACATAATGTCCACCTTCAAATAAGGTGCTTCAACAGCAGCAGCAAATTTTCCAAGATTTGTCGCAGCAGATCTCCTAACCATGGGCATGTCATCTTGGCAAAGTTGACCATATAATGTTCTTAATTCAGTTTTCAGTGCCTCTGGGGCACTTGGGTATGCAATATGAAACAATCCACAAGAGGAAACTCGAGCTGTAAACCACTCACCAGCAGCCAATCTCTGCATGTTGAAGACAACCACATTCAACACATTCGTTTCATTTTTAGTGAGGTAAAACCTTATCAAGTATTATTAAGGAGATTACAGTCAATAACAACTTTGAGTAAATATCAAGGATAACACCATTAACTGGTCACTAGGCTCAGGAATTATCACATTATGTATGGTACAATTATCCAAATGAAAACAAGGCAGGGCAGCAGAACAACAAAATCAGCAGTTAATGACAAAAATAATGCTAATTTTGAAACATAAAACACAAGATGCAATTATACTTTCATCCACTCTGGTTTATACAGTTTCCGAGCATTACAAGATGGAAACACTATATCATGCATCCATATTAAGGCATTCAACTCGCATTTTACATGGTACAATTATCCAAAAGAAAACAAGGCAGAGCAGCAGAACATGCAAATTAGCAGTTAAAGACAGAAATATTGCTAATTTTGAAACACAAAACACAAGATGCAATTATACTTCAATTCACTCTGGTTTCTACAGTTTTTGAGCATTACAAGATGGAAACACTATATCATGCATCCATATTAATGCAATCAACTTACATTATATATGGTAAAATCATCCAAATGAAAACAAGGCAGAGCAGCAGAACATGCAAATCAGCAGTTAATGACAGAAATATTACTAATTTTAAAACACAAAACACAAGATGCAATTATACTTTCATCCATTCTGGTTAATACACAGTTTTCAAGCTTTACAAGATAGAAACACCATACCATGCATCCTTATTAAGGCATTCAACTTTCTAATTTCTATCTCAACAAACATGCAAAACCATACAAATTATATACACACCAAAAAAAAAAAAAACCAACCTTCATCAATGGAATAAAGAACTCAACCAAGTCCTGCTCTCTCATTTGAGCACCAATTCTACACAACGACTCAACAGCCTTATCCCTCACACAAGTTTCCTCAACAATGCAAAGAGTCTCCAACGGAGGCAACAAAACATTAGCATGTTCCACACCTCCAACATAAGGAATAAAAACTCCCAATTCTTCAGCCATGGCAAGGAGAACTTCATCATCGTCATCGTTGTTCTCACTAAGAAACGGAATCAATTCTTTTCGAGTCCTTTCTTCCCCAAGGGCACGTGCAATCGTAGAAAGCTTACGGATCGAGTTCAAACGAAGCTGTATATCTTCATTCTTTAGCTCATCGATCAACACCGCAATGGGATACAAAGGCTCATCGATCATTGCCATGTTAACTCGCGAGATCTAACACCTGTAAAAACACACCAATAAAATCAAAATAATCATTTAATTTTACACATCAAAATTTTGAAAAAAAAAAGAAATTAGAGTTAAATCCGAACAACTAGTTACAGAGATCCTAATAAATGCTGAGACAAAAAGTGATCCAATTTATAAACAATTCGAAAAATACATTAAAAAAAAAGAATCTTTGTAACTTAAATCGACTAAAGCTCAAGAGAACCAAAGAGGAGATCTATAAATTCAGATAAAATAACTTGTTCTTAAACGGCGAAACAAAGGAAAAGAAAAATGGAGTACCTCTCGAGGGTTCGAGTCAATTGCCGGTTTAATCTAAAGCTAGATTTTATATATAAGCGGACACAGAGAAAGAGAGGGATCGATCCGTAAAAGATTTAGAGATTTGTGAAAGGTGAAAATACTCTAAATACCTAAAATTTTTTGTAAATTTAGAATTTAGCCTTATAATTTTTTATATTTCAAAATTTAGCTTTAATTGTTAATGTTATCTTAATTTTTTTTAATTTTTTTGATGTGACATTTTAATATTTAAAATTATTTATTTAGTAGTTATGTAATAATAAAAAAATCTTATAATGAACTTAAATTTGATAGAAAAAATTTAACTGTTTTGATAAATAAACTTGCAATTTTTTAAAATTTAGCTCTTTTTTACTGTAACATTTTTTTTAATAATCATATGGTTAGCGAGAAACACTGTTGTTTTTCATAAGCCTTCGAATAATTCCAACATCCTAAAAGGAGTGATTGGGAAAGACTACGGGTTTTATTCACTTGCGCACTGACCACATCATCCGAGAGGCACATACAATTGGAGTGAGATGACAAGCACCGAGAGATGGTTGAGCGAAACTCGACAATCGTTGACCAACTTCGGAAACTCAGGATTGGTGGGTTTGGGCACGATCATTAGAGACTCCAATGGATATGAATTAAGGGAGTTTATCGTCATGTCCCAATAGTTACGAGTAGAAGTGATAGTAATTCAATTAGATCAAAATTTTCTGAACCATTCATAATAATATTTTAAGACTTATTTTGACAAAAATGATTATATATATTGTTTTAAATAGAAAAGCATTTTTTATATTATAAAAATTAAAATTAATTATAAACTAAATAAAAAATAATTTTCATTTGATTTTGAATAATCACGATTGTTAAACTTGCATTCCACAAACCGTTCAAACACTTCGGTTCAAATCGATTTTTCTTGCTCAACCCTAGTTACGATTGAAGCGAAACTATGGGACTTAAGATTAGTGATCTCCTTAGGCATGTTTCTTTGTATTCATCCTTTTCATTACTACGCTTGGTGCATCTTAGCACCAAACAACAAAAGCCGGCCTGATTAAGAGTTCAATAAGGCATATAATAAGGAAACATCTCAATATACATAAATGGATCACAATGAAACCATGCATAACGACCAACGAAAAAAATTGCATTCATTACGAGTATATTATGTATGCTAGCCCCTTTTTTGCGTCCCAAGGCAGTACAAAGGGTTCTAGTGGTTAGGGTGTGCTTGTGCCCTTGACAACACTGGTATATAGACTCTGTACATTGTTTGATTCATTAAGTCAAAATGTTCTGCTTCAAAAGCAATTTTTCACTTTCCGTTTGCGGAAGAAGAAATGTTGTTGCATTCCCGCACTGGAAATCGGTGCCGACTAGTCAAATCCTGAACTTGTTGAGGCCGATGTCTTAAGCTGTAATACCTGATTTAGGCTCCAGGCTGATACCATTTCCATCTAAACAATCTTGACCAAAAGCCAATGGGCTCTCTTGCTGCTGCTGGTAGCTCTTCGGGTTCCTTAAAGTTTGCTTTCTCACTCAACGCTTCAAACGAGTCAACGACATTTTCAAGCCTAGCAACGAATTCTATCAAAAGTGAAGTGAATGTTGCCAATGACAATGCGCTTGCATTCTCGTATGTTTTAGACTCTTCCAAGGGTGGTGATGTATCAGTAGTAAAGGAGCGGGGTGCAGGCCACGATATCTGCTTCTTCAGTAAGTCGTTAGAGGGTACAACAGGAGAGATTGTAGGGCTGACACCTACATTATTTTGCTGGCCATCCCAACTATTTGGTATAGGAATCGATTTGAGATCAAGTACTGCTTCACTGAGGGACTTATAAACCAGGACTTTGTGTTCTTCGTTATCAGAGTTTCGTGAATCTTGAGGCTCTGTTGGACTATGTGGTCTATTTCCAATTTCCCAACTCTCAGCATTGACGAGTAGGTAGGATTTTCGGTCAACTTTGTTTTGCAACTCTTCAGCAGCTCCAAGTACATCGAATAGCATGTCACGAGAACCTAATTTCTCCATCTTTTTAACTTTGTTGCCAAGCTCACGCAATAGTCTAGCACCTGTAGCACCTACCCTCTGAAGTTCATGGTAAAAGACTTGTCTCCGTTCAGGTGGAGCCTATAGAAAAGTTACTAAGATTTGAGATACATGAAATCAAGGACAATAGCAACACTATCTCTTCAAAAGGGAAAAAGAAAAAAAGTGGCACTAGCAAATGTAAAGCACATTTCAATGAGGGGTAGGTAAAAGTACCATAGAGGCCCTTGTACTACGAGCAAGATTGCATTTTGCCCCTTTACTAAAAAAATAAGCAAATTAGCCCTTGTATGTTAGGTCAAAGAGCAAATTAGTCCTTCCTGTTAAAAATTTCATCCATTTCTACTATTAAAAATTGGTGTGACTAATGGACCAGTTTTCAACTGTAAAAATGGATGGAATTTTTAAAAGAAGGACCAATTTGCTTTTTGATCTAACGTACAGGGATTAATTTGCCAATTTTTTGAGTAGAGATGGCAAAATACATTCCAACTCCAAGTTTAGGAGCTTCCATGATACTTTTACCATGAGGGGTAGCATTAGAACGAATACTCCAATGGGTTTGTTGTTCAACTAACAATCACTGGGAAATCCTACTGTCAATACAGCAATGGAACAAACAAAGCAAGAAGAAAGGAAGGTACTTGTAATCATATTGGCAATCAATTGCATAAATTTGAGACATGAAAGAATATATATACCTGTATCTCTGAAAGTATACAGCCATGTAATGCCATGACCATGAATGCACAATGCCTCAATGCTCCACTTAGTTTGGCATAATTCTTCCAAGGATAACCAAGTGACTTGTAAGGGCCATGGGGAGGCTCCCATATGGCAAAACTCAACTTCACAATGGGAAAAAGTAAGTCAGAGAAAGAGGAGAAGTGAAAGACGAAACATAAATGCAACAAATTTACCAGAGCTTCCTCTTGACTTGTAGATTCTACAGCTGATCTATAGCCATTGTAAACTGGATCATCAGAAGCTTGATAAGTTAGAATTCTGGAAGGGACCCTTTCATATTCAACACAATCAAGGTACCCTTTAACACATCCTGATCAAACGTGGAAGGAGACAAGCATGAAGATGCCATTAATTTCAAATTCTAATGAGATACATGAATTAGAAAACATTAGGTGCATGCTATAACCTTCTAAGGAATTTGCCACACTCGTAAAATTTTTGGCCACCAATTTGTGTAGATCCTCACCAGCCCAGATTGGGTAAATGCATACATTAACAGCTAAAGAAACACCAGCACCAAGTGCAATCAGAAAAAATCGTGTCAGAGCTGTATGAATGAAGTCCCCTGTCCTATACCCAGATACTATTACGAAACAATACGTCAAAACAAACACTCGGAATCCATACTCATAAGGCTTCATTGTTGGGTATAGTTTTGCATAAGTTGAAAGAAATCCTGGTGATAGAAGGAATAATATCAGAGAAAGCATTGTTGCAAATTTTAAAACGGGACAACTAAGTAATAATACGACATATAAGATGAAAAAACAAGATCACAAAACCATACCTATGATAAAGATGCTTATAACAACAACAATTTCTTCCCATTGACCAGCCAACTCGGACAATTCTGCCACAGCAAGAGCAAGCCCTCCAGCCGATAATGTCCCCAGCCCACGGTTAAATCCTTTGCTAAGAGTTGCTCCTGTAAGAAAAAGGTGGCCATTAAAGTTGTAAATAGAACAAAAAATATTGTTCTTTATGCTAGTCAGAATAAATGCAAACAGGAAAATAAATAATGAATTGAAAAAACTACGTATATAATCAAATAAAGCTTGCCTGCTCGTACTATATTTCATGATTACTGGTTTGACATATATATATTTAGAATAGAACCAAATGGTGAATTGGCTTTTTATATACTTTAGTCAGTAAAATATTATCACATGCATTGCCCACAGTGAGCATAAAAGCGAGTATGATGAACAAAGCCCAGGGAAATAAACAAAAACAGAACCAATATAAAAACAAAATGCACTCTCCCATGGATAAAAACAAAATGCACTCGTTAATACAAGGCGGCAACATTAAGCCTCTTTCTGTTAGTTGGTTCTTGCTTTTAGTAACGAAAGAAAAATGTATATTTGCATGCAAAAGGCCAAAAGTAAGTATAACTTTGAAGAATTAAAAAAACTGCAATTGCAATTTTTAAAGCAACAATCCAATCAAACCAATCAACAACCCCTCAAAAAGGAAAGAACGTTGTTAAATAAAAAAACTACAGGCAAATCTATGCAACAATAACAAGAGTATACGATTGCAGATGAACAATTGAAAAAAATAATTACTAGTACGAAATTAATTTATAATTATGATTTATGACCCACAGAAAAAAATTATTACAAAATACCCAATTTACTAAAAAAATAAAGAAAACAAAAAAAAATTACCTATACTGAATTCAAAGACTACGACAACAGTAAGAATAGCCCAAACCGAGTATTGACTTAGTTCCTTGATGGGTTCTTCTTTCAAGAAAATAAGTAAAGAAATAAGTGCTAAGGCAAGACCCATCTTGGCAGAGAAAACAATCTTTCTGGGATCCGATATGCCCATCTGCCATGCCTTGCCTGCAACATATTGGACTTCCTTTAAGAAGTCAGTTACTTTTTCGCTTATGAATCTATAAGAATACCACCTGCATCGCTGTTGTTGCTGTTCTTCTTCTTCGTTAGTGAGTCCCAACACTGAATACCCCTTTGTTTTCTCCCTTCTCTCCAGAAGAGAATGCCTAAAGAAACCTAATTTGGCAGCCATTGAGAACCAGAAACTTTTTTTTTCTCGCACAGATAGTTGAGAGAAGGTAAGAAATGAATCACTGTGAGATTCCCTTGAAAAATCTGAATTCAATAGTAAATAAAATTTTTCCTTTGGAGGAATTCGATTGCATTGGACGAGAAGAATAGGCAGAAGAAACGACGACGTCTGTTTGGTTGGTGGGTGACGTACGAATGAAAGTACCAAACACTGGGGGCCCGCGCAGGCGGCCTAGACCGAATTCCTTCAAGTTTAATTTCAACCGTTAATCGTTGGCCGTGGGAGCCGTATTTAGAGGCCTTGTAATTTGTATACCATTGAGCAAAATACTGAAAATGCCTTATATAAGTAAGCTAAGCTTTAGGTCAAATTTGTACAAAAAAAGTCTTGTGCAGATTTTTTTTTCACTTGTAATTTGATTATATGTATTTTTAATCTTATTTCTTCTATTAAATAATTTGATATAAATGAAAAATATATATTTCATTTTTGTTATTGACGAAATAGCTATGAAACGTGTTTTCATTATTAAATGAAAAAAGCACAGAAAACTCACATGCTACATAATTTCCTTTTAACGAATTTACATGCAAGGTTGAAAGGTTTGAAATTAATTTTGTCACGAGATTTTCGGAAGGTAAAAATAGAAAGTGATAATGTTCTGTTAATTGATACTTTGCGCAATGAAATAGCAACAGTTAATAATATAATCGAAATTTGAATGATTCATGAATGGATTTTTAAATGATTGAGAGGTGAGATGTCGACATATTTTGAGAGATAACAATAATATTGTCGATCACATAATTAAAGAGGTAAGAGGTTGGATGAATCAGTTGGTTGTTCTTGTTGATCCACCACAAAATATGAGACAAATATCAGAAGAGAATATTCAATAGGAGTTACATTCATGAGCAAAATATGTTTAGACTTAATATTTTAATTAATTGCGAATGCTTTATTTTCTACCAAAAAAATATTTTTTTTTTAAATAATAATGCATACTAATTTATATGAAAAGCAAAAATAGAAACAACAAAAATAAATAAATGGATACTATTCAAACCATCAAGAACGATGTCATATACCTTCAAAAATAATTAAAACACTCACCACTTGATTAAAGATTAACTAATGCTCAACATCATAATTATATTCATTTTTCTTAATTTTTTTATCCGATTTGCGTCAACAATTGAAATTTGAAATAAGGGCGATAGATCCAATATCGTGAGCTCTCTCGATCTAGCAATATAGCTTTAATTTGCCATGTTGAAAGCTTGATTTAGCTTTATAAAGTATCGATTCTAATCTTCAGTCATTTCACAATAACAAACTGAATGGTTAAAATAAACGTTGCCGATTTGAGATTCAACGACCATTTTTTAGTGTGTATCAAAGAAAGTTGAAAGAGTAATGAATGAATAAATTGGGTAACAGAAAGGGAAGGGAAGAGAAAAACAAATAAAAAAAGAGAGTGAAAAAAAATACAACATAAAAATAACGATTTTTAATATTTAATCATTGGCATAATAATTTATTTGGTCTTTCAACTTTACAAAAAAAATATTTTAGTATTTTATTTAATTTTTCGTTTTTTTACTTTAAACTTATTTTTTTTTATCAAATCACCTCAAAATGAATGAAATATTAATTTTTTTTTTATGTTGCTAATGTTGCATACACGTGAATGACACCTCATCATTTAATTTATGTAAAAAAAATTTAAAATTTAAAATATTAAACTATTAAAAATTATAAAAATATAAAAAATATTTTTAATGTTTTTAAAATTTTAATAAATTAATTAATTATTGACGTATTATCCACGTGATAATCCACATGTATGCCACAATAGTAAAGTGAACAAACATTAATTTTTTTCATTCATTTTGAGATAATTTGATAAAAAATAAATTAAAGATTAAAAAAACAAAAAAGTAAATGGAGGTTAAATAATTCTTACTTAAAGGCAGAAAAAGAAAATCATTTAATATTAATATTTTGCCTCAATCTAATGTAATCCATGGGCTGGTAGCGAGCCCAAGGTGACCGTGTATCTCTAATGTCAAAACCATTTTACAAAAAGGATAAACTGTATTTCAAGTCCCTGTGTAATTTATATATTTAAAATTTATTGTATCTACTTTTATTTTTTATTTTTTATAAATTTAATCTATCTACTAAAGTAATTTTTAATCCATTTAAAATTATATCATGTACTCACTTGATTTAAAAAAAAAAAAACTTTAAAATTTTAGACGTTACACAATTTTAAAGTGTCATATAATTAAATCCTTATTTAACATTCGCAAAAATAAAAATAAACTTAATTGTCTACTTGGGGCTAGAAATTATAATAACATTACTTTTATTTAAATTATATTTTAATTTACGAGTTAGTTACTCAACTCACAATGAAGAGGTTTTTTTTATTATTGCCACTAATTCTATCACAAAACATGTTTATTATTATAACTTGAAAGAATGCATTTTTATTTTTTAATCTCGATTCCAATGTGTTATTAATAAAATATATAATTTAAACTTCCTTCATCTAACTTTCAAACGAAACTTCTAACCTTTACTCTAAATAGTTCTTATTATAAATTTTCCTAACTTTTTATGTTGTTATTTTTAAAGTCTAATAGATGAATTATTGATTGATTTTTTTTAACGAAAACCAAAGCTTAAATACATAATTTTATTTTTTATTCTCATTTAATAATTACCAAAATCTACAAAAAAAAAAATCTAACTAGCATCAAAAAGTGACCCTAAATGTCCATATCGATATCGACCACAAAGAAACGGCACCGTAGTCTCTTGAATTTTTTTTTCTTCATCTACAAAGCAGAGAGCGATTCAGGCTGCCACGTCAACTCCGAAAAATCCGCCGATGTATCAAATAAACCTCCAAACGCCACACAATCACCGCTTTTACTATGGCTATTATTATTATCATCGCTATTGATAACCAAGTCACCGCCGACTCCAAACTCGAACGATTCATTACTCGGAATCGGAAACTCATACCCCATCATATCCGCAAATCCAACTGCTCCTGTCCCTCCACCTTCCTCCACATCAAAGGTCGCAAGTTTCTCCTCAAAATCCGGCGGCAAATCCAACTCGTATCCAGAAGCTTCTAAACCAAACGCTAGCTCCGGCCGGGACTCGCAGGAGTCTAATTCTGGTACCGGATCCTGAGTGGGAACCAAGATCTCTTCTTCGAAGCTTTTGATGACCAAGTCGAGACCCTGAATCTCCGGATCAAGTCCATTAACCGGATCCGAATCGTCCAAGATATCAAGCAAATCCTCCTGGATATGCTTCACATCCGGCGACTGAATTCCCTCATCGTCAGGATCAGGTTCCACGTAAGTAACCTCAGAAGACTTCGAGCCCGTATTCGCCGAGTCAACTCGAGCGAGCTTTGAATTATGGACCGACTCCAAGTTATCCTCCGATTCAAAATCCTCAAACTCTACTCGAGTTCTCTTGTTTCCTTTATTATCCTCCATCGCCATTGAAGAACTTTTACACTTGAATCTACTACGTTAAGATACTGTTTGGATAGTGTGAAAAAATAAAGAAAATGCGGGAAAATTATTTAAGTGGCGAAAAGGGGAGAAATGGGAATGGGTTTATATAGTAATTGCAAACATGAGGCAGATTTTGAATTTACCTTTTTTTAACAATTTTTTTCAAAAAAAGAAAATAGAAAAAATAATTAAAAATTAAAAACAGATATTTTAATTTGAAAATTGAGGATAAAATAGAGGCGCGTGCAGCGCAGCCGAAAAAGGTAAGGTTTTTACCTTTGATGAGTCATTCACGGGATTCGCTGCCTTTCTTTTTATTTATCTGTCTTCTCAGTAGTGGTTTTTCATTTTCTTTTTTTTTTCAAATTAACTAAATTTAAATCCAAGACTATTCATGTTTGAAGTCCGTTGCGTGGGCCCACCGAATTAGGAGGTAGGATGGGAGAACGGGAATCCAGTGGTGGGCTTAGCTTGTTTTGTTCTTGCAGTTTTTCTTTTTGGATGGACTAATATTTAATCTATAAATTTGTTTTTATTTTATTTTTAAAATTTTAGTTAATATAATTTCGAAATTTTCAATTTATTTTTCGTTAAGAAATGATGAGATCACATTTTAAAAAGATAATAATTTTTGGGAATAATAATAACATAATATGGATAAAAACATATGAATCAAGATTTATA
Source organism: Kokia cookei (assembly GCA_039519145.1). Lineage (NCBI taxonomy): Eukaryota > Viridiplantae > Streptophyta > Magnoliopsida > Malvales > Malvaceae > Kokia > Kokia cookei. The sequence goes on along the minus strand of CM076909.1, from coordinate 833,980 downwards.
TATATAAAATCTAACGAGTGATTTTAATAAAAAAGAGGATAATATTTAATTAAGAGTCTCGAGTTTGAGTATTTATTTGTACAAAATGTATGTGTGTTATCAAAATATTAAAAAATATGAATAAATATTACCATGTAATTACACCAATATATTAAAAAAACATTTATATATATATATATATATATATATATATATATATATATCAATAAATTTAAAATTATATAAGAAAACATACTCATATCAGTATATATCAATTTAATAAAAAATACATATTTAACTACCTTAATAATTAACTCCTATTTATAAAAATTATTTAAAATTAACTATAATATATAAATATTGGCATAATTTTTTTATCATTTATATTGAATTCACTAACTCAAAATTTTAAAATATAATTTAGCCATCGAGCTATGAATATCTCTAATTTAATAGGTTCATACTGCTCGTGTTCATGCAAGGTGCCACGTCATTAATATCGGGAGCAACGTGTTTATTGCCGCAATTAGAATAGCAGATGAAACCGGGACATCACCGACTATCTATCAATTGTGTACTAGCTCCTCAGATACACCAAGTTTAAGGTGGTAGATTAATACACGTCATACGTAGTACACCGGATCTACAAGATAAGGTCACGTGACAAGGGATAGGGGTAATGTTTTCAGTTTTTATTTATTGTCGTCAAACTGAGCTGGAAGGAATACAAATATAGTTATGTTTAAATGCCTGTCATGTCCGGTTTTTGTGGTGTCGTGGTTTTCACGTTGCGGGGAAGGTGAGCCATTCAATAACTACTTTAGATTTTTTACGTGATTATTTCTATTTTGGCGTCATTAAATTATTAATAAATTTATATTCTCATCATTTAATTTTAATATTTTATAACATAACTATTAAATTATTTAAAAAATGTATTTAGTGTATAGAATTGTTTTTTTATCAAAAAAAAGTAAAATAATATATTTTAAATTTTAGTTGAATATACTAATTTTTTTTAAAAAGTCAAATAACAAAAAATTTATTGTATTGTGGTTTTGAATGAAGGAAACTTTTATCTTTTTATATAATAATACAAAAATTCGTATATTTTTAATCATTTATAAATTACTTATAATTCTTAATTTTTTATTTTTTAATATATTTATGTATTTGTTTATACTTTCGTAATCTTTTAACAATACATATACAGATGTTCGAGTCCGAAATTTTTAAAATGAATAATATCATCTTTTTTACTGGAACCGTTTATTGAATTTTATAATACTTAATTTTTAGAATTGAAGATATTGTTAACTTTTATGAATATGACAATCTGATTATCTACAATTGGTATATTTTGTTAGTTTTACTTCAAATCACGTGCCAATGCGCCTGCTTTTCTAAAATCAGCGGTTCCTCTCACAGCCTTACCTATCTCCACGACCACGTGTCACCTTTTTCATCACATAATTTTCTTTTCCTTTTATGACAAGAACTGAAGTGATTTGTATTTCCCTTTTTAACATTTATAATATTAGCTTGCATAGCCTCAATTGCTATATTATTAATACAATAAGTTGTGATTTCGAATAATTTAATTTTTTAACATTTAAAAAATATATTTTTTAATTTTTCTATTTAAATTTTTACTTTTTTAAGCTCTTAGACTTATGTTTTTTGTCAAATTATCCCAAAATAAATGAAAAAAATTAATATTTTTAAAAATAATATATGTACAATTTAATAAACAAATATTTTTAAAATAACAGTAAAATTAATAATAAAATAAAAATTATATAATATCTAAATAATAAAAATAATAATAACAATATAATAATAAAACATACTAAAACAAAAACAAAACAACAATAAAAATAATAGTAAAAGAGAACAAAATTTAAAAATGAATCTATTTTATAAATTTAAATTTTAGTCAAATCAACCTAATTTTTGGGCGTACTGCCAGCATTATCAAGTCTAGTGAGGAATAAACTGGTTGGTGTTTAGAATTCAAGAAAGATGGATGTTTGGCAGAGCATCAAAAGGAGTATCCTAGTAAATGATATTATGGGAATGCGTTGTCATAGCAACGAATCCCCATCTGTACTTGCGCAGTATCAACCTCAATCGTTAAACGGAGATTAGCTTTAAGGTCCCTACGATTAGACCTTCCTTTAATAAGTTAATGGTCCCATCATATTTTATTATATTTATTTTAAATTATTTTACTAGGGTTTGATTGGAATTAATATAAGGATGGAATATATTAATTAATATTATTTCTTTTGGGATGACAATCAGATGAGATAATGTTTTTGTTAATCTCGACAACGTTTCTAGGTATAATGATGGTTTTAGCCCTCCCATTTTGTAACAAAAAAATTATTTTATTTTTTATTTTAAACTTTATCACCTTAGTAATTCATTAAAATTTTAAAAATAAACTTTTTTATATATTTTAATTTTTATAAACCTTCCATAAGTCTTGCGATACAAGAAAAATATATAAATAATGAAGATCTTTAAAAGTATATTTACAGGTATTCATCTATCTCTTAAATAAATGAAACGAAAATGATAAAAAAAAAATTAATAATAAACATCTAAGAGATATGCACAAGAGAAAATGAATAAATTGAAACTTTTCTCTTGATTTCTATGCTTGGATGTCCATCATCATTTGTATCTTGATGTGTATATATAACAAAGGAAAATTTTGTAACCATTTATAACAGTTGGGGATCATTTCTAATCGTTGAAAGCATTGTAGACACATTTGTATAAAACATGTTTGAAACACTTAAACATATTTACAAAAATTAAAACACATTTAAAACATATTTTGAGTATTTTTACAAGTTTTTGAAAATCTTTGATAAAATTTTAAGAGTATTTTGCAAATTGATTGGTGAATGGGTTTGGGTTTTGAATTTTGGTAATGGGTTCAGGCTTTATTGGATTAGATATTTGGACTCTGATTACAACCGGGGGGGGGGTTAATTTGGTCTATTGCAAATTGGGCTGGTTGAAATAATTTTTTTTGCTTTTTTTATATACAAAACTTGAGAAGAATGGATTGTCTAAATATTCGAGGATTGTAAATGAATATGATCGTGAACATATAATTGTATATCAAATGAATATAAATAAATTTTTTATGTTTGATTTAGAAACGAGTCTTAAAATTTTATCTATGTTCATTTACTTTACTTAATAAATAAACAAAAACCTGTGGAATAAATTCATTTAAATCAAATGGTTTAATATATTAGCTTTTCTATCCAACAAACCGAACAAAATTAATCAACAAACTTCGATTTTAATTGGTTTAATTTGAATTTTCAGCCTTTTTGCACGTCATCTTTTCGTTTAGAATATTTTCTTCAAGGAAATGATTCCATATCGGTGGAAATATTCGGTTTCTCTAGTAAATCGAAATAATAAAATTTAGTTTCTGTTTAGATATAAAATCTAGTTGGTACCGATTGTATTGTTGTGTTTTAATTTGTATCGGAGTGTATCGATTCATGCAGTTGATATAATATTTTAATTTATACAATTAGATTTAAAAATAAAATAAAATATTTTAATTAAATTATTAAACATAACTAATAACTTTCAAATTAACATTTTATACAAATATATTAATATATATATAAACTATTTAAAAAATGAAAAAATAAAAAAAATACATCAATATTTATATGTATATTATGACAAAAGGACGCATGTACAAACTATCTTAATATAAATGTTTGTTTATGTTTAATATCAAAGCTCATGTTGGAATTGAATCTCATGTAACGGCATAATAGTCAAAGATACTCACCGTTTCAGATATGATTTAGATTCGAATTGTGTTTATTGTTCGAGTTTTACCTTGTTATTATAATTAAAAAAAATTAATGTTGGAATTCTATGATTGGAGAAAATAACTTTGAATGAGCTCTTACTTCCTACTTTAGTGTCCAATATAATTTGATTTCAAATTGAATTGTGCCCTATATTCAATAGAGTAAAAAGTGATAGATAAAAGGGAAAAGAAACCCAAGCTACTATACCTTTAAATAAAATTATGCTTTTTAATTTATTTTCAATTATTATTGCTAAGATGAAATATTCTTTTTATTTTGACCATACTAAGTTAAAAATCTACATTGCCATTACTTCCTTCAATGATTTTCTGCCATTTATTTATTTATTTTCGTGATTAATAAGAAATATGGGCCATAAGAATACAAAGATGTAATATACGATGAATAAATTATTATAAATCGATGCCTAAATATATTATTTCTACAGAATGATTTTAAAAATGGAAAAAAATAAATTGATAATAATTATAAAATTAAAAGAATTTAAAAATAAATTAGAGTTACATCATCTTGATTGAACTATTGAAAATTGCATCCTCGCTTCGCAATCATCAAACCAACCTGATGATGAACTTCGATGATGCGAAGAAAATTAAATCTCAGATGCCCTATCATTCCCTTCCTTCATCATCTCGACTTTCAATTTTATAATCATTTTTACTGTACTTTATCATAAAAATATGCTTCGATAATTGTTTCTAATAGATCTAATGGCATCTTTATCTCGACAAAATATCATGTATACACTATAAACATGATTAAAAATTAAAACTAAAACCTCAAAAATGTGGATAAAAATCACAGTATCGTAGATTGAAACTAAAACTTTAAAAAATACTATCAAAGAAGCTGCGACTAGCAATCATCTCGAAAGTTGGTATCACCAAGGACAAAACAAAATTTTAACTAGAGTTTTTTAGAAAACAGTAATATATTTTTTACCATTTAATTTTGACTTAGCTCTTGAATTAAACATATATTTTCACTTTGATATCTATTCAAATTAAAGACTATTAATTGAGTCTTAATTTAATTAGAATCGATATTGTTATTAATGTACGAGTATATGAGTTCAAGCGTGCAAAAATCCTACTTATAATAACATAATATGTGGCATGTTTTTATTGCTTACTACTAATTTTTAAGGTAAAATGTGATGAATGTAGTAGTTAAGGACTAAAATGAGGTAAAACAAACTTAATTACCAAAATAAAATAAAATTGATATTGTTCAAGAGTAAAAGTAAAAATTCAAGCCCAATAACAGATCATTAGCAATAATTAGCTTTACGTTTGTTCTAATTTATTTTCTTTTAAAAAGTTATTTTTTTTCCAATATTGAAACAAAGAACAGATCATCCACTTGCGAGAGACATGAAGAAGAATTTTGATTTTTTTAAATTTTCTTTTATATGCTAATTTACATTACAATTATAATATATTAAAAATAACGTAAAAAAGAAAGTATTTTACTATTTTTCTTAAATATATAAAAATAAAATTTAGTTAAAGTACGTACGTCCATAAAATAACCCTGAATTAGAGAAAAAGAAAAAAAGTTACATATGGAATTAAATCTCCGCCGTTCGGCGGCGGTTTTCAAGATCAGCTCATCGGATCCTCCTCTTCCTCTTCCTCCGGCGCTTCGTTTAAGTCCAAAACACCGTTCTCCGCCACGGCTTCCCTTCTATTATTATTATTATCGTTGTTATTAACGATAATATCCTTGACGTCATCGTCATCTTCAACGACTGCCGCAACCGTTTTCTCAGACTCCACCGCCGCCCTCCACCCTTCGCTTCCTCCGCTTTGGTTGAAATACTTAACCACCGTTTTCATCCTCCTCAATATAGCGAAGAACTCCTTGACTTCCTCCTCTTCTTCGTCGCCACCGCCGTCGTCTTCTTCCTCTACTTTCGCCACCTTCTTCTTTTTCTTCGTTGACTCCATTGTTACTCCTTTCCTTTCTTTCTCGCTCCTTTTCCTCTTCTCCTGCTCCATAACTCTCCTAAATCTAAACTTTTCACAAAATATTTGAAATTTTCTCCTCCTTTCTAACGCATCAATAGTTCTTTTTTGGCCAATAAAATTTCCAAAAAAAAAAAAAAACACAAAGGAATTTGATCTGATTTTTAAGAGTGGGAGGGTGAATAGATTTCTTATATTACAACGGCCATGACTAACATAAACAAAGTCATACTTCAACCCATTTTTATTCTCTTTCTTACTTTTTTTTTTCCCTTTATAACAATTTTAATTAATTATACTAATATCATAATTGATAAACTTTTGATTCTCTAGAAAAAAACGAAAAAAAATATTTATATTATAAAAATCTTTAGACAAACCATCTTAATATTTTTTTATAAATATTTTGATCCATATAATAAATGTTCCGGAAACAACAATTGATTTTTATTTATGGAACAAATAGAATATTTATCTATTTATTTTTATTACGATTTTTTATTCAGTTCTCTATATTTTTCAGATCAATCTATTTAATACTATTTTTTTTTAACTGAGATTTTGATCGATCTAATTTGATTCAAACAATCTTGACACTACAAATAACCTTTCAAATCTTTAAATCAAATGAAAAATATGCTTAATTGTGCTTGAACCTAATCCTCATTATTTTTTGCAAAAATCATTAAGTCAACTAAGCTAAAAACTCAAACAACATATTCAATTGTTAACACTTTTGAAGTTTTTCACTGGTGTGATATTTCGAAAAAAATACTATACTTACTTCATGTAACAAATTTGTAATGGAATCAATTTTAATAAAAACTTAATAATGCTAACAATTAGATTTAACATTTTGAAATCTGAAAAACGAAAATATCAAATTTTAATACAATTTTAACTTTGTATATTATTATATTGTAAATTTAAGAATTTAATAAAATTTTTTAAATTTAAAAAGAAGTTAATAAATATTTTATAAAATTATAATAAATATTAAAATATATTTAATTACCAAATATTTCCCTTAAATTTAAATGCTAAGTTTACGAAAATAATATTTAATATTGAGGTTGATCACTTGATTGTCCATCTTTTTAAATTACTTATTATTTTATTAATATACTGAATGTTTGGTTTTTTGAAATTTTCAAATATACGTGTAATTGGTAACGCATGACCCATAACTTGTATGAACCCGACACAAATCGCTTTCATCCTTTTGGTGGCGATTGAATGACGTCATCATGGTTACGTAAGCACACGTTATGAAGTGGGTATCATGGGTGCTAATGAAATGCTTGAAACGATAAGGACGATGCATCACGCGCATAGTCGGCAACGCGCAAGCACTGTAAATGTAGGAGGAATAATAATGGGTGGGCCCACTAGAACAATGGCGCTAGTGGACTTTTGTTTGGCCGAAGGGAGAGGGTAACGTCTATGGTGATATTTTATTATAATGAGATTTTTGGAGAATTTTTTAAATAAAACAATAATTATGGTTGAAAGATAAAAAGAAAGAGATGATAGTTAGTTTTTTATCAAGTCATGTAAAAAATTTAAAAAATTATGGGTAAAAGTATTATTGATGTTATTGTATTATGATTTAAACTAATTTTATAATTAATTTTTATATGTTAGATTAAAAAAATGGATTCTTTTGTTAAAATATTTTTTTTATTGTTAAAAACGAGTTTCCATATATCAAAATGAGGTACATATGACACATCATCTGTGATTATTTGATTATTTTGTTAACCACGATAATTTTTTACAATAAAAATAGATGAAAATTTCAACATAAAAGATCAGTTTGCTTTTGATTTAATGTACAAAGATTAATTTCCTTTTTTTAGTAAAAAGAGAAAAATGCAATATGATTCCTAATATAGGGGTTTTCATGGTACTTTTACCAGGAATTGAACTGTGTCTGGAATTTATTAAATTGATTATCGAATACGTTGTTTTTCTCATTCTTCAGTGTTGAAATCGATTAAACTGATTAAAGGTAAACTTAAATTTTTCAAATACAAATCTTACGTGGTAAGATCAATAGTGGATTGGTGTTATTGTTCTCCCTTTTTTATTTCAATTGTTGATTTAAAAGGACCCTATTCCACTATAATATAATCTTTAAATAGATGCCACCAAATTAGAGTGAAAACTTCAAGTTTAAAATACGTGTTTAAACAAAAAAAATTAAATTTGTTTAAAATGTGAATTGAGTTTCATGTAATTAACTTGATTCAACCCGTTTTTAAGTTTTCAATTATTTTTTTTCTTTTTTCTTTATATATTATGTAATTCAACGTACTATACTATAATATAAATATTTAAAAACATATTAAATTTGTACTTTTAAAAATAAAAATAACTTAGAGTTGCATGATTGAGCTAACAATTTATAAATATAAATAGGCTCAAACAAAAATTGACTCATATTTTGAATTTAGTTTTTATATTTTTATTTTAAAGAATTTAGTTTTTTATTTTTTAAATTTAAAATTTAGATTTAATTATTAACACTGATAATTTTATTGATGTGATATTTTGACATAAAAAATACTCATTGATAGTTATATAACTAAAAAATGACGTTATAATAAACATAAAATTAATAAAATAATTTTAACAATGTCAATAATTAGACTTGAATTTTAAAATATAAAAAAATAAATGGATTGAATTATTATAAAAAATATTAAGGATTAAATTCCGAGTTTGTAAAAAGTACGAGGACTTATAATAGCTTTTTAACCAAGTATATATCGTATTGATACCCACAAGCATCGCTTAAATCTACCAAAAAAAGAAGCAATGCGCGATTGTTCAATAAGCGGGGAGTGGGGGATGGTGCAACGTGGCACTGTAAAGAGCGAGAAATTTCCGCGATGATTCATGAAGACCTCAATTAAAAAAAAGGTCAACATTTTTATTGGTAATAATTTGGAGGTTATAAGGTGTAGCGCAACGTAGTGTAAGCGCTCTAGAATCGAATACTATAGCCGTTCGATTAAAGTTTGAATGGATTGGTGGAAGGCATCTGCATCGTAAATCAATAATATTTGAATTTTTCTTCCTTAAATAAAAAGGAAAAGGAAAAGGAAAACAAAGCAAAAAGTGATTGATTTGAAATTTGGGCAGCTGACTGCCCATATCAATTAAGAATCCCAAAAAGGGTTTGGTATTAATATTTAATTTAAATTAATAATATTAATAAAAAAAAGGTGATACCCACATTATTAGAGAAGAAAAATAAGTATAATTATATAAATGAAATGATACGTTATAAGTCTAGATAATTAAAAAGAAACTCTTTTTAGACTCAAAAATTTGAATTATCTTCGAATTCGAAATAGAAATGAATGGAATAATTAGTTTTAGTTATTAAATAGAAATAATTAGTTCTAGCTATTATACTATAAAAAAAATAATTAATTAAAAAAAATAATTAATTTCATTTTAATAATGAATAAATTAAATTTACATTTTTATTTTTTTAGTTATCTTATTCTTATCATGGTTATATAAGATAGTCTAATAAAAGGATAAGAATAAAAATGAAATTAAAGAAAAAAAGATGCAATCCATAGAAATGAAATCCAGATCATAATGAGAGACTCCTTTTTTTTGTTTTCATTCATAAAGACAAAAGTTAAGACGAAAAAAAGAATCGACCGTTCGAGTACAATATAAAATCGTCAATAAAAATTGGGAATACTTTGCACAGTGGTGAGGCTGACCTCACGTAGATCAAGTGAACCACAAGCCAAATGGATATTGCTTACAAGTTACAATGGTCTTCTGAATGTTCACAACATTGTCAGCTGCAGGACGCTCAAGTCTCTGCATGAAATTTAGCTGAAAGCTCCCTCGCTACTGGTTACTTCCATGCATGCTTAAGGGCGTATATGGATGGGTAATGCGTTTAAAAGAAATTAATGTAAAAATAATGGTGACGATAAAATTAAATAATAAAACGTAAAATAAAAATAAATTAAATGCATTGCATTCCACTGTTCATCAAAATCTACCCTAATCTTACCAACCAACTTCTTAAATTTAGTCTCAAGATTGATAACCTGAGTTTCAAGATGGCAACCATCACTCACATGCACAAAATAATCGAGGTTAGTCTCTTTCTTATTGAAAAACCTCTCCTTTCAGAGTTTATCCTCTGGCCTACATGTTTTAGCCTTTTGCTTCCCAAAAGGTGATGGGTTTTTTCACCTTATTCAACTCCTAATTTGCATCCTTTAGATATTTGTTCTTTGCTAGCATTAACTCAACCTCAAGCGAAGAGTTAGAAAATTACCCTCTTCTAAGCAAAAGGCGACCTTAGAACCCCCTCCTTCTATCCTAGGAAGGTAGATAAGAACCATCAACACCAACACCAATTACAGGCCTAGTTAGAACCAAAGTGCATGATCTGTCGACAGAATTTACTTTATCTACTGGCAAGAGGCAAAATATTATGCAACACAATAAATGTTGGGAAGTGTAACGACCTTATTTTTAATGATGTCGAATGATGCAATACACACCTTACACACACAAGCACTCGAACTCGAGATACCCAGGATGAACAACATCCTCTTTTCCACTGTAACCATTTGTTGGGTTCAATTGCTATAAATTTTTAATTGATAAATGACTAGAGAACTTAAATTGCAATTAATAAAAATTTCAAAACAACAATTAAATCATGTTTAAATGGGTGTTAGTGGATGGTAAGATGAAGTGACCATTAACTTAAATTACAAATTAATCCTACTATACGAGTGAGAAAAACACCATTGAAGGATTTTCAAGCTTTTAGCTTCAATTTCAACCAACGTTGATATGAAATCATGGAAAGAGAAAGGGAAATCAAACCCTCCTCAGCGTGAACTGCCACAACCTCCCACCCCCAACTTTTATGCTATAGAAAAAAATTGTTAATTTTATAAATAATTAATTAGATCAATTAAAATTTTTAATTCAACCCCAACTATACTCGTTCTTGTACCTATATCTTTACTTGTGAACTCTAAGAAGAAAAATAAGGGCTAATATATTATTTGGTACATGAGTTTGGTTTCAATGTTTCCGTTGGTATTTAAGTTTTTTAATTTGATACTTGAATTTGTCTCACTTAAGAACACATAATTGGTTTCAATGTTCAATTTGATACTTGAGCTATTTTTGCCCCAATTAAGTCCTTGTGTTTTTTTCTACTATGGCACATGTGTCAAATATTCATTGGACCATATGATGCCATTTGATATGGATATCAAATTGAACATTGAAGCTGAACTTAAATACTAAATTGAAAATTAAAACTAAACTTAAGTATCAAATCATATATTAACCTAAAAGTTATCCTTATTTTTGGGGTCACATAAAATTAGAAGTGATTCTCGAAAATAGATTGGACATTGGGTTGGGCGTTGTGGTACATGCAAGTCGGCTTAGAAAATGAGCCACATTGGAATTCCATTGGACAATCTGAAATAGTATATATAAATATTTAAAAAATGTGAAAAATATTATTTGTTGAAAATAATAACAATGTAGAAAAAACATTTTTGTTAAAAAATATTTAAATTGATAATTAAATTAAGTGACTAACAGAAAAACTTGATTGATACAGTATAATAATTTCAATAAATTATTTTGATGTTTAATGATTAATTTATAAATTAAATCACAATTTAATATTATTTATGCAATAAACCCTAATTTATTTAGTAAAACAGTCTCATTATTGCAAAGACAACATATTGAAAAGATGATGATAATAAACTTATTGAAGAGATAAAGAAAACAAATAGTACAGTGAGTCTTAATTCGATTGACATCAATATTATTATTAATGTAAGAGGAAGTGATTTCGAGCGTGCTGAAGCGCATAATCATATTAGTTAAGGGAAAAATAAAATTCACACTATAAATTGTATAAGAATTTTGTTTTTAAAATTAATTGATTAATTATTGAAATTATATCTATTACTATTAGACCTGATCATGAGTCGGGTCGTTCGACTTGATCTCAAGGTTCGCCCAAAAAATAGAGGGTTTGGATAAAAATATAGGCTTGAAAAATGGACTTGGACAAAAATGAGGCCCATTTTCTAAATGGATCGAACTCGGATAAGAGTTTTTTGGCCCCGAGACTAGCCCAACTCGACCTAAATAAATTAACTATTTTTAATAAAAAATTATATTGCTATTCTGGTGCTATTTTTTTACTGTTTTAGTGTTGCTTTTGATGCTATTTTTGTTGTTATTTTTGTTGTTGTTTTAGTTATTTTTTTGTTTGGATGTTATTTTGTAAGCGTTTTTTAATATTATTTTACTGTCGTTTTTAATATTATTTAAATATTGTAAAACTTATATTTTATTGTTAATTTTTCTACTATTTTATTTGTAACTATATTAATATAAAGAATTTTTAATGTATTTTAAATTTGTTTATTTTTAATTATTGTTTTAATGTTTTTAAGTGTTTGATATATTATATATTTTTTAATTTTGTTGTATATAATAAAATAATCTAAAAATATTAATACGGGTCGAGCTCGGGTTTGATTTCTATAATTCGGATATGATTTGGACAAAAATTTAGGCCCATTTTCGAGTTGGGCCTAGACCTAGTAATTTGATTTAAAATTTGTTGAAACTCAACCGGTCCGACCCAACCCACGATCAACTCTAATTATTATGTTATATCGAGTTATAGATTAAATATCTTAAATTTCTACTTATAATATGTAATTAATAATTGAAGAGTTTTAACCAATTAAAAACTTAATTTAATTATTACTAAAATTTAATATAAAATTATTTAAAATAGAATAAATAAAAGTCATTAATATTTTATTTTTAATTTTATTGTTATTTGGTTAACTCGCAACATCAAATTTAATAAAAAAATATAAATGATTTAAACGATTAAATTAATTATATATGTCGGAAAATATAAAAAAAAAACTAATTAGACTTTAACTAAAAGAACAATAGTTAGCTTCGGCGATTTGGGTGTTTTAAATTTATTTTGGGTTTTTCTTTATAAATTAAAATAACATATTTTTCCAAGTTGATTAACTTGGTTTTTGTATTTATGAGTTGAATATATTCTTACCTTTACTACCAAAAAGGCAATTTTTTTTTTGGTAGATCAAAAAAGCAAATTTTTTGTTACCTTTTTTAATGGTCGGTGGATGAATTTATGGTATTTCTTGATATTCAAACTTGTCAAAACATTGTCAAATATTTCTTATTGACTTTCTCCATTAATTTAAAATCAATGGTTAACGGGAGGGGGATAGAGCTGTGTTTAATTTTAAACACAATGCCAGCCTTTGAACGCGAAAATCAATGTTTAAACTCAGAAAATTCGAAAATTCCAAAGAAGTTTCGAATCATATTCACAGATCCCGATGCTACAGATTCATCTAGCGAGGAAGAAGAAGAGAATCAAAATGTGGGTGTTAAAAGAATCGTCAAAGAGATTTCTTGGTCAAACGTCGTTGTAGATAATGAGTTCGCCAGTTCTTCTTCAATGGCGGCGAAGGGTGTTCGAAAGAGGCCTTGGGGTAAATTCGCTGCTGAAACTAGAGATCCTTTTACGAAGAAACGGTTATGGCTTGGTACTTTTGATACCGAAAAGGAAGCTGCCGTTGTTTATAATAAAAAGAAACGTGAATTTCGAAATATGGCGGCCGCGGCGGAAGATGAGTTGTATAGTCGACGGTCGCCGTCGTCGGTGCTTGATGTTTGTGATGGTACGGTTGAATATGAAACGGATATGAAGCGGCACGTGGTGGAGAAAGTTGTGAAGGAAAGTAAAATTATCGGGCAATGTAAAAGGACTGTTAAAGAAGATGAAGTATGTGTTAATGGTTTTGGTGACGATGTGGGATCGGTTATGGATTTATTATGGGAACCTCCGCCGCCGTTATGGGATGAGGAGCTTTTGGGGCCTTGTTGCCTTCAAGATACGGTGGATTACGAGCTGACGTCGCCAGAGATTCTTCCAGAGATTGAAATAGAATTTGCGAAAGATATGGCTTGGGCGGATGAAATTTTCAACGTGGAAAGTGAGTAAAACTCAATTTTGTTCGTGGGAGTTCTGCATTTTTGAGAGAAGTTTGTGAAGTGTAGTTCAGAAAAATTTGTAAAATTTTTAATTATTTGATATATTTTTGATAAAAATATTTTTTTATTTTATCCATTTTATCAAACGTATATACATCTTTTGAGAGTTTAGAAAAGCGGTCGTGTTTTATTTGTAAAGGTTAAATTATAAAATTAATTTTTATTTCAGGTTACATTTTAGTCATTTATGTTTGAAATGTTACGTTTTAGTCACTTATGTTAGTATTTTGTTACGAAGTAATCACTGTACCTTTAAGTTTCGTTATCTCCCTAACAATAATCTTAAGTGACAATCTAATTAGATTTTAAATGTCAACTTGGATTTCCAAATGGAATGAGAATAAATCTTTAATTAAATAAATTTAATTAATTAAAATTTTTTAAACCCTAAACCTTAATTGAAAAAAAAACCCTAAATCCATTTTCACACACCTCTTTTCTTTATCTTCTTTCCTTTTGATTCTAATATCTTTAGTTACAAATCTGTCTCAAAACATGAATCTTTGAGACCTATTAACCCAAAGAAACGTAACGGGAAGAAGATATTGGAATCAAATATATTGAATTTTTAGGTTAATGAGTTTTAAAAATTCAAGCTTTGAAACATAAGATAATGGAATTAAATATATTGAATCTTTGGCTAATGAGTTTCAAAGATTCAAGTTTTGAGACAAATTTGTAACTAAAGATATTGGAATCAAAAGAAAATAAGATGAAGAAGAGAGGTGTGTGGAAATGAGTTTAGGGTTTAAAAATTTTAATTAATTAAAATTATTTAATTAAAGATTTATTCTCATCCAATTTGAAAATTTAAGTCGATACTTAAAATCTAGTTGGACTGTCACATAGGATTACTGTTAGGGAGATAACGGAACTTAATGGTACAATGATCACTTCGTAACAAAATACTAACATAAGTGACTAAAACGTAACATTTCAAACATAGGTAACTAAAATGTAACCTGAGACAAATAAAAATGACTATTTTTATAGTTTATCCTATTTGTAAATTATAGGAGCAACTTTGTTAGTTTTGCCTATTCTATTATGTTATCTATGTTTTACTTTGCTTACGTTGTTTTTAAATATATTAAAATACGTCATAGGTCTCTTTATTTTTTTATAAAATTGAAATTTTATCTTTATTTTTTATTTTCAAGAATTTAATTTTTTACTTTTTCATATTCAAATTTTATATTTAATTTATTAAAATTATTAATTTTTTATAAATTTATTAATGTGATATTTTGAAATTTAAAAAAAATTATTTACTTGATAACAATATAACTAAAAAGAATGAGGTTATATTGTAAATTTAAAATTTAAAACTGGATAAATTAAATTCTTAAAAATAAAATTAGAGAAATTAAATTTTAAATTTGAAAAAATATTTTTGTTAAATATTATTTAAATTGATAATTAAATTAAGTGACTAAGATACAATATAATAACTTCAATAAATTAATTTGATATTTAATGATTAGTTTAAAAATTAATCACAATTTAAGATTATCTATGCAATAAATCCTAATTTATTTAGTGAAAAAGGTCTCATTATTGCAAACACAACTTATTGAAAAGATGATGATGGTAATAAACTTAGCTAAGAGATAAGAAAAAAAAATGGTACAATGAGTTTTAGTTCTATTAGTATTAATATTATTGTTAGTGTAAGAGGATATGGTTTCGAGTATGCGGAAACATATAATTCTCCTTTTAAAGGTTAAGTGGGGTTTTAGGTAGTTTTAAATATTATATAAAAAAAAATATTTATGATAAAAAAATTCAAAAAAATTTATAACTTTGAAAATATAAAATATATAAGAATTTTATATTTAAAATGAAGGGTAAATTACAAAAATAGTCACTTTTGTTTGCCTCAAGTTACATTTTAGTCACTTATGTTTGAAATTGTAACACCCCTATACCCGGTTCACACGTATAAACTCGATATAGAAGCATTACATACAGTATCGGAGATTTTAACACGAGTATAGCAAATTTTTTTTTCAAACGACGTGTTTTAAGTTATTCTATTTAAAATACATCATTTCAAATCATCAACTCGTAGTAATCCAAAACAATATTTATAACCATCCACTGAAGACACATAATAGTATCATTTGTACATGTCATTTTTACCAAAAGTAATGTACCTAAACTGAAGTCTTCCAATAGTGATGTGATGTGATGAGAGGTTTCCTAACTTGAATTCCACTTCTCGTAGCTTTTGTACCTACGCGTTAAGCCGGTGAAGGCTTAGTAAGCACTACAAAAGTAATGAATGATCATTTAAGTACTCATGCATATAAACTTCTTGCTTTACTTATATGTAACCTGTAACTTACCACAATGGCACAACTTACACTTTTATTCACTTTTTGTAGTTTAGCCCATAGTAGACTTTCATAAAACCGTTAAGATATACGGAACAAACAGAGAGTACCAAAGTACTAACAGAGAGCACATAAGTGCTAGGCAACAGAGAGCACACACAGTGCTAAACAGAGAGTACACAAAGTACTAATCAGAGAGCACATAAGTGCTGGGCAACAGAGAGCACACACAGTGTTAATAATAGAGAGCACGAGACGTGCTAAACAGAGAGCGCGCTAGTGTTCCTTAATGGCATTCCACTAATGTCACAATGGTTCTAATTTTTCTACTTGGGCACAATCTCAATTAGCATCATTTCTCATAAATAATATATCTCACATAAATACATCATCAAATACTTCACATTTATATTTTCAAAGTCGTTCACTTGCGTCACAATCACTAAATTATTTATATCTTGAGCTACAGAATTCGAAATTATAATATGCTTGATGTATCTGAAACTAGACTCAATCATATTTTTACCATAAAATTTCCAGAATTTTTAATTTAGCCAATTTGTACAGTAAATTCTTTCAATTTACCCCTTCGCTACTGCCTGACAGTTTCGACCTTTCTTCACTAAAAATTATCTATCTTTTAGTACAAAAATAAAATGATGTTTCCGTATGTTTCTATTGAAAATAGACTCATTAAGGATTCAGAAATTTAAATTTCAGTCTCTAATAATTTTTCTATACTTCTATATGATTTTTCAAAGTCAGAACAGGGGAACTCGAATCTACTCTGACCTTATTACACTAAAACTAGTATATCTCAAAGTATACAGTTCCTATTCTTTCACTGTTTCTTCCATATGAAACTAAACTCAATAAGATTTAATTACATATATAATTTGACCCTTAACTCATTATATACAATTTTTGGTGAATTTTCGAAGTTAATCCTTTGTTCTGTCCAAACTGTTTTACTAAATCACACATTAATCCTTTCATTTTATCATTGTAAACATTCAAATTAGGTACCTATATAACAATTTTTATGCTAATAATTCACATACCATTAGAGAAATTAAACTATAATTCAAAACTCTTGTAGTACTTACAACAAAAAGGTTGATTTTTCCTTCTCTTTTCACTCTTTGCTCTTCTCTTTTCCTTTCCCTTCAATTTGATCCTTGCCTCTCTTCTCTTTCTCTTCAATTTCACATAAACACATATAAGCTATAAACTATAATTCAATAATTTTCATGCTAAATAACATAAAAATACATGTATGTCATGAGAATTTAACCATTTCTTACCTTAACCCTTGAATTCAAAATTTCTCAATTTAATCCCTATGCTCTCTAACACCTCAAAATGAATTCTATAAGAAGTTTGAGGTGTCTACTAACCCCCTTCTATACTTTGATTTTAGAAATTTCAAAGAAAATAGGAGATTTTGGAGGTTGGAGGGCTTAAAAATGATGGAAGGACCTATTTGGAATAAAATAAAAAGTTGGAAATGGAAGAAAAGGGCATGAACGGCTGAACTATGAAAAGAGCTGATATTTTTGACTTTTAATTGATTTTTAACCTTTCTCAAATTCTTTAGAAATCTCACTTAAAATATCTCACTTAATAAAATGGTAAAATTGCACTCTTAGTCCTTGAGCTTTCCAACTTTACACTTTAGCCCAAAATTTTGCCTCCAAAAATATCTTCCACAAAGTTACTCTTTTGCCCCTCCTCAATCAATCTAATTCCCATGATGACTCAAAATTCAATTTGGATAATTCGCTATTTAGTCCCTCGTATTTTCTCTCCTTTATTATTTAATACTTAAAATTTTCTAACCTTCCTTACTTCAACTAAACATTTCTAATTCTCTATTCTATTTTATCACTATTCCAAATCCGGTTCAAACACACGGATGTTACAGAAATGTTACGTTTTAGTCACTTATGTTAGTATTTTGTTACGAAGTGATCATTGTGCCGTTAAGTTCTGTTATCTCCCTAACGGTAATCCTACGTGGTAGTCCAACTAGATTTTAAGTGTCAACTTTGATTTCCAAATGGAATGAGAATAAATCTTTACTTAAATAAATTTAATTAATTAAAATTTTTAAACCCTAAACCCATTTCCACACACTTCTCTTCTTTATCTTCATCTTCTTTCCTTTTGATTCCAATATCTTTAGTGACAAATCTATCTCAAAGCTTGAATCTTTGAAACCCATTAACCCAAAGAAACTTAACGGGAATAAAATATTGGAATCAAATATATTGAATCTTTAGGTTAATGGGTTTTAAAGATTCAAGCTTTGAGACAGATTTTTAACTAAAGATATTGGAATCAAAAGGGATGAAGATGAAGAAGAGAGGTGTGTGGAAATGGACTTAGGGTTTAAAAATTTTAATTAATTAAATTTATTTAATTAAAGATTTATTCTCATTCCATTTGAAAATCCAAGTTGGCACTTAAATTCTAGTTGAACTGCCACATAGGATTACCGTTAGAGAGATAACGGAATTTAACGGCACAGTGATCACTTCGTAACAAAATACTAACATAAGTGACTAAAACGTAACATTTCAAACATAAATGACTAAAATGTAACCTGAAGCAAACAAAAGTGACTATTTTTATAGTTTACCCTAAAATGAATTGATTAATTATTGAAATTATATCTATTACTATGTTATATCGACTTATAGATTAAATATCTTAAATCTCTACTTATTATATGTAATTAATATTTTAAGAGGTTTAACCAATTAAAAACTTAATTTATTTATTACTAAAATTTAATATAAAATTATGTAAAATGGAAAGTTATTAATGTTTTATTTCTAACTTAATTGTTATTTGGTTAACTCCTAACATCAAATTCAATAAAAGATATAAATTATTTAAACGGTTAAATTAAGGTTATGTACCAATAAAAGTTCATTTCTTAAATTATTTATAGAAATAGGCCGTCTTAAAAATTAAGTAGGGTATGGACCAAAACACAAAAACGCGCTTATATGACATCGTTTTCAGGATATAAATCATAAAAACGCTTCTACATAAGTGCTTTTTTCCTTGTGTCGGGCAAAAACACGCATGGAAGCGCTTTTACCCACAAGAAGGTGACTGTTAGGGGAAAACACATGCAAAAGTGCGTCCACGTGGGCTACTTCCACGTTAGCATGCTTTTGCCTGACAAAACGAAAAAAACGCTTACGTGGAAGTATTTTTTTGATTTATCCTCTGAAAATGACATCACATAACGCGCTTTTTACTCATACCCGTAATTGTTTTTCAAAATAACTCATTTTCGTAAATAATTTCGAAAATGAGCCTTTAATGATACTAAATCCGTTAAATTAGTTATATATACCGAAAAAATATAAAAAACTAATTAGAGTTCAATTAAAATAACATAGTTGAAGCTTTGAGGATTTGGGTGTTTTAAATTTATTTTGGTTTTTTTTTTTTATAAATTAGAATAACATATTTTTCCAAGTGGATTAACTCAGTTTTTGTATTTATGAGTTGAATATATTCTAACCTTTACTACCAAAAAAGCAAATTTTTTGTTACCTTTTTTGACGGTTGGTGAATGAATTTATGGTATTTCTTGATAATCAAACTTGTCAAAACATTGTCAAATATTTCTTTATTTCATTGACTTTCTCCATTAATTTAAAATCTATAGTTCAAAGGGAGGGAGACAGAGCTGTGTTTAACTTTAAACACAATGCCAGCCTTTGAACCCAAAGATCAATGTTTAAACTCAGCAAATTCGAAAATTCCAAAGAAGATTCGAATAATATACACAGATCCCGATGCTACAGATTCATCTAGCGAGGAAGAAGAAGAGAATCAAATTGTGGGTGTTAAACGAATCGTCAAAGAGATTTCTTGGTCAACCGTCGTTGTAGAAAATGAGTTCGCCAGTTCTTCTTCAATGGCGGCGAAGGGTGTTCGAAAGAGGCCTTGGGGTAACTTCGCTGCTGAAATTAGAGATCCTTTTACGAAGAAACGATTATGGCTTGGTACTTTTGATACTGAAAAGGAAGCTGCCGTTGTTTATAATAAAAAGAAACGTGAATTTCGAAATATGGCGGCCGCGGCGGAAGATGAGTTGTATAGTCGACGGTCGCCGTCGTCGGTGCTTGGTGTTTGTGATGGTACGGTTGAAGATGAAACGGACGTGAAACGGCACGTGGTGAAGAAAGTTGTGAAGGAAAGTAAAATTATCGAGCAATGTAAAAGGACTGTTGAAGAAGATGAAATATGTGTTCATGGTTTTGGGGACGATGTGGGATCGGTTGTGGATTTATTATGCGAACCTCCGCCGCCGTTGTGGGATGAGGAGCTTTTGGGGCCTTGTTGCCTTCAAGATACGGTGGATTACGAGCTGAAGTTGCTGGAGAATCTGCCGGAGATTGAAATAGAATTTGCGAAAGATATGGCTTGGGTGGATGAATTTTTCAACGTGGAAAGTGAGTAAAACTCAATTTTGTTAGTGTTGTTGTGGGAGAAGTTTGTGAACTGAGTTAGGAGAAGTTCCTAAAATTTTTAATTATTCAATATTATTTTTGATAAAAAATATTTTTTTTTATTTTTATCAATTTTACAAAACATAAATGCATCTCTGAGAATTTGAAAAAACGTGTCTTTTTCTAAAGTATATAGAACACTTTTTAGAAAATATGTTAAAATATGTTATAGATTTCTATATTTTTTTATCAAATTGAAAATATAATTAAAAAGAATGAGGTTATAGTGAAATTTTGAAATTTTAAAAATGAATATATTAAAATTTTAAAAATAATTTATTGTAGTGATCTAATATTATCATGATATTGATATAATTTGTAACATGATTATCTGATAACTACTTACGAAATTATCATAGTTTTTTTTATAAATATGATGTATGATAAATAGAAAAATTAAGGACAAAAAAGTAAAATATTAAATTAAAATTATAAAATTCTTTGTTATATTTCATTTTATAGAGTGATTGATAAATGTAAAATTTAAATTATGAATTTTTTTATTTTTTATAGAAAATTCTGTTAGGTGGTTTTTGTTACATATACTAAGTATTTTTTTTAAAAATTAAATCTTTAAAAATATTAATTTCAAAAAATATCGAAATATAATATCCTTTACTGAATAAATTTTTTTTTACTAGAGGTTATACAATGATTGAATTTGTGACACTGTGAATTGAAAATTTACACAAATTTTTTTATTATTCCATATATTCCTTAGTCATAAAACCAATTTTTTTTATTATTCATATAAATAGTTATTTTATACATAGTCGATAAAATAAAATAAGAAAGTGTATTTTTTATTCGTTTACGTAAAATAATTACCATCTATATAAAATAAATATATGAAGTGTAAGAAAAAATTTGACTTGAAGAACCCAAAAACTTGAATAAAAAGTTAGAGCATGGAAAATAAGCGGTGTATATAAGGTTTTTTGGTCAAATTGTGGACCGCTCAAAGGAGATTGCTTCCCTCTTACCCCCTTTACCATTCTAATAATAATGGACCATTTTCCCTCCTCCATCATCACCTTTGGACTAATACTTGCGAATTTTAGGCTTTGGAAAATGACATTTTCAATAAATATAAAAATAATAATTCATATTTAAAATTTCATTTTGGTATTTGAATTTTTTTAATTTGATACTCGAGGTTTTCTTTGTCTTAATCTGGTACTTAAATTTGACTAGTGATAACAATGGGCGAATTTTTGCTCACTCCGATCCCAACCCGATATTCAATTGTCATGCCCCGACCTCTATCTCAAAAAAATTTAACCCACCCCAAACCCGAACCCGTACATTAATTGTATACTCGATCTGATCCAATTTGAATTCAAACTTTTTTATTTGAAATCGTGATTAATTAAATTAAAAAAAATATTTTTAAAAAAAATTATGCTTGGCATGACTAAATAAAAAAATGAAAATGAGGGAGAAAGGAGCTAGTGTAAAATGGCAGTGAAGGTAGTAAAATGATGTTGGTAATAATAAAATTAATTTTTTTTTAACCTAATACAGGAGTAATTTCGTAAATATCTTGGGACGAAGCCTACATTTGACCCAACTGTTCTCTAAAGCTAATCTGTCCTGAAACTCGATTTCAAGAAAAAAAATCAATCCTATCGGATAAGATCAACTCAACGCCCACTGGTCTTTATTTTTTATTTTTTACCATCCCTTGGTTTAACTTCAACCTTCTATATTTTGGGCCACATGATGGCGATTCTAGCATAAACCTCTTAAAATGTAAAATTTTACTTTTGATCCTTCAAGTTTTACAACATTTTAATTTAGTAAAAAGTAAGATTACATCTTGAATTTAATAATGATGAAATTTTAATTTAATCTTTTAAAAATTATAAAAATTATGAAATCATATCTTAACTATAAAAACATTCAATCTAGTTTCAACACCACAAAAAATTTTCTGCCTTAATCCATCTACCAATTTGAATCTTAAAACCAAACTCAAATATCAAATAATATAATACATGTAAAAGAAAAAAACATATTTAAATGCAATTAAAATGACACAAGCAATAATCACACAACCATATTTATAGCCTTAACTATACATAATATTAATATCATGCATATAACCAATGCCTTTACCACCGCTACAGTGTACACCCACTTCACTTTCTTCTAGAATCACTATCATCTCCCTTCTATCAGTCATAATACGCAAGAGAAGAAAGGCACTACTTCTGCAGTTGACAACCTAGTGTGGAGCATTCTACGTACAAAATTTATCAACATATCCAAATGGCAAGTAATATATTTGTATTACTTTTATTTAATTTTAAATTTAATATTAATATTAATATTATAAACATTTTAATATATACATACCCTATACTCAATCATCAAATGTTACATAAATTTACATTTTAATCGTTTAACCTTAAAAAGTAACAGAGTAATTATTAAACTTTTAAAAATTTTCATTTAAATAACTAAACAATTTAAATTCTTTTTATTTAAATCACTACGCGATTAAATTTTCCTTTTTAAAGTTTGGAGAGTTAACTCCAAATAACAATTCGATGATCAATACAACATCAACTAGTAAAAAAAAAACATACTTGAAATCTAAATCGATCAAACAGTTAATGTTAAAGATTGAAAAAAACTACTAAGATTTTTATTTGCAAATTCATAATATTAAAAATTATTTCATAAAAAAACTAAACTGTAAAAAAAAAATTTCAAATGGTATAAAGTATAAACAATACAAATGAAGAAAGCAATACAACAATAGTCATAACATTCTACTTCTAATGACTTGGATGAAAAATTTTCAAATAGTTTAATAATCGATTTCTAACTTAATAACTTTAGTGTAAATCACCTTTAATATATTCATGCATTAATACTACAAATTTTTTTTTTTTTACAAATACATGCTCAAACTACTACAAAAACATAACACAAATACAAGACAACATAATCCGCATCACAATTGTACGTGATGAAACTAAAAATCCATATATAAAAAGTATGCTTAGTAAAACTCGAACTCAAATACTAAAAGACAAAAAAATAAAACCCTTCTGTTATCAATACAAGACCTCATTAGCTTTTCAATTTTTTTTTGTTAATATCATGATTTTAATTATTATTTTTCCTTATTGGTTTAATCTCAAAACATTAACAAAGTCGGGATTAAAAGTTAAAACACCGAATCAGATAAAATTAGAAAAAAAAAAGTGCATTGTCTACAAATGATCTATTTGGCTCACCTGAATAATTCATAATGGCACTTCTTTGTTTTCCATATAAATATAGAGTCCGGCTCTGGCTCCTCCTCCGTTACTTTCCGGTACCTCAGTAGTTTTCTTCGGAGAAAAATATTTGAATTATCGAAAGATTTAGCGTTTCTCTCTCTATGCATGTCAAAGAGGATATTTGACCCCCAAGAAAACCATAATGTTTATAACTCCATAGAAAACATAACAATCAGGGTTCCTTGCAATCATCTGCAAAGGCCAATTCACATACAAGAGCAAGATGGTCGCTACCCCATCTCTGCAAAGTCATAAATTCTCCATTAATAGACCAAGAACTATACTCATTATACACTTTGTTAATCGATTTATTACTAACATCCCGCACATGGGATGTTAGCTATGTAATGCTTAACCAAGCTCACTAAATTGAAGAAGGGGTACCTCACTAGGAAGGCTTGCATTTCTTCTCAATACGTCTACAGGCAATGTGTCGAGAACTTTCACAGGAATAAGTTCCCCTGTATGCCTGAACGAAACACTGAAGTTAGTAACTAAAAGTTCCTGAAATATGTGAACATTTTCAAAATGCAATCGTTATACCATATATAATCTACAGTTCCCATAAACTTGGAGTGGTACGATGTTGCCAAGGGCTCTCCATGACTATCTCTTGTTCTATGGCTCCCCTAGAAAAAGAATAACCACTATTTATTAGACAAAAAGAACCAAAAAGAAAGTTTGGATTCAAAATATTAATTTCGAATCGTACAAGACGATCATGGCTTTCTTGCAAGGCCTAGCCATTTATTTCCGAAGTCCAAAATTATAATGAGAGAGCAAAGGAGCTTGAAAAAACTTACAGGAGCCCCAAGATAAGAACTGGAAAGGTTTAATTTGTGCTGCAGAAGAGTGACACCTTTATTGCCAGTTGCAACAACTAATTCTTCATCACTCCATGAAGACGTTAATTGCCTGGAGAAAGGCGTCCAAACATGGTGCCTGATATACCAAAACCAGTTAAAAGCAAATAAAACAAACGAAAGCTATGTTATTTACATCCAAAAAGTATACATTCAAAAACTAACCTCATATGCACTCGCTCACATTAGTTATAATAACAAGTACTTTCAAAGAAGGTATTTTAATATAGGATTCTGAAATTGACCTCAGCAAACAACTTTTTATCATTTTTATTAAACTACTTTATCAATTCGAAACTGAATTGTTTTCAATGAACTCAACCGATACAATTTCACATTTTCCAATATATCAATGGATAGAACATAACATCAATGAGTATCCAACTTAATTCATAATTAAGCTGATAAGTTCAAAACTTTGTGCAAGGAAAGTGAGCCACTTCAGATTCGTGTCTCAGTCTCCTTTAAAAAATGCTTCAAAATTTTAAAAGAAATATAATATATATATAATCCACATTAAACCTGTCTATATCCTTGTTTTGAGCTCTAATTTCTCTTCTCTGTGATGAATGTTCAAGTTGCCCTGAAATCCGTCGGCGATCATGGAGTTGGATATTGAGCTACAAAATGAAAATCAAACTACAATTAATGATGCATATAGCCAGTCAATCAAAAAAATACCTCTCAGTTAAAAAAAAGAAACAAGAATACTTAAAGGATTTGGACTTCAAACTCTACAAGAACCAAAACTCACCTCAGATGATGCCAGAAATTGATACATAGCACTCTGGAGACAAGATGAAAACAAGCTCAAGATAAAAATGGGCCAGCAGAAACTAGATAACAAATTGCATACTGAATCCGTATGTATTCATGTAGTGGTTAGGTTGCATGACCCCACCTGAGGAATGCTGTTAAAATCTCCTACAAGTATAACGGGGATGTTGCCCCATTCTTGTGATAGCTTGTAGGCCTTGTCAAGAAACAGCCGGACCTAAACCATTGCATGTCATATTTCTAAGCATCAACAGCTTCAATAATAAAAGACAATGGGATCCTAAACTAGAAAGATTCCCCCACCCTCCATAATTTTTTAAAAGGAAAAAGGCACAGGCAAGAACGTTTAGCTTAAGAGGACCTGGCATTATTTTGTGGTGTAGAAAAATAGCAAACATCATGCTGAGCACTCAGTACCTGGCCCAGCTTTATGTCTCCACGGTTTGGGTTGAACAGCACATGTATATTCCCAACCAATAATATTCGACTTCGCATTTGTCTTTTCCTGTATATTCAGTTTGCAAGAAAAGGTTTTTAAAAATTAAAAAAAAAATCACCCAACTAATTATCAATGAAAATTTTCCTCTTAGCCATAAAGCACATATGTGACTTTCTTAAAAGTTTACCGTCCATATTTTATCTAAAACTTGTCTTAAATTCAACCTAAATCCCATCAATCATCACTAAGAGGCATGGACAAAGGGGAACAAAGTTAAGAACCTTGATGATTCTATGTTATACTCCTCGATCCAAAAGTTACTAATGAATACATTTTTTTTATTTAACCCAAATTCATTGAAGTGATAACAACTTTCATTTTTTAGACTTATTTTGATAACACCATAGGAAGCTAAAGTTTGTTAATTTAAAAAATTATAAGTATACCGATAAAAAACTGACCAAATATTACCAAACACAAGTAATTTCTACTGCAATCTATACAAACTGGGATGTGGCAAAAAAGTTTGAACTTACTTTGATAGTTTTGCATGTGAACTAGACTCTGATTGATATCGACGCATCTGTATAATGAAAATTATTAAACATCAAGGCAAGGAACGACAGAAATTTACTGCTAAAATAAGTATATACAATAGTAATGTATATATAATAATTATAGAAAGAAAGAGATAGTGGACAATACCAGATTATGTCGAGGGTTCAATTAGTAAAAGTAAAAGAATAAATGCTTATGTTAGACTTTTATCAAAGTTTGAGGTCTTATTTTATCACTAAACCGAAAATAAAGACATGATAATTGTAGAAGTTAGAAGACCTAATATCTTTAGCAAGATAAGGATGGTATAATTAGAAAAACCAACTATCTCTGCAACTGATAAATTTCCCAAACATCTTTAGAAATCATCAAAATGAGGAAATGCCTTGAGGGAAACAGAAAATTACATAATTTAGCAAAAGCTCAAGAAAATCAACCAGCTTAATAGAATTAAAACAATTAAGGTTTAACTGATTGGATAAACGACAATGTACTAAAACCTACAAAAAGAGAGTGAGATGAGCCATGCAGCAGTAAACCAGCCCCTAAATACCTTCAAAACACAAAATTGTGCAACATTGTTACGAAGGTCAAAATCCTGGAACTCTATATTGTCTTCATGCAATAGGGTAAACCTGCATTCAGATATATCATTTTACAAGCTGGATATAGCACAGATGAAAACTGAAAAAGAAAACAAGATAAGTGAAACGATTCTAATAAAATATAAGCTCAAAAGCAGTGAAACAAATTTTGAAAGGGCCAACTCTAAGGTAAACAAAAGCCATAAGCATATTTAACTGCCTTGCTACATCTCTCAGATTTTTATTATGCAAATGAAGTGAAAGTAGACTGTCATGACGAATAAAATAGTTGCGATAATAATAGCAAATATTTATCTTCAATGCATATGAAGAATACGCATCTAGGAGTTTCCAATTATAGGCAATAAATGTTACATACGGCAAAAATAGCAATTATACCAAATCAAACTTATATTAAAGGAGCTTGATAAGATTACTTTTTGTCATTCCAGAATAAAGCACAACCATCACATGCATCACCTGTGCGAACCTGGAGTAATTGGTAATTACAATGGTTGTTAGTAGGAAAATTTGAGAGTATAGCTACTGGACTGGGGGAATGCACATTGAAATTTTCAGTATACCTTGTAGACACCTTTAAAGCCATTTTCATGCAGAAGATCATCCAAATCCTTAAAACGATCAACCTCCTACAGATGTAAGAATGGATTATAAGAATATAACTAACAAATAAATTGTCAAGTGCTGCTGACTTCGTCTAGACGAATGTATTTGATTTAAATCTTATCTTAAAAGAATCATAAACTCACCTGAAAACACAGGATGTCAGCATTGTAATGATTGACCTCCTTACATAGTAGGTCTTTACGTCTATCCCATTTTAAGAACTTTCGTGGGACATTAAGATACAAATCGGGATGCTTTGCGGCATTTTCCACACCAAGTATATTATATGAAACAATGACAACTTTATCTGCAGAACAATAGTTCAAAGATTAGGCAAGGATAAAACAAATTGAAAATTAGATGAAAATTTCATCTTCCCAAAATAGTTGAGATTCAAAAACATTCTTAACTTTCTAGAAAAGGGCAATATAGAGCAGTAGTAATCAATGGTACGGAAAGCTAATGTCCAATGCTCTAATTAACCAAAATACACTTACCATGAAATTTATATGATATTTTTATACCTTCGCAATCAGAACAATCATAGGACGAGAAGACCCAGTTGCGAGAAGCTTCCGAGCTTCTGAAATTGCTTCTCTTCTGCCACCGTTTGTGCACCCGAGACGACGAAGATGAGCAAGGACGAATGGCGTGGAAACGATTCCAACCCGGCGAGTTTCGCACCGGTTCCGGTTTTAGAGTTAGGGTTTTAGTTGTAGTTTTAGTTTCAGAGGACAACAAATTTTGCCGCTTGGTTTGTCGGTTACAATGATCTTTAAAGTAAATATGCTTCCGTTTAACGGTGGCGCTCGACGTTTCCTCCGGCATAAGTTGGCATTCTTTTCTTGTCATGCTGTCGGAGAGTTTTTTTTGGATAAGCCGGAGAATTATTCGATGACCGACAGAGTCTTACATAAAAGTTTCAAATAAATTCTCACAAAAAAAAAAGTTAAAAAAAAAAGTATTTAGTTATTTAGCAAGATAACAATTTTGTAAAGATTTGGACCTTTCAAGGCTGCTTCATTGAAATTTGGGCCTATTTTATGTAAGCTGCCAACATTGTGTTGTACATTATATTTTCTCATAAATGGCCTTTGTAGATTGGCCCATTACTTTGCGGACAAATTTATTTACCAACTTACACATCATAATATAACACAAATTATAACCCATTTTAACTCAAGTATTGTGAAGGATTTGTACTAAAAATCGGATTATATTTTGTTTTTTTACGTACAAAATGGATAAATTTGTCTGTGTACATTAGACCATAAACCAAATACGTCCTTTTGTTAAAAGTTTCATCTAATCCTACTATTATAAATTGGTTTTTGTACGTCAAAACGAGACACTACGTGTAACTGTTTAGTTATTCTATCAACTACGTCAGTTTTTAATAGTCGAAATGTATAAAGTTTTTAAGAGAAAGATCATTTTGTTTTTTTTTTTTTATCTAACTTGCAAGGATTAATTTACATGTTTTTTAAGCAAAAAAAATAAAATACAATTTAACTCTTAATACAAATATATCCATTTACTTTATTAAGCTCAACATCTTTTGTCTAATTACTATTCCCAAATGCTGAATTTCCAACTCAACTCTCTATTTGAAGAAACATAAACACACCTAGGCAAGTTGTGTATTTAGTTATCGTATTTTAGTTTGTTTAAATTTAATCATTGTATTTTTCGAATATATCAACTTTAATGTTTGTATTTTCTTTTAAAATTTTAAATTTAATCAAACAATAGTAATAAACCTATTTGATTAAATTTCATGTGTAATGGGGAGTTCTTAAAACAATCTGACCAAAATTCTGTATTGAGGTGATTCTCTAAGGATTCGTGTTAACTATTATCTAGTATTACGAAAAATCTGGGTAAAAGAATATATTATGAATAAGTGTTATCCATTTATGATATTAATAAAGGTATTATTATTTTACTTATTTTTTAGAAAAAAAATCCACGTACCATTTGATAATTATTATATAATATTTAAAATATATAGGCTTAAAAGCATCATTTGGTGTTTAAAGTATATTATATCTTTATTTGTATTTGTATATACTGAAGAGGGGAAGAAGAGAAGAGAGAATCTGAAAGGTAGGAGCTTAGAGCTAAGACAAATAAATACAAAAAACATCAGCAAACCGTACTATCCTCGGAACTCAAACAAATTGCAATGTCTTCCCATCTAATCACATCCTTTGCAGCCTTTCTTCCATTTCCTTTAGGTTGGTTGAATTAAGTTAAATATAAATAAGATTATTTGTTAATTTTAAATTAAAAAAGTTATGGACCCATATAAAATTACTCTAATTTTAAGTGAATTTTTATCCTAAAAATTATATTATTAATAAATAAAATAAGAACACAAATTACAATAATAGTTATACAGCATTTTGTATTTTTTTTGTTCAGTAAATATTTTAACGATTTAATTGTTGAATTTATCAATACAATTGTACTTTGTCATATATTTATTTTATTTATCTAAAATATTATATAAATTAATATTTATTGAACGGCTGAATTTTTTTATATAAAACAAATAATTAAAAATTTAACATTCATGATCTATATGAATGAAATATAAAAATATGACGGTTACATCATTAAAATATTAACCGTACAAAGAGATAAAAAAAAGTGTAAAACCATTTTAATTTTATATCGATATAAATGAATCTCTTTCTTAAATTTATATTATAAATAAGTAAAATATGAACACAAATTAAAATAATATTATTAATTATATGATAATTGAGTAATATATTGATTTGAAAGACTTAATATATAGATTAGTCCTTAAATTTAGTAATTTTTTTCAAACCGACTCTAATATTTTTTTATTCTTTAGTGTAGGGACAATTCTATGTAAATAAATGTTAACTTTAAAGATCAATATGATAAAAAAAAAAAAAAATTTTGAGGGCCAATGTGAGAAAGTTTATCAAAATTTGAGCCCAATCTATATATTAAGCCAATTAAAACAAAAATCAAACTATTCACTAGATAACATCACATTGGGAAGGGTAAAGTGCATATATTTCCACCATAAGATCAAGACCGTTCCTTTAATCTACGTCGGGGGAATCCAAGGGTTGGGGTTTAAAAGGGGTGTAGATAGGTCATTCTGGTGTGCGTATCTGGGAAAGCTATTTTAGTTTTCGCCTTTTATATTATAATTCTACTGTCTTATTTGTCTTCTTGCAGGAAATAATTAAAAGATATTAAGGTTATGGACAGTGCCAAATGTGAATCTGGTGAGAATAAAATGGTACGGCCAAATCTTTACAAAGATTCCATCAAATCCCAATCCGACAACACATGCCACATTGCTGTGCGTAGACTACCCTTTATTGTTTGAATCGTTGTCTCTATATTTATGTCGTGTTTATAAATTTTTTTTTTATATTATCATATTTAAGTAGTTGGTATTTTTTATTTTTTTTATTTTTTTTATTTTTTTTATGTCTGGAGGTAAATTTTTTCGAGGAGAAATATTTGAAATGTTGTCCACTCAAAGTTAATGGACTCTTCAGCGGGTTTTGTTAGGATGAATTGCACGTAATAAAAAAACACGTATTTATGATTGTGTCCCAAAACATATATGACATTTGGCGACAATATGTAGTCTCCAGCACTTGGACTCTATACAAAATTAAGAGATAGAACTTGGACCAAAGACTATATCAACTGGTTGAGAATTTATCAACTTTAAATGAACCACACTTTGAACAGATATCACCATTATTAGTATTGACCATTTCCAGTCTAACAGGAAAGCAAACATAGAAATCATAAAATAACCATATAAACACGTATTTCAAGTACTTATATATTCATAGTTGATGAACCGTGTGGTTTGAAGTATTCTACCAACGAATAAAATGGCTGGGTTGTTGTTATGGAATGAATCAATGGTTCAAGGCTTCTTGATGTAATCTGTAGATCTCAAATCTTATTCTTAAGCAATGTTTTTAATAAAAATTTGAGTCCTCGAATGAAGACAAAAAGGTATACAAAAAAGAGCTTGACCCTCATTTAGGTTCCAACTCGGCCGGATTGTGCCAAACTTTATTTGTAGGTAAGGTGGGGTGGGGGGTGGGGGGGTGGGGGGGGGGATAGAGTTTGTGTTAGTATATAAAGGAAGGAGCAAGGGAGGGAATTACAGCATGCATTTAGGCACATCCCTTTCTCTTCTTGTTGAATAAAAGAAAGGGGAGCTCCTTTTGGTCCAATACAGGGGGCAGAGAAGGGGATAGAGCTGCCATCTCATGCATTCCGGCTATGCTTAAACCTTTACCTCCATCGTCTAATGTTAAGCAGAGCCAGATGCATGGTGTGGGAGCAACTCCTTCCCATCCTTTGCCCACCCATTGGACTGAAGGGAGCTCCCTGCTTCATTACATGCATGCATGCATCTTAAATATTTCTGTAAATCATTTGCCATTTTTGTTTATGCTTGCTTGTTTTCTGAGTTTTTTTTAACTCTTTTTTTTTTTTTCAGGTTTTTATTCAGCTTCACGCAGTGATGAAAATGGGGGAAAGCAAATTGCAGCTAAAGAGACAGTACAGTTGATGACATACAACACAACGATAAGGTCTCAAGATTCAAGAAAGTCCCCTCAACTTCATATTTCCCTTTGCGAAGGGTGTCTACAGAAAAGGGATATATTTTGAACACCGTAACAGTGTAAACTCCAGTTTATTTTCCTTGTAAGCATGTTTGAGGTAAATGAGATTGTTAAATAAGGCTTTTCCTAAACCTTATATTTTTCTTATATTTGAAATTAAGTTATTTTGAATTTATTTTTAAGAATTAGTTTTTTTTTTTTTAATTTTTGAGTTTAAAATAAAACTTCCTTGAAATTTTCTCTTACATGCACTATTATTATCATTTTTCTTTCGAGGAGGTTTCTTTAATTATTGCAATTACTTGAGGATCAAATTATGGTTGCTTGAAACCCATCACCATATGTTAGCATGATGATTAAGATATTCACCACCTCAAATATAACTTAAATTCGAATTACGTTAATCACGTTACTGTTAAGATTTTACTCTCCTATTATGATTTACAAAAAAAATTACGGTTGCTTGGAATATACTACATGATTCCAAGCAAAATATACAGTAATTACGCTACAATGCATGTACTCCTATTATAGGCTAAACCATATTCATGCATTTATTGTGTAAATGCTAGTTAATGTTCAGTACAATTATATGCGTCAGAGGTATAAAAATATACAGTTCAAAATTCATAAATAGTGTATTTCAACTAAAAAATAAATAAGCATCAATCAAACACATTCTTTAAATCTAAAAAATAATCAACATTTAAATGTATTTTATTAAACAAGTTACACTAATTTTGAAATTCAAGTTCTCAAATGTACCCCAACCTTAATCGAGAGATGAAATAAATTACAAAAATGGTATGGCAAAACTACCCAGATTGAACCACCTTGTTTCACAAAGTCAAAGCATCAAAACCCTTGATGGTAGTCCATGACACTTGATACATGCCAGCCCTTCCCCAATTCAACCATAATGTATAAATACTCGTTGGTAAAAATATGCGCATGCCACGGGCTGAGACTTCACATACCTGATATGATTTTATGGCTTCTGGAATGCACAGCAGGAAAAGAAAAGCCATAACAAGAATATTATATGGGACTTTGAGATGATAAACTTTCTCATCAGCCAAATGGAATTTCATAGTTCCTAAAGAAACAATATAATGATTACCTCGAGGGGCTATGGCGAACATGAGAAACTGTTAACTCCAAAATTTTCAGAAACTTGATCAACGATGTCTGCATAAATCGGATTTTTTAATGTTTGATTGTAAAGATTCTTCATCTTCCCACTCACTGTTGTCGGCCTCATCTTCATTGTCATCATCAACAAATTCGCTATCATCTTCATCGTGGTCGTCAACGAATTCGCTATCATCTTCATAGTCATCAAACTCATTTTTGTATTCGTTGGTGTCAGATGCTATGTTTTCTTCATCATCGCTCTGCAAATGAGTATTTGACAAATTATTCGTTAAAAAAGAAATATTTCCCCCCAACAGTAACAAGATATTTCAAATAACCACATTGAAGGCTTCTAACTGAAAAATATCCCCCACTCAAGAAGTTATATATGCAACAAATATCAACAAGAATACTAAGAACATATAGTAACTCACTTCGGTCAGTTCCGAGACAGGATCAAACTGGCAATGCTCGCTTGAGCCCCTATTATTATCATCAACACCATCTTCCGAAGCACCCTACAAAATCAACAATAATTTCTCCAGTTTACTTCAAGCATACCAGGACAGAAAATAAGAGCAACAATGTACTCAGCAAGAACATTGCATTGCGTACTCTCTCATTAAATAGGTATTACTAAAGGAAACGTACAGAAATCTACATGGCATACCAGTAACCATAAATAATGTAGCACTATGAATAGATTATCAATCAATATATTACTTCAGAAAGTGCTACCCTATGTTGGCTCAATTCTGTGATCCACCTAACAACATTACCATGAACGAAAATGCCTTTCTAAATCTTCGATCTTGATTGGTTTAGGTCAAAGCCTTGAATCTTTCTTAACTATTTACAACTCACCACTTTTGCGATACGAAAAGAATCTAGTATCCTTTAGTGTTCTTTCATTATTAATACTTATTTTCATGTAAAGCTTAACTACACGACCTATATTCCTTGCAGTAGAGAACCCCTTAAAAAGGCATGAAAATTGTATTTTAAATTAGTTCAGCCAACATTTAAAACTCATGTCTTCCACTATGAAGAATTACCTGCTTATACCGACCTTTTTTAAAGGATAGCTTAAATATTAGGCTATACCTTAAGACTTTGCACCATTTGAAAATTGAAATTCAAGGTTTGCATGTAATAAAGATACTAAATCATTACAGTAGTATGTTAACATCCTATAGCTTAGCACAAGCATTGAACTAGTTCAGCATTTTATCTTCGTAACCTTCTCTTATCTCCGATAATGAAATTAGAATCTCATAGTCAGAAGAGGTTTAACTATGAGAGGCAGAACTCCTGAAACAGAAACCAGAATAACGGGAAAACGGGAGAACAAGACATCTAAATTATGAGTAACCCTAGCGTATAATAAAGTGCAACTAATATTTAGACAACCAGTTTGGTTTCAACTATTATAAAAATGACTTGGGCCCGACAAAAGTTCATATACAGAGGTGTGTCACGCAAAAAACGGATGTCCATACCGGTTGCTATATATATATATATAGCATAGAAATAGAGTTTCAAAAGCGACTGTATATAGGAAAAAGATCACTTACAATTTCCTTTTTCATTTGCTCAATGGTATTCTCCAAGTTAGAAATATGCTGACTTAGAGCCTACAAATAGCATGATGTAAGACATAAAAGCAATATGGAACAATTGTTATGAAGCATAACAATAATATCAGAATGTAAGAGATCAAACCTCATGGCGTTGCATTGCAACTGAGCGCTTCAATGCCTTTGCCTTTGTTAGAAGGTTTCTTGGCCTTATGCTAATGGGTCGACGGTAATTTTTTCCACGATAGTAGATAAGAGCATATCCTTTGGGGACCCTTTCTATTGCCACCAGTATCCCACCACTTTCATACTCCAATAACCTTGCTGAATCTTCAACAAATGCAAGGGCCTTTTGTTTGGATATTAGCTTCACAAGTTCTCGGTGCTTCCAATGCAGATGCATATTTTCAATGACACCATCGAAAACACCACGAACACCTAGTATATTA
Organism: Kokia cookei; assembly: GCA_039519145.1. Classification (NCBI taxonomy): domain Eukaryota; kingdom Viridiplantae; phylum Streptophyta; class Magnoliopsida; order Malvales; family Malvaceae; genus Kokia; species Kokia cookei. The sequence goes on along the minus strand of CM076909.1, from coordinate 798,199 downwards.
TTATACAAACCATCAGCATTTTAATTCTAGATTCAAATTCCAATCACCAAATGAAAAGACCACACACCAAGAGGTAAGTACGCTTTCATTCTTAAACCAACTCTGCGAAACATAACCCGCTCCTCATCAGTGATTGTTTCTTGGTCATAATCAGGATTAGCAGGGATCATGGAGGATTCTATTTTAGCTAGTAGTCTCTCTGCTCTAAGCTTTTTGGCTTGGGCCTGTTTGCATATTCAAGCATGCAATAAATGTCAATAACCAAATAAATAAAATATCTAAAAACATATTGTGACATATTGTGAACTGGTAGCAGGTACAAACATGGAAAAGTTTATATCATACAGCCTCTGCCTAGATGCACTAAGATGACCTTCAAAAATAAATAGCAAACTAAGGACCAAAAATAGCAGCCAGTTTCAGATCTTCAGAAAAGTAACTAAATCAAGCATATTTCAAGAATAGCAGTAGCCTTTCCAAGAAGCTAGACATGCTTATACAAAGAAGCTTGTATGGTTAATTTTTCAATGGTTACTAACAATAAACTAGTAACAGATTCAAATTGCATATTCGCTTGTGAGTTTTTTCATTTCAATCAACAGGGTATAGATATTATACTTACAATAGCTAATTTATGTTCCACGCGTTTTACGAGTTTAGCATGCTTAGCTTTGGAAGCTTCTTCAATCATCTTTTCTCGTTCTTCAGCAGATATATCTCTTCCCCAGCGGGCTTGAGCCTCATAAAACTCAGCCAAAGTACCAGCCGGTGCCTGTCCTTTGTCTTCACCTGATTGATCTGGCTCAACTGCTTTGATCCGGAGTTTCTCTTCAGCATCTTGTATCTGCTTTGTCAAATCTTGTCTTTCTGCCAGAGCAGCTGCGACACTTGTTGGAAGGAAATCTTTTCCGCGGTATATGACAATAAAATACTTGTTTCTAAGCAGCAAGACACCTCCAGTTAAGTTCTGCAAAATTGTTAGTATGCATGAGAAGTATATTCTTCTGTCTCTTTTGAAAGTCCAGCATATCTTAAATGATGAAGAGACCAAAGAAAGACAAAAAAAATGTCAAACACCAGTAAAAAAGATCACTTCAGTATGAGTCAGGAATATGAACATGCAATTGCAACGAGGCAGAAGAATATGATCATGCAAAACACAAGATATTGAAGCCTATAAGTTGTAAAAGAACATACCTTTAGCTCCTCAGCCATAAGCTTGTTATTTGTATTCTGAATACCTCGTTTTACAGCAATCTTTGCAACGAGACTTTTCTCCCAAAGTTTAATTATTGCTGCTGCCAATCCCTGGTGGTTTCTATTCCTCCCTAGAAGAATATTTAAATAGTGAAACTCTGTATAATGTCACAAACAGAAAAGGTAAAGTAAGAGAAAGCATGGAGAAAAGGTGAACATACCTAGGGCAAAATGACAAGGAAGTGATTTAGCAATTTTCCGCAAATTTGTCATCTCTGCATTGGTAAGCCGTGGTCTCATTCCAGCAGGAAGAAGCCTGAAAGGTGTTTTATAACCAGGTATCTTTGGAGGAAGTAAATCAGCATCAACTGGAAGTATTCCTGTACCCCACCACTCAACAAATCGAGGTCCTAGACCATCTAGTAGGCTGTTATACTCAGCTTCCTCCTCAATTACGCTTTCACTATGTTCTGGCTTCACCACAACTTTATCAGATTTTTCTGAGGTTGAAGCTGAGCCTGTTTCATTTTCCCTTTTGCCAGCAGAAGAAACATCTGGGATAAAAAGAGCTTCTCCTTCTCCGGATTGGGATTTAGAAGGACCTTTGTAGTTACTCCCACGATAGACCACCATAACACTTCCAGATCTCCATATAACTAATCCTCCTGTACGACGCTGACCATCAATTCAAGCCGTGAATATTATATGTTGTAATAAGTGCTCAGAAGTTAGAAACAGACACCAGATTAAAGCACAGAAGCAAGGAATTATAGAATTTGGCTACACATATCCTAGTTACTTCAAAACCTACCTAAAAAAAATGAACAATCCGATCTACCACTCAACTTAAAGCTAAATGGCCTGTTACTTATATGACAAGCTCCTTATTTGTGTCCAACAAGCAATTCAGATGTCCATGAAACATTTGATCTATCCATTTCAAATGAAAAACTAAATCAATACTACATCATTATCACCATTAACCATATAAAAACAAAAACCAAGTCTTAAATGCTTAATGTATCAACCAATCTATATCTACTCCATAGAAATCAAAATCTTATTAAAACTATATTGCTTCCATGATAAGATCATTCAAATTTTCTTTTAGAAAGCAAAATTCTTAGATATAAACTTAACCCCAAGGCTAAAAAATTATCCTTAAGTCAGACATGGATGCATGAATAACAAAAACTCGAACCAATAACATAATCTCGAACTACATTACTCAGACTCTTCATTTTTTCATGCATAACAAAAAATACTTAGATATAAACTTAACCCCAAGGCTAAAAGATGATCCTTAAGTCATAGCCATGCATGAGTATGTTGCTTGGTCTCTTCATTTTTCATGCAGTACTTGTGTCTGAAATTTGTATCCGAGATATCGGGATACTGGGATATGACCTCCTTCAAATCCATACAAAAACTAACCATATCCATGTCAGATATATACCCGTATCCGACGCTCACAACCGAGTCCAAATAACAACGGCAAAAACAAAAACTCTTAAACATTTCTAATGACAAAAGCAAAAACCAACCTCAACAATCTCATGAGCAGTCCTCATATCGACGGCGAGAAATTCATGAAACTTAAGCCTAACTAGCTCCTCCTTTCTCCACTTATCATGAATCTTTTCAAGAACCACCTTCGTAATCCCCGCCTTGGGTACATTGATTCTTTCCCTTAAATGCATCCCCATCCTCCTCAACCTCCTAAGCTCCTCATCCTCAATTGTCAGCTCAGCCAATGTTGGCGCCTTGACTGTCCTCTTTTTTAATAGACCTCCCTCCTTCACCACCGCCTCTTCTTGCTCCCACGGCAGCACAGCTTCTTCATTTTCTTTCTCTATCAGCCTCGTATCAGGCCGAACCCATTCTCTCTTCAACAAATCACCTAACCTCTCTTCTCCAGTCACCGGCGTCGAATTATAATCGTCAGTTTCGTCATCTTCTTCGTCTTCGTCATCTGATCCTAACCCTAAGTTCCGTAACCTGAGAACAATTCTGTCTATAGCGCTTTGCCCTTTATCGAGATACCGAGTTTCAGCACCGGCCTTACCGTTACCGTCCGATTGGATGAGTTTTTCAGAAGGAGAAGACCAAGCTTGAAGAGAAGTAGTAGAAGAAGAAGAAGAAGAAGAAGAAGAAGAAGAGGCGCCGGTGGATAGGCGATGATACCACGGGTGAGAATAGCGGTTCGAATTGGAACCCGGATTAATTCCAGACCGGAGAGAAGAGGAAGTAGGGAGGAAACGAAATGAAGGCTTTGGAAGTGAGAAGAAAAGGTTGAGAGAAGAAGAATAGGAATAGGAGGAGAAAGTGAGTGGGGTTCGGAGGGGCATTTCCGTCAATCTTGTTGTAGTAATGGCCATTGCTCTCTTTTTCTTTTTTGTTATTGAGGATTTGCAGCCATTGTTGTATCTTCGGGTAAGTGACAGAGAACTGAGGGAGAAGAAAAGAGATAAGATCTTTTGTTTTGGATTTTAAAAGAGAAAAAATTGATATTTTTTGTAATGAATATAGCTGATTTTATTATTGGGCTTTTACCCCTTTTTTGCTACTGAATTTTAAAAAGGGATAATTCCATTTATTGCCCCCAAATTATGGTTTAATTCTTAAATTAGTCCCTAAACTATAAAACAATTCAGTTGAATCTTCGAATTAAAGTATCATTTCAATCGAATTATTTTATCAGTTTAACTTCATATTCTAACTGTAAATGCTAATTTTGGTATCTATACTTTTTTTTTGTCCATTTTGATAATATAAATTTGACAATAAAATTCATTTTTGACATTAAAATTGAATTCCATTCGAATTTGATGAGGTGACACTTTGATATTGTGTCACATCATCACCTATGATATGGCACAATCTCATAGTGCCACATCATTTCACTTTTATATTTATCACGTTCAATGAGCAAAATTGATCTAATTGCTAAGTTCAAGGGTTAAAAATCATGTCAATCATTTGCCTATTGAAACTCATTATTGAATACATATATATTAAAAATATGGTTAAAATGCCATAAGTTCATGTAATCTTCAAATTTTGAAATTTAATCCTTATAATTTTATTTTTAAGAATTTAATCTCTCTATTTTTCAATTTTTAAAATTTATATTCATTAAAATTTTTTCATTAAATTAAATTCTTAAAAGTAAAAAGTACAAAACTAAATTTTAAATTCATGAAAAATACATTAACTCAAAACATAATTTACCTTAAAAATAGTTAGGATTGTAATTACATTTTTTTTATAACTTGACTCAATTGCGAAAGTATCTAAAACACGTTTCAACACGATCGAATCCACATTTTCATGCACTTAACAATAAAATTAATGTCGATTGAAATAAAACTATATCAACAATTACATCTTAAATAAAATAAACTTATTCCTTTTCATTATTAACCTCTAATATACCACACATTTGCATGTTATATGAATAAAATTAAATTTATTCTAAAAAAAAAAGAACAAAAATTAAAATTGTGAAATTAATAATTTTCACAAGTCAGCATTTCATTCTTATCAAACCATGACATTCAACACTTAATTTTCAATATATCAAATAATTTTTATAATACAAATTCAATACTGAAAATTAATACTTAATTTTTCAACATTCAACTTATTTCGACATGTAAACTAACCAAATATAAACACAAATACATGACCCTATCTACCATTTTATATTTGAACTGACTTAAACTAGCAGTAGCCCTTAATGCAATCCATGCTATTTGCTTGCAGGCTAATATAAACACAAATACATGACCTTATCTACCATTTTATATTTGAACTGACTTAAACTAGCAGTAGCCCTTAATGCAATCCATGCTATTTGCTTGCAGGCTACTCTGTGAAGATTATTATGTTGAGTTTAGTGTACATGATGTTATCTGCAAGGAAATGCATTTCCGAGCAAGCAAAAGCTATATTGGTGGAACAATTAATATCGGAATATGGTAAAGATTGGCTTCAACTTCCAAACGAATTTCTACTGAGAGAAGGCGATGAGTTCAACATCTCTCGACCCAGCTCCTTTATCTTGTACAATAGAAGCATCTGCTCGGTTTCGAGCTGTACCATGTATTCTTCTTGCATATCTTGAAGAGCTTCGAGTTCACTCAGTGGAGTTGAAATCCCTTCGAGGTTGCCATCATCGATTAAAGATTGAAGCTTGATCATCATTTGTTTCATCTGCATCCAACCAAATATGTCAGGGTTCGATTTGTTCGGTCTATTCACTAGTTCATTAAGTGATCAACGGGTAAAAGTATCACAAAGATTCTTGTACTAAAAATCAGATTGTATTTTGTCCATTCTACTAAAAAAAATAAACAAATTAGTCGATGCACGTTAAATTCAAGAGCAAACTATTCATTCTGTTAAAAAGTTCATCCATTTCTACTGTTAAAAATAATAGTAGAAATTGATGAAAATTTTAACTGAAAGAATCGATTACTCTTTTGATTTAATACACAGATTAATTTACTCACTTTTAGTAAATAAAATAATATACAATCTAACTCCTAATATAGACATGAAAGGTACTTTTGTTGTGATAAATGATGATCAAGATAAACAAGATGTTTTCACCTGGCTCGATATTTGATGAGCTTTTGTCAAGGATGTATCGGGGTCGACACTTGGTTTTTTCTCTAGTTCCGGAACTTTTCTCGTAACTTGAATGTGAATCTCTCCCCTTTTAACCCCTTGAAGCGGTATCCACTTGTCAGCCATCTGGTTTGGAGGCAATCTCTGATATTCTACAACACAATCACCTATGCTCGATGTCGGTAGCAACGCGTTGTGGTCTTTCACGTGCAACTCTAATTGACTGCCATTGTCTGGGAATTCCAATGTTTGATGCCACTTAGGATTTAATGTTTTGTACATAACCTGGAGGGGCCATCCATGGAACCATTAAACACTACTGCCATTGTCACTGCATATATTTATTTTCGTGAAGGACGAAAGATCATTGACCGCCAAAAGCAGGGGCGAAGGGAGAGGGGTACAGGCAGTGGCCCTGACCCCCAAAAGATGAAAAATTCTTTGTATAGTACCTTTAGTTTTTAGAAAATCACAAATTATTATAATAGTAAAATTACACTTTGACCCCCAAAAAAATAAAATTCACTTGAAACACATACCAGCATAGATACATTGCAATTATTTCAAAATTAGGTTGTCTCAATACCTTTGTTCGTCTCTTCAAGTTTCCATATTGCACCCTAACATATGGATCACTCGTCCCCCGTAGATCAGCAGCTACGAGGTCTCTTGCCTCGATAAGCACAAGTTCAATCCAACCATTGCCAGAATATGAAGAACCCTTGTGGAAAAAAACGAAACACATATCAGCATAGATGCACTTCAAATAGAAGATCGTCAACTAGTATGCATTATATCATAAAGGCCATGCAGGTAGGTTTAAAAGTGCTACCCAACTTGCTTATGCACATAACCTTATTTACTAAAGGCCATGAGACTTTTGTCGTGAGCAGAGTAGCACTTTTAAACCTACCAGCATGGCCTGTGTAATATATTATTTTAATTCTTTTTCCCCATAGCTACTAGTTTTTTTCCTTCCTTCAAAAGATTATAGCAATGCTCTACCACTTCATGCAAATAAAAAAGTTACCCTTGATCCTTCATAGTCATCGATCCGAACTGCTTCTATCTGGATCCTTAGTTCTCCTGAATTCACTTTCTCAAGAGGGATCCACACATTCCTTGGTGACCCTTCTACCAATCCCTCGAGACTTATATGCGCACTGCCAATGCTGTCATCTCCAAAGACCTCCTCAGTGTAGCATTTTATCTTCAGATATTCACCATCTCCTATTTCATCAAACTCGAATCTCTGGTTCCAAACCGGATTAAAAGAATGTGCAGTCTTTGTTTTCTGAAGAACCTGAAAAGAATTCATAGCAAAGATCAATGGTAAGCATAATTAATTCCGGTATAATAAAGTGTAATATTACACTCACAACCTCAACTCCATCGTACCTTTCCGTATTGCAATTTAACATACGAGTTACACTTTCCATTTTTGTCTTTCGTAATAAGATCCTTCCCTTCCACAACTGTTATAATAATTCTCCTTCCAGTTCTTGAAAGGAAATTTGAAGACCCGTTCAGTGACGGTTGTGAGCTAACACGGAGGTTGTTGAAGCTAAGAGAACCATCAGAAAATTGCCATTCTTTTATCACAAGCTTCACTGCCAACTGCTCACCACATATGAATTTTGATAGTTTAATATTCTACTGAAGAAATTTATATACACATACATCACACGTGAATGACTAATAAATATTCATTCACCATTAAATCCAAAAACACACTGATAATTGGCAATGATTTCTTGGACCCTAAGTGCATCCAACATACCCACATTGCACAATTAATTTAGGATATAAGCAACATCTTTTTATCAAATATAACGGGTTATAATATGCCATAAGTCTAAGTAGTTTTCAAAAATTTAGTCCCTCTACTTTTTCATATTTCAAAATTTAGGTCCAACACTGTTAAAATGTTTTTGCTAAATTTAGGCTAACATTGTTAAAATGTCACTCCAACAAATTTAATAGTGTTAACAGTTGGACCTGAATTTTGAAATATGAAAAAGTAAAGAAGCTAAATTCATGGAAATAAAAGTATAGGGACTAGATTCTAAACTTTTGAAAAGTACAAGGACTTATAGATATTTTAACCAACATAACACATCATCGTAACATTTTCCAATTACGGCAATCTAGAAATACGTTTATTGAGAGAAAGTAAGAAACAGAAAAAAGCAAGTTGCATCATACCTCCCCTGCATTGACACCTTCAAATGGAAGAACCATTTCGACAGCTTTGCCACAAAATTCAGAATGCCTGGCTATTACACTCGAGTCTGGCCCTACCGCCCAAAAGGTTGTGGAATCATCTGTATTGTATCTCATCTGTTCAATGGACATGTAAATGGGAAATCAACTTAACAGTGCCACAAAAGATGATCAATAGCATGTTACTCTATCATATTCATAAGTTAATGATTTATCCAAAATTGGAAGCTTGGAAACAGGAAAACCAGAGGGAAGCATAACAAAAAAATTACAAGTTATTTTCCTATATAGACCTTTTATTAAAATGGAATTCTGCAGCTAAACTACTTATGTAACATATAAAAGCAAAGCCGGTATTCAACATCTTTAACATTAGGGTAAACTACACACAAGTTCACTAAACTATTAAATAGTTTACATTTTGGTCACTTAACTTCAAAAAGTTATAACAACTTTCTACTCTGACCTCCGACCTAGACTGTCAAAGCGGCTTGGAACTAAGGTAAGTTCTTTTACCGCCAATAGGTACAAATCCACCATACTAATCATCAAATTATCACTTGGAGCTCACTAGCTGGACTTTTAAAAAAAAAAAAAAAAAACTTAACAACCGAATGACTTAAATAAAAACTTTCAAGTTAATTGACTTAAATGAATAATTCAGTGACTATTTTGTAACTTTTTAAAGTTAAGTGACCAAAATGTAAATTTACTAATAGTTTAGTGACTTGGGTGTAGTTTAAGTAATTTTATTTCCATAGGGTCCCAAGGGTCCAATATTTATATTGCGTGCATTTCTCTTACACCATAAGGAAACTACTAAACATCATACATCAATCTTTGGATTTGGAAATTTTGATAAAATAAGCATCAACTTCACATTACCTTAATCTCACAGCTTGCTAGATAGTCACACATCATTCTGCCAGGAGTATGCTCAAAGAGATGAAATCGAACAATTCCTGTATTATCATGTAAAATCATGTTAAATGTCGAATCCCATTGCGGACTGGAACCTGGTCTCACATTTGTTCTTCTGGTTAGCTCTCCTAACTCAACTTCAACAAATGTCTGAAGATCTTTCTTGTCAGAGTTCTCTTGTAAACCATCTACACCAGAACTTGGTTGCCTTCTTGATGGGCTTCCCTTTAAGCTACTCCTAGAAAGTTTATTTGCAGAAATGACTGTCACATAAACAATACCACCAACAGCCATCTTCCTTAAATCTACAGCTGATAAAGAGAAACATTGACGGCGAGGCTCAACCATTGTCTTAGCTAAGGTATCAGTCAAAAGTTTAACCTGCATTACGGGAAACATGTTAAGAATTAGCCCATTAGTGGCAAGTAAAAGTTAAAATTATTGAGATGAACTGTTGGTGATGAAACATTATTGATGAAACATACCAACCAAGAAGAAACACCTGGCAGCTCTGTTGCAGGTAGTGATTGGCTTCCTCCACTGCCGAAGGCAACTGTTATCCTAACTTCAGGAGTGGATATAAACGAGTACAGAATTGCTTTCCCATCCAGAATTGGCATCAAGAGAAGCTGCAGAACGTAAATAAGGCATAATATCAATATATCATAATCAACATGCGAAGAGTCAATACCATTTAAAACTCATCAATGGTATCGACTTTAAAACAAGGGCAGCAAGTTGGATGACTGCCTTTTTAAGCATGACACAACAGTAAAGGAAAGTTGTTTTTTTTTTATCATCAAATGGTAATGGCCATTTCTTAAGATCCATATTTGAAAGCTCTATACTCATGTAACAATAATTTTATTAGAAACATAAACATCAAACAGAAAGCCTAATCACTTGCCATAGACAAGACTGATAAGCAAAGTTGAAGGAGGGAAATTGGTCAAAAAAGGGCATAGAGAATTAATAGAGTAAAAGCATTTGTAAAAGAACTTGTCAATACTCTATATCCAAAGACTTAAATAAGTAAATTTATAAATCAATCCATCAAATAGGTCAAGTTTCTAGATAGGACTTCGTTAACCTATAAAAAGAAAAGAATGAAGGGATACATGGAAGAAACATTTCAACGTACATCACCCTTAATGCGAAGGCTATTTATAACAATCTTTGCAGTTCCAAAGAATGGCTTAGCCACCTTGGCAAGCAACATAATGCTGATCTCAGTTGTGTCCCAATCAAAACCCAAGCGCATAACTCGCTGTCAAAATGAACAACAGATGCTTTGGTGAAGATGTCTTTTCATATTAACCCTCTATTTCTTCATAGTAGAAAAAAAAATAAAGGAAAATGAAGTTGGATAATAAGTTGTAATAGAAAAACCAAAACCCAAACCTGATTACCAAAAGTTGACCAGCAAGTCCCTTGAAGACCCAACCAAGGTGGAGATGAACCTAGTGAAAACTCCAGCAATTCTAACTTTTCCTACAAGAATAAAAGTCTTATTGGTGAACATGTTTCTAAGATTAACATCAACCAAAAGGCTCAAACTGTTAGTTTGAGCTTTTCATCAAAGCTGAATGCAAACTCACTTACAATAAGTCTTGATTTGTTATGTTTCAAGCGTTTCTGCATGCAAGAAGATTCACTTAGTCACTTCAAAGTGGAGAATAGAGGGTAGAAAGAACAATAGATAGACATTCAATTTGTCTATTAATAGAACCTTTGACAGCTAAGATTTAGATGCAAACTTAAGCCTTTCCCATAGTTCATATAAAGAAATATATATTTGTGTGGGTGTGGGTGCATCACCAGGCAATCAAATTTCCAATATGTTAAATCTAGAAGAAAGTGTCATGCAAAGATCCAACAAGTTTTGGACTAGATATACATGCTTAAAACTGGAACTTGTAGTAAGACTAAATTCACACAATTCTCACCTCAACAATGGATTGAAACCTTAATGAAAGCTTTGGATTCATGTAGTTGGACCAAATCTCTATTAAAAGCTTGTTTAGCCATTCACAGTGCTCCAATGGTGTTATTGGCTGTTTAAAAGTGTCAAATATTTTATTATGATAAAACTCACATATATAAGAAGTAGAAAATTAAAGAAAGTGTAGGTACCGAGGAACTTAGTGTAACTCGCTTCCACTTCTTATTCAAGTCTTCAACAGCCATTCGATGTTGATGATTACGATACTGCAACAGAAGAGCAATACCTTATTTCACCATAATAAAAATTTTAAATACCAATTGCCATAACACCCTCAGCAAATGGCAAAGGGGAAAATCCTACATAAAGTTTTTTACCCCCCAAACATTTAGATATTACAAAATAGTATCAAATAAAGTCCAAAGTAAAGAAGAGAAAAACATGACTAGAATGAGCCACAAGGTCCACAACAACAATTAAAGTGCTTAGTTATTATTAGTATCAAATAAGAGAAACCGAGACAACCTACACCATTACCTTGGATTGAAAAATATAAATAATGCTTAGAGAATGGTTGAGAAGCTATATTGATGAAAGGGGAAACTGAAATTAGACCTACATATCGCTTTAAATATTTTAAAACGACCCTCACAGCTAGCTGAATCTCCAAGCAACTATTAGCTAATAGGACTATGCCTAGCTAGTTCAAAATCCAACTAAAAGACAGATAAGCATACAATAGAATTCAATAAAAGCCAGTTTCCCTTTCAAAAATGAACTTCACCAGCACTCTTTGTCTTAAAAGTAACAATGACATTTGACATGGTAAAGGAGAGCAATAGCAATTGTGTAGTATCAAGTTCCAGAATAATCTAAAAGACCATGTTACTCCCCAATGAGAACCATTGTCTGGCTATTTGAGAACAAATCAAAACAATTTGCAAATATTGAGCCAATTGGACAGTAATTATCAAAACAGAAGCAGGTCAAAGGGGGAAACTTAAAATCCAATACATGTTTTATCAAAAAAGAAAAATTAATTTATATGTAAGCCTATTTACAGTTTGGACCTAAAATGGAGCAACTTAGGAATATTTAAAGTATTCTGTAATACTTTAAGCTCTCCTCACACTGCATTTTAATGGCAGATAGAAAATCTATAATGGGAAAAAAAGATAAAAAAGTAATGAAGAACTGTAATTTTTTGTCAAAAAAAGTAATACAGATTCCAATAACTAAGGAATATTACACTGAGTACAACAGAATCATTTATTTCCTAAACAATCTCCTATCGACATTAAAGCTGTTTAGATATCGGACTAAGCATATAAAACAGATTAAAAAAGAAAAGAATTTACCTGAACAGTTACCCAAACAGCAAGAACAAGAGGAACCCAATTAGATAAAGAGAAAATCCATTTCTCCAAAGCCCATAACATCAAAACCAAAGGGATCAACAAAGGAAGATAAGGCTTCTCCATCATGACATTGTTGAAAAAGTCCATAACTCCATCAACATTAAACAAGCTTCTTTTTTGTCTCCTACCCATTTCAACAAACACCTACAAGATTAAAATATAAGCTTTAAAATCTTCTTTTTTTCCCTTTGAAGTTCTCAGCTCGAATTCACCAAAATTGATACTTTCAAAATTCCACCACCGTTAAAATCGAGGAAACAAAGAAAAGGCGATATTACAATAGTATTCAGTTGACTCAAATAATATTGGAAAACTCATAAAAGGAAACAAATATCCGAAGAGATAAACTTTGGATCTCCATTTCTTTTTTTTCCTCTAAGAGAATTAAGAACCACGGAAGAGATGGAGAAGAAAATTCAAAGTCAGTCTAAAGGGTACAATACAACTAGAAGAACCGTAATGACTAAACTTTAATTAATTAATATTCTTTTTGGGTCTTTAATAATTAATATAATAACATCGGAAAGACTTTAAAAGAATGGAAAATACCAAAAAGAAAGGGATAATATAATTTTTGGCCCCTAAACTTGGTAACTAGTTCATTTTGGTACCTAAATTTGGCAATTAGGTCCATTTTGGTCCCCAAACTTGGATTCCTTCAAGATTTGATAATGTAACTAGTGTTACTGGAATAGGACTGGATCGATTGGACAAAGAAACAATCAATATAACGGTTCGAACAAAGAGATTGAATCGATTGAATAAAAAATGGTTTGAAATAAAAAAATTTGAGACAAAAATCAACAGTTGAACAAGTTGAACAGATTTAATTAAAATTTATATTTTTATGAATTTTTTTTAATTATTGTTGGTCTGGTGTTCGAATATGTTGAAAAGGGAACCGATTCAACCACTAATTTGATTATTAAAATATTGAATACAATACTCCAAGATTGTACCACGATATTACCAGAAAAATTATATAATTTTTTAAATTTTCAAGTGTTGATGTAGCATGATCTTAAAGTATCAAATCATCAAATTTCTATATTTTTCAAGTTTAGGGGCCAAAATAACTCTAGTTGTCAAGTTCAATTGCCAAAGTGAATAAATGTACAGGTATAAAACTTGATCTAGTTGTCAAATTCAAGGGCCAAATTTTATATTATCCCAAAGGAAAAATATAGTTAAGAAAAGGTTTAATTACTGTAATAAGGATGTATATTTGAATTATGTTTTTGTTACCAAAATAATAAAATACCATTCAAAACCAATAGTTGAATTGTTTCTTAGGGCCCACCAAATGTTTGTCATATTTTTTAATAAATAATTAAAACATTTTATCAATTTTGTTGAAAAAATTATAAATATAATTTATTTGTTTAGATGTAAATTTACTTTTTTTGGTTGCTTTTTGTTTACATTCTAGATTTGATTAAATTTAATTTTTTTTGGTAACGTGAATAAATTTATTAGATTATTTTGTAATATTAATTTTATTGTAGTTTTTTTATCATAGTTTTTTTTTCAATTTTTAAATAAGAGATTTTTTTTGAATAAGAGAATAATGTATTTCAACGTACTTAAATTCGTATTTTTTATGTTGACAACAATATCAATATTAATCGAATTAGTACTCAAATGAAATTTTTATTTGATTATTAAAAAAATAAAAAAATAAAAACATAAAGGTTTAGATTTTTTTAATATACTAATCTGGTTACATGGTAATATCTGTTCATATTTTCTTAACTCTTTGACAACGCATACACTTTACACACACAAGTGCTCGAATCCGAATTTTCTAAAATAAACAACATTCTCTTAACGACTAAAATCATTCATTGAATTTTAAAAGTTTAAATTACTAGAAACGGTTGACGAATTTATTTGATCAATAAGACATCAACTACCACGAAATTGAAATAGACCATGAGGGGAAATGTGTGGTTTACATATTCTTTTTCTGAAAAAATAAAATAAAATAATAATAAAGATTTTGTTTACTTTTTTATTACTTTAACTTTATTTGTTATCAATTTGATCCGTTAAATTTAATTAAATTATTTTTTTTTATAAAAAAAACTAAGTTATTAAAACTTTAACTTTAATAATTCACGTTACAAATCGAATGCATTTCATAAAAATTAAAACAAGTCAAAGTCGATACTGTTAACATTATTAACTTGTGTTAGAAAAAATTATTCATGTCAAATTTAACATTATAATATATGAAACCAAAAAAAAAAGATAAATAAATTTTTTCTTCGAAATTAATGTTAGATTAACTTATGATATTAATTTCATAAAAAAATTATAATAAACAAAGTTATATTAATAATTTTCTGTATTTTTATAAAAAATAATAAATTTATGTAGATAGTTGTCCCCACATCTTATTCTTGGATCCACATTAAGATTAGTGTCCATAGATTTTGCTGCTAACTTTTCATGCTCTCTTTTAGCCATTAAGCTCTAAATTCTATTCAAAACAAAGCAAAAATTGGATCCCTATTCGAATATTCACACACATGGATATCGAATATATATGGCAATTATTTTATAGATAGTTCATTTGAATCCTCTCAATCACATTCAAGTATACCTATACATAGTTATAAAATTAAATTTTAAATTTTACAAAAAATTAAATCAAATTACTATATTTGAATATAAAATTAAAACCTTCGATGCATTAAATCGATGGGAAAAATGGATTTCTGAAATCTGGCAATTGGACCGTCAAAAGAATTGACGGTGGGACAGCGCCGAACGTAAAATACCCAATTGACCCCGTTTCCTCGACAAAGTTATCACAATAATATCACATATGTTATGAGGCACCATTAACAAGAAATAATTACTTTTCAAAAATTTCCATATTTTATGAATTGTTTATTGAATTCAATAAAATTAAAATATTTTTTACACATGTATTTTGTGTGTTTGTGATTTTAGGATTTAACATTTTCATTAAAAAATATTCAAAAAAAAAAACAGTTTCATTAAAAATATCACAAGATGATATGTCCGCGTGATCGCGTCTATGAATTCAAGCTTTTGTGAGCTCGAGTTATAAGATCACATACCTGACATGAAAAGATGTATGTTGTTCACATATTTTGTATGTTCATTTCCCAAACATTAAGACTTGTCTAAATCAACTTATAATAAAGTTTATCAAACTTGTTAATTTGCAAAAAGTTTGGAATCAATATGAGAGCGACACGTAACAATTTAAGAACTAATAAATTAATTTTTTTATAAACTTATTAAATATTCAATTAAAAATAATATAAATATTTTCAAAAAAATAATATGATTAACTTAAAATGGGTTTGAACTAATCATTTATAATAAGATTGGGATAAAATTTTAGATCAATGTTTTAAGTCAAGTCAAATTTAATTAAACATAAAATGTATTAGAATCATACTTAAATCTAGCTCAAACACATTTAAAACCAAATCATTTGGGAGAAATTTACAAAGTGTCAATCGTTGAAAGCAAATGAGACCCCTCAACAGGTCTAGCTCAAATGGTAACATTATCAACAAACACCTATATGTAATAAAACATGGATTCGAATCCAACCATGCACAACTTCAATTTACTTTCTCAAACAACCCGACGAAATATTTCCATTTTATGAACATTTCATTTCTTTAAACACTCAAAATCTCAACAAAATCTAAAATTTAACACAAATTCTATTAAAAATCAGCTCATAAAGTTGGGGTGGTGGACATTATGGAACATTTTGGCTGCTTTGACTTGTTTTCCTCTAGATAGAAAATGAGATGAGATGGTGGAAGTTGTTATTTAATATATTGGTTGCCTTTTGACATTTTGATGTGTTGATAGAAAAATGAAAGACGGCTCATTCAATAAATGACGATCCCCAGAATATTCCCTTTTTACTTTTATATATCTTTTCTCCCACTAAATTTTTAATCATTTTCATTATTATCTGTTTGAGTGACTTGAAATATATTTTTATCTTATTTATCAATTAAGAAAGAGTTAATGATAGTTTTGAACATTATATAAAAAAGATTATAATGAAATTTTAATAATAAAAGTATCATAAAAACCTTTATATTAATAGTCAAATTGTATTTTGTTCCCTCTATTACAAAATAGGTAAATTTGTCCATGTACTTTAAATCAAAGAGCAAACTAGCATTCTTTTAAAAATTTCATCCATTTTTTTATGTTAAAAACTAGTTATTATACATTAACGTGAGGTATATGTGACACGTCACTTGTCATTACGAGTTATTTCGTCAACTATATCATTTTTTTTACAGTTCAAATGGATGGAGTTTTTAATAGAAAGAATTGATTTGCTCTTAGATTTAATATACCATAATTAGTTTACCTATTTTTTAATATACAAAAAAAATATAATCTGACTTTTAATATAAAGATTTTCATGATACTTTTATCAAATTTTAATATATCTTAATTAATATAACTTGTTCAAAATGGGTTCCAACCAGCCCAATGCTCCAACCCATTAAGGGCATTCTTTTAACTTAAAGGATATATATAATTACATGAATTTTTAAATATTTAAATATTACATAAACAAAAGACATATATATATATATATATATATTATAATGGAAGTATTTGGTAATTAAAAGTGTATTTTTTATTATACAAATAATTTTAAAAAATTATTATGTGTTTTTTAATATTTTATTATATAGACACATGTTATTCTTTTAACTTTACTTATAATGTTTAAATCTCTAATCACAATGTATCAAATTAGAATTGTCTAAAAAATAAACAAACAATTTACTTTTTCTCTTAATTTTTGAAATTGAATTTTTTTTTTTTTTTTTTGAGATCTACATTTTCTAGAGTCACCTGATACAAAATCATCACTTTACATACACATAAACAATTAGTTACATTGAAAAAACCAACAAAAATGTATAAAAAAAAAAAAAAAAAAAAAAAAAAAAAAAACATCACTTTCTCTTCCTTATAGAGAGAAAACAACTATTGATTCTACCGTCTTTTTATCAAAGATGTGTATATCGACAGATAGTACAATAAAATTTATCTTTTAGTAGGAGTGAATTAAAAAAAAAAATTAAAGAGATTGAAATATAATTTTCTATTTATTAGTTTTTCTATTTCATATTTTTTGAAAAAAGTACTAAACATTTTTTGAGGAAGAAATTACAATTTTTACTACATGAATCTGTAATTTAATATTTTAAAGGGTTGAATTGCAATTTTTTTTATTTTTGGGGTTAGTGCCGCTGCTAGCACCATTACATTCACCTTCGTCCCAGGATGTCTTGATTGCTTCCCCACACTCCTCTCTCTATCACAACTGAGTGGGTTTGAGACTAGGGTTTGTATTTGAATTGAGGTTTGGGCTTAATTTACGTCTCTATAGTTCTATATTTTCAATGTGATTTTTTTTTTTCAATTTATTTAATTTGGTATCTAAATTTTTATTGTGTCTATCATTATGATACTTCGTTTTAATTATGTTAATTTTTAAACGAAATAAAAGTTTAAGTATTAGATTAGATAAATTAAAAGTAAAAATACCACATTAAATTTTTGCCATTATCCCTTTAAAATATGATATTATATATTTTAAATGATATATCATGTTTAAATTGATCCGATTCAAATTAACATATTTACATACTTTCGTAAAATTCATATTTTAATGCAAGTAGAATAAATAATAATTCTTTTTTACCAACCTATTTTACTAAAAAGCTATATTAGTAGAAGATTCATTCGAATTTTGAAAATAATATTATTAAAAATCATAAATTAAAAAAAAAATTATAAACCGAATTTTTTAAAGAATTTGTCAACTAAACTTTAGACAAACTATGTTAGCGTGGTCAAGGCCAATTACCATAAAATTTATTTAAAATTAATTTGAAATTCAAAATATTGAAAAATGATTGTAGAAAATTCTTCAAATTATAGCTAGCTCCACTTATTTATAACAATAGTTAAGAGACTAATAACACAACTTCAACGAAAAGTTAACAACGATTGATATCAATGAAGCTTTAACTGATAATTTAAATGAGTATTTGAGTTTACTTTATTCAACATCAAGTCCAGTCACGTATAAGTTTTTAATTTTACACGTGTTAATGTTATATATTTATTTTAATAATTTTATTACATATTTTAATCATATATATTTTTATATAATATTTAAAATTATCCATAATTCCTCTCTAACCCATAAATAGAAAGATAATGCGTTTTAATGCACTTGCACTCGAACTCATATCATAACAATGCTCATACCAATCGAACTAAAACTCAAACGACAAATAAATTTTATATATTTTATAATTTAACGATTATTTAAACATACTATCATTATCGTGTATTATAGTTGTAAAAAATAATTGAAAAATGAAACGTAGCGTGTGTAAATTCAACGACATGAAATAATTTAATGTTAAATGTTCCACTAATAGGTACTGGCGTTAATCACGCGTTGATATATCCTTTGCTTTCGTCACACACATTTTATTTTCTAACCCAAGTCTTTGGTCATTCTTAAATCCTAAATAAATAATAATAAATTGCCTTTCATCCAATTAATTTATTCATATTTTTGTGTTATTGTAGATTTTGAATGCATTTTAGTTAATTTCTTTTATGTCCTAATATTATATTTTAATTTGTTTATGTAAGGTTGATAATGTATATAATTCTTCCTATTAAGTTATAATTAATTATATGATTAGTTGAATTCAACAAGTGGTTTTAGTGAAAAAAATATATTATTCATCCTAAGAGTTTTGGGTTCGAGTGTCTGTATGTACAAGGTGTGTGTGTCTTGTCAAAATATTAAAAAAGTATGAAAAGATATGATTAATTTTATTTTGTTATGAAAAAAATTAATTAAATAATTTAAACTAATTAATAAGTTAGTATATAATTATATTTTCATATGATAAACGTTGAATTCTAGTGCTCAAAACTTTAAGATGTCGATATTTTTAGTTACGGATAAAGACAAAGGGGTAGGCAGTATTGACCCACCTAAAAATAGTAGATTTGTCATTTGACTCCTTAAATTTCTATGAAATTACATGTTAGCATAATAATAAATTTGCATTTTGATTTTTCAATATTTATGATTCATTTTTGACCCAATTTTTTTTTTTTAATTTCATCCCTATTGCTAACGCTACCAAACTAACTTAAATCAAACTAACAAAATGAATAACTAACGTCTCAAGACTTTGTTGGCATATTTATAGCAAACTCCTTTTAAATTGAATAACTACAACTAAACTTAGTTCAAACTAAAATAAATAATTTAACAACTCAGTTCAAACCAACTCTTTGGCATGTTTATAGCTTCTTAACATTTTTAGGGCTTTAGGGTCATTTTAAAAAAATATATATATTAGTAATTTCATTAAAATAATATGTTTTATTAATTATGCGAAACAATAAAATTGTTTTGGGGCTCCTTTTAGCTCTGGGTCCTAGGCGGTCACACTCTCAAACTACCCTCAAGGTTGGCCCTATTTATAGCATGGATAGAAGCCGAAAAAATTATTTAGGAGAGCCGAGAAATAATACTTAAATTTTGAGAGGACTGAAACTAAAAATTTTATTCTAATAGGACTTAGATTATATAATTAAATATTAAGAGAGGATAAAACTACAAGATTTCCATTTATTCTAAAATGCCCTTCCTTACCCTTGACTTTCATCTGATTCTAAACTAAATAGTTAACTCAACAGTTGACATAGTTCCTAACAAAATAATCAATACAAATTAAAACAAAACAAAAAAACATATATTTACTCAAAACGAGATTCGAATTTAGACGTCAAATTTATCATGGAGCTCCCTCCATTACTAAAAAAAAAAATGGTTAAGCAGCAGCTTGACGTTTTGAAGTGAATTTCTTAGTTTTAATAATTAACAGATTAAGCAATGCCTTAGATTATACTCAATTGGTCACCTCTGATTCATGTCCATATCCATATGTCTTGGTCATAATAATTATAAAATGAATTAATTCCTCTTTTAGCTTGTATTACTTAAAAAAAAAAAAAGAAAAAAGGTTGAAATAAAGCCACATTTGACGTACAGCAATATGAGTTCAGTTTTTGCACGTAAATTAAAAACCCTAAACCCTAATCATTCTATAATTGTTTTCATTATTATCAATAATATCTTTTTTTATCTCTCACATTAATCATAATCCATGTAGATTGAAATTTCGAAATTTTAAATATTTAAATTTAAAATTTATTATGTGTAAATGTCATATATAAATATTTATTTTTTTAATTGAATTATTATTTTATTTTAATTTTAATTTTTAGACTTTAGAAACAATGCTAAAGATTAGCATGCATCTTATAAGATATAATGAAATATTAAAAATAATAAAATAAAAAATCCATGTCAAATTTTAAAATTATTTATGGAATAAAAAATAGTATCAATGTGCTAATACTAACCCTTAAATTAACTTATAATATATTTAAATATCAATATTTTATAACTCAAAAAATAATAATTTAAGCACGTTTCATGCTTTTGAATAATTTAAGTGAGGAAAAAACAATGATAGATTAATATTTAGTTTTTAAACTTGGTATTATTTTTCAATCTAATCCTTAAGCTTTTCTTCATACTACAAATGCTTTCTCAATTTGATACATGAATTTGGATTTTTCTAAAGACGTCACTTGAAAATTTTTAAAAAATTTATATAAAATCTAAAAACCACAAAAATAAAATTTATTAAAGAATTAATTTTTTTTCAAAAAAAAATCATATCATAATATGATACAATCTCAAAGCGTCGCATATAATAACTTAAAGAAATTTATATTCAGTGATTAAATTTAGGGAAGTTGTCAAGTAACATAGCGCAATTTTCGAGTGCCACTCTATCATAACTTAACGGTATTTAAATTAAGTGACTAAATTTAGAAAATTTATTAAATTTCAAGACTAATATGTATGAAGAAAGTTGACAAATTCAGAGGTTAAATATTTTTTTTAATAGAAAATGAACTATAAAGAAAAAAAAGGTAACCCATTTTCACCTAACAACACCACATTTCGTGGTAAAAGTATCACGGAGGCTCCTACACTAGGAGTTAGATTGCAGTTTACTTCTTTTATTAAAAAAATGAGCAAATTAGTATGTTAGATCAAATAGTAAACTGATATTTTCTGTTAAAAGTTTCATTCATTTAATATTAAAATCTGATGTGGGTGACAGAATAACTGGAAAGTTAAACGTGGCATGTCACATATACTTTATTTTGACATACAGGATCAGTTTTTAATATTAGAAATGATTGAAAATTTTTCCAGAAGAACCAATTTACTCTTTAATTTAATGTATAAGGTCTAATTTGTTATTTTCTTAGTAGGGGAGAGAAAATATAACAGGACTCCTAGTATAAGGGCCTCCATGATAATTTTACCGAATTTCGTTTTCAACTTCATCAAAAGGGAGAAAAATAGGCCAATATTTGCAGTGATTCGTTAACTCTGCGTTGGCATAATTATATCTATCCGTCAACTGTTTTGATGAAACTAAAGGGAAATGAGATTAATCGGTGAGATTGATAGGCCAAAAGATAAAATCCATTGCTGTGTTTTCTTTGACCAAAGGAATTCCAGTAATCCATTTCCTTAAAAAACAAAAGTTGTTGATTAAGTACAGTAAATTAGGTGAAGAAGCTTTCAAACTTTTCTGCATATATATATAAAGCTTGGCCATGGCTGTTGCTTATTAAAGTTTCATTTTCCAGTTCAGAATTGAACCATGACATCATCATCATCATCTCTTAAAAAAACAAGCACAAGTTGCAGTGAATATGAAGGTGATCATCATCAACAGCAGCTGAGGAGAGGACCTTGGACTATAGAGGAAGATTCCGTCCTTGTTCATTACATTGCTCGACATGGTGAAGGTCGATGGAATTTTCTTGCAAAACATGCAGGTAACTGATAAAAGAAACAGCTGGTTTTATATGTTGAACAAGACAAGACTAAAACCCTTTTTTTGTTGGCTTTAAGGTTTAAGGAGAACAGGCAAGAGTTGCAGGTTGAGATGGTTGAATTACTTGAAACCAGATGTTAAGCGTGGGAACCTTACTGCTGAAGAACAGTTTTTGATCCTTGAACTCCATTCTAAATTGGGTAACAGGTATGTCTGTCTGTCTTAGGGGTGAAGCAGAAGTTTATCTTTGGGGCAAAATTAAATCATAAAATTTTAAAGATGTAAAATACAATTTTATCTTTGTGTGTCTTGTTATTTTAGAATTTTAAAGGGATCAATTTGAAAACCTTTCATGTCTTGGAGGGCCAAATTGTATTTTTACCATTAAATTAACTTATAATTTTAAAAACTTCAACGGACTAAAATAACAATTTGTCAGTTTTAAAAAACTTCAGATAAAAATTGGTTTGTTTTGATCGGACATGACATTGTTTTTTAGGTGGTCCAAGATTGCACAGCATCTGCCGGGGAGAACCGATAATGAGATCAAGAATTACTGGAGAACCCGTGTGCAGAAACAGGCTCGGCAGCTTAACGTCGATGCTAACAGCACGGCGTTTAAGAACATTCTCCGGTATTATTGGATGCCAAGATTGGTTCAAAAGGTGGAAGAGTCGTCGTCGCCCTGTTTTTCACCGACGGTTATTCCTCGGAATCAACCGGTAACGAAGACCGATCATGTTGACCGGAATTCATGTGTTTCTTCATTAGAGCATGTGGATAATATGAAAATGTCCCAATTTGGGATATTTGGTAACAATGATTGCAATAGTAATGCTCTTGCAAAGAATTGGTATGGTTATGTTGGTGATGATGGTAGCTATTGCCATGGCATGGAAACCATCAACATGACGTCCACGTCAGCACTGGTCGGGGAGGGATTTCCGGACCCGGCCAGGGATTGCCACTTGGCGGATGGTAATTGGGTTAATGATGGTTTTGTAGATGGGATATGGAGCATGGGGGAACTATGGGAACTTAGAAATGCATTGCATTGAAGTGAACCTTGTCAAGTTTTTCTTTGGTAAAATTCTGTTTTTGGTGCTTCTACTATGTTTAAATTTAAAATTTAGTCCTTATATTTTAATTTGACATGATTTTCGTCATCTACTTCTAAACAATTTTAATTACCTCAGTTAAAATGTTATCATGGATTGTTTTGTAGTACCCCTTCCAACAGACACGTAAATTCATCTCAGCGTAATGAGTTGGAACGAGTGCTTTTTTAAGAAAAAAAATCAATGTCAATATTTTAATTGAATTAGTTCTATTCAGTCTAGCTAGTGATATTATAAAAATAAAAACCAACTTATCTCAAATTATTGTATAGGGACTTAATTTTAAATTTGAGCACAGTCGAGAATCCAAATTCACAATTTGACTTTTTTTTTTTTTTTTTTTTCTTTTTGATGGTTCACCAGTAGTTCATAACTTTTTTTTCCTTATTTTTGTCCAAAAGTTACAGTTGGATTCCAAGTTTCTTAAGTTAGTGACTATAAACTGTTAGATAATTTAAAATAATGAAAATGCATGCTTGTTTGTTTGGATTGTTTAATGCTTTGGTATGATTAGTGTATACTCAAATTTATTTTACGATCTATAAACATTAAATTTTTAAAATTTATACTTATTTCTTTTAATAATATTCTTATTTTAGAATTTAGTCCTAAATTTTTCTCTATAAATATAATATAGATTAACATTATGTGTATATAATGTTAGTAAAGTTAATAAAAATTATTTTTTTATTCGTTTTAAGGTGATTTAATAAACAATATAAATTAAAAATTAAAAAAGATGAAAAATTAAATGAAATATTAAAATATTTTTTTTTAAATTGAAGGGTTAAATAAATTATTATACCCATATATGTTACTATCGCATCCAACTAGATTTTGGTGGTTACATCAAATTTGAAAATTACATAAATTGAGCCAATTCTAGGAAACAAAAAATTCCTTCTCAACGTGCCTCTTGGGTGACCCACCAATGTTTGAAAATTGGAAAATAAAAACTTTTTATAAACTAAAAATATTATGGAGGTCCCTGTATTATGAATTAATTAGTATTTTATTTTATTTTTATTTAAAATTTTGATAGATTAATCTTTGTATATTAGATCAAAAATTAAACTGGCTTTTTCTGTTAAAAGATTTATCAGTTTCTACCGTAAAAAATTGACATATTTTAAACAGTAAAAATTAATGAAATTTTTAACAAAAGGGCTAATTTGCTCATTGATTTAACGTTCAATGACTGATTTACCTATTTTTTTTAGTAGAGGAGACAAAATACAACCCGACTCCTAATACAATGACTTGTATGATACTTTTATCTCTTTTATCATCAGTATCTATGTGTATTGATTTGTTAAACATAAAAAAGTTATCAACCAAAGATAAAGAGGTAAGACGCATTACAATCTCGAAAAATATTTCAAAGTTCAAAATTTGGAAAGCAATTTGATTGTTCAATTTTAATACATGTCTAAACTCGATAAACATTCAATCGAAACTTAAAGATAAGGGTTAATATCTTAATACAGAAACTGTTGCCACCATTTAGAGTGATAAATGATTTGTGTTTATATTTTCGATCAACACTAGTTTAGAATTTAATTCTGAACAACTCTTACTCTTATTTTATTTCTAGAATGTAGTATGAAAATGAAAAAGAAATATTATAGAACCCTTGTTCCATTTTTCTTTTCACCTTATCTCCAAGTCATCTATAGAAAAAATGGACCAAATCCAATTTATGAAGGAAGTTGTAGTCTTGATTGTCATCATATAAGCTCCAAATTCTTTCACAATCAACCTTGAATTTAGTCCATCCATTGATATTGACCCTCCCTAAATAGCGAGCAAATTTATATTTAAAGCGTGTATAATAAAATAAAAACCGAAAAATTTATTAAAAAATGAGAAATATTAGTAATAAACAGTACTAGAGACAGAGTCAAAAAATTGACATTTAACTTTTACGTGATTGAATTTTATTATTAAACTCTAAATTTTATTAAAAATTTTCATCTATTTTAACATCTAATTGAATTTATTAATTTTAATGATTTGAAACATAAGAAAAATTCTATCTAATATTTTATTTTAATAATTAACAATAATTTAACTTACCAATATTATAAATAACAAATTTAATTAGAATTTTTATTTAATGAAATAAAACTTTTAGTAATTTATTTCGTCACCGAACTATAAAAATTTACAAAATAATTACTTAATTATTCAATTTTGTCCACTCAATCGTACAATAAAATCTTGCATTCTAGCCAAATCAACCAAATAGGGTAACCAAAAAACCCAATAATGTGGTAAGTAATATTACATTTCGGTAACCAAAAAACCCAATAATGTGGTAAGTAATATTACATTTCGGTATTATTCCTATTACCAGAAATAATTTTACATTCCGTGAACCAAACGTGAAAATTTATTACAATAATTTAGAATATATCAAATAACATAATAATGATTGTTTTTTAATTAAGTTTTATGTGTATTTTAGAGATAATATAATTTTTGGTAATTAGGTTCGCTTTTATACTTGAACTTGATAACTATCTCTATTTTGGACACTGAACTTAAAAATATAAAAATCGTATAAAATTTCAGGTGATGATGTTCTACAATCTCAAAGTGTCACATTCGATATTTTAACTACTAGACTAGTGGTTGAACTAGTTAGACTACC
The DNA here is from genome assembly GCA_039519145.1 of Kokia cookei. NCBI lineage: Eukaryota > Viridiplantae > Streptophyta > Magnoliopsida > Malvales > Malvaceae > Kokia > Kokia cookei. The sequence continues at coordinate 772,097 of CM076909.1, read as the reverse complement.
AGTTCTCGGTTCAACCAGTTTGACCATCGAACAAAAAATAATTAAATAAGTAATAAAAATCATAAAATTTTAAAAATAAAAAAATATTAAACTAATTCTATTGTCGATTTTTATCTCAATTTTTTAATTTTACCAATTTCAAGCAGTTTTCGGATCAATCGGTTCAACCTCTTTGTTCAAACCGTTATATTGATCAGTTCTCTATTCTTCCGATCCGATCTTGCTTTAATAACATTGGTCACATCATCAATTCTTAATAGGATCCAAATTTAATGACCAAAATGAATTTAATTGTCAAATTTAAAAACTAAATTAGATAATATATATATATATATATATATATATATAAATATCAATGTGGACGTAATTATAAATTCAAAGGATATTTAAATATATTACAATTTAAAAAAAAAAAACAGCTCATCCGAAATCTGTGAATATTAACCATGATTTTCATGATGCAATAATTGTGATTAGTTTACTGTTATATCAAATCAAGATGTTGAAGGCTCAACAAAGAAATGCAAACCTATCCATTGATCCAACGTGCTAAAACCAATGGAATCAACCATTAATTATTGGGAAATTATTTGCTCCATTTTCAGTCGGGATAAAAAAAATTGGGGATACCTGAATTTGATAATTTTTTTTATAGTAATTCTTGAATTTTTTTGTTCACATTAATTTCGAAATTTTACAGTTTTTCCAATTGTATTTTTAAATTTGGATTCCATTGAAATGCGATTATGTAACACTATAAAATTTTGCCACATCATTACTCAAAAATATTTATTTTTTAAGCCCAAATATTACGGTACATTGCATTAATGCATTTTTAAAGGACGAAACAAATGGCAAGTATATTAACCTCTTGATTCAATGGGGTAATTGCAAGTTTATCCTCTCGTAATAATTAATTAGTTTTTTAACCCTTTTAATTATTGAAAATTTTGTGTTTTTTGGCCCATGCAAAAGATAATAATTCAATTTTGTGATCCTTTAGACAAATTTTATTTAGCTTTAACCCCCTAAAATTTTATAAATTTGAAAAATTTTGGCCTCATCTCTGCTCCTAGTAGGTAGGGACCTCGGTCCCTTTAGTTAAATGGAATAATTAGAAGTTTAGTCCCTGTTGATAATTAATCAATTAATTTAAGTTTTTTAAATTTTAATCCGTTTTAGTTATTGAAGATTTGCATTTTTGACTCTTTCAAAAAATTATTAATTCAATTAAAACCCTTTTAACAAAAAAGAAAGAAAGAAAGAAAGAAAGAAAGAAAGAAAAAGCTCTAGCCCCCTAAAATTTCATAAATTTATCTCACCTCCCCTCAAAAAAATCATGGCTTCATTCTACTCTCAAAGAAAGAAATCATTTTCGAACCTCGAATGTAACAATATTAAAAAAAAAAAACACTTACGGATATAAAATATATCTTAATTCCACCGGGATCGTGGAGAGCATGTACTTTAATATTGAAAAGTTGAGCTTGCTCATCCAATGGTTTTCGAGTTTAATAATTTTTTTTCCTTTTCTTTTTTTATATGTTGTATTTATGTCCTATTAAATTATATATATTATGCTATAGTTGAATATTGAAAAAAATATGAAGTTGATTATGTTTAGGATTTTAATAAAAATATATGAAGTTGTTTAGAAATTATATATATGACTGTTAAATATTAAATAAAAACACTTATATTTAAAAATATTAAAATACAAACATGATTAAAATAGATTTAAATTGATCATTTATAAATATGAATGAATTTGAATAAAAATTTATGTTCATAATACGAGTCGAATTAAACTAAAATAAATATAAAATGTGACTTAACCCGATCTATGAATACATCTCGGTATACTTTTTAGGTTTGTTGAATAGATATTTGATAGGTAGCTAATAGGTGATAAATCATGATAGGCTCAACAGATTGGAGTTGGAATATTACATGCTGGAATGTGGTCCAAAAATAAAATTAAAAAAAAAGTTGTAGGTGAAGTGTGAAACAAGTCGAATTGTAAGGCTTGAAAAGATTGAGTTGATTTAAGATTGAAGTGAAAAAAAAAAAGTTACTTTAGTAATTATCTCGAAACACAAGTCGTGGATTAAGGACATGATTGATGGAACTTGCATATAAAAACCAAAGAGCTCAAAACTAATTGGAAGAAATACATGTTAAATCAAAGAGTTTCATCCTTTTTACAAAATATAATCAATGTTGATTGAACCAATCGATTTGGGTTGATAGATCAGATTGGGTCAATTAAAAATTGATTGAAGTGTTAAATTAAAAAGGGATTTTGAATTGATTGATTTGGAAATTGATACAAATTAATTCAATTGGACAAAAAATTTATTAGATTGACGAACCATTGATCTGATTGGTACGACTGTCGATTTGATTTAAAAAAAACATTGAATATAAGTGATTCTTAGTTAGTTAGCTGGTTGAATTGAATTAGTTATTGAAATTAATTAGTTAAATTTAAATTTTAAAATTTGAAAAATAAAAAGATTGAATTTTAAAAATTAAAAATACATAGGTTAAATTAAAATTTGAAAATAATACATATATTTATAACATATTTTAATTTTTTTTTTTTTTTTTTATAAAAACCGTAGGATGAATCCTTACTTATTTGAGTTATTCCTTGGATAGTTTTATTTGGGAAATTATTTAGGGTTCCTTCGAAAATGTTATTTTATTTTATTTCATGATTCAATTAATGTGAAAATGCAGATACCTATGAAAAAAGTAAAATTATACCGTTATTCACTTAATTATGAATAATTTTTCGTTTTAATCATTCAATTAAAAAGTATAGATTTTTGACATGTCATTTTTTTAATTGGTATAGTAATAAAATTGGTCCATGGTATATTTTTTGAATTTAATCTTGATTTTATATAAAATTGTAAAAATTTTGTTTAAAAAATAAAAAAATAAACGTAAACATAAACATAAAAAAATTAATATATCTCTATATATATATATATTATATAAAAATGTATAGAATTTTTATTATCTTGTAATAAAATTAAAAATATATATTATACATTTATTAGAAAGTTGTTAGAAAAAGAAGCGGTTCGAACAAAAAAGAAGAGAAAAAAAAAGCGGCCCACCCATATAGACCAAATTATCCGGAACCTGGCCCAACTCTAATTTAAGCAAATAAAAGGTAATTTACACAGTTGGTCGTCCAACTTAATAAATTTTTATTTTGGGCACCTAAAATAAAAAAGGTTGCAATATGAGCACTGCTAATACATATTTTTATCATTTTAGTCGCTCGCCGTTAATCTGCCATTACATGCACTTACTTTAGTCACCCAACTTTACTAACCATGATCTGAAAACTGACCTTTTCATTAATTCAGCTATGTAAGATTTGTTCATTAGAGTCCATTAACTGTGAAAATTACTTTTTGTATCTGTCCTTCATGCCATTAATATAAATTTGTTCACATGCAGTCAAATCGATGTTTCCGGTAGCCGAAAAGCTGTTGTAATCCATGTTCCCTACAGATTGAGCAAAGCTTCTCGTAGGGTTCATGTTAAGCTCGTGAGGGAGCACGAAAAAGAAGTTCAGTGGCAAGGTGAGGGTTGTTTCATGTTTGAGTCATTGGGAATTGTAAGTCAAACTTGCCTTTTCTACGGTTTACCGCAAACTTGTGGGAAAGATGTGAATCGCTTTCAACCTTCGAAACCATTTTTTGTATCAACAAAAAAGTTTTTTAAAAAAATCTAGTCCAATACCCTTATCTAAACCAAAACACTCTTTAGTTGTCGATCCAACTAGTCCAATCAATCATCTGAACCAGTTCCAAGAACCCTTTTACAGGTGAGTAATGGTGGGGGTGTCTAGATATGTGGATCAGCCACTTTTAAGGACTTCATTGTCTTCAGCTCTGATTCCCTATCATCCAACACCAGCTAGGTCGATATCGCATAGCCAAACACTGCTCACATGCCATTGCCCAAACTTCACTTATGTACATTAGGTAACTTGTCCTTGACCCAAATAATATAACCTAACCTAAGGTCCTCATCTATTAGGGTCCCATTTTACTTTTGAACATCTCCATTGGCCTCACAATATTGTTTCAAAAAATGGGTCTGAACATATAGATTAGATGGAAGTTGAAAAATCATTTACTCTCCGCCCCCTGGTGAAGTAGGGTCAAGAGGATATTGGACCTCATATCCATAAAGGGACCACTTTTTGGGCTAGGCTCAGTTCCCTGGTTTGGGATCTTTGCTCACTCTTGTGCACACTTGCCTTCACCATATGATACATGGGCACAACTATTAGTACCATTCCTTTCCTCCGAGGCCGGTTTCGATACAATAATGTTGGGATTACAGCTGTGATTCGATTTTATAATAGTGATTATCTGAATCAATTGAATTAAACTCTTAAAATTGAATTTGAAACAATGATATTATTACAAAGTATTGATTATTCTTATGCCTTCGATGAAATCAATGTCTATTGTACTAAAACAGTGGTAGTTTTAAAAACTACTAGATTCTTGCATTAATTTTTAAGACGATGACATTTTGTCAAAACTTTGGGAGGACAAATTTTGTTATTAGTCCTTTTATTATTTATAAATTGTGGATTTGGTTCTTTTAGTTCGGTCATCATATTTTTCGAATTTTAAAATTTCAATCATTACTAAATAGTACCCATTAAATTCATTAAAATAAGTTTTGTTATTTTCAAATTTTGATGTGGCAAACGTATTAACACGTGTAATGTCATATTAACTTGCTGTTTCCACATATCATTACAAAAATCCAGATAATGAAATTAAATGTTGTCGTGTCACGTCAAGATTGGAATTTTGAAACTCGAAATGTATTAAGGACAAAGAATGATCCAATTAGAGAACATGAACTTAATTTACAACTTTAAGCATGGTACAAAACTAACAGTAGAATTTAACCAAATGGATTTAGCTGCTACGATTAGGATCATGATTGAAATTTCAGGATTCGAAAAGTACAATACTTAAACCCTAACTCACGCATAATACAAGGACTAATAGTAGAATTTTACCGTTTCAATTTTCATAAGTATACCCCAAACTATATTTTCACTAAAAGGCCTCAAACATTGTATTATTTTGGGATCTAAGATGGGAAATTATTTATTTAATCCAAACGATACATTGTAGGGATAGAAGGTGGATGGCATGTCTTCAAAGACCTGGTTCAAATGCCAAACATCTCATCACATTATTTTCTAACCAGTCCCAAAATTCGTATGAAATTAATAATTACAGCATAGAGGGACTCCTTTGTATAAATTAAGACAAATTTGGTTGTATTAAGTCAATCCAGAGATTGCACTTCTCCCCTAACCACAAATAATTTTTAATTCTAGATGCTTGGAGCTGTTTTCCCATTAGTATTTTTTTTTAATTAGCAATTATGATTATGACCATTTTTAATATTAATTTAAAAAATCCATATGGAATTTCACGCCAAGCGGAGATTGTGTGTTTGAATTTTCAGCACCATTTCAAGAATATAGATTGAGACAGTAGGTGGGGGTGGGGGGTTTACATCAATTGATGCAACATTTATTTTTTTTATGTTCTTCAATCATTAATTATTTTTTAATTATATTTATGGATAGATATTAATTTGAGACGCGCGTGTTATTATTTTTGGACTTATATATAAAGCTGAATAAGTTGATTGCAAAATTTACTTGAAAATAAATGTTGTGGCTTTCAAATAGAAAAACTACGACGACTAAATTGTAAATGTTTGAAAAAGTACAAGACCTTGGGTACAATTAGACCCAAGGAAAAATTAAATAGCTTCACCGCCCACATCTATAAGGGTAGATGGTGGGGAAGGGCAAAAACATAAATGTTTAAACTGTGTTTTCTTCGTTACTTAGCTTCAAATTTAACCCAACAACACAAAAAGAGGACAAAGGTAAAATATCAATTTCAAAATTTGTGAAAAAAAAAATAATAATAAAAGCTTTAAATTCAACACCCAAAAAGGTGAAAAAATAAAAATAATAATATATGATTTCAAAATGGATTAGCTTACCTAAAAGTAGATGTCAAATGATTTAAATGGATAACATGAGAATAATTTTCAACCCATAAATAGAAGAATAATGCGTTTCAGTGCATTTAAATATATATTCTCTTATATTGACAACATATTCGTGTCGGTTGAGTTAAGACTCAATCGACATTTATGTGGAGGAATTTTATATTGTATCAAGTTTTTTTTAATAATATTTATATTATTTAATTTCATCATTGTATTTCGAAAAAGATTGGTATTTTGGTATGATATAAATAGATTCACCGGCAAGTTATTGGCTAAAACAGTAGTGATTTTGTCAAAATTTGTTTTTTTGGAAATGGTTAAAATTCTTATCTTGCACCAAAGTTATATGGTTGATTTCATCTCTTTTAAGGTGAATTTAGAATTTTTTTAAAAGAGTACTAATTGGATTATAATTTTTTTTTTTTTGTAAGTTTCAAAAGAATTAAATATAAATCTTTTTATATTTTGGGAGATTAAAGTATAATTTTATCATATAATGACTTTTAATTCTACTATTTATTAAGAGATTAAAAACAATTTTTTCATTTGATGGGAGCAAAAACTTTTTGCCATCCCACTCTAAATTCGTCCATGTGTCTCGTAAACTTTCTCAGATTATAATAACAACTTCGCCTAGTGAAGATAATGATAAAAATTTAAATTCGAAAGCATTTACCGTAAATTTTTTCAATTAAATAAAAAATAAAATTGAATCTAAAATCGAATTCAATCATTAATTTATTAATATCTAACACACCATAATATAAAAAAAATATATTAAAACTTGATTAAAATTTTCAAATAATGCAAATTGACATATATACTCATATTGGTGGTTGAGACGGCAATTCCAAATAGTCAATTTTACGTTTAGAAAGGTTTAACCTTTTTTTTTCTTGCAAAGAAGAGTAAAATTTCTTAGCATAATTCTCAACTACTCCCATCATTTGCGCCGTGTTTCTTTGATTCCTTCCAAAGAGATTTAAAAAAATTCTTCATTTTGTTAATCAATTCATGTTTTTCTTTCTTTGCTTATGAATGAAAAAGATAAATCCTTTCACAGCTTTCTCTCTCTCTAGTTTTCCATCAAAATTTTGCAGAAAAACATGAACATCTTTGTGTCTCATCATATCACTGTAATTTTATTGTAAAATGTCCATTATTAAGACAAAGCTGGTCTTTTGTCTATATTTCCTTGAAATCCACATAAAATTCCAGTGACTCTCCCTTTTTTGACTTGTTTTTTTTCAGTTCAAAGAATTTTTGTCAATGTTCAAAATCAAGGTTTCACATTTCTTCCCCGCCTACCACTATTGAATCCTTTTCCCATTTCCTCAAAAACCTTTTTTTTTTGTGTGTGAAGAAATTAAAGCCAACCCCCCCCCCACAAATTATGTGTTCTGAAACAAGTCCAAGGGTGTCTTTTTCTCATGATCTAAGCCAACCAACAATGGGACAACATGAACAACGAAGAGACGCAACGTTGTTAGAACAGCCGCCTTGTTCGGATTTCGAGTTCAACATTTGCAGCACCAGCTTCGACCAACAACAATGGTCATCAGCCGATGAGTTGTTTGCCAATGGTATGTTACTCCCTAAAACAGTAACCCCAAAACATGATGCCATTGCCCCATCTCTTGTTTCACTTCCACCACGGCCTAAATTGTCCATGGCTGATGATGCAAGAAAAGACATGGTGCAAAAAAAACCAGTTTCCAACAAGTCTTTTTGGGGTTTTAAAAGAAGTAGCAGCCTCAATTGTGATGTTAAAAAGGGACTAATTTGTTCCTTACCCCTTCTTTCGAGAAGTAACTCGACCGGTTCAGTTTCGAGTGCAAGTTCGAAACATAAGCATAGTTCACCAAAGCTACCATCACCATCATCATGTTGTAATGGTTATCAGTTTCCTCAAAAGCCTCCAGTGAAGAAAAACCATGGGAATTGTTCATATGGTAATGGTGTTAGAATCAGTCCTGTCTTGAATGTGCCACCTCCTTACATCTCTAAAGGAACAGCCAACCTGTTCGGTTTAGGATCTTTGTTACGAAATGGGAAAGTCAAGAAGAGCAAGAAATGAATTTCCTTACATGATGTTGGATTATTTTTTTGTAAACTGTTCAATATTACGATGAACAAAGAAAGGAAAAGTTATGGCCTATGGGGATGTGTAAATGTGTTGATGCATATCTTTGAAGTCTGAACAGAGCTTAGGAGACAAGAAAAAAAACAGGTACCCTTTTCTCTCATGGCTTGTTGGATTCAATTGAAAAGAAGGTTTTGGCCTTATTAGTTCACAATTATGTAGATAAAAAAAGGGTTTTGATTTGCTTTTATGAAAGATTTCTCTTATGTTTTCGTTGGTGTCACCATTTGTTTTTTCTTTGGAATTTGATGCTGTTGATGTTGCCCTTTATGGATATAACTTGTTTGTATTATAGCTTATGATACACTTACAATCTAATCATGGACCATTTTGGTTGTTGTTGGGCTAGAATATTTTAAGGGTTAATTTATATATTGTTACGAGAGCTAAAATATAATTTTATCATTGTATTGATTTAAATTTTTATGGTTTTCAAAAAAATTAAATTGAAATTTTAATATTTTTGGGGCGACTATAATTTTATCATATATTAATTTAAGGTTTTATGAATTTTGAAAGTCTAAAGCTGCAAATTTTCATTTTAGGGGCCAGGCCCCTGCCCGCCCTCTCCCTTCGCCCCTGTTAGTTGCCTTAGCAACGGGCCTTTGTTTCTATTTTAGTTTCTCTTCTCTTTGCTTGTTGTGCCAGCAAAGTCAAGTGTAGACATTTTGTAGATTCTTGCGAGGCAAGGAAATCAAGGCTTTTTTTCCCACTCTTTGCCCCATTATTCCATCATTTCCCTTTAATATAGAAATATGGATTGAGTTCATATTTAATCATCTATGCTGAATAAGCTTTCGAGTTTTCTATTTATTTATGGAAAATTAGTTCTTCTACTTTTATTTTAAGGAACTCTCTACTTTTAGGATTTAGAAATGTAAATTCAATTGTTAACATCATTAAACTTACTCCATCAAATTCATGTTCATTGATTTTTTTGTGACATAACTATCAAATGAAAATTTTAACCGTGCTAATAGAGTGTTAATAGTTGAACTTGAATTTTGAAATTTGAAAAGTAATGGAATTAAATTCCAAATGTAAGAAGAGTACAGGGACTTAAAGTACATGAACTCATTGCTTGCCAAAAAAATGAAATCATTTGTGAATTTTATTATGAAAAATGAAAAACTTTCACATCCAAACCCAAAAAAGAAGAAAAGAATTCATTTGAGTCAGTCCCTGAGTGTGTATTATTCTTGTAGGAGTAGTTTATTGGTACATGAACCCATTGCTTGCAGTTGAATAAGCTGAGCTCTCAAACAGCACTCTTCAACCTAAAAAAAACACAGTTAGCAATCCTTGTAAGTGTACACATTCAAGTGAATAAAATTCCAAAACACATATAAAAATGGGGGAAGGCCAAACCTGAAATGTATTGGTTTTATATAACAAATCTCCACATTCTTCAATAACAGCTCTTTCTCCTATTGCCACTCTAGCCAATTCTGAAACTGAACTTTCCATTTCCTCAGCCTGAAATAAAAGGACCAACTTGCATCAATGTCTGTCACTTTTCTGTGAGGTGTTTTGCATGTTTTGAAAATCAACCTTTACCTTTGGCATAAAGCTTTGAACATTGGAAACTATCATTTCCATCATTTTTACTGCTGAAGTCATCGCTTCCCCTACCTCTCTTGTATCTACCTGCAAATAAACATATAATAAGAAACTGACATTGCTTCATTTGAATAAATACAAAAATTGGGGGGAAAAAGGGTGGAAATATGTACCTTAACATTCCCATTGATTGGCAGTCTAAGAGAAATGTTTAACAAAGATTGAATAGCTTCTGATAAAGAATTTAAGTAATCTCCTTGGAATGTAGACCATTCTTCTAGATATGGCATCTAAAAGGAGACCAAAAACAACATCATGTAAAACTTTGTGTGTAAATAACGTTTTAATTTCATAAAATGATGGTCGGTAAAAGTGCCATGGAGGCTTTTGTATTAGGAGTCAGATTGCAGTTTAACCCACTACTAAAAAAAGGGCAAATTAGTCATTGTATGTTAGATCGAAGAGCAAATCAACCCCTTTTGCTAAAAATTTCATCCATTAGGCATGTCACATATATCGTCTGTGCTATTTGATTTAATGTAGAGAGAGTAATTAGTTCACTTTTTGAGTAAAGGGGGCAAAAGGAGATTTGACTCTTAATACAGCAGCCTCCAATACTTTTACCGGATATGGTCTTTATGGAATTTGATGCATTACTAACATCTGTAATTAAGCATAATGACACATAGAAGTACAGTAACTTAAGATGCATGGAGAGCATTAACATCTATTGTCAAATAATTACACCACATGTAAATGCTCTTAAGGCCTATGCTGCACCATCTCTATATATTTGAGCGTGGTTATGGAGATATGATCTTTCAAGAATCCACCAAATACCAAGTCCAAATAACATAAGACAATGCGAGCCGATTAAAGGGAGTATGGGAACATGATCTATGATACAAAATCAAGCTAAACCAAAGCAGTAATGCAAAGTTTTAAGGACCAAAAAGGAATGTGTATATACCACAGGTGCATGAATGCAAATAAGATCAACACATATTTGACCAAATTTACAAACTTACGTGAGATTCTAAAATATTTGATAAGGCTTTCATCCTTTGTAGTAGTTGAAGCGCCATGCGTTTCCTTCTCACACAATCATACAACTCTGATATCTTCACCTCGAGAGAATAAAGTATTCTCTAACAAAAATGGATCAAATCATCATAAAGAAACAGTGAGATGCTTAATTATATCATAAACAAGTTCCTACATGAACTAAAACATACGTGTATGAAAAAAAAACAAAAAACAGAAGTTGCTATATGAAGCTTTGATGAGTTGACTAAGGTGAAAGTATCACCGAAGCCCTTGTAGTCAGATTGCATTTTGCTCCTTTTACTAAAAATAACAAGTAAATTAGTCCCTGTACATTGGCCTGAATAGCAAACTGGTCCTCCTATAAAAATTTCATCCATTTCTACAGGGACTAATTTGCTTATTTTTAAAAGTAAAATGGGTAAAATGCAATCTGATTTCTAGTATAAGGGCCTCCATGGTATTTTTATCATTGACTAATGAACATTTCACAATAATGAATTGATGTAACATAATAAGATGCATATGTTCATAAAAGAAAAAACATTAAGAGCATAAGGGCTAACCTCAGTTTCTCTTTTCTGAATTTGAGTAGAGTTTTCTGCCTTGGCATTAGCAAATCTCCATTGTAAATAACAATTGTAAAGCAATTTCAAGGAATGTAAATCCTCTTGATGACGAGGAATTTTCTTTGACCCCCTTATTGTATCAGTCCCAAGCTTTGTATGAGAAGGGACTGGTGGTAGTGAAAATGGAGTCACCTTTGCAGATTTCCCCTTCATTAGTCCATTAGGAAGATGAAACAGAGAAGGATCGGAACTTAATAGTGGCGAATTCAAAGAACGGGAGAGTTTCAATGACGGCTCGGCACCGTTGCCGTTGTTATCCGATTCAGGCAATGAAGTGCCTAAATCTATAAGGGACAGAGCAGTTCGACCAGACTCATTGACAGAGGGTTCTTGAGAAGAAGATAAAGAAGCATTAGGTTTCGATGATAAACCGATCCCACTTGATTGCAACAACTTGGCAGCCGCCGATGCCTTTGCCGTCGCCTGAACGTTGGCTGTCCGGTGGTTTAATCTTATTGTTGATGATGGTAATGATGAAGTTCTTTCAATAGTGAGCGTATCTGGCCTTAAAGGCATATTATTTGCTGCGCTTCTCCCAAATAATTTGCTGCTATCGCTATAAGTTCTTGAATGGCGATGCTTCTTTTGAACGGTAGTTATATTTACGAACGGCGATTCAAGAGAGGCTCGTGGAGTATCACAAGGGGCAGCGGCAGGGATGTTCTCGTCAACCTCCGGTTCTGATTGCCGTCTCTGCCGCTGCAAATGGTGTTGCTTATGTAGTGGAGATCTCGAATGGTCGCCGGAAGAATGGGAGGATGATACCGGAGACATGAACCTGGAACTGACTTCTCTTACCCTCGGCCGCCGCTGAGGAGGGTGGGGAACAGCAGGCGGCAGAGGCGCCGCCGAAACTTCTTCCGTTTCAACCGGCATTAAAAGGATCTATTGAAATTAGATCGATCTCTCTGTGCTAATAAAAATTTTCCGATCACTAAACCAAAAAAGATAATTGAGTGAAAAAAGAAATACTATTTTCATATTTTGGCTAGAAGAAAAAATAGCCGTTGGAGCAACGTTCGAGTTTTCAAAAGTGAATCACGTGATCCGATGGGCACGTGATTTCTAGCACATTCACAGGTCTTATAATCACTGCTGGCCCAGCCCACGTAAACTGCAAAAAAAAAAAAAACATCCTATTAGACCTGTCAATTGGGTTCATGTATGTTGGTTTTGGGTCGGTTAAGGTGAATATACCAGAGAGGTTATTTTATTACAAGGATCTAATTAAATTAGTTATTCCACTGTTAAAAAGGATAAATTTAGTCTCTTTATTATTAAAAAAAATTAAATAAGATCAAATTGGAATAGTTTTACAATTTACAGTTTTAAAAAAATATCATTTACTATTTAACAAAGTTAATATTTTTGAAGTTTTTATGGTACTATAAAAGAGATTTTTTTGTTTGGAATTAAACTGCAATTGAAAAATAAATTTAAAGGCGATCTTTATAAAACAAATGTTAACTCTATTGCAATTTAAACTTATTTGATTTTTTTTAACAGTGTAAAGACAAAATTAATTCATTTAATAATAAAATAACTAATTTAATCCAATCCTATAATCTTGTAAACTTTGGTAACCCCAAACCCATGTGTATATATAAATTACCGTCTTCTATCATTTGTTTTGTTTTTTGGGTTAAATCATTATTTAGGGCATGAACTTGAAACAATTCTCACATTGGGGCTTGATTTTTTTTATTCGAGTTAGTCTCCGAATTTGATAATTATTCTCGTATTGGGACTTGAACTAGGTAATTGTTTCTACATTGTGGCTTGAAACTTTTTTTATTCAAGTTTATCTTTAAACTTGATAATTTTTTTTCATATTATAGCTTGGACTTGATAATTATTTCTACATTGGAGCTTGAGCTTCAAGGTTTTTAAAGAAATATCACGGGCTTAACTTAAACAAAAAAAAAAGTTTAGACCCAATGTAAAAACAATTGTAAGTCCAAAAACTAGTTTTAATTAAAAAAAATTCAAACCCTAATATAAAACAATTGTCAAATTTAGAAAAGTTAAAAAACTCTCGTGGCCCTAACTCATTATTTTCTCTTGCAATAAGCTCCACAGCCCAAACTCGGAAACCTCCATCTAAAACGTAAACATTGATTATCCTCAAGTGGATGTTTAAGAACATTGCAAAAATTTAACATGATGAAAGTTGATAAAAATAAATCCTATTCATATTTTTATCTTAACTATTCAGTTAAATTAATTTCGGTTAATTCGTATTTTATTAAATAGATTTTAACCCCACTTAAATAAGTTTTGTTGATGAATCGATTTGATTATATAAAATTTTAATTTATTATTTTCATTAAATAGTTTAATACTGTAATCACATTTTATTTTTAATATAAGAAAAAATATTTGATATATTATTTGTGAAGTTTTCAAACTTGATGAATGCATATTGGTTATGTGGGTATGCGATAAGTTTTGGCAATGAATCAATTTTTAAAGTTGAAACAAATAACGATGTTGGATGATTTTTTCATAGTATGGGGAAAAAGCTTTAGAAAGATCGATGTTGAATGTGATAATGTACTTTTGGTTTAATTGATTTTAGCAGGGGAAGTGCCAACGATAATTTGGTGGAATTAAGATTACTACATCAGTTGCTGCGTAGGAAATGGAATGTGAGAATTCGTCATATTTCGAGGGATTAGAATGGTGTTACTGATCACATGGCTAATATAACATCCCAAAAATTTAAGTTTTTCCATCTAGGTTGTGTCATTGAAATTGTCATTACTATTATGGTTAAGTGTTTTAATTGATTATTTGAAATTTGGGGTTCGAATGGCAACTCAAGTATTTTGCATTCTTTTTCCTGAATATTAGAGATTGAAGTTGAGGCATATATTGATTTCTGCGCAAATAATTTCAACGATGAGCTTAGTGGTTTAAGGGTCAAACATTTGTTTATTTGATTTTTGGTTATGTGTTCGAATCTCGGCACGCTTGTGTGTGCATATTTATTTCTGCACTTTTTCGTTAAAATGCATTTTAAAGAAACATGTTAAGAACTTCTTTCTTGGTTAGTTTTCTCCTTTTTGGTTATCGCTCCTCCTTGAGTTTTTGCTTGCCTTGAGAGGGAAAAATCTCCATGGAATCAATTGTTTACGCTATCAAATTTTTTCATTTTCTTGCCGAACAATAGTCGCAATGACTGTCGCTTTTATTGTTGCAATTTGAAGCACCATTTCTTAAGTTTTGTTAGTGATCTTGAGTTGTTATTTAAAATTTGTTTGTGAAGGTTTAACCTTTGAAAAAGGTGTTTGCCTATGATTCTGGTTAGAATTGTTATCTAAAAAGCGTTTTGGTTTACTTTAGGCACGGATCACGACGAAAATCCTTTCGCAACGCTGTAATTTGAGATTTTGAGTTCATGTAAAAGTGAGGTTTGATATGTTGAAATATTGGTAGACTTCTAGTGTAGATTAATTGTGTTTAATGAGTTAAATTGCTTAAATGGGTACTTGGGATTTGATCTAGGCTGTAGAGCGTCATTTGGGAATTTCTATATCGTTATGCATTAGGTAGGGTATCGAGACCTTACTCATTTTTTGCATTTTTCCTTTTGCAATTTTCTAGTTTTGCCTCTGTTCAGGAGACACATAGGCTACGCTCATGAGCGTGTGTCAGATCTTGTGTCCATACTACTTCGAAAGTTTAGAAACTGTGAGTTACATGAGTGTGTGGCCAGACCGTGGCCACAAAAATAGGCTATAAGAGACACACGGTCTACGCCCATGGGCATGTGTCAGACCTTGTGCACATACTGTTTTGAAAGTTCAAAAACAATGAGTTACACGACTTGGACACACGAACATGTGCCAAACCGTGTGGATATTCTGTATGTGGAATTAAAAACAGTGAGTTACACAGGTTAGACACACGGGTGTGTGCTAAATCGTGTGCCCATACTGTTTTGTGCAAATAAGAACAATGAGTTACACGGCCTGGACACACGGGCATGTGCCAGATCGTGTGTGTAATACATGACCATGTGTCCGACCGTGTGTGGTGTATTTCCACATGTATATTCACAGTTTATCAAAAGTTATCAAATTATTGAATTGATAATGACAATGTAAACATTGCAATACAATACTGAACTAGCAGTGACATTGTCAACACTGCAATACAATACTGAATTGACAGTGACACTGTAAATACTGCAATACAATACTGAACTGACAGTGACACTGTAAACACTGCAATACAACACTGAACTGACGGTGACACTGTAAACACAGTGCAGCTATATTGAACTGGCAGTGACACTGTAAATACTATGATGCTATTCCGATTTGGCAGTGACACTGTAAACATCGCACGACTATAACTCAAAAGTAGTGACACTGTAAACACTACAATAGCTTTATTGATTGTGGCCTATCTGTCTCCAGAAAATTGTTTCTTACGTTTGCGCACTGTATTACTTACCAATATACCATATACTGATCAATTTTATGTTGTTTCAAGATCTTCTGAGAATTAACAGCCGACGGACGAGAAACTCGGTCATCTAGGACTCGTAGGTCCATATTATGCTACATTAGGAATATAACACTAGATCTTTGAACTTACTATGATACTGTTAAGATGATGTTGGACCTATGTTACTTAACTTTTATAATATAATTGTGTGCTTGCTATCATGGTGTTTGTTCTATAATGTTGTGGCATCCTTTACTTAGTTGTTTTTTTTAGACCGAATTTAGGGTGTTACAACTAAACATGTTGCAATTGGAAATCACATGCTCCAATTGTTTGAAGCTCCATCGGATTTATTAAGAGATGTAACAATATTTTTAAGATTGATTGTAGAATAAAAAATACACTCCAAATATACCAAATACTAACTTTTAATGAAATTATATAAAAAAAAAAGTTAAAAGATAAATTGTTGTCCAAACCAACTTTTGCCTCCTCACTTTCCTGGCTTTGAAACATGAGAAAAGACATTACGGCCGAATGCCGAAAAGTACAATACGAAATCTAAATTTAGGGACTAAATTAAAACTAATCATTAAATTCATGTATCAAAGAGAAAAAATATAAGTACCAAAATGAATACAATTGACAAGTCTAGGGTCAAAAATTATATGAACTCTTGTATGATTGTATCCAATTCACACGATGAATGTCATCATCCTCTGTCGTTTCTCTCATTAAAGTAAAGCAAAATCCGAAAAAACAAAAAACGCCCTTCCTTCTCCAACCCAAAATTTCCCCAGAAAATTTCACCTTTTCCGTCATCCCCAACCCTCAAAAACCTCCCAATGCCAAATTCCATCAAATAACCCTAAACAATCAAACACCCAAATCCCTTTCCCTCCATAATTCCCAAATGTCAGGTCCATCACTCATGGATTCCTTATTTCAACGCACTTTAGAGGACCTAATCAAAGGTCTAAGACAACAACTGATCGGCGAACAAGCTTTTATTTCCAAATCCCTTGAAGAAATCCGCAAAGAAATCAAATCTACTGACCTCTCTACCAAATCCACAGCTCTTCTCAAACTATGTTACCTCTCCAATCTTCACTTCCACGACATGTCTTTCGCTTCTTTCCATGCCTTAGAAGTCCTTTCTTCCCCTCGTTTTTCCCATAAAAAGATAGCTTACCATGCAATCTCACTTTCATTCCATGATTCAACCCCTGTTCTTCTCCTTATAACGAATCATTTGCGCAAAGATCTCACCAGTACTAATGAGTTTGAAGTAAGCTTATCTCTTCAATGCTTGTCTAGTATCGCTAATGTTGATTTGGCTAGAGATTTGACCCCTGAAGTTTTCACTTTGTTGTCTAGTAATAAGCTTTATGTTCGTAAAAGGGCTGTGGCTGTTGTTTTAAGGGTTTTTGAGAAATACCCAGATTCTGTTAGGGTTTGTTTTAAACGTTTAGTTGAGAATTTAGAGAATTTCGATTCTCAGATTCTGTCTGCTGTTGTTGGGGTGTTTTCTGAACTTGCTTGTAAAGATCCCAGATCGTATCTTCCTTTAGCACCTGAGTTTTATAAGATTTTAGTTGATTCGAAAAGTAATTGGATCTCGATTAAGGTGTTGAAGATTTTCGCTAAATTAGCTCCTCTTGAACCGAGGTTAGCGAATCGGGTTGTTGAACCGATTTGTGATCTTATGAGGAAAACCGGGGCGAAGTCGCTATTGTTTGAGTGTGTTAGGACTGTGGTTACTAGTTTTAGTGAGTATGAATCTGCTGTGAGGCTTGCGGTCGGGAAGATTCCGGAGTTTTTGGTGGATGAGGATCCAAATCTTAAGTATCTCGGATTGCATGCGCTTTCGATTGTAGCCTCGAAGCATTTATGGGCCGTTTCGGAGAATAAGGAAGTTGTAATCAAGTCATTGAGTGATTCGGATCCTAATATAAAGATTGAGTCATTGCGTCTTGTGATGGCAATGGTATCTGAACATAATGTGGCTGAAATTTCAAAGGTTTTGGTCAATTATGCACTTAAATCGGACCCCCTGTTTTGCAATGAGATACTTGGTTCTATTCTATCAACTTGTTCTAGGAATGTTTATGAGATTATTATTGACTTTGATTGGTATGTATCACTTCTTGGTGAGATGTCAAGAATCCCACATTGTCAGATGGGAGAAGAAATTGAAAACCAGTTAATTGATATTTGTTTGAGGGTCAAGGATGTTAGGCCAGAACTTGTTCGTGTTGCACGTGATTTGCTGATTGATCCTGCTTTACTCGGAAACTCTTTCTTGCATAGGGTATTATCTGCTGCTGCTTGGGTATCCGGAGAATATGTTGAGTTCTCAAGGAACCTGTTAGAACTTATGGAAGCATTATTACAACCTCGTACTAGTTTGTTGCCATCGTCTATAATGGCAATTTACATTCAGTCTGCGTTTAAAGTGTTAGTTTTTTGCCTACATACTTGCTTTGTGCGAGGGGGAAGTACCGCCGGAGTTTCAGCATCTGCATCGTATGAATCATTTGATGATCTGTCTGTTGAAAATGGCGCCGATTCAACTGTTGCACATGGTCAGACATGTACATCAGCTCCTATCACCAATGAATCCATTGTTAACCTATTGAAACTGGTTGAATTAGCTTTGAGCCCTCTTTTAGGAAGCCATGATGTGGAAGTACAAGAGAGAGCACGGAATTTGCTTGGCTTTGTTGATTTGATAAAATTAGAAGCACTGAATTCTTTGGGACAAGGGGAAAATGATTCGGAGCGAAAAGGAGTGGAAGCTACCAAAATCATCAGACTGTTGCACGATGCCTTTTCCAAGGAGCTCGGTCCTGTCTCTTTAAGTGCCCAAGGTAAAGTTCCTGTACCAGATGGGTTAACACTTAATGAGAACCTTGGTGATTTGGAAATGATATGTGGTGATATTGAACTACCTTCATCAAACACATTTTCTTTTGGACATCCTTTTGAGGAGAAGGATGTGTCGTCTTTCTCTAACCTTCAGATTAAAGAAGACTTGGGACAATCAAATGAGTCCACTTCTTTGTTAGCAGAGCACCGTAAGCGCCATGGGTTGTATTACCTTCCTTCGGCGAAAAGTGAAGTAATTTCAAATGATTATCCACCTGCCAATGACCCCACATTAAAGGGTGATAACAATGATAATGCCAGTGATCTTGTTAAACTCACAGCGGAATCACTTGTTCCGAAGAGAAAACCAAACCATAGCAAACCTAGGCCTGTGGTAGTGAAATTGGATGAAGCTGATGAGAAACTCATTGCGGTAAAGCAGCCAGAGTCTAGAGACGATTCACTCTCGGGTGCTGTTCGTGACATTCTTTTTGGTAGTGAAGATATTCTACCCACTTCATCTCGAAGCAACCTTCCTAATAGCAAGAGAAAAGGGAAGGAAAAACAACACATGGATACTCAAGTTGGATCAAAAGAAAATCTAGTTGACGATGGAAATTCTAGTTCGAGGAGGAGAAAAGATCGTAGCCATGGTAAAGAGAGAAGACATAGGAAGAAAAATGCCGAGGAAAGAAGCGAGACCGATCGGAAAGAAAAAGAGAGGAGTAGTAATCACCCCGGTAGGCATAAATCTCGACAAAGAGCCGAGGAGCCTTTAAAAGTTCCTCCACAAACATCGGTGATTCCTGATTTCCTTTTATAGCATTAAACTTTTTTTTTCTTTATGCCCTCATTGGAAACTGCTTGAGAGAAATTGGTTGCTGATAATATCCCGTGTTCTGCCTTCTTGCGTTCTTCGGGTCAGTTCTTCTGTAAATTTATACTTTGTTTTTTTTATATATATTTGGGGTTTGTGGTTTACTGAAAGTTTGAACACTGAGATTGTTTATATTACGCATTTTGGAATTCAATTTTGAAACATTCTGGCCCCTTGATTACTTAAAAATGGATATATATCTGTGCATGTACTCGTGTTAGATGTGGAAATGATCAAGCATCATATCGACATTATTTAGTTAACAAATTATGCTATATATTCACCACCATATATATGTGTGTATATAATATCATCTTCATGCTATGCATGTACTTGTCTTAGATGTGGAAATCATGGCATCATTGTAAAACATTAATCAGTCAACAAATTGGGGTTCGTAACAATCTAAAAAGGATTAGTAGAAAGTTGATGCTCGTATGCTGTGGGATACTGATGAGGATTTAATATTGTGGTGCTTTTGTTCTCCAATGGCTGCCCTCGCATTAGATGCAAACTGGGTTCATCCTACTGATTTTTCTGGTATGTTAGAATATGCTTGGAACAGTGGGGGAATCTATGTTTCCTGGATTCAAAAGTGCATGTGGGATGAGTATGTGTCGGTATCTGTCGGTATAAGTACCATAGAGACTCTTGTACTAGGAGTTGGGTTGTATTTTGCTTCCTCTGCTTAAAAAAAAGGGCAAATTAGCTCTTGTATGTTAGATCAAAAAGTAGACAGGGCCTGTTAAAATTTCGCTTATTTCTACGGTTAAGAACGGGTCTTAGGTCCTGGGTCCTTATATGTTAGCATGAGATACACTTTTTATTAGTCAAGTCAGTTTTTAACCATAGAAATAGATGAAATTTTTAACAGAATGAATTAATTTGTTTTTTAATTTAATGTATATAAACTAATTTGTTTATTTTTTCAATAAATATTACAAAATACAATCTGATTTTTAATACAGAAGTTTTCATGATACTTTTACTATATATGTGTCTAATATGCTTTTTTTTTTTTTTTAATTTTGCCTTGGATTTCCAATTCAACTGATGGTGTTCAATTTAATTGGTGTTTGGTACGATGAAAAGTTTAAATCTTTTTAAAACATTTGATAAATGGATTTTTTCATTTCATTTTAATTTTGAAATTGAGTAAATTAGACTCTTTAAAAAATTTGGAGTAATTTAATCTTTATTATTTTCGAAAGTGAGCGACTAAATATAATTAATTGCGATAAAAAATGGTTAAGTTAAAGATTAAATTGACAGAACATGTAAATTTAATTTTTGTTAAGTTAAATATATTATTATATCAATTAAAATTATGTGTAATTGATGAAAAATATTAATACTGTAATTAATTATCCTTGATTACTTAATTTTTAAAATTGACAGTGATCAAAATATCTTAATTTTTTAGAAAGCGACCAACTTACTTGATGGAGAAAGATTGGAAAAGCTTTTTATAAAAAAATTAATTAGTTAAAATATGATTAACTATTGGTATGCAAAAATTAATTTAGTTTTGAAATTCAAAAATTTCTTAAAAAAAATTATTTTTTCGCAAATAATGGATCAAAATAAGAAAGAACTGGTATTACAAAGTTATATTTATTTTAGTTTAGGTGTTAGTTTCTTAATTTCTTCCACTTTAAAAAATTAAAAATAAAGTTGTGTTCCATTACCAATGACTCACGTGAAATAATGTATCATAAGATGCGTTATTGATAAAAAAATCAAATGAAATTAATTTTTTGTATTGTGTATATATGTATTATTTAAAACGTGTAAATCAAATTTTAAATACATATTTACATAATGCACATAGATAATTTAAATCTTACATGCTATGAAAACATGCAACGCTAATAAACTTTAAGACAACTATTCCTTTTTCAGCTTAGTTTAGATGTAAGTGGGAAGACATATGTTTACAATCTAATTCGTATGATTAAGCTAATAAAAGCATTTAAATTAATACTATACTAATATTATTTTAAGAACACAATTAAAATGTTATGAATTTCAAGAATTAATTTAAGTAAGTTATTTCGATTATGAATCTAGTTTTAATTAAATAAATTATTAAAAATTCATAAAACTAAAAAAAAAATAAAATTGTAAACCATATCAACTATCTGCTTAATCAGGGGCGAAGCAGGAAATTTGTTGGGAAGACCGAAATTAAATTGTAATTTTTTCAATAATAAAAATGTAATTTTTAAAGAATTAAATCAAAATTTTATCATTTTTAAGAGGATAAAATGTAATTTTATCTATACTAATTTAAAATTTTAAAAATTTTAAAGGATTTAAAAGAAAAAATTTCATATTAGGGAGAGTCAGGGCCCAACCAACCCCTGAATTTATCCTTGTGTTTAATCAAAATTTTTTAACTTCATTAGATCGATTTTAAACAATGTTTTAATTCACCATATAATTGATTCAATTTGATTTCAACTACTAATAACCCTAAATAAAAAAATAAAAAAATGATTGACTCAAAGTCATTGCATTGTTTTTCATACATATATATTAATTTACATAGGTTAGTACGTGGCTATCACACTGCTATTTCCTCCAACGATCCAAGAACCTTCTTTTTTATTATTAATTTTTTAGAACTCTCTTTTGTATTTAAACTCCATTTTCGCCTTTACACCATTCCTAAACCCGTTTCCTCTCTTCTCTCTCTCTCCTTTCAAATATCTGGGAATTAATAAAATACTCAGCTGAAAAAATGGCGGCTAAACGGCATCTTAGCAACCCATTTTCCGACCAAGCCGATGAGCCAAAGGAGAAACGGACGAGACCTACCCCTTCTTTTACTTCGTATGTTTTACAAATTTTTAATTTATTATATGATTTTTTCTGGGCAGATCAGAATAATTGAATCGAAATAATCCTCAAAAATTAAAAATCATCCAACTCGCTCAAAACGAAATTGATTAAATCGTTTGAGTTAATTTTTTCGATTTAAACAAAAAATTTCTCTCCCTTAAGTCAGCATGTTATGTAGTTGTAGTTTGAAGGAGTAGAGTTTTAGCTTTATCTTCTCTTTCTTGGAGAAGAAAGAGATATAATAATTTTTACGTGATAATATTTAAAAAAAATTTACATGCCTTTATATTATTTTAGGATGCAATATTACTTTCTTTTTTTCTTTTAATTTTTAATTTAAAAGTAGTTAATTAGAAATCTAATTATTTTCTTATCTCTAATGGTTTAACAGTGTGATTGGGGAAGCTGTTATGGTTAATTGCTTGAGTACAGCTCTGGAACCAATTCTTCGAAGAGTGGTATATTTATATACTTTTCATTACATCAAACATACAACGATTAATTTTTCTTACTTCTACTTTCACCCTTCAAATTCTTTACGATATTGATACCTAATACATTTGCAGGTGCACGAAGAAGTGGAGCGTAGTCTTCGAGCTCGAATCCGTTCTTTCAGCAGGTCACCATCGCTTCGAATCGAAGCACCGCGAACGTCAACTCTCGAGCTCATTTTCCCTAAAGCTCTTACCGTACCGATCTTTACCGGCGGCAAGATCGTGGATGAAGAGAGCAATCAACTTCGTGTAATGCTCATTGATACAAGGGGAAACCAAACGGTTCCAGTTCTTTTTCCGAGCCCGTTTAAAGTAGATATCGTGGTCCTCGACGGGGATTTTCCGTCAGATGGTAAGAATTGGAGTAACGAAGAGTTCGATCGGTACATCGTGAAGGAAAGAACCGGCAAACGTCCCTTGCTCGGCAGTGAATTGGCTGTCACGGTGAGGGACGGAGTCGGTTTGATCGAAAATATTGAATTTACAGATAATTCGAGCTGGATCCGGAGCCGGAAGTTCAGAATTGGCGCGAAAGTTGCGGGAGGGAGCTGCCAAGGTGTACGGATTCGAGAAGCCATGACTGAAGCTTTTGTCGTGAAAGATCATCGTGGCGAATGTAAGTTTTCGTCGTTCTCCATATTTAATACCAAAACTTTCTTTTCAAATTTTCATAATCTTCTTATTTAAGGTTCTAAAGAAGGTTAGTTAGTTCTATAAAACATATGATTAAGATCTTGAAGATGAGCTTAATTAGAATTAATATTCACTGAGTTTTAGGGTTAATTCCATTAAACATCAACTATATTTAAATTCTAAAATGATTTTAAAATTTTAAAATCCTCTAATTGAGTTATCATAATGTTGTGTTAATCAATTTCACATATCAACTTAATTTTAAGTGTTAAATGTTGGTTTAGATATATTTAGAGCATTTTTAAAATATATAAATAAAATTTTATATATGTGTAATTTTTTGTTTGTTCTCACAATATCAAATAGATTTTCAAACTTGAATGATTAGTTTGATCTTTCACTAATTTTAGTTATTTTAGTGTATGTTTTTGTTTTTATCTTTCAATTCAACAATTTGATAAAAACTGAAAAATGCATATAAATTTTATTATTTTATGAATATATATCTCAATTACATGAAAAAATCTTATACAAAATAATTGTGTATATATTGAAGTATACAAGAAACATCATCCACCAACGTTAGGAGATGAAGTTTGGCGTCTAGAAAAGATTGGTAAAGATGGAGTCTTCCATAAAAGGTTAGCCTCTGAGGGAGTTCATACAGTGCAAGATTTCTTGAAAATGTGGGTCGTCGACCATGCCAAGCTTAGAACTGTAAGTATTTTGCAAGCACTAGTCAAATTTTGTGTTTGCTTTTCTTATATATATATAAATCATAAATATAACTCGATTCTTGGAACAGATTTTAGGCCCTGCAATGTCAGAGAAAATGTGGAATGTGACAATCAAGCATGCCAAAACTTGTGTTATGGGGAACAAGCATTATGTTTTTCGAGGACCTGATTACAAAGTCTTGTTGAATCCCATTTGCCAACTTATGAATGCAGAGATTAATGGAAGCATATATACTACTCACAACCTCAGTGATATTAACAGAGTAAGTGTTAATAATTGGCTTTATTCGTAAATTAGTCCCTGAATTATAACTCGATTTTCATATTGGTCTTTAAAGTTTTTTTTTTCTGTCAAAAGTATACGATGTCCGATAAGAATATATCACATGTCGTTTTCTTATTGATTGATATTGTTTTTTTTTTTTTTTTGAGTAAACGGAAGAAAAATGACAGTTTAGATATTACTTTAGGGGAAAAAAATTAAGGACCAATCTGAAAATTGGCTATAGCTTAGGGGCCAATTTATTTATTTGTTTTGGATCCTAATGGCATTTGAAATTACAGGCATATCTTGAGAATTTGGTGAGAAAAGCATATGCAAATTGGTGTTCCTTGGAAGAGATAGAAGGAAATTCCAATGAAATTGGCCTTTCACACAAGGTAATTCATTTTCCAAGGAATTTTCATAACATTAAACTTGAGTTTTTTTTTTTGGGGTTCGGATTAAATGCAAAATTGATCCTTAAATTATATTATTTTTCTCATTTAAGCATCTAAAGTTTTTTTAATTAAAAGTGATATTTATACTATCAATTTATCTCATTTAATCCCAGATCACGATACCAACCAATAAGAACGTGATAAATGACATGTTTTTATTGGATATCATATATTTTGTTTTGGATAAAATGAGACAAATTTGGTAGTTTAGATATCACTTTAACCAAAAAATTAGATATCTAAATGAGAAAATAATATAATTTAATGACTAATTTAGTAAATAAGTATTTTGAAGTAGTGATTTATAAAAATTGTTACACAGGTGATCATGTCATAGACCAATATCCCAATCATCTACAACCCATGGTGGAATCATCTCAATACAAAGTGTATATGACGGATCATTTGATCGAGGGATATATATCAAACGAAATGCAAGCAAATTGGGAAATAAGTATGATATATTTCAATACCTCGAATGAAAATGAGATTAGATTGAACATGTTTCGATCGAATTCAGATGATGATTTAAAATCTTTGAAATTTTTTATTATCAGGGGTTAAATTTTGAAAACTGTTATCAATAAAGGTTAGGTACATAGGTAAAGCACTTTGCATTTGTAAAGAAAGACAAAAAAATTTAAATTTTAGAGATGATATTATTTTTAGAGATGATATTATTAAAAAGAATGAACAAAATGAAATATAAAAAACACTGTAAAAAAGTGAAAACTGTTGAAGCATTTACTATTACATGCAGGAACATATACAAGTTGCATATGTAATTTACTGTTACTTATTTTTATTTTTCTTCCCCTTCCCAATAACCTAGAAATCAGTTCGAAGAATGATATTGAATTGATTGGATTGAAAATCGGTACGAATCAGTTGAATTGATTAAAAAATTAATTGAACTTTTTTTTTTTTTTAATAATTTTTTAATTGAATCGATTGAAACGATCGAACTGATTTAATCGACGAATCGATAACCTAACCGATACAACCACCAACTCAATTCTAAAATATTGCTTGTGGTTGATGCTCATTGTAATTAAATAATCAATGTTGAGGTATTTTTTTTAGAGAGGAGCTTTTCAATATAAATACAGTAAAATTATAAGTACATACTGAAGTAATTATAAAATAGAAACAAACTAATATTAAGTATAAATGCAAAGGAAAAGTTAAAAATTTTTTTTGGAAGAGTTGTGATTATGTTATATAATTTTTTTGGGAGTTGAAATATAATGTATTGACTTGTATTTTCATAGGATTAAATAAAAAATTTATTATTTTTAAGGTCAAACTATAAATTAATAGGTTTTTTAGGGGGCTTAAAACATAATTTTCCAATTTTTAAGGGATCATGGTCATTGCTTATCCCTCCCTTCGCTTCTACGTAAACGGACAAATAATCAAGGGCGGGCTAAACGAAGGTGTTTAAACCTTTTAAAATGGTTAAACACTAAGCTTTTTTTTTGAAAGTGCTCAAATAAATTTTTTTAAAATGTTACGTATCATATTTTAAATTATTTTTTCTCTTTTCAAGTAGTAATTGATCTACAGTGTATTTTGTTCTAAACATGCTAATATTCACTTAATTTTATATTATAAATCGAAGTAAAGTGCTTCAAAAAAATTCTTACTTGAGCATCTTTAAAAACATTTGACCCTTGACACAATATTAAAAGGTTTGGCTCAAATTTGACTGCAGAGAGCATTTCAAAAATATAATTTTGAAATCTTGGAGGGTCTGTTTAACGAAATTACCGCCTTTATTTTTGTTCTTTTGTGTTGGGCAAAGTCCCAAGTAAATCAATCATTAAATTAATTAATACAAAATTAAAAAGCCGTTTTTAAAAACTTGAAAGCCGGTCCCGCTTCTAACCCAACGATAAATAAAACGAACCATATCATCGATAACTCGGTGCGAAATAAGAAAAATAAAGAAATAATGGCGAGAAAATGAACTAGCCGTTAGAGACCCTAAATTTCAAATCTCTTTCTTCAATGCTTTTCAATTTTTTCCCCCATTAAAGACAAAGCTTCGAATTTTTTTTTTCTCTAAATCAAATAACTCTCTCTTTCTTTCTTTCTCTTTGTACGCTCCTCTACTGTTTAGAAGTCTTGATCCAGAAACTTGAGTAAGTTTTTAAATTTTTTCTGGTTTTTGATTTGGTAATTTTTTAGCTGAAAATGGAAAATAATTGAAGACAAGTGAACTTTCCTTTCATGAAACTAGATTAAGTTGAAGATTACAGGGGAAAAAATGCTTCGTTTTTTCAGATAATTGTAAAGTTTCTCTTGGTACAACGATGAATAGACCATAACTTGGGTTCAGTTGGAAAGTTTCCTTTGATGCTATGCAATGTGCGATTTGCTCAGATGATTTTTTTTAATATTTATTTTTATCATTCTAGTAACTGAAGAACTTTGAATTTACCTTTGATTTACTTAATTTTGTTTCTAATTTAGTACAAGTAATGAAGGATTTTGCATAAAGGATGAAGGATTTGGGATATTTCAAAGCGAAACTTCTTTTTTCAGCTTTCATTCACTAAATCTTTTAGCGATTTATAGATTTATATATGTTTAAATTTGTTTTCAGTTTTATCCATAATTTGCGAAGTGTTCTTAGATTGCAAATTGGCTAACGATTGGTTTATATTTTGCTGATTGTTTCCATTTCCAGTTCATATTTAAGCATTTCTTTTGGTAGGTTTTCAAATTTCAAGACAGGAAGTAAAAGAAAAAGATGACAGTCAAAACACCAGGAACCCCAAGCAATAAGATAGATAAGACACCAGTAACAACCCCTGGAGGTCCAAAATCAAAGGAAGAGAAGATTGTAGTTACTGTAAGGTTAAGGCCATTAAGTAAAAGGGAGCAACTAGCCAAAGATCAAGTAGCATGGGATTGTGTTGATGACCACACCATTGTTTCTAAGCATCCTTCTCAAGAACGCACTGCGCAGCCATCTTCTTTCACATTTGGTAACTCTTTAACTACATGTTATTTATATAGTTGGTTTAAGTTTTCATTGGAATTTGGTGTTTGAGGATCTTTTTTCTTTCTTTTGTTTGCTCAGATAAAGTGTTTGGACCTTCATGCTTGAATGAAGCGGTGTATGAAGGAGTGAAGAATGTTGCTTTGTCTGCTTTGGGAGGCATAAATGGTATTTTCATTGTATTATTATCTTTTCTACTGATTAGTGTTTTTGTTCCCTTTATTGAACCACTTGAGTCATGTAATTTTTTGTGCAGCTACTATATTTGCATATGGCCAAACCAGCAGTGGGAAGACATATACAATGAGAGGAATAACAGAGAAGGCTGTCAATGACATCTATCAGCATATAATGAATGTGAGACTGAGCTTCCCTTGAAGTTTAACTATTTTTTTCTTCTTGCACACAATATGGCTGTGGATTTCTTAATTGTTCTGTTCTGTATTTGAAATGCAGACACCAGAGAGAGATTTTACCATTAAAATTTCTGGATTAGAAATTTATAATGAGAATGTTAGAGACCTGTTAAATTCCGAATCTGGCCGCAATCTCAAGCTTCTAGATGATCCGGAGGTAAATGGGCTTTAACTTCTTTTCATAGGAACAAAGCACTTGCTCTTTCAATCCTCCTCCTGTCATTTACTATATTTTTGTCTGTTTAATCTATGCTTGCAGAAAGGTACTGTGGTTGAGAAGTTGGTGGAAGAAACAGCAAGTAATGATCAGCATCTAAGGCATCTAATTAGCATTTGTGAAGGTAATTAATGAATCGATTGCTTCGAGTTAGCAGACCTTTTCCTTCTTTTAAATGTGAGTCTTAACTGTTTTACCGGCATTTGTAGCTCAAAGACAAGTTGGAGAAACTGCCCTAAATGATTCTAGCTCACGGTCACACCAAATAATAAGGCTGGTATGAATGAGGATTTCTGTTGGTTCTGTTAACATACTCAATGCTGTATGGAAGCTAATTCATAATTTTATTTGGCCAACAATGTAGACAATTGAAAGTACTCTTCGTGAAAATTCTGATTGTGTGAGATCATTTGTTGCAAGCCTGGTAAGACTGTATCCCTTCTCTTCCTTAGCCAATAAAATGAATAAATATGAGCTGTACAATCCACACTTGCTTTACTAGTTCTATATATCTAGTCAAGGTTGAGGTTTACTCAGCCTCACCAAAAAAGATGCATGAATTATTGTTGCTGATGACAATCTGTTGGGACCCACACTTGTAGAACTTTGTGGATCTCGCTGGAAGTGAAAGAGCTTCACAAACAAATGCCGATGGCGCAAGGCTCAGGGAAGGCTGTCATATTAATCTTAGTTTGATGACCCTGACAACTGTAATCAGAAAACTCAGGTAAGAATATATCTTAAAATATTTCTTGTTCAGAATATTCATTGTATTTACCATTTGATGGGAGACAATAATGAATTGAACTTAAAAACTAAACATATTTTAAGTTCTATTATCATTGTGTTCATGATTGACTGATCTTTCTTTGCAGTGTTGGAAAAAGAAGTGGTCATATACCATATAGAGATTCAAAGCTTACTCGAATATTGCAGCATTCACTAGGTGGAAATGCACGTACTGCCATCATATGTACTTTGAGTCCAGCACTAACTCATTTTGAACAATCTCGTAATACTCTCTTCTTTGCTACCCGGGCAAAGGAAGTGACAAATAATGCACAAGTCAATATGGTACTTATCTTTTTTTCATTCATGCTTTACGAGATTGACAAGAATTTCCTAATGAATTGACAAGAAACCTTTTTGGAAACTTTGCTAGGTTGTTTCAAATAAGCAACTAGTCAAACATCTGCAGAAAGAGGTAGCCAGGCTAGAAGCTGAGCTTCGCACCCCTGATCCATCTAGGGAGAAGGACTTGAAAATACAACAAGTAATAACTATTCAAAATTGGCTTCGTCTTGAATCAATTTATTTCATACTGCAACTTCGAGCATAAGTAATCACATTTCTTGTTTTTGCTTTCTAGATGGAAATAGAGATTGAAGAGCTAAAGCGCCAAAGAGATCTCGCACAGTCTCAAGTCGATGAGCTACGTAGAAAACTTCAGGAAGATCAGCAGGTTCAGTCACTTTACCTTCTTATCTCTCTTCCCCTCTGCATTCTCTTTATTTCTGGGTTCAGTTCAACTCACTTGTATGTGTTTATTTATTCAGATTTCAAACCCAATTAAGTCACCAAGTCCATCTGTGAAGAAGTGTCTATCGTATTCCGAAGTGTTGTCTCCAAAACTTGATGGAAAGGATCTAGGCCGACATGATAAAACAAGAAAAACAATGTTGTTGAGGCAGTCTATGAGGCAATCATCAACTGCTCCTTTCGCACTTATGCATGAAATTCGTAAACTCGAACACCTCCAAGAGCAGCTAGGAGAAGAAGCAAATCGAGCTTTAGAAGTACTTCAGAAAGAGGTGGCTTATCATAGACTAGGTAATCAAGATGCAGCTGAGACAATTGCCAAGCTTCAGGCAGAAATAAGGGAAATGTGCTCTGTCCGGTCAGAACCGAAAGAAGTTGAAGTTGGAGCAGCTATAGCTCCTAACAAAAGTGTTAGTGCTAACCTTAAGGAAGAGATAACAAGACTTCATTCACAAGGTAGTACAATAGCTGACCTCGAGGAGCAATTAGAGAATGTTCAGAAGTCAATAGACAAATTAGTAATGTCTCTGCCAAGTAATCAAGAATCCAACTGTGAAGCTACCCCCAAAACAAAGAACCAGTCTAAAAAGAAGAAGCTGCTTCCTTTAACGTCAAGTCACGTTACAAACCGACCGAATTTTATAAAATCTCCATGCGCTCCTCTGTCAACCTCTCGGCAAGTTGTGGAGCCTGAGAATGAAGAAAATAGACGTCCAGAGGATGATGACATTGTTTCCAAGGACACCATCACCGAGTTCGAGAAAGAAACACCTGTGAAGAGTGAAGACTGCAGAGATGTTACATCAAAGGAAGGCACTCCAGGATATAGACGTTCAAGTTCAGTCAACATGAAGAAAATGCGGAAAATGTTTCAAAATGCAGCTGAAGAGAATGTACGAAGCATACGAGCATACGTAACGGAATTGAAAGAACGTGTTGCTAAACTGCAATACCAGAAGCAGTTACTTGTTTGTCAGGTAACAGACACAAGTGCCTTTGCCATTATGATACCTTCCATTTTTCTCCATGTATCTAGTTTTTGACTTGCTTTTTTTAGGTGCTTGAGCTAGAAGCAAATGAAGCAGCCGGATACAATTTGGAGGACAATGAGAGTGAAATTGAACCTGAGGAACCCCAAGTTGCATGGCATGTAACCTTCAAAGAACAAAGGCGACAAATCATTGAATTATGGGATGTCTGCTATGTCTCCATCATCCATAGGACACAGTTTTATCTGTTATTCAAAGGAGACCCCGCCGACCAAATATACATGGAAGTGGAACTTAGGCGCTTAACTTGGCTACAGCAACATTTTGCAGAACTTGGAAACGCAAGCCCAGCAATAACAGGAGATGAACCCACAGTGTCATTATCATCAAGGTTCACTTTCATTCTTTCTCTCAACCACACAATGACACACATCGGTAAAAGTAATGTGGAGGCCTAGTACCATGGAAGCCTACTTAGAGTTAGATTGCATTTTGCCTCTTCTACTAAAAAATAGGCAAATTATTAGTCCATGTACTAGTTAAAAACTGGCATGGCTGGTGGAATAACCAGAAAGTGATATATGGCATGCCACGTAATGTTAACGTACATTGACTAGTTTATAAAATACAAGAACTAATTTGCCCAATTTTTAAGTAGAGGGAGCAAAATACACTCCCACTCATAGTACAGGGGCCTTCATGGTACTTTTCCCACACACAACTCTTGTTGCATCTGATTGATCATATCTGTTTTACTTAGCATCAGGACCTTGAAACGTGAAAGGGAATTCCTTGCAAAGAGGTTGACCACACGTTTGACTTTCGATGAGAGAGATGCATTGTACATTAAATGGAATGTACCACTTGATGGAAAGCATAGGAGACTACAATTCATAAACAAGCTATGGACTGATCCTCATGATCCCAAACACATAGAGGAAAGTGCTCTAATAGTGGCAAAACTTGTAGGGTTTTGTGAAAGTGGTAACTTGTCAAAGGAGATGTTTGAGCTTAATTTTGCACTACCAGCTGATAAGAAGCCTTGGATGGTAGGGTGGAACCAAATCTCGAACCTTCTTAATCTATAAGACAAAAATCATCTTGTAAGTACTTTTTCTCATTTCTGTATATGTAAATGAATTTTTGGAGTCCTTTCTCCAATGTTCTTTGTGACCATTTGATGAGCACACTGTCATTTGCTGATTGTTTTGAGATATTCTTTTTCTTCTTGTTTCAATAATAGAATTTGCTTCATTTTGATGTCAATGAATGTTTCACAATGTTAAGCTGTTTTACTTTTTTTGGCTTTGTTTTGCACCAGATGTCCCTAAATAATGGTCTGAATTTTAGATTGGTCCCTAAACTTTTCCCATTTTGTACAAGTAAATGAATTTTTGGAGTCCTTTCTCCAATGGTCTTTGTGATCATTCACTGACATTGCTGATCTATTTTGAGATATTCTTTGTATTCTTCATGTTTCAATAATGGAATTTGGTTCATTTTGATGTCAATGAATTTTTCACAATGTTAAGCTGTTTTTCTTTTTTTGGCTTCGTTTTCTGGGTTATTTACACTAGATGTCCAAAAATTTTGAGTCTTTAAAGTACCGATATCGTATCAATTTGGACCTTTCATCAACTATGGCATGCTTGGATTCAAGACACTTGGATCAAATTTTTAACCAATGTATACCTATTGCATGGATAACTTAAATTAAACATGTTAAAAAATACATGATATCATTATTCAAGCCATCAATGTGATAGGCACAAACATGTTTAAAATTTTATGTATATATTGATCATATCCAAGCTAAAATTTAACATCCAAAGTGACAGTTAGATAGACAAAAAGACTTAATTGATAAGATAACTGAACTTGTGAGCGTTCAATTAAAATGTTTTGAAATATAAGGAAAGACTTAATTGATACGATAGCTGAACTTGTGAGCATTCAATTAAAATGTTTTGAAATATAAGGACTAATTTAAAATTTATACCATAATTTGGATACATCATTTCAATATCCATTTTACGTCAGGTCCATTGCAACAAGGAAAGGGTTCATTGATATACTTTGTCTAGAGTTATTTAAAGAAGAGAATTAATATACTGTTAGTTACTTGTTTGGTTTCGGGACTCAAATTCTTTTTCTCAATTAAACATTTGAGTTTGGTTTCGATGTTGAATTTGGTATCCAAATCAAACGGTATTATGTAACCCAATAAATATTTGACATGTGTGCTTTCAGTAAAAAATAACATTAACTACTTAAATTGAAAAAAAAAAATCAGATACCAAATTGAACATTGAATTCAAACTCAAGTGCTTAATTGAGAAAAAAAACTTAAAGTACCGATATAAATACTAAAGTCAAACTCATGTATCAAATTAAGACAAAAAAAAAAAAAACTAAAATACCAAATTAAACATTAAAATCTAACTCCAATACCAAATAATATTAACCCAAAAAAATAATCTAATAATCCAACACTGATTTCCATTAAATAAATTACTTCTTCAACAACTAATAGTACATGAAATAGATCTCTCACACACATTAAAAAACAGTGAACACACTGGTGAAATATCACTTTAACCCCCCAACATATTGTTTCCATCACAGACTAAAGCATATAGTTTTTTTTTTTTTCACTAAAAACACCAAAACAAAGATATTATACCACAGCACAGCTTGAGTTTTTTCTTTTAGCATTTAGGGAAGGGAGTACCACAAGTGCTAGCAACTTTCCTTGCATTTGGGGTATTAATGAATTTCTTGAGATTAGGGTTCTTAAGGTATTGGCAAAGGCAAGGCTTTTGCTCTTTGATCTTACTGCAACATAACTTTGATGGTGGTGATGCTGATGTTATGGCACTCACACATGAGCTCAGCTGTGTTGGGCTACATGTTACAGCCATTGACACCTTTGCTTCCGCCAGTAGGAGGAGGACCACCACTGCTCCCGCTGAGAATGCCGCCGTATAGGATGCCTTCTTCATGATGATGATGATGATGCCCTTTGCACTTGCTTTTTTCACTCTCTGTGTATATAGCTTTGATGTTTTTGCTATGGGAGATATGGTGGGTTTCCTTTGTAATTTATAGGGTGGAGGGTGTTGTGTGAAAATGGAAATTGCTGTTTTCATGTAGCATTTAGAGAGAGAAAAAAGGGTACATTCAGTTTTGGCCCACTTATGTTTATGATTAATTGGGTGAGTGGGGTTTACTAAAATGAAGAAAATGGCAAAATAAAATGAAGGTGTGAAATCTAAGCATGCAAGTGAAAACTACTCGACCTAATCATTTCAATTCACTTTATCTGACAAAAACACCCCTCAAATCATTTCATGAATCTACACCTTTTCTGCATTCCAATTTCACCCACACTTTTGATCTCTTGACCATCTTTTTTATTTTCTTTTATAAAATTAGATGATATGTTGTGATCCTGAATTGTAGTAACTTTTTTTTTTCTTATTTCTTTCTTTCCTTTCATAAATGTTTGATAGAGATTTAATTCTATTAACATGATCATTGTTATCGATCTAAAAAAATTTGAATTTAAGTATGCTGAAATATATTATCCTCTTATTTAAATGTTGGAGAGGAATTATGAATAGTTCTAAGTATAATCTAAAAAAGCATATAGGAAAAGAATTCATAACAAAATTATTTAAAAAATTTATTGATAATTTTTCCCATTTTTTTTTTTTAATGCTTTCTATGGAGAGAGGGAGTGTGTAAATTAAGAATTATTATTTGCATATTGATAAGGTTTTTTTTTTTTTTTTTTTTTTTTAACCAATACAAATCTTGAAAGGTCACCATAGCAAAAGGCCTCTAAGGAAACTATAACAAGCTGGCTAAGGAAGTTTTGTTCTCCCCACAAAATCTTTAAATTTTAAATTTTAAAATAATTATATTAATTTATAATTTTTAAAAGATTATATTAGAAAATTTTTTATTTTGAAATTTTATGTGATGACATGATGGTTAAGAGTGTTCATCGCCTTAGGTGTAACTTGGGTTTGAATCGCACTAATCAAATTTATTGTTCGAGTTTTACCCTATTATTGTAATTCACCAAAAAAAAATTATTATTTTTGAAACCAAAACCCCTACGCAAAGTAATACGAATAAATCTTATTAACAAAGTACGATTTGTATCTAATTCAATTATTCATTCTTTTAAGATATAAGATTTGAATATATCTATATATATATATATATATGACAATTGATGGGAACATTCATAGACAAGTCTTCCACAATATGGTGCGGAATTAATGAAAAATGACTTGGTATTTTAGCATAAGCTTCTTTGACATAGAGTCAAAAGTTAACAAATAAATTAAACAAGGATAGCCACCGAAATTATTATTTTTCCTTATCTTGTTGTATTCGTATCCACATGTATTACATGCTCACATGTCCTGCAAAATTAGAGGATTTTAAAATTATTTTTATATAAAATGTTGAGTTTTATAATGGAGACAGATCACATCGTGAGAGGTGCAAAAAAATAGTTACATCGAAAGTGATTTGTATTATAAGAGATGTGAACAATCATTAAACTTAGATCAAAATAAAATTTAAATTGAAAACCTACTCATACATAATTTAATTAAAGTGAAACTCAAACTTAAACCGAAATAAAATCTAAATTCGCAATTGATTACTAAAATCTAAATTTAAAAGAGGAAAAAAAACCAACTACTTAAATTGGATTCAAATTAACATTACTCGATTGATTGTAACATTGATTTATGTGGTTTTTTATTCTCTTTTTAGTTATCAATTTGATTCGACTCTTAACTTAATTGAAATTCAAATTAATTATCGGATACCAAATATTATAAAATATCATCCCAACTCATCATGAATAAATTTCAACCCATTTTTATTGGAATATTATATATTAGGGGTATTGTAGTTCTTTCCTTCTGGTGATGTTTCGTGTTTTCTTAAAGGTAATTGTGGTATACATTGCATGCCTTATTCATCATTAATTTGCATATTATTTATTTTTTCGATTGTCCTTGTATATTTTGTATATTTGTAATTTATTTCATTGTTTTTTAAATTTCAAAATTCGGTTTCGATCATCGTTAAAAATTTTCTATTAAATTCAATGATTTGATATTTTAAAATTTAAAAAAAAAAAAATACTCAATTTAATAATCGTGTGAAAAAAGAAAATGGTTGTAAAAAACTTGAATTTAACAGAAAAATATTAACAATTAAACTTACATTTTCAAACTCGGCTTAAATTTTCCTTAAAACAAAACTAGAAGGACTAAATTATAAATATATAAGAAGTAGATGACCTTAATATAATTTTGGAGTGGGGCATAAATTTGCTAGCATGTGAACTAAGGAGAGTTGTAATTAGTAAGCATGCTCTTGATTTATTAATTAATTATTAATTCCTTTTTGACAAAACATTATCTCTTATGTCATTTTCAGAAAATTGGTTATCTTATTGACACCGCTAATTTTTTATTCAGATCAATTCAGTCCAATCGTTTACTTTATAAAAAGAAAGAAAAAATTAAAATTAAAAAATCCGTACTGATATTGGGATTTAATGCTGATATGTACATGCCACAACCCAAGGCATGAATTGTAATGCTATGATTAACTCCTCATTGCAATTATTTACTGCAATTATTACTTGAATTTCCTGTTTTACTGGAAATAAAAAGTTTTTACCGGTCCATTACATAATTTTATTAAACGTCTCTCAGTCTTGTCTTATTTAATTATATGATATTATATATTCAAATTTTCACTGATATCCAAAATTTTAACCCATTGAATATTATTAGAAGTTCCCTGTAAGTAATTTTATTTTATCTTAAAATAAAATAAATAATTATTTTTTAAGGATTTGAACTTTGCATCGGAATTTTAGAATCTCAACTTTACCATCACAGTTAAATTTTTAATTATTAAATTTATTATTGTTTTATTACATCTTCAAAAATTATGATTTTTTAAAATTACTATTTAATTTCTTATATTATTTTTATTTCTTTCACTCACACACTAAATCTCATAATCTAAGAGATGAGCACGCAAAAGTATTGCATGATTATAGACACGTGAGCTATACATAATTTACATGTAATAGGAGTCCGTGAAGTTAAAAATTCTTTTTAGATGGATCGGAAAAAATTAAACTTAAAAAATAATGTACAATTTCTATACTTCAAGAATACCCTCCACTCTCGTGAACCGTAAAACTCGTATTTGTTCATCAATAAATTTGTATAATCTAAAATTAAAGTAGAAAGGTGGAGTGCTTGAAATAATAGCATGGGCCTATAATTTCACTTTAAATCTTCACGCCTTCCACGGCATCTGTTGTTGTTTGCAATCATTATCTCACTTTTGGCAAACCCCTATCTTCTTTTTCTTTTTCTTTTTCCTCCGTCTACACCTATTTTTCCCACCTTCCCACCTATTATTATTATTATTATTTTTAAACTTTTTCGTACTTATCAATATCAAGGTGGTCAGTTCCATAGTGGTAAATAATTTTTTAATATTGGTAAAATGTTTTTTTCAAATTGATGGTAGAATAAATTAGAATATCGATCTGATTAAAAAAAATTTAAAATTTAAAATTTTTTAATCGATTCAACTCATTCATATCGATTTTCAATCTAATCGATTCAAGTTTTTCTTCATATTAATATCCCAATCAAGTTATTTCAATTCGATTGAAACATCTTTGGTTGGTATGTATTGATAGCAATGTGTATTTTAAATTTATTAATATTTTTTCTTATATATATATATATATATATTTATGTGCAGAAATAAATTTTAGAATTATTAGTTATTTTTTTGGCAGAAATAATTAATTTTATAATTTTGGTAAATGATTATATTTTATTTTTAAATATAATTATAAATTAAAAATATTTAAAATATTAAAATTGTATACCAATCTATACAAATGGATATAAACTGAAATGATGGAAACACAGTGAAATAGAATTTAGATATAAAAATATGATTCAAAGAGTATGATTAGATTCACTACGTACATAGAGAATGATTAGGCATGCTCATTGCATTTGCTATTCGGCAAATCCACACACGAACCACACCTGCCTTAATAATTAATTAAATATACTCTGATCCCACGAGAATTATAATGCATTTTGTAGATAAAAGTCATCTAACATTTGGTTTGCAATTTATTTTGTATTTAAAAAATAAATTAATTTTTATACGTTAAATCAAATAGTAAATTAATTATATGTTAAAATTGTCATTTGTTTTTATTGTTAATAACTGGTCTCTATAGGTCAATGTGATATGCACGTTTATATGGTTATATCGTCAATCATGTTAATTTTTAATAGTAGAAATAGATGAATTTTTAATAAAAAAAAAAATCAAGTTACTCTTTAATCTAAGTATAGCGACTACTTTACTAATTTTTTAATAAAAAAGTAAATTGTAATCTGATTCTTAGTACAAGATCTCCATGATAATTTTTCTGTATGTTCAAAATTGTAGGAATGTACATTCGATCAGTTCGATTGATTCAAAAATTGAATTGATTTTAATATCAAAATTGGATAAATCAAATCGGAAATTTTTTATTTTTTAGACAAACCCAAAACTGTTTTTTTTTTTTTGCAAAACTAGAATTTCTTGAATTAATTAAAGTTTGAGATATTCTTAAATGTGATGTGTAATGACATTTATGAAGTTTGATTTTGTGTGATTTTACATATGAGATTTTAATTTGATTCAGTTTTTACAAATCACTAATAACATTATTAAATTAGCATCATTTTACATTGATATTATATACACAAACAATTATATTAATTCAATATGAAAATAAATGTATGTATTTATTTTTTTAAATGTGTATAATTGAATCGAAATAAAAAAATTTATTCATATATATGAACTATAATGCACGTTTTATATATACAATAACACCAAGTCAAAATTCATATATCAAATTACATATTAAATCAAAATTTATATATAAATTTGATATTAATCAATTCTTAAAATGGTCGGATTTTGATATCAATGCCTACAATAATCAATTCGTACCGTCTATAGATTGCAGCTCTTATTATATTTGATAAATTAAGGAAGGAAAAAGTTTGTTCTTTCTTTTTTAAGAAATATAATAGTTAATAATTAATAATATTTTAATTGGATAACTATTTTGTTTAATTGATTTGGAGTGGGTTTTATATATTATATTATATTATAAATTTAATTCTATTGGGTAGACTTGAGAAAAATATATATATTTAAAATATTTCAAGTTCAACAATATTTGTGAGAATTTGATTAAAAATATTTAGTTTGGAAAATGCTTTTTGCGAAAAGAATTAGGTATATTTAAAATAAAAATAGGGTATGAATTTCAATATTTGACCTGTTTTTTGATTTTCTGATGTGTTATTTTTTATTTTTAATATGAAATTAAATATATAATATTATAATAAATTTTAAAAATGTGTTAAGCCAATAGGTTGTTTTACTAAAAGGAAAAAATATAAGTTACTAGGTTTAAACAAAAAAATTATACTTGTTTTAAAAATTAAGAAAAAAATATCATATGACGGGCATAAATAAATTTGATTTAACTATTTAAAAATATAAATAAATTTAAACATAATTAAGTTAAAATATAAAGATTAAATTTCGAATTTAAGCATGATAGAAGTACCAAAATCATAATTTCACCATTAATAACTCACTAAAATATGAGTTTCTTGGAGTTCCGGCATATGCAGAGCGGGCGTTGGAGGCCGAGTGGGAGAGGGAACCGGACTAATCTGCGACGTACAGTGGACGAGAAGAGGAGAAGATTATTTTGCTGAAATGGCTTTTTTGGATGGGCATCTCTCCGGGTTCTGGAACCGTCGGGGAAGAAAATGATGATTTGTGCGGACGGGTGGGTTGATTGAATTTGATTGGGCAGTAGAGTCGGTGCATTTATTTTCTTAGTTTTGTTGGTCGATCCGGGAGTCTTGTGGGCCGCATTTTTTTTTGTTTTAGTTTGTTTCTCGTCAATTCGTGGGCTTTAAGTGTTTTGGTTTTATAAATAATATTAGCCCAATCTGATTTATATTAAAAAAAACAATAAGATTCTTGGAAAATGAAAAGTTTATACGTTTTTCATTTTATAATCACATTCAATTACACTAATCATCAATAAATTGTCACATAAATTTTGAAGTGTAGTAAAAAAATAATTAAAAAACTTGGGATATATGTGAATTTTTTTCACACAAGATCTGGAATTACCAATATATTCTCTCCAACTCATAAATAAGAGGATAATACGTTTCGACGTACTTGAACCCACGTCTTCTTATATTGATAACAATATACATGCCAATCAAATTAAGACTCAATCGACACATGTAACCTTAATTATTTGGAAGAGTGAGGTAGCTGAATTATTTGGCATATGATTGATCATTATTCCTAAAAACCTTACTATTTCCATTCTATCAAGAAATTGATGGTCCCCAAGGCAAAGAACTATTTTGCAATTACATCCAATCTCGTAATTGAAGCATCCCAATGATAAGGGAGTGCAATTGTTGCCCACGTTTCTAAATTAGTTGTAAGAAATTTAACGCTATTAATTGGGGGTAGTTTGCACTTCATCCCAACCTAAAAAATAACTGCAATCAATTTATATTTGATGTAGATAAATTTATCCCTACAATTTCAAGTTTGGATCAAATCATAAGTTATAGTTATTTTAATTTTATATTTTTCGAGTTTAATTTTATTTATTTATTTTGGGTTTAGAGCGTTTCAGTCGGATTAATTTTGAGTTTTAGCCAATTTAGATTTGAGTGAAATAAATTTATATTATTAATTTTTAATAATCAAATTGAGTTCGATCATGTTTTAAACAACAATTAATCCCTTCACGTCAACTTGCTCTGTCATTATTTTTTTAATGTTAGGTGTCACGCTAGTACTTAACCGCCCACCAAGGACTTGGACGAAAAAATGAATTCAAAAAGTTCAGTTGGGTACCGATCATGATTTAAAAAAAAAAAAAAAAAAACAATTTGTTGCACGAGAAGCTTAATTAAATTTTTAATTATTTTCAGAGGATTTATTTGGCATTTTAGCGGATCAAAATAAACTGTGAATTTAAAGAACTCTAGTGATAACGTGTGTCATAACCTAAGACAGTAACTTTATAAGTTGTGTCAAGCATGCAGCTGGACTCCTTCCATTAATAGCTTTTAAGTCACTACACTTGAAAACCCCCTTTTTGTTGATAAAATTAGGTCCAAAAGTTCATCTACTTTGCAATTCATTTCATCGATACATTTTAATTATAGCCCCTCCACAGTTCAGTTTAATTATATTCTTCTCATTTTGTACAATGTCCTTATCTACCATCATCTCTTTCATACTGAACATGGAAGCTGCTAAAGTTCCAATTTGTTCCAGCATGAAGAGGTACATGAAGAGAAAAAAATACCACAAGCTTAAACGAGCCGCCACCACTCTGGGTACTAGCCGCCACGGTGATGATGAAAATGAGATGGTTTCGATGTTGGGGGAGCGTCGTCGAAAGGGGATGATCAAAGGCAAAGTGAAGGTGCCGCTGAGGAAATGGAGAGATGCATACGTGGAGACTATGGTTGGTTTTGCTGGCCGTGTTGCACAGCTCAACAATGGTAATGTTTATTTGTTAAGAGAATTCCAAAACCCTAAATGCTAATTCCGGGATTATTAGTACCTAGTAATGTGAATCAAATTTTAAATACGTGCGTGCGTATTTACGTCATATACAATTTGAATATTGTCTATTTTTTTAACATGTTAGAATCAAGTTGTTCATGCAATAAGTACAAGTGTTCATAATTTGATGTTTCATTTGATGCTCCCCGATACAATATTAGTATGGTTTGAAGTTTAAGGATAAATTTGAAATATGTTTGATAATTTGATGACATTAACCCTAATTCTTTATAGTAGCTGATCGCAAATTTCTAAAGTTTTTTTAAGAATTAAGTATTTCTTATGTGAAGACTTTATCATAGACCACTGCATGTGATTCCAATAAAAGGTCTACTAATAAAGTGTGTTGGGTCAAGCCGAGCTCGATTAGCATATAGTGTTGTTTAAAGTTTGACTCCATAAATTTAACATAAGCTTCAATCACTAATCAAAATATTATTTTTTTAATATATTATTTTGGGTCTGGGTAACTTAGAAATTCTTGTAGTAAGTCAAAATTAAATTATAAATTTTTTGAGATGTCAAAATATAGATTTTATTACGTATTAACTTTTGATTTCATTATTTTTGAATGGATTAAATATAATTTTTTTTTTATTTTTGAGAGGTCAAAGCGTAATTTTATTTTATATTAATTTATAATTTGACTATCTTTAAGGGACTAGAACTTCAATTTTCCATTTTTGAGGAGATTTTTGAATAATTAGGTTCAAATTTCATTATGCATATACGTGAGTTTTCGATCCCATCATGTCATGTATGGATTTTATCTAGATTTTGTTGTTGTTTTGTATCTTATATTGATTTAATTCTACCTTATAGCTGCATATATATATATATTATTAAATTTTCACATGTAATAAGTGAGTCTTACATAGGTCATATACATGTCAGTGATGATCTTTATATTGAATATTAATGAATGAAAAAGTAACGAAATGAAAGCATACCCAACTTAAGTTATTTGTTTAGGAGAGGTGTTGTGGCCTGTCAATACCAAATTTTGACAAAATTTACCGATAGCAAGTAATGTAGTAGCTGTTTTCATGTTTATTTAACAAATACAAAATAATTCATTTCTAACATTATCACGAATAATGCAAACACGTCACCTAATTTTAACTAAAATAATTTACAAACTTCGTTATTAATGGCCAATTAATACTTCTAATTTCAATCAAATTCCACATTGTGATAAAGTTGCATAGCTTCATCAGAAAAGAAAATAAAGCTAAATTGGTAGAAAAAAAAAACCGGTTAATCGATAACTTTTTTTTTATTATCAAAAAGATCCTTCCGATCTTCAAGAAGAATTATCGTTCATTGCGAGAGACTTTATTACTCATGACGTAACCAGTCATCAATGTTTACATGATTACAATCAAAGCATCCAACTCACGTTTTTATCATTATTTTTTTCCTCAAATTCCATGGAAAAATTATGTATAATCATTCCGAACTTGAAAATCAATGTTATTGTTTCATAATAAACAAATAATAGCTTGCTAATGATTCGCATGGTGCAATAATCATAACAAAATAATGTATAAAACCCACTAAACTGTATAAATTATACAATTTACAGGAAAAAATATAAAAATCATATAAAGGAAGAGAATATAAGTCAAAACTAATTTCTCCTCTCATATTATATTACAAA
The DNA here is from genome assembly GCA_039519145.1 of Kokia cookei. Classification (NCBI taxonomy): domain Eukaryota; kingdom Viridiplantae; phylum Streptophyta; class Magnoliopsida; order Malvales; family Malvaceae; genus Kokia; species Kokia cookei. The sequence continues at coordinate 728,408 of CM076909.1, read as the reverse complement.
AATTATCGTCCAAGGCTTTCAATTTTGAACATTTATTTAAAAAAAAAAAAATCATATGATTATATGAATTGATTCATATTATAATTATATTTTTGAACATATAGCATATAATACAGCCCATATTATTTGACTTTAGCTGTTGAAATATTCCCCCAAGGGGTATTAAATTTGTCACGAGACGTAAAAATCCAATGAAATTTATTTATTTAACATATATATGAAAAAAATAATAATCAAAAGAGTATAGAAAAAAAAGAGAATAATAATAATAATTAATAATTAAATTATTTCAATGAAGGGATTTTAGGTAATACAAAATCCAAGGGTGGTTGTATTATTGTGAAAGCAGTCCCTTAACAACTCCTTTACTTTTTGTATATTTGTCATCGAATTAAATAAAAAGACACGTATATTGTTGAACAAGAGACAGCAAATTTTTAAGTCAAGCTTTCTCCTACTCCTTACATTCATCAAGCATCCAACCATGACCAAAGTGACAAAGATTGTTAACATGTAACAGAAAAAAGGAGATTGTTAACATGTCTTAATCTACCCTTAAAAAATTCAACATATTTGGTGTCTCTAAAATTTTGAAACTCTCCGGCCTTGGAAATTTTTTATTATTTTTAGTTGGCTGGATACCCTTCGATGTGCCGTCCATTGATTGTAACAAATTAAATATATATGGTAGTTTGAATACATCAGATTCCCAATTTGGTTTTTAACCTTTTTCATGAGAATGGATTTCTGAATTATTAATTTCGTTTTATTTTATCGTTTAAGATCACTTTTGACAAAATAAAAATAAATCTTTAAGGATTGATTTTGAAATTTGAGATACAGTTTAGGAGCTATTTTATTAATAAAATTCTTTAACTTTAACGGGTCGATATTGTTTCTAAGTTAAGCTAAAGCAAATGTGTCTTGTCGAAAAAGATTATGTGTGGCGCACAATCATCTACCAATGTGACGTAAACATCCACATTTGGTAGAATTTTAGCCCAAGCCCTTAAATGGCATCAATGAGCAAGCATGCTACAATGCACGATCCTCTTAGTAGGTGGCATCAAGCGTGGATGCTGAAGCTTGAGGCGAATTTAACGGGACAAGCAAAGGTCTGGGCCTCTTAAAATGAAAAATATTCACTTTAGTCATTGAATATGAAATTTTAAGTTAATGTATGGTAAATTTTCACTTTGCCCCTTTAAAAATGAAAAAAAAAAAATTTACCCCTTTTAAAAATAATGAAATCATAAATTAATAAATGAAAAAAATTATATTTTGACTTCTCAAAAAATTATAATTTAATTTCAATCCCACCAAAAAATTGACCTTAAATAGCATCAAGCGAGGAAGTCCATATCCCAATGGTAGGTAATCTTGCACCATGAATTGTCTTTCCTGATAATGCGCTCCCATCTCGTGAACTCATGCTTCATGCAATTATTTCAGCCACTCGAACTTTCATCAAAGTCAAAAAACAAAATCTCAACTCGACACAAAAGCAACATTTACCTATCGAGGGATGATATTTTGAAGACTTCACCTAAAAAATCCACCCCTCAATAGGACTCTGCTCAGATATACAACCCCTCAAAATTACATTATAATATAGATGGTTTGTCTCACTATACAAATATAACAAAAAAAAAATCGTGGGGGAGCAATATTTCCCAAAAAGAATCCTCCATTATTGTTCTTCAAAATATAGTATCCCCAACCTTTGATTCGCCGCCTCTTGAAAATGTCTTCACATCCTGTCTTCCCTTCATTTTCACATCCTTCTATATATATGTATGAAAGTTGAACGCAATTAAAGTTTGCAGAGTGGAAAAAAATGGGTGAGAAAATAATATACGATACAATATTTGCTAGAAGCTTTAGTCGATATGACCAGAAAAAGTTAGGGTATGGAGCATTTCTAGCTTGTTTTCTTATTGCATTGAGCTTCTCCACTGTCTTCAAGCCTTATTTGGGTCCTTTAACTGTAAATAAGAGACTATCAATCAATGGTGGTTTGAAGATGGTAAGGGCCAATGATACAATCATCTCTAATGCAACATTTATTAGTAATGTTGTAATTAGCTTTAATGCCACAGTTGAAATGGTTAGTGATGGTTCGAGTAACACGAGTTCGACGTCGAGAAATGACACGATCGGTTCCAGTACGAGCAGCTCTAAGACGTTGGGATTCAATTACACTAATGGTGTGATAAGGAATGATACAAGGTTGATGCCGGTGTTAGAGATCAGCAATGGAAGCAGTTCTCAACAAGGACAGGGTAAGTGTATATTTTGTGGGTGTGTTGAGGGTGGGTTGACTCGTTTGGGAGAAGTTTTTAAAGTATTGTTTGTTGGATAATCAATTAGTCCCACAACAAACGAAGATATTGTCTTTGTGTTGGGGTTTTGTCCCTAACCTTCATAGAGAGCTGTGTATGGTTCACGGAGGGGGTGTCTCGATTGATGGAGATGTTAATATAGAGCATGTGAATAATAATTGAGTTACCTGAGAGTAAGGTGACTCGAACCACTAACTTAAGACTAAATCTCAAGTTGATGGTTAGAGTTGACCAACACTCAATGTACTTCATTATTATTCATAAACTGTATATTAACACATTTCCGAATCTTGCAGATCATATTTCTATTAATTGAGGCATCCCATCCGTGAATCATACATGACACACTGCATTGGTTGAGGACAAAACTTCAACATAAAGACAATCTTTTGATTGTTGAAAAACCAATCGACTGTTCAACTAAGAATAATTCAAAGACTTCTTCCAAAAAATTCGACTCACTCAACAAGATTTAATACCCATGTTGGAAACTTAGGATTGTTAGTGATTTTGACACTGGTTTTTTTTTTTTTTTGATTGATTAGGTGGCGTACCAGAGAAAATAATAAAGCCAATTTGCAATATTGAAGGAAGAACAGAGTTTTGTGAGATGAATGGAGATATAAGGATCAATGGGAAATCCTCTACGGTTTTGCAAGTTGGTATGATGACCGAAAACAGTTCGTGGATTATTGGTCCGTATGCTCGAAAAGGAGATCGAGAGGCTTTGAATCATGTAACGAAATGGAGGGTGAAAACCGGGGTAAAGGATGGTGACAGCGGAGTGCATCAATGCAATCGGTACCATGGAGTTCCGGCTGTTGTTTTTTCACTGGGCGGATACGCGGGGAACAATTTCCATGACTACACCGATATCATTATTCCTCTTTATCTAACATCTCGACGGTTCAACGGAGAAGTGAAGTTTCTTATCACCAACAAGAACCCATGGTGGATCAACAAGTTCAAGACCATACTACGAAATCTTTCCCATTACGACCCAATCGACATCGATAACGAACAACAAGTCCATTGTTTCCCAACGGTGATCATCGGCCTAAAACGCGACCCTAAAGAACTAACCATCGATCCATCGAAATCACCTCATTCCATGAAAGAATTTCGGCAATTCCTTAGAACAGCATACTCATTGAAAAAAACCACCGCCACAAAACTAACCAACAACAATCGAAAAAAACGACCCCGTCTCCTCATCCTTTCAAGGAAAAAAACACGAGCCTTCACCAACACGAAAGCAATCGTGACAATGGCAAGATCCTTAGGCTTCAAGGTAATCATCGCAGAGACCGATTCAAACGTAGCAAAAGTAGCTGAAACCATAAACGCTTGTGATGTAATGATGGGTGTCCACGGTGCTGGGTTAACCAACATGGTGTTTCTCCCGAACAACGCAATCTTAATCCAAATCGAACCCATCGGTGGGTTCGAATGGTTAGCCCGAACCTATTTTGAAGAACCATCCAAGGACATGAACTTAAGGTATTTGGAATATAAAATCAAAACAGAAGAGAGTACATTGATTCAACAATATCCAGCATACCATGAAGTTATAAGGAATCCAGGTGCAATTGCAAAACAGGGTTGGGATGCATTTAAGGCAGTGTATTTACAGCAACAAAATGTGAAGCTTGATATACATAGATTTAGACTCGTTCTGTCAAGAGCTATTGAGCTTTTACATGAGTAAGTTATTATATTTTATATTCAATCATTTTTCTTCAATGTATAGTGATTAAAGAAGTGTAAAAGAGTGAAACAGAATTTTTTTTTTTATTGGGGATTTATTTGTTTTGTTATAGTCAAATAAAATACTTTTTTTTTTGTTTTTTAAATAAATATTTGTATTATCAAAAACCCAGTCTTAAATTCATCATTCATTTGGGGTCTAATGTTAGATATTTGGGTTCAATATTTTGTTTGGGTTAATTTTCAAAATCATGAAAATGTGAAGCCCAAAAATAATGTTCAAAGGGGTGAGACTCGAATCTAGTTTATCTTAAAATCTTAATCTTGTTAATATAATTAAGATCATATTGATGAATTTATCATCGGACGTAAAAGCAAAAAAATTATTAATATTTGAAAATAAAAGTGTTAATGAGTCAAATCGAAATTCGTTTAAAAAAAAGTTTTTAGTCTCTAAAGTTGCCATTCCTTGGGAGCAAACACAATTTCGTATGGTTTACACAGGGAAATGAATTCAACTAAAAGCAAATAAAGATTTGCTTATACACTATGTAGAATGTTTAAATGCTGAAATTTGTAGCAGTTTTACACTATACAAAAGCCATTGGCTTAATGGTAAGGTTGACGCACTAGGAACTTTGAGATCACATGCTCGAATATCATAGATTCATCTAATGTTCGAGTCCCATGCTTTCCTCGATACATTTATGATTTATTTCTTTCATCTTGTACATGATCTCCAATTTCAGGGTCAATAAGAAGATGTTGCTTCAATGTGTCTTCATCAATGGCTACATTTCCTATTTTTTTCTCCTCAGTTTTACCCCATAGTACTGAATAAAGGCCTACCACTATCAGAACTGCACCAAATACACTACAAGGACCGAAAAAAGAATATATAAGTGAAAAATATGCCATGATCAATGCATAGTTAACTTAGCTAGTTCCCCTTTTTTTTTCATACCATCCAGAGTATAATTTATCGCCGAGGATTATGAACGCCATGATCGCGACTAAAAGCATCTGTAACGGCTGGAAGATGGCAACAAAAACAGGGCCAACTTTGTGGATACACCATGTCTGAAGAGAAAACACTATACCAGATGCCACTATTCCCTGACAAAACGCACACATACAGTAACATAACCTGAAACAGAACATATACATGTATATGTTTAAGATCATGCAAAAGACTGGGAAATACATGTACATACAGCATATAGAATAATGAAAAGCTCTTCCATTGATTGGATTTTCCAATTATTGAAATCTGTTTCCACAAATGCTGCTATAACCAGGAACTGGATTAGTCCAAAAAAGCATGTGAATGAAGTGAGTGTGAGTTTTGCTGGATACTTCTTCAATACAGGTGCCTGCAATTCAACAAGGAAAACCTGCCAACTTCAGTGATCATATACTACATATGTGTGTGTGTGTGAGAGAGAGAGAGAGTTAAATCAGGTCTGAACTAGGCAACTGTTCCTACATTGGGCTTGAATTTTTTTTATCCAAGTTAGTCCCTGAACTTGACAATTATTCTCATATTGGGGCCTAAACTTTAGGGTGTTCAAGGAAATATCATGAACTAACTTGGACAAAGAAAAAAAATTCAAACTCCAATGTGAGAACAATTGCCAAGTTTAGAGCTTGGCTTCCAATATGGTAACAATTGTCAAGTTCAAGGCCTAATTTGGATAAAAAAAAATTCAGGCCTCATGTGCGAATAGTTGTCAAGTTCAGGCCCTAAAAAATGATTTAACCCTATATATATATATATGCATACATGTATAGATGATTATAACCTGAAAAACCAACCAACCAGCCCAGGATAAGCAGTGGCCGAGGAGGTAAATGCATCCCAAAGTCCGATTCTGCATATTGTTTGATTGGTGTAATAGAATGGGACCTTTATAGAGAGTAATTACAGTGGCACCTACTACACTTACAATGGTTCCCAACACTTTAGCCAATCCATCTTTTCTTGCAATATTTATTTGCTCAAGTCTGCAAAAAAAGAAACAAGAAAAAAAACATTACCATTGTTCTTATGAGCCCAGATCAGTTATCCATCCATCCATCCATACGTACATACATACCTTAGAGCTGAAGCTGCAAGAAAAGTAATTGCAGGAACTGAGTTTTGCATTGCTGAAGCCAATGTTGGAGATGCATAATATAAACCCAAAATGTAAAATCCCTGGTTTGCTGTTATTCTGAAGTAACATAGACTATATATAAACATCTATACATACATATATATATATATATATATATATATATATATATATAATAAGCTCATAAACAATGAACAGCTATTATGGTAGCTAGTGTTTTTCATCTTACCCCAGTAATGCCAAAAGGAAGAACTGAACCAGCAATGAAAAAGTAAGGGATGGTCTTTCTTTCCTGAATTTAATTAATTGATGAACATTAAATACTGTACTATTGTGAACTATTCAACAAGCAAATAAGTTCATACAACAAGGGCTTACTTTTCCAAGAAATAAGCGAAGGGACTCAACAAAAGCAAAGCAATGATATTTCTATAAACAGGATAAACTACTTTGCTAACACCAATATTAAGTGCAACCCTTGAAACAATATGGAACCCTGAAAAGCATAATTGCAATGTAACTAATGCTAGAACAAGTTTCATTTTGTATGAAACCATACTCTTTTCCCCCATTACTGCTTTTTATCACTTTGGTTCAGGCTGTATCACAAATACATGGTGGCCATATGCTTTATAAACCAACCATGGGGAAGAACCTTTTCTTTTTCTAAAAGCACATGCAAAAATAATCATGGCATTTCAATCATCTGCTCTTAAACTTCAACATGGATTTTATTTTCCATTTTGACTTTAAATATTGTATAAGGGTAATTTGAATTTCGCAATTTTATTCTTGTATACTTTGATCCTTAAATTTAGTAATTAGATCCAATTTTGTCCCTAAACTTGAATTCTATCAAGATTTGATGATGTGATTAGTGTTACAGAAACAAGATTGGATCGAAAGCATCGAGAATTGATCGATATAATGGTCCGAACAAAAGGGTTGAACTAGACTGGTGGTTAAACAAGTCAGAGTGTTATACCATCAAACTTTTATATTTTTCAAGTTCGATCTAATTGTCAAGTTCAAGAATCAAAGTAAACCCAAAAAAAAAAATACAAATACTAAAACGAATTTAATTATCAAATTCAAGTATCAAAAATTATATTATCCTAATTATATAATTTCAATTTTGTTGGGGAGACAAAGAGGAGATTTAGCATGTTGGACAGATATTAAGGAAAGGCCAACTTGAAATTTTGTTTCACATTGGATTTCATGTTTGGTATAAGTTCTGCAAAAAAGAAAGAACATGTCTGTTCTCATCTTAATTATTGAAAAACTGAAATTGAAATTTGTCTACTTTTTTTCTTATTTTTTATTGGCCACATTGAAGAAACATAGAAACAAACAAGGCTTGAAGAAGATTCATGTATGTGTGCATATATATTGTTCTCAGTTCATTGAAGAAAAAGATAAAGCAGAAAATTTTTTAGTTAAGAGAGGAAAAATCTAAGATGAGATTCATGAACCTATTTATTGAGAAGTAGTGGGAATATTCTTGCTCTTTGAATTTATATTTGTAAATGTGTGGAACATGGTGTTGTCTTGACAGAGATGCTGCTGTCTTGAAGAAAAAGAGTTGGGAGATCAATTTTGGAGACATATTTTTATTGTATAAATTATCATGTGAAGATCACAGCACAAGTGGGGTGAGATACTGAGTTTATTACCAAACATCTTATCAACTTTATTACAACAATCGACTTAAAAGGACCAAATATAATTAACAACACACTTGTGGGATTTAGATTACTAACAAAACACAAGTCAGGCCCAAAATAATTGGCCCAAACCTTCATTTGAAAATATTGCACCCAAATTACTCCAAAACTATGTGAAAAATCATGCTTGGAATTTAAGACCCAAGCAAATTTTATTTATATATTTATAATTAAAAACTTTTAAATATCTATCAAACTACTCCTGTAATTCTAATTTATTCAAAAACTCTAAAATTACAGTGTTGTTATAAAATAAAGAGACAAATAATAAATAACAAAGAGAAAAAGAGAGCAAGAGAGAGAGAGCGTATTTTTATTGATCAATCGAAGTGTAAATAATGTTTTTCCAAAGTCTCTATTTATAGACATAAGAAGTATAAATGAAGTAGAGATCTATATCTAATTACTATTAGAGTTTAAGGTATACCAAACCTTATCTTTATCTTGATGTTTATGGACATTCATTTAATAAGATATTCATAACACGCCTCCTTGGATGTCCATTTGTAGATAATGTTTCTCATTAAAACCTTATTAGGAAAAACCCTATGGGATAAAATACCTAATGAAGGAAAAAGAGTATACAATCTTCTATTACAAGCTGCCTCGTTAAAAACCTTTACTAGGAAAACTCATTGGGACAAAACCTCGGGTAAAGGAAAAGAGTACAACTTGTTTTAGACTCTCCCTAATGGTAACATTACATTACATCTTTGAGTCGACGTATTCCAATCTTGTGTAGTAGTCTTTCAAATGTTGAAGTGGGCAATACCTTAGTGAAAAGATCTGCTAGATTGTTACTAGAACGAATTTGTTGAACATTTATATTACCTTTTTTTTTAAGATCATGGGTGAAGAATAATTTTGGTGAAATATGTTTCATTCTGTCACCTTTAATCACCCTTCAATTGAGCTATACATGCTGCATTATCTTCGTATATCTTCGTATAAGATAGTTGACATCTTTTCCTGTAAAGGCAAATTACATATCTTCTGAATATGTTGGGTCAATAATCTTAGCTAAACACATTCTCGACTCGCCTCATGCATTGCAATTATTTCTGCATGATTTGAAGAAGCAACAGCTAATGTTTGCTTTGATAAACGCCATGATATGACAGTACCCCCATATGTAAATAAATATCCTGTTTGGGATCGACCTTTATGTGGATCTGATAGGTATCCAGCATCAACATAACCGGTTAATAAGGATTTTGAATCACTTGAATAAAATAATCTCATATCAATGGTCCCTCTGAGATATCTAAATACATATTTAATTTCATTCTAATGTCTACATGTTGGAGAAGAACTAAATCTTGCTAACAAGTTCACAGCGAAAGCTATATCAAGACTTGTGTTGTTTGCAAGATACATTAATGTCCCTATGGCACTCAAATATGACACTTCAAGACCAAGAAACTCTTCATCATTTTTACAAGAACTCTAATTCCGATGACTACTAGAATTTAAAGTTCATCCAAGCTCATCTTGATCTTGATGGACATCCACTTAATAAAATATTCATAACACTCCTCTTGGATGTCCATAAGTAGATAATGTGTCTCGTTAAAACTTTTACTAAAATAAAAACCCTGTGAGAAAAAAAAATTCCTAGTGAAGGAAAAAAAGTATACATATCTATAATACGCATAACATGTTGCCTCATTAAAAACCTTACCAGGAAAACCCAATGGGACAAAACCTCGGTTAAGGGAAAAAGAGTACAATGCGTATTTACTCCCCCTCATAAAAACATCACATAAAATTTCATATTCTACGTATTCAATCTTGAATACTAATCTTTCAAATGACTATTTGAATGTATTTACTAAACATTTATATCAACATTCTTTTGAAAGTCATGAGAGGGAAAATTTAGGGGAAATATATTTTGATCTCTTCAAGAGTTTCAACTGACTTTAATCATGATTCTTTTATAAAAACCCAAATAGGTATTTTGGATCATTTTATAATCCTCCTTCAACTATTATTGACTAAGTCAAATTTATCACATGTTCAATTATTTCAATTCATATAAATGAACAATTTTCCAATAATTTCAATATCCTTCTGGCATTTCAAATCCTTCAAGGATTTTAATATAAACTTTACTATATAGTGATTCACAAAAGATTGTAACAACAACTATGAGACGCAAGTATGATCTGCCAGTTTAATAATATATCTAAAGGTTATTGCATCCACCACAATAGAATATTATATATTCTCATAATCAACGTCATGACTTAGTAAAAAACTTCATATTTTTATCTTATTCATCACTATGTTCCCACTTTTAGTGGTCCATGATTATTTTCTTTATGTTTGCATTCACTTCTGGGAATGCAACAAATTTAGTAGGACGAACTTATAAATGTCCCGCTAGATTATTATTCCATAATCACCATCACAAACATGCGTGTATTTCAAATCAAAATTCATCTATTCATATTGTCATGATTAGTCCCAAATTATAATAAACATGATATAATAAATAAATCATAGTGAAATATACCTGAAGATCTTTAACATCATCGTTATTACCTTGGCTATTATCATGAGCACTGAGTAATTAAAGGCTCTAGTGTTACCCATAGTGCGTCGGTCTCAATTGATGATTGAAAGAAAAAAAAATAATTAAAAGAGAATCGTTCTGATAACGTGTTATAAAATAAAGAGACAAATAATAAATGACAAAGTGAATGAGAGAGCAAGAGAGAGCGTATTTTTATTGATCAATCGAAGTGTATACAATGTTTATTCAAAGTCTCTATTTATAGACATAAGAAGTATAAATGAAATAGAGATCTATTTCTAATAACTATTAGAGTTTAAGGTATACCAAACCTTATCTTGATCTTGATCTTTATCTTGATGTTGATGGACATCCATTTAATAAGATATTCATAACAAGTGTTGATTATATAGATTATTATTTATTTTATTAATATTCGATGCATATTTAATCCTCATTCACAAGTTGATTTTCACGTTTAATAAATAGATTTTACATGGGTCCTACATATTTGAATGTTGATAATTATTATATTGGATAAAGATAATTAGATTTGTTCAGGGGTAGCGTTATCTACCTAAACTCGAAAAATGGGCTTGGGTAAAAAATTAGTCTCGTTGAAACATTTAAACATTTAAGGCCTGAGTTTGGCTCGACCCGTTTTTAAGTTTATAATACTTTATATTATGTTATTTTTATATATATTATGTAATTTATAATACATTAAAAAATAAATCTATACTAAATATATAATATTACTCTAATATAAACATTAAAATAATGTTAAGATTACTATATAACAAATATAAAAGTATTAAATATTAAAAAAATATAATATAAATATTTTTAAAAATAATTTAAAAAATAATATGGACGGGCTTAAAATAGACTTGAGTTAGTCTTTTACAAATATGAAAAGTTTAGATAAAATTTTAGACTCATATTTCAAATTGGATCGGGTCAGACTTAAGTAAAAATAAAATATGGTAGTATCATATTTAGGCCCAGTCCCACCCAACGTATGAACACTTCTAGGATAATGTAGTCAAGTAAAATTGACTTTATATTTATTTTTAGAATTTTATGAGTTTTTAATTATTTATTAATTACTGTTGGTCTGACGATCGAATCGAGAACTAATGGTCTAACTTGTTCAACCATCGGTTCAATTATTAAAACACTTAGTGTGACACTTTAAGATTGTAACACATCATCATCTGAACTTCTTTTACTTTTCAAACTCAGAGTGCCACATCATCAAACTTTTAGATTTTTCATATTCAGGGATCAAAATAGATTTAATCGTCAAGTTTAGAGATCAATGTAGATCTAACTGTCAATTTTAAGAATCAAAAGTTATATTATTCTTATTTTTTTCAGTGTCATTATCACAGTAAACTTAAATGAATAACAATTTTTAAATTTAAGAGTCAAAATGAATAAATAAATTTAAAAATCAATATAAATTTATTTATTAAATTCAAGAGATAAAAATTATATTATCCATATTAAATATAATGAATAAAACCTTATTATCCTCGTATTAAAAATCAACCAAGTAACTTCAAAAATAATTTAAGACAGAGAAATATGACACGACCCATCGACTCTAGGAAACCCAAATTTGTAATAAAAAATACGAGTTGAGTAGAAATATTAGACATCGTTGTCACTATCCATCATTACCTTACTGTTCTCGTTAATAACTCAACAGGAAATCGAATGCCATTTCTCAATATTTGGAGTTTTATCCGAAAATATTTAAAAATAATTTATCCGAACAATTAAAGGTTTTAGTTTAGTTGGATTCAATTAATTTGGTTTGATTCGATATTCAATTTTTATATAAATTATGTATTTTAAGTTTTTGAATTTATTTTGATAAAATAAATTGTTTTATATTTTTAAAATAAATCTCTGTTGATCTCTCTTTTTTTTTCTTTTTTTTCTTTTTTTGTTTAGCAGTTTCCTCAAAATTTCATTTTTGTTTTGGTATCCTAGGAAAGGGATAACGAAAAAAAAGGAGGTTTGAAGTGTTAGCTGGGAGGGCGAGATTATAAATTCATTCAGTTTGGGTGGGACAATGGGACTTAATTTTCAGCCATAACTATATCAATTGGTTAGGGTGGTGGTGACCTATGAAGTGGGGAAAATATAGACAAAGAACATATTTATATAATGAACAAGATAACCACATGCGGTTAAAACTATAACACTGGTAGAATTTATACTGTCTATGATTGGAACAAATTAATAGATGAAAATATATATATATATACAAGGTTGATCGATCAGCTGACATCCCGTGCATATATGCTGCAGCAACCAAGCTCCCATTATTACAGATATAACTCTCCTCCTTAAATTAATATTCTCTCCCAAATCATCCTAATCCACCCTCCAAATCAATCGTTACAACTGTGATCATTGATATGAGAAAAATTAATGAGCTTGAATGCAGTAATTGCAATTAGCTTGAATTCTCAAGGGAGCAGTGGTGGTACCGAATACGGACCCGAAAAAAAGAATTTGTCGGCTATATTTATGCATGTTATGCTCTATTGTCGCATTGATAAAAACATAGAATTTTCCACAAGCAAGTGGTACGTTGGGATAAGGGGAATCACTTTAATGGTAATATCTAACAAGCATAGCACCCCAGTTGTTTTGACCATTAAACGTTGCCAAGACTTATCTTCAAATTTGTGCGTAAGCAACCTGTATACGAAACTCAAAAAAGACAAGATAAACAAAACTGTGCCCATTGATGTTGATGTTGGAACCTAACATGAACTTACATATGTTGAAGCTCAAATTAGTTAGTTTATTACATGATGAATAAGATCATCATCATCTTCTTACTCCTGTAATAAATCTGTAAACTGCAAAAAAAAACAACGAAACCCATACACACGCAGATGAAATGAAATTCAAAAGGGTTTAGGGTTTAAAAGAGGGGCTATGAAAGGTGATGATGACAGAAGCATAGAGAGCACAAAGGAGTGGGATGCATGCACATATGCAACACCATCATCTGTGCTCTCTATCTTCTGTCAACGACAATCACCAGTGCCTCCTCTTCAACCAACACCACCCATATATACTATATATATATGTGCTCCTTGAACTATTGTTTTCTCATCAAAAGAATCATTATAAAAAAAAAGACCAAAAATGTTACTTTAAAAGGAAAGTGTTCCCTAAAGAATGAAGAGAGAGAGTGAGAAAACATATGGAAAGTAGGGGATGCTCTATAGGAGAAGAGCCCCATAGGCCTCTCTATTTATAGGAAGAAAAAAGGGTTTTGCCCACTTAAAGATAATTGGATGTTTTTAGAGGTGTATCTCTCCATTTTACGGCTATAATGTTGAAACTTGCATCTCCTTTTCCAAATGCACCTTCCCTTCTTTCATTGGCTAATCCTTTTAGGGCTAAATTACCATATGGGGTTTAAATTTAACAATTATTCTCACCTCAGGTTTTTTTTTTTTGTTCAAGTTAAATCTTAAACTTGATAATTGTTTTCATATTGAAACTTGAACTTTAAAATTTTTAAAAAAATATAAAAAAAAGTCTCAAGGTGAGAATAATTATCCCGTTCAGAGCTTAACTTGAACCCATAACAACACTAGAGGTACAAGTACCCATGGGTGAAACCAGAGGGGCTGACAGTGGCCCTGACTCCTCCTAAAATAGACAATTTTCTATTTAGGCCTTTAATTTTTTTAAAAAAAATTTTAAATTAGTAAAAATAAAATTACACTTTAACTCCCTAAAAATGATAAAATTTTAATTTAAACCTTTAAAAAATTCACTTTTACTATTGTAAAATTTACAATTTAAAAAAAAAATGTTTAGCTTTGCCGATGCAAATACCCCTATTTTCCGGTGAGAAAAATCTCCCCTTTTTGTTTGAGAGGGTTAGTTATATATGTACCGTACGTGTGAATTAAAAATTGTGTTTCTTCTACAACTAAATTGAAAACAGATTTTTCAGTTTCAATGATCTTGTGGCAGCTTTATAATAGGATATGCCATGTGAATTAGATACAATATATGTATATGACAATGCATGATTTGTGGCTGCAAAATAATCTTCACATCATCTCAGATAAGTTGTTAAGATTTGGCACACATTTTTGTTGTTGACTTATCAACAACAACATGTGACCCACCATGCAAAACTACTTTCACCAAATACATACAATTCCATATGGAGTAATATACTTATATTTTTTCCTCACATTTCGAAAAATTTATGATTTATCAAGTAATAAATTATGTTATTTAATAATGGTGCATCAAATATTTATCCATTTTCACGAAAAATTTATCAGTTGGCATTAAAAAGGTTTTGTTTCAATTTATTTTTATAGTTTTGCACCACTTTACAGTAATTAAATTTGGATTTCATTTACCAAGAATAAAATGATATATTATGGAAATTTAAGTTTAAATTAAATATAATATATATATCAGAAAAAGTATGGATTTATGAAATTCAACAGAATTTTTAAAATTATTACTGAATAGACATTTAACACATCCACGGATTTAAAAAATTATTATAAATATCATATTTTTAAACAGATTACTGTTGGATTAACACTGTTTCTGAAATCTTTAACTCCCAAATCCAACCTTTAGAAAAGATTATAAAATTTGGGGTGGAAGACGTAGTGAGAAATAGAACTTCATCCCCCTAAATCTATAATTTTATTTCGACTTTTAAATAAAATTTCTAACCTCACCCTGAGTGATCTCAAAGACTTTAGCGATTCCCCAGAGAGCATCCCTCAACACACACATCTTATCTTGTATCCGTGTATTGTATTGTTTGAATCACAACTGATGCACACACTGGGAAAGAAAAAAGGCGGAACCAAAATGGGGCGGTGGGTTCTAATTAAAGATGGCTACACCTTTTTCCAAATTAAACCCCCCCCCCCCCCGCCAGATCCCTTCACTACGTGTCAAGACCCTATACATAACCTTTCCCGTTTGGGTTCACCCCATGCATCATAAAATATCTTCCAATTGCTTTCTTTCTTTCCTTTTCACATTGAGGTGGGAGATTCCGTCTTAATTAGGTTTATGCATATGCATGATTTGTGCAAATATATGTTAAATAAGGACGAAGTCAAGAAACATTTATGTGGGGGATAAATTATAATTTTATTATATATTATTTTACGATTTTATGAATTGTGAAAGGTTTCAAGCAATAGTTTGACATTTGGGGGAGGAGAGGCTACGGCCCTGACTCCCTCCCTTAGCCTCTGACGATGAAGTTTTGTACGAGGATTATTACAACAACACTAACTAAATTAATAAACAAAATAATGATATGTTTGGATTTTTTTTAATCCATTATTTTCCTGCAATATTGTTGAAGGGATCAATTTTTTTAAGAAAAGTTTTTGACATATCATCTGTCGCCTGTCGAGAAAAAATTTTTCGAATCGTTTAAATCCATCAATTAAAAAATTCTTAATTTTGTGAACAATCGATCACCACATGAAAAATAAAAACTCTCACCTAAAAACAATATACTTTTGATCGTTGAAAAACTAATTTCTTATTTAACAAACCACCTTTCAAAAATCTTTCTCAATTCATATAAAATTTCTATTTTTTTATGGTATTATCTTTTTGGTATCAATATGAAAAAGAAATAGTGATTTTTCAATGTGGGATATGGGACCCAATTTCCCAAAGAATCATGCATTTGCCCTTTTTGGGGGGGATTGAATACTCTCGAAGTTCGTGCTTTTCCCCTTTTGGATTGGGTATAATGGCTCTGTTGGTGCTGCTGGTGATGATGATGCAATTGAAGAATTGTGGCTTGATTGGTTGCCAGCAGAAGTGATGGGGGTATTGCTTTGATTGCTCATTGGTTCCCGCTGTCGAACTGTTTACAACCTCGGCCCCATATTTCTAATCCATCTATCATTTCTATCTCTTTGACTTCAATTCTTTTGTTTTCTCAATAAACTATATATTACAAAATATGGACTGCTTCAATTTCAAAGCCTTCAAGCAACCCTAGCAGCGTCTAACCCACGCTACACCGAAATATATATTTAAACTTAAATCAAAATGAATTCATATACAGTGATATTTGGACTCAAAATCGTTAAGGTTTTAATTTTGCTAACACAAAAATCATTGGTAGGTCAAAATTCATAACAACCAACCAGAGTGAAATTAGAAAAAAAAAATTTAGGAAATTGGAATTAAATTGTATATTTTTATGAAATTTCACAATTTTAAAAATTTATCTTTATAATTTTTAAAAGATTAAATAAAAATTTAATCATTTCAAAGCGGTCAAAGTACAATTTTATCTTTTACTAACTTAAAATCTTATAAATTTTAGAAGGTGAAAAATAAAAAATAAAAAATTCATTTTGAAGCCGAAGCCCTACCAATCTCCTGACACCCATGGTATTCTCTATATTAATTTTACAGCCGACAAAAATCTTTTTTCAAATTTCATAAGTATCCTTTCTAGTAACATCATTTTATAATTCGTACTTAAATCTAATCCATCACGCACAATACTTGTTTAAATAAATAGAGAACTTAATTAGGGAAGGGGTAGAGCTTAAATTTTATAGGAAATACAGATGACGAAGCTATTGGTAGGACTTAAGTGATCATTTATAAATGTCGTTAGAGAATTAATGACACAACATAATTATAATCACATATTCATATTTATTTTCTTTTAAAGGTATATCTGTATATTATTTAAATAAATAAATCATCCGAGTAGTATGCTAATTCTCTTATTAGTCTTAAAAATAATATCTGAACAATTAATTTTGTATTAATTTATGAAAAACCATATCGATCAGTGAAAACACGACATATGACATAAATTCGGACGCGGTGTATACATTAAAATTAAATAAAAAATCGATAATTTAAATATATTTTTATCGAAAACCAATGATAATGCAAAAAGGAGAAGAAAAAAAAAAATTATTGAGTGTTTACATTATCACCAAAAGGGCTTTATATTTCCTCATTTTGAAGGAATTATCATGTGAACAGTAGCACACCAGAATAGTCACATCCAAATTGTGTGGCCACTCATTTTTAGCATATTAAAAGCTTTGTCCATAGACACCTAGATCTTTTTCTTTCTTTTCGTGGAATATGGATAACAATAAATTATCGTTATTGGTACGATCATGACGAGTTCTACTATATTCAATAATCGTTTGGTTCCATTAAATTATAAATTTCGTCTTAATTTATTCGAAAACAGTACTAAATTATAAGAACATGACTTGTGGTATAATAATTATTCATTCTCTTTTTTTAATTATATAGTCCGGACTCGATCCTCGCTCATGAGAATAAAACTTATTTCGTGACCGATTATTTAATTTTGATTTTGACCAAGAAAATTGACATCTGATTGCTCTTGAGAAACTTCATTTTGATAACATGATAAAGTGGATGGCTGTACCAATTAGAAAGGAGATATGAGGGGTGGTGTTTTATGAGAGACTCTTTATTCTTTGTCCATTATGTGTTGAAAAGATTATGTGAGGGTAAATTAATGTCCACCAAATTAATATGCTTTGGAATTTTGTGTAATGTCATGTAGGAGTAGTTTTCATGCAATTGCTCACCCAGTTTGACTATACCATTGCTTTAAACTCCTCTTTTTTTAGCTCATTTTATGTGCAAACGTACAATCAAGGAAAGGAAACATAACATAATAACGTAAGCTTTTAGATTTGTGTGATTTTAATTCCGTTTGATTCAATTTGAAAAGTTTAAAGTGCAATTCACTTGTTGAAAAAATAAAATAGAAAGATAAAATAAGGGATTTGTGGGGGTGAAGGATTGGGGGCTAAAAACTTTCAAAATAAGGAATCATGTTGCACAAGTTGAATTCGTATAAAACTATACTTCTTCTATTAGACATTGATTATAACCCTTAAAAATGTGTGCAATCGAAAACCTCTCGTGTTATTGTTTTTCAACATTAGTGGTTTTTTTCTCTTCTGCCTGTGGTTTTTCCCGATAAAGGTTTTCCACGTAAAATCCGTGTGTTATTATTTTCCCTTCTTATTACTTTGCGATCATTCCTACTGTCATTATCGACGTATAGTATATGTGACAGAATTCATCATAGGGTTTATCTCCCCTAGATATTTAAAAAATTAGTTCAAGCTAACAAATAAAAACATCTCGATGACAGCATAACCGCAAGACAAATAAAAACTCATAATAAAATAAAAAAAAATTAAAAATAGATCTTCAATCTTCGTGGAAATCTGCTTCAAAGACAGCTTCAATGGTGTTTTCCCAATTGTTTTCTTGAATAATCTATATATATTAATTGAATCAGAAAAGTATGACTTAAGAACGATTCAATTGAAGGATGTGGACTAATCTACGACTTAACGCATAGTATAAGAGTAATAACAAAACTTTACTCAACAAATTTAAATGCATCTGTTTGAGTCAAAAATGAAATTTTAAAATTCAAAAATATAATTACTAAAATCGATTCATTTAAAACATATTAGGATTGAAATTGACAAATTAAAGTATAAAGAATAGATCCATAACTTAGAGTACGAGGATAAATAGCAAAATTTGACCAAGTTTAAATCTATACAATCATAACATTGTTAACTAGTTTTTAACCCTTGCAAAAATGAATGTCAAATTATAGATTTTTGTTCTTCAACTACGCTCAATTTAAAGGTTTAGTCCTCATGTTAATTTGATGAGTTGAAAGGGGAGAAATTATAAAATTTTGAAAGTTTAACAAGTAATTTTACAATGTCTTATTAACTTATAATTTTATTTTTTGAAGGAATTAAATGAAATGATTAAGTATAATTTTTATCATGTACTAACTTATAATTTCATCATCATTTACGATGGCATTAAATGATTTTCCATTCAACTAATCACAAGCAAAAATTAAAAGGAACACCAAAAAAAGGAAAAGCTTAAAGATATGGGTTGAAAAAAGCTGGGTTAGATTATTGGGTTAAAATGAAACTAAACCCAAACACTTGAAAGAATAAAAAAAGAAAAAGAGTCCAGTTCCAATATTTTATGGGTCAACTTTTGCTATTAATCCAAATGGTACGCATAAATTATAAATTTAAATTTTTACTCTAATTTGGTTATTTTTAATGTTGTATTATGTGTAAATTACGAATTTGGTTCTTTTATTTTAATTTGTTCATTTTTAGTTTTAATACTTATTGAATTTTAAAATTTCAATCCTAATCCAAATGGTAGTCGTTAAATTTATTTAGTTAAATTATATTATTTTTAAAATTTATGCGATAAACATATCATTACATGTGTATTATCATGTCAACTTGCTATTTTCATGTAATACTTAAAAAAAAAAAAAAAAAAAAAGCAATGTCATTTTAGTTTTTGAATTTAATGGCTATTGAATTGAATTTTCAAATTTTCAAAAATACAGGGATTAGAAATCAACAAATTGGAGAACATAGACTAAATAAAAAACTTACTCATAGTATATGACTAATATCAGAATTTGACCTAACGAATTTAATTAATATTGTTTGGGTTATGATTGAATTCTCATATTTCAAAAAACATAAAGACTAAAATTGATCTTTGCATATATCAGTATAATCCATCATGTTCCTTGTGAAAAAACAAATACAATGGAACCGAGAGAAGATGAACGGTCACTGATCAGTTTCAGTTCACCTTTAGAAGATAGCGAACAGAAAGATCTAGGAAAGGAAGAGATCATCGAAGAAGTGAAAAAACAGCTATGGCTGGCAGCTCCATTAATATGTGAAAGCTTTTTGCTGTATTGCTTGCAATTGATCTCTGTTATGTTTGTGGGTCATTTGGGTGCATTAGCTCTTGCTTCTGCTTCACTGGCTACTTCTTTTGCTGCTGTGATAGCGTTTAACTTGCTGGTGAGATCGGTTTCCTACTTTCCTTTAGCGCTTTTTTTTTTTTTTTTAATCTTCGAATCAGCAAAGCAAGAAATTTGAGGTCTAATTATGGTTCAGTCCTTTTATTATGGTAAATTTTGGGATTTAGCTGCTCTGATTTGCATAAATTAGTCTCCATATTATTAATTGTAGCAACTAAGGGTGTTGTTATTTCATACATACTAATACCATTATAAAAGTAAAGGATCGGATTATTTCAAATTAAAATAGATGGATTAAATCTTAAACTTCAATATAGTAGAGGGACTAAAGCTAAAATTAGACTAAATAGTATTCGTTCTAAACAATTTGTTTAAAGTACGAATGTCGTTGCACATAAGTGCATAGGCATGCACGGTTAGTGAACAACAAAGTATGTGAAACCTCATCACAATGAAATTAAAAATAGTAAAGTACTTATAAATAAATATTTTGGTGCGAAGTCAAAAAAAAATTTTAGTTGGTTTAAATTAAATTGTTTATATCTTTATAATTTTTAAAAGATTAAATTAAAATTTTATTATTTTTAAGAGATAAAATGTAATTTTATCTTTATTAATTTAAATTTTTTAAAAAATTAAAGGATAAAAAAAATAAAAATTCCATTTTAAGGGGGCGATCCCCTGCCAACCCCCTAAATCTGCCTTTGCTTTGGTAGGCTTTACCCTATTCGTTCTAATGCATAGAATAATAATAAAAAAATTAAAAAATATCGTTTTTTTTAACATTAAAATGTGCTATTTTAATGAACTTGAGCTGGTTAAGCTCAAGCTCAAATGAAAACTTTTTAAAATCGAGTTTCAATCCAAATTAATCTGATCATGAATATATCTACTGCTAAGATTTGAAGTGATTTTCCTTCTATTGGAACATATGGGAATGTCAACAGCATTAGAGACCCTTTGTGGCCAGTCATATGGAGCAAAGCGATACCATATGCTAGGCACCCACACCCAACGAGCCATGCTGATTCTTTCACTCATTACCATTCCCTTAGCTATTTTCTTAACCAACACTGGTTCCATCCTATCTGCCATAGGTCAAGACCCTGAAATTTCTCGAGCAGCTGGCGTATATGCTCGTTACATGATCCCGACCCTGTTCGCCTATGCCGTTCTTCAATGCCTTCTAAGATTCCTAAGAACACAAAACAACATATTCCCAATGGTGTTAAGTTCCGGAATCACAACTTTGATACACGTTTTCATATGTTGGATTCTAGTGTTTAAAACTCGGCTTCGGGAACAAAGGCGCTGCTCTTGCCGGTTCCATTTCGTATTGGATCAATGTGTTGATGTTGGCATTTTACATTAAATTCTCTCCTTCTTGTGGACAAACTTGGACTAGCTTTTCAATTGAGTCCTTGTATGAGGTTTTGCCTTTCCTTAGACTAGCTGTTCCTTCAGCTGTAATGGTCTGGTAAGTTTAACCACACTACGTATCACATCAAATTCACTAATGAACCCTTTTAAGTTTTTTGTATTTTACATATGTTTGAACATTGAACAGCTTGGAATCATGGTCATTTCAAATACTGGTGTTTCTCTCAGGTCTTTTGCCTAATCCGGAGTTAGAAACTTCGGTGATTACGATCTGGTATGTTGAATACATTCTTTCATTTACTCGATTAAGTTCCAGTTTTGGATATCAAGTCAAATGCTTCTTGTTGTTTCACAGCATTAATACCACTGCAATTATTTTGATGATACCCTTCGGACTGAGCAGTGCTGCAAGGTAAGCTACAATCGAAACCCGATATCACTAGCATTTTAAATCTTCTAATGGCACGCTACATCCCCATTCCCCACCTTGGGGTGCTTTTTTTGTTATGGCAGCATAAGGGTGTCAAATGAATTAGGAGCCAAAGATCCGAAGGGGGCCCGGTTGGCCGTGCGTGTAGTCCTGGTCCTTGGGGTCTCTCAAGGCATATTGGTGGCATTGGCACTGGTGTTGATGCGAAACGTCTTGGGCTATGCTTATAGCAATGATGCGTCAGTCATTAGATATGTCTCAACTATGGTTCCAATTCTTGCTGCATCCAATATTATAGATGGAATCCAATGTGTTCTTTCAGGTTTTTTCTCTCACAACCTTGAATATATATCATCAACATATACACATAATGATATATATAGATTAATTTCACTAGATGATCTTAAATTATGGTCCAGATTTTAAATTGGTCTCCAAACTTTGAATATTTCAATTAAGTCCTTAAAGGGTTTTACCTAGTAACCTAGCATTCAACTTGGGTGTTAAATAGTGGGGCAGGCAGTAGCTTTGACCCTGGTGTTAAAATTGCTATGTAAATCCCTTAGAAAATTATAAATTATGAATTAATATAATGATAAAATTGTCTTCTGGCCCTCCAACATTTAGGCATTGCTAGAGGCTGTGGTTGGCAAAAGATTGGTGCGTACATCAACCTGGGATCTTATTACCTTGTTGGCATTCCTTTGTCTATTGTATTAGCTTTTGTCTTCCATATTGGTGCCATGGTAAACTACTCCTTCATTCACACTTACCCGTCTTCATTCTTAGTGTCGTCAAAATTCAGTAAAAGTACTATGGAGGTCTCTGTACTAAGAGTCAGGTTATATTTTATCTTCTTTACTCAAAAAATAACAAATCAGAAGTAAATTAATCTCTGTATATTAGATCAAAGAGCAAATTGATCATTTCTGTTAAAAATTTTATTCATTTCTACGGTTAAAAACTAACGTGACTGACAGAATAACCAAACAGTTACAGTTATTGTACCATGTGTACCTCATTTAGATGTACAAGGACTATTTTTAACAGTAGGAATGGATAGAAATTTCAACAGGACTAGTTTACTTTTTGATCTAATGTAAAAAAATTAATTTATCCATTTTTTAAGTAGAAGAAACCAAATGCAATCCGACTCCTAATACAAAAACCTCCATAATACTTTTACCTAAAAACTCTAAATCTAATTAAACATTTCGTCATTACATTCGATAGGGGCTTTGGCTTGGTATCACAGCTGCACTCACCACTCAAATGTTGTTTCTTTTGATAATTACAGTTCGCAGTAAGTTGGAGCAAGAAGTATAGTGAACATCCATTCCCTTTTTTTTCTTCTATTTCTTCTATTTGCTTTTCTGCAAAATATTAACTATCTTTCCTTCTTTTTTTTCCAGGCAAAAAAGGCTATGCAAAGGGTATCTTGAATATGAAATAGTGGCATGTAAGAGTTGGGACTATGTTGTGTATATTATAGTTTAAGAACAGAGTTGAATGTATATTTTGCATAATAGGAAATACAATTTGTAGTGTATTTAATCAAGTAGTGACACAAGCACACCGGCACCAAAACGCGGTTCCTCCACTTCTGCCTCGAGCAACTGCGATTTCCTCGTCAATGTAAAACCAGATAAAAAAAGGATCTTTGGTGTTTGGTTCTCTATCATCTTTCTGGCCAAGACCGATCTCCACAGGGTTGAAAGGTCCAATTTTAACCCGGATTCGTTCGAAAATAAAGGATAATATTCTGTTCTTCCATGAAAATTTTCCTTCGAAGGTTAAGAAACCAATTGGTCCAAGAAATACTCCATTCTCAATCCTCCTTCCCTAAAACAGTTCAAGGCAATTAAAGCATAATTAAACACTAAAAGAACCCATAATTGTAAACTAAAACTTCAAAATTCAACAAACAGCACCTTCAATCAAAAAGCACATAAAGGCAGCTGCACAAGGCAGTCTTTCTTTCTTTCTTATCATCTTTTCATCAATTTTCATTCAAATCAATTTCAAATTTCGCCGAATTAACCTTAGTTCAGTTGGTATCGTTGTCATTGCAGCAAATAGAAAGAAGTGAGTTTGAGCACACTTAAACATATTTTCCCTTTGATTTAAAGGTTGAGAAAATATTATGAGTAACAGTAAGCATTGTATCAAAAAAATTACACATTTCCTAATTCTAGAATCCAACCATGTGTGTGTTGGAAATTTTATGTATTTAAAAGAATTACACAAATCCCACATTACTAAAGAAAAACATTGCGACGCTTGTTTATAAAACATTATACTTCATTCAGGTAATAAAAATTAAGTTGAAATTAGTAATGGTAAAAATTTCCATTTGAATTAAATCAAATGATAAATGGGCCAAAATGTAATTTTTATCATCTTTTAAGAAATTTTAATGTTAAAATCAAGTTTTTATAAGGGTAAATTACACTAACAATCATTCAACTTTGAAAATATGACAAAACAGTCACAAAAATTATTGAAAAGTGATAAAATAGTCCTCTACTTACTATTCATTTTTCTCTCTTGAATTTTCTCAAAAAATTTTGGTAAAAGCCTTGTGAGATGTGACAGGAAAAGGAAGTCTGGGTGTTGTTCTATTTGACTTCAAAAATGACTTCTTTGTACTGCAATAATCAGGTAAGTGATTCTTATTTTACCAACGCACGCCATGGAAGATCATGTTCCAAAGCTCAAGCTTGTCTCAAAAAGATTTTTCATTTAATTTCAAGCATCCCACCACCATATAAAATTAACCCAAACCCTTTCAAGAAGAGAAGGTTCATATTTAAACTTGAGATTAAGCTCTTTTGTCTACGACGATGACGCGAGCGAAGAAAAATCCGATTGTTTTGTTGAGAATAGTCTCAATGAAGAGAAAGCAGGTACAAGTGAAGCTACGGCAACGAATATTTCTTCCAATATATTAAAAAAAGCGAAGAGTTTAAGAGCAGCACTGAGGGTGAAGTTAAAGCTTCGACGACGGCGTTTCATGATTCATTGGATTTGCTAATAGAAGAGACTGATTTCAACCAGGGAATTTTACCTGAATGAAAAGAAAAAGGAAGTCGAAGAGATTGAAAAGAGTGGCAATGATGGCATGAAGTCAATGGAAAAGGTTAAAGACGATACGATTAACGTTATGGAAGAAGGGTTAGAGGAATTTGAGGATATAGCATCGCCGGTGATTCGATCAAAGAGAGGGCGAAGTCAGATTTTGCCACTCAGGTTTAGAGACTCGATTTTGAAGCCATGAAGAAGCCACCCAGACTGTTTTATCACTTTTCGATAATATTAGTGACTATTTTATCACATTTTCAAAGTTGAGTGACTATTGTATTAAATATAACTGGCCAATTGGACTTTTTCACTCCTCCGACCCCGTCAACTGTCATGTCACTGTTCCGTGACGTCTGTGACGAAAAACGTGAAAAATTACTATTTTATCACATTTTCAAAGTTGAGGGATTGAAATGTAAACCCGATGACTGTTTCTTTTCCAATATTAAAGTTGAGTGACTGTTTGTGTAATTTACTTTTTTTTTATATAATTTTGAGGGACCAAAATATAATTTTACCATTAATAATTTAAAATTTTATAAATTATATAAAGATTTAAATGAAAAAAATTTCATTTTAGAAAGCTCGGCCCTGCCGCCCACCTTGGCTCCACCCCTGATTTGATCCTTCTAGAGTCCTACTTACTCTAAATTGTATTATCCAATTAAGCAGCAAACCAAAAACTTCAAGTGATAATTGAAAGAAAAAAAGGAAGGGATATTAATGAGCTTACAGCAGCATCGAACCTCTGAACCGCCGTAAGAGGGAAATAACGGCCGCCTTTCAATTTTTCCTGCAAAACCCAATTCAAAGAATCTTAATATCATTCGCATAAAAATCAACAACAAAATAAAAAAAAAACATGTGAATCAAAACGAAAACCTCAGCAGTAAAAATAAGCATCCAAGTTCTACCAGGTGAATCCAATCCACCAAGCGTTTCAAGGAATGCCGATGGATCAATTTTAGCTTTTTCAATAACAGAAAAAGCTGAAAGCACTTCCTCAGCTGGGACTTTCCTAGTTTTCGCTGCGTTTTTTAAAACCTTAACGCTCTTCTCCAATTCCTATCATTGAATATAATAAACAAAATCATCAATTCATTATCTCACACCACAAGCAATTGAATTAAATTTATAAAAAAAATGAAAACCCAATACTTGGTTTGGTTGCTGCTCTTGAAGAAGTGATGGGTTCTTTTCTTTCTCGTCGAGGGTAGCTCGGGTCCTTGATTTGAAGGATTTGGCAGAGGTGAGACAAGGGATGTGTGGGTGGTAATTAAGAGAATTGAGATGCTTAAGTGGCTGTAAGGAAGGTTTTAGAGATAGTAAACGAGAGGAAGATGAAGTGCGATATGAATGGCAGCTTAATGGGGAGAGGGAAAAGGATGGTGACATTGCTTGAGAGCCCATTTTTCGAGGTGAAAGCTTGTTTCTTGGGTTTCTTCCTTTTGGGATTAGAGGCTACCATTTTTCTTTCCCTTTTTTTTTCTTTTTTTTTTTCAGGCTTTCATGCACTCATCCGGCTTTTGTTTTCTTTTTTTCCCCTTAAATTTATATCCATCCTCGAAATTCATATGTTTATTCAATAAAAGGTCCCTATACTATGTTTCTTTTTTGGGTTTAGTCTTTCTATTATGAATGAATTGTTTCCAATTTTTTACCTTTCAAAATGTTAATTTTTAATGGTTAAATTATGCTATTAGTGTTGTATTTTGCAAAAATCGTGGATTTAGTCTCTATACTTAAATTTGATCAGTTTTAGTCCTTTTAATTTTTGAATTAGTCAATTTTAGTCCTCACCAAAATAGTTAAAAAAGTTTATAATTGTATAGTTAGTTTATATTCTCCAATTGGATCATTCTAAGTCCCTATAATTTTTGAATTTTGAAATTTCAATATCGATGTAAACGACATTCATTAATCCATTAACTGGATTTTTAGTTAGTAATATATGAAAAATGATAAGTTGACATGATATTACATATATGATACTGAAAATAGCAAAAATTAATTTATTTAATTTAATAATTATTGTTTGATGAGAATTGAAATTAAAATTTTAAAAATATAAAAACTAAAAATGACCAAATTAAAATATAAAGATTAAACGCGAAAACTTTCGAAACCAGATATTGGTAGGAACTAAACATCTGCAAATTCAATACAAGAGTTCTCTGCTATCGTATCGCTATTAGAAATCTCAACATGTGCCGATATGAAAACAAGTCCAACCAACGCTTGCAATGTGCTCGGTTTGCCCTCCCTTCTCGTAACCTTAGCCCTGCAATGTGCTCGGTCTCGGTCTCAAAATGTGCTTTTTCGACTTCAATAGTTATGCCCTGCAATCATGAAGCGATATATAGACAGTATTACAAAAAATATGACTATGCATGTTCGATTAAAGATTAGTACCTTAGCCTTTCCTCTTCGTTAGTGTGCATAATGTGTGCCATGTACCTACAAAACAATCATGTTTAAATCTCGAATCCGACGGTTTATAAACCGAACTGAAGGGCAAACCGCTGAGGAAGAGTATTCGGCATCTGATTGCTTACCTAACAGCATCTATGAATCGAGTAAACAATAGTCGAAAATCGAAATGTACAATTGAGACTTTTGCAGTAAAACAAATCCTCAATCACACTAACAACCAACAATTTTGAACTTTTTCTTTAGCTTTAGTATATTGTGCTGATAACCAACATTAATATGTTAAATCAAGCCAGCTTTTAAACAAAATGATGATGCAATTAATGTACTGCCTTGACCCATAAACACAATACTTGACTGATGTTTCCTTCCAATTTTTTACCAATGGTGCAAAACAAAATACGGTAACATAAACATGTATCCTACACTAACACCGAAGTCCCGACGGTCTGATCAACTCGTCGGACCAAATGTGACAAAGAGTATGTTACCTGCAGAGTGTTCAAGCCGCAATGCATGGAGCCTAACCTCGATATTTATATATACATATGTATAAACCATAGAGATTAATTCCAATAATTATCAATTCTCACAACCAAGGCACACATAGAAACTAAAACTTAGTTAGAAATAATAACATTTTTTTTAAAGCTACAATAGTCATTATATTTACAAATAATTCATATCTCGCCATGTCTTCATATACGTTATTTAAGCTAATTAAAAGCTTCATCTTGGCACCTCAAGCCACATTAATATCCCTTTAGCATTTGGTGCGTTCACATGATATGATTTCATTAAAATGTTATTGTTAAGAAAATTATTTAATAATGTTTGGTATACATAAGAAAGTATGGATTAAAATTTCGAAAAAGTTACATTATCACGTTTAGTTCATAAAATACTTTTTTTAAAAATGCAATGATAATTTATAAATTTACGCTTATTAAATAAAATATAATATTCATGTATTTAATTTTTATCATAAAATTTATTATTAACAAACATTTGGATTAAACGTTTAATTGATAATTTTTATATTATCTTTTTAAAGTTCCAATGCAACATAATTTACTTTGGATATTAAAAAAAAAACATAATTTACTTGAATATAATATATAACTATTTCGAATTTTGATTGATCGTTTGTCTTATCTATTATACTTCTAAATGGGTTGTCAATCATTTGCTCATTCTCGAAAACCATTCCAATACAATTCTCAATCACATCAACAAATCATAATTCAAAGATAAATCATGCGAAAAAGTTATAATTAAATTAATCATAGAACTGAACCTAATTTTAATTTATATTTTTACTCGTAGAGATTCATAATATTATAATAAAATTGAATTTCAATTAATATATTAAAAAGAAAAGAGGAGTAAAACAATAAAAATAAATATAATATGTAAATTATATAATATATAGATGATTAAATATGCATATAAAAAAAAATCAAGGAAAAAATACTTTTAAAGAATACGTTTAGAAAAAATCAAGTAGTAGGAAGGGGGAAGAAGGCAATAACTTCTTCTTCTTTTACATTTATTGATAGACTAATACCTTAAATCCAATGACAGAGCCTGAAATTTTTTATTTGGAGACCGAATTCAATTGTATATTTTTACGATAGTAAAAATATAATTTCATTATTTTAATAGTTTATATTTTTTTAATTTTAAAGAGTTAAATAAAAATTTATTTTGGAGATTAAAATATAAATTTATCATTACTAATTTAAAATTTTATAAATTATAAAGAGTCTAAATTAAAAATTTACCATTTTAGGGGACAATGACCTCTTGTTTTCCACTATCGCTATTGCCTAAATCAATATAAAATAAAGTTAATTTTATCTTGATATTTATTAAAACTTTCCAATCTAGATGGGAAAGTAACTTTCCCACATTTTTTCATATGAACCACATTATCATGTTTATGCCTAAGTAACTCTCAAGAGAAAATTAGATTTCAATGAAAGTAGATAAAATATGACATGCCAATTGTTGAACTTATTAAATTTTCAAAAAAATAATTATTTTTTATTGTACCAAACACTAATTTAAATTATAATGTGAGTTTTAATTGTAGCAAAAATATTTGAATATAACTCACATTATTTATGCCTTATTTATTTAGGAAAAAAATCAAACTTTTGTTAATATTTCCTAGACTTCATTGACTATTCGCAATAGTAATAGTAATAAAAACATTTATCTTAACTCCATGGCTCGACTCAATTAAAAGGAATTTTAATGAATCAATTAAGTTTTAGTTTTAGCTCATATTACTATAAAAAGTTTAGCTAAGTTTCAAAATTAAATTAATCGTTGAATCGAGAAAATTATTGAATTTAAATTTAATTAATTTATTCGATTTAATTGAATAAATAATTAAAAATCATAAAAAAAAATAAAGAATATGTATTTAAAACTAGAAAAAACCTCTTCCAAAAGTATATTTATTGGAACAAATAATGTATCAAAATATAAAGACTTTATGTAATTAATTAACATTATTAAACCATACAGCAAATCCGGGTAATTTGTTCCGATTAATTAGCTTAAAAAATTCGTTTTCATTAAGAAAATAGGACTAAAATAATATATGCATGCAATACATAAAAAATTACAGCAATAAAATAAATAAATAAATAGAAATCACGTGATACAGTATAAAAAATCTCCCTAAAAAGAACAAATCCCACGTGGCAAAATCTGACTGGCTAATGAAAGATAAAAGAGGATACGAAAACGACATCGTGTGACGTCGAATCCTATTCCTAAATTGAGTTGAGGGCCAAAGCCCAAGGAATTGAGCGGGAAAAGAAGAAAATACAACTCGGTGTGCGCAGGATAAACTGAAAAAGACAAAGGGGGAGGCGTACACTGAGCAAATAAAAAGGGGTAAATGATAACGTACGCAGGTAGGGGCCCAGCAACCTGTCATGAGCGGTCACATCAACGGTCCCTTTTGTCTAATCAAGAAAGTCTTTTATTCAACACCTACCATTCAATTCACGTTTAGACTTTCTTTTCCCTAAATCTCTTTGTGCCGACACGTGCCGGTCATTGACTGTTCCCGTTTCTTCTCGTATTTGCCATCGTATTTTATTTCTCGCCAAAATATATAAATAATTATTGGGAAAAATAATATAATTACATATTTATTTTTAAAATCGGAATAATAATAATAATCGAAGGCCTAAATGGACCAAGATTTTCATATTTATGTTATAATTTTGTCTTAGTTAAAAAACCCAAATGTATATAAAAAAATTTATGCATATTCATGTAATCACATCAGTATATTCAAAAAAATTTAAAAATTTATTATATTACTGATTTTTTTTTATATTTTAATTTGATAGTTTTGAGTAATACATCAAAGTTAGAAAAATGATATGAATATTAGAAAATATAGTTAAAATTATATTATTTTTATTTAATACTTATTGATTTTATAAATACACATTTCTTTTGCTACTATTATATATCTTTTTTTCCCTATCAAAATCCTCAATTTAAACAAGTTGATATATTTTCTAGTATTTGCATTGTATTGTAACATATTTAATTTTTATATAATATAAATCACATTATATTATTTTTATATAATATAAATTACATTATGCAAAAACTAAAAAAAAATATAACTTAGAGACACAAAGTAAAATTTTAAATACGAGAGCTAATTCAACATTGTTAAGTAAGTGGGTGCATTTGAATACATATGATTTAGTCAGTATTGAGGATGGATTTGTTGCAATTAAAGAGTTAATATGTGATCGTAATGGAGGGTGAATTTTTTGTTTTAACAGATATATGGAAAGTTGTATTGTGTTAGACATCAAACTTTGGGGCAACTTTGATAGATTGAAACTCATATTGAATCGGGATTACGATGAGATTTTAATTCAAACAGATAATCTTAAAGTTGTTAGTTTAATTCAGGATGATTTTTTGAAAGTTTTTGATTTCACTTTGACTAGAAAATTTTATTAACTCTTGACAATTATAAAACATTAAAAAAATATAATATATTCCCCCAAAAAAAATAAAAGTACAAATAATCTCGTTAAAATGTTTGGTGATAGAAATATATGATTATGGTTGATTGAGAATTCTCAAGGGATTAATTTAAATTTTTTTTTTCAGCAAAAAAAAAAAAAAATTTATTCTTCATTCTAGAAGGAAAGAAATAAATTGCTTGAGGTGCACGTAAAAAGCAATTTGTTTGATTATTCAATTGAAGGGATTGATTTCATATACTGTTAATGATAGCATGGCATGAAAAAGAAATAGGTTAGACTATCAACCTACCCAGATAAATTTGTTCGATATTATACTTATAATATATTCATTCTTTAAGAAAAAAATATGTTTTTAAATAGAAATAAATCGCGCTTAAATACGTTTAAATAAGTTCTTTTAGTTGTGTTTGATATGATACAATATTATTTAATTTATTTATAACGGTTTGATTATAAAATATATTCTATCTTCATAAATAGAAATGAAATATTCGAATATATGGTTATAGAATAAAAGCAACAATTATGGATGATTATCAGTAAATTGTGAGTGTTATTAAAATTAATAAGAATGAAAAAAAATCTGGTGGGTGCACCTTCACCGTTTATCATAATCATAATCATATGAAGATATGGCATTATCGAAACAAGGAATCTTATGAGCCGGTTCCCAAGACTTTCATCTAATTCACTGTTTTTTCTTTTAACTTTTTTCCTCCTTAATAAACATCTATACAGCTAAAACCTGGCCTGCCCACCCCCCACCACCATCATTATTTATTTGATCAGGAAACCCTAATGCACCTCTATTACATGTATTTTTTTTTATATATATAACCCCATCTCTCATCCTTTCTTTCTATAACCTAAAATCATCATCTTAGAGGAAATTAACAGTGTCCTAAATTCTGGGTTTCCTTGTTCTATCATATCTTCATGCTTAACACTTTTTTGTAGCTGAAGTTGTGTTCTTCTGCTTGTTTTGATTTGAAAGTTTTTGGATCTGTTGATTTTTCACCACGTATATAATCTTCTCTTGAGCCTTGTATATATATATCAACTAAGGTTGAGAGATTCAATCTTTTCACCATAACTAGGGTTTCTTTTTTTGCCATTTTTTCTAGGTTTAGGCAAAGAAGGAGGTTTTTATTGATGGTTAAAGGTGAGACGAAGGGGTGGAGCTCCTTGAAGTCCAATAGAGGGTCTTGCAGGGTATATAGAGCTGTTGAGCTATGGATCCCTAAAGCTCTATCCCATATATATAATTTTTGAAGAAAGGGATAGACTTTTGGCTTGCATATCTCAGGAGCTGCATTACCAAAAGTGTCAGATCCTTGTTTGGATTGAAGGGAGCTCTACACTTAGTCACTGATCTTTGTTTTTAGTAGACATGATCTGATTAACTTTATGGAACCCGTTCATGGTTTTGCTTTGAATATTGCAAGTTGATTACTTGATTTTCTTTTTTGAAGTATATGCAGGAGGAGGAAGAAGACATTGAAAGGAGCAGAGAAGGTGTCAGAAAATTTTGTGCTTAGATTTTTTGGTTCAGTGATTTTCTAAACTATTTTTAGGGTTTTTTTTTTTAATAAAAATGGCACTAAAAATGTAATTAATTATGAAAATAACTCATTTTTTTAATTTAACACTAAAATAATTTAAAATCTATAATAAAAATTGGTGAGTCAGAGAGTTTTATGTCAGTAAACGGGATAAAAATTTTAATTTTTTGGAAATGGTGTTTTTTTTTTTTTAAAATAAGGGGTTTAAAAGAAATAATCTTTTTTTGGTGGTGCTAAATATTTGGTTCTATCAAGAGGGATTGTTTCTTTATGTTTCTCATTTTTCCAAAAATAATAGTATTTTTCTTATATTTATATAAATGGTGTTATTTTACATGGTGTCATCAAAAAATAAATTTTTTATCGTGTTTACATTCGCATTTGGCTTTTGTTCTTCAAAATTTTTGGGCAAATATTGTTGGCGTTTTGTGAATTGGAATCTATGTTAGTTATGAGTTGCAAATTTTATTGTTCCTTAATATTGTGTTATAGTTTAATAGTTTTGAATAATAATGTTACACAATTTTAGATTATGATGTTATTACGTGAATTAAAATAAAAAAGAGTTGAGGGACTAAATGTTAATTAAAAATTTCGATTTGTGATTGAAATATTAAAACACAATAAGCATGAATACTAAAAATATATGCACAACTTGAACTGTAAAAGTTTATTTATTGGGTGTTTAATTACTGACTGTAGGATTTTATTGGCAAACTTCTGCGTAGTCATTTTGTTCTCATCCAGAGATTATATTATATGCTTTCGAATTTGGTATTTGGTAGGCAGGGATTTTTTTATGAGGGTTTAGATTTGGGTATGTAGAGTTAGGCAAGTCATTGACTTAAATTTTTTAGTTATTACATGTTTTGTTAATCACTTTAATTATTAAAGGATAAATTATCAAAATAGTTAATTTAATTATTTATGTTTGAAATGTTAAGTTTTGATAATTTTTTTTATTTTATTATGAAATAATAATTTTGTTGTCAATATTTGTTATTTAGTGATAATTTGACGTGACTGTTGTGAATACGAAAAAAATTAATTTTTTATGAAAATATAATACAAATTTTTACTGGAAAATTCAATTTTTTCTAGTTTAAAAAAAGCTAACAATTGTGTTTTTTTTTCTTAAAATTCATTATAACTATTTCATTGGATTCTCATGTGGGAGTTAATAAAGTTTAAGTTAAGACATTTTGTAATAAAATAATAACGTAATTAATTAAAATGTAATATATTTTTTTGAATATATTGATGTAATTATATGATATTATTTATTTATATTGTTTTAATTTTTAGATAATGTATATATATTTTGTATGTATAAGTGTTTGAAATCGTATTTTTTTCATTGAAATTATTTGTTAAGTTTAAAATGTAATATTTTAAATATAAATAATTAAAATATGATATGAGCTAAATAAAAATAATTATTTTGATAATTTATTCATTATTAAATTATTTGTTTGATTAATATAAATTAAATTAAATGTAATTTTCTGTAGTCAAAACTGTAAATCATGACAGGTTTTACTTTTCTAAACCAAAATCACTTTTTAAATATGATTAAATTAAATGTCATAAATGGAACTAATAAATCATATAAGATGGTTTGATTGAAAGCTATGTATTTAGTCAAAAAAAACGAAATAGATAAAAATAAAATGGAAAGTCAAAAATTAAAAACCCTTTGAAACCCAATGAAATGAAAATTATTTTTTTATATTTTTTGGTGAATTAAAATATAATAAGATAATATTCGAACAATAAAAACGATTAGCACTATTTAAATTTAGATCACAATGGAGAGGTATATTTTTATATTTTTTATTTAATCTTTAATAAAAAAAGGCATTTTAGATTTTTTTTTATTTACAAATACAATACAAATAATATATATACAAATTAATTATAATAAAAAAAGCAAAAATTATAAAATGCAATTGAACTAATAATTGAAATATATTTGAAGACAATTCACACGTGATTTAGATAATTTGAGGGTAGAAGCAAAGACATCAAAAAACCAACTTCTTAGCCTAATTTGAGGGATTTTTTTTAATTTACAAATAATATATATCCAAATTAATTATAATAAAACAAACATTATAAAATGCTTGACTTGTGACTTATTTTATTGTTTTAAATAACATTTTCATAATATGTTGTAACTCGTATTCTTATAGTTGACTGAATCGAACATCAAAGGTTCAACTAATTTGGCTTTCATTATTTTTTTTACCAAATCAATTTACAAATTAAGAAAGGACGAGAAGATTTGTAGCATGATAATTGAGGTATTTAACAAAGATTGTTAACTGCTACTCCATTGTGCTATTGGCCGTTCAATTTTTTATTCATTATCAATTAGTAAAAAAATGTTAATTGATGTCTAATACTAAATATGAAAAGTTGTTAAAATCTGCAGTTTTATTTTCTAATTCAAATGTGGTTTTTTTTACATGATCCATGTTATAAATGCCTCTTAAGTCCACTTAAACTTGTAACCCTGCATTATATCAACTGTAATATTCAATCAACAGTAAACTATAATTCTCAAAAAATTAAAAACAAAGTCATTTTAAATTGAGTAACAAGACCTCCCACTAATACACTCCATTAACTGTTAGCTGCAAGAAAACAATAACAATACAAGTAAATTTGTTCATCCATTTGAACCTTCAAATAATGGATTTACCTACATGTGATTGTATCATCATAAAAAAAAAAAAAGCTGTTAAAATTGAAAATAAACACAAGAACAAAAAGAAACACACACACACACAAAAGCTTCAAGTGCTTGAGCAATGACAACATAAAGGAAAATATATACGAAAAAAACAAAAGCCAATGAGCCCTTATTGGCAAATTCGGTACATATATGCATATGCAAGTGCATGTGTGTGTCTGTGTCTGTGTACACATGCATGATGAAGCAATTAAACTCTGTTCCTTTTTCTAATCAGTTATTCAACTTCTAAATGGCATTAGAACCAGCAAAGCTTATCCCCATCGAACGAAAGCAAAACAGATCGATACCCTATAACTTTTCAAGTCATTCTTTGTGTTTTCCCAGTTGTGTTTTGGTCATTTTCCCCCTAACTGATATGCAAAGCCGAACGTTTTTAAATTACTGCTACCCTGCATGCACAATAAGGACTTTGCAAACTTCATTGGCCAATACTAGCCTCTCGAACATCACCAACAAGCAATTAAAATTGAAAGGAAAAGGTAGATAAAATTAAGTACACAAGTAGCAGAGAATAAAAGACTCTTAAACTCAAATAGCAGATAAAAACAAAAGCTATTTTGCATAAGTTGTGATTAGAGTACCAATATTCCCTTAGTGTAATGATTTAAGACTTATTGTTAAAGAGTTATAGATTTTCAATGGAATTAATCACCACTGCTTTTATATAGTAATTGGAATGTTATTGTAAATAATAGGCACTAAACAATTTTCCCTGGAAGAAGAGAAGAATTAAAGACACTCAATCGTAGACTATGAAAGCAAAGATACTTTTAGTGACATCAATGATGAAAACTGAAGAAAATTATCTCAAAAATGCAAAAAAATGAAAGCTAAAAATAACCAAAATATCTTATAAAGTTTTTGGAGAGCTATATAGTTCGGTGATTATTTTCTTTCTACATAGGTCCTCTCCTTCCTCCTTGATCAATGGCATGTCAGCAGTTAGAACATACTAAAAAATTAAATAAACCCAGTTATGCTCAGCAAACAGAGTATGGAATGAGAGTTTAAACATTCTTTTAATGAAAATACACTATAAGAAATCCCACACCAAATAACATCCGGCAACAAATTCATAAACTCCAAGATAAAGAAGAAAAGACAGTTCATCAGAGTGAATATAATTGATCAAACATAGTATGTACGATTGAATTAGATGCAGAGACAAAGCACAATCGTGTCTGAGAGGAGAAAACCTAAGAAAGTTTTCCATCAAAACAAATTAAAACTCAAACTTCTAGGCCATTACTCGTAAGTTTACTAGAAAATACCAAAATCCGAAGTTAAGGAACTTGTGATGAAGAAGATAACAACGGGATTGATGGTGGAGGTTCTCTTTGAAGTTCCTTGACAACAGCAGCCAAAGCCTCAGGGTTTAAACCCAAATCACAGAGAGCAATGAGGACCGAGAGAGTATGCCGATCGAGACCCGTATCAAGAATATTTGACATGTGAAATGCCAGATCTAGGGATTCTCGGGCAGTTCGTGCAGCTTCAAGATCCATAACACAACAGGTACAAAAAAGGGGAAAATAAACCTTCAGAAAATTATGCTTGATTCAGCAAATTTACAAATACATATTTAACAACAAACTAACAGATACATTAATAAATGCAGCAAATGAAATGATTCAAGAACTAAAACAGTTATGTTTAGCAAAGATAATAAGCAATCATCAGAAATTCATCCATAAATCATCTAAAAGTGCACTCAAATCAGTTACACGCGTCGAAGAACAGAAAGAAAAAGGCAAGACAATTTTAAGCCAAAATCATTCCTTACATTGAAAATATTATAAATATTGTTTCCATTCATAAATTCATTCAAAATAATAAAACAAATAAAGAAAAAATCCTAACCTCGAGAGATCTTGGGAACAAGAGTTCAGAGAGATGTGAGAGCGTTTTCGAGGTGTTTGTTTTTTTTTTTTTGAATTTCTCAAGAATTATATTATCTTAAAAAGCATTTTGGATTCCGTTCAAGCCCACTAAGCAAAGTTCCTTAAGTTGGATTAGTTGGGATTTAAAATTTTGGATCTGATTTCATCTATTAGATAAATGGTAAGATTAAAATAAATGATCTTTGTTTGTAAATACCATTAATTAACAGATGTAAAAGAAACTACAAATTAAATATATCAATAAACTATTAAAACAGTTACTTTTGTTTATCTCATATTACATGTTAATTATTTATGTTTGAAATGTTAAGAGGTTATTGTTTTGTTACGAGTCACTATAACGTTAATATATGTTACCTTCCAAACGTCAGTCCAACAAGGGAATTAAAACGAGTTTTAAATGCCATGGATGTCCAGTCAAATAAATTAATTAATTTTTAATTAAATAAATTTAATAAATTAAATTTTTTAAATTAATTAATGGAAAATATAGATTTGATCTCTTGAAATAATCAAAACCAATGCATCATATTAATCCTTGAATTTTAAAAAAAAAGTTTCTTTTCCTTTGCAATTTTTTTTTTTCATATTTTTTTTTGTATATATGACAAACAAAAAGATATGATTCATCTTTGTTTATTTGTGCATTATGAGCAACCATAATAACAAGCATGTATAGAGTTTGATGCATTCATTTCTTCTTCTTTATGGTTCTGCTCTTCTCTTATGGTAACAAATAAAACTCAATTATTGTTTCTTTTTAAATCAGAGAAAATTGGATTTTAGGACAATTTTATATTTGATTTTCATAAAAGAAAATTAACTTTTCTTATTTCAATTGTAATGTTTTAAATATAAGTGATTAAAATATAAACTGAGATAAACAAAAATGATTATTTTAAGGATTAGTGTTTGATCGAATCGAATAAATTTTTTTGAGTTAATCGAGTTGATGAGTAATATTTTATAATCTTTAACTCGATTTGAAATTTTTTCGAATCGAATCGAATGAGATGAAATTCGAATTGAAACTAATATATTTATAGGAGTTAAATTATTTGTTTAGAAAAAAAAATAGGGGAAAAAATTGTCAAAAGAGATGTTTTTTGGGGGGTCATTATGTTGATGTTTCTCAAAGTAAAAATTTATGAAACAGGAGAGTCCCAATACCAAATATTTTAAAGAATTCCCGTTGAAATCTTCACTATACATAATTCAAATGTAAAGATTCTGACAAGAAAACTAACATATCGGATGAACATTTAATAATAATATTGTTAAAGTCTAATATGAAACTTGGTAACCAGCAGACTACCGGAAAAGCATGAACAGATATGCCTGCCAAACAACATTAAATGAAATGGTGGAATTGTCCCTGAATCTTTCGTCAATTTTACAAACAAAACAATCCAACACTGAAAAAGTCGAAATTCGTGAAGCAGGTAATAATCTTATTGAGTTTTAGCAGGCAATACGATCCAACAATAATTTATGAAAGCCCAGAAAATAGTTCAGAAACATTATCTTTTTATATATATTACTCAATGTTTCGGGACAAACTTGTGAGATGCAGAAAAGTCGTGGTTAAGACTGAAGACGACGGAATGGTGCCGGTCAAAAGGAACACCAGTTTCAGAGCGACCAGAGATCGGAGATGTTGAGGGATTTGCCTAACCTAAGGAAGCTCGATAAATTGATGAAGAAGAAGAATGAAGGTAGGAATTTTGATTTGAGAGGGTTTGAATGAGCTGACGAAGAATTGAGGGTTTAATTTAAGGTTTTCCGAAGAATAATAATGGATTTAGGGTTTAATTTAGGGATTGTTGAATAAGAAGAATAATGGATTTGGAGGTTTGATTTGGAGAAGATTGAGAAAACGGTGGAACTGGCCGACTGGAGCAGACGAGCTTTAGGGAAAATGGAATAAATTAAAAGGCTATGGGTTTTGATATAATATAAATTGAAAATTGAAAATGATATTGTTTGAATTCAATTTATTTGAATTCAATTTATTTGAGTTGTTTGAATTTAAAAATTTAATTCGATTCGAATTCGAAATTCAAAAATCAAATGAGTTGTTTCGATTAATTCAATTCGAATAATTCAAAATTTAAATTTTTTAAAATTTTTTTAATCGAATCGAATTTTTCTCATCTCTAATAAACTTTAACATAAACAATTTCTCTTTCCCTTTATTTTAAAGTGCAAATTGTACTTGTAGTCACGTAATTATGGGTAAAGTTCTTTTTTTGGCTACCTAATTATGAAAAATTAAATGGTCGAAAGATGTTCACCTATAAAATTTACTTGAGTTTGAATCGATTATTTTGTAACTATTAATAGTTAGATGACCAAAAATAAATTATTAATACTTAAAAGTGATTATTTTGTAACATTTTATAAGTAAGATGAGATTAAAAGTTAGGGATACCGGCGCGAAGATAATACTAAGGTGTAGTTAGCTTCAAGTGTAAAATAAAATTCATATATTTTTAATTTGAATTAAGGTTTGAAATTTCAAAATTCAATAAATATGATAATTAAAAATTACCAAATAAATGCTACCTTAAATAAAATAATAAATTACATCTTTAGTAAAAACAATAAACTACACCGTTCAATTTATGCTTTGAGTTGAAAACAGGCTAATTTAAAAAAGTCTTAAATTCGGTGAAAATTATATAATTATTTATTATTTATAAAAATTCCATCTTGGATTTTTGTAAATTTTTTTTAAGTACCTAAAATATCTAAACAACAATGTCTAAAATATAATATTTTTTTAGTTTAAAATGAAATTTTATTAAATTTAGGTGACCTTTTATATAGTTGACTATGATCGAAATAAAATAAAAGGAAAAAATCTAAAAAAAAAAAAAATTTAAAACAAACACCAATCCCATCCGTAGTCCTTTTTTTTAATTTCTTCTTCTTACCTCAAAGTCTTAAGTGGCACTTTCATCTCGCCATTCATGCCTAACTCCCTCTTCTCACTATGTGGGGATGACGATGGAGCAAAGCAAGGTGGGAGCGAATGTTGCTAAATTCACTATCGTTCCATAGTTGTCATACTTTACAATTTATAACATTAACTGCTTCACTCTATTATGAATGTAAAATCTTAAAAACCATTATTATCTTCATGGATGTTGATGAATCCATCCCTGATCCATTTCAATTGAATTTTTGCTTTTTTTTTTCAATATTTTTTAAATGGAAGTAAATATTAAAACATAAAGATATAATTTTTTATAACACATTATTATATTTTTACTTTTTTAACAATTATATATGTGATGATAATATAGCAATATCGTATAATGGAGCGAGGTTGGATAGATCAAACAATTATCATAACCACTTTATATCCACTCTCCCCTAAAAAAAAGGCCCTACATCGACTTTTTGAAAGAAAAAATCCATTCTATTTAGGACGGATTAGCTCGAGTTTTGCTGTCATTTTGAACTAATATGCAATGTCATATATGAATTTTGATTTTGGGAGATTTGATACACAATTTTGATTTGATTTAATTTTCACAAAATTACTGACAACATTATAAAATTAACATTATATTCCAATTGATATATTGCATACACAAACAATTATATTAATTTGATTTCAAAACAATTTTATGTGTTAATTTCTTCAAATGTGTACAATTGAATCAAATTCAAAGTTTCATGTATACATATGAAGCACAATTCAAGTTTCTCCTGAATAATTGCACCAAATCAAAATTCATGTATCAAATTGTACATTAGACCAAAGTTCATATATAAATTTGATATTTTTCCTTTTTTTAATCTTGGCCCAGGTCCATTAGCCGTTACTAGTTTTATAATTTAGACCCAATCTTAATCCAAGAAATCTGGGTTCTTAGGGTTAGCACATCACCTCATCATTCTCTTAAATCTTTTACTCATTTGTTTCTTTGCTGCTCCTGCAACTGCCGGTTGCCGCCTAAACGTAATCCTGTTATGTTTTAGGGTTTTAGCGTTCAGTTCCCACAACCCTAAAAACAGAATTGGGAAAAACAACTTCAATCAATGGTTTCAATGGTCAGTGGCTCAGCGGAGCCTCTCTCTGCATCGGGTCGGAGCTCAGAGAAGCTGAGCCTCCCATCCCTCCAATCCAAAATGAAAACTGATCCGGAAGGCTATGAAACGGAGCTCCATCTCATCCGCAACCAATTCTATTCCGCTCTTGAGCTCTTTCAACAGCAAGCGGCTCTGAATTTCTCCTCCATCAGTGGCGTCGGTGCTGACCCAACTGTGGCTAAGGACCTCAGTGACCGTGCAATGTTCTTGGCCCATGTCACGCCGTTCTATCCCAAGCAGCTCGCTGAGTTCCCTCCCGATATCGCCGCTTTTCTGAAATCATCTGCAAGGACTCTTCCGTCAGGGCTTAGGTTCCATGTCACTCAAGCCGTCATTCTCCTCGTTAACCGGAAGGTGACTAAGAAAATTAGTTAGCTCTGAAAACTCAATTGGGCATTATTCTTGGAGGTTTTGAATTTAACTACAAGTTTTGAATTTTGGTATTTGGCAGATTATTGATATAAAGGACACTCTATCGTTGTTCATGGAGTTGCAGACACTAGATGATAGGAACTTGAGGAAATTAGCATTTTCTCATGTTGTTCATAGCATTAGAAGAATGAACAAGAATCATAAGAATGAGGCCAAAAATCGCTCCCTTCAGAATATATTGTTTGGCTTATTGCAGGTCTCTGAACAATTCCAATTAACAATGCCATTGGAATAGTAGTTTACCTGATTTAGAATGCTGGGTTTATTTTTTAAAAATATTTTTTATTTTTATTATAGCAAGATGATGAAGCAAAAGCGAAAAGGTCTCTAATTACTTTATGTGAACTTCATCGAAGAAAGGTTTGGTTTGATGAAAGAACAGCAAATGCAATTTGTATGGCATGTTTTCATTCATCTTCTAGGTATTTATGATTTTTGTATGGTTAAT
The DNA here is from genome assembly GCA_039519145.1 of Kokia cookei. NCBI lineage: Eukaryota > Viridiplantae > Streptophyta > Magnoliopsida > Malvales > Malvaceae > Kokia > Kokia cookei. The sequence continues at coordinate 685,533 of CM076909.1, read as the reverse complement.
AGTTGTTGTTTATGCTGTTGAGTGTTTAGTGAGTAAATTGTTTGTATTTGGTTTTGCAGAATAATGATTGCTGTGCTCTCTTTTCTCCTTGATTATGAGAAGATTGAAAATGATGATGAGGATTCAGATGATTTAATTAGTGAAGATGAAATGACACAAAATCCCCAAGTTGTTATCAGCAAAGAGACAGTCTACAAGGTTATTTCATCCTGTGATTCATTTTTTATTTTTTTTCCCTTTGATCCACTCTCATTTTTTTTATTAGTGCCAACTAGATAAAGTTTCCTTGTTCCTTGCTTAAAATACTCTTAGCTTTGGTAGCTATAGGATAATACAAATAAGTTTTTGGTAATTGAAAAATACATGTATACGTACACGGCTGATAAATGGAATTTCCATGGTTAGCTGTTTGACTGGTTTTTTCCTTTAAAGAATTCTAGTTGCTTGCTGTTTTTCTTTAGTTCACAATATATATGGTTGGTTTTAATGAATTTTCAGGCACACCATAAGGGTACAGCTGCTAGCAAGAAGAAAAAGAAAGCGAAACTAGAGCGTGCTATTCGTAGCATGAAAAGGCAGCAACGCCTGTCATCAGAAAGTAGCAATTGTAGTTATTATTCACCCCTTTATCATCTGAAAGATGCACAGGTTAAACCCTCTTCTAACACCTTATTAAAATCACATTTGCTATAATATTGTCTTTTGTAGAAATCATAAAATTCTATTTTGCACCCAGGGATTTGCAGAAAAGCTTTTTTCTCGCCTTCAAACCTGCAATGAACGATTTGAGGTGAATGCTTTTCCTGATGTTTCTAATTTGGAAGGTTTTACACTGCCCCATGTGGCAGATTCAACCTTCTGTAGCAATATACTGTTTAGTGTTTTTTCTTTTATTTTAGGTATTTCCTTGTGAATTGAATGCCCGACTTCAGGTTATAAAAGATTTAATTAGGCTTAAATGTAGTTTGCTTTGACCTGTTAATTACCTCTTACATTAAATGCCTCATTAATTTCGATTTTCCTTCTTTCTTTAACTTCAGGTTAAAATGATGATGTTGAAAGTAATTGCTAGAACAGTTGGCCTTCACCGTCTGATATTATTAAATTTCTACCCTTTTCTTCAAAGATATGTTCAGGTATTTTATCTATATTCAAGTGTTCTATTATAAAGATAAGACTTGCTCTGGTTAATACGAGCCAAATATATTCTTCTTCTGCAGCCTCATCAGAAAGATATCACTAATTTACTTGCAGCAGCAGTTCAGGCCTGCCATGATATGGTATGGTTTTCGATTTGATAGTTTGAATGCATCATTCTAACTACTGTTTTTTATTCTCTTCGTACACTAGCCTTCTCTGGTTTATTGCTACCAATTGAATTTTGTTTAAGCAGGTTCCTCCTGATGCAGTTGAGCCATTGTTCAAACAAATAGTAAACCAATTTGTACATGATCGTTCACGCCCAGAGGTATTAATTATTGCTTAAAAGCTGCTTTATATACCATTTTCCTTTTACTGATTAACCAAATATTTGCTTCATGTTTTAGGCCATTGCTGTTGGACTGAATGTGATAAGGGAAATATGCTTGCGCATGCCTTTGGTAACTATCTATGTCATTTGGTTTCTGAATTCACCCACTTACTAATCCTCCCCACCGCCCCCCCAACCACATGCACATACAAAATCTTAAATTGACCCTATCAATCCTTTTAAAATGAATTAATTGCTATAAGTTACTGTTTTATTTCATTATTGCATTCACTTATGCAGATTATATTGCTTAAAATATTTTAAGACAATAATTTATTTCTTGGTACTAGTTGATGACTGAAGATTTGCTACAAGATCTCGTATTGTATAAAAAGTCACATGAGAAGGCAGTTTCAGCTGCTGCTCGCTCGCTCATTACTTTGTTTAGAGAGGTATATATTTGTCTTTAGGTCTTCCTATACTTTTTTATTTCTTCTTGTACCTTGACTATTGCTTGCTTCTCCACTTGTTTTATTCTCAGGTTTGCCCATCACTGCTGGTTAAGAAGGACCGAGGCCGTCCAATGGACCCTAAGGCAAAACCAAAGGCATATGGAGAAGTCAATGTCCTTAGCAATGTCCCTGACATTGAATTATTGGAACAAGACGATGAAATTGGTGGCAGTGAGGATGATGAAAGTGGGGATGAGGCTGTATCTATTAGTTCTGATGATGAAAATGAAGACAATGATGATGAAGAAAGCCAGTATACTGCAGATGATGGGAGCAAGGATGAAGATGTATTGGACGAAGAAGGTGATGAGAATGACAGTGTTGATGAATACGAGCGTGACATTGATGATGCCAATGAGGATGACAGTGATGATGAGGATAAGGGTGATACAGAGGAGTTGGAAACTGAAGAGGATGATGATAATGAAGTTAGTGGTTCTTCTAAACCAGGTGACAGTGCTGGAGATGGTGGAAATGAAGATCAAAAGACCAAGGCAAGTAAGAGAAAATTGTCTGATTTTGAGGGTCAACTTATTGCTGCTGATACAAGTCTTCGAGCTTTAAAAAGGTTGGCAGAGGCAAAGACGAGCCATGCTTCATCAGACTCAGCTGATGGTATTCTCTCCGATGAGCATTTCCAAAGGATCAAGAAACTAAAGGTATGTTAAATACATTCTAACGTATCTAAAGCTCAAGTTTACTCCTTCTGCAGATTGATTTATTACACTTTCTATTGTAAGAAATATACTTCATTATAAAGTTTCAGACATGGTAAACTCATCTTTTGGGGTCTTTCATTTATCTTATCAGGCTAAGAAGGAAGCAAAAACTGCTTTGGCTCAACAAGGGTTTAAGATTCCAAGTTCTGATCAACTAAGTTTCAAACGAGTAGATCCCTCAAAGCTTGAAGTATGTATTCTCTGTCTTAACCGATAAATATGCTTTTCTGAGTCAATGACTGTTCCTATAAACGTGTATTCATGAAGTTCTATGCATTCTTCTTAGGCCCATGTCCGACTCAGGCTTAGCAAGGAGGAAAGGCTGGCATTGGTAAAAGCAGGAAGGGAAGACAGAGGGCAGTACCAGGCTCGAACTGCCATCAAACAGAAAAAGGTATTTTGGTTGCTTTTACAACTTATGCTTTTTATGCTTTTGGGGTTTGAACGTTTTGTCCATTTAGATTTCCTTAAGGTTAAATTCTGCTATTAGTTTCTGTACTTTATGAAAGTTATGCATTTAGTCACTATACTCTAACTTGATCATTTTTAATCCCTGTACTTCTCTCGAATTATAAAATTTCAGTCCTTACCAAACAATAACGTTAAATTCATTAAGTTCTGCTATTTTCAAAATCTGATGCAGCAAACATATTATCATATGTGTAATGTCATGTTAGTTTGTTATTTTCACATATTACTCACTAAAAATTCAATTAATGGATTAATGACTATAATTTTCATCAAGACTGAAATTTTAAAAATTCGAAAAAAGTATAGGGATTTAGCATGATCCAATTAGAGAATATATACTAAAACTACAATTATATGCATTGTATAAGACTAGTAATTAAATTTAATCAAACGGATTTAATTGTAACTCTTTGAGTATAAAGATTAAAATTGGTCAAATCGAAGTACGGTGACTCATTGTAGAAATTAACCTTTCCTTGACACAATATGCACTATCCATTTAGATGTTGGTATTAGTTTTAGAAATATTAGTTCACCTGTAAGAGGATAAGTCTGGTAAAAAGAGAAAAAGCTTTGGATTTACTAATGGTTCTAGTCTGTTAACTATTTGTTTTGTTTCCTCTTCGTGTTGGTATTGTGAATGCAGACTGGCGGTTTAAGCAACCGTCAGAAAGAGCACAAGAAGTATATGCCGCTTGCTGCGAAGAAAGCCAAAGCTCAAAGATCTCGACAAGAGAAAAATAAGAAGAAGTCGCGTTCTGGAAAACAGTTCCGTGGGAAGAAAGCTTGGAAGCAATGACAACATTATTTTAAACATTCATACTATTTCCATCCAACACAGAAATGCAATGATGTTTGAGCTGGATTGGTTGGTCAGATTAGGAATCGGTTGGGATATCGCCGTATTGGTTTGGAGAATGCTACTGGATTGGTTGAACTGCGAATCAATAAATAGCAGTTGAACTGGTGAAAAATCAAATGAATTGGCAGCTGAGTTGGTTTTTTTAGATTTTGAAGTAGTTTGACGGGTTCGATCATTGATCCGATTTTAAAAAGTAAAAATGTTAAAAAAGTTTTATTTAAATCTTTTCTTTTTGATAGCATGTTGCGGAAGAGTTTTTTCTTGTAACATATAACTTGACAATGCGTACAATTTTTTCACGTTGAAATGGATGTTAAAACAGAAATTTTGCTTTGTTACTGCAGTGATCTTTCGATGTGTATATATTTTTGAGGTAATTGCTTATGCACTTATATTATTTTTGTTTAATATGTTTATGTTGTTGGATTATTAAAGTTCTTTAATTGATTTAATATTTAATATTTTTTAAAGTTATTTCAGACATATCTGGATTTTATAATATATAAGTTAGTTAAATTGATTAAATTTTATTTTGGTAAATAAATATCATCCCATATTATTACAGTAAAAGTTTATTAAAAATATATTATTTTGATATCTTTCCCTAAATTTTACTTATAAGAGCATTATAAATAAATAATATAATAACTTAATAATAATAGAAACAGAGAACGAATTTGGAAAAGATGAGATTTCAGCTTCGAGAGAAAATTAGGCATTTGAGGGTGGTTTGAATGGATTAGCGATCTGAGGGATTCATAGAAAGGGAAGGGGGGGCAGCATTACACTGGTGCACGCGCAACACACAAAATCATTTTACCTGATTGGATAAAATATTGGCTGATTTGATTAAGACATGAACTTGGATCAAATAATGCCGATTTGCATTTAAATTTGTCATAAAGGTGAACTCGGCATTTGCAAAAACAAATTCATTTACTTCGATTCTTTTGTATTTTCTTGCGTAATTAATATTTTAATTGAATTTATTATTATAGATCAATTCAATATCTTATCACATTGATTAATATTTATTAAAATCTCAACTTCGCTTTCAAAATTAAAAACTTTCATTATCAATATATAAAATAATTATTTTTGAAAATAATTTTCAATTCAATCAATCCGATTAATTAATCCGGCTCAATTCAAACATCAAAAACTACCAAATGAAGGGAGTTTTTTTCATGATCCATAGAAAGCTTCAATGATCTAAATTGAATTGTTCTGCACTAATAAAAGAACTGTGGAATTGATCCACAAGCATAAAACAACTGAAAACTGATACAATTTTCAGCGCAAATGAAAAGTAAACCTAGAAAAACAAAACATGTCATTCAAGATCAACGTCAGACGATTGCACCTGGAAGGTACGTGACTGAGAGTCATTCAGTCGGCTACTACTTGAGTCGTATCCACTTTCATCCTCTTGCTAGTTCTTTTCTGATCAGAATCAGGTGGAGAATTCTGCAAGTCATCTTTCGGATCGGGGTTCTCAGTTTTCTTGGCAGTTTCACTGTCACCGGAACCTATGTCTGTATTTTCCTCTGACTCGTCCACCTGTTCCTCACTCAACTCTTCAACAACGTCCTGATTCTCCTCACTCTTTTGCTTCAGTGACTCTATCACACCCATTAGTTCTCGGTTGACCTAACACATTAGTTCCGTAAACTTATTTACAACCAGCTGAAGATAGTAGAATTGTCCAGCAAGTAACACCTTATAATCTATTTTTGAAGCAACTTTTTTTCTGAAAGCAAAACATTTCTGCAAATAACATGGCACACCTGAAGGTTTTGAAGAAAATCAGAGATATCGGTTGGGCAAGAAGGACAATGGAGCACATTTTTTTGTGATCGAAGTGTCCGGCCACCTTTGCTTCTCTCTCTTATGGCAGTCTTACCAGAAAATGCAGTTTCAAAACAAGATTTGCAGAAGTTGTGGGCACAAGGAGTTGTAACTGGAAGATTCATAACTTGACGACAGATTAGACAACTAAACTCTGCACATAAAGAATACCACAAATCAATTAGAAAGCTTTCGGGGGAGATGAATAAATATGTATCAAGCATATTTTATTTACGATTAATGTACGTGGGAGGTCCCTATATCATAGGGACTAGATTAGATTATTCCCTCTATTATTCTATAGAACAATTTAGTCCCCATACTATTAAAAAGAGTCAAACAAGTCTAAATTGTAACATGGTTAACATTTACTGTATAAAAAATAACTTAAATTTTTTTTTTTTTTTCAATTGTAGTTAAATTACAAAAAAAAAATTCTATTACAGAAGAATCACAACTTTAAAAATATTAACTCTGTTAAAAAGGTAAAATGTTAACTTTAATCCAATTAAGCCTTATTGAATTCTTTTTAATAGCCCAGGGACTAAATTGATCCATTTAATAGTAGAGGGACTAATTTGATCAGGTATAGAGCAAGGATAGAGTACCCAACACAAATAGTTATGGAAGGAAAAAGAGAACAACCTTTGAGTAGTCTTTCTCTTACAGTTGTAGTATGTGCTTGCCTTATAGCTTTCCTTGCCCTTTTCCTTTCTTCGAGATCAGCCGCATTCACTGGCTTTTTGCTAGGAGGCGGTGGTTTTTTCCATTTCCAGCGATTGTCCTCTTCCTAATTGAATTAAGAATCGCATAAGCACATGGGAAGAGGAACCAGATTATAGGTGTGATATCAAAGAGCAACCTCTAAAAGAGAGGTGTTTCATTATTTAACTCCACTAGTTATAAACGATAAAATGAATTCTCCAACACAAAATACTCGTAACAATGTTTGTCATCAAATTGAATTCTATTTGGCAGATGAAACTTTATTAAAAAAAAGAAAAAGAAAATAAAGAAATCTCAGTAGAAACTGCATCTCTTACATCAAAGTCCCATGATGGACTTTCCTTTCTCTCAAATACGTCAGTTGCCTTCATCAACTCGGGAATGGCTGGTAAGGGCCTAGGTAGATCTCCATGATCATCACTACATTATTAATATTCAAGAAAGCTTAGTTGAGCTAAAGAAGAGAGGAGAGCAGGAGCCCACAAATATATATATGAAAGGCAGAAACCTTGTCCAAGGGGCTGGCTCATTGTCACATCTCACAAACAAATATCGGCAAACTTTAAACCCCTGATGAAAGAATAATCCTATCAATAAACTAAGCTATAAAGATCTGAATAGCAAGCAACTTTGATGTGTATGATAGATAATATGATACCTGTATTCCAACCTTTCTCCAACATTTTTCAATTCTGTAAATTCCATCATATCTCACACCATTCTCTGGAGCATATGAAGAACGTTTTTCTTTGTGAGACCTAAACATCAAGATAAAACATAAGTTTTTAGTAAGTAAAAATAGCTTCATTGGAGTAGGCCTCTATGTTAAGATTGTTGACTCAAGAAGCAAACATCTAACATGGATTACTTGGCACAACCAAGACAAAAAACCCCATAGCCGTTGGAACCTTAAAACTGAAATGTTAGCCTATTATTGAAGCTCCAATTGCCCTTTGCACACATATTGACAACCAATTATAGAAACAAAGAGAGTTAAGCTTCATGTAATGAGAATTGCCTTACAACTCGGACAGGATAGCCCATTTTGCAGCTTACTCGCAAAGCCTCATTCATCTTCTCAAATTTTTGATCAAATGACTGTTCCTTGTTTGTCCGCTTATTTCCACTGAGATCTCTACCTCCACTGTCATCAACACCCAGACATGTAAACAATTGTCAAATGGCCACATGAATAAATGTCAATAGATAAACTTCTTCAGCTAACAAGGAAAAAGATAATAATTATTGATGGCCTCCTTTACTATTTCAAAAAAATTAAGTCGCCTTTTGAAGTTGAGGCAATAGGATTAGAGTAATTTCAATACTCTAAAACTACTCTATAACTGACTGTTCTTAAACGGTAAAAAATCATTAACATCGGCTGGACTAAACAGTCATCAATGCACTTTCATTTTACAAACGTGTACAATGAAAATGATGGGATAGCATGCTACTAATATGTATAACCCTTTGAAACAAACCTTCCTGTGTAGAGAAACCACTCCCCATGATCCTCATCATCCTCATAACCTCCTGAGAGAGCTACAGATTGAGAACCATAGTTTGACTGACCAGCAATGCCTGCAATATGTGGAAGGTGAGCACCCCATTGCCGGCATTCCAATCTGTCTTCCCAACATTCACCAACAAGCACACCCTGATTTCTAGCTGGATCATTTTCAGCTGTGATCGGTCCAAAATGATCAGGTGGTACAGTCACAAATATCTTCCCACTAGCAGCATTAGCTTTTCCAGGTTTTTGTGCTCTCTCTGTAGTGAAAGCCTTGTCAGGCCTATCTTGGTTATGTACAAAATGGTAAACTTTCAGAGGCCCTGCAGCTACATTTGATTTCGATAGCTTTGCCATTCTTATAACAGATACAAGTGTAGAATTAATACGAGGCTGACTTGCCATTTTGGGGGGAATTGTTGAGCGACATTTTGCACAAGTACGCTTCCCTTGCCCTATCCATTTCTGGAAGCATTTAAGGCAGAAATTGTGACCGCAAGGTGTCTGTAGCAACATGAATTACACATATATCAACATTTGATATGCATAAAGATGTAATGTAACTATTCATCCTTAAGGGAATTAAGGGCCAAGAAATCAAAAGTAAATTAAAACTCTTCACAGCTTTGAAGATGAAAACAAATATCTGACTCCAATGACATAACAACCGCTTTTGATTACAAACATTAACAAACTAGTTGAAACTAAATAGCCAAAACATAATATGAAATGTAACTCAAAACAGTAGCATCAATTATAATTGCAAACTAGATGGCCTTTTAAAGCTGCATACTATAATTAAGTTCACAAGTAATTCAGTTTCATGAAGTGAAACATTTTGAACAGAAAAGGAAATTTCTATGAAGCTACAATATAAGATTCATGCTATATAATTTTTTTTTCATTTATTTGTTCCTTTCTTCAAATATATTTACGTTAAATATCATTCGTATTTGTATCTAACTTTTTACCAATTGATTTTTATAAATGTGTTGAATCAAAATAACACAGCTTAAATCTAAAGCACCATGTAGGGGGGAAAGGACTAGGACGTTAAATGATAATGAACTCAGCAGAACTTAACATTTCAGAGAATAACATTGGGGGAAAAACAAAAGACAAAAACGAACCGTAACAGGCCTGTCAGGTAACTGCATGCAAAACGAACAGTTTAAGCTTCCATCAAGAACGTCCAAAAATGTGCTCTCTTTCTCTTTCCCTTTCTTCTCTTTATCCCCATCTTCTTCAACTCTCCCACTCACCAGCTCCTGCCTCTTCCTCGCCTTCTCCTTCTCCGTCAACGATTCATCCGCCTCTATTGCCCTTATCGCCGCGAATAGCTCACTAGAGGTCCCATCTAAGGCGACCGCAGCAGAAGGAAGAGGATCTCCGGAACAGTCGGGGCACTGCCATTGCAATGTAGAAGCTAGGGTTTCGGGCGGAAAAGCCAAGCAAGTCACGTGCCAAGGAGTCGCGCACGTGCTACAAGTCAGGGTTTCCTCCGCCAGAGGGGTGACCTTGCAGCGCATGCACGCGCCGTCTCCGTCGCATGGAAGCTGGATGCTATCCTGCGCCATTGGTAACAAGCAATGAAATGTTGATGCGCACGTTAAGAGACGTTGGATTTGGTGATGGGACTTTCAAGAGAAATCAAAATAAAATATAAAAGAGAAGGAGATTGGGCGGAGATGGATGAAAGAAATATTTTTACATATATTGAAAAAGAATTTGAATTTCAAAAAAAGGAGGGGAACAGAAAATTTGCGATTGACGATATTGACCTTGCTTGATTCATTTTTTTTTTTAAGTTTCTGCCATTTTAATTTTGAAAATTACTATATAAATTCTAATAAAACAAAGCTTTATAATTTCAATAATCTACATACAAAAATACAAATAAACCATTTTAATATTTTAATAATTCATTTAACTTTGATTTGTAAAAGATCATCAATAACTATCCAACTGCTTATTGTACGGGACCAGAAGGGGGGCCTGCTTTGGAATTGATGACAAATATATAATTATGAAGGTTTTCCCCTTTTGACTTTGCTTTTATTGAAAATTAATAAAAATTAGATAAATATGATATAAGAAAAAGTAAATTTTATATAAAATAATTTATTAATAACACTTTCAATTTTAATTTTATATTGATATATTTAATTAAATGTCCATATATATATATTTTTTTAATATATCTATCAGAGCGAATTTAAAAATTAATTTCTACTTTTTGTAAGTTTATCAAAAAATAAATATTAATCACGAACTTAAATATATTCTATATCTTAAAAAATGTTTGAACCTTTAACTATTGATTCAAATAAAAAGAATTTTTATCATCTCACGTAATTTCCGTAATTAAAGATCCATCATTTTAATAATCGATTCATAGATATAATAAATAATAATAATAATAAAGGGCGTTACTTTAGTGCCACCAGTACAACCACCCACCATTTTAAATTCGGCCACTGTATGGGTAGATTATATAGTTGTTGGTAAAGTAATAGATCAAAATAATAATAAAAGTCTAATTTATAACTGTTTAAGGACTTAGCTATAGAGCTATTAATGGATCAGGTTCGGCCAGTCCGTAATTTTATTTAAAATATATATTAAATGTAAATTTTTTTGTCCAATCCATTAGTTTGTTTTATTGTTTAAATATTAATAAAATATAAAAATATATATTTAAGTCAATGTTTACCTAATTTGTAATTAAATTTATTTTTTATTATTTAAATCAATTAGGAGTAGTTCAATGTATGAAAATCCTTGTCAATGAGTTGACTTAAATTTTTGAAGGTTTTGATAAAAGTATTATGTTTAGAAAATAAATTTATGTAAAACAGTTATATGAATTTAAAATATAAGTCAAATTTCAGATTTAATAATCGAGATTTAAATCTGATCTTATCCGTTTTTCAATTTTATAATGTTAGTTCTATTTTGTTTTTATGCATTCTTGAAATAAAAATGGTTTTTATATTTAAAATGTTGATAAAAACTAAATATTAGCTAAAATTGGGTTTTATAGGAATTATGAATATGCAAACATGCTTAAACATGATTGAATTAATCATTTATAAATATAAACGAATTTAGATAAAATTTAAAATTTAAAATTTAAGTTTAACTAAATTTAACAACTATACAAAATATTAATATCATCCAAAAATTAAACTCCAACATGATCTAATTCAATTTGGTTTGCTTAGATTTTAAAATTCTTCGAATTTTAAAATATAATTCAAATCGATTCTCGATTTTTTATATTAATTGGGGATTTTGACTTTTTTTTTTATAAAAAAAAAAAAAAAAATGCTTTTGTGATTTGTGGGTATTATTTGATAAATTTTCTAGGTCTTTTTTCATAAACAAATAAAATTCAAACTAAATAAACAATAACAATTTATACATATATTTTAAATTTATGATATTTCTAAGCATTTTTCAGTAATTTTGATATAACCACGTGTTTTTACTTTATAGTAAAAAGGTCTAGTTTTTCTATCCATGTAGAATAGTTAAGAATTCAATGACTTTTAAATAATATTTTAAAATCAAATTTTGTTAAGAGAAAAAATGGTGATGGAGAGCTTACTTTTGTTTAAAGATTCATTTCAACTTCAAATTCAATTAAAATTTAATATAATTATCGAATATCAATAAATATTGTTAAACGAATCATTCTTTAATCTAATTTGCTCATATTTCATTTACACATTATTTATTCCTTTCGATCCAAAACGTTATTTTTTAGCATTTCTTGCATTAATAAAACCATAATAAATTTTCACTCAAACACAATAATTAAATTTTTTTTAAAGGTCGAGAATCAAGATATTATTTTTAATTCAGAGGTTATTCAAATTTTGAGAAAACTTTAACAAAAATATTAAATCTATAAAACAAGTTTAAGCAAACAAATTAGACCTTTTAAAATACGTACAAGCATAGCCTCTAAAATTCAAAGCCTCAATCCAATTTAATTAGACTTATCTCCAAGTTTATTATATATGTATGTATATATTCCTTTATATATTATGTCATTTATATTATATGAAATAAATGTTAAGTTGTTTATTTTAGAGATCTAATAAAGAAATATATATGTAGCAAAAGATATATATAAGTACTGAACGATAAATAAAATAATATTTTAAAAATATATATCGGACAAAAATTGAAGCTCATTCTTCAAAATTGGACCAGGCCTAAGCAACTATCTTGGTACTGATAGCAAACATGGACCTTACTCAAACCCAATTTGGCAATTGAGCCCAACCCAAATGAGTTTGAACCACAAATGAAATATAAAAGTGAGAGTATGCAAGTCCTTTTATTATAAAAACTAGTATAAAATAGTTCATATACAATTAAATGGATAAATTTAGTCATTATACTAGTAAAAGGAATCAAACAAGACTAAATTTTAACATAGTTAACATTTACAATTTGAATTCAACAAGTGACTCCAATGGAAAATAATATGATGTTCATCCTAAGAGATTCGGGTTCGAGCACCTGTGTGTGTAAAATGAGTATACATTATCAAAGAATTGAAAAAATATGAAAATATACTATTAGTATATTAAAAAAAAAACATCTACAATTAATTTTTGTTACCTTTTAACAAAGTCAATATTTATAATTTTTTTTATGGTTTTTGCAAAATGTTTTTTTATTGAACCACGAATGAAAAAAATCATTCACATTCATATATATATATATATATATATATATATATATATATATTTTATATATATATATTTCAAAAAAAAAATGTTAATTCTATTAAAAATTAGTTTTCTTTTTATTTTTTTTACTAATACCGTGATTAAATTTATCCATTTTATAGTAGGACGATTGATTTGAACTATATTTATAATAAAATAACTTGATTATACATTAAAAAAAAAAAATTATTCATTATTGATGGAACATAAGGCGAGAACAACCTGTTTACTAGGTTAGTCATTCCAACAATGGGTAATTTTAAAATAAACTACACATGAATTTTGATATAGTGTATAATGTTATGTATAAACTTTGATTTTGTGTAATATTTTATGTGTATATATATTACATATTTTTAAATATTTTGATACAATATGCAATATTATATATGAACTTTTACTCTAATACAAAATATATATAAATTATTTTTTAACCCAACAAGTGCTTTCAGTGAAAAAAAAAAGATGTTGTTCATCTTAAAAGTCTCAGGTTTGAGCGCTTGTGTGTGTCTTGTTAAAGGGTTAATAAAATATGAACAGATACTACCATTAATCATACCAATATATTCAAAAAAATATAAATTATTTTTTTCAATATGTACAATTAAATCACAAATAAATTTTTATATATATTTGAATTATAATCCAAGTGAGTGGATGGCTTATTTAAAACAAATAAAATGGAAATTACAGGGAATAGCTAAAGAATTTCACAACTTTCTAACTAAGTTCCAACTTGCAAAACCCTAATTCCTTGTAGACCGGTACTATATATACTTCTTATACTCTCTCATAATCGGTTCTCAGACACTTCTTAGCCCTTCATTATCTTCCCTCTGAAACCCTAATCCGCCGCCCGTCAAACGCCGACGAAAATGGCTTTCGAGGGATTAGTTCTCCGCGGCACCATGCGAGCCCACAGTGACATGGTTACAGCCATCGCCACTCCCATCGACAACTCCGATATGATCGTCACTTCCTCTCGCGACAAGTCCATCATCCTTTGGCACTTGACCAAAGACGAAAATACCTACGGTGTCGCTCGCCGCCGTCTCACCGGCCACTCACACTTTGTTCAAGATGTTGTTCTCTCCTCTGACTCCCAGTTCGCTCTCTCCGGTTCCTGGGACGGTGAGCTTCGTCTTTGGGATTTGAACGCCGGAACCTCCGCTCGTCGTTTCGTCGGCCACACCAAAGACGTACTCTCCGTTGCTTTTTCAATTGATAACCGTCAGATCGTTTCGGCTTCTCGTGATCGAAGCATTAAACTTTGGAACACCCTTGGAGAGTGCAAATACACGATCCAAGATGGTGATGCTCATACCGATTGGGTTAGCTGTGTTCGTTTCAGCCCAAATACTCTCCAGCCTACCATTGTTTCAGCTTCATGGGATAAGACTGTGAAGGTTTGGAACTTGACCAACTGTAAGATTCGCAACACACTGGCCGATCACTCCGGTTATGTAAACACTGTTGCGGTTTCACCTGATGGTTCATTGTGTGCTAGTGGGGGAAAAGATGGTGTTATTTTGTTGTGGGATTTGGCTGAAGGAAAGAAGCTTTACAGTCTTGATGCTGGTTCTGTTATTCATTCGCTTTGCTTTAGCCCCAACAGGTACTTGCTTTGCGCTGCCACTGAGCAGAGCATCAAGATCTGGGATCTGGAAAGTAAGACTATTGTGGAAGACTTGAAGGTTGATCTCAAAGCTGAGGCTGAGAAATCTGATGTCACCGATAATGCAAACAAGAAGAAGGTAATAATACCCTTTCTTTATTATTATTACTACTACTTTTTCAAAGTCCTTTAATTTGCTTATATTAGTTTGCTAATTAATCTGTTTTTGTTTACTTCAATGTCAATAGTTTGTGTGATACTTTAGTAGCAATGTAGCTTTACTATGATTATTTATTATTTCAATTGCATTCTAAGGATCCGATTGACTTTTGTATTTTGACCTATGAAGATGTAGATTATAGAATTTAGCTGCTTAGCAAATACCATTTATCATAAAACTTTAGTAGCAATGTAGCTTTACTATGATTATTTATCATTTCAATGTCATCCTAAGAATCTGATTGGCTTTTGTGTTTTGACCTATGAAGATGGAGATTACTTACTGTACAATATATAATTAGCTGCTTGGTGAAATACCACTTACCATGAATGAATTAAGACTGGCATTTTAATTTTCGTTACCCTTTTTTGTTGATTGTTTTTTCCTTCCAAAAATCGTTTATGTTTTCCCAGAATCTTATTCTGTTTCCGGAAATTGTATTGTCTGTAGATAAGAGTTATTTGGTAATTAGGCATGTCCATGTGTCATATGAAAGTTGCATTTGTTAACACAATCTTGCTTCGTGAAGTTTATTGTTTCCACACATGCTATTGTCGTAAACCTCAAAGCTTTGGACTTGTCAGTTTTTGGTATAACTCACACACCACTGATAGGAGCAAATCGCTGCCAAGCACACACTACTATCTGACAATTCCTGTGACTAATGGGCCAAATGCTGGGGTTCTGAACTTGTCATTATGATACCCGAGTAGGTTGTGCTCTGAAATCTGCATCTTTTTAATCCCTTTGAGTTGTCTTGATCAAGTTTATATTGGTTTATTTGTTGTACTGATTACTGTTTTGAGTCTGGTTTTTGAGTCTCTCTGAATTCAGTGATTAGCTTTGTCATTTGTCAGGAGAATGATGGAATTATATTTATTATAATGCAAACAAATGTTAAACAAACAATTAAAAGAATGCCATTATTGTGTGTGGAATTTGCAGGTGATATACTGCACAAGCTTGAACTGGAGTGCAGATGGAAGCACCTTATTTAGTGGTTATACAGATGGTGTAATCAGAGTTTGGGGAATTGGTCGATACTAAGACCAACATTCATGCATGCATGTTGTGCCTTCAATGAGTAATCATATAGTATGAAGGAACATGTAGTGATACTTTTAGTTGCTTCTCTCAGCATTTCCAAACCATTTTAAAGATTTTGTTTAAAATGTTGTAAGGATTGTTTTCATTTTGTTTGGAGGTTTTCATTGAGCCCTATGCTCTTATGTTATTTTGGTTTGGTTGTTATATTAGAAGATATTTTACTTATTTACGTGAGTTGTTCCCTTGTATAAATGTGTGCCCAAGTTTTTGAGACCGGATTAAATCTTACAAGAGCATTCAGAACATCATCGCACTTTTTGTTACCTTGATTCTATTCCTAAATACGTCAATAAGTAAAAGTAAGCTAAATAAATAATACTTTTACCATAAAGGTGGCTTGTATCAGGAGTCCATGGGGTTGGTTTAGTTTTGAGAATGCTTTGTTTGCCTTACTTTTCTTCTTCGGACAACTCTGTTTTAGCTTCCTGAAGAAGGGAGAAGTCAGTTGATTCTTCTGAAGAACCGGAAGCAAAGCACTATGCCGGGGTTGGGAGATGGCAAAAGAAACGGCTCTGAAGAAAGAAATTGGAGTTCCCAATGCTTCTCCTAACCCCACAAGGTTCCCAGACGGAGCATAACCTGAGTTGGTTAAGAATGGCGATGGACTACGTTTGACATGGCGCACAATTCCATGGATAGGTTTATTCAACATTGTGATGGAGGACTTAGCTTACGATCATCAACTTTGATCATGCAAATTGATCGGTTAACATTAATAAATCAATGAACATTAGGTTAAAGAACACATTGATTTTTTTGTTAAAATTTTTATTAATTTTTTATTGTTATTAACCGATTCTGAATACGTTAGTTACAAAAAAAAAAAAAGTGTAATGTAATCCAATTACTCTTCTGTGATTTTATGAATAATCGGTTTTTACTTCGATGTACTGTTTATCTCTTTCGAAAAGTTGACGATAATGAACACGTTAATTAAAAAAAAACAACAGTGTAACTGTAATCCAATTCCTCTTCTTTTGTGATCTAATGTATTATGTACATAAATAATTTATTTATTTTTAAAGGGAACAAAGTAGAATATAACTTTTAATGGAAGGGTAGGCAAGAGTTTGTTATCATGATTATTTTTAACTTTTGAGGGAAAATTATAATTGCAGGTTGTAAGATTAATATTTAATAACCGATAAAAAAGTCGAATCAATAGTCTACATTATTTATTTACTTTTGACATTAAATATCCAATCTAAATCTAAACTTGGTTAGTTATTGATGAATTGAGTTTTGTTTACAGTTAGAACTAGTACAAAATTATTTGTTTAATTTACATTCACAATTAAAACTAAGTTTGGCTGTAAATTGTAATCATTACTGAAAAATGCGTAATATCCTTCAATTATGAATAACTTAAAAAACTAACATACTTGAGGCTTTACAAATTTTATTTCAATTAACACTCTGGTATTGCAGGAGCAGCGCACCCCTTAAAAGGAATAAAAACAATCTGTTTACAACTACAGAAAAGGAGACCAAAACTACAAACCTATAATGCAGTATATTCCGACACAAATTTCCTCTCTACCCAATGTAACAGTTTTTTACCTAAAACATAGTTTATGAACAAAATTTTCGAAGCTAGGCCCAGGTTGAATAAATCATTGTGCCTAAAACTTCTTCTTTAAAAAAAATCATAATAATAAAATGCAAGGTATGCGGATTTTGATTCTATATGACTTATTTCCAACCTCTTCACTGCTTTTATTCGAACATGTCTCCATGGTTGCTGCTTTGTGCAATGGTTACACGCCTCTTCTTTAATCGCTTGCGCAAACACGCAAGGGTGATGTCCTCCTTATCGATCTTGCTCGGTTCTCTCATGATGTCATGGAGAGCAATGGTCTCGTTTACTACATCAATTATCTCAATGTTTGTGCCATTCTCGCCATCACAATGTTGCAAACCGCATTGGGTTTGATCTATCTTGCTACGTTCATCCTTGCCTTCCGATAAACAAGCATTATCAACAATTTCACATTTTCTCTTATTCAATTTATTACGAAGAAAGCAAGCAAGAGTCTGATGATCTCCGTCTGTTTGACCGTCTTCATCTCCAGATGGCATGTTGCTCTTTCTGCTCTTGCTTTGCTGCTGCTTAGTTCCATTCTTTTTCGTATTTTTAGTTGCTGAAAGGTTCTTGAAGTGTTCAGCTACGATGGTCCTTGAAATTTGAGAGGTCAATGAGTTCATGCAAGTTTTCCTCTTGGATCGAGGTTTAGCTTTCCTAGAAGCATCATCCGCACCAAAAGGTTCAGATTCTACACCGCTGTTTTGCATCACTTCAGCACCATCATCACCTCCTGAAAACACAGAAATCTCGGAACAAATAGAATACTGTTCTTCATGTGATTCGGTGCACATACTCCTCTTGGACAACTGTTTAGGTGATGCTTGGTGATTCTTTCTCCTCTTTACACTAAGACTGCTACCAAATGATTCAGCCTCATGATTACTGGTCATACACAATGCCGAAAGTAGGTGAGATGAGCAATTATCCTGCACTGATTCGACGAATTTACTACTCTCTGACTGTTGTTTTCTTTTATACGTCTGAATCGCACCATCCTGCATTCTGTCACTGCAATTAACATGTCCAGAAGGTGGTTGTTTTCTTTTCTTTTGAATGGCAACATATTGTGCTGGTTCGGTATGATTATTATTTCCTGAAGGTGGTTCTCTCTTCCTTTTCTTTTTAAAGGTAACATCTTCTGCTGGTTCAGTACAATTGTTATTCTCCAAATGTGGGTTTCGGACAGTAGCAGTATCAGCCTCAATTTCGTTGATTACCAGTGGAACTTCTACTGAACAAGCCCAAGCTCCTCCTCTTTTCTTCTGAAAAGTAACATCTTGTGCTGGTTCAGTACAATTATTATTCTCCGAAGGTGGGTTTCTTCCATTCATTCTCACAGAATCATGTCCAGTAGCAGTCCCGGCCTCATTTTCGTTGATTATCTGTGGAACTTCAACAGAACAAACCTGAGCTCCTTTTCTACAACTCTTGCGGCTCCTCTTTTCAGGGGAAAGCCTGTAGCACAAGGGCAAAGGAATAAGAGATCTCTAGCAATTAGCAAGGGGAAAATTATAGTTCGTACAAATATACAAGAACTGAAATAGCAAGGACAGGCTAAATGAAAATATAGGGACTTCATCATTCCGTTGAATAAGGAGCTACGAAATTGGATGTCGAAAATCTCACCTTAAAGCTGCAGCATTTTCCTTCTCGGATTCTGGCCTTTTTCGTCTGCATACAACAAAAAGATGCAAGTTAAAAGTTAAAAGAAGAGAGAGAAACATGAGAATGAGATAGCTTGATTGTTTTACCTTTGTTTCCCTTTTTCTTTACTTGGTTCAGAAGTTGCAGTTATCATTGGCAATTGAATATTAAAATCATTGGGGCCAAGGGCAGGACGCTCAGATTCCCGATCTACAAAATTTGATATAAGAGCGGCTTTACGTATTTTCCTAGCTTCTTGAAGCAAAGGCACTTCTTCAGGATGCAACGTTTTCCACCTCCTATTAAAAAGATGAAGATGCAATTAAAAGGTTGTTTAGAAAGACAAAAAAAACACGGTATTGGCATTATATAACCAACATAAGGAAAAATAATGCACGATTAGATGCTCAAGCTCAATGTTCAGTAATATTTTAGCTTTATGGCAATCAAACCTAATTGATTTAAACTCAAGTAGCTAGATATTAATTATTCCAAGTCAAGCCTGAGTTAAGTTCAAACAAACTTAGAGTAAGCTGAAAGCTTGAGTTTCATAACCAACTCGAGCTTCAGCTCTTTACCAATATCACTTTATCTAAAGCTCATTACACCCTAAACCCAATAGCTAAAATCTTTACCATACCTCCAACACTGGTTGTCAGTTCGTGAAGACACGCATGTGGCAACCTTCGACCAGCAATATCCATTTTCTTCAATGGCGGCTTCCAGTCTTGAGTCTTCTTCTTCAGTCCAAATGCCTACATTCAAAGCTGGATCTAAGGAATTGACCCACCTGGCAATAGAGTGAAAGATTAACAATTCCATTTAATTAATGCCATATTAGTTAGACTTCAAGATTTCAATTGCATACCTTTCTCGACATTGCACTTGAGTTCGACCAGGAACAACCTCAGCTATTTTTCTCCAATTTTTAGGGCCAAATAGCAACACAGCCACTTTCAAGCGTTTATCCTCATCACGTGTCCATCTCCCAACTCTCCGCCTGGTCGGATGAAGTGATTTTTTCCATCTGCATATTAAAAGACTCTCATTAGTATAAGAAAACGATGATAAGCAATATCTGCCATGTAATTCCTATATGATGACCGTATAGCATGCATTCCTAACATGCAGTAGATAGGGCAGCAAAGGGCCCTCCATGGAATTAAGTGGAGCATGGAGTTACTTTAGCAGAGATTTCAGTTCAAGATACCAATGGCAACATGAAAGCATATAGTCAATATCATTGACAATGAAATATATAGAATACTCGGAAGGCAAGAAAAATTGCAATGCAAAATGCCCTTGTAACAAAAAGATTATGCAAAAAGGTAGACATACAAAACGATAATTCGCGTTGATTGTATTAAAACTCTTAAAATGTGGATGTATCAAAATTTATATCTATATAATCAAGATTTGCAGTACTTTGGATCATATATAATGATTTTGATTACATTTTAAAAGGAATGATAAAATAAACTTATAGAAGGTGACTTGTGTTAGAATAAATCATGTTTATAATAGACAAAAAAATAAATTTTAAAGCACAGAGCAAAGGATTGGACTTGCACGTTTCTTACTCAATTCATTCACTAGAACAACTTTTATGTCATTAGCTGGAAAGGTATGACAATTATATACAATAAAAAAATTCTGTGCGGTTAACTGACCTATTAGAGCATTGAGTGCCAGTCCGTCCTTTCAATGTAGAAGCCACAGATTGCCAATCACTTTCACCAAAAACCTCAACAGCAATGCGAAGTTGATCATCCTCCTCTTCAGTCCATTCCCTTTTCAGTATACATAGATTCAAACTCCTCTGATACCGTGACAGGCATTGAAATGGAGTCCGGTTTGACCCCAATGATACCGCAATATCAAACCAGTTATCAATCCCCATTTCTTGAACAATAAGCAAAAGATTCTTATCTTCTTCAGCAGTCCACGGGTTGCGATTGATGAGGGGATCTTCATGATTCAGCCAGCTGCAGAAATGAAAGAAGAATATAAAGATAAAATCATAAAAAAAAAAAGATAATGCCTATATAATGGTTCTGGTCTGAAGGGCATGAGAAATGAGAGCATCACAGATAACAGCGATGACAATCATCACAGATGCATTAAACAGTAAATACCACTGTTGAGTAAAGCACATGCCGTGTAGGAGCCCCACCTTTATGACCTGCACAAACCTTGCACTTTTATTCAAATCCAACAATGGTAAACACATTTGTGATTGTCATCTTCGTAGACATCTGATAAGCTTGCCTCATTGAAGGACACATGCTTCAGAGAAAATCAGTGAACATGAAAAACTAGTTAAGCACTACACAGATTGACAAACAAATAACACAAACCTAGGAAGTACGACATGTGTTAGTATAGTTCTTTTGGGAAATAAAAAACCAATAATTGTAACAGCATCTGTGATGGTCAGCATCATGGACATTTATGAAGCTAGGTTCATTAGAACAAGCCCTAGAGAATCAAGATCTATTTCTAACTAAAAGTCCAAGGATAGCATGGCGGCAGGATGTAAGAAATTCATCCAATGGTGGAAACAGACAGGCTTTGGGTCCCACAATCAATACAAGTATGTTTTATGTATTTCCTAACCCCATAATAAAACAGAACGGAGAGGGAAAGCTGGTAAAAAAATATTTGGTAACACGAAGCATAAAAAATAAGTTAAGACAAAAGAGAAAAAAACACAAAAAGTGAAGGGTAAAATGCAATTTTCAATGTACGGAATGCCTTATGTTCTTTTAGATATATATGTGCGCGTGTGTGTATAGAAAAGATAACCATGCAGGAGATGCTTACCGAGTTTCACATTCTGCCCCACAACGACCCTTAACATAATAGGAAGCTAACTGATCCCAATCCACTTTAGGAAGAAATTCCCTAATCCTCTCTGGGGTGATTTCAAGATCTTTTACTGTTGCAATGATGCCATCCAAATTACTTCCATCTTGAGGTGACCCATCTGAAGTACTGGCAAGATAAAGTGCACGAGTATAATGCAGAAATACTCCAAATGAACAACAAAGTCAAAAGAGAGGGAAACATATCTTTCTATATCTAGTGATATCCCAGAAGTATATAAACATTAAACAACTAATGCAGAATTTTCTTGATCCAAGTCTTTTAAGTTATGAAGGGGATAAGAAAAGCAGCTCTTGCATACTTCCATTTTCAAATTGTTTTCTATATTTCAGCACTTTTTTTTTTTTAAATATACTAATGTGATTACATGGTAGTATCTGTTCATACTTTCTTAACTCTTCGACAACGCACACACACCTTACATACACAGGTGCTCGAACCCAGGACTCCTAGGATGAATAACATCCTCTTTTTCACTGGAGCCACTTGTTGAGTTCAAAAATAAGAAAACAATCTCATAAAGATGCGCTGAACAGCCCCCAAAACTTTGTTATCAGACATGCTACACCAGATACTTTTGAATAGGCTTGAGCAGTGCATAAAATTTAATATATCCAGTATGCAGCCCAAACTACACTGATATATCAAAAGAAATTTGCAGGGAAGATGAAGTGAGAGATTAGATGTCTTCCATCCATATTATAACAGTTAACCAATCATAACTTAATTTGATTCACAAGATGCATTATTAGCCTTGTGAGTTGCAAGGCATATCAATTTAAGACATGATTTCAAACACAAAACAAATGATTTAGATATTGAACAAAAACAAATAATATAACTATTAGGAAAACATACCTCAACCAACCCACAGAAACTTGAAGTGCCCTCTCTTGAAATTGTTGCCTTATTCCCTTTTCAAGATTTTCTCTTTCTTCTCTGGACCAATTTTTCCGCTCAAGTTTAAGTGGAAAATCTATTAAAGCCATTTTGTAACTGGCTACTCTAGAGTTCTCTTGTGGACCATAATCAGCAGTGACTCTCTTATCATTAACCTGCAGCAGCAGAACATGTCATACTCATCAGCAAATGGCACCCTAAAAATCAAATCTACAATAAATTTGGAACGTTTGCAGTCATACATAGAAGCAAAAACAATTATTAGACCTTCACTTGTAATGATTAAGGCTACAAGACACAGATGCACCTGGTAAAACAAACATAAATATATAGAAAGCATATGCCTCTATAACTATACCGCACAAACTACTGTCCTCCATAAACATTTTCTCTATCTGTCCTATAACGTAAGTTATTAGATCGCCTTTGAGAGAATGAAGTTGAAGAATAATAGAACTTACATATAGGATATTTAATCCTGTGCCAATGAGAAACAATTAAATCGATAATTTAGACTTATATACTTCTAGCAATAGACATCAGGTTCATAAAACACAAACAGAAAGATGGATTAACATTATGGCTGGTTAGTGAGAACGATGAAAAATGATACTGTTTCAGGTTTTTGAATATCTATTAAATAGTACACAAATATCGCGTCAACCTTTCAGCTTTACCATATCAAAGATATCACCCAAGAAAATCACTGGCAAATATTTTGACATTTGCAGTGCTGTCAAGGGTAAGAAACACACTTTAAGTGCTATAATCCTTGTATTGCTTGAGGTACAAGGCACTACAAAAGTGCTCAGCTTAGGATGTAAGGCACAATACATATACATGTGTATTTTGTAATTGAGTTTATATATGCAAGTAAATAAGCTTAAAAACTCTAAACAGGGGTCTGATTTATCCAACAAAACATTTTCCTGCTGGCCAATATACATTATTTCCTTAGTCTCATGTTTATTGTTGAATGCTCAAATATTGAGAACTAGAGAATTTGATATTATTCATTTCTTACTAGCGTGCCTAGATGCTCGCCTTGACACACTAGATAAATGCAAATAAATTATTGGGAAAGCTAACTCAACAAGATCTAGTTAGTGAACACATTGGAAGTTGAAACTTAAAATAATGTTATATGTAGAAAATCTTTTGAGGTGCAGAATGTACAGTACTAAAATTTTGAAAGTATAACAGGTTCACAAGACACTAATTAGGAGAATTTATCAAATAAATATATGCTAGCATGAGAAAGATATAAAAGGCGAAAATAAGTGTACAAGACTAGATATGTTTTAAGACACCAAATACGAGCAATGATATCTCAAATATGCATAAGATAATCAAGGCTAAGATGGTAGCATAGGACACATGAGAACACAAGGGAACATTGAGATGAGTTTAGACAAGTAAAGACCAAGGTACGGGTGCTGCTATTAAAAGAGATTTAACTAGGATATAGGAAATACATATCAAGAGGATGATTGATGACCAAAGGAGAGAGATGACAGTAATTAGAGAGAAAAAACCCTTTCTTCTCCAGCTCATTGAAGATATGAACTAAACTGAGAAAATGTAGAAATATCATTCATGTAGCCAACCCCACTTAATAGAGGAAGTCCTATGTTACTGTTGTAGCAATAAAAAGCATTAAACTACACAATAATTTGCTAAGCAAAATCTACTCCCACATCACTATGTAACTGACACCATAACCATGTGCCAAGTTAAGTTTGCTCATCTATTTAGTAGCACGCTTTGATAATGTTTCTTATCACGATCTTGCAAACCTTCTTCAAGGAATAGGCACCTTTGATATACAAACCATAAACATGAAGAGCATTTGATAACGTTTACTGTTCATTCCAAAAATTAAATACACACATATATAAGTTATATGAGAATAGTTAGAATCACCAAAAGTCAAAGGAAAAAAATGGTTACCTCGGGATCCTCAAAAGTCCTGAACTTCCTGGCTGAAATTAATTGTATACGAGGATCCTTCTTTGCTGATAATGCTCGGCCTGTTAATTTTTTGCAAGAAACCTGAAAGTCTCTAAGAATTTTAACACGTTCCTTCAATTTCTTGTTCTCCTCAATTTTAACTTCAATGTGAGCCAACTTACTTCGAAGAAACGTCTGATAAGACCTGTTCTTCTTAATTGCATCAAAGAGAAGTTGTGCAGACTTTGGAAATCTTGAGGACTTGTATGTTGATAACACATTGACATCAGACTGGTCACACTGAACTAAACTTACAGGCTGCATCTCCGCATTGTCACTTGAAACATGGGAAATATTGCCAGTCTGCTCATAATCTTGAAAATTTTCACAAATATCATTGCCTGTTGCATCTTTTAAGGGTATCCTAGTCATATAAATGGGCTCTGTTTTCTCCATGTCATCCTCTCTGCTGTTTTTCGAGGTGTCTGATCAATATATTAAGAGAAACATAAACCAGGGGCATAAATGAGCCGCAACTATAGGTAATTTTTCATGTTTTAACATAAATGTACGGACTACAGAGAAACTGAGAAGAAGCAGAGGAGATTGATATCAACATAAACAATATCTTCGGAACAGCTAAAAAAAGCTTAAGTCCTGAATTAGAGTTAAATAATAAAAACTTAAGGTCTATATTAGATTTAAATAGTATTGAAAAACAAATGTTATCAAAAAAGATACTCATCAGTGGTAATATAATGAATTCAACCATTGCCCTTGAGAACCTCGAGAAGAAGAAGAAGAAGAAGAAACAAAGAAAGAAAAATGAAAGTTGCATCTAAAACTATCAAGAACCATTGCCTTTAACACATACAGATGGCATTCAACAAAAAGAGTGAAAACAAACATGTGAGCTTCTGTTAGCTTATGAAAAAGGGAGGAAATCAACAGAAACTTCTAACAATACCTTCAGCACGACAATTTAACCTGAATATCAATAAGAAAAGCTGCCTCACTAAAATAAACTACTATGAAACATGAATTTGTTGAATACAGTTAAGAACCTCACAAGCACATTTGAAAGAAAAGGCTATAACTAAAAAGAATAAATATTTTAGCACATTTGGATGGTCTTCAATATGAAAAAGACTTTCAATTTTGCCCAAAAAATGCTAAATACCCCATGAGATCTCCAAGAATTTTAAAATTTTGTACCCAAATGAGAAAAATGGAAAGAAAACCTTTGGTATAGTTTTCACTTATACACTTCTACCAAGTTACATATGCAATCAAAATTGAAACTACTTTATCCGTATTTTATTAATAATTCTTCTAAATTTATCCTTCAAACATCTTCTCTATCAAACATGCGATTTTTTATATATTAAAAAAAGCATTCGATCAATAACCATAGCAACGATTAGAACACAAGAAATAACACTAAGCAGAGACCAACCATAACAGTATTTTGAACTGAAAAACAGTAACAAGGCCGAAATTCAAAACTGAGATGATAACATCATGGTTTCAGATTTAAAATTCGAACTAAAAATGAAAAAATGAAAATTTGTATAACGAAATACGAAAATTCATTATCGAATTAAACAGAATTCATTAGAACCTCAACTCACTACACTGTAAAACCGTAGTTTCAAGGAGGATAGAGACTTACAATCGGTAGGATAAGCCAAAAACCGCTTCTGAATAACACGAAGAGTCTCGAAATCATCTTCAGCATCCTCATCCGATGAAATTGGAGGAAGAGTGCAGAGAGGCTTCAAAGAAACAGGCTCATAAACATCCACGGAAAGCGCCAATCGATTCCGTATACTCCGGAAAATCTCCAGATCATCCTCGCTCCCCGAATCCGCGGACGCAGGCGAGGCGGCGGTCGAAGTGGAAGGCCGTTCGTCGTCGGCGGATACGATATCGAGGCCGTTAAGGTCGGTTCCGGTGCGCAAACAGGCTTTCTT
Organism: Kokia cookei; assembly: GCA_039519145.1. Lineage (NCBI taxonomy): Eukaryota > Viridiplantae > Streptophyta > Magnoliopsida > Malvales > Malvaceae > Kokia > Kokia cookei. The sequence goes on along the minus strand of CM076909.1, from coordinate 658,789 downwards.
TAGAGCTTCCATGTCCTCGTCAAAACCGTCGCCGTTTTCATTGCCGGAGAGTTCAACGTCATCTACCTCTTCTTCTTCATCGTTCACGGTGTCGTATTGGTCTTTTAATGACATTGCTCTGGCTTATTTGTTGAGACGAGAAAGCTAAAAAAATCTACAAAAGGTTTAGGTGGAATTACAGTGAAGCTTGCAGGGGAATGCTAAAGGAGTATAAAGAGAAAGCAGCAACTTAGAAATAAACAAACAAGAGGTGGTTTCTGCTTCCGATTCGAACAAAGGAAAACATATAACGGCTCATGTGTCTCTGCTAGGGCGAAAAAGAGAGATCCATTAATATTTTTGGGTTAGAGAAAAAATATAGGCCCATGGGTTGGGCTTTATTTTTATATTGAGGAAGAAAACATAAATTATTGGGTTAATTCAACTAGACGTCCCATGTTATGATTCAGATTTTATGTTTGTCCCTAAACTTTAAAACATTTTAATTGAATCCTCAAAGTATAATTAACTTGGTGGTTGAGGAATGTTTTCCTATAGAATTCACTCAAGTTTGAATCAATTATTTTGTAATATTAATAGTTAGATAATCAAAAAAGAAATTTACTAATACTTAAGTGACAATTTTGTAATTTTTTATAATCAAGTGACAAAAAAGAAAAAACACAATAGTTGGTGATTACTAATGTAGTTTACCCTTAATTTTATTTTGATTATTATCGTTGGAACATATATTATTTGTTTCTGTACTCAACCCCCTTTAAATTTCCATATAGTGCCCGCCCTCCGAAAACACTGCTTCAAACTTTTGCATTTTGATGCTGAAATTGAAAGGCATGCGCGGGATATACCGTTGGAGGCAGTTACATTCCATCAAAGGACTACGAACGAACCCAAATTCATATCCATCGAAGAAGACATTAACTCAGAGAAGACACAACGACAAACCCCGACCAGTTGGTGACTCGGACATAAAGCAATGGAACATGGCCATATCTCACTACATGCGCAATTCCCAGCTGGACTCAGCTCTTCATTCCTTTAATTTGATGCCACGCCGGAGCTCCGTTTCTTACAATGCAATGATATCTGGGTACTTGATGAATGGTCGGTTTGATCTCGCGAGGAACTTGTTCGATGAAATGCCTGAAAGAGACTTGGTTTCTTGGAATGTTATGATTAGTGGGTGTGTAAGGAATAATCACCTTGCTGCTGCGAGGGAATTGTTTGAGGAAATGCCTGAAAGGGATGTTGTTTCGTGGAATGCGATGTTGTCTGGGTATGCGCAGAATGGTTGCATTGATGAGGCAAGGAAGATTTTTGATAGAATGCCTTGTAAGAATTCGATTTCGTGGAATGCTCTGCTTGCAACTTATGTACAGAATGGGAGGATGGAAGAAGCTTGTAGGTTGTTTGAATCGAAATTGGATTGGGATTTGGTTTCTTGGAATTGTTTGATGGGTGGGTTTGTGAAAAAGAAGATGTTGGTTGATGCTAGAAGGGTTTTTGATAGAATTCCTTTCAGAGATAAAATCTCTTGGAATACTATTATTACTGGTTTTGCACAAAATAGTGAAATTGAAGAAGCTAGGAGATTGTTTAATGAGTCTCCGGTTCGAGATGTATTTACATGGACAGCGATGGTGTCTGGTTTTGTGCAGAATGGACTGATTGATGAAGCTAGGGAAACTTTTGAACAAATGCCACAAAAGAATGCTGTTTCATGGAATGCAATGATTGCAGGGTATGTACAATGTAAGAGAATGGACATAGCTAGGAAATTGTTTGACAAAATGCCATTTCGAGAGGTCACTACTTGGAATACAATGATCACGGGGTATGCTCAGAGTGGTGAGATAGCTCATGCTAGGGACTTTTTTGATCAAATGCCTCGACGTGATCCTGTTTCTTGGGCAGCAATGATTTCTGGGTATGCTCAAAGTGGTTATAGTGAAGAGGCTTTACGCCTTTTTGTAGACATGAAACGAGACGGAGAAAGGTTGAATAGGTCATCATTTGCATGTGCCTTGAGCACGTGTGCGCATATTGCTGCTTTAGAATTGGGGATGCAGTTGCATGGGCGGCTGGTTAAGGCAGGATATGAAAGTGGGTCCTTTGTTGGAAATGCCCTTCTTTTAATGTACTGCAAGTGTGGAGGCATAGAAGAAGCTTGTAGAACATTTGAAGAGATAATGGAGAAAGACATTGTCTCGTGGAATACAATGATTGCTGGTTATGCAAGACATGGATTTGGTAAAGAGGCCCTAAAGATTTTCGAGTCAATGAAGGCAGCTGGTGTCAAACCAAATGATACCACTATGGTAATCATTAATTAACTTTAAAATTTAACCTGCTATTAGAAATACTCTGGCCATATGTTTTTAATTCATTTCCTTAAACATATTCCACACTCAAGATATGGTGTCAACTATGCCCCAAAAATAGAATTTAAAAAAAAAATAAAAAAAATCACATGTTCTATCCTAGTGGTTAACTTGAGGTTTAGCTGAGATGAGTGTTAATAAGGCTTATCTTCTCAGAAATGAAAGGAATGTTTTAATCTGATGCAATACTGTTTCGATTTTCAATGGCAACCTTCGTCTAGGAGAGGCAATCGAGAAAACTCTTTAAATGTGGAATATTTTCTACTACGTCATGTAGTTCGTAGTTTTTTACTTGTGTAATTTATTGTTTCAGGTCGGAGTACTGTCAGCTTGTAGTCATGCTGGCTTAGTAGATAGGGGCATGGAATATTTCTACTCGATGAACCAAGATTATGGTATAACAGCAAATTCACGACACTATACTTGCATGGTTGATCTTCTTGGCCGAGCTGGTCGATTGGATGAGGCCCAGAAGTTGATCAGAAACATGCCCTTTGAACCAGATGCAGCAACATGGGGTGCTTTACTTGGTGCAAGCAGAATTCATGGCAATACCAAATTAGCTGAAATGGCTGCCGAGTTGATTTTCGAAATGGAACCTGATAATGCAGGAATGTATGTTCTTCTTTCAAATTTATATGCAGCTTCTGGTAGATGGGCTGATGTTAGTAAGATGAGATTGAAAATGAGGGATACTGGCGTGAAGAAAGTACCAGGGTTTAGTTGGCTTGAGGTCCAGAACAAGATCCATACATTTTCGGTTGGAGACTCATGCCACCCAGATAGGGATAAAATCTATTCTTATTTAGAAGAATTAGATCTTAAAATGAAGCGTGAGGGCTATGTGTCCTCTATAAAATTGATATTACATGATGTAGATGAGGAAGAGAAGGAACACATGCTCAAGTATCACAGTGAAAAATTGGCTGTGGCTTATGGTATTCTATCTATTCCTGCGGGTAGACCAATTCGTGTGATAAAAAACTTGCGTGTTTGCGAAGACTGTCACAATGCCATCAAATACATATCAAAGATTGTTGGCCGGTTGATTATCTTACGGGATTCTAACCGCTTTCACCATTTCAGGGAAGGTTCATGTTCTTGTGGGGATTACTGGTAAGAATGTATCAGAACCTGTTTTAAGTGGAATGGCTAAGGATCAATACAACAGATTTGCATGCCTTTAATCCTTAATTTTTTTTAGATATACATTTTCGGAATCTTATTAGATGCTTCCGAGTTAGCAAAAGCCTAAGGTAAACAATGTGCTGCACGTGGAAAGAGCCAACTTCCTTGAAGCGTTCATCATACAAGTGTAGTAACTTTAAGATAATTATTACATTTTTTGTTGAATTTTATGGTTGAGTCTTTGGACTAAAGCTGGTCCATGATCAATAATGCGAAATAAATTGAACTTCTAGCATATGTTGGGGGCGGGGGGGAGCTTTCCTTTGCCATGGTACTATGAAGTAATGCATTTGATCTGTGTATACATTGAGGAAATGCCTCTCTAATGTACTTGGCATATGGGACAAGGAGGAACAGACATCAGCTTCTAACTTGCTTTAAATCTAAACTAACTTGGGAACCAATTTACAATGGAATGGAGAGAAAATGGTTGAATTGAATGGTTATCCTTTGCATTTTTGCTGCACAAAGAAACTTTTCACAGGTATTTTGATTTTTCATTTTTGATTTTGTGATACAAGCCATGGGTTGATTGTCAGCGTCTCTAATCCTTGAACTGTCCTTTCTTGTAACAGGCAGGCCTTCACCATGCATGTTACAATCAGACATTATCTGTCTATGTTTCTCAATCTTATATGTTGTAGTTGTGTGAAGAAGCAATGGCAAGTCCAGCAAGGGGAAGATATAATAAACAAATGCAAACTGATCAGGTCAGTCAACAAGCATGGATTAGAGTAAGCAAAAGATTATTCATAATAGATTAAACAGGTTCTATGGTAAATGCTTGTCTATTTCCTTTAATATGATTTAAAGGAAACTTTGAATGTTTGGTAATACTATGTTATTGGTAACTTATTCCTGCAAACAATTTTTATGCTATCCTTAATCAAACCATGAAATTGATGGATTTCCTTTCATAAATTTAACATCCCATCAAACATGCATTTTAGAAAGAAACGGTCTTGTAACAAATGGTATCAGAATAATTCATGTCTACTCAATTTTATTTTATACATAATACCCCAATGGGTGGGTTTGTGCAAAATTTTTAAAATAATTTAGGCAAAAATGACAAAAAGGCTCGTGATGAGCAACACAAAATTAGATAGGGAAGAATGTCACACTGAGAGCTCTAAAGTAGTGCATTAATCTTGCATCATAAAAGAAAGTGTCTTTGAACATGTAAACAAACGCACTACATATATTTTATCATACTGATACTTTGGGAAGAGAGTAATCAACAAACCTTTGGCATTCTTTCAACTCTTTGTTTCGTTTTCCTCCTATTTTATCCTCTGAATAAAGTGAAGTTTATCGGAGGCGTTTATTAAGCCAGTTGGTTCCTTCAAACTTTATAATGCCTCGATCATTTCTTTTATTTTAATACAATAGACACTTTTGCCTTAATAATAGGTTTGTACTTTGGACCAGCGGATTCAAACTCTATCTTTCCTTCCTATTAATATTGATAACAAAAAGATGAAAAAAATGATTTATGGATCTCTTGTCAACCACCGCAGCATACTTTTTCCAGAAACAGCCCATAAGATTACAAGGTAAAAAGATCAGACCCACACGCAAGCATAAAACTAGAGATGTCCATAGACAGTATAGAAAAGCTTGTTTTGCTATTTAAAAATATTAAAACTTATATATTTCTATAATATAAATAATAAATCTAAACTAAAAAAATGATTGAATGAATAATATCTAACTCAAGCCCAAGTCAATTTAGACTACGAAACTCCAATTCGTGCTCGACCTGTGAACAATTCTAGTCAAACGTCCTGCTTCAGGAAATAAAGAGATTATCCATTGTATTAATGCAGAAACAACTAGACATAAGAAATCGAGTCTATTTCTTCACAAAAATCACATCCCTGACTGCCGAGTAATATACGAGTCTCTAAAAATCTCAGCCTAGAATAGAAACCATGACGTAGTAGTATATATATAATGTTACTGTTTTTCTTTTATAGTGTTCTTACTCCCTACCAATGCAAGCCATTCTAAAGTTAATTATATAGGATAAATACAACAACTCTAATTTTTTTCAAATGTATGATAGCCGGAGCTTTCTCCATCGTACCCGCTATTATAGTCCTACCATTAGCTTCTGTCATGTAAACCGGGGAAAAATGAAAAAACTTTGGTACAAATCCCTATGAATCCCCCTCTTCCCAATAATCAAGGGGGGGGGGGGAATGGCTAACGTACCAACCAAGGCAACAAAATACTTGAAAAGCAAATTCCAAGTTTCAATCATGCATTGATAGCTGTAACCTTCTGAGACAAGACATCATCCGTCTCGTCATCGGCTTCGGCAATAGTTTGCTCCTGCAGCAGCAGAAATGAATACGGCATAAACAAGATGTACATGTAATATTCACTTCGTTCCATAAAAGAAAAGTTTTCACAATGAAGTCTTAGTAAAGAGAGAACCGTCTACCATTGGTTCATTTTTCTCTTTCACAACAACACACTTAGAGGCGCTAATGCTAGCACTCTTCAATAGGCTACGAGCACTAGAGTTGGGTTTGCTAAGGCCATTTTCCCGTTCTGCTTCTGTGTTTTCTGAATCATCTGAGAACCGAGACTTTGAAACCGTATCATTATTTTCAGCAACTTTCTCTTCCTTGGGAGCAGGAACTCGTTCTCTGAGAAAAAGATAACACGGTTGATCAAGCTAATTGAAATATGACAAATGAACTAGACAAAACAGAGGTATTTTCCACCCAATCTAAAGTACAATAGTAACCCCTGGGTTTTATGGTGAAAAAAAACTAATATGATTCTTGAAATTTTATGAAGCATACCGAGGCAAAGAAGCATGCTGTCTTTGAAGTGGAATACTTCTTTCGCCTTTACCATAATGTTCCTCCAGATGTGCAAATTGTCGCTTGAACCGATCAACACCACTATCGAATTGAAAAAGAAAAAGATGTCAATTGTGATGCTAGCAGCGAATGTTTTCAACTAGACTTTCTAGATCTTTTACCTTACCCTTCTCACTTCATTAGAGCAAAACTTCAATAGGACTTTGATATCCATCCGAAAGATATTACTAACATTTTTTCTTAAAAATTGCAAAACAACAATCCTAGACATCACATTGAGCAACAAAAGAAAGAGTTCAAATGAGTCGTAAGGTATATAAGGTTGAAAATGTGGACACCTCATGAGACCGAGAAGAGTGCTCATGGGTCACGTATTTTGTGTTTGGTTAGCCTTTAGTCAAGAGTGTCAAAGCAACCTGTTCAGCAACAAAAGGTGAAACATTGAACCAGATTAAATTAAACTGGTTTTTATCATTTTTAATATTTTTCATTATTTTCTATTAATTATTAGTTTTACATTTTAAAAAGAAGACTGTTTTTAACTACTGGCTGGTTTGTACGCTAACTAGGTTTTCAAACTATTGGCAAATACTAACTTTTCCCTTAGATTTCCTGTGACACTACAAAATTCCTTCATAAATATATTGTCGTTTATGCTTGTATAACTATAAAAATTCCTTCACAGATCAAGTAGCAAGTGTTTTCTGACCTTGGATACAAGAAGCTGGTTTGCTCCCCACCGCGAAGATACTCTTGCAGCATCTTCGGATGATACTCTAATATCTGTTCACTCCAAGCAAGAAGTTGATTAAGCTACATGATAAATAAAAGCCACATAAATACCAAAGCAACAAATGAGGAGTACCTCTCGATAAATCTGCTCTCTGACATCATCTTTTGCTAGTTTCCTTCTCTCAAACTCAAATTCTAGTTTTGAAATAGGTTGGGTGGTTGGTTCACGATCCACATTTGCCAAACCATAAAAATACGGATCAGCTAATGCCTGAAAGCATAGTGCATAAGCATTAAGGATATCAGAAGCTTGTAATTCAAGATCTAACTTGCTCATTCATCATTTATACTTGATTTGGTGTCAGCAGTAAGAGGAACTATCATATCTTTGCTCATTCAAATCAAAGAAGTTCCATTCAAGATCATCCCTTCATAGATTTAAATTTTATATGATTTATACTTTTGATGCCTTCTGAATATATATAAATCTCAATTTCAGGGTTATCTCTGGTGAGCATACTGTACTTCCTTTCCCTTTTTCATGTTTTTGGGAAAAACACTCTCGGATAGCAATCTTACTTCTTCAGCTGTGGGGCGATCTTTTGGATCAAATGCAAGAAGGCGCACAAGTAAGCGAAGCGCCAGAGGATCCACATTAGGGAACTTATGTGAGAAAGGAACTGGTTGCTTTCTATGCATGCTACTAAGGTACCTCCTTGCCTTTTCATTCCGAATCTGCCAGGTTATGATAAATTAAGTATTGACAAGTTAGTATTTAATCTCCGGAATCTAAAGACTATGACGAAGCTAGAAATGAGTGTCAAATGCAAAATACAACTTAATTTACAAAAAATAAAATAACCAACCTTTGATATGGATTCAGCAGAAGGTGTGCCAAGCATATCGGTCATGAGATCCAATTGGTGCACCACGTTTTTTCCAGGAAATAGTGGTTTTCCTTTAAGCATCTCAGCAAATATGCATCCTATGCTCCATATATCAATTGCAGGAGTGTACTACAAAAGGACAAAGACTCATAAATTCTAGTTATAGCCCTAATAAAACATAGTTAATTCTGAATACTATATATCAAAAGGCAAAATGAAATTCCAGAACTCATGTTCAAAAGATAATATAAGTAGTGATTAACCCCTTCCTCACCAAGACTCTCTCACACACAAAAATAAAAAAGGGAACAACTGATGAAGACAATTGATACGTGCACTAAGAACAACAGAAGTACATAAATATTCATGATTACAGGCATTGCATAAAACAGGATCCATGAATACTGGTGAAACTGGAAGTAAAGGACACAAACATTCTGTATCTTTCGCTCCTAGGCTAGGTGCTAATATACTCAATTGCATTGCTTATTTGAGTGCAATAAAAGCATAGGGGCTTATCTAGGTGAAGTGATAAAGTTCAGGAGCTTTAGCCTAAAACTAATTTCTAAAAACTTTACTCGAGCTAATATCAATTTACACAGTGACTAGGTATGCATATGCACAAAGGATGCTAAAGGAAATTCCTTATCCATCAGAAAGTAGAAGGAAACACCCTAACGTGGTTTTCACTTTCTTTAATTCGAAGTTCAAACAAAAAGGAGATTAGAAAGGGGGGGAACAGAGGGGTAAAAACATTTCAAGAAAAAGAAAATCCACGTTTAACGACTAGGAAATCAAAACAGAAACATCTTTGTCTACAATTGGAGCCAGTAACTGGAAATACAAAATAGAAACAAAAAACCTAGTCTATTGAAGATCATCAGAACTTACTTTGGAGAAAAAAGATCCACAGAGTTCAGGAGCTCGATACCAACGAGTTGCTACATAGTCCTTAACGGATTAAACAAATTCAATTTAGCATATGCGTTTTAGAGGCTTACCCTCTGTAAAATTTAAAGCAAAATTTAAACCATTTGATAAATACTAAGGAAACATAAATGCAGAGGCTTCAAGATTTCATGACAGAACAACATACAGTCCAAAAAATTGCTGATGGGGCATCATTAAACGATACTCGTGCAAGCCCAAAATCACATATCTTCAACTTACAATCAGCATTAGCAAGGATATTCTTGGGTTTTAAATCTCGATGAAATACATTTGCTGCAAAAAAAATTAAAATAAAAATCAATGATGGGGTGGAGGTAGGAAGCATGCTGAGAATAGTATACCTGCGTGTATATACTTCAGACCACGAAGAAGCTGATATAAAAAAAATTGATGGTGCTCAGGAGTTAAGTCATCATTGGCTTTAATTACTTGGTGAAGATCAGATTCCATCAACTCAAAAACTACATAAATATCTCTAAATTCTCGTCGCGATGGAGGGAGCATAATATGTTTTATTTGTACAACATCCGGATGACGAAGCAACCGTAGCAGCTTGATTTCTCTCAAAATTCGTGTCGCATCAGAGACATGCTCAAAGACCTCATTAATCTTTTTTATTGCAACCTTTTCACCACAGTGGGTGTCAATTGCAGAAGCAACAACCCCATAACTTCCTTTTCCAATGACCTCCTGAACTTGATATCGACTTGCCTCTCCATACTCTGTGAAAAATTCTTTTTCAAGTGCACCCTGTATGGAACCATTGTTTAGAAACATCAAAACTCATGTTCGGAGACGATGAAGAAAGCCAAAAGGTGACAGGAGATGCATGTATTGAAAACATATATCTTTTTACTAATATTTTTTTATCATTGGAACTACTGTAAAAACAAAAAGAAGTGATGCTTAAGTTTCAGGCTAGCTAAGATGAAAAATAAATCTACCACCTAAACATGGTCAGTAGAAACTTCAGGATTACAGACGAAGCCTCGAATAACAATTTCTATTAGGCTTCCAAAATGACAGCAACTGTATATATAAGCATATATACAGTATTAAAAGGGACATTACCCCTTTTCCACTTGAAACAAAACTCAGCTTTGACCACGATGTTGACAACCTAGACACCACAGCGGGCTATGCTGACCAGCCGAAAATTATTAAGGGAATTATAGCATCTTTGAAATAATAAAGTGCGTACGGAGAACGCTGTTTAGCTTCAAATTCCAACATATGCGAGTGATTGAATATATTTCTACAGTGATACTATAGCAAAAAAATAAATAGAGAAAAAATGAATATCGGATCATTATACGAGAGGAAATTTGATTTAAAAAAAAAAAGAACAAAATCCATCAATTAGTAATATGATTTTTTTAAATAAATAAGCAACGACGTTTGCAATCTTTTAGTACTAAATTAGCAAGCAGGATAATCTTCTAAAATTTTCACTCATCTTATACAAGAAAATCACAGCATTCATTGTACATCATTCAAATGTCATAAATCTCATTTTTTAAACAAAAGCACTCGGATCTTCTTTAATTGAGAAGAAAAAAAAACGAAACTCTTTTTTTTCAGATTTTTCTTTTTTGAATTTTTTAAATAAGGTTCTAAGCAGACAAATTCGGTCCGCTTTGCATTATAAACCACGCAAATTCACGGTTTAGCTCCTTAAATGAAAAATGCCTCCCTAATTTTTCAGTTTTACATTAAAAAAACAACGATCGCAGCTCAAAATTTTGAATCATTTAAAAATAACGATTGCAAATAAAGCAGATGAGATCTGAAAAAAAAAAAAAGTAAAAGTACCTTTTTGTGAGAATCCACGGAAGAAACAGGAAAGTAATGACGCTTAGGAACTTTAACAAGCCTCAAGGAAGAAAAATCAAAATCCTGAACGACAATATCAGCCGTTGATTCTTGTGATTGTTTTTGAGTGAGGGTTAGAGTAGTAGAGGATGAAGAAGAAGTATCATGATGGTCGATGATAATGTTATTATTTTGTTGAATCGAAGAAGAAGGAATCAAATGGCGACGTTGAAACCAGCGACGAACAGCGTCCACGAGACTTCCACTTCCCCCCATATACTCTTTTTTACTTGGATTCACAGCCAACCAACATCAACATTTCCCGTTTCCTATTTTCTCTCCCTTTCGTCTTTCTCTCCCCCCTTCTATTTATCCCCCATCTCTTCCCTCCCCCACAAAAATTAAATTAAAATATTCCATTTCTTTTATATTAATTTATACTTTTAACTTTGTAAATTATATTAATTTTGACAAGTTGTATTTAATATATTATTTTATTAATTTAAAACATTAATAAATTTAAGTTTTAGCTACTCAACTTTAAAAAGTTACGAAATGGTTCTTTAAATTATTTCAAAATTTTCATTCAAGTCATTAGATTATTAAAATTATTATTGTATAGTTTTCTCTATTCGCACCACCTCATTCCCTTTTCTATGGTATTTCCTTTTCTATGGTTCAATTTTGTTTTATGAAACAAGTTTTAATATCGCGAATATGCAAACCAAAATTCGAATTGCTTTATTCTTTGATTTCCGACATTAACCATCAGATTAATTTGAATGTAAGGTATATTCTTTTGCTCGTTGATTGGTATTGATCAATCGTTAGATCATTACTTAAAGCTCTCTAGTTGGACTTAAAAAATATTTTAACAATCTAATAACTTAAATAAAAACTTTCAAATAGTTAGCTCAAATGTTAATAATCATTTTGTAACTTTTTGGAGTTGAGTGATCAAAACATTAATTTACTAATAGTTTAATGACATTGAATGAAATTTAGCCAAATATTTGTTAATGTTGAGAATTTGTTTCATTTAATATATTTACTTTTATTTGATTTAAACTAAATAAAAATGAATATTTTAGTTCTAAAATTTAAGTCATCCAACTTTTAAAAATATTCAATTTATTACTTATATTTTATACTATCCTATACACCTAAATATTTCTAAAATCTAATTTCTAGTCGTACCTAATGACTGCCCACCTATTGAAATCCGATCAAGAGTATGTTGCTCTCAACAACAACAATATTAGTATTAATTCGAGTTTACAATAACATGAAAATTATTTGTTTGTCACGAAATTATTTCTTCAATTAACACAACTTACAATTCTATCGCGTTGATTAAATTTAGAAAGTTATTATTAGGCTAATATTCATATTTGCTCAAATTGAATAATGAATACTTGAGAATTATATATTTTACTTATCGTATAACAAAACAATAATAATGTTGGAAGATATAACATTACTTATGAAGCTTCTAATGGGCTATCATCCAATAATGAAAAATTCTGAATACAATATAAAGTATGTCTTTTATTGAGCATTTAGAACAAATATTGACTTTCACTTCGAATTTTAAGAGCTTTAAATTAAATTAAGATGATTGATGACTCGCTTCAAGCATCTTCCACAATATTCAATACCCAAATAAAGATTATACTAAAGTATACATTCTTCAATTCATTGAAAGTATGTCAATATCAAATTCGACAACTTAGTTCCTACTATATATATATATACATACATTCATTATTATCAAATTTCAGAATTAGTAGTAAATTTAATTATGAATCAGTTGCTTTATTACACATTCTTCTATGTAAAATAAGTGATTTTTTTAGGGAAGAAGCCAAAAAAATTTGCTTTGAAGAGCGAAATTTGAATTATATATTTTTTTAGGATTAAAGTGTAAATTTATTATTATATTAATATGTAATTTTATATAAATTTAAAAAATTAAATGGTAAATCTAACATTTTGAGGTGTCAAAAATATTATCACGCTCTAACATGCTTAAATTCATATATTTTTGTATTAATAGGGATGTCGATGTAATCGAATTAAGATTGATTAGGATTATTCGAATTCAAACATTTATATGTACAAAATATATGTATATTATTAAAATGTTAAGAAAATATGAACATATATTATCATGAAATCATACTAATATATTAAAAATTTTATTTTTTTAGGACGTTTTGATGTTAGTAGATTATACAATAATAAATTAACTCTCTAATATGACGCATAATTGCTTGGTTCGAAATAGTTGGCCTAACATAGGAGACACGTAGACATGATACATATAGGTGGCTTACACGGTCACAGCTAATTGCCAGTTTCACATCCATTTCCATAATAAATTAATCGTGTTTTTATTTGTATGATTGGCCTTTTATTTTCACACCAACATCTACTCGCCAACTTTTGTTATTATCTATGGATGAGTTGGGATCTAATTTTTGTAAATTTAATTTATTTTAATTTAAACTTTAGTCATGAGTTCAAGCTATAATCAATATAAATTTGCAATGTTTTATTTTAGGTAATGAATTTAATGTTTATTATTTGATTAGCGTGTAATTTTAAAATTTAAAAAAAATATAAAAAAATAAAATGTTTAAATTAGAGTATAAAGATTAAATATAAACTTATTATTTACATGATTAATAATAAATTTTGACCTAGTGAATTTAATTATTGTCATTTGGACCAATATAAAATTAAAAATGATCAAATTAGAATACGTAAAATAAATTTATTATTTATCTACAATATAAAGTAGAGTTGTTAGAACTAGATCGATTTGGACAAAAAATCGATTGATATATCGTTTAGGACAAAAAAATTAATATCGTTCAAGACAAAATGATTAAACTAACCACTGAATGAACAACTCAAAACTAATAAAAATGGAAATCCAAGACAAAAAAAATGATTGAACCAAGTTATAAAATATTTAATATTTATTACTTTTAATAATTTATTTATTAATAAATCAATTGAATTAAAATTTAGTAATTTAACTAGTTTACCGACTAGGGTGACACGAAAGGGAGCTAACAAGAGCCAAGATCCCAAAAAATAAAAACAATATAACCTTGATCCTTTTATATTTTATAAAGTTATAGATGAATAAATTATCAAATTACATTTTAATCTTCTAAAATATAAAAATTTAAATTAATTATTTAAAATTATAAATATATAAATAATTAATATAATAATAAAATTACATTTTAACTTTAGAACATATATAACTTAATTTCATCCTTAAAAATAATTCTTTTAACTTTACTCGTATCCACCGATTCGTTTTTTACAAGATTCATATAAAGATAGAATAGAGCCAAATCGAAAATCTATTTTAAAAAAATTAGTAACAGAAATGTATGAGCTAAGCCGAAAATGTAAAGTAGAAGTAAGCGAAAACGAGTTGTAAGTGTCAGCAAATATGTGGCTGCAAATTGTGGCCATCGGGTGGGGCTTGAGTGCACGTTTCCATCATGACGTCCGAAAGTGAAATCCCATACACACTCACACACTTAAATAATCATCATCATCTATCATTGTTATGATTAGTAATAAAGATAAATTTAATTATTTTGATTTCCATATAAAAATATTATTAAAATAATATGTAATGATGTACTCAATTTTGAAATAAAATTTAATACAGAACAAATAGATTATGATATGATATAAATATACGAGTGACTAAATTTAATCATAGAGAGATGGATAATTGAGGTTTTTCCTTTTACGGTTTTATATGAAAAATACTTTTGGCGCGGGATTACATCAATATTTTATTTCATGCAAAATCACATGGATGTTGGTTTGGAATTTAAAAAAAGAAAGTAATCATTTTAATTTGCATGGAATTTTTGTTTTTGTTTTCCTTACAAGTTAAAGTTCCCATAAGATTTGAAATGAATGGGCTAGAACCAAGTTAAAAAAAATTATTAACTCTATTTATTGATTTGATGATAAAAAGATGTTCATCGTCTCAGATGTACTGGAATTCGAGTCGCGTTAGTAGTTATTTGTAATTCACCAAAAACAAACTTATATATTTTCATGAAAGATAAAATGTAATTTCACAATTTTAATAGTTTATATTTTTATAATTTTTAAATGATTAAATTAATATATTATATTTTTATGGTTAAAGTAAAATTTACATTTTACTAAATTAAAGTTTTGTACAATTTAAAGAACTAAAAGTGAAATTTTACATTTTAAAGAGTTAAGCCTCTATGTTGCTCTTACGCATGGACTTCACCTAACTAGATGTAAATTTTTTTCTTTCAAATGAAAATATAAATATTATTATGAGTATATTTTTATTTATTATATTTTTATCACGAATTAATCAGATATTAAATTAGTTGGTAAATAATTGAAATCATATTATTTTCGTAAACTAATAAAATAGGTTAAAATATACTTCAAATCTTTGTACTGCTCTTTATGGGAGGACAATATTAAGTTAAGAGCTAAGCAATTTCACCTTTGTATTAACTATTAACGTATATCTTTATGGTTTTTAGAAGGATTCAATCAAAAAAATTTATTGTAGGGGCCAAAACTATAAATTTTCCATTTTTTAACTTTAAAGCCTGATTTCGTATGGGCCCTGTTTGGCCCTCGCCTTCACCCATTCTCTTCTAATATTTAGAATTTTATTTATTTATAATTTAATCCTCTATTTTCGAGATTCGAAATTTCAAATCCATTCGTTAAAAATTTCATTTGTAAAATTTCCACATTACATTTAGAAACTTAAAACTCACGGCAATCGAAAACATTTTAATTACCATCTTATTTCAATCCTTTTTTAGAGTAAATTATACTTAAAATCACTAAATTATTAGTAAATTTACATTTTAGTTATTCAACTTCAAAAAATTACAAAATAGTCACTGAATTATTAAAAAATATTTCATTTAAGTAATTGAATTATTCAAATTTTTTTTTTTTGAGTTATTAGGCAGTTTAGTTTTTCTTTTAAAGTTTGACTAGTGAGCTTCTGGTGATGATTAAACAATTGGTACGATCGATTAGTACCCATTGATGAGTAGAACAACATATCTTATATCCAAGTCGATCTAAAAATCTATGTCAAAGATCGGAGAATATAACTATTTGAATTTTGATTCACAGATTCTTAATGTTCAAAGTTATTTCATGAAAAAAATTAAGCTGCTGAAGAGAAAGAGAATAAGAGCTTTTAATTGATGTAGACAGTGTGAACAAAAAAACCATACAATAATAATTTTAACAATCTATTAACTTAAATAAAAATTTTCGAATAATGCAATGATTATTTTTATAAAATTTTAAAGTTAAGTAACTTACTAATAATTTAAGGTGTAGTTTGTCTATTTATTTATTTTTATATTGAAAAGCTCTGTTGTCAACATTTAACTAGGCGGAAGATATCGGTAGATATGCCCACCACGCTCGGTCCAAACGCCTTGGGCTTTATATGTGGATTCTCAATTATTTATTTACACAGACACATGATTTTTTTAGTTATTACATTATTATATTTATATATGCACAGACACATTTATTTATTTTCATTACATTATTTATTTTAATTTACGATGCATATAATTCCACGACAAGGAAAAAAAGAAAAAGACAAAAAAAAAAAAAAGAAAGTTCTGGAAGAAAAAGAAAAGAAAAGAAAGAAAGTGGGTTCAACTGGTTAAGGAACCTAACCACCGAATGGTTAGGGCACAGAGCATGATGCATAATAGGACAAAAGAATTAAAGGCAAAGTAAATGATTCTGAAATGTTATGGACTTATCCTCGTCTACCAGTTTTTTGTTCTTCCCATCCAATTATGGATGAAAAAGGTGCTACAACTAATTTATTTTTTGTCTACAACCGTCAATTTTTAATTATTTGTTTTTATTTACTTTTACCATATTATATTTGATTTGGGTTTATTTTTATGTTTTTAATTAATTTTAGTTAATAAATTTGATCACAAAAAATATAAAATTATAAAAAATCAAATTATTTAATGTGTAAATATTAAAAATTAATTTTTTAGAATTAAGAATAAATTGATTTAATTTATATGTATTAAAATTGTTATTATGTTAGTTTTTAAAGTTGTTATCATTAGTCAGCAAGTAATAAAAAGACAAAATTAATAATTAAATAATTATTTTATAATTTTTCATAATTAAATAATAAATTTTTTTTACTAAGTTGAGTGATTATTTTATATTTTTTATAATTTGATGATTACTAATATAATTTACCCTTATTTATTTTTAAAGATTTTGAGTTTACTCATATAATATATTGGTAACTAATTTTAAAGTTGTTCCTAATCAATAAATTAAATAAATATATCAAATTTAAGATTTTAAATATGTGAATTTTGTAATTGATATTATTTTTTATAATTTTATTTATATTAAATTTGTGTTTAAAAAATGAAATAAATAATAAAATATTAACATTTTTAATTATATTATAAATAAATAACCAAGACAAAAATAACAATGTTAAATTATACTATGTTAACACTTATTTCGAGTAATGAATAAAGCTTTCGTTCTTCTGCAAATATTATAATAATAAAAAACAAATTTATTTAAGAACATAAATTAACTTAACATACAATATTAAACTTAATTTTATTTAATAAATAAGTCTTAATTTAAAAGTTTGGGGGCTAAAATGCTGGTGATTTCAATAAAAAAATACATATAATTATTTTTACTTTATTTATTTAAATTAAAATATTCCCTTGAAATAATATTCTATTTTTTTATCTAATTGAGGATATTCAAGTCAGATTTTCTTCGCCTTTAGAGTAAAGAAACATTTCAATTGAAAAAGATAAAATATCAAATAATATAATATATATAAAAAAGTTCTTTTTTATAGATAAAAAAATATTCCTGTATTTTAAAATTTATATAAAATATGTATTTTTAAAAACCATTCCTAAAAAACTATTCACTTTTTTTTATCTATTTATAAAGAAAACATATTATAATTTTAAAAATAATTAATTCACACATTTAGAGTAAATTATTTTGTCCATTATAAGTAGCATTTTTAATATTTATTTAAATAATAAATTATTTATTATTCCTTATTCCTAGCATATATATATTTGGAAGCTGCTCCACTCTGCTCTCTTCACTAATATGATCCAACTCTTCCCCTTAATCTGGGTACTGAACTCTTTTTATTCCTGGTTGTTGAAGGTGGAAGAAACTCAGGGTCTATTGGTTACGGTGTTGATCCTTCTTTTTTTTTTTTGTGGATTTATTTGTATGTGGGAAAAAGGTGTTTTCTTTCAACTGGATCATCTGGGCCCTTTTGATATTTGACAAACTTCACTGGGTATTGCTTCAAAATTATAGTTTTTTCGCCTTTTGGATTTGACGGGTTCATTTTTTTGGGTAAAAAAAGGGGTTGTTTACTTCAATATTTTCTTCTTTTTTAGATTAATTTGAACTGAGATTTTCATGCTTGGTCCAAGACAATGGAGATGTTTATGGTCAGAATTTTATTTCGTTAGCATTGGAAGCTATAGCTAATATGAAGAACATTCTCAAGAAGCTGCATGTATCTAATCAATCTGAATCTGAAGGGTCGTCTTCATCAAGAAGCAACAAGGAGTCCTGTGATGATGTATCATCGTCTCATCATAGCCCTGAGAATAATAATAATAACAAATCATTATCTGCTCTTTCTAGTTGGTTGAACTCAGTAGCTAATAGGAAAAGTCCAAGTCCACCATCTTCTTCAAATTTGAAGAAAGGGGAAACTATGGAACCTAGTGATTCAGTTAGTACTAGTGGTTCAAAGGCTGCTTTGGATACAGTAAAGGGCAATTCAGGGTCTAGCAACCTTAGGGATCCTGATGTAGAAGTGGAGTATTATCAGATACAATTAGCTATGGAGTTGAGTGCTAGGGAGGATCCTGAAGCTGCTCAGATTGAGGCTGTTAAGCAAATTAGTTTAAGCTCTTGTGGTCCTGAGAATACTCCAGCTGAAGTTGTTGCATATAGATATTGGGTATGTTTCCATTTAGCTTTTTGTTTCTTCTTTGGAAGCTTTTAGTTTAATGGTCTTGGTTGAGTTTTAGTAATTTATTTTCACTATGTACCATAGGTAGAGCTTTAGCCAGCTGCTTTGCAGGAAAAACGCATACACAAACATTGCATGAATGGGGTCAATTTGTTTTGTTTTATACATATTGCAGGGGAAAGGCTTTCAAAACCAAATCAAACAAAGCCCTGATAAGGGGTCTGTCTTGCCCTTGTGGTTGTTGTGATCCTTTCCAATTGTCATTATATCTTTATTTTATAAAAGCATCTAAACATGAACGTTAGTATCATTCTCAGTTTTTTTTTTTTTTCTTATGATGCATAAATACAGAAATTCAAGTCATTATAACAGCATGCTAACTTTTTTATATTATTTTAGTAAAAATTAAGGATTCTACAAAGTTATTTGAAATGCAAATACTAAAAGGTAAAAGGTTCTACAAAGTTTGTGTTTTATTTGTTTAATAATAGAATTATACTAAATATAAGGTAGAGTCATCTCAGATTGTGTTGTTTCAAGTTTGAGTCATGGGTTTGGCTGGTTTTGGGGGATCAAGTCAGGTTTTTAGGCTCTAGGTTTAAGCATATATGCATAATGAAATGCTAAAAGTTATCAGGTTCTCTACATTTAAGTATTCCTCACTCGCCCCACCTAAAAGGAAAATCTTATGCCTAACAATGCTAATATATCTATATGGTCCTTTAAACATCTGTTTCTCATGGTTTCCTTCCCTTTTCTTAGTTACGTTCTGGTATTTATTTGCCATATGTTTATCCCTTGCTAACCAGCTCATATCTTAAATTTGTCCATTCTTTGCAGAATTATAATTCTCTTAATTATGATGACAAGATCCTGGATGGCTTTTATGACCTGTATGGAATTCTAACTGGACCCGCTTCGGAAGGAATGCCTTCACTCCTTGATTTGCAAGGGACATCGGTGGCAGACAATGTCTCTTGGGAAGCAGTTTTGGTCAATAGAGATTCTGATGCAAATTTATTGAAACTTGAACGAAAAGCACTAGAGATGACTGCAAAGTTAAAGTCAGAATCTTTGGCTTTTGTAAGCAGCAATCTAGTGCAAAAGCTTGCAGTTTTAGTTTCTGAATATATGGGTGGACCAGTTGTGGATCCTGACTGTATGTCACGAGCCTGGCGAAGTCTTAATTACAGTCTAAAATCTACCCTTGACTGCATGGTTTTGCCACTTGGTTCTTTAACAATCGGTTTGGCTCGTCATCGTGCATTGTTATTCAAGGTACTTGCTCAGTCTATCCTTTTTTATTTTTTAAATTTAGTTATATATGGATTGATGACTGGATTTCTCAAGATTTATAGGAATGGTTTAAGGGGAAAGGTTCCATACAGCCAATCCGATGTTGTTGGAATAAAGAATTAGTTCATTAAAGTTTATAGTTTACTTGATGTTTCAAGTACAACTAAATTTGGTTTTCTGTTATTAGGAGTTTCGGACTGCTTGTACTCATGTTAGATTTAGACCATTTGACCAATTTGTGTATTTCTCTTGTAATGATTCACAAAGATTCTGTCTTATGTTCATGTTAATATGTAAGATATCTCAGCCACATCACTAAAATATTACAAGTTTTACTTGTTCAACATCTTGTGCCATTGAGTAGGTATTAGGAGTGAAAAAAAGTTGCAAGAAAGTCCAGGAGGAAAAAAATGTTACTTTGAAGAAGGTTGTATTCTTCTTAATTAATGCAAGCAATATTGAGAAACAAAAACTGCAAAAGGAAAAAAAAAATGGAAATGAAGCCTTTCCAACAATGTGAGGTTGGCTATTTTGATTTTTCACTACAGCTCTATACCAAATACCGACAGCAATTAATGAACCCTCTATTATTCTTTCTAATTTCTATGTACTTGAAATATTTGTGGTTTCTATGATGATGTTTGTCTTTCATTATTTTATTTTAGGTCATTTACAATGATGTTTACCTTTCACTTGTACTCTTTGGCATTTTTCTTGACTCTTGCCTTTAGTTATAGGGAGAACATTTTTTAGCAGTTAGGTTTTTATGGTTTGAATGTGATGATCTTCAATAATGGTTGTTTATCTTTTTGTGGCTTGCAAAGGTTTTGGCTGATAGTGTTGGCATTCCTTGCCGGTTGGTGAAAGGGCAACAATATACAGGTTCTGATGATGTGGCAATGAACTTTGTAAAGATTGATGATGGAAGGTGATTTCTATTATGCTTTATATGTTTACCTGTTCCCCTAAAATTTGAGACTAGTCACCTGAATTATTTAAGTTCTGTTTTCTTGGAGGTAGAATATATTTGTCATTTTTTAAGTAGGGTAACAGTTGACTATTTTGTTTGATTTAATATGTTACTTTTGCTGAATTTTATAGCTACCATCTATAGAAACCTCAGCAATTTTCAACTATAGTTTTGTTTTAAAATTCGTAGTGTGGTTATTTACATTATTTTGGTGTATGCTTTCTGGGCTAGTGCTTCTAGGTTTGTGAATTATTGACATAGGTTGCAATAGCTTAATTATTCATAAAAAATGGTTGGTGTGATTTTCAGGGAATACATTGTTGACCTAATGGCAGATCCTGGCACACTTATTCCTTCTGATGCAGATGGATCTCATGTGGAATACGATGATTCTTTCTTTCCTTCCGGTCCTTTGTCTCGAGACATTGATTCATCCCATATGGCCTCTTCTACCAGTGGGGTTGGCAGTTCACTTGAAGATGGAAAAGGAGATTTTAGCGCTTGTTTAAACTTGTTTGGGGAAACTAGTAGTGGGGAGCAATCAAAGGAATCTAAGGGTGATTTTAAAACCCCTTCCAGCGTGGAGAAGGAACCTGTGCGAGAGCTTCCAAACAGACCTAATTATCCTTATGTGCATGCAAGATCTCCTTCCTGGACAGAAGGTATTAGCTCCCCTGCTGTACGTAGGATGCAGGAGAAAGATGTCTCACAGTACGTGATTGATGTTGCCAAGGAGAACCCGCAGTTAGCTCAAAAACTTCATGATGTGTTATGCGAGAGTGGTGTTGTTGTTCCTACCAACTTATTTACTGGGGTTTATTCTGAGCAGTTAGATACATCAAATATTGAAGTGAGGTTGCCAGTTGAAACTAAGGATGAAAATGGAAAGTGCACTGCACCTCGCGATAGTAAGAACCAAAATGATTTTAGACCTTCTCATTGCTTGTCTCCTCTACCCCATCAGAAAGTACATGCTAAAGCAAGCTCTCCTCAGGACCAATCTCAGCATCTTAAATCTGTGGAAGGCCTAAGGGTCACTTGTCCAGTTGATACAAGGGAAGTCATTAGACCACCTGTGGTGTCACAATCTGAAGCGGCTTCTATTCAATATGCCACAAGTGTCCCAGTTGCAGCAGCAGCAGCAGCTGCTGTTGTTGCATCTTCAATGGTAGTTACTGCAAAAAGATTGGGAACAGATTCAAATGTTGAACTTCCTGCAGCAGCTGCTGCAATGGCAGCTACTAGCGCAGCTGTGATGAAGCAGACTGATTGTAATGATGGAGATGCTAACTTGGCTGGTTGTGAGCATATTAGTAAAAGGGAGCAAGATGCCTGGAGGGTAAATTCTGAAGGCGAGAGAATGTCAAATAAATCAGCTGGTAATGATAGTTCAAAGTCTGATAATGCTCTTGATGATGTTGCGGAATGTGAGATACCTTGGGAGGAAATCACCTTGGGTGAACGAATTGGACTTGGTATTAACCTATTCTTTAGCTACAAATTCCATGCTTTGTCTTGTGTTGATGTGATCTAATGTCATTATTTTGGTGCATCCTTTCTGTCGCAGGATCATATGGTGAGGTTTATCGTGGAGAATGGCATGGGACCGTGAGTTTTTTTGTTCTTAGTCTTTTATGTCCAATGTCCTCTTTGCTAGTTAGCAAATTAGTTTTAGACTTGATGTTTTAAAACACTACCAGAAATCACTGATTTTCAAATAAACTTCATTTCCTGTTTCTTTTTCATTTATATAGACAGACTAGTCTTACTAAGTCTTGCAGAGTGTTCCTTTTTATTCTTGGGGACTGGATAATTATGCCATATTTATTAACTATAAATTGTTTCACGCATGCAGAATAACTTTACTACAATGTCAATTTGGTTCTCAATCAATGTTACAACATGATTTTTCACTTTCCCACTTTTTGAGTAGAAAGGATTTGTTGTCTAGGTCTTTGATGGGGTAAACTTTGCCATATTATGTTGCTTTTCTTTGAAGGAGAACATTTGACGATCTTCTCATACTTTGTTTCATAGGAAGTTGCTGTAAAGAAGTTCCTGGATCAAGGTATCTCTGGGGAATCACTTAAAGAATACAAAAGTGAGGTACGAGCTTTCCCTTTCTCACCTGCTGCTATTTTATATGTGCACTACCTTATGCCAAAGCCTAAATAGATGTGTTGTTCATGTCATTGGAGATGTTTTAACCCTAAGTTACAGATTACCATATAATTAACTATGAGGCATCTTACAAACCTAAAACTGAGTCATTTTTTACCCACTTTATGTCTATCTATAATTCTCTAGAGGTATATGGATAGAGCTTTCCAAGGGCCAGGCACTGCATGCTTCTCATCTATACTTTAAGTCTGCATGGTAAATAATCTGCAGATTGGACCCAATAAGTAGTTATAAAATTGTACTATGCATAACAGAAGAAATGTATTATATATATTTTTCAATTTCCTTTAGGAGAACGAGCAAAAACTAGGCTTCATGAATGGTCCTGGTTTAAAAAGATTAAGTTCAACACCAGACTGGTCGAACCGTTAGAATTCTATCGAGAAAGTAAAGCATTTCTTTTTCCATTTATATGAGTCAATGTCAGTGGTATGTTGGGATTTCATTAATAGTCTTTCCTTTGGGAGTGGTTTCATTTGGCACAATCACGGTTCTTTGCCGTAGGTGTTTTCTCTAAATCACATTGCAGTTTCTCCATTGCCCCTCCATTTATTGTTCCAAATTACTTTCCTTCTAAAGTAGAAATTTTAAATACTAATTTTGTAGGTCCTCATCATGAAAAAACTCAGACATCCCAATGTTGTTCTCTTCATGGGAGCTGTAACTCGTCCTCCAAACCTTTCAATTGTAACAGAATTTCTTCATAGGTAAGTTGTCCCTCTTTATTTTCATAATTTTCTTGAAACTTTATCTGTTGATAGAATGGCCCTTAGTTTCAATTCTAGAGATCAAATTCTGGAATTTCAATTGAAATACTTTTGATGGATTCTTCTGATGACTTCCTAATACATCGGTACAATTAGTTTTTGTCTGAGCAGCATAGTTCATAAATCCACATAATTTTGTCATATTCCGGTATTTTATTTTATGCAGCTAATGAATGGGGAGTAAAAGAATAAAGAGGGCTGTAAGCTAAATATACTATAACCAAAGGTGTGGCATATATACAAAGACACTTTGGAAGAGTTACTGAACTTGTGCACTAATGGATAAATTGCTGCTCAAGTCATAGTTCTGGATTCTGAATTTGTTCATCTTGGCATTCTGGCGCTTTTATACTGATTCCCTTTGTTTTTGACTCTTTTATGTATTCTTTCTGATTTCCTTGTTGCTAATGTGCTTAACAATTCATTTTGTTGTATCTTCCCTCTAAGTATTTTGCATCTTGCATTTTGCAGAGGTAGTTTATATAGGTTAATTCACCGACCAAACAATCAATTGGATGAGCGGAGGCGTTTGAGGATGGCTCTTGATACTGTATGATCCTATCATTTTATAATTAATAGTACCAGCATTCATTACACTCATTTTGTGATTGAAAGAAATGTTTCCAAATGCAAAATATAATATTTTAAAAGAAATATATGTTAAAAAATTTTAAAAATTAAAAGATATTTAAAAGAGTGAGTAGTTCTTTTAATGAGTAGAGGTTTAAAAAAAACTAATTAGTGTTTTCAATGTGTAGTGTTTTGTAAAATTAAAAGAATTAAAAACCCCTACATTTTTTATTGTTTTAATTTTATTTTAGCTTTTCTGTAATTTATTTAATGGAGTTGATGTTAGTTGACTCATGGCATCAAACTTAGTATGCCCTTTTATAATTACCATAGTATGTTGCACATGAATATACTCTTAAATAATAATTATATGCTAAATCCACACAGAGTTTATTGCTTTTGAGTTTTGACAGTAATGGAAAATTAAAACCTCCATTTTCATCAATCATAAGGTTTACCAACATTTGTGCCTTTATATGTTGTAGAATATTATTTTTTTGACACTGAAGATGGGGGATTTGAACCCAGCTCTTTGAGCACGGGAAAACATGCACCAATCTTTAAAACCAAATGCTCGGGTGCCAAACAATTATATCATTCTTGCAATATATTTAATTTGGTATGCTTAAAGTTCACTCGATTCTTTGTTACTCATCTTTTTCCTTTAAAATCTTGGAACTTTCAGGCTCGGGGAATGAATTACTTGCACAATTGCACTCCAGTGATAGTACACCGTGATTTGAAGTCCCCGAATCTTTTAGTAGACAGAAATTGGGTTGTAAAGGTTGCCATTTTATCTTCTTTATTATTGCTGATCCTATTAGGAATTTCTTTTATAAACAACTCATCCTAGCATGATTTTTGTTTAGGTCTGTGATTTCGGTTTATCACGGATGAAGCACAGCACATATCTATCATCAATGTCGACTGCAGGAACGGTAATGCC
Source organism: Kokia cookei (assembly GCA_039519145.1). Lineage (NCBI taxonomy): Eukaryota > Viridiplantae > Streptophyta > Magnoliopsida > Malvales > Malvaceae > Kokia > Kokia cookei. Next base: position 633,182 of record CM076909.1, on the reverse strand, counting down.
AAACAGCTTGTTTTTCTCTTTTCTTTAACTAGTTTATATTTTGTTCATGTATACAGATTATGTTTAAGGTCACCTTACCAGTGTTGACATGACTTGATGCTGGTACTGTTACCATATATGGCTATAGATCTAAGTCATGAAAAATTCTACTCTTGCACCTCATTTCTGTTTCCTTTTTACTTTTAAACACTTAAATTTTTTCCGTAGACCGGATAATGTGTAAAAAGATTTACGGGGTAGGGGGAACCTCTTCTTAAGAGTCCACATTTTGGGATAATTTCTGTTTACGGATAATCCTAAAGGATATCCCAGTGGCAGTTGCAACTGCATAGTATTGCTTGCCAATGCTCAAATTTTTAATTGTACCATATGAGATGTGCCTTTGAATTTAAATCAAGTCCATGTATTGCTTTTTCTCCAGGCTGAGTGGATGGCTCCGGAAGTATTACGAAATGAACCTTCCAATGAGAAGTAGGCTTTTCCCCTTCCCCCTCGCTTATTTCGGGTTACTTCTTTTTATTTTAATTATCATCCTAGAATCATTTTAATGATCATAATTCATAAAATATGGTCAATATGCAGGTGTGATGTTTATAGCTTTGGAGTTATCTTATGGGAGCTCTTTACCCTGCAACAACCATGGAAAGGAATGAACCCGATGCAAGTTGTTGGTGCTGTGGGATTTCAGCATCGTTGTCTCGATATTCCAGATGACATTGATCCTGCCATTGCAGAGATTATTAGAAAGTGCTGGCACACGTGAGCATATTTTTCGGTGGTCCTAGTTCATAATTCGTGTAGCATAGTCTAGTTTCCCGTTATTTAAATCTATAGGATGTAGTTGCAGATGCATTGTTTATTGGTTGATAGCCAGAACTGATCCCTGTTGTTTGAAATTGCAGAGACCCAAAACTGAGGCCGACATTTGCAGAAATTATGGTTGCTTTGAAGCCATTGCTAAAGCCTATAACAAATGCACAAGTACCTAGATCAACTATATCTTTCAGTAAGGGCCATGAGAGAGGTAAGCCATGAAAGTGTTGTCTAAGTCGCGGTATTCTGGTTTTATCGATTTGCTGATAGTTGGGATGAGATATGATTGAAGATTGCACAACGTAATACTCCCATTTGGGAATGATGTGATTCTTTTTGCCCATTTTCGTTAGTGCTTTATTTTGTGTTATCCTTTTTTTTTTTTTTTTTTTGGGGGGGGGGGGGGGTTCAATGATGCATTGTGCATCTGTTTGTAAAAAAATGTTGTAATTAATGTTTTGCCAAATGACATGTGAACTGAAGAAATTATGTATACTTAATCATTTTTAGGCTGTGTACAGTGATGGTAAGCAAGGGTGTAAATGTATATATATATACACATACATCTATATCAATATAAGTGACATAAATTCTAGTATTAGTTAAGTTTGGATTCAATTTTTGTACTTTAATTTGATTAGTTTTAATTATTGTATTTTTCGAATTGATCAGTTTTAATTTATGTATATTTCAATCATGATTTGAATGTCAGCTTTTAAAATCTGTTTGGTTAAATTTTCTTATTAATCTTTAACCATGTGTAAAGTTGTAAATATAATTCATGTTTTTCAATTTAATCATTCTTAATCTATAGTTTTTGAATTTTGAAATTTTAGTTTTGGTACAAAAATAACAATCGGACATGATACTACTTATGGTTGTTGCTTAAGATTTTGGAAATAACATAATTTAATTTAATAAGTTAACTATCAGGTTAAAAATGATCAAATTAAAATACATGAATTAAATTTACAACTTATGCATAATACAAAGGTTAGTAGAAAAATTTTGATCTAAATATATATATATATATATATATGCATGTAAGAAGTTAACTCTTTTGAAAGAATTTCTCGAATCACCTCTTAATGTGTCAGTATTTTCATTGATCGAAATTGTCTATCAATTCTGACGAGAATCCTGTAAGGGTTTATTGACTTCCAAAACTTTAACCCAAAATTTTTTAAGTGTGAATTGTATGAACAAATTTCACTTTTTATAAAGGGAAAAAAACAGAATCAAAGAATGTATAAGCATCTATATTTCTCACTAATAGTTTCGAATAATAGTGCTTCTAACTCACAACAATTCTGTTCGTGATTTTCGTAGGTGGAACAAAAACACTGCACAAACATATAAATTACGACCTCTCAAAAAGTTTTTAAGGCCAAGAAATGGCAATCAATACATAAAACGGCAAATTTACCCGCTTGCAGTGTTGTTAATGTTTTCCAAGGACATGACAGCACCAGATCGGCCTTCATCTGACGGTCGGGAATGTGTCATCAGAATATACAAGACCCAAAAGTGAAGGCATACCAAGTAGACCAGAGACCAGAGTTTTGCTGCAGCATTTCTTCTTAGGAATATTGCACCGGCCACGAATATAGCATCTAACTGCTTCACTATAGATCCGAGTTGTTTTTTGCCTGAACGGATTTTGTCTTCGAATAGAGGCTTCAACTTCGAATCAGAAAGATCCCATGTTCCTGATTCCAAATCGCTTGATGCTGCATCGCTTGTATTCACAGAACTTTTCTCGTCCAGCATCCTCGAAACTGCCTGGAGAAGTAACGAGTGTAAATTACAAAGGATTAGTTGTTTGGTTCTGAAATTTTGTACTGCTAATTGTTCGTAAAATAATATCGACCTCAATTCTGAATGCTAATGTTGCCTTCTCGGAAGAGAGAGATTCAACCTGCAGGAAAAGAAAAAACAATGGAGTGAATGAACAAGACTTTATTGCTATTTGATCCGGCAAGGAGCACGAGAAATGAAGTTTAATATTTGATATTGATGTTCTTCAATTAACTTATTGCAGTCTGGGTTTGATTATTCCACTGATGTTGGCGTCTGCTACTGTTTTGACACGATCATCACTCATGCTATGTTAAAAGATGAAACAGTTCAAACTCTCTGTGCAATGAGCCTGGTAAAGTGGAGACCTAAGTCCGACCAAACATAAACAGCAGTTCACTTAAAGCTTGCTAAGATCACTCTTATTCTTCCACTCAAGTACCTTATGACTTGCTAGACAGGAAAAATAACAATATGATATTTTGATTAAGACAGACCTGGGCTTGTTTCTGAATTAAGCGATCAGTTAGCTGTCCGAGCCTTCGCTTAAGCTCAACTTCTACTTCTGTTGGGTCCTCCATTTCTTTCCTTGTCAATTCAATGCTTGCTTCCAGTTGTTTTGCCTGTTTGTAATAAGCAAATTGAATTGACATCCAGAAAACCTCAAACACTTCTATACGAATAAATAGAGCTAAAATATCAAGAAAAACAAGTAGATACATATAGTCTAGTTCAATGGAGAAATTGAATTTCATGCAAGTTCTCAATTCATGTAAATTTATTTAACTGAATGTGATTTTTGTAAAGAGAAGGAAAGAGGAAGCTAACCTTGCCTTGCAGCCGTCCAATTTTATCAGTGACAAGAGAGTACTCGGCCTCAAGTATTTCAAATTCAAATTCAACTCCCTTTGAAGCTGCTAACTACAACAATTTGAAATAAAAAAGATAATAGAAAAGATGACCCAAAAAATGGCCAAAAGTATTTTTGCTGAAAATATCAGAAAATATGAGGCTATGTTTGCACCAGAGTATCTATGTCCGATACCCATATCCAACACACATTTGGACATGAGTATAGGGGATAGGACATTCCAAAGATCCTCCAAATACATGGAAAAACTTGGAACAAAAAAATTCACATATCCATGTCAGACACAGACCCGTATTCAACGCACACCCACGTTTGAGTAACATAGATATGAGGAATTTACTTACTTGGTTCGGATAAGTTCCACTCTGATGACTACTAGAGATCCTCCTCTTCAGTTCTACAAGGTGAGAAAGAATCATTACTTACTAAACCGGATAGGATTATTTCATGGTAGTACTAATCAAGAAACTGCAGATGACCTTTCCTATGCCCTGCAAAACAGGAATCTTGTGCACTGCACGATAACTTTAATAATTATAAAACATTATGTTATCCTCAACAATTATATGATATATCTAAATTCTAATCTATGCTGCAAGCAGCATCATTACAGTCAATATGATCTCTAAAATGCAGTTGTAATATTTTAATCAATTTAACTGGTTGAAATACTTACATTCCCGTTCATTAACTATAAGAGGAAAAGTAGCAAAAATCTTAGCACAATTTTACTTTCTATAAAAAATATTTATTCTTGTTCTATTTTTATTCATAAACTCATTTAAGGCCAGTGGTTTTTTTTTTTCTTCTCTTTCCTGTTTATTGGGGTTGAGATAGGACATAAGTGCAGGTTTATCCACATTCTTTCAAGAAATTATAATCAGATCAAAATAACAGATCAGATACCTTCATGGGCTGTTTCTTTCAACTCTATCTGTTGTCGGAGATCTGCTATCTGATTAATCTGATCCAAAAAGCTAAAAAGTAATGAGCAAAATATGTGAGGTTATGGCAGGATGAGGCCAGAAATTCTTTCATCATGATGTTAGTTACATTTAGAATAGATCTATCCATTCCTAAGTGATCAACTAGTAAATTAAGAACTAATCAACAAGCCAATAAAAGACACTACCAATTAAAGTCCATTATATATTTTATATAGGAAAACACCAGTGTTGGTTTTCCTTATTTCTTTGTTATGTGTGTTTATCCTACCATCTTTTCTGTGATAAGCTTGAAAATGAGCACGGTCAGAATAAGAAAAATAAATGAAAAACCAGATTTTAGAACCCAGAAGCTAATGACATAAAACTGCAATAAAGGAGGATGATAGATCCAACAGAATTGATATTAGAAGTTTATCATACCTCTACTTCGAGTTTCTTCTGTGCAGTAGCAAGTGATCTTGCAAGATCAGCATTTCTGGTCTGCAATTACAAGTGATATTTAGAAACAAGAACTTCAGGACATAAATAACCAACAAAAATATGGAGAGAAGAGTCCAATGAAATATGAAATAGGAATTTTAAATCCACTTTTGCAGGACCTCTAGCTTTGCTAATCGCTGGAGGGCTTCCATTCTAGTATTATTATGTTTCTGCTTTTCTAGCTCAACAGCTTCCATCATTTCCATCGTAGTTGTCTGTAGCTCTGAAGCCTAATTCAAGTAAAAAGATAACAAGCCATTAGTGGTAGAGTTGAAGACAACTTCTGCTGTAGGTCAAGGGAGGGGGAAAGAAGAGAAACAGACGATGGAGGTATAATAAGGGAGAAAGTTGGTGAAACAGATGGAACTCTCAGTAGTAGAATAAAATGGGGATGAAAATCAGAGTAATAAGACAATAATTAAATCTAGGGATAAAAACAAATATTCTGATCTCAATGTTCTAATACTGCAAACATGTCTATGGTCTCTTTCCAATTCAAAGTGAATAATGATGCATGTGAGCAAACGTTGTCCCACCCTTTTCCATCCTTGGCTGTGTTAATAGTATTTATTTCTGTCAAGTTGTCACTCTAGCTTAACAAATAAGTTAGAAGAGGTAGACCTTGGAGGCATAACACTTAAATTTTTAGTGTTCTAAGTTATGACTGGGTTTTAAAGAGAAGGAAAAATGAAGGTTGAAGAGACTGGGGAGGGTAGTTGCTAAGAAGTCATACATTCTTTCTTAACAATATACAGAACTTGCAGGATGGATAATCCTAACATCTTGTTCCGAGCCTGACTCCTCATTTTTCTTTAAGTAATTATATTCACACCCATGTCTGACGCATATTTGGACATGAGTTTTGGGATATGACCCTCTAAATACATAGAAAAATTTAGAAAGTTAAATATACTTGCGCCAGGCACAAACTTGCATCAAATACTCACACCTAAGTCCAAGTAACATGGTAATCCTATATCCTAGTTTTAATGGTTCCCACTACCACCACCACCCTCAGCCACTAAACACTCAACTCTCCAAAAGGAACATATAATGCATTACAATTTTCCTGTAAATGATGGTTAAGTATTTTAGATTCAATGTGTATAATCTTGGAAATTTGGAGAAAAGAAATGCCCATATTTATAACAAAATATTTTCGTTATTAACTCCGTAAAAGGAAGAAAGAAATGTGTGCATGCATTCATGTAACATTGTAAAAGGAAACATGTAATGTTACCTCTTTTGCTTGTTGTTTGGCTCTTTCCTCAAGTATTTTCTCTAAGCTCTGCTTCTCTCCCTCTAATTTCGCAACCATATTCTCTCGTTCTTTGATAGCTTCAATAGCTTTGGCTGCTGCTCGCTCAGCCAAAATCCTCTCGTTCCTCCTCCTCTTTTCCTCCGTCTCAAGTTCACTTTCAGAGCCAGATGAAGAATCAGAATCAGAATCTGAATCTGAATCAGAGCTTCCATCACTTGTTTGCTGAGAGGTCCTTTTCTCATCATTGGAGACTAAACTTCTGGATGAACTGGTGGACTTGGATTTCTCACTTACAGTAGTTATCAACTGATTGTGAGCGTCAGGCATTCCTATTTTCACATCAGGTACCCCATCAATATTTCCCAATTCCGGCATATTTGGAGGCAAATGGTTCTTGCTTACAGATTGTGACAACCCTTCAACATCAGATAAAAGGTCTCCAGAATCCAATTGCCAACCATTTTCTTCATCCATGTCATCTTTCAGTTTCACCATAGAGCTTGAATCAGTGACCTCCTGATTCAATTTCAACCCTTCCAAAGTCTTACCATCATTCTGTATATCAATGCTATTATTAGAAGCCCGCCCTGAAGAGCTTGATTCTTCACCTTCATTCAGCTTCCCATTCAACTTATTTCCAGAAACAATATCTGATCTCCTCACAGACTTGGTAGCACTAACATCACTCATTTCATTCTTCTTCCTTTCCAACGACAACGAATTAGACCCTAATTTTCCTTTCTTCCGTGCATCCTTCCCCAATCCCCGAATCCCAGACACTACATTACCACGAGTATTCCCCAAAGAACTGGTTCCATGACTCGGTGTACTAAGAAGTTCAGTCCAATCACTATCTGTCAGCGAAGTCGTAGGTTTCGAGGAAGCTTTCGAACTCGAAACCTTGTTGTCCAGATTCGGAACATTAACTGCCTTATTACTATTACTATTATCATTACTAGATACTTGAGCATTTTGATCACTGAATAATTTCCCTTCATATTCATAATTCTCTTGTGGTTTCTTTTTCAATTGATCCTTTAAAGACAAAACCCCACCTATTTTCGTTGGAGTATCAATTTTAATCTCATCAGAAAGTGGCTTCTCATTCTTCTTAAGCGACTCTGCCGCTTGCTGATCGATCTGAGCCGTCAATCACATAATTAGTTACAATTTACAACTACTCTAAATCAAATTCAAATTTTCCTATATCTTATAAAGAAAAAAAAAAAGCACAATGAACAATGAAATGAAATCAGATCCATAAAATTCAAATGGTCATTACATCTCCCTTGAGAAAAAGAATGAAACTAAATTAATTAAAAACATGTTCGAACAAAAAATAAAAAATAATTAAAAAAAAACTTACTTGTTGAAGGAGAGTTTCAGCGACTTTGAGCTTAGAGGAGATCCAATTTGCCATTTGAACCTCGTTCTTATTTTTATTTTTATTTCCTCTCTTTTTTTTTCTTTTTTAATCAGCGCATTTTAACCTAAAGCCTTTTTTAATTAATTTTTGTGGTTATGCGGAAAAAATGTTGGAGTTGCAGAGAAGAGGAAGAACGGAAGAAAGAAATTCGAAGGGGGGAGTAAGTGCTAAAACGACAGGCTGGTGAGAACATTGGGTCCCATCAGCCGTTGGATTTGGGCGATCAAAGGCTCATAAGCTACAGAATTTGTATATCTCATTTTGGATTGTTGAGATCATGCGATTTGGGCTTTGATCTAATAAAGGCGACCTAATGAGAAGCCCCAAGTTAGTTAAGTTTTTGGGTAAACTACACTCAAAGTAGCTAAACTTCAAAAAGTTACAAAATAATTATTGAATTATTTGAAAGTTTTTATTTAAGTCACTAAACTAGTCAGCAAGCTCCAAGCAATGATTCGACCATCGGTATGGTGGATCAGTATTCATTGACGAGTAGAAGAAAATATCTTAAATTCATTTCGCTTTGATGGTTAGTGTTGAAAATCAGAAAAAAAAATGTTTAGATTTTGGTTTATGGACTTGTGACATTCAAAATTGTTTCATGTAAAAAAATTAAATTGTAAAACATAATGGAAAGAAATTTTGATTGGTGTAAAATTAACACTCCAGTGACTTAAATAAAATTTTTGAATAATTCAATAATTATTTTATAATTTTTAAAATTAAATTATTAAAGATAAATTTATTAATTATTTAGTCACTCATAACAATAAAATGCCTTCTGTCCCCCTAAATATAATTATTCAATTTAAGGTTTTCTTCAACTTAAATTACAATAATTTTTAAAACTTGAATTTTATAATTTCAACTAAACTTTCACTTAATTTTCACATAAATTTTTAATAAATATATTTTTACATAATTTTTTCTATCATATCATCAATGCCATAATCAGAAATTAAGATAAAACAATAATGAGGAATTAAAAAACACAAAAATAATTACCAAAAAAAACACACACAAATAAATTGCAAATAAAAAGAATTCTAAAAACTAGTTGCAACAAGTATTTGACTGTTTCGTTGCAGTAACTTCATCAAGGCTGATTAATTCTTTTCCACCTTTAAGACTACCAATATTATCATTTAATTTAGAATCTAAATATTTTTTACTCGTGATTTCATGAATTTTTGTGATCATTCGTAAAAATGCTTCTTCCACGTTCAAATTTTGCAGAGCTGATGTTTCCATGAAAAACAAACCATGGGACTCTGCTAGATTCCTTCCTTCTTCTTCGCTGACTTGCCGGAATTGGGTCAGATCAGATTTGTTTCCAACAAGAACGACTACGATGTCCGAATTACCGAACTCTCTTAGCTCGTGCATCCATTTCTTCACGTTCTCGAAGGTTGTTCTTCGGGTTATGTCGTACACTAGCACTGCACCTAATGCTCCTCGATAGTACGAACTTGTAATTGCTCTGAATCTGCATGAAAATCGATTTTTTATAATCATATCGATAGTTAAACCATCATGTCATTAGTTTATTGTCCGATTGATTCAATTAAACAAAATTTAAGAATTTAAATTAAAAATTATTGGTTCAATCGCTGTTTCAACAAATCTATACTGATTTTTAATCTAACCAATTCAAAATCATTCTTCGGACTGATACCTCGACCAGTCCAATCCGATTCAAATATCCTTGACAAAAATTGACTTTATTCATATAAATTAAACTATTGTGGATGACTTCGAATTAGTCTCGAAATTTCAAGACATTTTAATTGAACCCTCGAAGTAAGAGTGTAATCGAGCTAAGCTGAATTCAAATAGTGGTAAGCTTTAGCCTGATCAAATATCAATTTCAAAGCTCGAGCTCAGCTTGAGACATAATCGAGTTACTCAAGCTCGAGCTTGGTTAAGCTCATTTATTAATTCTCGTACTTAAGCATTAATTTGAACTTAATTAAACTTGTTCATATTCAAGCTTGATTAAGCTCATTCATATTTCAATAATATAAAAATATATTTAAATGACAAAGCTCGACTAGACTCATAAACCATTCATATTTAGTATTACAATGTTCGAAGTTAGCACAAGCTCGAACTTGTGAGCATCAATGTCTCATTTACACTCATAATTAAAAGTATCAATATCGTATCAATCATATCCTTCCATCAGCCTAATGTCAAATTGGACATTAAATACCAGCCCGAATATGACATGGAGAATGTTGATCAAATTTTAAACATAATGTATGCTTACTACATGAACAACTTGAATAAATAGAGTCAAAATTATTTTTTAGAAAAAGAAACACACATTAAATACAAATTGCTGATGCAGTAAATACGAACATATTTAAAATTTAATCAATATATTTTAAATATATTCCATGTGATATCTAAATTAACAAATAATGAGTCCCAAAAAAAGACTTAATAACTGATTCGAAATCTGGACCATTATTTGAGGCATTTGATGTAATTAACTTTTTATTTTAACAAAACGAGGTAGAAACTTAAGAACAAAGAAAATGATTCCAAACGTATCGAGGGTAAATCAATTCCCCGCAAATGAAACTTTGTAAATCTCTCTCTATTTTCATCTGTTAACTTTTATTAGGATAAATCTAAAAAACATATACTTCATAAGTAATGGCATTTGACTTTGGTAGTTTTCACCAAATACCAACTAAACCTAACCTCCTACCAACAATGAAATTTGTCAATTTCTAGATCATAAAAGTCCAAACAAAAGTAGGGTTTTAGTGAGGGGTTAACTCTCGCTTACAATCTGAATGGGTTACAAATGGTGTGATAATTAATTACTAAATTAAATATTATTTTAGTAAAAAATAAATTATATATTATATACATACAAAAATATTTCAATTACATCCATATATTTATATGTAAATACAAATTTTAAAATTATTGATTATGTTTGATAATTTAATAATTATTAATTTAAAATGTAATTATTGATAAATTAAAATAGTTAAGATAGAAAAATCGTAAATTGATTTAAAATATCAAAATTTTGTACCAATCAATACGCATTAGTACACGTTAGTATTGACCGAAACGCAACGAAATAATTGAAATGCATTGAAATTTTGATCAGATCAAAAAATAAATTAGTTGATACTAATTTAAGATTGAAATGATATGACTAATACCAATAAAGTACCGACTATCATGGTGATAAAGATTCAATTCTAATCTTTTTATAAAAAATTTATGGTTATTATGTTGTATTTTTTTTCTAAACAATGAACTTAAACTTAATTAAATTCTATCAGTTTAAGTTTATCCATTTTTTATTTTTTAATATATATTATTATATTGTTAAGTTATTTTCATAAACATTTTTAAATAAAAACTAAAGAATTAATGATAAATTAAATATAAAATTAGATCCTACAAATTTTTTAAGTTATGAGTCGAAAATCAAATTGGAAAAAAATGATGGTTGGACCTAATTGAGAAAGCTTGTACAAAAAGGGTGAAACAAAAATATGCGTTCAACCAAAAAGAAATGGGCCACTTTGCCACTTCTCAAGTAAAACAAATAACATTCACAAGCATGGTAGAAGAATTCATAATAAACAATTTTCAAAAGCTGACAACTTATTTGTATTTGTTTTAAGTAGAAATGAATCACAATTTTTTAAGAGGGATTAAAATATTATTTTACTATTATATTAATATGTAATTTCATAAAAATTTAAAGATTAAACGACAAATTTATTATTAGGTCGAGATCACTGTTTACTTTTTATCATCTAAATTCAAATTATTACGATTGATTGAATTTTAATTCAATCAGTACTATTATTATTATAATTATACAAAGTGAGTTCCATCAAAATTAAAACTATAATATTTTCTAATTTAGAGATTTAAAGGAGTTTAGGAAGCTTTGCTTGGATTACTTAGGGGATTAGATTTAAATTATATGGAATTTATCTAAAAATAAATTACGAGATAATTTTTAAATAATTCAATTTAGGTCCCACCAAGAAGAAAAAAATACATGCTTATTATTTTTATTAAAATTTTCATTTATCCGATATCCATTTGAATCAGCAACTCAAGTAGCTGGAAAGATGAATTCATATGATTTGGCTTGACCGAGTTAACTCATTAATTATCAAACATATGCATGAAATCAGTTGCTACAGAGAGACTCTGTTAACTGCGTCAGTTTCAAGTAGTTCCTGCTCCAGCTGAATTCTAGTGAGTTAAATCGGTCAAATAAAATATTCATCTCCTTGAACTAATATAACACATGATTAACACAATAATCAACTCATTATCTAAAAAAAACATTTAAACGGCATAATCAAAAGCAAAAAGAAAATAGTGATGGAAAACAGAGTTTACCTTTCTTGGCCGGCGGTATCCCATATTTGAGCCTTGATAACCTTATCGCCGATCTTAACATTTCGGTAAGCAAATTCAACTCCGATCGTCGGTTTCGAATCTAACCGGAACTCATCAGTAGCGAACCGCGAGAGAAGGTTCGATTTCCCGACCGCGGAATCACCGATCAACACCGCTTTGAACAGGTAATCACACTCTTCATCATATGAATCAGCCATACATGAATTAAAAAGCAGAGCAAAGCTAAAAAGAAATTAAAAGAGAGCCAAAAAAACACAAGGAGAAATTGAATTCTCTTTTTTTTTTCTAATTGTTTTTGTCAGTGTGTTTACATTTACATGTGAAAACATAGGTAAAAAGACATATCATTTGGCCGTTTGCTTTTGATGTTGATTATCACTAATATTATGAAGCTTAACCTTCCCCTCTTTTTTAGGTTAAAATACGTCATATGTCCCTATAGTCCTCCTATAGTTGAAATTTAGTCCATATACTTTTATTTCTAGAAATTTAGTCCCTGTACTTTCTAGATTTCAAAATTCAGCTTCAAATATTAATACTATTAATTTTTTTTAATTTATTGATGTGATATTTTGAAATTAAAAAAAAACTCATTTGGTAGCAATGTAATTTAAAAAATGACTTGCAATGAACATAAATTTAACAAAATAATCTTAATAGTGTAACACTTGCATCTAAATTTTAAAATCTGAAAAGTAAAAAGTCTAAATTCCTAAAAATAAAAAATATAGGAAACTATGACATATTTTAACTTTTTTTTTTATAATTTTCTTAGGGTTAAAATATGTCATAAGTCCATATAGTCTTCATATATTTAGAATTTAGTCCTTGTATTTTTATTTTCAAAAATTTAATTTCTCTACTTTTTAGATTTCAAAATGCAGGTCTAATTATTAACATTGTTTTTTTTTTTGTTAAATTTGTTAGTGTGATATTTTGAAATTAAAAAATTAGTATTTATGTAACTAAAAAATGGTGTTATGATGAAATTGAATTTAACAAAATAATCTTAACAGTTGAACTTAAATTTTAAAATATGAAAAGTTAAAGATTAAATTCCTAAAAATAAAAGTATATGGATTAAATTTCAAATTTAGTAAAAGTACATGGACCTATGACATGTTTTAACCTCTCTTTTTTATAATTTTCTTAGTGCTAATCAATTTCCCAAAGAAATAGGCTATGGGGAGGAAAGGGCAGAGCTGGACAGAGTAGCTCAATTATCTTCTTCCATGTGTTGTCAAGCTTTTTCTTAATATGATTACGCGTCTTTTTATTATTGGGCCTTTATGTGGGATTATGGTTATTGAACTGTGGGTTTAATTCTATATTCAAAATTTTAGGTAATGAAATGATGGTTAATCATTCTATATAGGATTAATCTGATGTTTGGTCTTCAATTTGTCAATTAAATTCATTTTTATACTTAAACTATTTTTTATTCATATTAATTTCGGAATTTAATAACTTTTCTCAATTTAATTTATTAATTTAAATTCAATTAAAATTTGATAATATGATATTATAAAATTATGCCACATCATCAACAATAAATTAAAAAAAATTAATATTTTATATATTTTTTAAAATTTTTATAGATGATAATGTGACGTGATATTAAACTTTAATTCCCTTAAAGTTTATGGATTAAATTTAAAATTTATGTAAAATTAAAAAAATTACATCAAGCTTTCCATATGCTAATCATCCTAAAACGTACAATATTCTTATGTGCAAAAAATATGGTAAAATAAAAAAAATTTAGGAATTATATAAAAATTATAAAATTAAATTTTATGAAAAAAAAGGTCAACATTTATGTGAGCTGTTTATAGCATATTGAATTATTAGTTTAGATGTCTAGGAAAGTATAGAAAAGGAATGTCACATTTTCTATAAAAATAAAGCAAAATAAATAATAGAATTCTAGCTTTTAAAAAAATTAATTTTGAACTTGACAATTTATTTCAAATTTATCCTAAATATTTTTTTGGTTTATACTAATTTTGGAACTTGAAAACTTTTTTTAATTTTAGTTCATATAATGATGTGTCATGATTATCATCTAAAAATTTATAATTTTTTATAAAAAAAAGTAATTTTGTAGCACAATCTCAAATTACTGTGCCATCAAATTGATCAAAAATTGAAAAAGAAAATGACAAGTTTCAAAACTAAAGTGAACCAAAAAATAAGACTGAATTGAAAAAAATATCAATTTCAAGGACTAAATGTTGATTATGCCTTAAAAAACAATTTCCAATTTCTTTTGTGGATGGAAAACTTTCCCTCTTCCTTAAGGAATCCTTTTAAACTCCTCTTTTTTTTTTAAAAAAAATGGCATGTTGATGTCTACAATGACCTAACATTTAGAAGAATTTTTTTTTTTTTTTGAATATACTGGTGTGATTACATGATAGTATCTTTTCATATTTTCTTAGTATTTTGACAACGCACACACACCTTGCACACATAAGCGCTCGAACCCGGTACCCCTAAGATGAACATCAATCTCTTTTCCACTGGAACTACTTATTGAGTTAAAAAAAAAAAACATTTTTCATTTCTTATTATATACATATAAATAAAACATATTAAAATAAGAATTATATACTTTTATTATTTACTCTCTTGTCTTGTTATTTGTTAATAGTCTTCATAATGGACCAAACGTAAAGCCAAAGCCGCATGCCCTGTTCCCTTTAATATTTTATATTATTTATATGAATAATTATTTAAATCATATTTAATTACTTAAGTAAAAGTATTATGGAGATTGTTATATTAAGAGTTCGGTTATATTTTATTCTTTTTATTCAAAATATAAATAAATTAGTTTTTGTACATTAAGTCAAAAAATAAATTGATCTTTCTATTAAAAACTAATTTTTATATGTTAGCATGATGTACACATAACATGTCATATATCGCTACATAATTATTTTGTCAATCACACCAAATTTTTATAGTATAGATATATAAAATTTTTAATAAAAATAATCAATATACTATTTGAACTAATATACAGAGACTAATTTATCTTTTTTCAAAAAAAATTATAAATATTTTTAATATATAAACCTCAATAATACATTTACCTTACTCGACTCAACTCAATCAAATTAAATGAGTTCAAATAAAATAATTAAGAACAAATCACTGAGTTGATTTAAGGTGGCAACTCGAGTGAACAAATTAAATGCAATAGGAATGATGGGCAAAAAGGTGTCCAAAAAGAATGAATAAATTAAATGAGGATAATTGCAAAGCATATTCTTAGGCAGACAGATGATTATGGGAACGCGAACCTCCACGATGATGGATAGCTTAGCTACCTTTTCCTTGAATTTGTTTTTTTAAAGCCAATTTAAGATAAATATTTTCTAATAATCATATCAAGTGCAAATGAGAAAATATCAATTTGAGTAGTAGGTTTATTAGCTAAAATAAGTTCACTCATGTTCGAGATTAGGATTCGATTAGTAAATTTATCTGTGTAGTAGTGTAGTCAAGGAAGAAGTTAGAATTTTTTTTAAGGGTTGAAATTAAATTATAATTTTTATGATAGTAAAAATACAAGTTCACGATTTGAATAGTCTATATTTTTATAATTTTTAAATGATTAAATTAAAATTTTATCATTTTTAGAGGGCTAAAGTATAAATTTATCTTTTAAAAGACTTAAATGAAAAAAAAATTATTTTAAGGGGGTTGGGGTTCCTGTCAACCCCCAAAATACGCCCCTAAGTGTAGTATGTGCATGTAAGGGTGAGCATTCGATCGAATCGAATGAAAATTTTTCGAGTTAATTGAATTTTCAAATCCTATTTCATCATCCTAACTCGATTTGAAATTTTTACGAATAGAGTCAAGTGAGATAGAATTCGAATTGAATCGAATCGAATCGAATATATTTGTTCGAGTCTCTAACCCACGAGTTGCCTAGCTACTAGTTCAAATACTAAAATTCAGCTTTGGGTATTGCAGTGCAAATACCAAAATTCAGCTTTGGCCTTTGGGTATTATAATACAAAACAAAACAAAACAAAAACTGCAACCTCATCATAAAGAACTCAATTAATTCCTCACAGTTCATCTCCTAAAATCCAACATAGTACAATTATACATTTATAAAAAAATCTTAGAAATGTTTGTATAAACCAGAAACAGAGGAATAGAAATAGAACTAAGCAAAATACCATGAAATGATCTTAAAAATATTTGTATAAACCAGAAACAGAGGAATAGAAATAGAACTAAGCAAAATTATATTTCTTGAATTAAAGAATAAAACCCATCTGTTAAGTACATCGTATCTAGTATTTATACTCCTTATCAAACTTCTTCTACTACTCAAACCACTTGAACTATACATAACAAACTACTAACAACCAACTAACCTTAACAACCTACACCTGCTGCTATTTACATTCTAATAATTTACAATTGAAATTTAAAGTGTCGAAACTAGAACTAGTACACACCCTCGTAAAACTAAAATAAAATCGAGGGCATCTTACCTTGGCACAGTCTCGAAAGCTGTAGCCTAGAATGGAGAACTTTGGGTTAAGTAGCTTGAGTCTTGAATCTGCCAAGTCAATGAGCTAACCTTCCTTTCCCACACCAAGAATGGGTTTGTCAACCAAGAGAACGTTGTACCGCTGATATACTCTAGCCTTGTTTGTCGCCCACCATTGTTCTGCTTGCTTTTCACTGAAACGCCTCCGACGCTCCGACTCAATCTCTTCGCCTAAATGAGTTTCACTTTTCAACCTCTTGTCCTCTTCAACAGTTCGACTAAAGGAAAAGGGGGGGGTTTAATTTAGGGTTTCTTCAGGATGAAAAAATTGATTTTGAGTTTAATTTAGGGGCGTTTTTTAAGAATAAAATTATATTTGGGTTTTGTTTATGAATATTTTTAAGAATGAAATTGTATTTGGGTTTAGTTTATTGATGGGTTTTAAATATTAAGAGAAAAAATTGGGTAAGATAAAATGTTTGGGCTTTGGGAAAAAATGGGTATTGAATTGGGCTTGAGTAAATTGATAATATAAATTAAAAATTAAAAATATTAAAATAATATATTTTAATTCGATTTATTCGAATAATTTGAATTCGAAAATTAAACTCGAAATTCGAAAAAAAATTCAACTCGATTCGTTTAACTCGATTCGAATTATTCGAAATTCAAAATTCGAAATTCGAAGTTTTTTTTGAATTTTTCGATTTGAATCGAGTTTTGCTCACCCCTATGTGCATGGGTGTGTGTAAGTTTAAACTTATATTGTATCAAAAGAAAAAAAATGCATACGCACAATATTTTTGAAATCAGAACGGTGATCCAATCGATCAAGATATTAATTTTCAATTCAATTGATCTAAAAATTATAAAAAAGGTAAACCTTAATATAATTTCAGAATTATATATAGTTATTATAAATTTTTCAACTCCCCTTTAATGTGTAAAAAATAAGATTATTTATATTTTAATTGAATCTTAATTTAATTAATACGATTGCTATTACAATAATGATGAGAATAATGCAAGTTTAAACGCACATTTTCTTCTCCTAATTAAGGGTTACGGTAAAAAATAAACAAAAACCCAAATTGGGATGGCGAATTGAACTAAACCAATTAATTTGGATTTGGTTATTTTGATTTTTTATTAGGTTAATGTTTTCAAGTTGGATCAGAAAGCATTCAACACCGGCTTTTAACTCTAGGCCTAATAAGATTCAAAGATACTAATTTTTTAGGGCCAAATTACTCAATTGTGCTTAAATTTAAACCCACAACTTCAACTTCAACTTCAACTTCATGAAGTGTAAGGCTGCTCACCTAGCCCTATATCATTACAGTTTCCGCATTCAAGGCATATTTTACTAGCAAAAGATATTTATTTATATTAGTATACGTAAATAAAAAAAAATTATTAAATTGGTACGGCAAGTTAATTAAATTTATATTTTTTAAAAATATCAATACAGAATAAATTTAGAAAACTCGAAGCCAATTCAATTTTTTTTATGCATGCGCCAATGATATGTGTGCTTTAGGGCAATAACGTTTAGGTGCACGTATACTCAATTAATCTCAACCTCGACCACTCAAGTAATCCACTAAAATTCCTATACTATATGTTACTATACTTGAAACCATAACACAACATTGACTTAATTGGCCACTTTTAAACCCCTAGGGTGTCATAATTGACAAGCACTCCATGTCTGAATAATTCGGGCTAAACGGTGGCTTTTGACTTCTACCCACGGACCTTGAGATCCCTTCAACACTAATTCAAATCCAATAATAGTTTTCTAATGGGAGCAAACCCAAGAATGCACGGCATGTTTCAAAGTATTTCTAGAAACCCTTGTCTTCAAACAATATTAACATTAATCCACGTTTGTAAAAGTATTAAATCGTGAGAAAAATAAAAATGCGCAGATAAAATTATGTGTGTTTCTAAGTTCGTTATGTGCAGTTGTCATAGGTGATTTTATTACAGGTTATGATCATAATAATGTTTTTTTTCATACAATGCTTAAAGTTATTCATAATATTTTCTCAACTCTTAAATAAAAAAAATAATGCGTTTTAACACATATCCCTGCGTGCTCTGCCTTTAGATTGTTTCTCTCTTTTTACTCTCACTTGTTCTTTTGGTTTAACGAAGCTTCTAATCCACTTCAAATTGTAGACGGCACATGATACAGGAGATTTTGAAGACCAATTTTAATTTATAGTTGAATGGATTAAAAATTAAGCTTCACTTCCAAATTGAGTACCTTCTATGCTTCAAATTGCTAAAGCTGGGGTGAATATATATATACATCTTATTTTTATATTAAGTTATTTCATTTTTTCCTATTTACTCTTTTTCTTTCATTTTTCTTAAATTTAGATATATTTTACAACAATTAAAAGGTATGCATAAAACATGATTCGAGAATCCAAATATATAAACAAAACAACATTTTGATTCGAGCTTTCACAAATAATTCAACACCTCATATGATGATAAAAATATTTACATAACAACATGAAATTTAAAAGATTATATTTTGTGACGAATTAAAAAATACACTCAAAATAGCATTAATGGTAAGATTGAAGTTTTAGAAAACTTAAATCTCAAGTTTGAATCTCGATTAATGTAATTCATTAGTTCTCAATTAAGATTTTAAGATAAATTACATTTAAAGTTACTCAATTATTAGTATATTTATAATTAAATTATTCAATTTAAAAAATTTATAAAATAATCATTAAAATATTAAAAAATTTATTCGAGTCATCATTGAATGAATTTCATTCTTTTTGGTGCAATAATAAGGTGGGGAATATTAATTTAGAATATTGTTGGAGTTTTTTTTTTTAATATATTAAGGTGATTATACGGTAGTATTTATTCATATTTTTTTAATTATTTGATAATACACACATATCGTGCGCATTCAAGTACTTGAACCTAAATTTCTTAAGATAAATAATATTTTCTTTTTCATTGAAACCACTCGTTGGATTCAATATTATTAGAGTTAATTTAAATTAGAGATAAATATAATCAAGAGTTGTTCGTAAATCCCTTGTAAATAATGTTCGCAAGACTATACATCACTTGTTTCTTGTGGTGTTTAATCGCTGTAGCTATGCATGTACTCATTTCTCGTGTCTTGTGATGATTAATTGTAGAGGTGAGCAAAATTTGATTTGAATCGAAAAATTCGAAAAAAAATTTCGAATTTCGAATTATTCAAATTGAGTTATTCGAGTTAAACGAATCGAGTTGAATTTTTTTCAAATTTCGAATTTAAATCGAGTTGAATTTTCGAATTCGAATAATTTGAATAAATTGAATAAAACTATATTATTTTTAATTTTAAATTTATATTAGCCAGACCTAATTTACTCCATTTTTCCTCAAAGCCCAAACTTTTTATCTTACTCAAATTTTCTCTAAAGATTAAAACCTATCTATAAACTAAACCTTAATATTTTTAATTTTTTACTTTTTACCTTACCCAAATATAATTTCGTTCTTACAAAAAACTCATAAACTAAACTCAAAATCAATTTTCTCTTCTTAAAAAAACCTCTAAATTAAATAAAAATATTAAAATAAAAAATTATTTAAATTAAACAACACCAAATTAATTTTTTTAAATTTAACTCAAACAAATATATTCGATTCGATTTGAATTTTATCTCACTCAACTCGATTCGTAAAAAATTCAAATCAAATTAAATTAATAAAATAAAATTCAAAAACTTGATTAACTTAAATTAATTCGATTTAATCGAATACTAACCTTTACTTGACTGTTCTAACGAATAAGCGTAAGGTCCATATATTCGTCCATCCTAATTTATTCATGGTATACGAGGCTCTTTGATTTCTGCAGCCAACCGTTTGACCTAGTCAAACCTTTACAATAAATAACAAATACTACTATTTTTAGCATTAATTACAATCATTATAAAAAGCAAAAGGTAACAGGTAATCTATACCTTTTTAAATATTTTAGTATTTATTTTTAAAACCGGTCCAGTGTTATAAAAAAGAGAGTATAAAAATTAATTAACTGATATATTCTTTTCTGTTTGGGAAGGGAGAAAATTTCATTAAAAATGCAGGAAAAAAAATCCTCAGTAATGGAACCAAAGCATTTTGATTTAATTCGAAAAAGCTGAGAGAACTGAACAAGTACTCAAGTTCTGCAAATTACATATTATGAACGGTTATATATGAAAAACAAGCTAAGAAAAATCTCTAAACGCTACCTTTGATCCACGTTGTTTGAATCAATCAATCAATCACCGTATATCCTACGGTTTGGATCCAAAGCCAATACCGGGATTCGAAGAAGCATTCATCATCTTCTGAAACTCCTCGAAATTAACGTGCCCGTCGCCGTCCGAATCGACGGACTTGATCATCGCGACGCAATCATCGGCCGAACACGTCATCCCAAGCCGATTCAAGACATGGTGCAACTCGGTTGCCGAGATCAGGCCGTTCCTGTTCTGATCGTACAAATCGAAGGCCTCGCGCAACTCCGAAGCGGCGTTGGCGGAGTTAGAAGAAGCGGACCAGAAAGTGGAGAATTCGGAGAAGTTGATGTAACCGTCTTGATCGCTATCGATGTCTTCCATGACACGCTTGAGCTCTTCCTCTGAGTAGTCGGATCCCATTGCCTTCAATACGTCGCGGAGCTCCGTAACAGAGATTTGTCCGTCTTTGTTGGCGTCGAATTGATCGAACACCCTCTTGAGTTCGTCTGGGTTTGCCATGACGGTGGCCAGAGAGGTTGCTTGGGCGGAGTTTGGGCTGCCGTCGATGAAGTCTTTTAAGGGAATGTAGGTAACTTAGTTTAGGTTTACACTTGGAGGGGTTTTATAGCCGTGGGAGGGAAATTAGGAAGAAAACAACAAAGGGCCCACTTTGACCGGTAATTAATTTGGGTTCCATTAAAATTGAAATTAACTCTGTGGATATTATTTATTGCATAATTATGTTGTGAGAATGCTAAAATTTTAAAATATATAATAAATACTTAAAATTAGATAATAAAGTACAGAATATTAAAATTATGTTTATATCAAATTTAAAAAATTAAAGTAAATATTGAAAACAGGAAGCAACTTATAAAGGTTTTATAATGTTATACCTATATCTCCCAAGTTTGTCACTTTACAGGTGATCGCCTTTAATTAAAAGGGTCGCCTTACAAGTCATCCAGCCACGTACTTGATATAAATATAGGAATATAGGATGTTTATCACTCGTATATTTGTACTTTAATTTATATTTAATAAAAATATATATTATTTTTATTAAAATAGTATTTTAATTTATTTTAAAATTTTTAAATGTCACGTGACATATTAGAAGATATAAAGATATCAATTTAAGTCCGGACTACAAATTTAAATATTAATAAGTCACAAAAATTTAAATAGTAACTAAATATTTTCAAATAAATTCAAGGGAAAAACTCTTGAATCATTGCGGTCTGCAGGAGTTACTATAAATGTCGAATTGAGATGGAAATAAGTGGACCCCGAACGCGTACGATCCCAAAAGAAGGCGCGTCTTCTACAATTCGATTGGATTAAATTTATTAGCTTTTCAATTTCATTGGTTAGTGGAGGTGCAGACGCGGCTTCCACGCGCCTCCTTTACGCTGCTTCCGTACTACTATTGATATGCACATATGCATCCAGGGAAAATTACTTACTTGATTTGATTGTGATCTGTGGTTACAATTATTTTTACCTCATGTCATGTGATTCTAAGTTCCAATTACAATTATTTTTACCTCATGTCATGTGATTCTAAGTTCTAATACTATACATTCGGAATAGTAAGGTTAAATATAAAATGATTTATTATTGGAGTTGTTTGCGGATCCGTCGATGTTGGTTCGACCTTTATTAAATAAATATATACAAGATGCTAGGCTTGTTTGAATTCTCATTTTTTATATTGTAAACGCTATTTTTTTCTATTTAAAAATATATATAAAAAGTGGACAAAAGAAATAATTTCTTAAATAGTAGTATCTTCGATATGAAATATTATTTAATGAACTTTTTTTGGTCATATTATCCATCGTCTCACCAATTGAAATCTCTCGTTTTATATTTTTGTTTTATTATCGTAAATAAGAAAGGATAATGATAATGGAATGTTTTGAGGTTCTCCTGTGTGGTTGATCTTCTATGTATAGAGCATTTCTTTTGTGTGGTTGTCATGGCTTTTCCATACGTGTTAAATGAACCATGAAAAAAATTGGTGATCTTCAAGAATTGATTCTGAGTGTGATGGGTACAGGTATCATATCTGGAATGTTTTTATGCATTTTTGAAGCTTCTGATTTTCAGAGGAGGGAGCTCTTTTATATATTTTTGATTTATTTAAGTTTACTTATATTTGTAATGATTAATTCAAATCTAATTTCGGCTCCATGTCATTATTTGGATCTCGGGTTCGTGCGCTTATCAAAGGATTAAGAAAATATGAATAGATACTATCATGTAATCACACCAATATATTCAAAAAAAATTAATATATATATTTTTTTCTTTATTAAATTTATATTGTAATATTTGCATTATTGTATTATATATTTTAATTTATTTGATATAAATGACATAATATATAAAAATTAAATATTACAAAAAAAAAAAAAATTGAAATTTAAATGTTGGAGGCCAAGTTCATCCCATATATATATTGCTGAAACTCATTTAATAAGTCCCATAATTTTATTCAAATCTTCCCACATTTTTAATAAACCTTTAAATTTAAACAAATAATCCAACAATGAAACAGATATTCGCTAGAATCCTTGCCTTTTGTGGTTTTTTTTTAATTGTGTTTGTTGCTTGTTTTGCCACAATTCGCTTGCCTTTTCGGCTTGTTTAAATCCTTGATCTCCCAATGGCCATTTTTTCGCACGTTACAAATGGGCCTTTTCGGCTTGTTTAAATCCTTGATCTCCCGATGGCCATTTTTTCACATAGCACTTACTGCCAATGAAATCCCAACTTGATGTTCCTAAGCGAACGTTTCCACTTTCAGTTTACCTAAAAGTTTCTAATGTTTAGTCGACTGTTGATTGATTCATCCAATCTAAGACCGGAGTAGGTCCGTTAAAGTCCCCACCCCCCAACGGCCAAAACAACCCACATTCTTCATTCTAAACTCTAATTAACTCTGCAAATTTTTTTTGGCCATATGATATAATAACATTGTTTCTATTAATAAAAACTCCATTACAGAACAGGCAATATAGTGTACGAAGAGATGAGAGAAAGCAAAAAAGTAGATAATAACACCCAAATTCGATGCTAATTTAGCCTTAAAAAATTCTAGCGGCGGTCTGGGCAAAATGTGACCAAATAGTTGCCGCGAGAGCAAGTAGAAAGACTGGTCGGATCATCGTAAGCAAAAGAATAAGCTTTAGGACAAGCAGTCTTGAAAATCTTCGAATACGCCGTCGGCTTACACGACTGAGGACTGCCGAAGCTGCCGGTACAACAATATCTCGGTGAATTAAAAGCAGAGCAAGCGCTTTTACAAGCCACCACTTGTTTATTATCCCTCACTTGTAACGCGACGGGGCACAATAAATTCAAGTCCCTAACACACCCCGCGTAGCTACATTTACCGGCGCCTTTGAAAGGTATAATGGACATAGCAATATTATAGCCATCCACCAAGCTGACGTCGTAGAAATCTTGTTGTTGGCCGAGTGTGATTTCGGCTAACGTAGCGGGTGGAGTTCCGCCGAGTCCGTTACAGAATAAGGAACCGCCGCAGTCACCTGTCGCGCAACGGCCGTGACCCAAGGCGTCAAAGGAACAACCGTGTCGACCCCATAACCGACCGGACCATAACGGAGGTAGATTCATGGAGTAGGCTTTGTTTGGTGGGAGTTTGAATCCACCGCGGGCTAAAATTGGCTTGCCGGCGCTGGGTTGAACCCCTGGCCATACTGGATGTGAGCATTTGTTGTAGAGTGTTATCGTCGTCGCTGTTTAAACAACAAAATCGATTCTTAAATGTTGTGCAAAAATGTATGTTTATTTCAGTATATTGGGGAGTAAGAAATTAATTAGTACCTGAAATGGGGAAGAAAAGAAAGGCGAAGAGAGTGAAAGTTATGATTGATCTCCACATTGTTGTTGCTTCTAAGGCTGTAAACTATGGAAAGAGCTTGAAGTGAGTGAAAAAGGAAACTAACAGAGATGTGATGATGAACATTTACTCAAGGATAAACTATGGTTATGGTATTCTTTTAATAGATATAAAAAAGGAAGTAAACTAGGGTTGTTTTGGCAACGAAAGTAGGGTTTGGTTACCAGTTCTTTGATTTCTTCTTTTGTTGCATCTGCCAATGGGGACCTACTACTCCTTACAACTGTCCATGGAACTGGCTGGGTTCGGCTCGGGTTTTGTTAAAATTTTAGGTTCGGTTTCGATTTGAAATTTAAGTTTAAAATTTTGTTCAAATTTGATATTAATAAATATGTTAAAACTTGAGTTCAGCTCAACTCGACCCTCCTGAATTTATTTTTTTATAATTTTTAAACAATAATACATTAAAAATACTAAAAATATTAAAATAAATATTTTCAAATAAATTAAAATAAAATTTAAAAAATATTTATACTTAATAACACTGAGATAAGTGTAACTTAACAAGCAAATGCCTCTAAAATAATAACAAAATTAACAATAAAACAAAAGTTATACAATATCAAAACATTAACAACAAAATAGTAATAACATAATAGTGAAATAGTAGCAAAATAGTGAGAAAAAAAAAAAAAAACAGTTCCTTTTTGTCTTTTTGGTAATTTTGATAGGGTCAGATCGAGTCTAGGTCAAAAAAACATTAACCGATGCTTGACTCGTTTCTTAAACAAGTCTTATATTTTTGTACAAGTCTATTTTTAAGTCTATATTTTTGCTTAAACTTTTTTGTTTTCGAGTGAACCTTCGAATCGTATGATTTAACCCATAAATAAATTTAATTATTACATTAAAAAAATTTTGAATCACTAAATTATTATCATACTAATCGTATTTGTCTTTTTCCCTTTTAATTTCATTATTTTGGTAACTTTTATTATAAGAAAATAGTGTTTACATAATAATAAAATTAGCTTAACATGTATATATCATGTTAATTAAATTTTTATTCTAAATTACGATTATGTGCCCAATTGGTTTGGATTGACTTAATTAGATTTAAACAATTTTTTTGGACTTTGTTTGATTTATTTTTTTATTTTTATTTTTTGAATTTTTATCGAAAAAATTCTCAGCACGTGAAACTTATGATGAAAACAAAAGGGTAAGTATGAGATCTGATCCCAAAAATTAAAAATCACATTTTAACTCTTCCAAAAATCATTAAATTATAAATTTATAACTAATAAAATTACAATTTAACTCTTAAATAATATACGTAATATTTTTTAAAAATAAAAAACTCATAAATTAACACATTGTAAAATTATATTTTAACATTTTAATTGATAATTAAATTTTAATCTCTTTCCAAAAAAATATTTATAGATTCGTTGCCTGAAAAGTAAATCGTTTGATCATCAAATATATTTTAAATATAAGCCAGATTTCAGATGTACGGCAAAGATTGTTTGTCTGATCAAAAGTGGGGTGCATGTGTAACGCTCGTGGATGATGTAGACCACACAAGTTAACAATTATAGATCTGCTCCTCTTAATTATAATTATTTTGAAATTTAAATTATTATTATTAAAAATAAAAATATTATAAATTTATTAAAACGAATAAAATAATTTAAAAGCTCTTCATCGGACAAAGATACTCCATCTGAATTGTTGTCTTGTATTGAAAAGATCATAGATCTCAGGTTGCCTTTAAACTTAAGTTAATGTTGTTAATTAAGATTAGAAGTTGTAATTAATAGTAGATGGACCTTACGCTAACAGACAGAAACAGCAACTTAGGGGAAAGGGTATGGGAAATCTCAAATTATTGAAATATTTTATATTTATTTTTATTGGAATTTGGACTTAATTTAATTGCTGTATGAGATTTTCGAGAATGAATCAATTACTGATCCCTGTTTTTTATGATTATAATAATGAAATGGTTTCTGAAATTATAGTTTTTTTTTTTAAGATAAGATTTATTATTAGAGTTGTAAATGAATTGAACTTTAAAAAATAAATTTTTGTTTATGTTATTTGTGTTCAGTTTGTGTTCGTTAAGAATTTTGTTCATGTTTTTTTTATTTAAGATTATGTGTGTTCATGTTCGTTTGTTTAATGTTCACGAACATTTTGATTTAACTTAATCGAATATGTTCACGAACAATGTTAATAAATAATAACAAACAAACAATAAATAAATACAAACATATATCATTTTAATATTTTTATAATAAAATATCATTAATAAATAAATGAGTCAATAAACGAGCCAATCAACAAGTTTGTTCGTGAACATAAACGAACATAAAAATATTGTTTATACTTATTTATTTAACTTAACAAACGAACATAAACAAACATTATACGAACGGTTCATGAACAAATTACCGAATATTCTATTCATTTACACCACTACCAGTTGTCAACTTTTAGGATGTTAATTATCATTGCTTTTCTAGTTTTCTCTCTTCTTTGACAACCATTTTTTTTTTCTGATCTTAATTCATTGAATATCATTGATATGATATTCTAAAAAGAGTTTATTTTAGTTATTAAAAATATAAGTAATTTAATAATTGTATAATTTTTTAGTTTTTATCAAGTTTTGATGGAAGATGGTAAAAAAATATTAATGTTTAGGCGTTTAAATAAAATTAATTAAAATGTTTTACTAAAAATATTGATAGGGGTGGAGTTAAAGGGGCTGGTAGTGGTTTAAGTTCTCTTAAAATGAAGAATTTCAATTTTAATTTTTTTATAATTTTAAAAATTTTAAATTAGTATATGATAAAATTACATTTTAATTCTTTAAAAATGAGAAAAAAATTAATTTAATCCTTTAAAAATTTTAAAGATATAGGTAATTAAATTAATGAAATTTCACTATTGCTACTATAAAAATATATAATTTTATTTCTATTTCCCTCAAA
This sequence comes from Kokia cookei, assembly GCA_039519145.1. Lineage (NCBI taxonomy): Eukaryota > Viridiplantae > Streptophyta > Magnoliopsida > Malvales > Malvaceae > Kokia > Kokia cookei. The sequence goes on along the minus strand of CM076909.1, from coordinate 605,526 downwards.
AAATTTTCCGGCTCCACCGGGCAAAAAGATGATACTAAAATATGTTAAAACTTAAAAATAACAAAGATGATTAGTAGTTATTTGGACAATATTTATACGAGCCATACATTTATATTAAAATAATCGTAATATATTTTGAATTAAATCAAAAGAGTTTTGGAAGAAATCAATATAATACCATAAGATAAAATATATTTCGAGATAATCAACAGTCCAACTTGGAAAGGTTATTGTATTGCTCATAAAATAAATGGTCAAGTCCAACCCAATGAAAACAATGGGTTTTATGAAATTGGAGACGGGTAATTCCGTTAAAGGCTTGACGCAACTTTAAGTTAAAAGTTTTTAAAATTAGAGTGGTGGTTGAATAGTCAAGTTATTGATTTATTAGTTTAATTTATTCGATAGGTTCAACTAAATAGATTATTAATATTTATAAAAATAAGAATATTGATAAAAATCTGGTTCAACTACTTGATTTCAATTGATTTTAGCTCGTTTTAATCGATCTGTACCCATTTTTAAATTTACAAATCCAATACATTTCTACAGATCGATACCTCAATTGATTCAATCCGATTCAAACAATCATGATGCAGACTATAAGAACAACAGAATGATGGTTGCATAAACCTACAAAGTCAAGATAAAACGAGTAACCAATCACCATGCAAAACCATGACACGGGTAGTTCTCTCTCTCTCCCTAAACCTTGGTACGTGCTACCATTTATGTTGAGTTTAAATTTGTCTTCTCTGCATACAAATCCCTTTTATTGATTTAAGTATCAACGAGTCATTTGTAACTCAGGGTACTTTTGGATGAGTAGTAATTGTGATACACTGAAATCTTTTACCTCGCAGCTATAAAAATTAATCTCATCGACACTATTATTTTTAACCATATCGAAAATAAACGCACCACCCATCTGAAAACACCCTAAATCCCTTATGTGTAGGCTTAGCTCAGATTCCTCTAGCAAGAGATTTCAGCTCCCAAAGCCGATCCAACCCAACAACAACACTCATCAGCAAAATACAGTAAATTTTGAGAGAAGTAAGTACCAATGGATTTACCATCATGCAAAGCGATGTATGTACACAAACTGAAATGTCTAGAAAGTACCTTCAACCAAAAGCCAAGTTATAATCATCATAATATTAAAGATTTATTCAGAGCATGCATGCATGGGCAGTAGTTGTTTGAACTGATGCAGCCTTAATTTCTCTTTCAAACATGTCCTTACATTTTGCCCCAGCATCAATAGCTTGTAATGCATGCAACATTGCACATTTAAGCTTCAAACTTTGTTGTCGGAAGGTGAAACAGATGGATAGAGAATATATACATATATATGTATTTATTTATTTATTTATTTATTTTTGAAATGATGACCTCATGATAAAGAGTGGGAGGAATTGGGGGATCACATGAGCCTTTAAGTAAAGCATGGAGAAATAGGTTTTCAGCTGGTCCACCCTGCTACTGACTGTTTTAACTTATAAATGTAAAATAAAAAATCGGGGGTTAGTAGCAGCGGCCTCAAGTGTTGTCAATTTTCTGAACCTGCAAATCATCTTCATATTTCACTTCTCTTTCTTTCTATTTTAACCTCAGACCAGTGAAGTCATTTAATTGGGTTAAATTACTATTTGGAGCTTGAATTTGGTATTTTTTTTAATATTAGGGTTTGAAATTTTTTTATCCAAGTAAAGTTTTGAATTTGACAATTATTCTCGCACCGGGGCTTGAACTTTTTTTATTCAAGTAAGACCTTGAATTCGGCAATTCTTCTCATATTGGGGTTTAAACTTTACGGTTTTTAAGGATTAACTTGGACAAAAAAATTCAAGTACCAATATAAAAAAAATTGACGAATTCAATCTCCAAAATATGAGTTACCCCCTTTAATTCCATGCTGTAGAAATTTCCCCTTCTCTTTTACCTTCAACTTACTCCTTTTACATCAAGATAAAGGTATCACCCACTAGCCATAATTCCATGAAGTAATATCAAGTACTGAATTTAGTAAATTTACAAACTTGATTGTTTTAACTTTTTTTTTTGGTCTATATTAGTTGAATTTGATAACTCTTTTCACTTTGATTCATTCTTAAATTTTTATTTGATTAAAGTGTGATGACGTGACACTTTAAGATTATATTACATCATCACATAAAATCTAGAAATATCAAAGAAATTATAAATAGATATTTTAAAAATTCATGTGATGATGAGATACAATTTTAAAGTGTCGTATCATTGTATCTTCACAACTTCTAAGTTTAGGGACTAAATTGGGATAAATTGTCAGGTTCTTGGACTCATTAGATAAAAAAAAAAATTTAGGGACCAAGGTGGAAAAAGTTTTCAAATTCAAGGACAAAGTGTTACTTCATCCCTAAAACAGTCCAATTATGATTTTAGTCCTGCTATAATGTAAGAAATTTGGATTTAACTAATCTCTACTATAATTTGACGTGATTTGGTAATTATTAATGTTATTAGGACTTTGAAATCGATGGTATTCTTAGTTGAAGTGATGAGATTCATTATGGACTTACCCAAATCTCGTTTGGGCTACTGTTGTTAAGTGCTATATGTACATACACCTTGCAGGCTCAGTTAGTGTTTTGCATATAAAAATCATTCCTCTTCACTTTAATATGCTGCATTCAAAAACAAAAATGCTTGTTCTGAAAAAGGAGGTCAAATTTTGGTTCTGGTCCTCATACTATGTTTAAATTAGAAATTTTATACCAAATACAATATAATTTGATCCCTTTACTTTTATACCCATAGTATGATCAAATTAGAGAATTCATGTCTTTGTATTTTATCAAAATAGTTCACATCCGTAACTATTCAAGTTAAAATGTTTATACGGGTTTTTCTGAAAATTTTATGTCAACATGATAAGTTGGAAAGACGTGTAAGAATAGGAATTATTAATGGTGCTACCTATTTCAATTAACTAATTACGGATCAAATTATGTCAATTTAATATAGAGGCACTGAATCCCATATTTGAGCATAGTAGAGGGACTTAGAAACTATAAGTTGACCTAAAAAGGTTAATTACCTTCATTCAACAAATATTTGGCATCCTTGTATGTGATTTGTATTTAAGATTTAGGACTAGAGACGCCTTTTCTGCAATATATATATATATTTCATTAATTAAAATAATAATATAAAAATCTTTTTTATTGCATTGCTTCTATTTAATTATCATTATCATAGTCAAAGGCGATGTTAAGGAATCGGTATTGGAGGCGGAAATAAAATTTTAAAAGTTTGAGGGATAAAGATAAAAAATTATTTAGAAAGAGCTCAAGTTACAGACTTGGTAATTGCAAAGGACTAAAACTGATATTGTTCCACTTAACCAACGGTGGGACCAAGTCACCTAGCAACCGGATAGCGACTTATTGCTCATACCAATTGGGCCGAGTGGTAAGGAGCTCGATGCTTCTTAAGTGAAGTCTCGAGTTCATATCTTGTGAATTGAGAAAATAAGTTTGAGAGAACTTTGCTCTTAATTTAATAGTTCAACCCGGCTTGACTCTGAATTTATTGAATTAATTTATCTTTCGGTTAAAGTTTTTGAGGGGTCTATGTATTATAAGAACTGAATCAAAATTGTCTCCATGTTATTAAACGGATTGATTTAGTCCCTATAATATTAAAAAGAATTAAATAAGTTCAAATTATAGCAGAGTTAATAAACATTAATTGTAAAAAAAATGTCTTGAAAAATATTTTTTTCAATTACAATTCAATTCCAAACAAAAGATTCCATTTATCCTATTAAATAGTAAATGACATTTTTTATACAGAAATTGTTAACTCTACTCCAGTTTGACCTTATCTTATTCTTTTTAATAGTAAAAGGATTAATTTTGATTAGGTCCCTACAATAGAGGGACCTCTGGGATAGATTCACCTTTTATCTCAGTGGAAAAGTTTTATGGTGGGTAAAACATGTAAGAAAAGGAACAGAAATTCTCTACAACCCAAATTCCAAGTCAGTTCAACATCGAAGTTTTTGAAATCAAATTCCCCATTTTTTCATGTCCCTTATGTTTCAACGTCATCACAGCCTAAAACCTATCATTTTCAGAACCATTTCATTGGGGGAACCAAACCAACCCTTTTTTCTGTCAACATTAATCACTTTGTTTCTAATGTTGTCTTAATCTTAAATGTTTTGTTTTTTCATTTTTACATAAATAAAAAGCATTGATTGATCCAATAACATGGTCCAATTGCATTTTAAGGCAATTCCCTTCTTTCATTCCCCCACAATTTTTCCCCTCATTGCAACCCCATTCCATGTGATGTGACATCACACAACAATAACAGTTCCCATTTTCCCAAAAAAACAAAAAGTTTAAATATTTCACAACTCCTTATACTCTTTAAAAATTTGAAATTTAATCCCTTCACTTTTATTTTTAGAATTTTTATTAAACTCGAATTCATTATAAAGTCAAAATTTTAGATTATATTATTAACAAATGAGTGATTTTTTTTTTTTTTAATTTTAAAATATCATGTTTATTTTAATGAGATTGACAATTGGACTTGAGTAAATTTCTGAAAATAAAGTACATTAATTTAATTTCAAATATTGGAATAGTACTTAACCTACATAATCTAAACATAGCACAACATTTCTAACTTTTACCTACATGGCAAAATAAGTAAAATTTTTTTAAAAAATTAAGGGATAATCAAAATATCCCTCCATTGTTTTCCATTTTAGCTCTTCAAAGGAAGGAACTCGAAGAACTGATAATTAGGACCACCAAGGTTAGCATTCCCCGGGGCGGTGGCGATCGATATCTCGTTTTCTTTCTCGTTGGATTCATCGGAACCGTCATCGTTACCGCTACGAAGAGGGAAGAGTTGTAGGGTTTGTGAGTCATCTTCTCCAAGTGTAGCCTCTTGGTTTCTAACAAAGTTGACATCAAAGACATTGGTGTTGCTGTTGTTATATCTGCATGGTGATTTGAAGATATTATTACCATGATGAGTCTTAAGGAACTGTTGGTGTTGGTATTGGTGTTTTGGGTCCATTGGTCTTATTGGTGGCGGTGGGGCGACGGTGGTCACAGTGCTAATCGCTGCCGTCGTAGAGGTAGGGTTAGGGCTAAGAACAGGTGATAGGCATGAGTAAGAGAATTGCATTTTTTGCTGCCACGTGTCATTCCTTTCGACAAAGTTCTTTCTTTGCTGTAATTCTTCTTCCTCGAATTGGATCCATCCATCTGCTCTACATTCTGACACTGCTGCTTTTGCTGCCATTTGTATTGAAACAGATTCCTAATAATAATAAAACAAATCACACATGAATATAATAAATACATTTTAACAAAGAAAGTATATGAACGAGACCAAAAGTTATTAAACTGTTAATAAATTTACGATTTTATAACCCATCTTTTAAAAATTTATAAAACATTGACTAAACTATTCAAAAATTCTGAGTTAGTGTAGTGAGATAAAGTGAAGTTTACCTAATACAAACTGTATGTAAAGCAACGTGTACACTGCTTCTGGTTTATATTAGAGAAAGCCAAGTTTATATTCCATTCAAATCAGAAGAACAAATGGTCCAAGAGTGATAGGCTGGATTTTGATGACAAATTGTACTATGCAGTGAGCCCAGTCTTTTCACTGTCAGGCTTCCCATTTTACGTAGAAATATATAAAAAAAACATTTGAATTAAAAAAGGGGGGGTGCTCAAATCAATACCTAGCCTGAAAGCCATGAATGCATATGAAGCACAGCACCCAAAAAAAACCAGCTAGTTTCATAACAGCAGCCCCGACAGAAAGGAAGGAATGCAGCTTTTAAGCTCTTTTCATTTCCCAACAATACTAGCCCTTTTCTTCTTTCTTTAGACATTACATGAACTATTTTTATATATTATATGTGTATAAATATGAACAAATAAAGCCTTGACTTTAAAGTTTAAAACTTTTCACTTATGTTAATGTAATCATGGTTTTGTTTTATCAGTTTTGCATGGTAATTTGATAGATTGTACTATTTTTAGTTAAAATTTCATCCATTCGGAATAATTATAATATAGCACATGTACTTGATGCTAACATGTAATCAAATGAATGAAATTTTTAACAAAAAAATTAGTTTACTATTTGATCTAACCTACATGAGTTAATTAATTAATTTTTTAATATAAAGAACAAAATGCAATAAACTTCTTTTGGTAAAGGGCTTCTATAGGAATTTTACCAATTATTTAACAAAATCTTTTGCATGGGATAATAATGAACTGTCTATATTGACCATGAAAGAAAGAGTAAAAAAGAAAGAAAAAGACTGGAGAGGTTATTAGATAATAGACCTCTGCTAGTGTACTGCAGTTTATAGGGAGTGCCCAGTTTTTGGTCTGTTCAACTTCATAACCTGTCCTATTCGTCTCTGAAATAAAAAAACAAAACAAAACAAAAAAAAGAATGTAACTTTACTCTCTCTAACAAACAAATACAATGGTGAAAACCAGAAAACAAAAATATATATATTATTCTAATTAGCAAATAGAATATTAAAGCAATTGTAAAAAAGATGAACAGTATTTTATGTTTTTTTTTTTGTCTTTTTTTTTTGTTCATGTACCTGAATCTTTTCTTTCAAAGTTGTCGGGATGATCATCTTGAGTTGATTCCATTTGCCGGCGGCGTTTTTGACGTTCCCTTGCTTTATGGTTTTGAAACCAATAAAAAACATTCTTCCCTTCTATCTTACCGTACCTACGAAGCTGCGCTGTTATGTGTTGGATTTGGTCGGCCGATGGTGTCCGAGTACCTCGTCTATAAAGCTCTTCCAGTGTACGTAACTGCTCGGGCGTTGGGTTCCATCTCGAGCTCACTACAACAGCTGGTTGTGTATTGAACTCCCTCTTGTTTTGGTCTCCCATACCTATAATAAAAGACCATCATGTTTATATATAGCCATGACAATGAAGGAGACTTATAAAGGAGACAAAGACGTACTTAGTGCAAAGAAATCGGAGCCATTGATACGGCTTAAACAAGGAGAGTTGTTGTTTGGCCTAGGGATTAAAGGCCTAAGTTTCCTACCATTAAAGGAATCGGACATGTTGAACTCAGCACCACCATCATTACAACCCATCATCCACATCTTTTGGCTCACCTAACAAATATCCAAAATACTATATACTTTTTAGGGTTTGTTTGGAAAGAAAAAAAAAGAGGGTTTAATGAGCTTTTACACTCATACACACTCACTCACTTTTAAATGAAGCATGCGAAGGGAATAGTGGTGGTAGGGACTTGGTTTTAAACAAGTAAAACTTATATATATATATATATATAAAACACACAAGAATTGAGGGTTTTAAAGAGAGAAAAATGATAGATGTGGAGAATACGAAGGGAGGGTGTTAGTGTTGGTTTAAGAAGTAGCAAAGAGGAAGAAACATGAGGTTGACTAATGAATAAATGCTGTGGTGGGATTGAAGAAAAAAAGCAGAAGAAAAGGAAGGAGGGAAGGGGAAGGGGAAGGGGGGGGGGGGGGGGCAAAGGGGCAAAGGGGAAGCGTGGAATTCTGGGTGTTTATTGGGAGTAGGGAATGAAAAAGGACGTGACATGGGATGAAAGGGTTTATCATAAGGCTCTCATACGAAGAAAAAGAAAAAGGCTTTTCATTTATTATTTTCGTCTCATGTCTCGTGCTTTTCATACATATTCTCAATCCGAACTGCCCCTCTCTTCCTTCTGCTTCTTTACCCTTTTCTTTGTCTATTTTTAACATCTTCTCTCTCTCTCTCATGCTTTCACATGCAAATCCATGCATGTACATCACTGTGGCTACACCCTCCATACATACATACATACATACATACATACATGCATGCATGCATGCGTATTGTCTTCAAATCATGTGTGTATCCCAAACTCCTAAGTATTAATCATCACCGGTGTATTCTCTTTAAATCATGTGCAGAGTTATTTTCAAATTGTTTTAGCTTGAACTTGATTATAGTAAGATTATTACTCTGATTGTACTCTATAATAATTATTCAAGTATTATATTGTTTGTGACTCTACCTGTAAATTAGTGTTTTAAGTTTAGATTTTTTGTTATCTTTTTCGTTTGTTTTTGGTTAGATGCTTAAATTCATTCGTATATATGTATATAAATACTTAGATGTATGTAATGCTTGATGCCTTAAGTTCAACTCTTTAGTAAATTATATGTAGGTTTTCGTCAGGCTTATTTTGACTTGAATCTTACCATGTGTGGGTTTGGTTTCGGCTGCGTTTCAATTATTAGTATGATTGTGTTCTGTAAAACTTGATTAATCAGATAAATATTGTTTATAAGAGAAAGGCTTATATGAAACTTGTAAATTAAAAAAAAAAAAGCTAAAATGCTTCTACTAAACTGTCTTTTGGTCTAATTATTGGGATATCAAAACCATTGTTGCTGTTGTTTGTAGTTTATTAAATCTTAATTTTGTTTGATAATCTATAAGTTTATATTTCATAAACCGCTATTAAATCATATAATAATATATAAAAAATTAAAAAAAAAAAAATTTACATAATTATAAATTTAAATCATTATTATTTTTTCAGTGTAAAAATAATAAATAATGTTATAAACTATGAGTGAATCAAATGATGACCCAAACTCACTTAAAATGATAAAATTTTAATTTAAACTCTTAATAATTTATAAAATTTTAAACTAATAATGCTAAAATTACACTTTATCCCCAAATGATAAACATTTGATTTAACCATTTAAAAATTATAAAGATATAAACTATTAAAATAATCAAATTGTATTTTAAAATCGAAAAATATACAATTTAATTTCAACCTACCCAAAAGTTTCAGACTCTGCCACTATTATTGAGTATGCAGACAAGCAAACAACACATAAACACAAAACTGAAGTTGGAATGTTTGCATAAATACAAAATAAATATATACCTTTTTGTTTGTTATGTAAAAACTATTACATAGAAAATATATCCAAGGATTTTGATGTATCACAATGGTTAAATATGGATATGTGGCGTTCCTTTTGCATGGGAAAAATGTTAATAATGTACTTATAAATATCAGAAATTTTTTTACAGTGCCAAAATTTTGGAATCTTCCCCTTTTTTTTTTTTTTTTTTTTTTTTTTTACTTTTTTTGCCAAATTCCATCATTCAAAAAAGTTCAAAGAGAAAAAAAAGTAATTTTTTCTCTATTTTTGGATTGAAGAAATAATGGTGTAGCCCATTGGTCATTATGAAGAGATGATTTGAATTCACCAGTTATTTGGGGGGGGGGGGGGGGGATACCCTACTGGACCTCCTTTTATATATAAATCCAGGGAAATATTTCATTATTGATTAATTATTGCTAGTTTCTCTATGATAGTGACTTAGCAAATTCCTTCTTTTGTTGAAGAATGAAGACCATCAATTTTGGTGTACCATTAAAGGTATATGATTTCCCATCGTGAAAATATTATGGAGCTCATATACTAGAAGTTAAATTATATTTTGTTTTTTTTATTAAAAAATAAGTAAATTAGTCCATGTATGTTAGATCAAAAAGTAAATTAATCCATTTGTATGGTTGAAAATTGCTGTGGCGTGCCATGTACCTCATGTTGATTTTTTAACAGTAGAAATTGATGAATTTTTTAACATAATGATCGATTTTCTCTTTGATCTAATATAGGAGACTAATTTACCCATTTTTTGAGTAAAAGCAATAAAATGCAATCTAACTCTTAATATATAGACCACCATGATACTTTCACAAAAAAAAAAAAAAAGAAAACCCAGACTTTAAATATATATTAATATTTGTATAGATACACAAAATATTCAAAAAATAGATTATCATTAGTAGAGATATTTATGAGTCGGGTCGTACTTATGTATAATATTACTATCAATACTATATATAATTGTCCAAACTTAATCCAACTTAAAATATATACTTAAAATTTTATCAACTCCATCACTAATTGAATATATTAATACACTATTTAATTAGTTGAGCTCTAATAAAAATGTACTTACCAATTCAATAAATTAGTAACTGAATGAATTGAATTAGTCGATTTATAATAATTATATATTGAAAATTTTAATTAGTTTTGAAATGGATCATAATTCTCTACCAATCACATTCCCAAAGAAAAAGTTAAGGAAATAAGCATAATTTAAGGCCTTTAGCCTTTAAGCCATGAAGTGTCATTGTCAAATTTCTACTTTATTGACTCTTTCCGCGTATGAAAACACAGTTTCAACACAAAATTTGCCGACAAATTGATAACATTTGATTAAATGCATTATTATTTTATTGAATTATAGTCTAGGTGATAAAAATATGTAAAAATTGTATTTTATTTTCTTCCTATCAAATTTGTCACGTTTTGATTTTTAATTATATTTTTAAAACTTTGACATTTAATTTTTAAAATATTATAAAATTTAATTATTTTGAATATTTTAAATAAATGACGTTAAAGTTTAAGAAACTTGGTTTAAATTACCATTTGAGATATTTCTACTCGAACAAAAGGAATTTTTATTGAAAATTGATTCATATGATGATTAGTTGAGATAATGCCACATCATCACTCAAATTTGAAAAAAATACTAAATTTTAGAATAAAAAAAAAAAAAACGTCGTGTGTTGATCTGATGGTTAAAATGTTCACGGTTCCAAGTGGGAACTAAGTTTGAGTCACGCTAGTTGTGTTATTGTTAGTGTTTTATCTTCCTATTGTAATTCACTAAAAAATATGCATAAAGAAGATTTAGAAAAAAAAAATTAGAGATTAAATTTTACTTTATCTCTAACATAATCGTTAAATGTTGACGAGTGAATTGAAAAATGGTACAACCATTGTGTGGAAGAAAATAAAATAAGTTATATTGATAATATATGAGAATAAAATGGTTAAATATATGGTGATTAACCATCGAATTCATGATGTTATAATTTTCGTTAAAATAAAATTTGGTTGGTGGTAAGCGGGAGTTTGATTCATACTTTACGAAATCAACATAGAATTCAGTTTAGGAATTAGAAAAACTCAACAATTTAACAATTTAAATTCAAGTTTTTAGATTAAAGTAAATGGATTAATTTTCAATTAAAAAAAATAAAACGATAAAATTCAAAATTAGATCATATTAAAATTAATTGGCTTTTATTTTTAATTTTAGAAGGATTATATGTATATATTCAATTATTTTTTACTAATTAAATTGATGTTGAATTAACTTATCACATTAAAACTAGACTTAGATTAATAGGATTGAAAAAATAATTATGTTATCTACTTCCTTTTCTATCTCAATGTTATGTCTTCGTCGACATTCTCCATTCTACTATCATTTGAGCCTAAAGTTCACAAAATAAATCTCTTGATCGACTTTAAACTTGAGTTTCATTAAATCTATTGAGGGAAGATTGAGTCCATTCAAAAAAATCTATGAAGTGCTGGTTGTAAGGAGTCAACAGATCTCTTAATAAGTTGATATTATCCCCGAACAAGATTTTGACTCTCTACTTTACATTAAGCCAGAATGCCTAAAGATGATTGAAGAGACCCATACTCTTAAGGCATTGTTTGTTTAACTAAACTTGTTTGATTAAGTTCTTCTATTAATGCTACACTATGCATAAAATTATAAAAATAATCAATGTTTTTCAATTTGATCGTTTTCAATCTTCGTACTTTTCAATTTTTTTTGTTTGATACAAATAACATTTGTTAAATTCATTAATTAATTTTTTTTTTGTATATGTTAAAATAATAAGCTAATGTATCATTAGGTATGTAATAATATATTTGATGCATAAAAGATTTTGAAAATAATAAAGTTTAATTTAATGAATTTAATAACTATTATTTAATCGTGATTGAAATTTTAATATTTAAAAAATATAAAAAATTTAAAACAATCAAATTAAAATATAATAACTAAATTCACAATTTACCTAAAGAATTAATTGCAGAATTTAAGGAAAAAAAATCCGAAAACTCCAATGAATAAGAGCATCTGAAATGATGACGTCAAATTCATTCAACGAATTTAAAGTAGGAGAGATAAAATTTCGGTTTTGATCGAAAATTTTTTAAAAAAAAGGACCGACTCATTCAATATATATATATATATTATTTTGGTTTAGTCAGGTGGGGGGGATTGATCGGTTTTGATCTCAATTTAATTGGTTAATTTAGTTGATTATTGGCTTTTGAATTTCAAAACTGAATCGATCTAAGAAACTGATTTATTTTATATTATTTTCAAATTATTTAAAATACATAAATATTTTATAATATATAAGATACACATAACTATGTAAACCCGACCTAATAACCCATGGTCAGTTAATCGAAAAAACTGACTGAATCAAAGTCGGTTTGGTTTGATCAATTTTTCATGCTAAAATCAATTAAGTTGGTTCGGAAAAAAATCCGACTGAATGGACAGATTAAACCGATTACTCTCCGCTAATCTAAAGTCTAAATTAAGTGCCAGAAAATTATGGAAGCAACTGACGAAAAAGGGATAATTTATTCAAGGCAAAAGGATGTTTAAGTTCATAATATCAGAAGCAACAAGCATCAAGTAGAAACATCTAATGCTAAGTACACTCTTATTATTATGAATCATTAATTAGAGAAATGAGAAACTAACATTAGAGAAGAAGCAGGACTTAGTTTTTGTTGGCAATGAAAAGACCCCATCTCTGCTCCCCAGTTCTGGTCCTTATCAGCTTTGCCTTCCATCCTCCAACGATATCGTCATAGTCTTCCTGAATATTGGAACAAAATAAAGGATTGAAGTGCCCATTAGTGAAGGAAAAAAAGAGAGAAACATATAGGGTTATCAAAATGATGACAAAATGCTCACCTGAGAAAAGTCTGTGATGAAGCTATCCTTGTCCTTCTCAACTTTGTCTAATTCACGCTGCAGAACTTGTATGAACTGAAAACATATGCAAACCGGTCATTTATTAGCTCGAGCGGGGAGACTCTTGTATCTGAAATTGCTATTTTCTCGATGATTTTCAAATTGGTACACGATCTCTGTTGAGGAGAAGCCGACTCCGTTGGGAGAAGTCTGCAAATTGTCATAAGCTAGGAACTAGTGGGCCCCTCGACGAGTCAGTATTATTCTCGGAACTGGTCTCTCAACTCTATCAAAGAAGCTGCAGATTCACAGAACAAAAATGCCTCGGCAGATGCTTGAGAAAGTGAAATATACGCAAATTGCACATGGCACTTGGCAATAAAATCTCTTATTTGTACTTTGTGAGATTTTAACCTTCTCCCTATAGCATACGAGGCATTGTTGGGTAAATAAGCCATCAACATTCTCACCTGTAAGTGCCCTATATGTTATAGGGCACGGATTTGAATCCAACCATGTGCATTGCGCGTGTTGTGCACATTATCAAGCATTCCAAAGAGGCAATCCCTTTCTGTGAACCACCACCAATACCTTTGCATGGACTCGAGCTTTCGATAAAATCGAGATACAAACTTTCACCAAGGGGCAATACTAGACATGTTGAGTGCTTGACCCAAAGTCCAATCCTCAACAATCCCAATTAGAAAAAGCAAGCAATTCAATTAAGTGTGACTAACCATTTCATTAGCAGATAGTATATTATAGCTATCTACATGATTCTTGCTAACATTGACCAATTAGTTCATAATATCACAATCATACGAAATAAATAAAAGGGTCGGTTTATCTGAACCTGATCGGTTCTATCCTCTGCAATGACCTCATCAAAACCAGCATCCTTAAGCATCTGCAACCGAATATTGCAAAAACAAGACAGAAACGGTAGGTCGTAGTGTTAGAAATTTGTTACTAAAAAACAAGAATATGACATGAAATCAAGAAAAGGTTATTAATTTAAACAATACAGACCTGGCCATAAGCTTTTACATCATGGAGATCATAGCCTCTCTGCTTGATGTACTCTGCAAATTCGGGCGATGAAGCTCCGGCACATTTGCAGTAATCACTTATAAGAACTTTGCCCCCTGGCTTCAACCATTTATAGAAACATCTAAATAGTGCAGGCTTGTCCTGAAATTCAATTTACCATTAAGCTTTACTGTAGAAATTTCTGATGTTGATGCTAATGCTAAATCTCTAATCCACTGAATCTTAATTAAACCATCTTTTAATTAATATTAAAGGTTAATTACACCAGACATTCACAAATTCAATTTTTAAATTGATCTCTAAACTTAAAATATTATAAAGGTTCTAATTGAGTCGTAAGTATTATATCAATTAGGTACTTCCATTAGCATAAAATCAGTTTGTGCATTAAATACTAACTTGGGTTTAACATAGAGCATATTTAAAATATGTGGATCAAATTTTAAACACAATCATACAACTTGAATATGAGGTGTCAAAGAAATAGACAGTAAGAGCCCAAGCTGTTATAGGTACATATATGTTTAATACTTGACCACTTAAGTTGACATTTAACACCCAAACAGACATTTAGGGTGACAGAATAACTTGACTGATAGATACTTATACTTTGAGGACTCAATTAAAATGTTAAATTTGAAGCCTAACTTAGAATCTGAATCATACTTACTTGAATGTGTAGAATCGTGTCACGGCTGTAGATAACATCAAAGCTGTTATCTGGATAAGTCTTTGTAGTGCAATCAGCAACTTCAAATTCCACAGAGCAATTGAGTCCATTGGCTCTTTCAAGAGCAAAAGATATCATATTTATGGACAGATCGATGCCCACAACATAGACTCCAAATTCTTGTGCCATATAAAAGTCACCTCCACCAATGCCACAGCCAACATCTAGAACCTTTTGGCCAGGCTTTGGATCCAACTTCGCCACAAATTCTTTCGTTGTTTCTGCTCGAAAACATGTTTAATTTTAGGAAGAAGACCGTGTAAATTAAAACAAATATGCTAATATAGAGATTTGGTTGAAGAGGGAATACCTACTCCTCCTGTGCTCACAAATCCTTCACCAAAGGTACGCTCATAACGAAGTATGCTATTAGCTTTGTACTGAACAGTATCCAAGAACCGCTGGAATCCACCATCATTATCTGAACTGACCTTTTCCCAGATCCAGCAAATCTGCATTTACAAACAATGCAGTTGAATCTTGTCAATACTATATCCAATTCAGAAAAAGATGATAATAAAATGAAAATCGATGAGTTCAAGTTTTGTTTTTGCCTGATTCTGATTCTTTTTGTGCTTAACATAAGCACTGATGCACTTGTAGCCAACTAAAGAAAGTTTAAACGAGTTTCCTGAATCATCAGTTGCATGACATTCTTTAAAGACCTGCATTAGAATACATAGCCAAACATCTGTTTAGTAAAACAATACCTCATGCTATTTCATATACATATTTCAACCATCAGAGCACAAACCTGTGTGTAAAATCTTGGCTCACGGTAGTGAGAAGGGTCATGCTTTTGCTTGCAATCGCCAGATTGATCAAAACAAGCCTCCCTGAAGAAAATATGTCCTCCAACTTTCAACCATTTCATCATCCTTTGGGCCAAATTCTCAACCTGCATTTAATGATGGTTAGCACTTAACAATAGTTAACTTGTGAAACTTAACCAAGTTTTTCTAATAAAATTACCTCTTCATCTGAGAGATACATCAGCAGCAAATTTGAGAATATCAAGTCCATTGATACTTCTGAAATATCCAAATCTGGGGAAGTCACATCGGCACAAAGGAATTTGACATTCTTATAATGTCCATTGATGCTTTCATTCTGCAAATAAGGATATATCCAAAGGGAAAAATCTAGTCAAGTCCATTATGAAATAGCAATCTAAATAATTTCTGTCAGGCTGTTGAGCTTCAATTACCATCTTGATAACATCCTCAATGAAGGCTAAAGCTATAACACTATCAGCTTTCTGAGCTAATTCACCGGTAAATCGACCAATGCCAGCTCCTAGCTCCAAAATAGATTTCCCTTCATATGGCGGGAGCAGGGAGAGCACCTGCGTATATCAACAATGAACAATTAGGAATCTAAAAATAATTATTGAAGGATAAACGTAAAATACAAAAGAACAGCAACACTTAAAAGGTAATAATTACCATTGATGTATATTTAAGTCTATCCTACTATAATTACAACTGAAATTATTCATAAATAGAAAAACTTAAATATAAAAAAAATTAGAGTCGAAAAGTTGACACTAAGACTACGTATATATAAATAAAAAGCAACAGCTTTTGAAAAACGCAGAATCACAAAGCACAACTTTTTTTCAGCTTTTACATCGAGCATTACCTAAAGTTAGTGCTTAAAAATCATATATATATATTTTAAATCCAAGAACAAATCATTTCCTCTATCTGTGGTTGTTAGATAAACCAATTATTATGCCACTACAAATGAAGAAAAACGACATCATTAGCATAATTACAGAGTAATCATCGTGCCACACAAAACTTAAAGACTATTAGCAGCCAGCATGTTATCGAATTTTTGTGTTATGTGTCATATATATTTTTTCGTGGCATAAATTAGTTTAATTATATATTTTTAAATATATGCTCATTTAAAAGTTGTGTCAAACTCATACAATAGAGATAATTAAGGAAAAAAGGAATTATAAGCTGCGATGACAACAAGTCAACAAAATAGAAAACAGAGCATCAACATGAAACAACTTAAATCAAAATAAAGCTCGAAATGAGATTAATAAAAAGATCAACGAATATAAACAGATACTGGTAGTGAAAAAGGTTTAAAGAAAAGGAATTAAAATAATATAAAAGATCAATGAAATGATGAATAAATAAAAAGTGAATAAAAAATTACTTCGAGTCGGTCTTCTTTGTCGAGATCTGCGTCCTTGGAATCAAGTATCGTAACATCCTCTGTTAAATCAATGGAGTGCTCCATCCAGTAGTTCTTTTGAACCTCTCGTTCACCTGTTATCATTTTCCAATTAATCAGTTCTTTCTTTTTTTCTTTTACTAAAAAGTAAATCAGATATCGATGCTCTTATAAGTGTTTGTTAAAATTTGTCAATCGATTTCGATTTTCATTCTTCCAATTCCGATAAAAATGCAATGAAATTTTCAGATGGAGCTTAGAGGTCTCACCGTTAGTCGCCATGGTTACAGGAGGAAGATCGCTAGCAAGCTTTTCAGAGTTCGATTTTTTTTTTTCTTTTAAGGAAAAAAGAGAGCGAAAAAGATTTAAAAACCCTCAACGGCAAGACGAGATCTCGAAAACGACCTTGATCTGCTGTTTTCGATCCTTCCTCGCTGCTGCATCACACACAAAAATGCAAAATAATTTGAGCAACGACTACTACTGTTACTGCAAATTGAATTGTGTTCTGTTGTGGAAGTTTAAGGCCCCATTTTTTTATAGATCCAATGAAGGACAATTTCGTCATTTCATATGAATACTATTATTTTATTATCCTTATACATTAAATAGTAAATCCATTTTTCTATTAATAATTTTATTTATTTTTATTATTAAAATTTGATTTATGTACATCAATATAAGATATATGTGGCACGTCACGTGTCAATATTTGATTATTCTGTCAGTTATATCAATTTTTAACGGTACACATTAATAAAAATTTTAATAAAAATTATCAATTTGCACATGATCTAATGTAGTTATTTTTTAAGTAAATAAAACAATATGCAATTTGACTCTTAATATAATAACTTTCATTGTACTATTACCCTTTTGAATGAAAATATTGTTGGTAAAAATCCATCTTTCTTTATTATGCAAAAATAGACTTGTTATTTCCTCTTGGATTTTATTCATCCAAATTTGAAATCTATTAATATTTATAAGGATTGAACAAAAAATAGTAAAATACAATTAGGGAGCAATCAATCTTTTTCTTTTTCTTTTTTTTCTTTTTCTTTTTCTCTCTCCAGATTAGGATTTTTTTTTTAATAATCTCTTTTTAATCTCATCAACTTCTCAAGTGCTAAGTGATAGTTTATTTATCTCTTGCTTCACGAGCAACAAATTTTTCATTTCTTTTAGGAATTTGGTTAATTAAGATCAATGTTGAGTTTTCTCTCCTTTCAAAGATTTGTTTTAAAATATATTTTAATTCAACTCGAAATCCGATTTGAAAGAAATCATCTTGTATACATTTCTAAATATCTTCTGAAGAGATAATATACTTTTTATCTACCTCTTCACCATAATTTCTTATTCCTCGCTACTACACCCAACCAGAAACTATATCAACAAGGTTGTTCTAAATAAAAAAAAACTTTTTTGTTCTTCTTGTTAGGGCTTACATTACGTATCTGAAATAATTTTTTTGTTATTGTTGATATTCTCCTTCTTATCTAAAATTCTCTTCGACTTAAATTTTTTTAGAATCAAGTAAAAAATCGAGAATAAATGAAAGGGTTATCAAACTTAAACCTCCTTTAAAGGTGACTATTGAGTGTACGAAACGTTGTTGTATGGCATTTTCGTGTAATTTTTCGTTTCAGAAGCAAAGCCAATCGATGCTTTATACACTAAACTTAACATATTAGAAACAAAATTAGAAGCTTCACTCCAGCAAAAAGTTAGAGATTCATCCAAGTGAAACAATCGCCACACAAATCACAAGATAAATCATAAAACACCCCTTACCTACACCTTTCATAGTCAACATTTTATTTTAATAATGAATTATTTTTATAAAAATAACTAATTTATATAACATAAAAATAAAATTCCTAAATCTTATTGTAGTTTTGTTTGCTTACCTTTTAAATTTTATAAACCAATTAAAAAATTGAAACCTTTATATTTAAAATATAATCAATCTAAATTTTTTTTTTTGTAAATATAATGTTGACATTTGTCGATCTTTAGACTGTCTTGTGAAGTCAAGATATCTTTCAAAATAATGAACTCCAATACTTTAATTTGTGATAGAGAATTTTTTAGTTTTAAAAAATTAAAATAAAATCTTATCATGCATAATTTGTTGCTAGCTTTTAAGGGAAGAGATAAGTAAAATTGTACCTGTTGATAATATAAAAAATAATAATATAAAGCACAAGTCAATATAAATTAGATTAAAATAATTTTGAACAGAATCAGTATATTTCCAAATTTTAATTATGTATTTTTTTATTTAAAAAATAATTTGGGTTTGAATAATTATTGTATAAAAAAATTAATTTTCAAAATCGGATAAGTGATTGAATTAATTAAGCTACCGAATCATTTAATCCGATTGAATAAATCATTAAAATATTTTTAAAAATTAAAATTATTGGGTGAATGTAATTTTTGTTCATTTCAATTAATCTATATTAATTTTCAAATTAATTAATTTAATACGTTTCTCCGTATCGATATTATGATCGATTTTTTATTCAATTATATATACTAATTGGCTTTTGGATTTGGTGAGGGGACTTCGAGAAGAGAAATAAAAAATTGACCGGTGAGCACCTACGGCAATGTGCGGGGGACCTCATCGTCATTTCCCTTTTTTATTCCCAAGATTTTTGTCATTTTCTAGTAATTTAATTGAATGCAACAACTTTTTTTTTATATGGAATGTATTCGTATCACGACAAAATCATCAACAGTGCAGCATAGTGAAATATATTATTAAACTATGTTCTTTTTCTAAATTTTTATTAAATAAGAGGGATCTCTGATTCTTCTATTATGAAATACACGTGTCCAGATTTTTTTTAATAATATTTATAAAAACAAAAATAAATAAATAAAATATTTGGTATATTTCTGAGATTTTGATTTCAAGGTTGAAGGAATAACTAAGGTAAAAATTGGTGATGAGGATCCAGAATTTACTTGGTATAAGATGAAAAGTCGTCATCGCTCAAAGTGATCAAAAGAGAGGATATGGAGGTAAGAAACAAAAGAGAGTATATCATATTCTCTAGTGTCAAGCTGAAAAGTATCTTCAATAAGTGCTCTCAAGAGGTTTTTTCAAATCAATAGTGAATTCATTGTTTGGTCCGAATGATTAAAGTATAATAACTTCGTTATTAAAAAAAAAATTTACTGATAGTATATTAAATATTAATACAAAATAAAATACATAAAACTCTCGAAATGTGCTCAACTCCATATTTGACACTTGTCTAATCTATATAATATATACACATTCAATAAACTATAACATCACACCTGTTAAAAATTATATATAACAATTATATTACTAAGCATCGACTCCGATTCGAATCAACTAACTAATAAGAATAAATACATAAGAAAAAATCATATATTTACAAAGGGTGAGACTCCTAACATAAAATTTCAAAATTCGCAAAATTTCTAAATGTGAATTAACATTCGAATTAGCGGACCTAACCCATGTTTGAACCTAATGAAGAACTTAGGCCCAATATCACTATTTAAAATTGAATATGGGGACCCAACCTATTTGAATCTAATGGCAAAATACCATTATTTACTATATAGAGACCAAACATAGGGGACCCGATTCCATTCTTGACTATTGAAACATAGGGGACCCGACCCATATCATATTTGGGCCTAACAGTGCAATGGGCCTAATACCATTATTTACTATATAGGAACCAAACCCATATTTGAACCTAATGGAGACAATAGGCCCAATAATACCATTTCTGCAAAGGGATCAAACCCATATTTGAGCCTTTGCACTCAAAATATTGAGGTTAAAATGTGTGTGTGTGTGTGTGTGTGTCTTTTTTTAGTCCATGTTGTCTTCTACATTTAAAATTTAGTTATTTTATTTTTATGTTGGAGATTTTAATTTTTTTATTTTTCAGATTTATAAATATAAGTTCAATTGTCAACATTATTTATATTTCACTATTAAATTTAGATTTATTACACTGTTAACAATGAAGTGTTTTTTTTTTTTTTTTTATATTTTAAAATGTTGCATTAATAAATTTAATAAATTAATGAAATTAAAAATTGAATTCGAATTATAAAATCTAAAAAAATAAATGAATTAAAATTATAAAATTAAAAATAAAATAATTAAAATTTAAATATACGAAAAATATAAAAACCTACAACAAATTTTAACCAACTATTAGATATAGGAACAAATGAAGCACACAAGTGAGGTCGAAATAAGTGTGGATACGGGTTCGGCTCTTCTTCATTATCATTTTTGTCATTAATTATAACTTACCTTTTACATTAATGGATCGTACCCTATTTCAACGATAATCATCAAAAGAAATATCATAATATATATATATGTTTAACAAATTCATGCTGTTCAATATCGGATTTGTATAATTATTAAACTCCACAAAGGATGATACAATATTGGATTTGTATAATTATCAAGGATTGTCAATCGTGTAGTCGATGCTATGACAAAAATTACTTCGTTGGAGGATTTTAGGCTTCAGTTCTTTCAAAGTCCGCCTGATGTAGTTAAATATATTTTTCATAAAGATAATATCGATGCTAGTATTGTTTCGGTTTAGTTTTATTTTTGTAATCGTCTAGTGCTGTTATTTTTCTATATATTTTTATTCTTTTATTTTTGTGTAATTAATTAATTAATTTTATTTATTAATACAATATTAAAAAACTTAAACTTAAATTTAAATTTAGTCTTGTGTTATTTATATAAATACCTAACAAAAACTTTAACCAAAAAACAGATGTCGGCAATATTATAATTAAGACATTCCTTAAAACAAATAACCTTAAAACAAGACATTCCTTTTCATGGAACATCTGTTACTTAAGAAACTCAAGTTGGTTTTGCATAAATTAGTTTATATTATAATTTGTTATTAATTTATTTAGAATTATTTTAACTTTTAATCGATTTTTCAAGTTCTAGTTCTAATTTATTTGAGATTGGAATCATATAGATTCGAGTTTAGAAAGATAGTACAGATTTGAATAAAATATTTTAACCATAGGTAAAGAATATAATGAATAAAGTAAAAAGAGTAGATATTGTGGATACTGTTACCAAGATTCATTTTGCCCAGCACCGATTTTATAAACATTCGTTTAAGACCACTTTCACTTTTCACGTGCAATGGACGGTCACTCTTCCAATAATATAATATAATAATATTTTTATAGGGTACAATAATATTATAATAAAATAAAGGATAGGCTACGATAAAGGTTATTCAGGTATGGATGAAAAATATTCAAATCGTCAATTTATTATGATTTTTTTATCATTTAATTAGAAAAAATTATAAAATATCATTTAATTATTTAATTTTATTTTTTTAATCACCATATAACTAAAGTAAAAATAAAATTAAATAATTAAGTCATCATTCTATAATTTTTTTATAATTAAATGATCAATATATATATAATTAGATGATTGTTAATATAAATTACGCTTAAATCGCTGCATGCGTTGCGTAATAAACTAATCTAGAGTAAAAACATTTAAAATAATAATTTTATTAATATTATTGTTATTTCCTTCTATCCTTTTCAGTAGTTTTTAGAATTTTAACCACGAATAAAAACAAACTCACGTGCATGCACACAAATTTCTATGCAGTTGCTGTTATCCTCTCTTTTTTGTCGAAAATTTTTATTTTAATTCCACTCTCAAAATTAAGAATGCACGGATTTATTAGAAATTCACTATTGAAATAAATAAATTTTGAAGTTTTTAAATTTATTTATAGCATTTCTACTTTTGTTTCATTAAATTGCTTGAATAAAAATTATGTATATGACGTGCAATGTATACTTAATAGTAGAGGTAAAAAAATTTATTTTTGAGATATTAAAAATACAATTTTTTTATTTTAATAGTATATGTCTCTATAATTTTAAAGGTTAAATCAAATTTTTATTATTTGAAGAATTAAAATACAATTTTACTATTATTAATTTAAAATTTTATAAATTATAAATGGATTAAATTGAAAATTTATCATTTTAAGGGGAGTTTCTTAGTGGCTTCGCCAGCGTGTATACCTCATGTTGATATATAAAAATCAATTTTTAACCATAAAAATAATAACAAAAAGATTAATTTATTCTTTAATCTAATGTATAGGAATTAATTTGTCCCTTGATTAACATCTTAATTAGTTATCAATTGATACTAGTTATAAACCTTAATTATTAAGTATCCAATAATATCCTTACACATGATATTGTCCTTTTGCAAATACATATATTTATGTTATGATTAAGGTAAATGATTGTGAAATTAGACTCTTCTAATTGTCTTTCACGCGTGATTAAATTACTTTTACTATATCTATTTTCTTGATTGTCTTTTAAAAAAAGCATGGAAATTCAAACATGCAGGCTTGATTTTTATGTCGGTAAAACGACTAGCGATAAATAAAATATATTGACAATCATTAATCCTTAGTCGAAAAGACTCTTTATAATTGTTGATTTAATTACGTAACGTTGAAGGTTTAAAAAAAAAAGGATAAACAATAGTAAATGTCACTTAATTTTTCTTTTTCTTTTTTTATCACCCGACCTTAAAAAGTTATCCAATTATTATTAATTTTTATATCATTCAATCATGAAAAATTACAAAAGATCATCCAATTATTCAGTTTTGACTTTTTCTTTCACTAGTTGATTAACGTAAAAATAAAAGTACTCCAAAATTTAATATAGTTAAGTGACAAAAAAAAATAAAATTGAAAAGTTGAGTGACTATTTTGTAATTTTTCATAATTGGGTGATAAAACAAGATTTACTAATAATTGGATGACCAAAAATGAAAAAAAACCTTAGTTGCTAACTTTTTTTTTTTTAATATGCTGATGTGATTACATAGTAGTATCTGTTTGTATTTTTTTTTTAACCTTAGTTACTAACTATTAATGTAGTTTGCCCAAAATAAAATAATAATTTTGTATAATGATTTTTTAGCGTTCCAACTTTACAAAAAAAAAAAAAAAACATTTGAGTCATCTATTTAATTTTTTTTTTACATATTTTTACGTTTAAACTTACGTTTTTTGTCAAATCACTCCAAAATGAATGAAAATGTTGACATTTGTTAACTTTGTTGAAGTGATATACATGTGGATAAGGCCACATCAACAATCAAATAATTTTAAAATTTTAAAAATGATTTATATAATTTTACACATTCTTAAAAATGTTAAAAAATTTTAAAATATTTTTTATATATATTTTTAAATTAAAAAAAAATAATTTTTGATGTGATTTAGAGTGATTGACAAATAATGCAAGTTCAAAAATAAAGAAAACGAAAAATTATGTCATTATGTTTAAAAATATCTCTCATTTCGCAACTTTATATATAGAGAGAGAGAGATAGTGTATAAAACTTCTCCAATACCCTGAGCACAGCATCTCTACTGTTGAGGGGCTCCTAGTAAACGACACTTAAAAGACTTCTTCAATGAGTGAATTCGACCTCCCTTAACAATGACTAAATCTGAAATGATACAATAGAAGGACCAAAATCATAATTTAACCAAAAGACAGAACATAGAGGAAAAGAAAAGGAAGGCAAAAAGGTAGGTGGAGGAGAGAGGGCATAGGGGCAAGAGGTGAGAAACCCACGAACAATTGTCGGAGAAACGGCCGACCCAACACTTGTTAGTGGGAAACAATACATCTATCAGTTCCATTTCATTACAATATACCCACCAACACCATCGCCAATCAATTTTATTTTATTATTTTAAATTTAATTTAATATTAAATGGAGGTGATAAAGACAACACTTACGTTGCTTTTTCCTCTTCATTTTCTTGTCCTAAATTTTTAGTGCTTTGTTTTCTTTCTCATATTTTACGATACTATTATCATAATGTCTCTTATTATTAATATTTATATATATACTTCCTAACTTCTTTTTCTGTTTTGCCACTAAGTTTTCATTTAGCATACAACTTCTTCTTACATTTAGTTAATTAATCATCATTATGAAATCTTAGAGATTTGTGTCTTATTTTCCATTTAACGGCTCCTTTTTTTATTATTATTTTTTTTATTAATTACATAGCGGTGGATTTTGGCATTGAGTTTAGGGTTTAATTAAAAATTTTGAAGGTTTTAGTGAGAATTTTAAAATTTGTGAAAAGTATAATTAATATTTTTAAGGAGTTTAAGAAATTTTGAGAGTCAGAATTAAAATTTTTAAAATATTATGATGGTATAATCAAAATTTTCAAAAACTTAATAATCGACTGGAATAGTTTAGTTAGTTTTCTCGATTTTAATAAAAAAATTATTCTTCTATAATTTCACATGTTAATGAAACATTAATTTAATGATAGAATTGAAGTCCGATTACGTCATGTGTTGAAATAGCCACTCGATTTGCTAGCAAGGTTCTCAACCCCCTAAAATGAAAAATTGTTCATTTAGATCATTTAGAAATTTTAAAATTTTAAATTAGTAAAGGTAAATTTACATTTTACCTCCCCTAAAAATGATAAAATTTTGATTTAATCATTTAAAAATTATAAATATATAGACTATTAAAAATTACAATCTAATTTTGGCTCCCCTAAAATTTTTTTTTTGACTTCGCCCCTACTTGCTAGTTTACAATTGTTTGTTGCTCGTCTAGAAACAATGAAAAACAGTTTGTTAGAGGATCGTAATAAAACCTTGAGGTTGTAATAAAACCAATAGATATAATCGCATAATTATTATTTTTCTCTAAAAAAAATTGACATCTTAAAATTTTTGAAATTCTTAAAATCAAGTTTGATTATATATGTTGTGTATAAACATAGTCGGATTGTCGAGTCTTCAACCCAAATCATTTCAAAAAGATAAATAAGGACAAGGAAACTTTAGGTTGTTTGTCAAAATTTTGTGCGGGAATCATGAAAAGCAACTTAATTTATTCATAACAACATCACCAATTTTATCTAAACTATATTTTTATGAGATAAATTAGATTAATTAATTATATATACAACCATTTTTCCTGGCTTTATTAACTTTTTACACCAATTTTAACCTGAATTTGCGGTCACGTTTGGCGTTTGATGTGCTACACAATCATGCACCTATCATCACAAATGTGTAACTAAAAATAAAATAATTGAATTTAAATAAAAATATTACATAATAATACAAGCTGATATTCAGCTTGAGCTATTAGACAAGTCGACTTCGAACACAATAATATTTGATTTGAACAACTCACGAGTCTAATAAAATTTTTTATTTTATATTATAACTACATTTTAACTCTTAATATATTAAAAAGATCTTACAAATGAATTTGAGTTTGAATATGAACAAATTTAATTGTATTCGAACATAAATAATTTGATTATATCTAGAACTAATATTCGATCGAATTCGAACTAAGTATAAATTAATCTTGAACATCAAGTCGAACTCGAAATTTGAATTTATGAGCACTGGAATTCCACTGGACTCAATAACAACCGAGTTGAAAAGATGTATTAACACAAAAATAAACATGGGTATATATTATAAAATAATGATAGGCATGCAAAAGGTAAAGTAATGAGCAAAGAATATTCATGATGCATGCATAAGTTAATGTGAATCTTATAATTAAGATGCCACTGGCACCCAACAAAGAATATTCATTATATGATAAGTCAATTTGTGTTCATCAAAATACATATAAAAATAAATGTACATAAAATTTCACAATCTCCTGTCCTTTCCCATTCACATAATATTGTTAAGCTGCTAAGAGCCAAACCAGATATGACCCAAAAGTTAGTAACAATGGATGAGCTTATTCATATATATATATATGTATGTTGTGTTGAGATAAAGTTGGCTTCCATATAACCAAGCATTTGCTGTATATTTTCTTTTCTTTTTGTTGGAGAATTATTGTAAAGATGCCAAACACTTCATTGTGAAAGTGATGAAAAGATTGTTTTTTTGTTGCTTGTCATAATTTGATGGGTGTCTTCCAATAACCACATGCACACATATTTTTATTAAAACATTTCGTATTAGATGCCTTACATATTCACTTCAATTTTCATTTCAAATCAGTTTAGATTCTCATATTATTCTATTATTTCTTTTTATTAAGTAATAGAGATGGGTTTTTTATAGTGATGTCATGTGAGTAAGGATTTGGTAAAATATTTTGGTTAGTCAAGTATTATAGAGTATTTGTATTAGGAGTTTAATTTTGTATATCCATCAAATTTCTTAACAATAGAAATGGATAGAATTTTTAATAAAAAAAGATCAGTTTTTTTTATTATTATTATCTAATTCATAGAGATTAATTTACTTCAATTTTGAGTAGGGAGGACAAAATGTATTCTGACTCTTAATACAATAGCTTTCATAATACTTTTATCGAAAAACTAATTAAAGAATATTACATGTATTGGGGCTCAAATTTAACGATTTGTTCATAGAGTATTTTGACTTTTTATAATCTTCATGTTCACAGTTAGGGCGGATCTAGGGGGCTGGTAGGGGTTCGGTCCCCTGAAATGGAGAATTTTTCATTCAAGTCTTTCATAATTTATAAAAATTTAAATTGGTAATAGTAAAATTGTATTTTACCCCCAAAATTATGAAAATTTGATTTGATCCTTTAAAAACTATAGAGATATGAACTATTAAAATGACGAAATTGTATTTTTATTATCATAAAAATATATAATTTAATTCTGACCCCCAAAATTTTTTTAACTTCCTAAATCGTATTTCTGATATTTTCCTTTCCGTCCATGAATAAAGCAATGGAGGACCAAGCACGTTAAATATTAACCCTTGTTTATATGAAATGATGTTACCTACTTACAAATTCCTCATATGTTACGTGATGTATTTTATGAATAAATCATAATCATGTATAAATTAAAGATAAAGTTTGATGTGCCATCGGATTGCTTTATATTAGAAAACAACAAGCATATAATAAGAAGTTAGGGCTGCAATTGGGTGGATAAGAATGTCAAATTTGTTGATTAAATTCTTTTGACAAGGGAGTCTTGGATTGTAGTGCCTGGAATTTAGGGTTTTATTTTCATAAGCCCCGCTAGACTACCACAAATTAATAGCAGTCAAATTTCATTATTAGTCCCCGTACTGTGCAAGTTATAGATTTAGTAATTATACTCTAATTTGGTCAATCCAAGTCCTTGTACCTTTTGAATTATCAATTTTATTTATTTTTTTTCGAATTTTAAAATTCCAGTCATGAATCAAGTAGTCGCGGTTAAATCCATTTGGCCAAATTATGCTATTAGTCCAGTACTATTTGTAACGTTGTAGATTTAGTATACGTTTTCCAAATTTTAGTCTTGATGCAAAAGATAACCGTTAAGCTCATTAATTGTATTTTTTTTGTGGGTATATAATATGTGAGTAAGCTGATTTGGCATTGCATATATGATAGTATGTTTGGTGCGTAAGATTTTGGAAATACTAGAAATTAATAATTTTAACAGGTACTGCATGGTCAAAGACGAGAATGTTAAAATTCAAAAAATATAAGGATAAAAATAACTAAATTTAAATACATAGACTAAACCCACAACTTATACATAGTACATGGTCTTATCTTCATCTATTTATCGTATGTGAATATCATGTCCTCTGTTGGATGTTGTTAATAAGATACATTATGTAGACATTCTGTCTAATCAGAAATGTAGAGGCATACTCGTATCAAATACATACTTAGAATCAGGGGTGGATCGTAACGGAGGTTAAGCGGATTGGCCTCCCAAAAGTTTTCAAATTTTTTATTTTTTTCTTAAAATTGATTGAAAATTTTAAATTGACCCCAATTTATAAAAAAGTTTTATTATGCCTTTTAATGTTTTGAAAATTTTAATCAAGTTATTCGAATTTATTTTCGAAATTCTCATTAATCTCACAATTTTTTGAAAATTTTAATTAAATCCTTATTTTTTGAAAAAATATGATTAAACTCTTAAAATTTTTACAAATTTTAGTTATGCTCCTAAAATTTAATCCCCGGCTTATAATCAACTCTCATTTTGAATTCCTGTAACTTACTCACCGTCTAATCATAAAATACTAATAGTTGATTGGGAGAGTTTTACCTTAAAAATTCAAAAATAATAGCTGCCGAATTTGAAAAAATCGACTCGAAATTGAATCTCAACTGAGAATTTTATAAGTTCATGGATGCTGACAGGGATGCAATCGAAGAAGGCAAAAAAAAATACTACATATGAATTTTCACTAACTCAATGATCACGTTTTAAATTATTTTCATTTTTTTACTAGTTTCTGCCACAACAATGAAGATGAAGCTTGACCTAAATTCAATCAAATACTACATTCTATGGGGCAAAATTTTTCATGCTGTCTGAAATTTAAGCAAAGTCATTGGCAGAGTAATGTACTGACAAATTACATGTCTTATTTACCTGCTGGGGTATGCCCCATTATAAAAATTAGTCAATATTCGACAAATTCCTGCTTCTTGGTTCCTTTGCATGGTCCGACATAATGTGAAAATTTTCTATTCTTTTGATTACGCTTTCAAACTTTATTCAAAACCCTAAATTCGACATGAAGATCTAAAACCCTAATCTTTTTCAACATCATATAAACACTAAATCTAATATAATCCTTTACTTGGTCTAATGTAATACAAAAAGTTTTCGAGCCGATAATGTCTGATATTTTTTATTGATGGGTGCATAAAACTCATGCGCGGATGGTGAATCAAATATTATATTTTTCATAATTTGTAAAAGTATCGTGGAACCAAGTAAGATTGCATTTTGTCTCATTTACTCAACAAATGGGTAAATTGATCTTCGTACATTAGATCAATGAGCAAATTCATCATTTTTATTAAAAATTTCATCCATTTCTACTATTAAAAACTAACGTGGTTGACAAAATAACTAAACAGTTTTGTCACGTGTATCTCATGCTAATGTACATGAACTAGTTTTTAATAGTAAAAATAGATAGAATTTTTAAGAGAAGGAGTAGTTTGTTCTTTGATTTAATGTACAAATACTAATTTGTCCATTTTTTAATAAAAGAGAGAAAAATATAACATGACTCGTAGTTTAAGGGCCTCTATGATACTTTTATATTAATTTTTCATTTTTTTTTTTTTGGCTAACCAATGAATTAGAGAAAAAATATTAAATTTTTAGTGACGGTGCATATTAACCCTATGCTTTGATCTTAGGATAAATGTTCTTTTTTTATGATTTGTGTAGTAAAATAAGCCCAAAAATAAAAATAATTATGGATACTCTTAAGAGATTTAGTTTTATTTTTAAAATATTTTATTGCAAAAAGTTATATGGAAATAAGAATGGTGCACAAAGCACCAAAGATAAAAAGGTAAGATTAAAAAAAGAAGAAGCAATGTGTAAGAATATAAATAAATGTGTAATTAGAAACAGAAACTATAAAGAAATGCGACTAATGTCTCCCAATATTCCAAAGGACTCACATCATATATATATATATATATAATATGATATTTTGGTAAATAATTTTTAAATTTATTATATTTATAAAAAAACTATATTATATATGCACCCTTCATCCTAGATTTGAAAAACATAAAAGGGAAGATTATTTTTTATACTTTAAATTAGTATTGTAGAGATATTTATATTAGAAGTTTATTGTATTTTATTTATTTTATTAAAAAAATGAGTAAATTAATCTCTTTATGTTAGATCAAAGAGTAAACTAATTTTTTCTTTTAAAAATTTTATCAATTTCTACGATTAAAAATCGGTGTGGCTAACAAAATAGCCAGTTGCGAGCCACGTGTATATTATGCTGATGTATAGAGACTAATTTTTAATAGTAAAAATTGATGGAATTTTTAACAAAAGGATTTAGCTCTTTGATATGCAACATGTAGGGACTAATTTGCCCATTTTTTGAGTAGATAGGGAAAATGCAATCCGACTCTTAGTATAAGGACTTCCATGGTATTTTTACCTAAATTTAAGCTATGTACAAACATATTAAAAACTTTATACATTTCTATTGTTAAAAACTATTCTTTATATATTAGAATGAGGTGCACGTTGCATGCCATGCAATTATCTTATTATACCAGTAATCATGTCAATTTTTAACAGAAGAAACGAATAAAATTTTTAATAAAAAAAATCAATTTGCTTTATGATTTAACGTGCAAAAATTAATTTACTCAATTTTTTAAAATAAAAAATAAAATACAATCCAACTTGTAATACAAATAACCACACAATACATTTACCGATTAATATCTTCATTAGCAGTTCAAATGAAACATTTATATAACATTTTCCTCCCTCGTGTACCCATCATTTTCAACTTATATATTTTCCCATTTATTTTGGGTGACTTTTCAAAAAAGAGCATAAATTCGAATAACAACACTAAATTATGATTAAGTAGAAAGAGAAAAAAGGAGAAAATTTGTTTTCTTATAAATTGACTACAAATAAGATTTTACAAATTTTACTACCAAAAAAAAAAAGGAAAAGAAAACATTTGCAATGATACCCTCCATTTTATCTGTCTTTTTTTTTTTTTTTGTGGCTTTTAATTTTCAGTGAGGGGTTTTAATTTCTTCGCATCTTTGACCCTAAGAAAAGGGACTTTCTTTTGTTGGCTTTAATTTTGAGGTGATGCCATAAATTCTTTGATACCGGTAATGCCCCCACTTCATATGCCCAATAAAATGTAGTATACTAGCGTTATGGGCAAAGCTATTAGCATCCCAAAAATAACACTGCAATTAAAAATTAAAAATATATTAATTTAAAACAAATAATCATAATAAAATAATTAAAAAAGAATAAAACATTTAAAAGACTTACGCTGTGCTGAGAATATCAGGGTGTACGTTGTATTCCTTAGCAAAGACAAAGGGGACAATTCCTTGGGGGAGAGCTGCCTGTTATTTATTTATTTATAATAATAATAAAATTTTTAAGAAAAATACACGCAAAGCCAAAAAAAAAAAAAAAAAGACACGTTAAAATTTGTATAAATGTGGATGTTTGTTGTTCATTTATAAAAAAATTACATAAACAATTCAGTTGCTTAATAACATTTTATAATATCATTTTTATAGGATTTTAATTCTGCGCTTGTATTTTAATTTGACATGATTTGATTATTTTATTTTATATAATCACTAGTTAGATGAATTAATTAAGGATATTATAAAAAAAATCAAATTATGTCTAATTAAATACTGAGACTGAATTACAAAATTGAACATAGTAAAAATATCAAAATCAAAATTTAACTTTTTTCTCACAGGCAATTACTGTGTCTAATGCAGATTTTAATTTATGAGATAGACAACTATCTAGCCCAACAACTTTTTTTTTTTCCAATTTTAAAATTTTAGATTTTTTAAAAAACAAAATTCAACCGTTCACACGGTACAGTCTCAGTGAGCCATATCAATTTAGGACCAAATTAAAAAAAACAAACCTGTTGAGTTTTGAAACTAATATGGACAAAAAAAGTTTGAGAGATCAAGATGAGAAAAATGACTAAGTTCACTGACTAAATATTAATTTACCCTTAATTTAAGTAGGCAAAGTGAAAGGAAAAAAGAAGTGACCTGGACAATGGCAACGTGTAAGAGAACGCCTTTAAGACCAACAGCAATGGAAGCAGCAGCCATGACAGCTGGTCCTGTAAGGAATCTCACGGCCATTGCAAAAGCTGCAACCGAATTCCCACATGCTATGATCTTTGGTTGCAATGCCATAAACAGACCTGTCATTCACATCAAACCGTGCCCCCAACATTACATTTTTAAACATTTAAATGAAAAAAATAAAACACCTTTCATCATTATTTCAACATATATATTATCATTACCAAACACTGTTTTTTCTTTAAAAAATGATTTGTTGTTTGTAATAAGAGACACTGACCAAGACTGAACATTGCCATGCCGAGACCTGCATCTGACAGTATAGATATCGACTTTGCTATTATTGCAGGCATTTCTACATTCCACCTTCAAAACCAAAAAAAAAAGTAACAACAAAGCTTCGCTACGAGTGATGCACGATGAGGGAGGTGGGCCCCGTAACCTCAAATAGTAAAAGTATTATGTAGGGAGTGTTTATGTTGGATTTTACATTTTGGGGTTTTATTTTTTAGTTCCGAGAAGAGCCTAACGAGTTCATGGAGTTGGGAGAACTTCGGTGAGGCTTGAATCTTTGATCAATAACACCACCAGTTGGCTAGTCAAATTTCATGAACCCTTGAGATCTTTTCGACAAAATCGAGTATAGACGCCCTAAACATGATACCTCTACTATTTGAGGATAAGATATTGAGCTCCAGCATGGAATAAAAAGGGTTTAGAGTTTCATACCTGAAAGAGATTAATGACCAAGTGAGACCAATTAAGCTTGAGTAAGTATTGGGGTTTCTAATAAGTTTTCTCCAAACCATAATCAATATAAGCCTTGTCATTACACTCGTTGGTGGCATGGTTTTCGGGTTAGCAATGGCAATGGCTTCCCCAACTTTGTTGTTTTCACCACTTTCTTGGGCATTGCTCATTTCTCTTCTGTTCCCAAAACTGAACTCATCTCTTTCCATAAACTCCTCTTGATTATCTCTATGTCCTTCCACTGTCAACAAAACAAACAATCTTACATATATATATATATTTTAAAGAATCAGTTAAAAGGGTAAAAGTACTCTATAAGTCTTATACAGCAAATTGATATTCTCTATTAGAAATTCTATTTATTTTTACTAATAAAAATTGTCTAAATTTTTTAATAAAAACATCAATTTACTCTTTAATATAGTGTAGAATGATTAATTTATATAGTTTTTAAGTGAAATAGTCAAAACGCAATTTTACTACTGCATGTAATTTTACCATACATGTGTAGGTATTAAAAAACCAGGTCAAAAGCTTGTACCTTTGCCAGGGGAGACAGCTAACCGAACTTCTTTCTGGTCGGTAACACCATATTCATGGCCGCCGCCGAACACATCTGATACCGGAGAAGCACTTGAACTCCAAACAAACATATGAAGATCCTTACCACCACCATCTTCGACCTTTTGTTGAGCTTGTCCATTAGGTTTCTTAACACCTTTAGACCCAGTTGGTGAAAACATACCCGGATTAGGAGCCGGGTAGTGTCCCGTTACACCACTTTGTCCATGGTAATGAAATCTAGGCTTACCAGAACCATCTTCCTCGTAATTTGATGGTCTGGGTGTCGGTCCACGTGAAGCAGACATACCATAAACATCACCGGAACCAAAGTTCGAGTTCCGACCACCGGCCATCATAGAATAAAAATCAGTATGGTTAAAACTCGAACCTCTGGGTGTTGGATTCCTCGATGATTGTAAAGAGTAAATCTCAGCATTAGTTAAATTCGATGGTCGTGGGGTAGTCGAAGACAAGCCTTGTGACCTTCTGGAAAAAATATCAGACCTCGAAGCATTAGATTTTCGGACCGTAACATGTAACTTACCGTCGTCTTTAATCTCAGCTTCGGTTTCTAACGGCTGCCGACCGTCGAGCGACATGATGTCGGAATCGACATGGATGGACACAATAGAACCAGCAGTGTCGGGGAATTGTTCAGAGATTAACATCTTCGCACCACGATATTCGAACATAAATAGCATTAAAGTATACCAAATGATACATTGAAGTACAACGATTTGTACCATTAAACTCCCTGAAAATTCACCATACATACCTTTAAGTAAAGGTATACCCATAACCAATGTATTGGGTAATGTTGAAAGTGAAAATAATGTTATGGTCCATTCTAAACAACCTCTTTTACTTACTCTGGACCAAATGGCTAACACAACTAAAACTATAATCTTCTGTAGTGTATCAGCTGCTATGAACCGGAAGTTCATGGTGTACGGATTGTTTGAAGCTATGAAATGAAATGAAAGTAATGGAACGGCGAAAAGAGCAACGAATCGGTTGATGCCGGAACATTGGTCGGGTGTGAAGATTTTCCACCATTTCACTGAACCGTAAGCTAAAATCATGGCCACGTAAAGTGGTACCATTGCCGTCATAACGTGGTAAAAATCTGTTAAAGTGATCATCTTTGAAACACCCTTCTTACAAGCTTACTAAAAGTGAAGACCCAAAATTTTACAAGAAAAAGAGGGTTGGTGGCGACGATGAGGGAAGAAGAGCATGTGTTTTTGGGGTTTAGAGAGGAAAGTGAGAACAAGGGAAGGGGGGGGGGGGGGAGGGATTTTTTATACACTAAAACAGCTCTTGAGATATGTGAGCAAGCTTTGCACTTGCAGTCCCCAATGCTTTTGAAAGGAATAAGGGGATGGGGGTTGCTTTTTTATGGTAGATTTTGGACTTTTTGGTTTTTGTTTTGGTTAAATTTTATTTCAAGTTGTTGTATTTTTTTTTTTAATTTAGAATTTAGTTTTTTATTTTAAAATTTAAAATTTAGGTTAAATTGTTAATGCTATTTAAATTATTTTATTAAATTTAAGTTTATTATAATGTTATTTTTTAATTGTAATGTTATTCAACAAAGATAAATCTAAAAAATTGTTCTAGGGATCAAAGATGAATTATAATTTTTTTCATTAATTTTTAGATGATTAATGTGTAAATTTACTATTATACTAATTTATAATTTTTAAATTTTAAAAAGTTAAACCACTGCTTCTCTTTTGTCTGTTGCAATTTTTTCTTATAAACGTCACACTAATAAATTTAAATAAAATAATAATATTATTAATAATTAGTCTTAAAATTGCGTATTTTGATAGCTTGATGTATTTGTATGGGTGAAGTATACTAAGGGTGGCTCTATATTCGAAGGAGTCTGATGTCCAAAGTTTAGTAGAAAAAAAGAAAAAGGCATTTTGGTTGGGAGAGGTGAGTGGGATGTGTCTCCAAGTATTTGTTTGGGTACACAACACTTTATTTTTTATTTTCAAGCATTAAAAAGAGGACCCTCAACTTTTCCTCTTTCTTCTTGGATTCGCTTTTCTGCTTATGGATTCTAGATGGGCTTATGCCTCTGCCTGCCCTTTTTTTCTATGATAAATTCATTTCCATATCAATAAAATAATTAATAAATTTATATTTTAATCATTTAACTTTAAAAAATTATAAAATAAATATTAAATTATTTGAAATCTTTTATTTAAGTTATTAGGTTATTAAAGGTCTTCTCTATTTGCACCACCTGCATTAATCGAAAATTTTTCCTCTACTTTTCTTTTTTAATTATGTTCTTTTCATGGATTAATTTTGAACGTCACGAATTTACGAATTAAAATTTAAATAATTTTTTTATCTGATCTCTAACATTGGTTATTAGATAAATTTGGATTTAAGTTATATTCTTTTGGATTAATTAACCAAAAATGTCAAATTTAAAATATAATGAGGAAAATAAGTCTTTTTTTTTTTTTTTTTCAATTTTAAAGAAATAGACCAACTTTGGAGAGAGAAATAGAAAACGCTTCTAGCATGAAGCATTTTTATCATTTCAAAAATTATTTTTTTTAGTTAGGTGTCAGGAATTTAGGAAGAAACATTTATTTGTGGTTATGTTTTAAAGATAACCTGTGATAGTTTTAATGTATGTTTGAGTTTACGGTGATGCAATAACGTTTTAAGACCCACACATTTTATTTCTCATTTGAGGAGTACACAATCATCATAGAAGATGTCACATTGCAACTTGGGTTCCCAGTTCACGGTGGTTATACGGTCATGAGTTCAAGTATAACTTGGGCCCTTAGTTGGTGGTGGTTATGCGGTTACGGGTTCAAATTTCATGCCACTAGAAGAGGATACTTTATAAATATCATACATAAATTTGAGATCATAATTATAGGAAAAAAAGGGCTCACCAATATAATTAACTCATTCTTTTTCTCCATCAAAGTAGTATCACTAACGTCATCGTCTTAAACTCGTGTCAGAGGTAGTGGCAAAAAAACTTTCAAGAGGGAAATGGCTGTAACGATTGACAAAAGCTGAAACGTGACTCAAGACAGCAACGATTATTGTGATTAAAGAACTTATTTGCTGATTTTTGGGCTGTGAAGAAGAAAAATGGAATTAATAAGTTGAATGAAATGGGAGCTTGTTTGCTGGTTTTTGATCGCTAATCTATGAGGTAGTATAATGGTGGTCAAGGGTCAGGTTGAAGGAGTGAGAAGCTGGTTGTAATGCTTCATTTTTGGGGGTATATGGAGGAGAAATGCTTAGCGGGTAAATAATTGGTTTTTTTGGAACAAGAACGAGGAGAAACTTTTGTGGTTATCAGCAACATACCACACAGCTAGATTTTATTCTCTCCTTCTACAAATTCTTATTGCTTTTCTCAACAGTTTCTCTTTTGGTTGCTGTTTCGTGGTTTTGGAGTGCTTTTGAAGGGCTCCAATTACTATGGGTTTACTTTTAAAAAAAGTGACACTCGATATGGATAGCACTGAAGTTATAGAAGTGATTCAAATAATTGAAAATGAATAATTTTTTTTCAGTTGTGGGGTGTGCCATCAATGATTTCAAACGTTCATAGATTATTTGCGTTAGACATGTATTTAGGAAAGAGAATAAAGTTATGGATGGTTTGATAAAAATAACGTTCTAAAGACCTTTAGGGAATTATATTTACATGCTGTTATTGCATAATGGTTAAATTAAAAAAGATTTCTCTTATATGATTTATCTTTTATCTTATTACTTTTTTTGTAAAACAAAAGCTAAATCATTTTTATAATTTGAATAATT
Organism: Kokia cookei; assembly: GCA_039519145.1. Lineage (NCBI taxonomy): Eukaryota > Viridiplantae > Streptophyta > Magnoliopsida > Malvales > Malvaceae > Kokia > Kokia cookei. Next base: position 567,758 of record CM076909.1, on the reverse strand, counting down.
CAGTTTAAAAAAAGTTTGGTTTTAATGGAGAGTGGAGACTCTTGCCATATTTTTATTCACCAATTTTGAAAATTATTTTCTAGTGATATATAGGTTTTCTATATATTTGTATTGCGGTCTTAGAATTTTAATGTTATATTTGTAAATGATATATATTAAAATCTAAATTTGAAAAAGATTAATACCGATATATACATATATATATCAATATTGTTAATAAAAATTAACAAATACATCATTATGATGTGAAGTAGCAAGATATTTTGATAGCAATTTGAAAAAGGGAAAAGATATTTTGAAAATCGATTTTGGGAGGAGTTAATGAATCCACGCGCTTAAATATGCGGCGGCGGCTAAATTTGGAGCGGTGCATCACAAAAGTAAGAAGAGTATTCACGTGGACCCTAATTTGTCCTAATCCAACAATTAATATATAATCCGAGTGACAAAAAATTTAAAGTTTTTTAGTAGAATTTGAATTTTATGAATGAAAAAGAAAAGCATTAACAGAATTTATTCCTCAATCTTAAATTTCATCGTGGGCCTAGGGGCCACCTCAAGGGAACTCCCAGGGGTTTATCCCCTAAATTAAAATCTTTTAAGTTTTGTTAAAATTTTTTTTGGGAAATCGAAATTAGAATTAGAATGTATTTCTTTTCGTTACAAGTTTGAAATCTTATATTTTTAAGTGAGTTAAAATGTAATTTTATCATATATATTAATTTGTAATTTTAAAATTTAGAGGGATTAAAACACAAATGATCCATTTTATGGGGCCAAAGCTTCTGCTTTGCCTTCTGTAGTGTTGCTTTTGTTTTTGACCCTTTAAAATTTATAAATTTTTAAATTAGTACATAGTAAAATTACTCTTTGATCTAACATATAAAGATTAATTTGTCCATTTTTAAGTAGATGGAACAAATATAATCTAACTCCTGATATAAAAGTCTTTACGATACTTTTACCTAGTGTAGATACAATGTGCAATACTAGAAGAATATTGAGGAGAGGAGAGTGGTTGCTACAAAGGTTGATTCACCCAGTTGGGCGGAAAGCCGAAGGTTATGGAGGGTGACGGTGAAAAGAACGTAAAGATTAAGAGCTAAGAGTGTGTTGATAGAGTGTATTCTTGAAGGGTCGATCATTTTCTCATCGTTTTGGAGGTATTTGAATCCATATGATGTTTGGTGATCAAAAGATTTCATATTTTCAATGATCCGAACAGTTATCTCGAGAAGGTAAGTTCTCTTGATTTATTGGTGGTAAATTTATTGCTCAAACGTCTTTTAAGCTTGTCAATGTCCTAACACGAATAAAAATATAACGACTAATATTTAACCATTTAATTTTAATGAATTGCTAGATTTTCCTCCTTATTCGAGATGATATGCTCGCTTTTCATTTTCCCCATCGACATAGGAAATTAAAATCGGATTATCGATTTAATAGAGATTAGGGTTCATTGGAATTAGGATAACGTGGCTTGTTGGCTACCTCTTAAAAAAAGGGACCATTTCTTGGTTTAAATTATTAAGTATATTTCGACCCTAATATTGATAGTAAATATATTAGATGTGGTTATTGTTCATCGGTGACAAAAGTATTGAAAATAGGAAATTCTAAATCCCATCAATCATCGCATATCCCATTGAGATATACTATTGAATCCATTTATTATATTATATTTTGGCTTTGCTCATCTCCAAACCTCCACATATGGACACCTAGCAATGGGTATACAGGACCATGAAGACTAGAATCTCTCAGAAACTAGAAGAAAAACACTAAAATATTAGGACTCCATTTCCTAGAAACCAAAACCGCTAAAAACCTCTTGACGACTCCTTACACAACCAGCATCCATGGGCGTGAGAAGGAAGAGTAGCAAGCCAGCGTGAGAATGATGGACCTAAGAGCTTTACCCTGTGTTGCTCACTCAGAGAACAAATATTGGTTATCAATCTATGTAGTACAAGACTCAACCGCCATGCAAACTAGACGACGCCCATCATAACTGATCAGTCTCTAAACCTCTATATATGGATACCTGGCAATGACATTAGAATCTCTCAGAAACTAGAAAAAAAAAAACACTAAAATATTGAGGCTCACTTCCCCAAAAACCAGAACCTCACTAAGCCTCTTGAGTCCTAACGACTCTCCGCAACCACCACCCTTAAATGCAGTTTCCTCTTGCCTTGCCAAGGAATAAAATGTACCATTGTTTTGGCGTTACATCTCTTTGCCAACACCGCTTTAATGGAAAACCTCCACTTTTTGTTGGAATTCATTTGCAGAAATTAGTGAAATGAAAGCCGAATCTTTGAAATGGCGTTTGCCCACAAAGTCATGTGAACTTTTTGAGAATCGAAACCACTGTGTTCGCTAGCAATAGAGAACCTAGGAGAATAAGCATTTTTGATGCCGTACGATATTAGATTAGGTTTGGACATTGTTGATGTCTTTTGAGGGCTAGGCCTGAAAGCGACTGTTCGGAAATGGTGAACTACACCCGGAACATAGGTGTCACCCCCACAAAGTATACATAAGTTCTAAATGCGTTCCAAGCAATATTCGAAGTAAGAGTGGCAGCATCTGAGCTATTGGTGTACTCTTCGGCACATGTTCGTTGATTGTTTGTCTTATCATGTATCAGTGCATTAATCTATCTAAGCAAAATCATCATCAAAATTTTTGCATTAGAAATTAGATTGTATTTTATCCTTTTACGTCAAAAGTGAATAAATTAATCCCTACATGTTAGATCAAACAACAAACTAACTATTCTGTTAAATTTTTTTATTATTATTCAAAATCAATCTTTGTACATCAATACAAAACACATGACACATCATATGTTACCGTCTGATTTTTTCATCAACCATGCCAACTTTTAACACTACAAATAAATAAAACTTTTACCAAAAATAGATCAACAATTTATCGTATAGAGATTAATTTATCCGTTTCTTGAATAAAAAGACAAAATACATCTTGACACCTAGTACAAGGCTTGCATTATAATTTTACCGACCTACCTGACTTGCTTAGTGATCAATTTGTTGACTCTACGTCCTCGAATTAGACAATTTAATTTTTTATATTCAATTAGTATATAAAAACAAGTAAAATGGAAGTATGATTTCATAATCCAAAATTTACAGAACCATAAAATAAGTATTGAAGAATGTTCAAAAAGGAAAAGCTTCTGACAAAGACCTCAAGCTCAGAAAATTAAATTGTACAAAAGGTAATTACTTTACATAGGGGGGGGGGTATCGATTGTGAAATAATTACCAATATTTTTGTTCAATCCTATATATGAGCCAATTTCAACTGCTACTATTAGATATATTTTAACTACATATTCAAACTGTTCCACAAAGAACAAAACCAACCTCGGCACGAAAACTTAAACGGTGTCCGGTATTAGAAGCTCCCGGAACCTGCAACAAAAAATATAACGAGATGGAACGAAACAGCATTTTTATGAACACACTTTATAATAAACCTTTAGACCCCGGAAGTTCAATCCATTGAAGTTGGATTTCCACTTCACCGCACTCCACGTTTCTCAATCGGAGGCAAATGTCTTGCACAACCTTCTCGTCAACCAAAGTGATGCAACTCTCCTCGGACAGGCAGTTGGTCCTGCAAGGTTGCACTCTGGCTATCGTGGTTCCATCTGGGACGCCTTCCACATCCATTTTCAAGGCTTCTATGTAAGGCCTGATGTCAATCTCTGCATTTCCCATTTTGTCATCCTTGGTAAAAGTGTCATGGTCATAAACTGTCTGGGGTCGTGCAGAACAGAAAAATACTGTGAATGAAACTAATGGCGGAAACAACCTTCTACGATAAAATGCCAAAAGAACAAAACAAGATCTTAGCACTAATAGAGAGAGCAAGAAGATTCGAGAGTAGATATAATGCTATACTTTAAAAATAATTACTAATAAGAAATTTGTAAGCATTCCATCGGCTTTATTCGATTTTCTTGCCAGCACGATATTAGTATCAGTAGGAAAATAAAAGTAAATGAAAAACAAGCAAATAGTAAAAATCCAGGATAGAAGTACATTGAGTTACACTTGTTCTTTCTTGTTTTGTTTACTTTTGTTCATTAAACCAATGCTATGTGAACCGATCATGCATGCAGGCAGGCAAATATTCTATTATTTAAGCCTATTTTGCCATCTATCATCAATGTGAAAATTGGCAAAAGGGCAACTACACAAGAAACCACTAAAACAGAAAAATGTTCATATAGTTCCTCGATGTTTAAACAACTAGAAAAATAGATTTTGTATCAGCATATGTTGACATTAATTACTGTTTTGGCAGTTTTTACTGATAACACCTCTGCAAATAATAGACATTGACTCGCTCAAGGAAAAAAATAATGAAATAGCATTAGCATCATAAAGAAGGGCAACAGCAATTTAAGCATATAAACAATGACTCGATCAAAACTTACATTAAAGAATAATAGAGAATCAGCAACTGAGATGAACCAAAAATGAGTTTCATATTTTAATGAAGTAATAGAATCAAAATCAACAGAACATGAGCTATCTTGCAATATAAAGATCAAGGTTCAGCCTGTCTAATAGTGGAAAATGAGATATAAATACATGCATTGTGCAAATTCCTAATTACTAGTTGAAACCATAATTGTTTTGCTAATATGTATAGGTAACAAGCATTGTTATGCATCGGTAAATATTTGGTTACAATGAAAATCTAGAAGCTACAGAACATTGCCAATGGTTATCTAGGAAAAGATGCAGCTTCTGAATCTAAGCAACGAATGTTCTCCTATATGATCCGAGTGTTGGTTTATCAAACCGGATTTCTGTTATGCACTCCATTGATATAGTAACTAGTACTTGAAAATTTACCAGTTTTATTGGAGTACTAGGATCTGTTATGGAAAGAGTTAAATCCTCATTCCACTCAGGATTAACATCCTTCTTTTTTACACGAGTCTTCAATTTCTGCAAGCAATAGTTACACATGAAAAAAAATTAGAACAACGAGCAAGTTGCTAGAAAATGACTCTAAAAACAAAAAAAGGGTGAAAATTGGGAATTACGGTATCATCTTCAGGCTGCACAGTCCAAGGAAGACTAAAGGGAATTACAGTATAAAAGCGAATGAGGGCTTCTCGATTCAAGATTGTTTGATGAAAAGAATGAATACTGTGGATGATCTTAAGACAATCTATAATTTTACATGGTTAGAAAATTATAAATTGTTACCTTCAATCTAATGAGTAACATCGAATTTTCCAAGATTATTGCTGATTTTAGAGTGAGATTCAATGTGAAAGTCAACTTGGATGAATTAGGGCTTTACCAAAAAAAATTTAAAACAAATCTTTCAGATCCATCAATCAAAAGTACCCCATTTTCACCTTATTAATTTCCATACATTCATTTTTGTCAAAAAAAAAAATTCCATACATTCAAGAATCAAAGAATCTAAACCATATAAAAACACTAAAATTCCTTCTTTTTTTGAATTTAAACATATCTAGTTGCTTTTGAATTCTAACTTCTGATAAAAACCCAAAACTCTAAAAGCTCTTAGGAGGCAAATCGTAGCATCAAAGTGATTTTCATCATAAAAGAACATATAGTTTCACCCAAAAAAAAGGATTTCCCTGCAAATTAATTACTGATTACGAAAAAATAAAAACGGACCTGTTTACCCAATTTAACAACAACGTAAGGATCGCTGCTTCGAACATCACGAACGGCGAGGTTAACGCCCCGTTTGATCCGAACCCGAAGAAGACCCAATAAGTTATCCATCAACGATGAGCTCTTCGATTTTTCTGATACTGGAGAATCTCCCATTTCTTTTTTTCGGTCTCCCTCTTGTATGTATACCCAAAAGAATTTTCCCTAGTTTCAACTTTACCAAACAAAAATTCAAAATAAGTAAATAAAATATTAAATTACATTTAAGTTGGTGTTATTATTATAATTTTAAGGTTAAACTACTTAGTTAGTCGTCCAATTTTCATAAGTTTTCATTTTGGGTACTTAAAATAAAAAAATTGATTTTTATTTTGGTCACTTGCAGTTAATTTGGGGTTAGACAATTTCATTTTACACTCATTGTAGTCACCGAAGTTTTTCCTTATAAAAATCGAGGTAATTTTATGTAAAACACGAGTTTTTCCCTTTTAATAAGAAAAACTAAAATTACTTCACAAAATAAAAATAAAGGAAATTGAAAATATAAATAATTGACTAAAATGAAAATTTACTAAAGTTGGATAATTAAAATGAACATTGAATTAGCAAGGGGTGACCAAAATGAAAATGTTTGTTAACGATAGTGCCTAAATTACAATTTTTGGTGCCTAAGATAAAAACTTATGGAAGTAGGGTGACCAAATGTGGAATTTACCCTCATTAAATTTTAGTTAATTTCACAAGAAGCCAAGTTTTAAATTGATTTCCAACTTCCAAATATTTCAATTGAGTTCTCAAGATATTAGTATTAGATCAATTTGGTTATTCAATTAACTTAGTTATCAACTATGATAATAAACACCAACCCAGACTTGATGTGAATCAAATTGTAATATGTGTAAATCTAATGAACAAAAAATTGGGATCTCAAGACCAAAGGTAAAAATTTTGTTTTAAAAGGGGCTTAAACTGAATATCTTGTAATTAAAAGAGATTAAAGTTGATAATATACCATTTAGTTAAGGGAGCAAAGATCCCTCCTGCCCTTTTAACTACGCCTCTAGATATATATGCGTTTACAATTTAATTTACATATTTTAAATATGCTACACTTAAATCTAAACCATTATTAAGCACATAAATTGATAACTAAGCCAATCGAAAGACCCAAATTAATACAATAATGATACTTCAAGAACTCAATTAAAATGTTTTAAAATTTAGGGACTAATGACAAATATAAGCAAAAGTTTGGGACTAATTAAAAAATATAAGGCACCTGATCTCCCTTGGTTGAGAGAAACTTTCTTTTGGGAGATTTATTTAAGTTTTATTTAAGTAAAGGACGGAAACGGGGAGAGATGCTGTGGGACCCAGGGATGGGGGTGAATATGGGGGTAATATCCTAGGATAGTGACCGGGAGAATCGGTAACCAGTACGGGAAATAACTGGACGTGAATTGGTCGTCGTTATAATTAGTGGAGTGTTTGACTAAGAAATTAGGCCATGAATCACGCTTTGATTGTCGAGAAATATGGCAATTATATTCTCTATAAAAAAAAGTCAATTATATTATGTAATAAAATTATTATTTAATTAAATATTAAATTACTATTTGGATTCTGATTTTAATAATTATTTTTATATTGAGATTTGATTTTTTTTCTAAATCAATCATTAAATTTGACCATTATTTTTATATTAAAGCATGAAATTCAGAATTTTTAAAAAAGTATGAAGGAGAATTTATTCCTTAACTAGGAAATAGGCCGTGAATTACGTTTTGCTTGTCCAGAAATTTTGCAACTCTATATATAAAAAAGTCAAATATATCATGTAATAAAATCATTATTTAAATAAAGATTAAATCACTATTTAGATATTGAATTTAATAATTATTTTTTTATTGAAATTTAATTTTTTTATTTAAATTAATCTCTAAATTTAATAATTATTTTTATATTAAAACATGAAATTTAGAATTCCTAAAAAAATATGAAGGAGAATTTATTAGTAAACTAAGAAATAGACCGTGAGTGACGCTTTGTTTGTTGAGAAATTCTGCAAATCTATATATAAAAAAGTTAAGAATATCATGCAATAAAATCATTACGTAATTAAATATTAAATCACTATTTGGACACTGAATTTAATAATTATTTTTATATTGAGATTTAAACTTTTTTATTTAAATTAATTCTTAAATTTAACAATTGTTTTTATATTAAAGCATGAATTTTAGAATTTTTAAAAAATATGAAAAATAATTTATTAGTAAACTAAGAAATAGGTGGTGAATGACGCTTTGTTTGTCGAAAATTTCTGCAATTCTATATATAAAAAAGTTAACTATATCATGTAATAAAATTATTATATAATTAAAGATTGACTCTCTATTTAGATACTGAATTTAATAATTATTTTTCTATTGAGATTTGAATTTTTTTTTTCTAAATTAATTCTTAAATTTGATAATTGTTTTTATATTAAAGCATGAATTTTGGATTCAAAAAAAAAAAAAAAACCATGAATTTTGGAATTTCTAAAAAAAAATATGAAAGAGATTTATTAGTAAACTAAGAAATAGGCCGTGAATATAAAAAAGTTAACATCATGTAATAAAATCATTAATTAATTTTATCCAAATTAATTCTTAAATTTGGCAATTATTTTTATATTAAAACATGAATTTTGGATTAAAAAAAAAATGAATTTTGGAATTTCTAAAAAAAATATGAAAGAGAGTAGTAAACTAAGAAATAGGCCGTGAATATAAAAAAGTTAACTGTATCATGTAATAAAATCATTAATTAATGGATAAATTATACCTAAAGTTATTAAATTATTAATAAATTTATGTTTTAATCATTTAATTTTAAAAATTATAAAATAATTATATTTAATACATTTCATTTAAATTACTAGATTATTAAATTTACTAATGTATAGCATTCACTTTTTGTCCTTCCTGCACCACAAAAAAAATTATATTTGCAATTTATTCGAGCTATAGACTAGGTCCAATTTAATCAAACCTTACTTTTTTTTTTTTTTTTATTCTTAATAGTTCATAACTCATTATTTTATAATAAAAAGCATATAAAAAATAATTCAAGCTCAAACTCGATTTCGTGCATATAAATTATTAAAACAAATTTAATTGAATTAAAATTAAATAATTTAATATCATTTCGAGTCGAGCTGAAGCTTAAATAAGAGTATATATTAATAAATATTGAGTTGAGTTAGTAGATTGTATTACGTATATTTCAAACATATTTATTAATTAAAGTATTCGAGAGGTTTTTGTGTTATAAGGATTTGGATGAAATTAGTCACTGTGTAATTAAATGGATCAATTTAGTACACATACTATAAAAAATAATCAAATAAATCCAAACTGTAACAAAATTAACATTTACAACATAAAAAGGGTCTTGAAAATTATTTCTTTTTTCAATTGGAGTTCAATTCTAAACAAAATATTTTTTTTACATAACCATAAAAACTTTTAAAGTTAAATAATAAATGGGTAAAAAACCTTTCTAGTTACTTTCAATTTTGAAATTGAGTAAATTGATCTCTCTCTAATAAATTGGAGTAACTTACTCCATATCAATTTTGAAAATAAGTAACTAAGGACAATCATTACTACGTTACTGTCTCGCATCAATTGTATATATTTTGATTAGTATAATAACAATTTTAGCCCTCAATGTTTACATATATTTTCAAATTGGCCTTTGGTCTAAAAAACCAACAAATTTAACTTCAGTTTCACAAATGTTGAAGGTTAAATTTATTAAACCAAAACTAAATTAATAGAATGTGTAAATTCTGAGGGCTAAATTTATTATTATATCAGTCAATTTTATGCATAATTGACTAAAAACATTAACGTCGTGATAAATTGTCCTTAGTTGCTATTACTTTCAAATTTGATAGGAAATAAATTGCTAAAATTTTTTTTTTTGAAAGGGACCAATTTGCTCAATATTGAAATTGAGAGGCATTGGAAATGTCTCTTGATCCAGTAAATGATATTTTTTAAACAGCCAATGTTAGATTTATTCCAAATTGGTTTTATTTAATTCTTTTTAATATTACAATATCCATATAATATAATAATAGAATGACTAATTTGATCAGGTCTCTATAATAGAGGCACTCTCAGCTACATTCACCCCTATTTATTATTCATGCAATTATTTATTGCATCTTCATCGATGCAGTGATGCTTGCTACGCCCTTCTTCTCCTGTGATCTCCAACAAGCCTATTTTTAACATTGTGAAGCTCTCTCAGCACATCTCCGATTTTCATTCGCTCAATCAGCGGATCAGCGGAGCACGCGACTCCGATGCCAAGGACTGAGCCCAACCATTTCCCAGCGTTGCCGGTGCCACCGCCGCTGCTTTGGCCATTTTGATCGAAGGCTTCATTTTCAAATTTGAGCCAAGGATCGGCTATCTCCGCCGCACGATCAGGCAGCGCCGCCTTAACGTAATCACGTAGGCTAAGCTCTCCAGTAAACATGGTGTCAGTGGGACTTTTGCCAGGGAACAACTCCATTAAGACGACGCCGTAGCTGTACACATCACCGAATGTGGATATTTCCTTTCCCATTCCAAACATCATTCACATCACGTGAATATCATCAAATAGAACATTTGTCCCATAGCTTTTAGATTTGGACGTTGATTTTATTAATTATAATTATAGGTTTCTTTGTTGGTTGGATTTATAATTGTGCATGAGGAGACGAAAATAGAACAAGTCAAGAAAAACACAACATAAACTTGCTCTGCGTTCTGATCACTAAGCTCTTTGGTCTTCCTAGGAAAATAATGAGGACCAACTTCTAGTCTCTTTCATTGATGAAAGTGTGATCTAGGGAAGTCTGAAGAAAATTATTGTCATTTTCTAACTACCAAACTTATTTTGATTCCATAGGATTGTATTTTGTAAAGTTGTACATATGGATTTTGATTTAATGTGTAATTGTCTATATCAATTTTAATTTGGTACAATCACACACGTAAAATCTTGATTGTAGCTCAAATGTATACTTGAAAGTTTAATTCACATTTAAAAAAATAAATATATCAATTTATTTTTATATTGGATAAATAATTATTTATGTATGCAATACATAAATATAAAATATAAAATGATGTTATATAAATAATTTACAAGAATGAGATCAAATCGAAATTTCATGTATAAAATTACACAAAATAAAATTTTCATGTACAATTACACAGTAATTCATAACTCACTCATAGTTATCCTTAAATAAAATACAACTCGAATCATACCAACTCAAATGTTATCCAAATCGACCAGGCCATCTGAACTGCCGGCCCAAGGATTTCAGTTTGCCTTTTTAACCATCACAAAGAAACTCTCAAGTTCGGCGGCTCAACCCACCACCACCGCTTTGATTCGCTTGAGATTTTTTCCCTTTTCTTCGTCCCAGCATTCTTCTGCAGAGTTGGAGTTTATTTAAAAATGGCGGCGCCCAACTCTGAAAACGAGTTAAAAACCGAAGTTACGAGCTCAAATGAAGCAGAACAGCCTCAGATTCAAGCTATTCGAATGCCAAGCATGGAGGAAATCCGTGCCCAAGAAGTTTGGAATAACTGTGCCGTTCGTAGTGTCGCCAGTGGAGTAATGGGTAAAGTCCCAATTCCGGTTTCGTTTTTTTTTTTTCAATAGTTTTTGTTTTAAATAAATTCTTTTTCAATGATAATCTGTTTGGAAATAAAGAAAAAAATTGGTAAACCCCAATTTGATGGATTTCAAGTTGTTTTTATTTGAAAAAAAGAAAGCAATAAAGATTAACCTCTGCATTATACCGCATTCGAATAATTGTAGGGTTTAAGTGAGGTTTTAGGGTTTTAATATATATGATTATTTTTGCAGGTGGCGGGCTTGGATTCATGATGGGTATGTTTTTGGGTGCATTGGATAATCCTGTAATGCAAGACCAAATGAGTGGAAAGCAACAATTAATTTATAATTTGAAGCAAATGGGTTCAAGAAGCTGGAGTTCTGCAAAAGCATTTGCAGTTATGGGTGTAGTGTTTTCTGCTGTTGAATGTGTTGTTGAGAAGGTAATACATAGAAACTAGAAAGCAAAATCCCATCACACACACACACGCATAGACATTGAAATCGAATTCGAAACTGAACTTCATATTCCGTTGTTCGCTTTTAAAGGCTCGGGCGAAACATGACACCACGAATACCGTTGTTGCCGGTTGTGTAACGGGGGGAACTATGTCGGCAAAAGGTATCTACTTTCTCTTACTGTTCTCGATACTACTTGTGATGGTCTCTATGATCTTAGTAAGGAGCTTTCTAATGTAGATTTCGTGTTGACATTATTCTATAAATTGATTGATACAAGCGGAAATGCTGTACCTTGTTCGCTAACGAACCTGTTAATGCTAAGGCTAATATATCAGAAATGTTGAAAATGAATAAGCCGACATTCTTTTATAAAGTAAATTAACTAAAGAAAGCTCGATTGGGATATGTTGTTTATGAATAGTATAACAGAAATGCTATTGAGACACCGTTTTATTGATTCTTTCGAGCATCTTATACCTGTTGACCGTTTTCTTCTTTTAATATCAGTATGAAATGTCTTGATAAAATAATGTCATGTTTCTTAGTCGATCAGTTTTGGCATTTGCATTAATGGCTTCATTGGTTACCAATCGATTTACCACATTCCCTTAATTTGCATTCGAAACAAATATGAACATATTACTGAAAATTTTCCCTTGCATTATTTGTCATTATCATATCCTCCCTATGATTTGCTACACATTTGCAAGAGCAATTTACCTCGAGCCTAACAAACTGAATTGTGTTGTTTATTGACATGTTTTCCTGTCGGAGAATTAGTATGCCATGTCTCTCTCTTAGGCTTATCAATTCCAAGTTTAATATAGAATCATTAGTTTCTTTTCATTCGAGTGAAATGCCATTGAAGCGCGTTTAAGTGAAACTGATAAAGGCCTTACGGAGAGCTTTCTCACTTTGCCTTTTCTTGGTGTAGTTTTCACATACTTTAGAACCCTCTAAACCGGCACTTAAAAACCTTAGCGCCCTGCCCTTGATGTTTCACATGATATTAGGCAACTAATTATGCCCTGCATTTATGAGGAAACCTTAATGCAGCTTCGATGATAGCTATTTGATGTAATGAAATTTTGAGAATGATTTTATCAAATACAATAGCTACAATTGAAGAAAGAAAAAGAAAAACCAAAACCAGCCGGAGAAGTGTCGTTCTTCCAATAGTATCCTTGTTTAGGCAAAATTTTACTTTAAGTAAGCTTTTTGCTCGTATGAATATTGGTTCCAACAAATACTTATTCATGTCTCATCTTCACATTGTTTTAGGTAAAAGTACCATAGAAGCCCTTGTACTAGGAGTCAAATTGTATTTTGCCCCCTCTACTCAAAAGATGGGCAAATTAGTCCTTTTAAGTTAAACCAAAGAGCAAATTGGTCATTTCTATTAAAAATTTCATCCATTTTGTATTGTTAAAAATTAGTGTGGCTGACGGAGTAACCAAATAGTGCCACATGTACCTTATGCTTATGTATAGGTACCAGTTTTTAATAGTAGAAATGGATGGAATTTTTAAAAAAATGACCAATTTGCTCTTGCATCTAACGTGTAGGGACTAAGTTGCCCATTTTTGAGTAGATGGGGCAAAATGCAATCCGATTCCTGGTACAACGGCCTATGCACTTCCACTGTCAAATGTTAATCTCCCACATTTGCACAGCTGATATGATTATGTTCATGAATATGTTCTCTTTCGGGTTTCCCCTATTTATCTTACATCGCATTTCTCTCGTGCATTGTTGATAGCTGGTCCGAAAGCTGCATGCGTCGGTTGTGTTGGTTTTGCTGCATTCTCAGTTGCGATCGAGAAGTTTTTCGATAGGCACACTTGATGGTAGAATTATCCTTTTGCTCCAATTTTGCATACATCTTTACTTAATAGGGACCGAATTCATAGTTGACCTGCTGAATTTTGATCATAATATATATTTGTGCAATTTTAATTGATTCAGAATAACAATTTAAAAAAGTCTTTGTATGTTTTGATTTTTGATTCACACTATACGTCTCTGAATCAGAGGATGTACACCCACCCCTAATATAATTAGTTGGATGATTGATTGTGAGAGCCCATCTTAATTTGGGGGTTTGTAGTAATAAAATTGGATCGGTTGGTTTTCAAATTTTAAAATATTGTAATTAAATCATCAAATTGTTAATATTTTATTGTGTAGCTAATTTTGTTGAAATGAAAGTAGCCAATTAAATGCAATGAACATTACAAAATTACTTAGGTTGCATTTGGTTCAAGTTGTACATTGCACGTTGTAATATCATATTTTTAATTAATTTGAATTGAGATTTGAAACATTTCAGATACCCCCAATCTCATGGTGTCAAAATATAAGATGTAATTTTAATACAAATAGTCCCATGCTGTCCAAATGCAGTGTGCAGTTTAATACTACTTATTTCTGTTCTTCAAGTTATTTAAATTTATGGGAATAAAGAGTGAAATTTTAATATTATCGGTTCCTCTTCCTTAAATAATCAGTCCTTAATCATCATATTTATTGAGATTAAAAATATTAAAAATATTAATTTGTTGTAAAAATGACAACTTAATAAATGTATATTTTAAATAATTTTATATTTGTGTGAACTAAATACTAGAATCTTACATTCAACCCATACTGTCTGTAGTCTTACATAATCTCTTGTCGCACGCATATATTTCAATTTGAATTTAAGACGGTTTCCAAATTCCAATTAAATTTAGGTCAGAAAAACATTAACAACTTATTTTATTTTGGTCGATTATTCATGAAAACCGTCTCAGATCTTAATAGAACCACCATTCGATGAATATAAAATCCAAATTATAAAGAAAATGAATAATAACAAACTCAACCCAAAATGTATACCTTTCTATCATTTTCGTCTTAATTTCTTTTTATCACTTTGTCTTCAATCTTCGAATTTTAATTATTGACAATCAATAAGTACTTCACAACATTTTTAAAAAATTATATATATTTAAAAAAAACTACAGACATTAAAAACGAAGTGGATATCGAATGTCAGGAAGTATACACTTCAATATCGTTAAAATTCTAATACATTAATTACTTTTTTACATTAAAAAAATAATTTGACTAAAATCCAAAATAACGCAAACAAATTAAGGCCAAAGTGGTAAAGGAAGTTAAATGTTAGGGACTAAATTTCGTATTTTGCTTAAAGGAAAAGGGAAGGGAAAAAGGCATAAGATAGGTGGACAGAGGCAAGGCAACGATAATGATGTCATTCACAATCCAAAAGCTAAAAGAAAACAACACTTTATCTATCAGTATCACCATTTTTCTTTGGCTTCAATTAAGCCCTTCAATCACCAATCCATGTCTTTTTCTCTTATAATCCCTTAAATTCCCCTAAAAAACCCATATTATATACCATCAGAAAATGTTAGATCCAGCCTCCGAAATGCTTCCACCGCCATCTTCCCCCACCATCTCTTCCGTTTCCTCTTCCGATCTCGACACTGAGGTAAATTTCTTTATTACCCATGCTTTTCATTTTTGTTTTTCAATTTAATCCTTTGTTCATGCAATTTTTGGGGGTAAATGAAGTCGACAGGTTCATTTTTCCATGATAGAAGCACTACATTGGGTACTTTAATGGGTGTGAGTTTTCCAGCCATTACTTTCCGAGCACCGTCACGGCACAACCACCGCGAGACGCAACCCGCGAACCCCGGTTCTTCCACGGCGAAACCCAAGAAGAGGAGGGCGTTGACGGCAGCTTTCGGGTCGGAGCGTTCAGGTAGACGGCGGAGGAAGTGGTGGCAGATTTGCCGGGATGGGGATTCAAAGCCGGCTTCCCTGGGTGAGTTTCTGGAGGTTGAGCGGAGGTTCGGCGACGGAGCGTTTTACGGTGCGACGGCGGAGCTGGAAGGAGTGATGGGGACGGCTCACGATGAGATTCACGAGGCGAGGAATGGACGGTCGTTGTTTGCTGATGGAAGGGTGTTGCCTCCTCCTTCGGCGGCGGCAGCTCCTCCGGCCGCTGATGACGACGACGAGAAATCGACGGCTCTTTGTAGATTCCCGGTGTCGCTCACGGGGATATGTAGCGGCGGCGTTGGATAAAGTGTACTTTTTTTGACTTTTCCACGCCTTTACCCTTTCATTTTTTATTTGTTTAATTTATAATCTAATCCACCGCATCGTCCATTAAAACTAATTTAATTTTCATCTTTCATTAAAAAGGACAATTCAATTTGGCATATCTGCTTTATTTATTTCAATAATTTATTTCTTCTTAAAACTATTTTATTTTTATACATTTACTTTTCCTTGAATTAAAAATAATAGTTAATTGATTATTAAAAAATAATTATGTTTAGCTTAACTAATAATCATTTTTCAGTGAAGCTTCAGCACTTATTAGATTATTACTATGTTTTTTTTTCATTTAATCAAAATTATATATTTCATTTGAATTTAGGTGTATTATTAAAAATTGATCTTTATACATTAACATGAAAAACATGTGGTACGTCACCTGTAATTGTTAGGTTATTTTATTAATCATGTCAATTTTTAACAATAAAAATAAATGAATTTTTTAACAGAAATGATTAGTTTTTGTTATTTTATCTATTATATAGAGACCAATTTATTATTTTTTAAATTAGGAGAGTAAAATACAATATAACTCTTAGGATCTCTACAGTAATTTTGCCAAGTTTTTAAATCTTAACTTTTCCCTGTCAGTGTAATCATTGGAGCACTAGATTCTGTACAGACATTGGCTTTTATTTTTATTTTTTAAAAAGTTATTTACGCCTTTATATGATTTAAAATTTTCCCTTTTCTAAATTAGGGGGGGATGATTCTAATTTATAGGAGTAAAAATTTTAAAGGGTAAACTACAAAAATGTCAGCTTTGAACTATTGATTTTTTGGATTTAGTCTGTAAGTTTTTTGAAATAAAATATTTTGGTCATTTAAAATTAGTTTGAGTTTTTTGTTGGTTTAACAATAAATTTAACTTTTCAATGTTTACATATTATATCAATTTTACTCAAAATATAAAATGTTCAATAAATTTACCCCCAATGTTTATAAAATTTGTCATTTTAATTTGAATTTCAAAAATTTAATTAATTTAACTATCAAATTTTACAAAATTTGTCAATTTAATTATAATTCGAAAAAACTCAATAAATTAATTTTTGGTCCTTTACGAAAAATAATAATTTAAGCTTCTTAACCGACTTAGCTTAAAGTCTCAAAATTTTATAATTTTATCCTACTCCAATATAAAATTTTTAACATCGTTTTTAGCATAAATTGTATTTATACACCCTATTTTCCAACCCAACACATTGAAAAGGTATAGTAATGATATTTAAAACGTTATAATTGATGAAATAAAGTTGAATACAAATATATGGTAGAGGGTACAACAATCAACCAGACACCTTATGATAAAAAACACCACAAAAAAAGTGAGCTCAAGTTGTCATCATCAGCTTCAAACCAGATGGATTATTTAGTTATATATAAAGTTATGTGAATTTTTTAGAATTCGAACTAAAATAATAAATTTTGTAAACATTGAGAATTAAATTTGTTGAATATTGTATATTTAGGATCAAATTGATATAATGTGTAAATATTGGAGACAAGATAAAAAAAAAAAACCAAATCAATTTTGAGTGACCAAAATATTTGAATTCGAAAATTTCAGTGATTAAATCAGAAAATTTAATAATTTAGTTACCATTTTTGTAGTTTACCCAAATTTAAATTTCCCAAAATAAAGGTATTATTTCAAATACGACAATTTTTTTTTTTTTTTTTTTTTTTTTTTATATTCAAAGCAACATCCTAATAAATTTGCATATAAAAGTCTTAAGTTCAAATTTGTTTTATTCTTCTATAAAATGTACTAGCAAAACAATTTAATTGACTTTTGTTTTGTTTTGTTTTGTTTTGTAAAAGGTCATTTATATATTATTTTTGTCTGTATATTTGAATTTAAATTATATTTTTATTTTTTGGTGAATTACAAAATGAGGGTGAAGCCCTAACAGAAACACGATTATTACGACTCGAACGCAGGTCACATCTGTATATATTTTGTTAAATAATTTGTTCTTTTATTTGTTCAATTAAAAAAATTGGTTTGATAGTAGGGCGAATCCATAAATTTTTTTAATGAGAACCAAAATTAAATTATAAGTTTTTGAAAGTTCAGAATGTAATTTTATAATGTATGAACTTATAATCTCATCATTTTTAAAGGGATCAAACAAAATTTATTTTATTTTGAAGGATCTTTGCCATATATTAACTTCTAGCTTTAAGATATTTGAGAGGACTAAAACGTAAATTTTTGAAAGGCCTAGTGCTTACCCCAAATTGATATATTTATTAAAAGTAATTCAAATTGTTGTAGAAACATATTCACGAACAGATTTAAGATAACACTATATATTTTAAATTATAATAGGATAAAAATACCATTGAATTTTAATTTTTCGAATTAATTTTTTAAAGTTTTTATATTAATTATGTTATAAAAGGTTTTGTAAAAGGTTGGAATATAAATATAAAAAATTATTTTTGATATTTATTTTCTTATCCACTTGTTTCAACGACAGCCACCTACTCCACACTGTACCACCATTTTTTCCCTTATTCCACCAAATCCATGCATCAAGGGTTGAATCCAATCCAATATGTAAAGTGTACATCTTTAATTTGACCAATCAACATTGGCAATTAATGGAACACCGATAACAATTTTCTTCAACTGAAACATAGTATGTATATCATCATCATCATTATAAAAATAATTAATGTGCTCAATAATGGATGAAGCTTGAGTGCTAGAAAAGTAAATGGAAAATGGAACAACATCCCAAGTAATCACTACACTATCTCTCAGATTTTTAGCATTCCAGAAAAAGTAAATCATACTCAGAGATGAAATCAAAAAAATTTATTTAGAGTGTCGAAATAAAATTATAAATCTTTAGAAGAATTCAAGTTAAAAAAATTTAATTTATGCTATTATTTCTAGAAAGGCAAAAAATAGAATTTTTCCGACGAAAAAATTATTAAACTGATTTCCAAATTTCAAATCAATCCTTAAACTTTAAAATGTTCTATTGTATCAATTAAATTCTCCCATCAACTTAACACCATTTTGAGTCACAGCTTAAAATTTGATCTACGTTTTCTATCTCACGGGTAAATTAATGGAAAGATGTTAATAATACAATATTAGTACAGTTTAAGGACTTAATCACTTAAAAGTAAAATTAATCCTTATTATTTTTACTAAAAAATTGTAGAGGGGAGTTTTCAATAAAAATTCTACATGCAAGTTGGTAGTACCAAATATTCTTATTTTTAGAATTTTCATTGAAAATGTTTAACTAATACACCCAGACAATAGCAACTTCACCATCCCATAATCTTCCACCAACTCCATGCATATAACATAATGATACTATGTGTTCTCTCTATTTAAAGACCATGTTTCACATAATGATGGCATGTTCATCCAAAACAACCCCTAACACACCAGCCATTGATATACTACCATTCGTCCCACCCCCCCAAAAAAAAAAAAACACTACAAAAATGGTGATGAAACAATCTCCGCTTTTCATTTCATTACTAATTGCTACTGTCTACATGGTGAGTTGCATGGCTGCTGTAAACCCAGCAACAGCAACAGGTGAAGAACCCATTCTTGAGTTCTACATGCATGATATTTTAGGAGGTGGTAGCCCCACAGCTAGGCCAATCACCGGTTTACTTGGCAACATTTATGGTGGTCAAGTCCCTTTTGCTAAGCCAGTTGGGTTCTTACCACCCAACGGTGCCGTCCCAATCCCTAACGCAAACGGTGCTATCCCAACTGTTAATGGTGTCACTGGCCTCCCGTTGGGGACCGGTTTAGCCGGGACGGCTTTTGCAGGAAACCCTAACCAGAATGGTCAGCCTCAGTTCCCTGTAGGACCGGATGGGTTGGGATTAGGGTTTGGGACGATTACCGTCATTGACGATGTGTTAACCGTTAGCCCTGACTTGGGGTCTCAAGTAATAGGGAAAGCTCAAGGGGTTTATGTGGCAAGCTCGGCTGATGGGACAACACAAATGATGGCGTTCGCGGCGATGATCGAAGGTGGTGAATATAATGATAACCTTAACTTTTACGGTGTGTACAGGGTCGGGAGCGCCGTGTCACAAGTGTCAGTGGTCGGCGGGACTGGGAAGTTTAAGAATGCTTGTGGTATTGCTGAGGTCCGACCACTTATACCACCTGGGCAACATGTTGCTGATGGTGCTGAAACATTGTTGAGGGTCACTGTCCATCTTAAATACTAGGGTTTGCATATACTTGTCTTGAAAATTTTATGTGTGTGATTGTGTGAAAAAAAATTAACATATATGGGTCTTGTTTGTGAGTTGCATTAATCTTTCAATATGTAACTTTTACTACTAGGGTTCAAAATATTTCTTCTTTAAATTTCTCAATATTCCCCCTTGTTCCATTCACACACACATATAGAAATTGAAATGGCTAAGTATTTTGCAATTACCTTGTTATTTTACTTGTTTAAAAGAAGTTAATATATCATTTGGCATGTGGGTCTTGTTCAATATGCAAATTGGTACTTAAATTTTTTTTTTGTCTCAATTTGATACTTGGATCAAACTACAACATGTGATCTAATGAATATTTGGAAGGTGAACACTGAAACCGAACTTATAATGTGCTTAATTAAGAAAAAAAAAAACTCAAATACTAATTTAAATATTGAAATAAAATACAGGTACTAAATTAAAAAAAGAAGAAGAAGAAGTTAAAATACTAAATTAAACATTAAAACTAAACTAGGCAAAATTTATTAGTGCCAGTTACAAATAGAGGAGCCCAACCCATTACTTGCATATAAGGCCCGACCAGTACCTTTGGAGTTTGGACCCTCTTTTTTGTTTCAACAATACCTTTGGACCCTAAACAATTACGAATATGAAAATTCATAAATCAATTTTTTAATTTACATGAGGAGACCATGGTAATACCAACATATCAAAATCTATATAGTTACACATATTAATATATTAAAATCATATAAATAATAATTTAAACACAATTACATTATGTAAAAATTAGTAAAAAAAAAAACTTTAAATGATATATACAATTAGTTTTTAAAATAAGTAATATATATTTATTTTTAAAAGAGAGGTAAGTTTTAAAGATAACGAGAATAATGATAATTTTTTTATAAAAATAATAAATAAAAATTTATAATCATCAAGAAAGAACTTTTGATCAATGGAGTGACTCGTTACACTAAACTCAATGAATTACTTAATTAATAATAAATGTAAATATATACAAATATGACATAAATATATGGATCCTCCATAAATTATAAAAAAAAAATGTAAAATAAACAAAGAAGCATCGAGTAGTTGTGAGAGAAAACTACTATCTAATGGTGCTAGTCAAAGAAAAGTTAGGAGTAACCAAGAATCTTGGCCCTCGAATATTGAAATAATAATTTAATATGTAATAACATTATAATTTTTTTAAAAAAATAAAAATAAAAAATTGAATTTAACTCTCATTAAAATATAAAATATAAAATTTAATATATAAATTCATCGCACCTTAAAAACTTATGGAGGGGCGTTTGAACCCATCATCAACACCGTCGTAATTGGAATCATGGTCAACCAAGGTAGGATCTTAATGGCAAGGACGAGGGCTGAAGTCGCAGTGCCATGGCCATAGGTGAAGGGTGGTTGGGTACTTGTATTGGTGTCGAGTGTGCAAGGATAGTATTAATGCTATTTCTTTTATACATAGTGACAGTTAGTTGGAAATGTTGGTTAAGAGCAAGACTAGTTTTGTCCTAAGAAACACAAGTTGTCAAATGATAAAATCCTTAAACCATGGCTGGCAGTGGCATATTATCAAACCGGTTAAGTGCAGGGTTAGAGTAGGTGAAAGCTGCTCTTTCTTTGTACATAATAATATGTTAATCATGGAATCAGTGAGGTGGGGGGCTATCATACAGTCTGTCATTTCTTTTACTTTTTTGTCCATTATATGACTAATTTTAAGCTCCTAAATACGTAAACCATTTTTGAGAAGTTTTTAAATTGTTGGGAATCAATAATTTTTTAATTGATTGGTATTGTTTCTGGTTGAAGTTTTGACTTCTAACTTTGATGAGAGTAGGGGAGAGTATTCGATATTGTCAGGTTGATTTGATCAGTTTTTTTATTAAATCGACTTAACTGACCATAATTTACAAACACCGGTTCAATTGGATTAAAGCTCAAGAATCGATATAAACGAACTAGCTTTAGGTTGATTTGTACGGTCGATTAACCAATTTAACTATTGGGCTATATTTACTTATTTTATAGATTATAGATTATAAACGTATTATAAATAATTAAAAAATATTAAATAAAGTCGGTTTTTAAGTCGGGTTGATTTGAAAAACTGACAACCGATCGAAATAACCGAAAAACGACGCAAACTGACAAACCAATTCAATTGGTTTAGTTGGTCTTAACCGAAATTTGCTTTCTTGTAGATGAGAGCCTAAATGCTTTAAGCTATCTATAGAGGTGGTGGGCTTAATAGAGTAGGAGTGTCTTGTCGGAATGAGCCGTGCATGGCACATGACCACCTATTAAGGAAATGCGAGTTCAAACCCTACCAAGTGTGTATGTTCATATTTCCTTAGTAGATGGTTGTGTGTCACGCACGGTTCATTTCAACGAGATGCTCCCACTATGCTAACCCTATCACTTCTTTAGGAAATGTTAGGTATTCAAGCTCTCATCAGAATCAAGAGAAAACTTTTCTACTAGAGACAACGTTGCCCATCAAGAGATCCATCGACTCTCGATAAATGATACTTTAAAGACTTTTTTCTAAGGAATATAACTAGTGAACCACTCAATTTTCAATATATATATATATACTAAATTTGATAATTCATGTATGTCTATTGTTGATTTATAGTTAACATTTTTGTTCATGCGAGAATAATCGTTAAAATTTAAAGGATAAATTATAAAAATAATCACTTATATTTGATCAACTTACGTTTTGATAATTAAACTTTAATTTTTTATAAAACAATTATTAACATTATAAATTCTTATCATTTTAATCACTATACTAACATTAAAAGCGTTAGAATTTAGTGTTAAAGATATTGTGCATTAGTACATCTAAGGAAAAAAAAAGCTTAATTGGAGTTTAGCTTAGTTGATTACAAAGATAATTAAAATATATACTTTAATATAAAAATATTATTATTTAATACACTATCAATAAAATCATGATATATGGTATTTATTTTTATATTTTTAAATAAACACATATTAACTTATTAATTCCAAAAAAAAAACCCTCCACCGTTGGATGTATGGATGTACAAAATTAGTTGGTCTAACATTGCCTACGAGGGGGTTTCAACTTTCAACAATGGTCTCCAACGCCGGTTTCCACGATCTCTGCTTCGAAAATCTCACCACGACGGAATCTTTCGCACCGTCGTTCACTGCGTTTTGCGGCGGGGACTTGGCTTCAAACGGGAAAATGCAAAACTCATTAAAAACAGGTAAAATCTTCCCAATATTAAAGCTCGCATGTTTCAACGCCTTATCTGCCTTACAACTGAGGCAACTCATTTCCTCTTCCGTCAGCACCGAGTAAAGCAATTCCATGGGAAGAAGGAAATAAAGCCGCCGCCGTTCCAACTCTTCATCCGCCGTCAACCCATGAACCCGAAAACCCACTTTTAAACCGCCGGAATAGCACACGAACAGACCCGGATTCTCCACCATTAGATCCGCCGCTTTGACTGATTTCGTATACATCTGAATGTTACCATTTGGAAACACCACTTTCACTGCTCCACCGCCGGAGATGATCGACGGCGCACAAGAAACTGCATTCCCCATTTATCAATAATATATAAAAGAGAATTATAGTAATAGAGGAAGTTGCTAGGAAAATGAGAGACCCTTCCTTATGAAACTAATGATGAAGAGATGGATGATATATGTGCATGCAAAGATGGTGGTTGAGCGATAAAGGGAAGGGTACTTATTTATTTATTGGATTATGGGTTAATATTGATTTTAGTCCTTCAACTTTGTAATTAAGTCCATTTTGGTATCTGCATTTTTTTTAACTTGCAAATATAAAATTTTGGTTTTTTTTTTTCTAAATAAAAATATACAAGAGAACGCATAAAAAAAAAAGAAAAAGAAAAAGAAGGGTTCAAAATTGCAAAGATTTTCTCTAACAAGAACAATTTGTCTATTGGAGCTTCACTTTCGATGTGATTAAAAGACTCTAAACTGTCCAATGTTTTAATTGAATCAGATCAATTAGATTGAGAACCATTCGAATCAGATGGATTAATTAAATTGGTGACTTGATCGATTTAACCATCAATCTGATTCTAAAAATCTTGGCTTAGGTACTTAAAGTTTTATTTTTTAATCAAAAGTGATAGCTAAATTATTAATTCTGTCTCATTTTACCCAAAAAAAGTACGATATTTCGTAAGAACATGTCATGTCTCATGTTATTATTGGCTCGTACCATTTTCTAAGGTAAAATGAGATAAAATTTATAGCTTATATGTCACTTTTGAGTAAAAAAACTTTAGGAACTTAAATAAAAATGATATAGTTTAAGGACTAACTTTGTATTTAAACCTTTATTTGGTATACTTTTAGAGCTTCACATATCGCTATCAGACTACCAAGATGTAGGCAGATTTTCATGGATTGAGGACCCGATGGGACACTTGTCATCAATACAGTTTACTGCCTTTTGGTATATGTCTCTTTCTTTTAGGTCAAATTGTAATTTTGGTCCCTATATTATGCTCAAGTATGAAGTTTAATCTTGTATACTGTTATTAACTAGTACAAATAGTTAACACCGTTAAACAATTATGTTTAAATCTTGACATAGATTTTTTGTAAAAATGCTCCTTCCAACAAAAAAAAAAAATTCATCTCAACATAATGGATAGAACGAGTGTTTAGAAAAGAAACTTACATAAATATTTTAACCATTTAGAACAATAAATGACATTATAAAAGTAGATGGATCAAATTATGTTAAATTGAAGTATAAAAAACTAAAATTTAAGTTTAAGCACAGTAGACGGCCCAAAACAAAAATTTGACTTTTCTTTTGTTATTATTACTATTATTATTAAAGAAATCAAAGTTAAGTATAATGATTTAACTGCCACCAATATATTAGAATTATCCATTAACCATACTACTTGCAATGATATGATAATTAATTTCATTAAAATAATTTTTAGGGTAAATTACACCCAAGTTCACTAAATTATTAATAATTTTAGTTTTGGTCACTCAACTTCAAAAAGTTGCACAGTAGTCATTGAACTATTCAGAAGTTTTCATTTAAGTCACTAAACTATTTGAATGTTTATTTATTTATTTACTTCACTTAACTATTTGAATATTTTTATTCAAGTCACTTGGCTATTAAGTTTTTTTTTTAAGTCTGGCTAGCAAGATCCAAGCAACGATTCGTCCAAGTTGATTTGATTGTCAACGTCAGAAATTGGAAAAAAAATTTGTTTGGATATTAGTGCGTAGATTCGTGACATTCAAAATTGTTTCATGAAAAAAAAAAAAAAACTATAAAAGATAAAAGGAAGGAGAGTTTTCTATTGGTGTCATAGAGAAGGCCACACAATAGTAATTTTTAACAATCTAATGACTTAAATGAAAACTTTCGAATAGTTCAGTGATTATTTTGTAATATTTTGAAATTTAATAACCAAAACATAAACTTATTAATAGTTTAGTGCTGCTGGGTGTGATTTACCCATTTTTGGGGGGGTTAAATATGACAGATAAAAAAGTATAAATAAAAGGAAGCACATGCAGAGGGATGGAGCAAAATGCTAAATACCCAAACGTAATGGCTATTTGGGAAAACGACACTACCGACCCTTATGATTAGATATGGTAAGAAGCTATTTTTTGGATTGCATACTCTCACCTCACCTAACTATTTTACTTTTAAAACCATTGATCATTACAAAAGCTTATTATACAAACTAATTTGTTTGTTTTTTTGGGGGTTTATAAGATGACAAAATATTAAGAATATTCAGACAGCAAATTGATTTTCATGTCAAATCTTTTCCACTCTATTTGCTAGCTTGCAAAATCTCTTTTATATATTTTAAATTTTTTATTTTTATTTTATATAAGGCAGTGCTAGGTGTTGTTTAACATCAAATTTGAAATTAGAATTTTTATTTCGAGGGATAGATAGTGTTTAAGGATTGACTCTAATATTTAATGTCAACCAGGACTTTATTTCAATGAAAGTCTTTTGTCATTACACCACAGGTTTAATTGACAATATTAGTTAAAATTTGTTCGGGTCTTAATGTTAACTTAGACTTCATTTCAACGAAAACTTTTTGTTATTTCACCATGGACTCAATTGATAAAGTTGAAATTTATGTAAGATATATGTGAAGCAAAACTTAATTTTTATGAAAATCTTTTGTCGTTACACCACCAGCTCAATTCACAATATTAGATAAAAATTTGACTTAATTCAATTTTTTCATGTACTTATTTTTAATGATTTTAATTCATTTGTTCTCAAAACTCAACTCTTTTTTTTTTTTTTTTTTTTTGATTTTATTTTAATCTATGACTTCATTTGGGAAAAAAAATCAAGAGGAAAACTTCAATTCTTTATATATTATATATAAATATATATTTCATATTATAATTTTTTATAAGTTTATATTTAAATATATATTTCATAATATATTGATCGTGCCTTAACTCGATTGACGTAAACATTATTGTCAGTGCAGAAAAACATAAATTTGAATGCGTTAAAATGTATTACTATAAAATATATTTTTTATTTTTCTTTTACCATAATCAGGGCATTCGACCACCAACAATAATAACTAATTTCCTCACCACGAGTACTCTCCAAAAAAGTAAACAATCTCGTGAGTGAGAACCAAGCCTCCGATCACATGTCATATCGAAATTTGTTTTCCAAAAAAAGGAATAACTCAAGAAACTGGAAATTTGCAACTCAAAAATCAAGAAAGAGGGAAATAATATGTAGTCAATCCTCACGCCACATCTTCTCGCATTTCAAGCACTGATAGAATGTTGTTGCGGGCTCATCAGCTGACCGGATCTGCACCTGTGAGACAAGCGCCCTCCCATGGCTACAAGAAGGGCATGTTGGTGCAAGACAATAGAGAGAGAATGTTTACAAGGCAGACGGCACTTAACAATGACTTTCTCAAACAGCAATCAACCGCGACAAAATAACACATAAAAGATGACTGTGGCTCAGCCTTGCAACTCTCAACTGCCAGTTTCTACATAGGTTTCTATCCCAACAAGTATGGATATTCTCCAAACACAAGAAAATCCTAACTATCTCGAGAAATAGAATCCCCCATTGTAAGAATCATAACTACTACAACCAACATGGTTTTCACTTAAATTCGGCGTCACCATAGAACCAAACAAACACCAAAAATTCCACACTTCACAATTCATAACCACAAAAGGCAATTCAGGAATCTTACCATCGGTCTCAGACCCGCCCATTTTCGTATCTTCTTTGTTGAAAACGGGTTCTTAACAAGATGCTGCCTTCTCTTTATTTTAACCTATTACAAAAGTCAAAATCAATCCACAAAATAAATATTGACAACATTCGCGGAGAAAACACTCGCATTAATTCAAAATAAAAAAACCTTGTTCTCAAGGTGACAAACGTAAGGACAAGTCGGGCAAAAGAACCCATATGTGGCAACTCATACTGTAACATGTTCCCACAACTTGGGCAAAACTCCATTTTTCTTTACCACACTCGAAAAACCTAAGAACTTCTGTTTTTTTTTTTCTCGATTCCTCTGTTTTTGGGAAGTTTCAACCAATGTTTTGTTATTCACTTCTTCTCTCAACTGAAGGTGACCCTTTGTTTCCGTCGGCCGCCGTCTCAAGTTGGTATTGCCACCGGATAAAAATGAAGACGGGGAGAACGACAAATCAAAGTGAAGAGGGAGAGAATGGAAAAAGAAGTAAATAAAAAAATTAATAAAATTTATATTGGGCTATATTATATTAGCTTAAAAAGCATCATCATGTTCAAATGGATAGAAATGCAACTTATAATTTTTAATTTTCAAATTATATTAAATTATTAAAAAAAAAATTTAAATATTGTACCGGTGGTCGAATCGAAAATTGATGGCTTGATCAGTTCAAATATCATTCTGATTCTAAAAACATTGATTTTAACTATAATTTATATAAAAACATAATTAAAAAAAAAAAAAATTGTCATTACATGATAGACTCAATTGACAATGTTAATTAAAGATTTGTTATTCAATTATTATACAAATCTAATACATGATTCAATTTGTTGATATAATTAATTTTAAATTTAATTCAAGTAAACTCAAATCTCGACTTTTGTTGTTTGTTTTCATGATTTTATCTTAATCTAAAACTTCATTTAGGAAAAAAAATTAAAGGAAAACTTCAGTTCCCTTTCTATATATTTGTATATGGAAAATTATTTCATACATGATTACGGGAGACTTTTAAACTTCGTAAACGAATTAAAGATTTGACAAGTGTATTACAAAATATAATGAAAAAATTATTTACATAAATAAATATGACACTTGTTATACTCTCAACTCTTTTATAGAATTGAAAAAAACCCACCAACGGTTTAATATATATAAATATTTCATAACATGAATATGAAAAATAGATATCAATACATATATATATATCCATACCATACTTTGGAGTGAAGAAAACTGAAACATTGACTAAATGCTTGAAGGGAAGGATGCTATTATAACTAATATAATTTTAAGAAAAGAAAATTTCTACAACCGCCTTACACTATAATACTTGTGTATTATTTTTACCGTTTATAACAAATTTTCAACCATACACTATAAAATATCATTCTCTGGTAAATTAATAATACCTTCACTCATATCCATATCCCGTCAAAAATATTCATTACCCCAAATATAACCTAAATTCAAGTTACGTCAATCGCATTATTGTTAAGATTTTCCCTTCTACTTTGTAATTCACCAAGAAAATAATACAACACCCTCACTCAAAATTAATCCTGTTCTTAAATAAATAAAAAAAGATATTTTTGGTTAAAATATTATATAAATAAATTCTTTAAATCTTACATAATTATTGTAATAATCTTAAATAAATAAAATTACATTACATTCGTAGCCTAAATCTCACTAATAATATTATTGTTAATACATTAGGCTTATTTAACTTGATATGATCTAAATTCTATTAAAAACACCATATCTTCGGAAATAAAATCGTATCACACTGGAGTAGCAAATTAGAAAAATAAATGTCAGGTTCTATTACAGACACTCTAATCCCACTAACTAACAGTGTTATCTTAAGGTATCAAAATGCCAAATACAGGTATCATATTGGATCAAGAAACACTCGAGTACCAAATTATAAAAGAAAAAAAGTGTCCAACTTAGGTATCAATGTCAAATTCAGGTAACAAATTATATATTTAACCTTTACAAGACAATTAGAAAGAACCTTCCAAGCAAATACTAGTACATCTTGGGCAAATATCCAAGAGACCACACTCTTAATCAAAATATGCAGAAATTTGGCAAAACTAAATAGGATGCGAATAAAAAGTATCAACATCCATCAATTTGATTTGCTAATTCTACACACTGTACTATACCTGTACATGTGAAAAAAATTTTCACTTCTAAAAAGAATACAAATCAAAGAATACTAACACAAAGTCATGAACTCTGGCACACACACACACACACACACACACCATGACCAACATCAAACAAAAATCCCACACAAATGAAAGCACCCAATCAAAAGAATGAAATGAATATGGAACATGCAAAAAAAAAAAACAAAAAAACACTAAAAAGACACTTATGATTCATATCTTACAAGCAATGGAGATAATGTCATCTCTAGATGGATTGCCTTCACCAATGCCACAAATTGGGATAGACTTTCTTGAGAGAACCACTTCAGTTTCCACTTCTTACTACTCAGACCGGCCTTTTTTTGCATTTTGGTCGAGGAACAGGCTTTCGATGTGCTGCACTTAATGGATAATGTTATACAACACGTCTCTCCTTGCTCGATGACCTAATTAGTATAAACCAGATTAACAATGATCTTTCCTAGACTCGACATCAATGGTAAGTAAAACAAAAAAGGGTAATTGCATATGTCATGGTAGATATAATACCACTTTCTACATGGATTTTAGAAACAACAGAAAAGGAGATTTTGGGTAAAAATACCATGGAAGCCCCTGTACTAGGTGTCAGATTGCATTTTGCCCCCTCTACTCAAAAAATAGGCAACTTAGTCTGTACATTAAATCAATGAGCAAGCTGGTCCTTTCTATTAAAAGTTCCATCCAATTCTATTATTAAATACTAGCATGGCTAACAGAAGAACTAAACAGTAACTTGAAGTGTGTCACATGTACCTCATGCTGACATACAAGAACCAATTATTAATAGTAGAAATAGATGAAATTTTTAATAGAAGGATAGTTTGCTCTTTCATCTACTGTATAAGGACTACTTTGATATTTTTTAGTAGAGGGGATAAAATGTAATCCGACTCCTAATATAAGAGCCTCTATTGGTACTTTTACCGGAGATGTTGCTGTCTATTTTGAATGGCTTATAAATGTCTTAATGAACATCTAATAGGGAAAATAATTATTCTGACGGAAATGTATCGAGTATAAACCAAAAAATATGGCCATCTTCTGCATGCAATTATAATCATTGATTGCAGAATGCAAGACAAAAATACTAGAAAAGTTACCATCTCGGATATGTCCGCAATGTTGCAGCTTGAATCAAGGGAGAAATATGGACTGGAACATGCATCATGTAGGAGAGAACTAAACTGAAAGATGTCTTCAACGCACACAAGCACATGGCCTCTGATAACAAACAACGATCTTGAAAACCACGGTTCCTCTGTCCGGTTCAGACATAAAATAAGATTAAGCATTATCAAGTCCAAGGTTTATGTCTATATGCCTTTGCATTCGCATGCGAGTGGGAGCTTAAGAATGCTAGATGAATAATTGATAATTAAGTGTCGTCATATAATCCAAAGAATATGAACTGCTAAATATAATCATACAACTGGTAAAATTACCATGGAGGCCCTTGTACTAGAAATCGGATTGCATTTTGCCTCTTCTACTAAAAAAATGAATTAGTCCCTCTACATTAGATTAAGAGCAAATTGATCCTAATGTTAAAAATTCCATCCATTTCTACTGTTAAAAATTGGTTCTTGTATGTCAAAATGAGGTACATATAGCACGCCAAACATAATTATCAGGTTATTCTAATAGCAACGGCAATTATTAATAGTAGAAATGGATGAAATTTTTAACAGGAATGACCAATTCGCTTTTTGATCTAACGTAAAAGGAATAATTTGCCCATTAAATGAGGGAAAATGCAATATGACTCCTAATACAGAGGCCTCCATGGTACTTTTACCTCATACAACCACCTTTTTGTCTGAATGCATGTATGTATACACAAGAAAAAAGGTATCAGCATTCACAACCAAGATACTATGCAAGCAAGACAATGATATTCATGCAGAAGTTATAACCAAAAGATATCCTAACATCATATAACTATGAACATACTTTCTCACAAACTGAAAGCATTTTACTTTTAGCCCTCGAAAAAGGAAACATATGAGACGTCCTACAAATCAGTCAAGGGTTCTGGACAAACAAACACGCAAACACAGACTCTGCAATATAATCTTATCGGCAAATACATCCTGTTGACACCTTCCTATTGACATTTTCAACCAAACACCAAGTCGACCAATCCCATTCATCTAAAGTTTCATGCTAAGAGCAACCAAAAGTTCATCAGGATTTGAAAGAACAGAACATTTCAACCCTTCCCATTCCACACAAAATTATTAGTAACATTCTAGAGATGACAAGCAAATTAAATAAAACAAATCATAACAGGATAAAATTCATTGAACATACCTTCATGACCACCTTGCCAGAAAAGCACCATGGAATATTGGAAAATGCTTAATTTTAACCCCCCACATATTTGTTTCTCAAACAACTCAGCCTGAACCTGCTCCAAACTGCCATTTAAATTTCCAAACCTCAATCTATCATGACAAAGAATATGTATTTTGTATGGCAGTTATTGAAGTCAAAACTAATCATTATTATTATCCTTGTCCCATTTGTTGTAAGATTATTGAGCTAGAGTGGTTTTTGGAGCAGTGCATGCAACTTATCCACATTCATTGAGACATAGGTAAGGAAAAAGATTTGAACACAGATAAATAAACCAACACTAATATGAAATCTAGGAAACACAGACACGGACACATGATATGGGTAGAATATGAGTTCTATAGAATACAAGGTTCCACTCAATGTTGATTCCATTTGGGAGGGAAAAGAAAAACTTTATCATGCAACTAGGCATTTTATGTGCCATCATGTGTCCAACATATTTTGCCACATTGGAGTGGTGTTCATGTCAGACACATGTTCGACACTTGAATACTCCTGACAGAAGTGTCGCTGCTTCATAGTATGAAATTCATTTTAGGATGGATGTCCAGAAAAGTATTTATGTGACATAAACACACAGAGACACATACTGCTGGTATTTTAAGCATTAAGTTTCATGGTTAAGTAAAAGAGTATCGAAATCACCTTCTTAAAGAACATTTATCATTTGGTGCGGATGAATCAGAAGCTTTCAACATGTAAAGTAATTGACTTGATTTCTCGATGCTCCTTGTTACGAACAAGTATGCTACACCCCCTTTGACATACACTCTATTCAACAATAGAAAATATACAGTTATAGAGGAATGATTAGTTTCTTAACTTCCATTGAAGTTAAAAATCACTAACCTCACAACCTGAAGACTCAGACCAACTAAAACCTCTCTTATATCTTCAACCCTATGGGAACCTAATAAATCCAAGATACTCTCTGCAAAGAGATCAAAGTGCACACCATAATGAAATTTGGCAATCCGCACAAGAAATTTTGTCGACAAACAATGAAAAGACTATCAACAAATGCATGCCTCATGCAAAGACTATTTCATAAGCCAACCTGATCCATCAAATTTGACGCCAATAAGCAGCACATATAACTTCTCCTCACTGCTCAATACTAGAGCTACTTCTCTGCAGAAACAAGGAATGCAAGGAATTATTTAGAATGACAAGTCCTCAATTTACAAGAAAGACCTGGTTGATGTGGGTTTATGACAAATCATAGCCAATATAGAAACACTCCAAAACCATATCAAGCAAATCTATCAATGATTTGCACAAGTACCCAATGTAAACATTTCTATTTTACTACAGGAATCCAAGAAATGACCTAGAAAACATCTAGCCTAAAACACATTAGAAAACCAAGATTAGCACCAAAAACAGATAAAATTTCCCCAGAGAAATAGATTCATTAAAATACATGAAGGGCAAATACAAATGCAAAAAGAATATAAAATGGTAATTGATTGACACAACTTCACAAAAATTTCCTTCGTAAGACGATAACATTAGATGCTATTGTGCATTGAAACTCATTATCAAAGTAGTGTCAATCTATCGCCACTAATATGATTTTGAATTCCCTAGCAGGAGACTGAAAAAGCCTCATCACAACAAATTAAAACCCTTTTTCCTTTTTTTGGCAGTACTTACCTTTCTCCACAACAAGGTTGGTCAACCATGCAATTGCATCGCATGTATGACCTACAAGCCTCATGAACTGTCAAATCAGCAACATTTTTATTGAAATAGTCCTCAATAAAATCGTTCTTCCCCTGAGAAGAGCACTCAGCACCAGAATATCTCACAGCATTATCAAGTTGTGGTATTGAAATAGCTTGTTTAATCTGGTTTTTATCAAAACCATTTTGATGATCACTCCCATTTAAAGAGCACTTCCCTTTCATTTCTTCAATATCAACCCTACTAACCTCCAAGGTGCCATTTGATTCTTGTGGTACCTGTTGACAGCTATTCTCTTCCAACAGTGAAATCACTCTTCTTTTTGGTTTCCTTCCGCTTTTTCTCTTTTCAAACCAATCAGCCTCTTGGTTCACAAAAGAAGATATCTCTGGATAATTAGAACCTGTATCTAACTTACTGTATGGTTGCAGGGATTGGTTCATACTTACAATTTTGTTGATCCTGAGGGTTTGTTCAGTGCATGAATCACTGATGCCGATGCCATTTTGACTCCCATGTGAAGTGTTATTTCCTTTTTCATAATAAGTATGTTCAAAAGAATGCAATGGAGAATGCCCTTCAGTGCTCCCATTGGGATATTCCTGGACAGCTATCCCAGCTTCAGAGTAATCATCTTCACTGCAGCTTGTATCACTGTCAGATGATGCTGCTGAATAGGACTCTGCTGATAACTGCAGAATTTCTTCCACCAAATTATGGCGACGATTCAGAAGGTCCTTCTGATAATGAGGTGGCGATCCAGGGTTAGCAGATGGAGAATTAGACTCGGTCATAATACCAATGGTATTCAAATATGATACTACGGCATTTTGAACCATTCTATTACTTTCTTCAAGGGCAAAAATATTACGATGAGAACTCTCAGCTAAAACGGATCCGCTACTAGCCTCATCATGCAAGTAAGATTTCTGATACTCGTGTTTTACATCCATTGTTCTCAAGCCTGGTAAAGTGAACCCACCAGTAATACCTGAAGAAAAAACATGGTCAAAATATTTGTTGGCATTCACACTGCCAGACGTATCTGCAAAAGAATTATCAGATTCCAAAACGTTCCTGCTACTTTCATCTCCTGAAGCTTGAACAGCATCTGAAACATATCTAGAACTTTCACTAAGATGCCTCTCGCTTTTCCCACCTTTCTTATAATTATCTTTCCCAGGATGTAACATAGCCGCATTAAAATTACCATCATCAGCAAAATTCTCAGAAGCATGATCCATCCAGTCCTTGAACTCTCGCAACCAAAGAATAGAACGCTCTTTCTTCAGTTGTTCTACTCTTTGCATCAAATCAACTATTTCAGCCTCATCCTCAGATATGATGTTCTCTTCTCCGCTTCGCATTTCATTACCACATGACACAGAATCTTGATCAGAACAAATGTAAGTACTATCTTGTTCTTTCTCAATCAAAGCAAGTCGAGACGCCTTTCTCTGCAAGAAATTAAAAAGATAACCACCTATTAACAATCATAAACAAGGTATAATAAATTATGAACTACATGAACAACCAATATTGCATCAAAAGCATCCAAATGACTAACCAGGGTGCCAAAATTTCACCACAAGGAGAGGGAGGATGGATGACTGCAAAGTTAAAAAAGCATACAAATTTGAGAATTAATAAAGCTTTACGCACCCTCTTTTTGTTGATACCCCCCTCTCCTTCTGCATCTTTTGCAGGAGAGTAGAATCCAAAGCTGGAAGGTCGCTTCTGTCTGCTGGCAACAATAATCTTCCTCTTCCAATACTCTCTGGTGCTGATTGATTTGTCGTCTAATTTCAACTAGTCAACCATATAATAGAACAATGAATAACGGTATGATTAGCAGGAAAACAAGATAGAAAGTAAAATTATAAAATGTTTTACCAAAGGAGCACAGAAGTTCAACAACCAAAACATCCATCTCCAAATAGGTACCTATAAAACTTACATTTTCAGGACAACTGAAGTAGCTGAATACTTGTGCGCGATACCATCGGGCACAACATAGTGGATTCCCTTCAAGCCATAAGCTTCGAAGAGATGGGAGCTCTCCAAGGAACTCCAACTCTAAAAAATTGGAAATAATATTGTAGGAAACATCAAGCCCTTCTAGAGACTTCAAATTCTCAATCCCACGCAACGTCGTTAGAGAATTGTTCCTCAAAACAAGTTTAACAACATGACAGGAAACCTGCATTTTTCATCAACAATGATGTATAGGTCCAAATAGAATTCCTATATCAAAATATTTGGTCAAAACATCAAGGCATAGACCTTGTAATAATAATAAAAGTTTTAAGAAAGTCATTTTCCATACGCAATTAAATGAATGTCAGACCACTGAATCTTTAAACAGACATATAATACCTTAGCTAACTGAAAAGCCCCCTTTCTTTTATGCAGGTTTCCAACTTTCCCCTTCTTTCCTTTCCTTTTCCTACCCTCCCAATAATCTAAAATTGGTGTTAAAGTAGAACTCATAATTTCCTTAATGAGTTCTTTTATGAATAATACCTAACAAGCTTCTTTCGTCAATAGCTCCACAATTTTTAAAAACTGATTAAAGCAAAACAGGAAGTACTAAAATGAAACTCTGACAAAATAGATGCCATATGGGCAATTGCACAAGTAAAAACACAGCTAAAAGCAGTCTATTTAACAAAAGTACAATGTGAAAGAAAGCTAGAGTCGAGGCAGTTGAGAATGCCATACCAAATACATACATCCATTTATCAATTTTTGAGCATCAAGTCAAAACCAAAGTAATAATTTCATTAGTAAATAATCCAAGTGACTTACCTCACTAAACGATGAGATGGATCGCAGTTGATTGAATCCAAGGTCCAAGTGCTTCAACTTCACACATTTCCGAAGATTATCCACCTTTGCAAACTTGTTTCGACTTAAATCAAGCGTTTCAACAGCAGGAAGAAGGTGCAAAGACTCATCCATTAGTAACAAGCCATTGCATGCACAAGAAACAAAGGACAACCGGTTCCACTGTGGAGAGCCCTTTATCTCAGCAATTCTACTAGCAAACACATGTCGCAGAGCATCCTACATAAT
Source organism: Kokia cookei (assembly GCA_039519145.1). Lineage (NCBI taxonomy): Eukaryota > Viridiplantae > Streptophyta > Magnoliopsida > Malvales > Malvaceae > Kokia > Kokia cookei. The sequence goes on along the minus strand of CM076909.1, from coordinate 530,927 downwards.
TACGAAAAACAAACATAACCCATGAATTGTACTGAAATTCTAGCAGTAATTCACCAACTATTAATATTACTAAATTGTCATTAAGAGACCAAAAGAAGGAATAGTATATTACAGTTCATAATACTATAAACTAAAACAAGGGTAATTGATTCTTAGTTCGTTGGTTTAATAAATGCAAAACATCCCAAATAAACTCACAGTTGAATTATGACAAACAATCTTTTCCAACGTATGCCTCAATTCAAGCAACCCTTTAGCTGCTGAAGTAGACAAATCACAGCCTCTAAGTTCCAAAACCTTCAATCTCCCAAACGGCAACAAAGAGAGAGGAGTGGGATCACGCGCAGGCGGTGGCAAAGCAGACACCACCTTAAGAGTCGTCAACAGCCGCAGAATTCGACGAAGTTGTTCAAGCGCCCGGTGGTCCCCAAGGTCCGACACGTAAGCCCTTAGATAGTCAACTGGAGCTCCGGCTAAAAGCCTCTCGAGTTCCTGCAACGCCTCGAGCCGTGATTGTACGTAGTGAAGCCCCGCCGGGTTAAGCTTCAATACCTTGGTCCCTTCGATCAAAGCCCCAGCCTGGTCGTCAACAAATTTAACCAGCTTCTCAAGGTAGCGATCCCCTGTGACGATCGCCATTGGATAAAGTAGTAGAATTAGGGTTTAGAAACAGAAGGAAATCATCCGTTGGCTCGCATCAAAGCTCACACATTCAACTCCCACACTACACACACATATATACGTATATATATAAATCAGAATTCTTAAACGAATTCAAAATAAGAGATCAAAGGGAAAGAGAAATGGATTCAAAAGAGATGGGGTTTTTGCTTTTGTTATTAAAATCATAACAAAATTATAGGAAAAGCGGTTCAAAGGAAGATTTGGGACTGGGGAGATAGACAGACGGCCTTGGGATGGGCAGAATTTTTCTTTTTTGGGGTTCTCTATTTTCAAAGGGGATTTTGGGGATGAAGACGATGATTAACTGGGTCAAATGATTGAGTTAAACTTTAAAAAGACTGGCATTTGTGAAGAACTGATCCAAAGGAATTGAAATGAAGTTTCTTTACTGTGTAAATAAGATATTTTATGCTTGTACATTATTGGAAATAATTTTGAATGCTTCAATGTTAAGTTAAATTTAAAGGGCTAAACTAATATTTAGTCCTTAAATTTAATAACCTTTTTCACTTTAATCTTTGAACTTTTTTATTCATATTAGTCCTTTAATGAAACAGGTTTTCCTAACTTGACTTGTAAACTTCAATTCCAAACTATAATGTCACATTATAAGATTACGCTGAATTTAGTATTTTTTTTTATTTTGTCATTTAAACTTTCACTTTTAATTACTCAACTTCAAAATATTATAAAATAATTATTAAATTATTTGAATATTTTTGTTGAAGTCACTTAATTAAAGTTTTTATTTAAATAATTGGATTATTAAGTTTTTTTTATCTAAAAAAAAATTTGGTTAGTGAGATTCAAGCAACAATTCGATGAATGGTATGGTAAATCAATGTTCATCGACGAGTAAAATAACATACTTTAGATCTAAGTCAATCCGATAGCCAATGCCAAAGATCAATGAAGAAAGTTATTTAGATTTTCGTTCACAGATTCAAAACATCCAAAGTTGTTTATGAAAAAATTTAAACTGCAGAAGAAAAAGAGAATGAAAATTTTCGATTGATGTAAACAAATTAATAATTTAAATAAAAACTTTCGAATAATTCAGAGACCATGATTTAAATTTTTAAAAATAAGTAACCAAAAATAAACTTACAAATAATAGTGACATTGTGTATAATTTATCGTATTATATAAATATTTTTTTTTCTATCAATTACTATTAAAGCATTGACGTACACGTAATGTGATTTTAACATAAATGATATTTAAGGTGCGTACAAGAGATATATACCGCAACGACAACAAAAGAAAAATATACAAAATATATGTATATAAACCATAAAATTGAAATAAAATATATTACTATTGACTATTTTTTTTTTTGACAGATACTATTGACTATTTTAGTTTTTAACAATAAATTATAAATACACATATCTTTATTGAATAATTTAAAAATAAAAAAAATTTAATTATATAATCACTTAAAAATAATTAATCGGCACATGTGAGACGATATAAAATTTAAGTATTACCTAAATAGCATCACAAATAAAAATAAATATAAAAAAAAACTAAACTAAAATGTATCTGATTTTATATAATAAATGTTATTTAGGTGTCAAAGTTTATAGTTATAATACTTTAAATGTGAATATGATATAAATGACAATACAAAGCAAAACATGTATTCACAATTTTTAATTATATAAATAGTTTAAAATATATTATTTTAGTAAAATAATCTTTTGTAGTTATAGCATCGAGGGATTGAAAGAATATTCGTGTTATAGAAAATCGAGGATGACAAAATATATGTATTGATAATCAAATAAGTTTTAATGCGAGGATGACAAAATATATGTATTGATAACCAAATAAGTTTTAATGCGTAACATTGAATTTTAACTCAATTAATATATATATTATTTTTAATATAAAAAGGATATAAATTTGAATATATTAAAATATATTGTTTTTTATTTATGAGTATAAATTTTTTTTTGAATAATTTTAAATATTGTATTTAAAAAAATAGATATAATTAAAATATAGAACGAAATTATTAAAAAAATCTGATAAAGTTTCTTTGGATGGAGAAACGGTTGTCGTTTTCGTTTAAATGAAAATAAAAGGTAGTAGGTGCTTAAATGGAACAAAAAGCTTTATCATCTTCACGGTGACACCAAGGCAAAAAATCGACAACCCCAATGGAGCAAACACACACAGAGCTCATTATTACCGTCCGTTTCTTCGTTTTTTCTTCTTTGTCTACAATCTTCCATTACATATTTCCAGGCCAGCAGCTTACCCTTTTGTCCACACTTCATTCTCCCTTCTTTATAACCCCTACACATCGTCACCTCTTAAAAAACTTCAAGGCCTCCATAACTAGCCACAGTTCAAGCAAGTCTTGATTTTCCAATGGCGAAGACAGGGCGGAACACGGCCAATAAAAGTCTAGAGAGTCTTTTAGACATGGACAAATCAGCCGCCGTAGCTGGCGGAGGAGGAAGGAAGAGTAATGCCATGGCGCCGCCTGTGCCTGTAAGGAAGACGATACCGGGTCATGGGTTCGAGTTCAGTAACCTGTCTTACAGTGTTATCAAGAAACAAAAGAAAGATGGTGAGTGGATCAAGAAAGAAGCTTATCTTCTTAATGATATATCAGGTCAAGCCATGAGAGGTGAAGTGATGGCTATTATGGGACCTAGTGGTGCTGGGAAATCCACGTTCCTTGATGCTTTGGCTGGTCGGATTGCTAGAGGGAGTCTCCAAGGTTCTGTCAGAATCGATGGCAAGCCGGTCAGTACATACATACGTATATACATATATAGATGACATAATTATATACCCTTTTTCGAAGCAGGTTACTGTATTGTTCTTTTAGGACCGAGCAATGAACCTCTTGGGTAGGGGCGGAGGGAGGGGCGGAGGGTAGTAGTGTCTTTAGATTTTGAGAAATCGTAAATTAGTTTAATGATAAAAATGTATTTTAGCTTCTTTTTTTTTTTAATTTTATTCATTTTTGCCTTCCTAGGATAATTTCTCGGCTTTGCCCTTGTACACGGACACACTCCTCGAACATATCCCTAAGGAGTGCCCCTTGGCTCAGCACTCATAAAGACCCCACCTATTAATCGCCATTCTTGTCTCTAATCACTGCGTCCTATTTGAGATAATTAAAAATATGTCAAATCACTACCCAACCTAGGCTAGTAACCAACCACTTGGCTCGTTGGCACTGACCCTCTTGTAGGAGCTCAACATGTGTCACCTCGAAATCAGGATAAGAGTATATAAAACTCAAAGCTACTCAGAACCCCCGAGTCTCTCTCTCTCTCCTCTTATGTCCTTAACCTTTCTCGCTTCTCCTTACCTCAACCACCTTGCACTAAGTGAGACGAACTGCCTATCCCCGCCACCATCTTCGCCTAGTTGAATCAACACATTAACAATACACAACAGATTATGGGATATAATATTGCTTTTGGTTCAGGTAACTACAAGCTACATGAAGATGATTTCGTCCTACGTAATGCAAGACGACCAGCTTTTTCCAATGTTGACGGTTCAAGAAACCTTCATGTTTGCGGCTGAGATGCGGTTACCACCTTCTATTTCCAGGGCGGAGAAGAAAAAACGAGTCAATGAGCTACTCAGTCAATTAGGCTTAGAGGTAAAGTCTCCCACTCGACCTTTTACTACACACAATAAGAGGAAAAAGATTGAACGAAACAGTGACATCAAATCAATTTTTTTTTTAATAGTTTTACTTCAGGTCAGTATTTTTGTTTTTAATTTTAATATTTTCATCTTAAAAAAATTAAATTAAAATTAAAATTTAAAATTTAAAATGAAATTATTGATGTGACGTAAAATTATTGAAAAAAAATAATATTCCTGTTTCATACAAATTTTTTTTCACAATGAGATAGATAATATTTACCATATTATGGTTTATATTATGTAGACTGCAGCACATACATATATTGGGGATGAAGGAAGAAGAGGAGTATCGGGAGGGGAGAGGCGAAGGGTGTCGATTGGCATCGACATCATTCACAAACCACCGCTGTTGTTCCTCGACGAACCTACATCAGGTCTCGACTCTACAAGCGCTTATAGTGTGGTGGAGAAGGTGAAGGACATAGCTCAAGGTGGTAGCATCGTTCTCATGACCATACATCAACCTTCTTTTAGGATTCAATTGCTATTAGACCGTATCACCGTCTTAGCAAGGTACAATGCTTTAAATCATCAATCTATCTTCCTCCTAGAAAGTTTTAGAATATGATTGGTAATGAATCTATAGATTTGACCCGTTGACAGTGGCTTATAAATATACAAATTTGACTTCAAATATATTTTAAATATGTAAATATGTTAGTAAAAGTATTATGGATATTTTTATATTAGGGGTTATATGATATTTTATTATTTTTATTAAAAAATAAGTAATTTAATTTTTATATGTTAAATAAAAAAAGTAAATCAGTATTTTTTTTTTTAAATTCATCCATTTATACTATTAAAAATAAGGTAGGATTGATTGAATAATTAGACACGATATATGTACCTCATGTTGATGTTCAGAGACAGGATTTAAATAGTAAAAATTGATAGAAATTTTAATAAAATGATTAATTTACTCTTTAATCTAGCGACATAGACTAATTTATCAATTTTTAATAGAGAGAATAAAATGTAATCCAACTTTTAATATAAGGACTTCCACGTACAACTTTTATTGTAAACATGTTTGCATTAAGAGATGTGGGTCTTTACAAGAGTTAGGACTTTGGACATCCAAAATTTTGAAAAATTACTATTAAGCCCTTCAAATTTTTTGAAATTTTTTTTGAAATCTTTTAAAATTTTTAAAAATTTTAATTAAACCCTCCATGTGTATTTAAAATTGTCATATAGATGCATGTATTTAAAAGTTGATCCACATGTTTTATACTATTTGAGTTTTAATCGCTAGGCTAATGAAAGCACTTATGAAACATTTTGATGGTTTAGGACCAATTTAAAATTTAGACCATGGTTTAAGTGCATCTTCTGAAATTAACCAAAAGTTAAAACATATATAAAGGTAGTATCATTGACATTAGGTTTGAAACAAGATTAGAACCCGTGAAAATGTTAACAATATAATAGACGGTAGTGCCATTATTATGTAAATGTACACATTGTAACTGATGAACTAAGCTATATGTAAATATTTACAAAATGTTACAGGGGTAGACTGATATATATGGGAAGCCCAGTCTCTCTCCCGGCTCACCTTTCCGGTTTCGGGAGACCAGTTCCCGACGGTGAGAACAGCCTTGAATATCTCCTCGACGTAATCAAAGAATACGATGACTCAGCCGTCGGACTTGACCCTCTCGTACTGTACCAACGTGATGGTATCAAACCAGACCAAGTTGCACGAACACCGGCTCCAAAAACACCGAAGAACATGAAAACACCTCGTTCCAGACATGCTATTAGCCTACACAGCAATGCTTTCTCTGTTACAAATCCATCACAGTCCGGCCGATTTGATTACAACGAAGATGAAGATGAAGAAGAAGACTTTGATTACTCCTTGGAACGGAAATCATCCCAGTGGCGACCTCAGACTCCAATGAGTACTTCACACAGTGGTCCTTACCCACGTTTGGCTTCTCAATTCTATAAAGATTTCTCCGTTTGGGTTTACCATGGTGTCACCGGAACTCCTCGTCGTGCACCGTCGTGGACACCGGCGACAACTCCTGGTGTAACACCGGCTACAACTCCTGGTGCAAGAAGCTATATTTCCGGCCGACAACATGCAATGGCTCAGCCTCAAACACCTTCACACTACCAGAAGACCCCGGTGGCTTACAGTCCGTCGTACGAAGAATTCGATATGGAAGAAGTGTTGGACAAGCCGGAGCACGGCCCCAAGTTCGCTAACCCATGGCTGAGGGAAGTGGCGGTGCTGTCGTGGAGGACGGCGCTTAACGTGGTTCGTACACCGGAGCTCTTTCTTTCCCGGGAAATCGTATTGACGGTCATGGCGGTGATTTTATCTTCCCTATTCCGAAACTTAAGCCATAACGATTTTCAGACGATCAACCGGCTGTTAAATTTCTACATCTTCGCCATTTGTTTAGTCTTTTTCTCCTCCAACGACGCCGTCCCGACTTTCATCCAAGAACGGTTCATCTTCATCAGAGAGACCTCTCATAACGCATACCGTGCGTCATCTTACGTCATCTCTTCCCTCATCGTATACCTCCCGTTCTTCGCTGTCCAAGGCTTTACCTTCGCCGCCATTACCAAATACTGGCTTCACCTACAAAGTAGCGTCTTAAACTTCTGGTTAATCCTTTACGCTTCTCTAATCACCACCAATGCTTACGTCATGCTGGTGAGTGCACTCGTCCCAAGTTATATCACTGGTTACGCCGTCGTAATCGCTACCACAGCTCTTTTCTTCCTCACCTGTGGGTTCTTTCTTAAAGGTAACAAAATACCCATTTATTGGAGATGGTTACATTACATTTCCGCCATTAAATACCCTTTTGAAGCTTTGTTGGTGAATGAGTTTAAAGATAAAGAAATTTGTATTTCCGGTAACCCATCGGATCTTTCGCCGGGTCCTTTAGGGGAGTTGAAACCTAGTGATTTGCACCTTAAAAACAAAGCACTTGCAAATTGCACCATGATCGGAGAAGACGTGATATCATCCATGGGGATTAAATTGGAGAATCTTTGGTATGATATCCTTATATTGCTAGCTTGGGGTGTACTTTATCGCCTGTTTTTCTACGTGGTTCTTAGATTTTATTCTAAGAACGAGAGAAAATAGAAAACAGTGTAAAAGCATGTTTTATCTTTCTGGGATTTCTATCCCATGTTTGTAACTTTGAAGGTTTCAAGTTCATTGCTAATGCATCAACATATTATTGTCATTGAATTGAAGTATACCTTTTAGAGACGCCATTTATTATTTGGATTGCTGTGATTAGAGAAATTAATTATACAATAATGAAAAGAATCATATGTTCACGTCATTGTCTTCACGACAAAGAAGTCTTCAAACATTTTTTCCTTAAAAAAAATGGTACGTAATGTTAATCTATATAATAATTGAAGAATACAACATGTTAAATCTTTATAATAATTGAATTTTGTATTAACGAAATTAATCCCATTGCAGACCCAAATGGATTTATATGTAAAAGTCCAATGAAAAAATTTGTACTAAAAATTAAATTGTATTTTATTCTCTTCTCGCTAAATTAAATAACAAAACTAATCATTTTTATTAAAATTTTTATTGTTAAAAATTAACACAATTGACAAAATAATCAAATAATTGTATATAACATATCATACCTATATAGATAAATTTTTAATAGTAAAAATAACAAATACATTTTACCGAATGTATATATCCGCAACGAATTCAAGGGAATATAAAAGTTTGAACACCCGCAAAAGAGTCTGAACTTGGCGAAACTTTATTGGGCCTTTAGGATTTAACTGATCGTTTATCGTCACTTTACCTGAAGCCCGCGAATTTTAATATTAAAACCTTATTTTCGCTCGTGAATATATAAATATATAATTTTTTGTTTGTTCGAAATTTTCGCTCGTGAATACTCACTCAACAAATCTCATTTTACGAGATAATATATAGTAGGACTTCGTGGCTTTTTAATTAACAATAATGGATTTTTTAATTAATTTAAGGAGTTGAAAAAAAATATACCTTATATATTTAATTATTTTTTATTTTTTAACTACGTGGCTGCTACGCTGTAGCCTGTTAGTGTTTTTCTTTTATTTTTTTATTTCATATTTGATGCTTAAATTTAATTTTTATATTCAATTTAATATTTAAGTTTTTCTCAATAAATATATTAAGAATTTTTATTGAAATTTTCATCATTTATGTATTTTTAAGAATTTAAATACCACAGAATTAAAAAATTCAAAGATCAAATATTAGTTTATCCCAAAAAGGGGAAAATTAGTGAGAATATTTTCTTTAAAAATTTTATAAAAAAAATAACAGTTCAGTCCACACTCCTCATCTCCCATGTGATTTTCATTAAAGTTAAAAAGTCAGACTCCCTCTCTTTCTTTATTTGTCTCCTTCCACGCCCTTTAATTTAATTTAATTATAATACAAAAACATATATAATATATTTATATAGTGCTTCCTCTTCCCTTTTGTTCCTTTGCTTTCCTTCTCTTCCATACCTTTTTTTTTCCTGCTCCAAGAAGCTAAGCATTGTCTTTTCTAAGAGAAGATTTTCCATTCGATTTTTTTTTATTGTAGATTTTAAATCTTTTAAGTCCTTTTCTTTTGGAGATTATGGAGAGAGATTTTCTCGGTTTGAACTCCAAAAATGCAGCAATTACAATCAAAGTAGAGTCCTTCGATGCTCAGCCTAATGATTCAGGTAATTAATTTTATTTCGGAATTTTTTTAATATTTCTAGCTGTTGAAGTAATGACGGTGTTGAATTAGGCTACGTATATTTAGTTTTTGTATAACTTTTTCTTCTTCGAGTGATTTAATGCATTTTCTCGAGTTTCTCAATTTTCTCGGTAACCAAACAAGTGCGAAGGTAGGGTAGGAAAAGTTTTGCTCCAACAAGAAAACCCACGAGTAAAATGTCCTTTTCGTTTAAATGAAAATAAATAAAAACAATATAATAAATATTTTTTTTTAAAAAGCGCGTTGGGGTACAACCCTTGCATTACACAAGGTACAATTACTTTAGTGCAGTCCTAGGTACTTTTAATAAAGCTTGACAATATGTCAGTCCGCTGTATGTTGCTTTGAGCGTTCGATTCTTAGTTTTGGTTAGGTGCTACTCGGTGTACTCTACCATTAAATATTAAAAAAATATATTTAATATATATTTTTGGTTTTTTTTTAATATCCGCTGTCCATATTATTTAATAGATTAATGGTGAAATTTATTATTCCTAAAAATGAAATTAAAAATGGCTTTGTGTTTTATTTACATTTTTAATTTTTAAATATTAATCAGTGACACATGTTAGTTTATTTACCTCACTTGTGATGTTAATATCAAATAATTATTTTCAATAAAATAAAATAAATATAAAAAATGTACATTAACTTTGATGTAATGTGTAATTTTATACATTAACATTGATTTTATGTAATTTTATGAATAAAAATTTTAATTTAATTCGATTTTTATAAATTATTAACACAATGATTAATATAACATCATTATATATATATTACATACACAAATTATTATATTTATCCAATATAAAAATAATTTGATGTATTTATTTTTAAAAAATATATAATTATATTAAATTAAAATTTATATATCAAATTACAAATCAAATAAAAATTCATGTTTAATTTTAAAATTTATCTTTAAAAATTTGAAAATAATGTAAGAGTAATTGTTGGAGTTTTTAAACTATTAGAAAAAATAAAAATCGTATTAAAAAAATTTAAAATTATTGTGAAATTTGTGCATAATATATCTAATAATAATCTTAATTTATTTTTGTCTAAAATAAAGCTATGTATGTTTAATAAAATAATAAAAACATTATTCAAGTGATGATTGATAATTGAAAACAAAAATATTATAATTATAAATTAAATTTTTATTTGCGACAAATGCTAATGTGGGCAGTCGGTGGGTGGTAACAGTAACCCGGAATCATTTTTGTCTCTGTAAGCAAAAGCTTGTCCCTTTTTTTTACTCGAATAAAAAGAAAGATGCGAAAAATATTTTAAATCAATTTTTTACTATATTTTAAATTTAAATTTAGTTGGTGAGTATATATTAGAATGTGGCTTATTGAGTTGTCGAGACTAGGGATTGTAGTGGCATATTTATTGTTTATTAAAATATCTAAATCCATTAAATATTTAATATTAGGGAATTCAAATTATTAATATATTATATTTTTTAATTTAAAAATTAAAAAAATGTTATTATAATGATCTCAATTGCTGGTATTATTGTTTTGCTACCCATTGCTATCTTTAGTTGTTTTTTTTTTTTATCCTTATACAAATTTCCTCTAAGGGTTTTGAATATTAAATATTTTAAATTATTAAATTATGTTATGATTAATTGTGCTTGGATTGTTACGAGATCATTTGAGATAAAATAATATAAGGCTATGAAAAGACAATTTTATTATAAAATATAAGGGATAACATGGTTGCGTGTTAATAAAAATAACATGGGTGGGTACAACATGATTAAATAATGCTCTTATCAAGGACTTAAATTATTAAGCTTCTTTATTTTTTTTCATAAATGTGGCATTTAGAAAGGTAATGACATGTGATATGAACATATTTTTTTATGGAAATACTCATTAAATAAATTATTTTATTTACAATGTGATGAGTAATATATTTTATTCCAATGACATGTGGGTACATGGCAAGGTGTTGTACTTTTTTTTTTTCTATCTATCTATTAAAATAAACAACATGAATTGGATTCTTCATGATATGATGTATGGTAGCTTTGGCTTCATAGATTTTTTCATATTTTTAATTTAGTCTTATTCTTTTTAATGTCAATAAATGCTTTCTTTACACTTCTAATAATTGTAAGGAGCAAAACTCTTTTGACCTATTCTATAAGTTCTGTAAGGTCCCCAATCAAGAACATAAACATTTATATATTTTTCATCATCTTGAACCAAATAAGATTGGCTGTGTTTATGCAATAGAAAAATCATATTATATTTCCATTTTGCTTTTGTTTTCTGCAGTGTTGTTGAGGGGTTCAGGGATGCAGTTGCCTTTCTCAAACAAGGTATCTACAGTTCCTCAGTTCTTGTCGTTTGATGGTGCTCGAGATGATATACCGAGAAAAGCCATGCATGACACTCTGTTGTCATCCGGTTTTATGAATATTCCAACTGCTGATTCTAACCAGAAACCACATCCTGGCTCGACTCAGGTTTGTCGATTCACATCGTGAACTTCTTGGTTCAACGATTTCTTTATGCATATACCCAGTTGGCTTTTAGTTTCATTGCCGGTTTACTGATTTTTTGTCTTATGATTGGCAGAAACAAGGGGGAAACCACTATGCGGCTACCACCTATAGTCTCCAACAACTTGATGGACACCAAACCTGCCTTTCCCACGAAGCAAGGATATTTCCAAGTTCAAGTCAGCCGAATCACACGATTACGGTTTCTATGAACTCTCCTCTTCTCCAACCCCATCTTGCTTCCCCCAGACAGAACGTAATCGGTCATACTATAAACCCACAACCTTTTACTGGAGTTCCAGTCATGGCTGCACCTGTATCTGTTGTTCCTCCATCAAGTTCTATCATCGGTACTACCAATCTTAGGTATCTAAACTTCCATTGCAAGTCATTTTATTGAATCTGAATAACATTATGATAAATATTTAGCTTAAACCTGCAACCTTTTGTAGGAATGCTGCCAAATCTTCTAGGGCACCAGCTCAATTGACAATCTTTTATGCTGGATCTGTATGCGTGTACGATGATGTCTCTCCCGAGAAGGTAACCGTATTGTTTCTTCGTATTTTGTTGAGCTGTTCAACACAGTTAGTACTTAGTTCTTTGCTTCCATATCTAGGCCCAAGCTATTATGTTACTTGCTGGAAACGGTTCTTCTGCGACTCAATGTAAAACGGCACTCATGACTCAACCTCAGACACATATTCCACGAACTTGTACATTGTCCCCTTTCTCTGGTATTCCAAATCACCTTTCTGTAACCTCCCATGCAAGTTTACAGCCTGTTGGAGGATCTAGAGGCACCAATGAACTAACATCTGCAACAAGGATAGGAGCTTTAGCCTCTACTAATAACCAACCAGATCCTCCCAAATTGGTTAATCCTGCAGGTACTAAACTCTTGCTTTTCAGGTAGGATTCTCCGGTACTCTGCTTTTGTTTTCTGAGTCTCATGTTATCTTTTTCTTGCAGTTGCTGTGCCTCAGGCTCGTAAAGCATCCTTGGCTCGATTTTTAGAGAAGCGTAAAGAAAGGTATTTTTATCAATTTCATGACAATCATTTGAATGTTCATTGAAATGGTATATATTAGAGGCCTTTGGAAATATGTTAAGGGACTTATTACATGTTGTTCGATCATAATGTATTTCAAAAGAACTTATCTTACGTCACTTAGATATGCCTCTTGACAGCCACAATGAGTGTAAAAGTATCATGGAGACCGTTGTACTAAGAGTTAGATTGCATTTTACCCTTTTTACTCAAAAAATAAACAAATTAGTTTCTATATGTTAAATCAAAGAGAAAGCTAGTCCTTTCAGTTAAAATTTTATCTATTTTTACTATTAAAAATTGGCGTGGTTGATGGAATAACCAAATAGTTACATATGATGTGCCATGTGTACCTCATGACAGTGTACAAAGACCAGTTTTTAATAGTAAAAATGGATAAATATTTTAACAGAACCAGTTTGCTCTTTGATATATGTGAATTAATTTGCTCATTTTTTAGTAGTAGGAGCAAAATGCAATCTGACTCCTAGTACAAGGGTCTCCATGGTACTTTTACCCCATAATGAGTTATTAGGTTTGTAAGAACTCGTAGAAAGAAATGCCTCATGTGCACGAGAACCAAGCCCGATGTACAAGAATATGGCCCTCCAAGACTTTACACGATTCTGGTTTACGTTTCAGGGTATCGAACACCTCACCATACAACATCTGCAAAAACTCTCCTGAATCTGGCCCTCTTGCATCTGATGGCATAAGTTTTTCTGTGACTTCTGCTGGATCTAGTCCTTTACAAGCCATCAATTAAGGATCGAGCCTCGAGACTTTTTCGGACCGTGGGTCTAATAGATGATGTAAGAGCTCATTGCAGACATTTGTTTTTGTTGGTAATCAAATGAACTCGATTGTTGTATGTTCTACACGTTGATTGTAGAAAGCATAATTTTGTATTCATCTGTGCGAATAATATGTTGTCGGATTTTGACGTTCGAGTTGAGAATATGGGTGCTCATTTCTTGCATATCTTTGTGTTACATGTTGTATAAATATCACTGAAGCTGGGCAACTTATGGAGTTTTCTTTCCTTTGGATATTATTCGTAAAGCTATGTAGAAAATAAATAAAGTTAAATCACTATTTGAGATCTGAACTTGACAATAATTTTCACGTTGAGGTCCGAATTTTCCTTTTGTTCAATTTAATCTTTCAACTACAATTATTTTCACATTAAAATTTAAACTTCAGAATTTTTAAAAAAATATCAAAGACTAACTCTGACAAAAAATATTCAAGCCTCAATGTGAAAATAATTACTAAATTCATGTACTGTTTTAGACCCATTGTAAGAACAATTGTCAAGTTCAAGAACTTGAATAAAAAAATTCAAATCTAAATGTAAAAATAATTACCAAGTTAAAACCTCAAAAATATTTCAACCATACGTAAAAGAAACTTAAAATCAAAAGTTTTGAAATAGTTCATGATAATTTAATTTGGCTCAATTAATTTTCAATTTTTATTTTAAAAAAATGAACTTTATCTTATTTGATAAAATTTTGAAATCCTTTTTATAAACAAACTAAAAAAATTAATTTTACGAATACATTAAAAAAACCACTCGTATAAAGAATTAAATTTATAAGTAAATAAATTATAAATAATCACAACTTTTTTAACTTATATTATTTCGGTTTCTCAGCCGTTCTTGCTTAACCAATTTCCAATTTCTCAACTTTTCTTTCTTAGTCATATTGCCATCTCTATCGTTTTCATTTCTCTTTTCATGTATTTTCAAAAAAAAATTAATCTGAAAATCGGATTTAATGCTTGATTTTAAGTTAAAAAAATGCATATCACAAAAAAAAACTGCCTTAAAAGTAAAAAATATAATAAGTGGAAACAAACAAACATAGAAAAATATATATTTGTTTAAATAGTCTATAATTAAATTACAGCCAAAAATTGCTAACATTTTCATGGGCCAGTCTTTAAATCTTAAGCAAACATTGCAAGTCCAAAACTAAAACAGTATCAAGTCGGCAAAGTACAACTGCTGATCTACCTGTTTCTTCAAATAAAGCATACAAAAAGATCGGTGTAAGCACTATACGGTTTTATTCCAAACCTTAAAACAACTAAATAAACGACAATCATTTCATACACTTCCAGTAAAAGTTTTAGACTAGGGGCGTAATCGAGCCAAGCTGAGCTCAGATACTACCAAGCTCGAGCTTGACTCAAGATCCAAAGTTTGGTATTCGGCTTGAACTCGATCAAATATCTATTTACAATTAAACTCAATTAAACTGAACATGAAATATGGATCCAATTAAGAGGTGTGGGTCCCTAGTTGTGAATCTTAACCTTTCTTCTACTTTTTTTTCTTAGGATAAATTATCAAAATAATCATTTATATTTGTTTAGAATTATATTTATCATTTATATTTGAAATGTTATGTTTTAATCATTTACATTATTTTTTTATTACAAAATGATCACTCTGTTGTTAAGCACATTAGACATCCCAAAATTTCATATTCTATTTTCATAAAAAAAAATTAACTTTTTTAATCCCAACTAAGCATCCACTTGACATTTAAAACCCATTTTCACTACCATGTTAAATTGTCATTTGAGAGGTAACAAATCTTAATAACAGAGTGACCATTTTATAACAAAACGATAACATAAATGACTAAATGTAACTTGAAACAAACAAAAATGATTATTTTGATAGTTTACCCTTTTTTTTTTTTCAAATGTGAAATATAATGAGGGCATACTGTTGGTCCATCACCTTAAAATTGATGTTTGCTAAAACCCAAGCTCTAGTTCGGTTCTATAATTAAGCTTAGGATTAATAATATATCAAGGGTAATAACGTAATTCAATAATGTAAATATATGAAAAGCTCGATAAAGCTCGTGAGCCATTCGAGTAGAGTATTACTAAGCTCAAATTCGGCTCGATCAATAGCTTGAGCTCGGCTCGATAATTACAGAATCGAATTTAACTTTTTTCGAGTCGAACTCAAGCAGCTTACGAATACCAATGTCTCATTTACATATTATATTTTAGACTACACAAGCAAAATTGAATGCGTGACATGCGAATGTAGCTCATAGTAAAAAAGATTAAATATATAAAAGAGTGGGACATGTCATCGTTTCAATCCTGTTTGTGAAGTTCATAGGCCGTGTATAAAATATAAGTACAATGATAAAAGAAAGAATTCATTCAGACAGAAAATAAATGTTGTTATAAGGCAAATAATTAAACCAGAACTTTTTAATCATAATAGGCATGTAAAGGAGGACAAAAGGGATATAGATGTAACAAACTTACTTTCAGCTGTCAATGGAACATGTCTTATAAGAAGTTCTCTATATCAAGTTCCAAGAAGGAGCATGGGTCCGGAATGTCAAAATTATTCAACACCTGCACGCCACACGACAGAAAAGAATATATATTTATATATATGTATTAGTCATCAAGGCACTTTAATTTGAAGCCATATAATGTTGATGCTGATCCAGTTTCAGAGTATTCATTTTAATATGTAACAAGAAAATGAAAGGGAGGGGGACCAATTTGGAGCAAAAATAATCTATATGTGCAATATGGTTAGAGCAAGAACTAAATTAGAGATTTTCAAAAGACAGAAAATGAGCCAAAAAAAAAAAAATTTAAGAAAGATGTTATTACAAATTTCCTGAAAAACTAAGGGAAGGCCATTTTAAGCCAAAATCTAAACAAACAAAAAAAAAAAAAACTCCGATAGGATCTCTCCATTAGCAAAATAAATTAACAAAAGGTTGAGAAAAGAATCAAGGGAACACACGTAACCTCCAACCACAATAGTTCTTAAATTGAGAACAATACCTCGGGGTGCACGATACCAAAAATGCCAATGCGCCCTCCTTTGTAAATGATTTTCGCTTGCCTACCTGATAGAAATTCAGGCTCCTACAGTAAACATAAATACCATAAGTACAACATGATTAAAAGTAGGTGGTAAAGAACAAGTGTTTTCCTTCATGCCGTTTCCCTATAAAATAGAGAACAGAAAACTAGACACTTACATTAGAAAGCTCTATAAAATATCCTGATTTATCACCAACTAGAACAAAAGGAGTCCCCATAACTTCCATAATTCTGTCCACCAGGCTATGAATCAACTGTAGACAAGAGGTACTTACTTCATTAGGTTCCATCAAAGCATAGGGAACAAAAAAGCAATTGTTGTGCTTTGAAATGCACAGAATAGCTAAATTGTAGCAGATAGTTGTAACCACTATAAGTTACAAGAAATTTAAGGGTTAGGAGGGGTCTATGACATCATGTAATAATAATTTTAATTGGCTGATAAACAAACAACAATGTAATGGTTGGCATTTACATAGTTGTCTTGTCCAAGTCTAGTTGAACCATTTGGACCAGGTCACACCTCTTAAACATGTTTAATTTAAATCCAAGCTTAAAAACAGATAGAATTAAGTGCACATATAATACTATTAATAAAGAGATGAAAACTTATTAGCGCATTAAGAAAATAATCATTTACATGGAACTTTATCTGGTTTGGTTTTCAAGGAGTAAAGGTGAAGAAAAAAACAAAAGGCCCCTACCACCACTCCAAATCGGAAACTCTTAAAGAAGAGGGTTGAGGGTCAAGAGGGCATAACTTTTCGTCCTTTGTATCTCTCCAAGCTCTCATTGATTTTTGTTTTCCCCCCCTTCAGACTTGAGTACATCTCTCAAATTTCAAAACTCTTAAGGACAGGCATAACTTATCCCCCGTTGTACCTCTCTGAGCTCCACACCATCACAATGTCCATATATATGCCCAGAATAAGTTCACTAATGGCTTCATTCTTAAAGCTCCTAGCTCATTTTCTTCCCCCCTCTAATTTCTCTGGGTGGGTACGGCTAAGCTCTCAACCAAAGACCATTGAGAGACATTCATGGACAATATGGAATTAGAGTTCACCAACTTAACAAGAACTGAAAATTAAAGATTACAATAACTCAGTACATGGAGTTTAACTAATTACAAAAACAAGAGGTTTACCTCAAAACCGGAGTTAGCACCACAATATAATGCACCAAGAAGGCGGCGGTTTGATGCACCAACATCTTTCTTCTCATCCAAAAGTACTACATCACCCATTTCATAAATCTGGACATGTGAAAATTTCAAAAGAATACAAAAAAAAAATATAAGTGGTGAGCATAAATTAAGAATGAAGTCAAACTTGAGAAGCATAACAGTAAAACAATAATCCAAGAACTTTTAATTATAAGGGACCATCTTCCAATGAAAGATGTGTAAAAGAAACTGTTAAAACACCTATTAGAGAAGGTGGCGTAGTTCAAAAAAGTAAAATTCTAACACAGAACCGTACTTTGATGGGCTTTGGATGGTCTTTGTTATGTCCAACGGTCTTTAGCATGCCAGGCATGAGACTTGTGCGGACAACCTATGCAAACAGAATAAACAATATTCAATATTCTTTTAGAAAGAATTCCAATAAAGGCTTCTAGGAAAAACACAGAACAGCTAAATCCTTCTTTTCCTTCCCTTTTCTCCTTTCATCATTCAAATGGACCAAATATTTATCACTCCTCAATTGACTGTTCAATTTTGAAGTTATGTCAAAAATAAATTTGTCGCAAACATAGGCATGCATGATATTTCAAGAAGACTTGAGAAAATATTTTTAAGATTGACACAGAACAGTGAAAGCTACCACTCATTCTCAAGCAGTCTAAAATACAAACCTCAAAATCAGAAGAGCGGGGGTTTCCAATGATCACTGCAGTGGATTTATCATCCTTCCGGTTTAACATCTCAAAATTCTCTTTCTTAGAACATAAAATCCATGTCAACACCTCGGTAAAACCATTCATTGCAATCTAAAAAGAAAATTTGGGCATTAGAAAAAAATGTACAATAAAAAGAAAAATCTACAGATAAAAATAAACTACTAGTTGCAAGAAGCAGTAGCAAGCTGAATAATTAAGCTTAGGCAACTGTGTGTTTAGGCACCTCATATCTAATAAGATCACTAAGCTGGTTCAAGGGAATGGGCTTCAAAGAAGAAAGCGTTCTCTTTGGAATATTATTATAGCCATAAGCAATTGCAACATCCTGAAAAGAATCAACAGCCTCATTAAAAGAAACCGACAAGGGATGAACCCAACAACATTTCCCCAAAAAATGTGTCAGCAAACTATGATTCCTTTGTTCATTACCTCCATAACATCACATGGGTGAAGAATGTCACTTCTGGTTGGAGGAACAGACACACTGATCTTAGCTTCACCCAATCCAGCTTTTTCAGCATGCAATTGCATTCGTTTTAATAGGCTTGTGACCTGTTTAGTGAAGACAATGGAAAAACATATTAACAATAGCTAGCTACAAAGGTATGGTTATCAAATTACATCGAATAAGCAGGTTTCTAGATGATGAGCAGACTGTAAGAATAGCCCCCAGAGGTGCCTAGGAGGCATCTTAAGGCTGGTTCAAATGTCAAAGCCTTGATTAACCACATGCCTAATGATGGGAAACTTAGATGGGAGTTTGAGTAAACTTTGTTAATTGCTTTTTGGGTCTAACATTTAGGTTTCTTTAGATTAAAGCGGTCCATCCTTATTTTATTTATCTATTCTACCGTTTTAACTTTAAGGGTACAAGTTATTTTCTTAAATTTCAGGTTTAAGGGAAATTTCATTTTTTAGGCTAGCAGTTTGATTTTTCCTTATCCTATTGGATTTTGTTTGAAGTTAAGTTTGTTAGCCTTTCTAGTTGGAGCCTACGTATTTGCTAAAAGTCCCAGTTAAAAGTTCTAGATCGTTATCCTGTTGAAATATGGTCTTATATATCAAAGAATTTCCAACACTGTTCCTTTGAGATTCTGAATTTCTGATCCAATCAACTTTAAGTGCAACCTGATAAGCCCTTGGGTGTGAAGCTTAGGGGCTTCTTCTCTAGCTATTTTCTCTCTGTTCAGTTTTCCCTATTTTCCTCGAGAAATTAGGAACATGCTATAAAACCTATTCACCCACCTTTACTAGATCATCACTAGAGGAACTGCAACATTAAAATGAGCAGTTTGGTGAACAAACTTAGACAATTACTACCAGTTTACAACACATAAAAAGATCGGAACAAAAACAATCAAACCAACATGAGTAGAACTCCATTAACAATTACTTTCACTATATAACAAAGAAATATGAGGCAAATAAAAATGGAAGCAATACCTCATCTACTTCGAGAGGAACTCCAATGGAACCGGTAATATATGATAGTGGAACTTCCATATTATATTCTGATAAATCTGGATGAACACTTGACTTTCCATCAAATGATATCACTTCAACAGGCTCCACCTCAAATTTCCTTTCGCAGTATGTTGAAAATGTTGTTACCTGTGGAAAGAAAGAAATTTCATTCTTACCACTACTTGTATAAAGGTGAGGACAGAAGCTAACAGCGCTCAATTCCTTACCATTGTATTTAAAACAATTTTGGCTTTTGTTAAATCAGTTGCAGTGCATTCAATGAAGACATTTTTTGTCTTCAAAGTGATTGCTGAGTGTGCACCATTGATAATTGGTGGTAAAGAGACAACAATTCTGCATAATGACAAGAAAAACAGAAAGGTCATCCAGCTGTATTTCAGTACACGATTGAAAAGTAAACGTTCGTAGAAGGTTAAGTAGCTATAGTTTAATGTGAAATTGACTGCTGTCACAAAAGCTAAAATCAATAATCAGATGCACATTGCCAAATCACCCATACCTATTGTGGTCATAAATGACAGGGAACACACTTGAATTCTCAATAATGTGCAAGAACTTCTTCAACTTCAAATCTGACTGTTACATTAGTAGAACATATTTAGCATAACCCTTCAGTGAAATAAAAGTAGTTAAATTCCATCTAAAACTAGGAGAAACAAGCGCAAAAGGTACAGACAGAAATACCAAGATACTGATAGCTTAATAAAGCAACTAGATAGGTAAGCACAACAAATAAGCTTTTATGAAGATTTACCTTGTAAAATTCCATCAGCTCATCAGCTCTGAAGTTCTTCGCCTAAATTAAAAAGATCAATTCCAAGGAAATCAGTTTGCTCAGAGGACTGAGGAAAGTTTTTCAAATGAATAGAAGTGTGCAGAAGGTTAACAACAAGACGAATAAAGGAGTTGATGATCAACAAAGAATGCTAAAGTAAAGACTAACTGCCATCCCTGAAAGCCAAGGCAGTTTAAACAGAAAATGGCACCCTTAAGAAGCTTTGTTCCCAAAACATCGAAGCATTACGTGGCCAAGATTATAAAAGCAAGGTAACAATTTCCAGAAACAGTTCTTAAATTAAGACAATACCTAAAAAACTAATAATAATCATTTTCCATCTAGTATAAGCAAAGTTCCTAATACTCGAACAAATAAAAATCAAAGTGAACAAATAGATATTTTAGTCAATAAGAACATTGTAAGGAGTATCACTCAGAAAATAGTAATACCTGTTTCAGTGGAACAAAATTTATCTCTGGTGGTGGCAACGCCTGGAATAAGCATACAAATTTAAGTAATTGATTACAAATTAGAAGATCAAAGATCAAAGCAAACTTTACATTCATTCAACAATTCCTTATCAAACAGTATATTCTCCGTTGATACTCTGAAAGGGTAGAGAAAAAAAGAACTCAAGGAGTTTGAGCAAACTATATGAATTGTAACAATTACACTAGCAGTTAACAAACTAGAGAAAAAAACAATTATTACTAACATTGCCAACTTGACAATAGACAATTGACAGCTCAGCCGATGCAAACTAAATAAAAAATAACAAATAAATCTCTGCTAGCCAACGAAAATACTAAAATGAAAAGATATCTCGTCTTCTGCATAGGCTGCTTGACCAAATTAACAATAGGCACCAGACTTCAGCCTTGGGGATGAGCAGCTGCCCTTTACCCCTCAAGGATTGACCTTCAACAAGGATCTAAAGCATGTTCAACTATTTTTATGCCCAACACTTTATCGATCCATAAAAAATTCCCAAAATGATTATATTAATAAAAAATGTATTAGACTATTAAGAAACACACCTCATACGTAAAAGGCCCTTGTAATGTATCCAAGTCATGTGTCCCAATAGCAACTAGTGTCCGTTTCCTGAACCGATAAAGTAAATGTAAGCAGTATAACTTTAAAAAAAAGTGTGAAACCTTTGTACAATAATAATTGGATGCTTTAATTTAGAAAGTTTTGAAGCATTAACACTCAAGGAGTTGAAAATGAAAGAAAGAAAGTCTGAAAAGTACATAAATTTAAGGTCCCTGTAAACAAGTTCGATGATAAAAATTCAGATTTAGCATTCATTTCTTCATTGTCGGCACTTTCGGTTTTCGACAATGTAATTTCTTTCTAAAACTTATCATTTTGGATTATTGTGACAAAACAAAGAAATGTCTTCATCAAAAACATTTCAAGAGTAAAGTGGTTATCAAAATTACTTTAAACTAAAATCCAGGAGCAAGAATCCTGCTCCAATTCGAAGCGAATATCAGTTTTAGTGCTGGATAATTTTTAAATGGATGCAATTTCACAAGACACTCATTTCAACAGCTGAATGCAGCTACCACTGGACCTAAAATAACTTCCCATGCAATAGAGAAATGAATTGCTCTGCACAGGGGCTAAATTGAATTTCAGTATCGTGAAGACGAAACTCATACATGGTGCTTTATACCAAATTTTGTGCACAAATTTCCCCCTTTTTATTACTTTTCACCCCACCCTGTCATCCCAACAAAGGTCAGGCTAATTTATTTTGCCAGTTCAAGCTAAATCACAAATGGGCAAACCACAAACAGAGGCTATATGGAAAATGGTAAGCAGATTTACTAGTTAGATGAGGATACCTGCAAATGTTTTGGTGCAGCTTATCCTGGAGATCAATGAAGCTGTTATAGCTTGCTTCATCAAAAGTTATGCCCCTCAAAACCACACAGACAATAAAAGGCCGGATTAGAGATGTCTGCAAGCCAAGGGAAATAACTAAGCTATCAGTAGCTTCCAAAAGTATGTCAATACCCAAAACCAATTTTTTAACCTTCAAAACTACCTCTTTTTTCACATGCATTTTAAGCATCGATGCCTTACTAATGTTGGCAACTGTGTATTTAGGTATCTTCTCCTTTCCATTGAAAACTAGAAGGGCTTGTGCAAGACCTTCCAAACAAAGTAAATCGTACCTGTCCAGGAATCAAAGAAAACCTTCATTGATTTTTTTTTTCTTTTTAATTTGCATGAATTATCAAGTTCCAAGTAATTCTCCCCAATTTTCTCCAAGATTAATTTCAAGTTGGAGCTATTTTTGCAAACGAATCTAACAGTTACTACACTAATGATCTTAATAAGATTAAAATAAACACATAAACAACATTCGAGGAGCAACCTGCATTGTTCCATTCTTTCAGAATCATTAGAACAAAATCGAAGTAACAGAAAATTTCATAAAGATAAGCAGTGATAAAACCTGTTAGCAGGCACTTCGATCTTGTAAATGATTTCATCATCAGCACTAGGTTTTTCCTCCTCTAAATGTTTTTCTTTCGAAATTATTGCTTTCTCCGTTGTCTGATTCACAATATCAAATTCACTCTTCAAATTTTCAATACACATAAACGGTTTGCACAAATGCAAATCGTAAGAAAACAAATACACTCACCACATCATCAAGTTCAATCCCAAAACTGAAACACAGATCTTCAAACTCTTCTTGAGCTGAGAAATTTTTTTATTTTTTTTTTTTTCACTTCCGTTAGATGCTAAGGAGAATATTCGATTAAAAATGAGGAAAATGAGGCTTTAGTTAATTGGAGACTCACTGTAAGATCTGCCAAGAGCTGCGAAAAGACGATCCCTCCCAACGCTGACGGTAGGCATGGCGGCAGCTGTGTTTGTTTCTCAAAGCAAACACAGTCACGAAAAGGGTTTTAGCTATCGAAACTATACTCCTATTGGGTGAATGTACTGAGAGGTACTATAATATAGAAAACTAATCAAATTAATCCCTATACTATTAAATTTGATTTAAACATGTTTAAGATGTCTGTCCAAATGATGGTAATCCGTGCGAACTAGGATTGAGTTTGAATAAAGATTTTCGCATTTCAAACTGATTTAATTTGATTTCAATTTAAGTAATAATTTTTTTTTAAATTCAAAGTTAATTATAAAATTATGTAAAAAAAATTAATTAAAAATATAATATTTAATAGTTTTAGCTTATTATATAAAAAAAAGTTATTTAAAAATAGTTCAATAAGTAATTGAGCCCTCAAATAAGAGTAGAATTCAATTGAGACCTCAATCGAATTTAAAAAAATCAATTAAGTCTTATCTTTTTACATCATTAATTTCACCTTCACCACGTGGCATGTCAAAGTTATGCAATACGGTGAAATCTATTAATTTCTGGTATATTTATTTAAAATTTGTAAAAAAAATTAAAAATATTTAAAATTTTAGAAGAAAAAAAATAGAATTTATTATTTTCAAGAGGTTTTTTATATAATAAATTATTTTTTTTTAATAGTGAAATGGATTTTTTTGGGTGGGTCAAGTCAACCCAAAAATAAGTTTGGATTTGAATTTTTTGAAATTAGGTTTTGATCCGGTCCGATCCATAAATACTTCTAATTGAAATAAAGTTAATATTTGTCTTATAAAAAATGATATTTATTGTTTAAAAAAAAATATATTTTAAAAGTTTTGGTTTTGGAAATGAATTTTTTTATTTGAAATTTGAATTGCAATTGAAAAATAACAATTTTCTATATATATTTTTATACAGTTAATGGTAATTCTATTACAAATTGGATTTATTTGATTTTTTAAAGTATAAGGATTAAATTGATCACATTGAAAAAAATCAAGTTTTGAGATTCACATGGACCAAAAAAAGTCTTTTGACCAAGTGGGTAAAATTTATTAAATTCAAAGACTAAATATTATTTTATCTCATTTTTTTTTTATACAATATCAAATCCACTTTTAACTCAAAACTTTTAAAATGAAAGATATTACACGATTCAATATATTTAAATTCATATATTTTAAATTACAATACCAATAGCAATAAAATCAATCGAACAAATACTTAATCAAATGAATTTTATAATTATGCCACAAGCAAATGAAAAAATATTATCGGGGTTTGATTTGTACAAAGAATGAATATATTTTTTTACGTACACAAAGGAATTTTTTGAAAAATCAAAAGATATTTGTACATATGAGATTCTTTTGCCTACGATCTCCAAATACATTTATGCTTCTTTCTTACCTTACTTGTAGCACCAATAGAAAGAATCGAAAAAATGGTGGACCAAGTACTTAGAATTACACTAAACGAATCCCACGATTGCTATAAATTGTTTTTCTCCCCTTTACTTTGCAAGTTGTTTCAATTTTCTTCCTCATCCGTTGCCGGCTGCACATGGCGGCGGACTAACTCTTCCAAAGCTTCTTTCATCCACAAATGTGGGCATTCTTCTCTAGCTTTAGAGATGGTTACCTACATAAACAAAATAACATTAGTCTCAAATTCCAAATCGTATCTTAAAGTATCAGTATTGTATTAATTAAGTTATTTCGTATACTTAATCATCAAATTGGGTGTTAAATACACAAGTGATATCAGGGGAGAAGGCCAAAAAAAAAAAAAAAGTTTTAGGGGCCTAGATAATTTTGTAAGTTTTGAGGGATTAAAAATTATTTTTACCATTATACTAATTTATATTTTCATGATTTTCAAAAGAACTTGAAAACAATTTTACCAAAGGGGGCAACCCCATTGCATTGGTAAAGTTGTGCCTTAATTTATGAAGCTGTAACTAATAAATGGTTAATCTTGTCTTTTGGCCCCTTAATATAAATTTTATGATATCACCTTTGAGCTTACGTGAGTATTTATTACATGAATAATCTAGATTTGGCATGTTTAAAACAAATAGTCTATTAAAATTTAAGTTATTCATACAACCAATAAAAGCATATTTAAAATTTGATCCAAGTCGAACTCGATTTAGCATTTAATACCCAAACTAACAATTATTTTATATGATAAATATATATAATATATATAATTGATGATTTATTACTTACCCATTTCCTTTCTCGGATGTTTTTCTCAGGCCATGGATCTAATTCTTGCTTCACAAGCAATGGAAACATGTGGCCTTCATGGAAGATACTTTGCCTCTTGCTTTTGTATGACCATTTCCCCAATTTGCACTATAATATATATACATCGAAATGATAAGGTTAAAATCAATAAATGGTAAACAGGAATTGCTTAATTATAAGTACAAGTGTTCATAGTTCTAACAGCCAATCCAACTTGCTTTGGGTTAGATTTGGATTTAGATTTTTCAATTTTAAATTAGTTCAATTCCACTTGTAAAATATATAAAAAAACAATTGTATATAAATTAAACAATAAAATAAATCATTTCGGTGAGGGCAAGCTTGGACATTAGACTGGACAAGTTTTGGAATCGAGCTTAGATTTAGCCCAACTAATGAATACATCTAATCACCTGTGTAAAGGTAAAAACATATATTTAAGTCTTCAATTAATATCGACCTAAAATTCGACCCCTTGACAACTTTTAATTTTTACCGAGGGCATAAATAGAGGACAAGGTAGAGTCATTGTTCCCTTAATTAATTGAAACAATATTGATTTGGTCTCTCTTAAAACAAACTTTTTTTAACTTTGATCCCTCAAAATTTTATTATTTTATTTCAATCCCTTAAATTTCTAATTTCTAATTTCTAATTTCTAATTTCACCCCTACATTTATTCCTGTATAAAAAAAAAAGGGCTTGGTTTGGTATAAAATACTAACTTCAATAATGCCACGGACACCAGCTTCTTCAAGTGTCTCACGAACGGCAGCATCTTCCATGGATTCATCATTTTCCCATCCACCTTTAGGGAACAACATGCCTTTACCATCTTGTGCACTGATCACAAGCACTTCAATATCTTCTTCATTTGAACTTGCCTCTTCGAGTTTCTTGTATCTGTATGGTATACACCTGACGCAACAATTATAATATAAAGTTACAATGTTTTAGCATCAGTTTCGAATTAACATATTTAAGGCTCAAGTTGTTGGGAAAAACTTGATTAAATTGATGTTGATTACTTTAAGAATCTCAATTAAAACATTTTGAAGTGTGTGGGATCGATTTAGAATATGAATAATAGTACGAGGACTCTAGTGCAATGAGCCCATTTTTGTATTAGACCCCAAGGTAAAAGTATCATAAAGACCCTGATGTTAGGAGTTAAATTGCATTTTGTCCTCTCAATGTTCAATGACTAATTTGTTCTAACTAATTTGTTTTATAGAAGAGGTAAAATACAATCGGATCAGTACAAAGATACTTCAATCCCACAATCCCAGAAGTTCATTCGGTTCGATTGAATAAATCATTAAAAAAATTCATAAAAAGTAAATATATATTTAAAATTCGATTCAACCCATTTTTTACCCGGTTCAACTAGTTTCTGTCGATTTTCAAGTCAATCGATTCAACGTCTTTTTCTATATCGATATCTCAATCAATTTTCAATCCGATCGATCTGATTGACCGATTTGATATGGTTCAAACAACCATGAATTCCGACCAAAAAAAGAAAAAGAAGAAGAAGAAAAACGGAAAAAAAATTTACCCAACAACTAAACGAAAGCCTCTGTTATCATAGCGCTGCAAATCCCTACCAGTACGAGGATAAACAAAAGAAATCATTTTCTCAATAGGGATTGGTAATTTCACAGGGATTTTTTCAAGGATTGATTCCAAAAGATTGTTAAATGGGGAAAAATTTGTGAGAAATCCAGAGATTCCCCCCATTTTGTTAGAATTTTAGTGACAAAACAACTGAAAAAAAAATGGGGAAATATTTTTTTTAAATGATTTGGGATTGTGCTGATTATATACATATTTGTTTCATCACACGTTCAACTAAATTTAGGGTTATGAATTTGCAAATTATTTGTAACCATTCTCAAATTATTGGGGAAAATGTGGATAACAAATGAGGACCAAATTTGGTGTCTCTATTTTAACTACATAATTTAATCGCTTGTTTTTTCACGTTAAAAAAAAAATATATATATATATATATTTTGGAATGTCAGTTATAACCTGGATGGTTAAATTTTTTCATTAATCCCTATACTTTACGAAACTTGGATTTAGTCCCTATGCTTCAAATTTATCATTTTTAGTCTATTTACTTATTTAATTTTAAAATTTCAGTCTTCACCGAACGAAAACTATTAAATTCGCTAAGTTAAATTTTGGTATTTTCAAAATTTGATGTGACAAACATGTTGTCATATGTATAATGTCAAATCAGCTTCTTGTTTCTGCATGTTAGTTACTAAAAATCTAGTTAACAATTTTCATTTGGGTTAAGATTGAAATTTCAAATTTTGAAAAGGTCTAGAGACTTAAAATGATTCCATCGAAGAATATGAACTAAACATACAATCACACACATAGTACATGATAAGTAATTTAATTTAACCAAACATATTTAATTGCTACTATTTGGACCAATATTAAAATTCCACAATTCAAAAAGTTCTGGACTAAAAATTGATCAAATCAAAGAGTACAAGTGCTAAAATTGATCAAATTAAAGTATAAGAACCAAACCCACAATTTTTGTAAAATATAGGGACTAATGGCGGAATTTAATCTATTTGAGTCCTATATAAATGCGTGGGCAGGCTTTCCTCCATATTTATTCTGATTATAGTTAATTAGTCGTTGAGTTACGGTAAAAGGTCCCTACATCAGGTTTAGATTGCATTTTTGTCCACTTCACTTTCAAAATGAGCAAAGTAGTCATTTTACATTAGACCATTGGTCATTTCTGTTAAAAATTTCATTCATTTTTACTGTTAAAAACTGATATGACTGATAGAATAACCAAAATGTTACACGTGATGTGTTATGTGTACCTTATTTTGACGTACTCAGACTAGTTTTTAACAACATAAATTACAATATATAAAGTCAAATTTATTCATTTTTTAGTGAAATGGGCAAAATACAATCCAACTTTTAATATCGTAATTACAATATACATCACAAAATTAATAATTATAAAATATTCTCAATAAAAATTTAAAAATTTGAGCAAAATATAATTACAGAGAGAAAATAATTAAAATGTGATAAAAGGTATATGACACAAATACATCGAAAAACATATGAAAATCTACATAAAAATATTATCATTTTAAATTCTACAAATAATACTAAAAAATACAAAATAATACCTAGGGTGAAGTCGTAAGACATGAGGTGGGATGTAAGGTCAAATTTAATTATGCATGGTAAACGGATGTAATGGCACGTGGCAAAAAGAAGGGCGGAACTTAAATCTAACGGCCTAAAACCGACCGTGTAAACGGCTGCAATTCATTTGAAAATTCCAGATATAGAAAGCCGTCTTTCTGCTTTCAATCTAGAGAGCAGCCCATCCCCCTTTCAAAATTTGACCCTTCAACTCTCTTCAATTCAACGCAATCTGACTCTTATTATTTGGAAAATTCGGTGAACTAAATTTAGCTTAGATTTATTGTTAATCTAACATGCTTTCATTTCATTGGATTCCACCGCCTGTATTAATGTTATAATTTCACTGGAAAAAATATATACATATATATATATATATATATATATCTAAATTTATTTTAATTTAACTCCCAACACATCTCATCTCGCCTTTAAGTCCATAAAGTTTTACATTAATTTGCTGTGGGAATGGGTGTTTAGTATTTATCCATATAAACCAAAAAGCCATCCGATGGGCAGTCAAACGAAACTAATGCTTTAGTTTGGCAAGTTTTGGGTGAACATCTCCGCCGCTTATTATATTTGAATTCAACCATTCTACATTAATATAAAAACCTTTTTCACTTTCAATATAAACAATTATTATGTAATATATTGTTTACTTCTCGATTTAGTTTCTGAAATATACCTATTTTTTAATTTGATATTTAATTTTTTTTTTGTTTCAATTTGATATTAAAGTATAGATTTTTCCTTTATTTTTGATCTATTTTGTATCGGTTGTTACAAAAATTCTGTTAGGCCACTTTGACCAATATAAAATTATCATATGGCTTATTTTTTATCAATGAAAAATTATCATGTGACATCTAAATTCATTTAAAATAAAAATATTAAATTAAAATTAAAATAGGAATCTATGATATTAAATAACATTTTTTTACTTTGATCGGTTGTTGACCGATCATTGACCTGTCATATGACACTATTAAAATATACCGTGTGTTTTTTTTAGATATTATATATATTATATTGATTAAAAATATAAAAAATATCACATATATTTTTCGACGAGAATCAAAATCAATAAGCATTATTAAAGTCATTCAAGTGAAGTAGTATTAAGTATAGGCGAAGTTAGAAAATAATTTTAAAGAATCATAATTAAATTGTATATTTTTATGAGAATCAAAATAAAATTTTATTATTATAATAGCTTATATTTTTAACTTAAAAAAAAGAACTAAATTAAAATTTATTATTTTTGAATGGTTAAAGGGTAATTTTATCATGTTCTAATTTAAAATTTCATAAATTTTAAAGGGTTAGAAATGAAAATTTTCCATTTTAAAGCCACGGCCCTTTAGTGGAGGCTCTGTTACTAAACTAAAATTCAGCTCGACCGTCCTCGAACTTAGACTTAACTCGATAATTACCAAATCAAATTTATTTTTTAATTAAACTAGAATAATTTACTAATAGAAATATTTCATTTTCGTCCCTTTCTAAATGCTTTTTTCAACATAGTCAATGGTATTTGATCCGCGGGAAGAAAAGAAGAGAAAAAAGAAGATATTTATTCCCCCACCAAACCACTTCGATCTTTGCCTGTTCTTCCCACCTACGTCTTCCCATCTCTATCCTTTTTCTCTCTGTATATAAATAATTGATATATTTATAGCCATCGACATAGTTTTGAAGAAACAGAGATGGAGCTAAACAACAACAAGACTAATAATTTCAGAGGAAAAGAAGACACGGGTAGCGTTCCAATTCATAGCCAAGTTCGAAAAATAAAGCAAGAATCGGAGCATATCATTGACCGGTCGCCTGGACAGCCTGAGATGATGAAGAGACCTGTTCTTAGATATATTTCCCGACAACAGATTTCTCGGTCTCCTTTGGGGTTAAGCGACACAACAATCTCTGTTGGTCACTAGGTGTGTTGGATCAAAAGCTAATAAAGCTGTGTTTAAAGGGAAGACGACTTAATCCCCTGTTTTTTTTTTTCTTTCATGATACAATTTTCATAGTTTTTTTTTTTTTTTTCAATTTTCTTTGCATATCTTTGTATATATATATATATATATATATATATATATATGCATGGATGTAATATGGAGTTCAAATAACTTCGAATCTTTGCATATATCTAAACTAGTTTTCGTATTCGTTTTTTTATGAATCTAGTGTTTTTTCTTGCTTGTGGAGGCCTCAATTATTGATGTCGTCATATTGGTAGGCATAAAATTTTCAAGTAAAAGTAGGAGGAGGGAGAATGCAGACAGAATGGATTTCTAAATTTATTGGGACCCAAACTGAGAATTTATCATTTTTATGAATTTTAAAGGGACACGAATATAATTTCACCTTTTTGGGCCAAGGTTTGTGTATTATCATGAAATTAGAGTAGGCGTTCAAACGACGGGTTTGGTTATCGATTGAATCCTTAAAACTCTTAACGGTTCATTGAACCAAACCATTTGTTTTTAAATAACTGACCAAATCAAGCTACTTCCGTTGAGTTTCGAGTTAACCAAAGTTTGTTTCATTTTAGTTCAAACGAGTTAACAACATGACCAAAAAAAAAAAAAAATGCAATGCAATGAAAACACTAAGAAAAACATAATAGCAAACATTCTATGTGTTGTTCAAAGTGTTTTTGTTAATTGTTATATTTTATTTTATTTCAATTCGTAATATAGATTTTATTGCGAACAATTATATTAAATTTTATTGAGTCTTTTCGGTTAATATATAACGAGCTTATATATATAATATTTATTATTTATTATTAATTTCAATTAATCAGTTAATTTGAGTAATTAACTGCTTTTGAATCGAAATGATCAATAATCGAAGTTTTTAAAAAAATCTTAAATTTAATCAAATTAATTTCGATAACAATTTGATTAATTGAACTAATTCACTATGCATACTCCTAAGCCAAAATTATTGAAAACTATAAATTATTTTGGTATTCACAAAAAAAGCAGCTAAGCTACCAACAAGAAGTTGGACGCAATGATAAAACACATTTTACACTCGGGAGAACACAAATTTGAACTTTGGAGATGGTATTGTACATAATCTTCCACTCAATAACTTTACAAATTATATAGTACAGACCATACCAACTTCCACCAATGCTGCGTGAGGGATGTTCAATGCCACATGAGGCTCTCTGCAATTTCTATCGAAGAAAACGTACACCATTATGAGGAATCGCTTGAGAAAGTTTGAGCCGTTACGTACCGCTATATGCGATTGACCCAAGAAATACGCTGTCCCGCTCTCCCTCGCATCGACCAGTTCGTTTAGTTCTTCCCGTACCGACGAACGCATTTTTGGGCTATTAGCAGGCAACATGAACCGTACCTTTTTCCTCTTTCTTTTCGGTTTAGTATCCTCAGTTGTGTTCATGTTGGTTTGAGTTGATGCATGGGGTGAGCTTGTGGCTTCTGTATCGTGTAATGGTATCAAAGCATCCCCTTCAGGGAGTTGTTTACCTACGATGATCATTTTTCCTTCGGTTGACATCAAAGACTCAGCGTCATGTTCTTCCAAGGAAATGAACTCTCCAATCGAGCGGATGATTTGTTCCTCAAAGTCATCTGAATCCCTGATGTAATCGTGGTATCCGTATCGTACGATGCATCGGTAAATTTTATTATCTCTAGGACCAACTCTGCCTATAAGGTAACGCTTAGTCGGTGAAACAAAAGGTTCCGGCAATGATTTGAATGACACAAAAATCAGCACTTGATGAAAAGCTGGTACGTTGGTGATGAAATGGGAGAAGAAAGCTGGGATTCCGGTTACTATGTCGGTGTAAACAAAGCCTATTCCGGGCACCCTGGAAACTCTGAGACCTGAGCTGGGATTCGTAAGCCATTCCATAGACACCTTGTTTTCTATATCAAACTGATATTTCTTCAATGTCCCATAATGCCATGCAACCATGGTAGTCAAGCTTAGTGCCAAAAGAACAGCAAGATACCATGCTCCTTTGTGAAAATTCAACAAGTTCGCTGACAAATAAACGGCTTCGATCGACCCAAAAAACACCAAAAAGCAAGCGGACAGCAGCAGACTCCTTTCCCAGTATAGAGCAATCACAAGTGACATTAAACAAGTTGTTACCAACATGCCGAAGACTATAGCCATGCCTGATGCATTTCCGATTTGCACGATATCATGGAAACCGATTGTAATACCGAGGCTAAGAATCATTATCATCCAGTTAAGATCCGGGATATAGACCTGGCCATGTATCTTATCTGATGTATGAATCACTTTTACTCTCGGGAAGCAACCGAGCGCTAGGCATTGGTTTACGATCGAAAAACATGCAGTTATCGTTGCTTGGCTTCCGATTGCCGATCCAAGTAGAGATAAAACCGTGAATACATAGTGAATACGATCTGCAATTGCCGAATCAATCTTCGGTTTAGTGATAAAAATGCTAATGTAAAGTGTGGAATAGAAAGTAGTTGAGTGAATTACCCGGTACGGATCTATAAAAATGGTTACAATCGTCTATAACACCGGATGAATCCTTTATGGAGAGTGCATGGGAGATGAATGCGGCTTGACCGGCATAACTTAAAATAAGAACCGGGTAGATCAAGCATACGAACGTCATCTGCCGGAACCGAGAAAAGTTAATATAAAGCTTGCATTTTTATTGAAGTGGCTTAGAATGTGAACTAAGATTGAGTACCTTGATCGATTTCATCGAGAAATGACCGATATCGGCAAACATTGCTTCCGATCCTGCGACGCAAAGAGTGATACTGCCCAATGATCTCCAACTACTCCAGCTAATACTTTGGAAAAACTTGTACATGTACTTCGGGGAGATTGCAAATACAATACGTGGATCGTAGTGAAAAATGTTATATGTACCGACTCCGCTAATAAATAAAAGCCATAATATGACTATCGGAGCGAATATCGACCCGATTCTATGGCTACCGTATTGCTGTAGAGTGAAAAGGCAAACCAATATGGCACATGCAGTAGGCACAGGTACATCTGAAATAAATAAGAGGCCCAGTCACGATACATCGTTACCATGAACATCAAGTTTCGTAAAAACTTACATTCCCTTAGATTTTTCATTATCGAATCCTCTGTTTCACGGGATGACGAATCTGCAGAAACAACATAAAAAGTTTGTCATGAATGGTTGAAAAACATAAACTTGTATGCTCCTATTACTTAGTTCTTACATTGGATATCCATTAATGATCGTCGAAGACCCGATGCAGCTGATAAAACTGCGGGAAGAAAACAAAAAAAAAAGAAACATAAACACAGGAAGGGATTAAAGTACAATGAGACATCGAAAGGAGTCGATCAAACCTGAAATAGCCGGAGTAAGGACGGCGTCGCATATTGTCATGCAAGTACCGAACAATGCTAAGAACAACATCAAGTAATGACTACTCTTATGTTTTGCGATAGCCCTTCGTGCTCTCGATTCGACTTTAAATCGGGAAGGACTTCCGGTCTCGTTATTTGTAACTTCATCGGCGGCTTTATCGTTAGGGAGTAGACCGACTTTTGCATGCTTACACAATAGTGAGTACAAAGCAAAAGTGCCACCTGCAAAGATATTATTCGAAGGTGAAATTCGGTTTTGTGATTGGTTTATAAGTTGCCGGAAGATCATCGGTACGTACCTTCTCCGTCATTGTCGGCTTTGAGTACTATAAAGGTATATTTCACTAACAAAAGGACCGTTAACGTCCAGAAGATAAAGGAGAAGTATTCGTACACACTCTCATCGGATTTGAAATTGTTTTGAGGGATGGAACCGAAGACGTATAAAGGAGCAGTACTCAATCGACCGTAAACTACTCCGATGCTTTGGAATGACAAAAGGATTGTATGCATCCAGGTTTCCTTCTATACATCATTAAACGAATCAAAGACATAATCAAAGCGGTAAAGACACGGCAACAAGCACGTCTGACAGACAACAAACTATCTAAACAATATTTTTGAAAAATCTCTTTGTGCCTCGTACTAAGGTTTGTTTCTCAGTAAACTCTTAAAATTTTAACTAGACCCTCAAAATTTAGTCCCAAGATCCAAATTTCCTCGAGAGATAATCAAGCACTTATACTTAGGTACTGCAGATGATTCAACTGAAACTAATACAACATATATCAGATTCTTTATAATATAAGATCCCGTCACTTTAATGAATCAAATGTCGAATCAAATGAAACAATACTAAAATGGGTTATTGATTAACACTAGAAACTGCATTTGGATTATGATAAAAACAAAGCAAAAACTGAAACAAAACATGCAGAAAGCAAAAAAAAAAAAAAAAAAAAACAACAAGTTCAATTATCTGTGTTTTGAAAAACAAACCTTGAAGCGATAACAGTAGGTTCCATGTCTCAATGGAGAATCCATTAACAGATAACAGTTTCTAAGTTACAGATAACCGAAAAGCTTTCATTGGGAAAAAAAAGAGCTTAAAGACAAGATTGGGAATTAAGGAGCGGTCGAGTCTATGTCCTTTGATTTGACAGGAACAAAGCGAAAAGTCATGGAATGGTCGGCGGCGGATTTCAAGACAATTCGCTGTTTTTTGTATGGATATTTGAATGCCGGACTGACAGTGACGGCTGAGATTCTATTTCATTTATATATAAATAAAGGAACAGAACAAGAACAAGAACAAGAAATGGAGTGAGCACGTTTTCACATGCAGACCATGAAAACAGCTTTATTTTTGCATTTCTTTAATCTTTGGGTAAACCACACCCAGAATCATTAAATTATTAGTAAGTTTATGTTTTGATCACTTAATTTAAAAAACCTACAACATAGTTATTAAACAATTCAAAATTTTTTTATTTAAGTTATTGAGCTATTACGTTTGATTTTTATAAAATCAACTAGTGAGCTTCAAACAACGATTCTTAACGATAGATCAATCCATCGACGAGTAAAAGAACATATGTTAAATCCAAGTCGATTTGACGACTAATGTAGGAGATCGAAGAAGAAAACTATTTGGATTTCAGTTCACAAATTTGTGACGTTCATATATATTTTTAGAAAAAAAAAAAAACACTGAATTATAGAAGAGAAGGAAAAAAAGAGCTTTTTATTGGTGCAAACAATATGAACAGAGAAGACTTTACAACAACGATTTTAACAGCCTAATGACTTGAATGAAAATTTCGAATAATTCAACAATCATTTTATAACTTTTTAAAATCAAGAAATCAAAACATAAATTTACTAATAATTAAATAACCCGAGTGTAATATACCCAATACTTTATATGCTCTTAGTGAACAGCATAACATCCTAAATTCACTCTATATAGTTTTTTTTATTGGAATAGTTTATAGAGTAATTATCTTAAACCCAAAACCATAAGCTACTAGACTGCTGTGATATTATATATCTACACCTAGAGGCATTGAATGAGTGGGTTAATATGTTAAATTTAAATAATTTTTATTCGATTATGTGCGGCGTTAATTCCAAGTCATTTTAAAATCGAATTTAGCTGTCGAACTATTAAAATAAGCACATCACAAGCCAGCCTCATATTTTTAAGATATTCTTCACATGTATATTATATAATAACATTAGATCTAATCGGATACAACGTTTGATATACTGTCCAATTAGAAGATTGAATAGTAGAGGTTTGTGAAAATTCGATTAAAAAATAATTCATAATTTTAACACTGTTATCATAGCATGACATTATAATAACATATTCCATACAATTCTCTACGATGATAACAAAATATTTATCTCGAATTTAAAAAATTTAGTGTCGAATAACCTAAAAGGAAGCGATCTAAACGTGATTCCAGTTGAAATCCGTCAGAGTTAACAAAATGGCACTCACCAACAATAATCACTACATAAAATCAAACCATAGAAAGGGGGTGTTTTTTATTTACCTTTGAAGTCGGTAATCAATGGACAATCAGCATGAGCCTGGGCATCATTTCCCTTTTAATTCCCAGGAGTTGATTTAGGGTTACGGGAGGTTGGGTTTGGATATTAGTGGGGGGGGGTGGGGGGTGGGGGAAATGTGCATGTTGTTGGAGGAGGGGTAGGGACATTGGTCTTTTAGGTTCTATGTTGTGGGTTTTATCGGTAAAGCATGAAAAAAGGAGGAGATGGGTGTTCTGTTTTAAAGGACAGCCTTAACTCTATGTTCCATACAGGTAGCTATTTATTATCAAATTTTCATATATAAAATTACATCACATCAAATCAAATCAAAGTTAATATGATTTTATTATCCATATAAATTAAACAAAATCAAAATATTCATACACATGCACAATTGAAAAAACTGCGGCAATACGTAGTTGATTGATTTATTGAACATGTTTGGGGATTTTGCCCTGTTTCAAAAGAGAGAGAGTGTATTCAGCAGCATCGATGAGGTCTTCAATGTTGTGAAGCGAACGCTCTTCAGAACCCAACATAAAAATGGTGCGTGCCTCTGCTTTCTTCGCCAACCTCGCTGCTAAGTTGAGTTCCAGTTTCGGAGAGTTAAGGCTCCGAAGTATTTGTCGGTACAATGAAATTACTTTCCCTCGGTTTCTCGCCAAGTCTTCTGCCGTTGCCCATAACAATCCCTTAGTCATTTCTGACAAAATTGAGAGAAAAAAAAAAAAATCCAGATAGACATTTCATCGAACAATTTTCGTGCAGACACATAAAAAATGGCAATAGCAGAGCCAACAAAATAAAAATGTAGCAGCAGCCAGCAGCTAAAAACAAACAGCCTCACCTCAGTTCTCTACGACGGGCGGCGGATGCTTCAGACGGCAG
Organism: Kokia cookei; assembly: GCA_039519145.1. Lineage (NCBI taxonomy): Eukaryota > Viridiplantae > Streptophyta > Magnoliopsida > Malvales > Malvaceae > Kokia > Kokia cookei. The sequence continues at coordinate 493,024 of CM076909.1, read as the reverse complement.
CAACGGGAGGCGGCAGTAGCAGGAGAGAGACTTTCGGCCTGATGGATTTAACTTTTTAGGGAGACCGGGGTTTTTTGTTTTATTTTATTTATTCCTTTTAGGCTCGGTTAGTACTTTTCTTTTCGGTCATTTCACTGTTTGGGCCTTAATACAAATAATGGGTTGATCCAATTTTACAAAATTTTGGGCTAATAATATTTAGATCGAATTTTATAATTTAGCTCCCACACTATTTAAAAAAAAAATCAAATTTTTAAAAGAACTAACATTTACTATTTTAAAAAACGTCATTTACGGTTAACAAAATCAATATTTGGAAAGTTTTTTTATTTTATTTTATTTTATTTTGCGAGTGAGATATTTTGATCAGAGTTTAACGGAAAATGAAAATAATATTTTTCATGTCATTTTTTAATTGTAAATGTTAACTTTGTTACAACTTGATCTTCTTATTTTCTTTTTTAACAATACAAAGAACTAAATGGATATGTTTATTAGAAGAACAACAATTAAATTGATTTAATCCTTATAATGAAGGGACTTAGTAGCTACTTTCACCTTAAAAATTAACGAAAAACAAATTGTACTAGTATTATATTTGAAAAGAATAAATATCAAAATTACACATGAACTTTGATAGAACATGCAATGTCGTACATGGATTTTGATTTTTTTGTGATTTTATACATGAAATTTAAATTTGATCAATTTTCACAAATCACTAACAACATTATCAAATTAACATAATTTTACATCGATATGTTGGATACACAAATGCTTATATTAATCCAATGTAAAAATAAATACACGTATTCATTTCTTTAAATGTATACGATTGAATCAAAATCAAAATTTTATGTAAATATATGAGCCACAATTCAAGTTTCTCGTATATAAATACACCAAACTAAATTTTAGATATCAAATCACACGTTAATCTAAAATTTGTATATAACTTTAATATTTATCCTTGTTCAAGAAAATATAAAGAAACCCAAAACCATAAGCCATCGATAATAGTTAGGAAGTAACAGTACGAAATAGAAACATGACACTGTCGATATAATGTCACTGCTTCGGTACTATCAACTAAAGGTGTCGAATGATGGGTTGAAGTTGAGCTGATTTGTTACTTTTTTTTACTTTCTTATTTACTGATTTTGGATAAACTTTAGTGTCAAAAACTAAGCCTTTTACTTTTTTTTTATTTGTACAAAATTATGAATACTAACATTTTCTACGTACGTATACTGAAGTTAAAAGCGATGGAATTCTTTGAAATTTTAGGACAATAAATCAGTTTTGGAGGGAAAGCATATAAGTGTACAATTTTTTTTAATTAATTTTGAAATCGTGATCTTTTAATATCTTAATTTTATCATTTCGGTCAAAATTTGGATTAATTTTTATATCAAATTGGTGTATAAATTTTTTCACCCACCTTGATCTAATATTTGTAATAAAAAAACGGAAAGCTATATACATAATGATATTTTTAATTAAACTGTGATCGATTTTACTATTTATCATAAAATTTTAATTATTAAATCCAGCCAAACTTCAGGATTGGATGATAACACTGTTCAAAAAATAATCATTTATATATATTGAAAAAATGTTCAAAAAAAAAAAAAAACTAAAATTTCTGAAAACAAATATGTGAATCCATTTGGGACAGCTTTACAACTGTCATTTGTTTTTCCTCAATTCTCTAAATATGCATAAATTAAGCTAATATGTTTTTCAAAACAGGCAGGTCTAACTATTATCACTTTCTCGTGGATCCTTTCACATATGTAATATATACACTTTATTTTAGTGGCGTTTATAGTTTGATTTTTAAGAACTTCAATTAAGAAGAATACATGTATTGGAAAATGAGAATTGAGTTGAAAAGATTTTAAAATTTATTTGTGTAGAAAATTCAATAATTGCAAGAAATACTTACCGGTAGTAGTATCAACTATTTGTGGGATTATGATAGATCGAAATGTACATATAGAGATATTTACACTGACTTAGCAATCCATCATTTTTGCACCTAAAAAATCTCTGTCACTCCCCTAAACCAACACAATTTTGTTTACACTCACAATGATAAAAGTAATCTGAACAAACGAATGCTCGGTACATAACCCATACAGATGTCAAATATAAATATTATTTTTATCTTACTAATATAACTTAATCAAATACACTCAATCTTCCCATTAAAACATCCTAATAAATTAAGTTTAAAATATTTTTGATTTGCTAACATATTAAATCAAATGCAATCAACTTCTCCGACAAAATAATAATTAAAAAGGCTCATACAATGTATATTACTTCAAGATAAGTATTCAAACTGATTCAATCCAATACGATTCGATCTTATCTAATTTTTAAGATATACACGCTCAAAATATAAGTAAAGATTATGTCAAGTTGGTGGGCTATAACTATTAATTCAATCACGTGGCAGGGAAGTGAGGGCGCTCCCCTTCAATTTCATTTTGTTTTGTCTTAATGAAAGCATTCATTGCTGGCAATAGTGATTAATTTATTTGTCGTAAATGTTTTTTACAACTGATTATAAGATATGTTCCATTTCGATGGGCGCGACTTTAGTTACAGATGTGAAGAGGGTTTTGGGAGAAAGGGATCCCAGACATGGGACACCAAATGAAGTAAAGAGGACCCCATTTATGCAGCCTGCCAAAACCATGCAAGCACTATCCCTTCATCAAACAGTACATTTTGCTCATCCCAAACTCGTCCTCTCCACTTGTCTGTATCCTAAACATTCTAGTTAATAATAATGTGTGTGTGTGTGTTGCAGTAGTAGACATCGAATTGTCAATGAACAGTGAGTGAACAAGGGGTTTTTTTTTGGGGGTAGGAACAAGCCAGGAGGTGACGATGGAAGGGTACCCTAATAAACAGTAATCGAATTTGGATTTTGTGGTACGAAAAAGTTAGGGCCAAAGAATTGAGCAGTGGAAATGTCAAATAAAGACGGTGTAGCTCTACAGGATTATGCAAAAGAAAAAAAGAAAAGAAAAGAAAAAAAGGGCAAATCACTAAATTCTATTTTTCATCATTTAATTATTTAATATTTTATTTTTGGTCACTGATTATTTAATGGCTGACGGACGAAGACTTTGACAGCTTTTAAAATTGAATTAATCACAATTTTAACTTTAACATTTATATATTGTATCAATTTAGTTTTGTTTGTAAAAAAATTCTCAACATTTATATGTTGTGTAATTTGGTCTCTCTTTTTTTGTGTACTTTTACTTTTATTCGTGACATCGAAGGTTAATTTTGAAATAACGAGAAAAAATGAAAATTATTATCTTGCATATTTTGGTGTTTCATTTTTGGTATATTTTTGATAAAATTTAGTTGATATATTTTTATTTTTAAAAAACTTTTTAGTTGAATGGACCAGAACTGAAAGTAGAATTGAAAAAAAAAGAAGATCAAATTACACAATGTGAAAATGTTGAGAGTTATTTTTTTAATCAAGACAAAATTGATACCGTGTATAAATGTTAAGATTAGATGGGGGTAAAGAATGATAAGACACATTGCATTCTAAAAAAAAAAAAGACTTAGGTTCAAATTGTTTATCAAACATTTTATTCATTTACATCCTAATTATAAGTTATTGTTATGTAATTTTTTTCAAAAAATATATAATTTTTTCATAAGTTATTGAATGGCTGGTGATAAAAAATTAAACAATTAAATAACTATTTTATAATTTTTTATTGTAAAAAAAGTATCAATAGTGAAGTAATTAAAAAAAAGCGTACGATAAGTTTTCCCATTACTCGAGAAAGCCCTACTTTGAAATGTTCCTTTCGTTTGTGCAGGCGAAAGGGAAAGTGAGAACCTACTTTTTCAATGAGTGTGTTTCTGTGTCAAATATATCTGACTGATAAGTGATAACACCCTTTGATTTATTATTATTATTATTATTATCAACATAGAGGCATGCATGGGTCATTCCAAAAATGGGGACTATCTTTGTTACCAGATAGTACCTACAGTGACCTCCTCTCTCTCTCTCTCTCTCTCTTCACTTCACTTTTTTTGGTTTACAAATATGGCAAAACTATGTAGTAGTTGTAGGCTCTGCAAAAGAAAGTGGAAAAATGGAGGCTAATAAGAACAACAATGTTGGAGCAAATCATCATCATCATCACAAGGAAGAAGAAGAAGAAGAAGAAGATGATGATAAGCTGCTCAAGACCAGGATTTCAAGCCATCCTTTGTATGAGAGGCTCGTTGAGAATCACCTCAATTGCTTAAAGGTTCTTGTGATCTCTCTCACAACCCTTTAATGTCTTTAAACTATGGATATAGCCAATTTTCGCAGTGCTTGTTGTCGGATACCCAAAGTACTCATTGTTAATTTTTATGATAAGATTGGGATTTGGGGTTTCAAAACCTTACACATGCTTATGTAATGATAGTAGCATGCTAGTCGGTATCCAGTTCTTCGTTACTCTCGAACTCACCTTTCTATTGTTGCAATAGTAATAGTGTTAGCTTTAACTCAACCCGGACGGCAAATAAATGTGAATGTTATATATTTGAAGGAGTAGTGCATGTTTTTAGGGTATGCATTAATATACATTATTAGTATAAAGTGGGATATGTATATTGTTTATCTGAATATATAGAAGTGGGCAAGTTGAGTAAATCTTTATTGATTTGGCCAGGTTGGAGGCATTGGAGATAGGGGCAGAAATACTAGCAAGAGCAACCAAAGGAACGCTGAGCGTAGTATTAGTACTAAGATTAATCCATGTTGTAGCAGCATTAATCCATGTTGTAGCAGCATGCAGCTGAATCAATCAGAGTTAGACCTCTTTATGGTACATGGATAACCCTTTCTTTCTTTCTTTTATATCATTATTACATATGATTGAGGGAGGATTAGAGGTTGCTTGGTCACCTAAATATATTGATTACAAGAAAAAAGGATTCATGTATTTTCTTTATTTGTTGGATTTTGATTAGGTTTTCAAGCTTTTTTTTTTTTGTTTGTTTACTCTGTCTGCTTCAATTCATAACTCTTCTCAACTCTTAAATTAGATGAAAATTACGCTTGAACCCACATCTTTTTAATTGTTGTAATAGTATTTTTATAAAAAAATGTTAGATTTTAAAGTTTGAATTTTAATATGTACATAACATAACTCAATCAATTTATACAGACACTTACAAATTGATATTTAGTAAGTTTGATATCATATCATTTATACCATATGAAACTTTGTCTAAAAAAATGCTACCCTAGCTAGACATGAATGATATAAAATTCAATCTTTATATCAATTTAGTTACTTTTGGTATACCCATTGCTAATTTAGTGTATATATATATATATATATATATATAAGAACCCTAACTTGAAGACTTTTTGCTATATGAATGATGATAGTGTCTTATAAGATATCTTTTGCAACTGTTTTACGTTGACATGACATGCATACAGGAAGGATATTGCTCGGCACTGAGCAAGCTAAAGGAAGCCATGGAAGAACCTCAGCAGCAAACTGTAGCTTTCATCAATGGCATGCATTCTCAACTCAGGGACCTCGCTAGACCCACTCCCCTCTCACCTGATGTTTTTCTGGTATGTTGTTACCATCATAATTTAAACAAAATACCCATTTGGAAGATAAGTGATGATTGTTAAAAAGAAATTAAATTAAATTACTAAAAGTTTACCATCTTATTCGAAACCTGTGCAGCAAGAAACAGAAAGGAATAATTCAAAGTACGTGGATTAATGCTGCAAAAGTTGTGACAATTGGGTACCTGAAAAATGACTAAACTTGAAGAAGCCATTGCAGCCAGCCAACCCCCTCCTGCTTCAACAATTCCTCTCTAACATCATCATCTAAAACTTTGTAACCTAAGCTTATTATTTATATATGTGATGCATAATTTAGTCTGGTACTTGACTTCTTATTTCCTTGATATATGTCATGTTGCATTGGGAGATAGTTAAGCGTATATATAAATAGATGTGCTGGCGGTGCCACTACAATCTATACCACTTGAAATCTAGCCTAGTAATGGTTCTAGATGTTAAGGCTGGTGGGTATCATTTCAATGATAAATCGGTGCAATTACTTCTTTCTTTCATACCAGTTGTGCCCAACTTTGATCTCAACGAAACATTGTGCATTAGTATCAAAATAGATCAATATCGGTACACATCAATTTCAGTAAAAAGTAGTACGTCCACCAATACAGAACTAACTACTTTAGTATCAGCTCCAATCTAACTTAGAAATTATTTAAATTACACATGTATCTCTTGCAAGAACAACTTAACATGTTAAGAAAAAAATAGTAGGGTATAATGAATGTGTTCAAAATTTCATCTGTGTATTTTAACTATGTTACAAGTCAAACCTGAACCAATATTTAATTGACTAGATTGATAAAAAAAATTTGATTGAGGTGTTGCTACTTTAAATACTCGATTAGAGTATTTTGAAGTTTCGAACCGATTTAAAATTTAGGTTGTAGATTTTTTCCAAGTCAACTAATTTAGGACATGGTTTGAGGATGTCTTGTACAATTAATCTTTATTGTTAATCATACCACAAAGAAGGTTTACTTTGTGGGGCGTAACGGCATTCGTGGTTTTAAAACAATCTATGCTTGTTTAAGTTTGGTCCAACTTAAATTGTGAATGTTGATTTTTGTCCAAATCCACTTATATTTGTGAATGGTTAACTTGAACTCATTTAAAAACCACTCCTATTTAAATAAATAAGTTGATGTTATGTTTTAATTTAATATCTAATAATTTTATATTGCTATGGATTTTAATTTTTATACGATATAAATAACATGATGTATAAATTAAAATTAAAGAAAGTCATATATCGAAAGGATGAAAGAGTAAAGGAAACTGAAAAACACCGTCAGAAAAGAAAAGAACCCAAATGGGAAACCAAATTACACCCACGCAAGTGACACCCTTTTTGGCAAAGAAGTCAGCCATTGAGTTGGCTTCTCTACAAACATGAGAGAATTCAATCACATCGATACGAATCCAAGCAAGAGTGACCATGGAATCTGATTCAATCACCAAACCATTGCGACTCGGCATAGCTGTGCAGATATATAGCAATAACCTCAGCCATGTTTGAATGAAGGTGAGCGAAGAAAATACGTGGGAGATGACCGTCATGGTCATCATGAAGAATGCCTCCGCAACCCCATCGACATTCAATTTCAGCTTGCGGCTTGCTAACAGGAGGAGGGGTTCAGGAAACCAAGTTGGGAGGGATGATTTTAGGAGTTGGACGAGGTCCATCAAAATTCAAAAGGATGCAGCCACCAATCAAGTTCACCAACAGATACCTTAATCCAAGCAAAAGAGTGAAGTTAAGAGATATGTAATGAAGAATCAACAGCCCACGATTTATTCTTAAAAGACCATCTCAACTTCACGCAACAAGCCAACGCTTCCTGGTAGCTGAATTCCATTGTACAACAAAATCCAAACCATTATTAGGAAATATCCCAAATAAGGTTCCACCAACACTTCATTGTTTAAACCAGGCATTCTTTTCTGTTTACGCCCATTAATTGTTTGGGTCTAAGGTTTCGACTAAACCATATTTAATCTCGAGCTTAACTTCCAACTCAAGTGAATAATTCAACTCTTAAATAAATTTAATCGTAACCTTTAATCTTAAATTTGAAATATTAATCATATTTTTCCTTCTCCATTTTTTGAAAATACCGAATTTTTGTTTAACTAGCAAAAAAATAAATAAATTCAAATGGATAAGTATGAGATAAAGATACGTATTAATACGTCGATTGTTTGATTTTGGATTTAACTAATAAGTTGATGAAAATGACACCTCTTCTACAAAGGGAAGACATGAAATGCGTTTAAGACTTGAAAGAGTGCAACATGAAAGGATTAAATGTTGCTATTAATCCCTCTCTCTCTATATATAACTTATAGATTTAATTATTATTATTTAAGTCGGACCGAATTCTCAAAATTTAAAAAGTATAAGGATAAAAATATCAAAACGATGAATATGAAGAAAACCTCAAAATTTGACCTAATAAATTTAATTGATACCATTTAGTTCGAGAATGAAATATTAGATTTTCAATTAAAATTGAAGAGACCTGATTAAAATACAAAAATTAAGCTTACAACTTATGCGTAATAATAAGAATAAACCAAAAGTAAAACATGACGTAAGGTGGGACGTCATTGATGAACAAATGAGTGACGACGAGTGCAGATGGGTTGGGGTTGCCAACTAAAGTTAATTGGGTGAGTTGGTAGACTACAACCACTAATATAGTAGTAGATGTCGGCTCGGCTCGGCTCGGCTTGGTTTGCAGCCGGTGCATGCATCTTTCCTGCTTTTTCATTCCTTTTTTTTTTTTTTTTAATTTCTTTGTATTATGTGACTAAATCCTTACCCTTTCGCTCCCTTTCGGATCGAAACTCCGAAGAAACATCCATTTTTAAGCCGTTGTCATTTTTATTTATTTATTTATTTTACTTTTATTAATTTTAATAAAATTCAAATGGCAACGCTCCACTTTGCCCCTTTCACTATCATTCTATATATTTTTCTGTTTATCACTTACTTGGAAATGGGAATCTCCAACCTTTTGGTTTAATTATAATTTTAGTCCCAATTTAAAATTAATCTATTTACTTTTATTTAAGTATAATATAGTAATCTTGTTGTTTTTATAATGTTATTAGTAGGTATGGTTTGATAAAATAGTTTATTAAAGTTTTTATAATGTTAAAGTGATGACGTGAATTTTCTTTTTAATGATTATCCCACCTGTTTGGTTACGATGTAATTTTTATTTTGATAAGAGCTAAAATCAATGGGAGTTGCCTCGCCTAAAATACAAAAAAATAATAATAATAACAATAAAATTTAATCCTCTTGTAAATAATGAAATTAAAAGTTAGTGTGCGGTAAAATTACAATGATAAAATTATTTAGTCTCTTAAACAATGATGAAGTTATAAGTTAATATATGATAAAATTACACTTTGACCTCCAGAACTTATAATTCAATTTCGGCTACCTAAAAAAATTGTAGATTCACCTCTAATTTTGATAAGAGGAGGGGTAGGGATCGAATCCAAAATCTGTTGTTAATCAGAATTCATTTTAACGGAAGTTGTTTGCCATTAGACCACGTGTTGGATTAACAAAATGTAAATATACCATTAGTTGAACATGATAGATTGGATTTCACGTGACTCTAATTATGTGACCAAATAATAGTACGAAAACTCTACATCATCAGTTTAATGATAGCAATTAATAGTGTTATCAATTTGGATCTACTAGTAAAGATGTAAGATTCTGTCAAATTAAAGTAAATTGATTAAATCTCATATCATATCATAATAAAAGGACTAAAATCATAATTAAACCTGTTTTATATGTTTTAGCATCCCACGGGTCTTGGATTATGACAACAAAATGCCGAACACCTTCAACCACAATAACTTCACGTTGTCAATTTGTTTAAACAATAGTTTTTTTCCCTGCTACTTCTCTTGTTATTTTCCATATCTTGTTGATCAAGGTTGGCAACATTTACATTTCGAATTAAAAGATGTAGATATTTTAAAATCAGTTAGTTAATATGTATTTGCATTATATTTTTCTTCTATGATTTGATATTTATATTTATCAATCATTTTAAGTATTATTATTTTTGGTGTCGTAAATTGTATTCAAAGCATATCAAATTCCGTTCTAAATATTTAAATAATGTAAAATTTAAAAATTTCAATGTTTATATGCATGAGATATATATGTACGTATAATTGTTTGATTATTTTATCAATTATATCACTTTTTTAATTTAACAAAATTGATTTTTTTTTATTTATTTAAATAAAAAAGAGTAATATATAATTTGACTTCTAATATAAAAGTCTTCGTGATGGTACTTTTATCGGATGATATCCTATGACTGTTTTCATGAAATTTCAAAAATAAGTAAAAGAAAATATAAATTTTTTTTTTGGGAAATTATCTAATTTATAATTATTGATAAAATTTCAATGTAAAATGAATCTAATTTTGAGATTATATTATGGAACAGCAAATTGATTGCCGCATGAAAAGGGGAAAGAACATACAAAAGCAAAGCAAAAAGGGAAAAGTAAGATCCAAATCCAAATTAAATCCTGTATCTACAAAAAAAAAGGTTATCCAGATTTAAGACCGGGTCGGGTCGGTTCAGTTGTCGGGGGACGCCGGCGACTGATGTTTAATCAGAAATGGATGGTTCAAAAGCTGAGAAGCTGTCCATCTTTTACTAGACTCCTTTTGCAAACAACACTCCATGAAATTTCTAAACTCATCGGAAGCACCCGGCGGCAAAGACGGTGGATCGCCGAAACATATGGCGCACATAAGTGTAGCCCAATCGGGTCTTTGACCGGCGGGTAGAAACGGGAAGTGACCCACGTAAAGTTCCATTAAAGTTAATCCCAAACTCCAAATATCACCAAGGAAGCCGTCATAGTTACCACCGTTAGCGTCGGGATCGAACCGCTCCGGACTCATATAAGCACAAGTTCCGACGTACGAATTACACGCTTCCAACGTCCGAGTCATCATCTTGCTAACTCCGAAATCGGCGATTTTGACTTCCATCTTCTTGTTGACCAATAAATTCGACGGCTTAAGATCACGGTGAATGATTTTATGTGCATGCAAATAGCCTAATCCTTTTAGAATCTGTCTTGTTATATGAGCAAGTTCAAGCTCCGTAAAAGTGCCTTTATTACGAAGAAGGGTATCTAAAGTGCCGGCGTCCATATACTCCATTAAAATCGCCACGTCGCTGGAAGGTTTCTCGTACGTCTCGTAACAACGAACTATGTAAGGTGAATCAGTCTTTCGTAAAATATCCATTTCCCTGAAAACTTGCCGGCGAACAGTCTGGTCACCGTCGCCGTACACGACTTTCAAAGCGTAAATCTTGGAAGTACGTTTATGTTGGACTTTATACACTGTTCCGCCGTTTCCGTGACCGAGAACTTCGAGTCGTTCGAGCTCAGTGGCGGGGATGGTGACTGAAGAAGCAGCGACGGCGGTGGCTGTGGAGGAAGGAGGGAGTGGGAGAGGGAAACGAGGGCGGCGGTCGGAAACGTCCGGTAACGGAAGACGGAGATTAAGCCGGCGTCGTTCACGAACTACGGCCATGTGAAGGAAAAAGATAAAGAGTTTTGGGAGAAAACAAGGATGTAATTGAAAGGAAAATAAAAAAGGAAGTAAGTCTATATAAGTAAAAAAAACTGAAGTGATAGCGTCGGCTAAAGGGAAGGTGTGAGGATGGTGGGGGATGTGGGCTCCTCCGTTTTAATTTATGAATGAATGGTTGGCGATTATATGAACAATTTGTTTATATTTTTTAATATTTAATTATACACTTGTTGGAGTTTCGTCATTTGTAATTATAATATCTTTATATATTAGATTAAAAAATAAATAATTTTTTTTTAATTTTTATTAATTTGGGATTTAAAAATTAGTCTATGTATATCACTATAAAATATACACAACACCCCACATATAATTGTCTGATTATTTCATCAATCACGTCAACTTTTAATAATATAAATGATGAAATTTTTAAATAGAAAAATTAATTTACTTTTTCTTATTAAAAAAGAGAATATACAATTTGAATTTTAGTACAGCAATCTTCATAATACTTTTAAAGTCTCTAATCCCATTATGTGTATATGCTGTATACGAGTGTTGCTTGGTTCATTGTCAATTGTGCATTGCACTAGTTTGATTCTAAAATGTAGTTGCTTGGATATTTTTTTGTATTTATGTATGTTACTCTATTTATAATAATAAACCTTCGAAAAATTTGAAGTTTATAAGTATAAGTACATTGCAATTATAAATACATATTTGATTAATTATGAAGTAAAATCAAATTAATAAAAAAAATAAAACTCATACATAATGATTACATATGATAAAATTAACCATCCAAATATAATAATATGATAAAACCCAAACACAAATATATTTAATAACCCGAAACGTTTTAACTTTTAGCAACGAGACCTCGTTAACTTACAAAAATAATTTTCTATTAGTGGGGCAGAGAGTTGTTACTTATCTTTATATTTTTGCACGTGACTTAAATGATTAAAGTATTTGTGAAATTGTATGGAAACTGGATGACCTTTTGATCAAGCAAATGACTTTATACTCGAGTTTATTTTAAAAAGGGTGGAATTCTTCCAAATGAAATTGCAAGTATTTCAAATTTTTTTAATATTTTCTTTGTAATTTATAGGGCTGTCATGGTTTTATTATATTATTTTTTAACTATATTTGTTCCCCTACCAATGTAATTTATAAACCCAAAAATTTTGGCTTGGATTAAGACTCATTTGAAAAAGGGATTAAAATATTTTTAATTGTCTATTTTGTACAAAGAAATTGACAAATTTGTAATGGAAATTTTTTTTTATTATTATATATATGGATTTACAATAAAATATCAATGTCAAATTTTATATTAAAAAAATCAGTTTTGCAGATAAACTTAAGTGTAGTGCATTAACTTAATTTTTAATTAAAAAAAGTGTCAGGAAAATGGGTGGGATACAGGTCATACAATTATGGATATTGCATTTGGTCTTTTTTTTTTATTTTTTATTAATTAATGATCATCTAAAAGTGCTTAACAGTTTTAGGAAGATCCTTGGAGGAATCACTTGGTATGGCATATTCTAGAATTCCTCCACAAATTAAAGGGAATGGTTGTAGCTTCATTTTCAATCATTGTTTAAATATACATGCACAAACTTGAAATAAATATATAGGGTTTTTTTACATAAATAATACAAAAAAATAATACATTCCTCTCATTATTTATCAAAATGGTACATTTGAGGGAGTGGTGTCTTCTAGATAGGCAGCACCACTTTAAAATTCTGATTTCTTTTTTTATTTATTTAAAAAAATATCGAGAGATTTGATATGCAAATTTTCTATTTTCAGTGGCTATTGAAAAAAAGTGAAAGGATGCCGCCTGATAGTGCGGCGGCACCGAATTTCAAAATAAGGTTAATTTTCTTGTAAGCCATTCTTATTTACTATTTTTTATTCTCCTTCAACACAAAAAAAAATAAATAGAGAGAGCTATTACCAATTAGTCTAAAACAAATTTCTATCAAAAAATAATTTTGTAAAAAATTCAATTACAACCGAAAATAAATTTTATTTGCTTTCAAAAAATAAAATTTTTTTGTTCAAATAATTTTACAACAAATTTTTTTTCAAAAAGTTATTCCAACTGAAATAAAATAATTTGAAAACAAAAAATATTTTTTGAAGAATAAATAAAATTTATTTCTAGTTGGAATCAAATTTTTATGAGTAAAAATCATAAGTTAAAGGTTTGTTTAAACACAATGTAGTGAATTGAAGGGGAATAAAAAAATAATAAATAAGAAGGGCTTGCAAGGAAGGTTTAGGGTCACAAAAAATATTTTTTTTAAATTAATCACATTTTCGATTGAAATTAATTTTTTTACAAAAATATTTTTTGATAGAAATTTTTTTTGACTAATTGATCATATGTCTCTCTATTTTTTATGTTGAAGGAAAATAAAAGAAAATAATAAATAAGAAAGACTTATAAGACAGTTAATCATATTTTAAAATTTGGTGCCGCCACATTGTCAGGGGGCACCCTTTCACTTTTTTTCAACCGTCACTCAAACCTTTCACTTTTTTCAACAGTCACTCAAAGTGGAAAATTTGCATATCAAGTCTCTCAATGTTTTATTAAATAAAAAAAAGTTGTATGGAATTTTAAAATGGTGCCGTCTATTTAGGAGGCATCACTCCCTCAAGTGTACCACTTTGATAAATAGTGAGGGGAGTGTATTATTTTGATAGATAATTAATTTTTTTGTATTATTTATGTAAAAAAACTCTAAATATATATTTTTCATATTTAAATCTATGATTAAATTAGTATTCCAAATTATTTAGATATTAATTTTTTAAAAGTATGCGTATGTATGTAAAATTTACAGATTTAAAACATAAAAACAACATAAAATAAACAATGAAATGTAAAAGTTGTGCATGTTAAAAAATGTATAAAAAATTTAATCAAAGCTTTGTTTCAGTTATAAAATTAAGATTTTATCAATCCAATTGTCACGGATTCAAACTCACAATATGCATATTTTTATTTTTATTTGTTAAAATAAAAAGATTACACTACACACGAATAATATGACTTATTTTAATTACGAAAAAATATTTTCATAATTTTTTAACTGAATTGGTACCCGATTAACCTATGACATCAACTATCAAATCGGTTAGGTTTGTAAATTCGGACAAATTCTTTGTCACTTGACCGGTAAATATCAGTTAAATAGATACTAATATTTAAATTCTGTGTTATCTAAATGTCTAATACAAACAATTTAACCACTAATTTATATATATATATATATATATATATATAAAAGGAAAATCACGATATTTAATAAATTAATAAAGGAGAAATACAATCAAAGCAACCAAAGGAAGGACTACTAAATTATCACATTCAACATTAACAATTAAGGAGAATTATAGTGAAATAAGGTCTAAACAAAAGTAGCATTGCATATAATAAGGCCACACTAACAAGTGAATAAACCAACCACCATCTATTAATATAAATGTGAAATAATATTAATAAAATATTTAATAAGAATAATAAATTATGAAAATTGGCTTATTCGGTGTTTATTATTTTAAAATTGTTCGTATAGTATATAATTAGGTTGCTTGGTGAGTGGAAATGTTTGGAATGCAGAAAATTCCAAAATATGAGGAAAATAATAAAAACATGGGTCTGAAATAAGAAAAACATGGGCCGACTAATTTTAAAAGTTATACATAGTTTGACAATAATAAGCATTTTACGTCGTGAAATGCGTGACGTTACTTCATAACTATCACTTCTTTTCTACTCTTTCTCATCATTCAAAATTAAATTATTTCAAGATATAACCTCTTATTCCATATGCTCTTTCACATTTTATTCAACAATAAGTAAAAGTGGAGTAGTAAGGAACTTGTGAATTACATATGGTTTAAATTTGATAATTACAAATTCAAAAATAAAGATTTCATTTAAAAAATTAGATATCTGATTAGTGCCTGTAAGATACGTAACTACCAAAAGACCATCAATCTCTACTTCAATTTATAAAACTTGAGGTTCTTCGAACCAAATCAAACAAGTGTTCAGGAAAAATGTAGCAACAAAAACTGATCAAAATCTAAAGAAAGATGCAATGCTCACACCACTTCGCTTTGGGACAATCATGAGATCTTGTCCGAGAGAGTACAGGTGAAGCGTCTCTAAACTCTAAAAATGATGTTACTTGTTGAGAAATAAAATGTGGAGGGGGCAGGAGGTTATAAAATATTTCTGATTTTAATTTATGATTTCATTATTTTCTAATGAATTAAAAAAAAAAAAAGTTATCATTTCTTGGATGAACGTGTAATTTTTTCGTATATTAACTTTTAATTTTTTCTATTATAAAGAAACTAAATAGGAATGTTTTTCAATTTTTTAGGGCATCCGGGGCCTTGCCTGCACCTTATATTCACATCCACTGTCCCTAAGTTGAAGTAAGAAAAAACTGTAAAAAAAAAAAAAAAAAAAATCTTTTTATATTAATTAAATATTTAAATATAGATGAGGAATCTTTTTAAATCATTGTAAAATTATCATGGTGTTACATTATCTCATAACAATTCAATCATTCAATTTATCAATATAATTATATTTGTCATGCATGTAAAATCTCGAATCAATCTGATATCTCTATCATATCAATCTAAAATATTGTTATAGTACATATATTAAACGCAGATTTTTTTAATACAAAAAACAGATAATGTAAAATATTTATTTCCTTCAAATTTGATGTACATTATTTATAAAAATGAAACATAAAATTTAACGGATCCATTATATTTTGGTTTAAATTCATTTCTACTTTGAATCCACAAATTCATAAATATTGTTAGGGTAGAAGAAACTTATAAATTTTCGAGATATTAAAATATAATTTTATTATATATTAATTTATTATTTCATTATTTTCAAGAAATTAAATATTTTTTTTTTAATTTTAAGAAATTAAACTACAATTTTATTATACAACACATATGATATTATTTATGAAGGGATTAAATGAGAATTATAATTTTTTAGGTCAGGGTCCTACCTATGTATATTTATATTGTACTATATATATATATATATTGATTTACTAAATTTATAGTTGTAAACCCTTAAAAGAATATCAGAATTTTAGAGATTTTGGATAAAAGCATTAAATTTTATAAATAAATAAAAAAACTATGCACATTTTAGAAAGAAAAGGTTATACTTAGACTCTAACCTTTGAAATTGAGCACTGTCTCACTATTTTTCAGAGTTTCACAAACCTTTCGTGCTTTGTAGGTCCATTAAAGAGAAAAATATTAGTCAAGAGTTTTAAAATTGTTTCATATTTAGGGTAAAAATCGTATCCTCAATCATTAGTTGAGATAGCAGAGACCTTTATCATCTCATCAATCTTCGTGGTTAATATATTTAGTTCTTTAATTGCATAAGTTGTAGACTTAATCCTTATATATATCGAACATTATTAAGACCAAAATTTTAAAGTATTGTTAAGACGACAAATATATTATCACATGTGTAATATTATATATATATATTTAAAAACAATCTATTAATATACTTAACAATAACCATTTAATTTAATATTGAAATTTCAAAAAACTATAAATTAAAAATCATTAAAGAGAATGAACAAATTCATAACTTATAATGCAGGAATAATCACAAAATTTAATCAATGAATAAATTTGTAACATATTATGGAACAGTCAAATTGACTGATGAAGAATATACAACCAATTCCTGTCTATAGACAATAATCAGTCTATTCTATACAAAAAAAACTCAATCTATTAATCCGAATCCAAAGTATAAAAGTAATTGGGTATTCGGATTCAGTATCCGTCACCGGCGTTGAGTCCGTTTAATCGTCGTTCGCCGTATTTTCGATCAAAAACGGATGTTCCAAAAGCTGAAATGCAGTCCACCTCTTACTAGGATCCTTCTGTAAGCAGCACGCCAAAAAGTTACGTAACTCATCGGAAGCAGTCGGCGGCAAGGTAGGCGGATCACCGAAACATATGGCACACATAAGCGAAGGCCAGTCGGGTTTTTGTCCCGCCGGTAGAAGTGGAAAATGGCCGACGTAAAGTTCCATTAAAGTAACTCCCAAGCTCCAAATATCAGCAAGGAACCAATTGTAGTTACCGCCATTAGCGTTAGGGTCGAACCTCTCCGGACTCATGTAAGCACAAGTTCCGACGTACGAATTGCATAAATCCGACGTCTGATCCATGACCATACTTACGCCGAAATCGGCGATTTTCACTTCCATTTTGTCGTTAACGAGTAAATTCGTAGGCTTGATGTCTAAGTGGATTATTTTATTGCCATGCTTAATCCTTTTAAAATCTGTCTGGCTATATCAGCAAGTTCAGGATCCGATAAGGTTCCTTTTTTACGAGGAAAGGTATCTAAATTTCCGGTATCCGTGTACTCCATTAAAATCTCGACTTCCCCCCATGGCTTCTCGTATGTTTCGTAGCATCGAACGACGTGAGGGGAATCAGTTTTACGTAGAATATCAATTTCGTTGTAAACTTTCCGGCGAGTTGTCTCGTCTCCGCCGTCGCGAATGACTTTCAGTGCGTAAATCTTTGAAGTGCATTTGTCTTGGACTTTGTGTATGGTGTCGCCGTTCCCGTGGCCAAGTACTCCAAGTCTCTCGAGCTCCGTCGCGGGGATAGTGACCGTAAAAGCTGCTACGGCGGTGGTTGTGGAGGTCGAGGGAGAGAGTGGGAGGGGGAATCGAGGGCGGCGATCGGTAACGTACGGCAGTGCAAGGCGGAGATGAATGTGTCGTTGGTGACGAACTATTGCCACGTGAAGGGACGGTAAATTTTAGGATTTTACGGTGAATGACGGTAAAATTTTGTGAGAAAATTTAGGGTTTCAGGTGAAAAAAGAATGAAAGAAGTGACGGAAGCAAATTGACTCAACTAAGTTTTTTAAATTATAAATCTTTTTATATTATTTAAGTGATTTTTCTAATCATACTCAAACTCAAGTTTTTTCAAATTTAATTTATTCTTGGATAAATATTAACTTTTCATTTAAAATAACTTTTCATTGTGGTGGAAATTAAATAATAAATACTTATTGAAGTACAATACTAATGTACGATTTACTTGAAAGAGGTGAATACGTCTGCGGTTTATTATTATTATTATTATTATTATTATACAACATTTATAAATACAAATTATGATGAAAACTATTTCCTAACTTAAAAGTATATAATATTGATAAAAATAAGTCAAATCAAATCGTTCCAATAAAAAATAATTTATTTATATAAAAATTTAAAATGAATAGTTACAAGTATAGAAAGAGAAACAAAATTTTAAAATTTAAATTAAAAATTATGTATAATTATATACGTTATTCGTGTTTATTATTGACAAAAGTATATTAATAAAATAAAAATATATAGATAATTTTTAAGTGTAATGCATTAGTTGATTAGTAAATTGGGGTGGGATACACGTCACTTGGGATACCAACCATTCGTATAAATGATCCACAAATTTGTATAATTTAATTATAGTACCAGATTAATTTAATAATCGAATTAATTTTGTATTTATACTATTAAAATTTAAAATAAAGTCAACTTTTAATAAAATTAATATTTATTGTTTAAAAAATGACATTTGTTGCTTATGTATCAAATTAAAAAAATATTAAAGACTAAATTAAAAACAAACTAAACTTAATGACTAAATGTTGCTTTGTTCCTTTAGTCATAAATAAGTGGGCACATGCAAAATGTCGCTGCCCCAAATGAATCCATTCTTGATTCCCTCACTCCAATATATATATAATATAATATAATATAATTAAAGTAAAAATATGTGTCTAACTAATTATAAGTATCAAACTATTATAAACGGATTGGCTAAACAATCACAATACATAATTAAATTATTAGAGCATAAACAAATTAAGAATTTATACAATCTTGACTAAAACTAACAAACAGAACTAAAATGATCATGGTATGCACTTTCGTGTACTAGCTAAAGCTTTACGTATGTCTGGTGGAGATCATATTTACGCTGGTACAGTAGTAGGTAAACTTGAAGGAGAAAGGGACATAACTTTGGGCTTTGTTGATTTACTACGTGATGATTTTATTGAAAAAGATCGAAGCCATGGTATTTATTTCACTCAATATTGGGTTTCTATGCCAGGTGTTTTGCCCGTAGCTTTGGGGGGTATTCACGTTTGGCATATGCCTGCTTTGACTGAGATCTTTGAGATGATTACGTACTACAATTCGGTGGAGGAACTTTAAGACACCCTTGGGGAAATGCACCGGGTGTCGTAGCTAATCGAGTACCTTTAGAAGCATGTGTACAAGCTCGTAATGAGGGACATGACCTTGCCCGCGAGGCTATCAAATGGGGTCCTGAACTAGCTGCTGCTTGTGAAGTATGGAAGGCGATCAAATTTGAATTCGACGCAGTGGATAAATTAGATAGACCAACTTCATAAATCAAATTTGAATTCGAAGCAATGGATACTTTGTAATCCAGTAATTACTGTCGGTTTGTTGAATTGCAATTAAACTCGGCCCAATCTTTTACTAAGAGGATTGAGCCGATTCTATTGTCTATATTTTTTATAGATCTATTTTTATCTAGATATACAAGATCTTAAATACAAAAATAAAAGACTAAACACAACTCAAATTTTCTCCTGGGTTCATAATTAATCCTATGTATGGATCCTTAGGATTGGTGTATTCTTTTCTATCCTATATACCACGGTTTCAGATCATGGATCGAGCCAAGCATTACAACTTCTTCTACCCATCCTGTATGTTGTCCTTTTGGCTCCGTGTTGGAATAGAAACTTATTGTATTGTATTAGTAGACGAGATTTTATGAAAAAGGTTATTGATAGGAGAAAAAATTATTTTTTCAATTTTTTTGGAGCGAATTTTACACAATATGGGGAATCACTATTTCTAATTGAAAATTGATATTTCTAATTCAAAAGAAAAAAGAGCTCTATCATATATAATGATCTGCTACTCGAGGTTCTCACAAAAGAGAATCGTTTCTTTCAATATTCACTCATTGTTCGTTAATAACCCTAGTGATGTATCTAGTATGCGTATTCTGATAGGAAATAAAATATTCAATTGATTTTTCATTGAATGATTATTCATCTACTGTACTTTCATGGAAATAAAGGCAATAAAGCTCTATGGAAAAATCATGATTCAATTTGATCTTGTCTAAGGGAGAATTAGAATACAGATGTGGGTCAAGTAAATCAATGGATAGCTGCCTTGGTCCTGTTGAAAATACTAGTGTAAACGAAGACCCGGCTAGAAATGATACGAATAAAAACATTCATGATTGTAGTGACAGCTCTAGTTATTACAGTAAGGTTGATCATTTAGTTGACGTCAAAGACATTCGGAATTTCATTTTTGATGACACCTTTTTAATTAGGGGTAGTAATCAAGACCATTATTCCATATATTTTGATAGTGAAATCAAAATTTTGAGCTTAACAATGATCATTCTTTTTTTAGTGAACTAGAAATTTTTTTTTATAGTTATCGTAATTCTAATTATATGAATAATCACATTAATAGTTGTATTGAATCTTATCTTAATTCTCAAATCTATACTGATAGTTCCATTTTAAGTGGTAGTGACAATTCCAATGATAATTATATTTATAATTACATTTGCGGTGAAGGTGGAAATTGTAGTGAAGGCAAGAATTTCAATATAATAACTCGTGAAAATGATAATGATTTAACTCTAAAAGAAAGTTCTAATGATCTCGATCTATACAAGCATTTGTGGGTTCAATGCAAAAATTGTTATGGATTAAATTATAAGAAATTGCTTAAGTAAAAAATGAATATTTGTGAACAATGTGGATATCATATGAAAATGAGTAGTTCAGATAGAATCGAACTTTCGATTGATCTAGGCACTTGGGGTCCTATGGATGAAGACATGATCTCTCTGGATCCCATTGAATTTCAATCTGAAGAAGAGCTGTATAAGGATCGTATTGATTTTTATCAAAGAAAGATAAGATTAACTGAGGCTATTCAAACATGCACGGGTCAACTAAACAGTATTTCTATAGCAATCGGGGTTTTGGATTTTCAGTTTATGGGGGGGGGAGTCTGGGATCCGTAGTAGGCGAGAAAATCACCCGTTTGATCAAATATGCTACCAATAATTTTTTACCTCTTATTCTACTGTGTGTTTCTAGAGGAGCATGCATGCAAGAAGGAAGTTTGAGCTTGATGCAAATGGCTAAAATATCTTCCGTTTTATATGATTATCAATCAAATAAAAAGTTATTTTATGTATCAATTCTTACATCTCCTACTACTGATGGAGTGGCCGCGAATTTTGGTATGTTGGGGGATATCATTATTGCTGAACCCAATGCCTATATTGCATTTGCAGGTAAAAGAGTAATTGAGCAAACATTGAATAAAACAATATCGGAAGGTTCACAGGCGGTTGAATATTTATTCCATAAGGGTTTATTCGATCCAATCGTACCACATAATCCTTTAAAAGGTGTTTTGAGTGAGTTAATTCAGCTCCACAGGTTTTTTTCCTTTGAATCAAAATTCAATCAAATAGAATCTTAAGTGAAATTATTTTATTTGTAGTGAAAAGGTAGTTAGTTAGTTTATTAGAATCAAAGTGAAAGCCTGCGTAATGGGCTTTGACTTTGTGAAAAAAAAATTGGAATTGTCGAAAAACAAATTATGTGGATAATTATTATTATCCGATATTACTAATGAGTAAACCTATAGCAACAATATAAAAAGTGAATTTTTCCTTTTGTGAAATGAAATTCGAATTTGGAGAGACAAATAAAATGAATTTGATCTTCCTCTATTGCGTATGTATATATAATTTAAATAGAGAAAAAATAGAATAGAAATATAGAGTTTTGCATTATAATTGCGAATGATATATTTCGAACTTGAGTATTTAAGACCCAGGATACATTTTTATCAAATTGAATTTTATTATTTTAAAAATTAAATTCAACCTTCAATCTTTTTAAAGAGTCTAATTTGATCATCAACATTTTGGAAATAAAAAAATTAACGAAAATACTAATTAAAACGTTTTTTTAAACATAGCAACCCGTATGACAATTCACGTGTGCTTTATGCTTCTTCTTCTTTTTTATAATTTGTATGAATCTTTTGTAAATTTCTTTGAAATTTAATTTTTTTATTTTTTAAATTATTTATTGACATAACATATAATAAAAATTAGTATCACTTCAACAATAAATATATGTGACTGCCATGCTAACATTATTAACATTAATTTTCTATAACTATATAAAAAAGCCCAACTTCATCTAATAAGTCTAACCCAATTAACAATAACACTGACCCAAACCCATTATTAAATCTCACCAAATCAATAAAACTAGCCTAATCAAATTTAGCCCTTTTCTCAACCTTTATAAATTTCTTTAGCATAATACCAAATTTAGCCGTTAATGTTTAATTTTTTTCAAATTAATTTTTTTTAGTTAAATTTAGCATTCAATCTTTTAAAAAAAAAAGTTAGAGTAAATTTTTTTAATGTAAATATTGATTAAAATATTATTGTTATAGTGTTGACGTGATAATTCATGTGTATTTTATATTCATATGACATTAATTATCTTAAATGCTACAAAAATAAATAATTAAAAAAATTATAAAATATTCAAAATATAAATAATTTTTTAAAAATATAAAAAGTCAACATCTTTATTCAGTTGTTGTTGGTGTTTATTATTATTGTTGTTGTATGGAATTGGTTTCTTCAAATTCAACACTCTTTTTCATATCATTTGAACACATCAAATTCAAATCACGCACTCTGTTTGCTTTGCTTTGTTTGCTTTTTATAAAATTTGATGGTTTAATAGATTATTTGATACTTGAATTTGATTTTATTGTTTAATATAATTTTATTATTTTAATATTCTATATGTTTATAATTTTTAAATGATTAAATCAAATTTTTATTATTTTGAGAAGTAATATGTAATTTTACTATTACTAATTTAAAATTTCATAAATTATAAAATATTTAAATAAAAAAAATCATTTTAGGGGGAAGCCAAGGTCACTGTCAACCCCTTGACTCCGCCATTGATATTAGTCTAACTTATGATGTTATTTTGAAAGTTTTGCCAATGACAAACATAAGTACAGTATAACTATTTATACAAGTTCGAGTTACGGACGAAAAATCGAAAAATAATTGAACAAAACTCATTCATAACAGACATTAAGATTGAAGACTCACAAATTACAAATACACGTAATAAAATTTAAATAGCAAGAACTAAATTCTACGCTTAAACTTTAAGGATTGAAATTAATTTGTATAAAAATTCTGCTATCAACGAGGAAACAATAATACTTCTTTCTACATAAAAATAAATTAAAATAAAAATTAATCAAATCAGAAGTCATATATAAATTACGCATTAAATAAAAAATTATAGTTTAGAGCATTTTGGGAGATCTTTGTATTATAAGGATTAAATCAAATTAATCATTCTATTGTTAAATGGATCAGCTTAATCCACGTACTATTAAAAGAATCAAATAAATCTAAATTATAATTGAGTTAATATTTACCGAATAAAAAACGTCTTTGAATTGTTTTTATTTGTAACTCAATTTCATATAAAATATTTTATTTACGGAACTATAAAAATCTTAAAAATATTAACTATACCATATTTTCTAATTAATAAATTAATGCCTCTTTTAACTCCAGTTTTGGAGAAAAGAATCATACAATAAATTGAAGCCCCTGAACAAATGATGAATCCTATTTGCTTATACTTTAAAAAGAATAAAGAATTTTACATAAAAATAAATGAAAATTTCAAAAAGATCTCTTGATGTTCTTGAAATCCAAAGAATCAATGCATTCCAATCCAGGCCTATAAGGATTCAGCAACTTCAAAAGCTCAGTAGCTTTCTCTTTGGTTTTATCATCACACCCCACTTGTATAAGCAACAAAAGCTTTTGAAATGCACCGAATTGAAGAGCTTCCATTAATGCCTTTTCATCACCTTTACTCAGTTTCCAAATGGCCGAAACAGAGTACTCTGTTGCCAGCTCTGAAACTCGTAATATCTTCTTCACTAAAATCGGCATCGCAAGTGCATCTTCGTAAGCAAATCCCCTTCCCTGTTCTGTCTCACAAAGCTTATCTATAATGGCTAACGCCTTCTCGCATATTGTTTTTTGGGAATCGATCATGGTTTGTAAAAGTAAAGGGATTAAACCCATGTTCATGAACTCTGTTTTGGTGTTTTCATTCGAAAGTGAAACCATGTGGTAAATCAAAGTGAGAGATGGTTTGGAAATGAAAGGGAAAACTGGGTTATTGACGAAATGGAAAAGGGTTTTGTTGATTCCATCAATGGTTGTCAATTCTTGGGTGTATTTTTGGTTACAAGACGAAAGCTCTGCGAGGACGGTAATGGCGTTCTGTTTCAATGATAAGTCTTTGGATTTTAAAAACAGAGCAATGCAATGTAATGAAGCTTGTGATCCGATGTACCGTTGAGCTTGCTCGGTAAGTGGGAACATCCAGTTTATAACAATCAATATATCTTCCAACACGTTGATGTTCTTCTCAACAGACTCACCAGCGAATGCGTCGAACGCGGCGGCGATAGCTCCGGCAGCGGCGGCGTTAGCCACAATGCACCGCTTGTTCCGTTCACTTTCCAAACCCCATTTTTTTAACTTATGCAATGAATCGAGACAAGCACACCGATCCAACCGTTGCGTTGAATCCATAATCGAAAACAGAACCTCCGAGACCTCCGCCGAACTCGCCGGAATCCGCGGTGTCGGTATCCTTTCAACGCCGTAGCCTCGATTCTCAACACACCAATCTTGAATCATTTTCCTTAACGAATGATTGGGTGTTTGATCGAAGCTTCTAAGAACTTGATTCGAAACAGGGCATGTAAAATTCCCATCCTCAAGCCATTTTTCGATACTTTCACGATCATAAGTAATCCCAGAAGATAATGTGACTGGATCTTTCATAAGATCAAGTGTTATTGGACACAGAAAATGCCTTGGAATCTCAAGCTCTTTCTTTATATCGCCATTAAAGCATCTGGGTTTCTTCTTTCTCCAGCTGAAAACCATTGCTAAAGCTTGAAATTTGATTTCAGATAATCAAATGTGAATGAATTTTGAGAAATGGGTTAGCTTTTGTTTTTGATTTTTGTGAAGGTTAAAGGGAGTCTATTAAGGTTATATATATGTGTGTGTGATATATGTATTAATAGTGTTTGAATGAAAAAACAGGGGGTTGATTTGAAGGTGATGAGCTTCACACGGTGTTCAAAGACTAGGACTTTGTTATGAATTGTTGAAAGTTTATCGAGAATCGTTCAAATTGAATTTGTTAGTGTAGAGAAAGAGAGACTAATTCACATGCACAAAATGTAAGAAAATTAATAAAATATTTTGGTTAAAATTTTCTATTATTATTAGTCCTTGTACGTTGCAAAAGTTGTGGATTTGGTCCCTGTACTTTAATTTGATCATTTTTAGTCCCTTTGCTTTTCGAATCGGTTAATTTTAGTCCTTATACTTTTCGGATTCCGAAATTTTACTCCGAACCCAAACAGTAACAACTGAATTCATTCTATTAAATTTGATTACCACTCAGGCACTGTGTGCACAGCTGTAGATTTAATCCATATTATCTGATTGGATCGTTCTAAGTCCCTGTACTTTCCAAATTTTGGAATTTTTGTCTTGACGCAAATGACCATTGTTAATCCATTAACTGGATTTTTAGCGAATAATATGTGGAAATAAATAAATCGACATAGCATTGCACATATGATAATATATTCTCTACATCAAATTTTGGGAACAGCAAAATTTAATTTAATGGATTTAACAATTGTCATTCGGCGAGGGCTGAAATGTTTTAATTTGACAAGTGCATGACTAAGAATGACCAAACTCAAGCACATGTAATTAAATCCATAACTTTTGTAGATTACAGGGATTAATGATTAGAATTTAACCTTCATAGTGTTTTTAGGGGATGCGAGTATTGAATTTTGACCATGGAAAAGAGGAGGGGCTTGGTTTTGAGGGTTTGAGATGGGAGAGTGTCAAAGGTAGAAACGGTAAAAGGATGATTGTTGCTTCGAATTCGGACAAGTAAACGAAAGCTTGTTTGAACATGTTTTTCTATGCTTGCGGTTTTGACGGGTCGACTTGGATTTTCTTCCTCTTCCTTGCATCCATACTATATGATCATCTCCTTACCCACCGACCATCAAAATAAATAAATATATATATATATGTATATGTAAGGGTCTAATTTCATTTTACTCCTTTTACATTGGACGAGCGAGTGAATCGGTCTTTTTATTGAAAATTCCATCCATTTCTACTCTTAAAAAGTGGTTCTTGTATGTTAGTAGCATGTCACGTATCATTGTTTGGTTATTTCGTCGGTCACATTAGTTTTTAACAATACACACGGATAAAATTTTTAATAAAAATAATCAATCTGCTCTTTGAGCTCCTAATATAAGGGTCATCATGATACTTTTACCGTCAAGACTCGATTTAACTTGCAAGACATGAGTTGCGCCATGAAAATATAAGCCGAACTTTTTAGAGGTTTTACAGGTCTCTTGAGATTTTATCGCCTTGAACTGTATTTATCTGTGAATTCAAACCAAGCAAAACCTCGAAGAACTCGTGAGACCTAAAAATGACAAACTAAGCTTACCATCTCATCGCACGAGAGATTAGATTGGATTGCGACAAAATTCATACTTCAATTATTAAAATTTAAGTATAATACAAGAAGCCAATAATCTCTCGATTTAGCGATCATATTATTATATTGTGTAGTGTAAAATAGTTAAGAGCAATGGTGTTGAGTGTGTAGTTAAAGAATCCGATGCTTGGATGATTAAAATCAATTTTTTTTAGAAAACCAAAAATGAAAACGTCCAAAAAACTAAGTGAAGAAACATGTGTCGTGACAATATGTCAGCAATTTCTTAAGTTGATGATAAAATTATTAGATTGGGAGGTATGAAAGTTTAGGTTGAATGTCTCACAATCTCATCTCTACGAATATACCTAACCTAACCTAACCTAACCTAATAGAGCTCACCAGATTCAAAATCCTATAGACTGGGTTCTCATCTTGTTTTAACTCCTACTGTTTTCTGTTCTGGTGTAATTATAATTGTGGTCCTTTTATTATGGTCAAAACTAGGGTTTAATTCCCAATTGGTAATGTGGTTTTCAGTTTAAATACTTAACTGTCTGAGTTAAAACGGTAATGTGATTTTTTTTCTTAATATAAAACACTGTTCTCAACTCACGGTGTGAATGTTTTTTTGGGTGTCTAAGAAAAATCTACATCAGTAATAGGATTTTATTTAAAAAAAAAAAAAAAAGAGGATTAAATTTTGAATTTGAAGAGAATGGGAGGGTAAAAAAACAAAATTTGAACAAGTGGGAAACCGTGTTAAAGTCGATGGATATTAAGCGTAAGCCATATATACAACAAGTACGGAATAGATTGGGGGTATTTACTTTTAAATTTGTCAGAAGGATCATGTGGAGACAGGTGGGGATTAAGTCAAAGCTAAATACAGTCCATAAAATAAAATAAAAACTCTTTGGACGGGATAATATAATTTTTTATCCCTCAACTTGGAAACTATGTTCACTTTGGTGTTTATCTATTTTGACACATAAACTTGACATTTAAGTTTATTTTGATATGAACTTAAAAAAATATAAAAAATTGGTGATTTAACACGACTCTAAAATTTTACCACATCATCACTTGAATTGATGGTTGAATAGGTCAAATCACCAATCTTCGATTCAACCAATTTGACTGGTTCAACAATCTAGCCAACAATAAATAAATTAATAATTATAAATTTACAGAACTCTATAATTTTTTTAAAAAAATTACTAAACTGATTCAACCTGCTCAATTGTTGATTTTTGTCCCGATTTTCGATTTTTGCCACGTTCAAGCAATTTTTGAACCAATAAACTCAACTCTTTTGTTCGGACTGTACAAATTTTCAGTCCATCGGATCTCATCCTATTCCAATAATGCTGGCCACATCATAAAATCTTGATAGCATCTAGTTCGGGGATCAAAATGAATCTAATTGCTAAATTGAAGGACCAAAAAAAGTATATTGCTAAATTCAGGGGCAAAAAATTGCAACAACTATTTGTTTAGTAAAAAAAAAAAAAATTTATATACATGGTAATAGGATTTTGCATCCTAGTTATTCCCTCTCCAAACAAATAAACTATACAGATATTCAATCTGCTGCAAAATCTATGATAAATTTGCCAAGTTAAAAATCTTTTAAATAAATCAAATCTGCAATTATTCTTGCCTTATATAAGGAGATGAACTCATTTCTGTACTGTAAAACGAATCGTCCCCATGGATTTCGTACATGTTCTCGTTTTTCTCTTCGTCCCATTTCAGTACTTCCCTTATATA
The DNA here is from genome assembly GCA_039519145.1 of Kokia cookei. NCBI lineage: Eukaryota > Viridiplantae > Streptophyta > Magnoliopsida > Malvales > Malvaceae > Kokia > Kokia cookei. The sequence goes on along the minus strand of CM076909.1, from coordinate 464,167 downwards.
TTTGAATGCTTCATCGATTGATCTGCGTTCTCGGCCTTTAGTTTGCCAAACGAACAGTTTTTGGCCGCATATCGATGAATATAGTTCCTTGAATTTCACCGCCACGTAATAGTATGCTTGTTGTGCCAGGGCATGGTGGTTGTGTTGTGGCCTTAAGGGGCTGAAATCTTTGAACCATTCACAGGTGGATAAAGGGGTTCGATTTATCTTGTTCTCCAAGGCATCGTATTTGGTCAACAAAAGCACGAAAGGGATGTCTTTAAACGTTGGGTGTCTCACCAGATTCTCGAACATATCTCTGCTTGCCAACATTTTGTTATAGACGGGGCCTGTACCACGGGACCACATCTCGTCGTAATCGGTTAAAGCAACGCAGAAGATCACTGCCGTTATGTTTTCAAACATTGCTAGCCATTTGCAACCGTCATTAAGTCCCTTGGAATTTATTCGGATTAGTTGGTACCTAAGACAACAGAGATTGCCAATAAAAGAATATAACATATAAAACAGTTACTTCTGGCAGAAGCAAAGAAAAAAATCGAATAATGGACCATTAGAGGGGAACAAGATTCTACTTGGTCAAGGAAGAAGGGCATTCGAGGTTGTTGTTGTATATTTCAGACATGGGGCTTCTATCATCAAATGAGAATTCAAGGGAGGCAAGACCATTACTTTGAGTAACTCCCTCAGCATACAATATATCCTTTTCTGAAGCTTCGTACTCATTGCTCGATATTTCAACAGCCTGCAGAAAGGAAAAGAAAAACATTTGCAAACACAAAATCAAGGAAACAATTCCGAAGCCAAGGATGAGCTATGCTCAATTAAACGTAGCATACAACATGGCATTAACTAAAATTATTGCATAATTGATCTGGTTAACAAGAAAAATGCCTTCCTACTGAAATCCGATAAAGCAAATCTAGAAATTCGAGGACAGTGACTTGTTAAATGCTTCATAAAAAACACAACGATGAACTGATGTGTCATACCCTTTCCAGAAAGTATTTGGCAACATCTGGAAGATGATGGAGTTCCTCTATTCTCTTGCATGTTTCCTGAATGGCAGTATCCTTCCAGAGCTCGTCTACAGTACGTGCATATTCCCGGGTTGCGGCAGGAAAGAATTTATCAAAGTCTCCCATAGCCACAATATCCAATAACCAATCAGAAAAATGCTTGAACCTTGGGTTAATTGAATAGATACACTCGTTACTTCCATCAATTCCTGTTTCATCTGAATTCAATTTTCATAATTAGCACATAACATTATTTGTTCATGGAAACAAGAAATACCCTCTATTTACATGTAATATCACAAATGTACTTTCATGTATTCAAACAAAATTGTATAGTTTATGTTAAAAAGTTATATTTAAGTTCTAATGAGCCTCCTAACATTCCACAGGTTGCAAACATCATCTTACCCTCAAAAAGCAAGCTTCTTGATGACGTTTGGTTTCATAGATCATTAAGAAGTTCATTAATAATCCTAAAATTATCTATTAATGAAGATGGTTAAATAGACAGAACAAAGCAGTGGCTGAGACTGGCTAGGATTGATAGGCAGAAAATTTGTCATAAAATCTGGCTAGGATCGAGACCTGAATCAGACTTTTCAGCATCCAAATTGTTAGTTCTTAACTCCGATAAAGCTTCTTCTTCAAATCTCTCTCGTCCTTCAAGTAATACACTAAGATACTTGTACATGTTACTTTGAATCATATGCTTGATGTTCTCCATCTCTTCTGGAGAGAATCCATTTCCATATAAAAACTTTGCCTGTTCAATGGATTCAAAAGAAAATGTGTTACAACAAAAGAACAATCATTCTAGCATAAGAAAGGTTGAAGTTGCTAGAGATCCTATACTTGGTCAAATCATTCAATCCAGATAGGTACAAATGGAAAAGTGAAATTGAAAGAAAACTAGTAATTCCCACAAATGTTCATGCTTATAGGGTATTATTTTTTAGTTATTCCCACAAATGTTCATACTTATAGGGTATTGTTTTTAATACCGAATTTGCCAATATTAAGAATGAGACCAGAACAAATATATCAAGGAAGGACCAGACAGATGCTTGTAGACACAAACAACAATAAGTATTTTACCTAAACATAATGGAACTTACACTTAGCAAGGAACGATTATAGAAGCAGGAGAAATGAAAGTAAAATGCACGCAGTCAGAACAGTTTGAAACAGAAACCATACCTGCTTGAAGATGGTACTGGTTCCAGATCCTTCCAACCCAAATAGTAGCAACTTCTGTACCCTTCCATGCTCCAAATACTCAGGCACTGACCTCCCTGAAAAGGTAGTTGGATCTTCTTGTGGCCCATGAGGATTTGCAGGAGGTACAGGCAGTGAAAACAATGAACAACAGAAACGAGTAAAAGCCTGCCTACCAAAAATCAAACTCTACTGAATAAAAAAACCAATTCAATCACTCATTGAATTTTTAGAATTTATATCTAGTGTAAAGATTACAAGAGAACCTTTTCCCATATCTTGCCCTTGATGTTATTTTGACCTTCTTCCTCATAAGATCCGTCTTCGTATACCCAAAAATGAGTATCCCTGGGGCATTGTACCTTTGCCAGCTGAAATAAAATTAAAAGTAAAAATCGAATCAAATCATTATACAAAGTAATGCGCCTGCTGAAAAAAAAAAGAAAAAAAAAAACTGTTCCAACCATCAGAATTAAGAATCATGCTTTAGAGAGTGAAAATAATACCAGGATGACCTTAAATTTTGGATGAAAAGTATCAACTATATTCTAATTTCTAAGCATGACTCCATAAATGAATACTTTTATCTCCTCATACACCAAGCCATGACGAACTATCACCAGAAGTATAATTCATGTATATGTGTAGCATTTCACTTGTTAACTCCAATAACTTGAGTTTATGCATTCTCTAATAAACATCATCAAAAATAAAATGACGGTTTTACTTAAAAAAGGCAAGCACACAATAAAATTATTCTTTGATCTAAGAAATGCTTTACTCACATGTTGTTTAGAGTGCAGCAATGAAGAAATGGCATGCAATAAGAAGAAAAGAAGTAATTTAAGTACCTTCAACACTCTAAGCTCAGTCTTTGTGATTTCGCGGCCATTCATGAAAACCCTTGTATTCCCATTGCTAGCATCCTTTTTCAGCTTACTACCAATATTCAACTTGGAACTAATTATACTGTCAGGCTTTTCCCCTTCCTAAAATTCCAATTCAAAAGTCAAACACATGAAACTAATAATAATAATAATAACAAGAACAATCTATTTTGAATACAGAAATTTACCTTTCCCCACAATCCAGAATCCTTATCATACCAATACCTGCCAGGCTTCAATTTCTGAGGCGGTACTGGACACCCAAAAAGCTCAGCCAATTCTTCATGATTCAATTGTCTCCCATTCACAACCAACTGCTCAGGCTTCAATTGATTGGCCGCGCACTCCTTCTCAGCCTTCATTATTTGCTTAACCTCCAAGGGCCTACAAACTTTCCTCAATAGCCTGGAACTCTTCCCAAGTCTAGACCTCTTAGCTTCATCAATAGGCTTCTTAATGCAACTCACACACTTCCTTCCTTCAGGCATAGACCCCATAGCCTTAAGCAAACAGTTGTTACAATACCTCGAATCACAAACCAAACACGCCTCTCTTTCCTTTAATCTACTCCGTTTCCCACACCTGCTACAAACCCCTCTCTTCTTCTTCTCCCCTATCCCCCTCGTTTCCACATTTGCCGCTAAAGCACCACCACCCGCCACGGTGGATTGCGAAGAAGTGTACCCATCATCATCATCTTCTTCTTCTTCTTCATCATCATCATTTTCTGAATCTTTCGGCGTATTAAACGTCACAACAACATTCTTCTTATCAGGTTGCTGCTGCTGCTGCGGCTGCTCCGGCGGCGGCGGTGGCGGTGACTTATCAACCTCGATCTCAGAATCGTAATCCCCGTTTCGAGAATCAATCTGAGATCTTGAAGCTGAAGAAGGTCTCTGACTTTCTAAAGGACTTCCATTTCTAACAGCATACCGATTCTTTTTAAAACTAGAGAATTTAGGTTTATTAGGGATTGAAGAAGAGACAGGAATAGATGATATATCAGAAGCAGAAAGGGAATCGAGATCGAGTGGATCAACACGAGGAACATCATAAGGAATAGGAGGACCTTCATATTCAATAGCGATTGAGTAATCGAGATGATCCTCGTCCGGTAACGGAGCTCCGACCGGTAACATTCTTCTAATTACATCTTCCCATGCTCTGTTCTCTTCTTCAGCTTCTTTAGCTGCCATGGTGAGTCAGATTCCGAGTTTCTGAATCTCTGAGTTCGAGTCCAAGCTTCCACCTCAGGTGGCAGCTACGGCAGCCGTTAGGGAGTTGGCAGAAAGTAAACGGAGGAAAAGTTAACGCTGAAGAATCAGTCCGTCAAATATAATTTGACGCCTTCAGAGTATATGACTCGGTTTGAACGAGTTCGAGATCGAGTTGGAAAAATGAGTTATCTAAAAGCGAAAATAAAATTCAAAACTCACGCCATTGGGGACCTTTTATATAGAGTTTTTTATATATGGAAAATTACAAACGAGCGTAACTTACCTAAATATTTGGATTTTTGTTGTAATCTCAAACTCTAATTAAAATATAGGGCTAATTCAAAATTAACCCTTAAACTATATCCGTTTTTTCAAATAGATATTTAAACTTTTTTAATCAATTTGAATATTTAAATTATAGTGTCATAGTCCATTCAGGGCTTTTTGGAAGAGAAATGCTTATGCTTACGATTATTGTAAAAACAACAGCGATGATGAGATTAGATACTATAATATAAGAAAAAAATAAAATAAAACATTAGATGATGACGTGACAACTTCTAAATAGAAAAACTATTTTGAGCTAACGATGTTAAGGTTTGAAAAAGCTTAAGGTTAAATGAAAATTTGCATAATAATTTGAGCATTCATACTGACAAAAAAATTTAATGCCTATTTGAAAAATGAGTATAATTTAAAAGATAAATTTTTAATCAAACTTGAAATATATCTTATCCGATCGATCCAAATAATCCAATTCAATAATAATAAACCAATGATTTAAACTCACTTTACTAAATTCCAAATTTATATAAATTTAAAATTAAATAAATTGAAAGCACTCAAACCAAAATTCAAAAAATGATTGTATAAAATCTTTAAACATAACATGTCATTTCCATTCAAGTCATGTGACATAATTGCACTTATAGAAAAAAATCGATCATGCATTTTCTTCTTTTAATTCCATCATTCATTAATTCAATCATTGATGAATTGCTGAATTGTTTTTTTTTTTAATTATAATTTAATTATTACATGCGTAATGAACAGTTGACTTATTTTATAAATGTGGTATGTGGCGTTAATTAAATGGAAGTAGTCGTAGTATCATACAATTATTTTTCTCTCTCATAATCTAAAAAAATAAATTAATTAATTCTTATAAATTAGATTAATGAACAATTTTTTTTTTATTAAAAATTTTATTAGTTTCACTATTAAAAAATTATTCATGCACATCAACTCGAGATATACGTGATATGTTACGTATAATTGATTGTTTATTCTATCAACTAGTCCATTTTTAAAAGTAAGAACAAAATACAATTTACTAATTTTTTTTAAATAAAAAGATAAAATATAATTTAATTTTTAATATAAAAATTTTCATGATACACTTACTTAAAAATGTCCATAGATTAAACCAATTCATAACTCAATTTTAAAATATTTTTCAAGTTGGAGTCAACTTAATCCAATAAAATGAATCATCTTATTAAAATAAATAAAATATTAAAAATATAATTTTATACTAATATTTATATAATTTAAATTTTTTTTAATTTAAACTAATATTGAATTCAATTAATTCAAGAGTATTAAAATCCATCCAAAACCAACTTACAAACTAACCACCCGAACCGTGGACCGGTATAGTCAGAACCCATTCGACCTCAAAAAAACCGGCAGCTACTATACAAAACAATCTTTTATTTTATCCGTAACAAATTTATCCCCTTATTGAAAATTATATTGGTGTTAGTACCGCCGTAGATGGAGGCAGTCGCCGCCGTCACCGCCACCGCCACTTTGGTTGGATCTTCTTTACATTTACATCCACCACCTTCAAGCTCCGTTACCAGATCGACTGTTTACGCTGCCAGATCTAACCTCTCCTTCCCGATTAAGGTTTCAATTTGCTCACTGTCTTTTCATTTATACCAGTTTTGGGTTTTATCCTCTTTTTTTTTTCTCCTTTTTTAACGTATATTCCGAGTTTAGATCCTTTATTTCATATAATTGTTTGAAGGGGAAGATTTTGATGCATGTAATTGTAAACACACCAACCGAAGAACACATTTCTCTGCTGATTATGATTTATTTTTTTAAATGTAGGGTTTATGTTAATGATTTATCATATTTATTGAAAGGAAACTTCATTTCCTGTCTGTGTCTATGGAGTCTATTAAACAATTTTTTTTACATTAACTTACCATACTCAAGAGTTTGAGAGGTAACAGTGGTTTTTGAATGAATTGTGGCCATGTATCAAGGGTAGCATGGTATAGCCCTCAATGAAAAGATAAGGTTATGAATTGGTATCAATTGAACGGGTTGGATTTGAAAAGTTTTCTTGTGTTCTGGATGTGTTTCTGATTCCTGTTTGACTCAATTACGGTGATTTGTCTTCGAATACGACAAAGCCTTCATAATGGAAATGGGATGATCAATATATGTTAATTGCTCTGTTGTTTAGGTCTGGATGGTTCTGGATATATATATATCATTGCAACATTTTATGATTGATACTGTCTGATATAGTGTAATATATGTATGATTGCAGCATTATTCTTCTCTAGCTAGTTCAAGATCATGGAATAAAAGAAGGGTTTTCAAGAGTAGGAGAGGCATAATTGTAAGGGCATCGTCTCCCGAGTCGACTGACCCGTCTGATCCAATTGCTCCCCTAAGGATGGAGTCTCCAATTGGGCAATTTTTGTCTCAAATCTTGATAAGTCATCCACATCTTGTGCCGGCAGCAGTTGAGCAGCAGCTTAAACAGCTTCAAACCGAGTGGGACACTGAGCAAAAGAAGGAAGAACTGTCTGCATCAGGCACGGATTTGGTGTTGTATAGGTTGGTGATTCATCTTACTATAGTGGACATATCTTGAAAATGTATATCTCATGGAAAAGGTTTGGCTGTACAGGAGAATTGCTGAGGTTAAGGCGAGCGAGCGAAAAAGAGCTTTGGAAGAGATCCTCTATGCATTGGTTGTGCAGAAGTTTATGGATGCCAATGTTTCCATGGTGCCTGCAATAACTCCCTCTTCTAAAAATTCTTCGGGTCAAGTAGATACTTGGCCGAGCCAAGAAGAGAAATTCGAGCAGCTTCACTCGCCTGAAGCCTATGAAATGATCCAAAGCCACCTAGCTCTCATTCTGGGAAATCGATTGAATGATTCAAAATCCGTTGCACAGATTAGTAAACTTAGGGTCGGGCAGGTCTATGCTGCATCAGTGATGTATGGGTATTTCCTAAAACGGGTTGACAAGCGATTTCAACTAGAGAAGACCATGAAAATCCTTCCAAATGGTTCAGATAGTGAGGGAAGTAGTATCGAGAAAGCCGTGAGAGAAGACATAAGACCTGCGGGGGATTATCTAGCTGTTTCATCACACCCGGAAGTCTCATCGTGGTCTGGAGGTTTTGGGAACAGGATAAAGCCCTCTCGGTTGCGGACGTACTTAATGTCCTTTGATGGGGATACACTTCAGAGATTTGCTACGATTAGATCGAAAGAAGCTGTTAGCATTATCGAGAAGCAAACAGAGGCTTTATTCGGAAGACCCGAGATCGTTTTAACTCCTCAAGGTATTGTTGATTCTTCCAAAGATGAGCTTATTAAGATTAGCTTTGGTGGTTTGAAGAAACTTGTTTTGGAGGCTATCACTTTTGGTTCTTTTCTATGGGATGGTGAAAGCTTCGTAGATTCAAGGTACCATTTTGTTATGAATTAGATATTTTTCAATTGCGTCCCTGTTAAAGCAAAAACTTAGTAGTAGCAACTCAGTTCTTACTATATTATGGTTTAATAAAATGTAAATTTGGGTGATTTATACTTTTGCATTGATTATTCTCTATGCATTTATGCTTTGCTGTTGGAATTTGTATCTTTGACACATAATACATCTTAGGTAAAAGTAACATAGAGTTACTTGTATTAAAAGTCAAATTACATTTTACCCCTTACTCAAAAATGAGCAAATTAGTTCTTGTATGTTAGATCAAAGAGCAAATTGATCTTGTCTGTTAAAAATTCCATCCATTTATATTGTTAAAAGCTAATGTGATTGATGGAATAATTACGCACGTGTATTTTATGTTGACATACAAAGATCAATTTTTAACAGTAAAAATGAATGCATTTTTAATAGAAAATATCAAATTGCTCTTAGATTTAACATGAAGGGACAAATTTACCTACTTTTTTTAATCGAGGGGGCAAAATGCAATTCAATTTATTGTACAAGGGTCTCCATTGTACTTCTATCATTTGAAGTAATCTTAGGTTGTGATAGTTGAAGCATGGTATTGGATAAAAAAATTAAACTCGTGTAAAATATAAATTGACTTAGATTTCACCATTCAAGTTTTGAACTCGGTCTAACTCATGCCAACTCATTTTTAATATTTTAATATCTTGTTTTACTTTTTATATAGTATATAACTAATATCACATAAAAAACAATTTTAGAATAAAATATTATAACATGACATTTAAAAATAAGATTGCATGTGTTTAAAATTTTTAAAAAATATATTAAATTAAAATGAATTTGAATAAACCATTTATAAATATTGATGAGTTTGACAAGAAAATTAGGGCCAACAATTCAGCCTGAGTCGAGTTTAAACAAAGGCACATTGTATTAATAACATACAATAACTCAGCTCAACTGGTGTGACGAATATATTTAGTTAAATGGAGGAGTGAAAAAAGGGTTTCCATGCATTCCAAGTATGCAAAACGGTGCCGTAAACATCATAAAAGGCAATGTGGGCATTGAACTGGGACAATTGAAGAGACATAAAGCCTTGGCCATCATAGAAGAACCTTAGTCCCCCTCTCCTTTGTTTCTTCATGTCTCCCCTCCATGCCTTGGACCCTGCTCCACTTGTTTGGAACTGTATGCGGCTGAACGTTTTCACATTTTAAAGGGTTAAATGATTAATTGAGTGGCAAATATTCTCACATTTTTAAAGTTTGGATTTTTTTTTTTTTGTTCAAATTAGGTCCTGAACTTAGTAATTGTTCTCAGAACTTATTATTTTTACATTAGGGCCAAAGAAATGTCAATGACTAACTTGAACGAAAAAAAAAAAATCAAACCCCAATATAGAAATAATTCCCAAATTCAAGTCTCAAAAAAGGTATTCATGGTTTTAGTCACCATTAATTTCATCTTTGTTGAAGAAGCGGTGGTAAACGTAGCAATGGATTTTTTACCTGTCGGTGTCACTGATGTGTTGCAGGCAATGATCATGGCCGTTGATGTAAAAATCAACGTTGTTAGCCTCGAGAATAGGGAGGAGGTGGGTTACGAGTTCTTCGGTGTCACCATGGAACGCAATGCTCCTAATTGCATGGTGTCCTACATCTATCTTCCGTTTTGCGGTTGAGTCTCTCAATGCACACTCCACATCCTATACACAAACCATTGGTTTTCATACATACACTGATTCGGAACACTTGTACAATTCCCTTAGAGGTTTTGTCATGTGAACTTAATGATGTTTAAATCGAATCAGATTAGTCAATCGAGTTAAAAATCGATAGACTACCAATAAGTTACTTATATGTCATAGGTTAGGGGTTTGAACTCCATCAAAGTAAAAAATGCTCATGTCGCCTTTTGGTGGGTGGTTGTATACCCACGTCGGCACACTCTTGTCTTTATGAATTAGGCTTTCGGGGCAACCGCAAAGGACAATGGCTTCAATTGTAGGGGGATTGGATCAACTACACACTTCGCACACTTCTCTTGAAAAAATCAACCCCTTTCAACAAATTTATTTTGAATTCCTGATGGTGTTTAGATTGAACGAATTGGTGGCTTAATCTATCCGACCACCGATCGATCCAATTCTAAAAAGAACCGTATAAATAAACTGGTAGAATGCATGTTCGCAAGGAAAACTGGCTTTATGTGTTGTAGGAGGTCTTGAATTTAAACTCAACAGGGTACACCTTGGAGTGGCAAAATATTGAGAGACGTATAAGGGCCTAGACAGGCTGATATTAGAATTGTGCCTGGGGTCAATAGAATCGTGATGATTTGATCCGAAATTAGTGATAAGTTGAGTATTTAATACACCTTCAATAGATTCGTAATATAACGTCGGCGAGGCATTATACCGCGCCAGTCATAAGCGTGGTTGTCGGGGTTTAAAAAATAATTCCTCACCAAAGGTGTGGCATCCACAAAGAGGATGCCCACCAACTCTGGCCAAATTTAAAACTAATCTATATAATAGGTCTCCTGCTTTTTAAGCTAGTGTTAATAGCAATAATAGGAACAAGGAAAAAGAAATAGGGAGAGACCCGCGTTGACGATGAAGGATCGTCAACAGAACCATTCTGGAATCAATTTGTCGAAGAAAAGGACTGAGTTGAGCCACCGCATCACCCCTGTAGTCATGGTTCCCCAAAACTGAAGGCAATGATATCCACGTGAGTGAGCTGAAATAGTAAAATGCGTGTAAACACGAAGGTGATAAGGAGTTACAAACCGCTGAACCAGCGGGTTTGCAGGCTCTGGGATTTGTAGATGTTAGGTGAAAGACTGTAGAAACGCAGGGTCACGTTGGCTGCCCAACCCATTCTCATAGAAATTATCTCCCGTCGATACCACAAAATCTATCTTCAATTCCTCTCCAATCTTTCCCATCTACATCCATATAGTGTTCACAATATCAATAACCCCACGTTTGTTAGAAAATATAAATGTCAAGTTCTTTGTAATCAATATAAGAGCGTCTAGTGATTAGCAATGAAGCGGATGAGCCAGCGCCGGCACTTTAATTTGATGCAATTTTTTTCATTTGAAATAATTATTTATTGTTTTATGACTTGTATCAAAACAGTAAGGAAATTATTTGACACCTTAAATAGTATTTTAAATTTTCTTAATTTTCGTTATTCAACCATAATGTTTTTTAAACGAACATGGATAATATTGTCATCTCCAATGTTTGCTTTTATTTAAAAAATGAGTCAGATCTCATCAAAAGTATGTAAAGCATTAGTCGTGTTTTTAATAGATTTCAATCTTCAAAATGTTTGATGTAATCATTAACTCTTAAATACGGCAAACATGCCATCGTTTTCAACCTAACCTTCAATCTGAGCATTAAAATGATAATAAGAATTTTACAAATTAGAGTTTTTGTGTTAAAAAAAAAAAAAAAAAAAATCAGTTTTCATAGGATAAGTTGATTTATGTTGATGCAAAAATAAATAACCTGATATGCAATTCGTGATTGATTAAAAGCCCCTTTCCTGCCCCAATCACCGACCACCAAAAAGCCTAGGAAACCAGCATCACTGCCGTCGCCTTGGCTGCTGTTGGCGTTCCTCGGCTGCACCTTCAGATGAACTCTCTCAAGCTCCGCGGCGACATAATTTTGACTCACAAACCATGTTATCGCCAACACGAACCACGGATGCCATTGGCATTGATTACCCATCCTTCCTTTCTCTTTGTTTAAGCCCTTGAGGTTTTCAATGCCAAAGGTATGGTTAAATTAATTGGCATTTTGAGTCATTTTATTCCCATTGAAAATGTTTCGAAACGACTTATTGTCACCAACATTACAGCGATGAACTCATGCAAAACCCTAGAAAATTCGGTTGTCATGACGGTGACTCTCTCATTTTTAAGTAATTTTTAGCACTCCTATAATTTATTCCTATATTTTAGCCTTAAATTTTTCCTCCTATATTTTAGGCTTCAGTTTTTCATCTGATCTATGTTTCTTATTTTATTTCCCCGAATTTCAAAGGGTTTATTTATCATTTCCTTGTCCACTAACATTGTTTTTTTTCATAAACTCATTCAATGAAAGTCTAATTTATCCTAATCTAACTTAGAATATACTTCACCTATCAATCCGTAATTAATAATATATTTTGATTAATTGTAATTATAGTAATGAACCAATATATCAGCTTTAAATTCACTAATTTCAGACACTTTAATAGAAAAGTTCTTATTGAAAAAGACTCCAATAACGCTGAATCATAAAATATAACACCATTATACTAGTATTTGCCTTTTCTTTTTCCTTTTTATAATTAAAATACCTTTAGAATCTCTCATCAATTTCAAATTCTATCTCCCATCAACGCCACCTCAAAAACTCAAACATGAATTGTAAAATGAAATATATATTACTATCTTATCACTATACCCAACACATAACACATGTTGACATTATTTACTTCTTTTTATATATCGACTTTTACTGGAAAATAATATCTTATAAATTTAAACTCATGCCTAAAAATGATTACAGTAACACAAGAAACGCCTGAGAGAAAATGAGTTAAAACTAAACCTCTAAAAGTCGCTTCGACTGTTTTAAAGTACAAATTCATGATACTACCAAATTCCAATCCAAACCATTGCAATTTAATTAAAGAGGAAAATAAAGGCAAAAGCTACAAGAAATGGCAAAGGCCAATGTCAGCAGAGGGCAAAAAAAAAAAAAAAAACATTTGCTCATACGAACATGAAGAAAAATGGGTAGTTCCCTCTTAAAACAGATCACCACGATGCAGTACATGACCCACTTTAGAACAAGGATGCACCACAAAAATCTTCCATGAAATAGAATAGCCAAAACACACATACATAGTAAAAGTGTAGTCTGCTCCGTGCTTAAGTTGGCTTTCGCATGTTTCTGCCAGCACGAATCACTTCATCCACCAACAGCAATTGCGAAGCAATTACAGGCCTGAAAAACCAAAGTACCTCCATTTTTAACAACTTATGCTTTCTATGTGGTAAACATAAAATCATGATATACATCTAATAGAGGTAATAGGTGAGAAAATAATCTAGTATTAGGAATTAGGTTGCATTTTGCCCCTTTATTTCATATATTTCTACTGTTAGAAAACTGGTTTTGAATATAAAGTTGTTCACTCCATCAACCACACCAAATTTTAACATTAAAAATAAACAAGAAATGACTAATTTGTTATTTGATTTAACATATAAAAATTAATTTGCTATTCTTTTATTGGGTTTACACATTCGGTATAATTGGCTTATTCGAACGGTTTTCAATTTTGACATTTTAAATCAAATAAACCAAATAAATCATAACCCATAAATCCAAAAGCCCATAACCCATTTACATATCCTAACCCAACTTTAAACCTTAAGCTCAAATGCCTATTAAAACTTAACTCTTAAAAGCCAATACTCATCAATATTTAAAACCCAAATAAATAATTTAAAATTTTTCATAATATTTATTTTAATTTTTATTATTTAATGTATAAAAATCGCAAAATGACATATACCTACTAAGAACACTAGATGGAAATTGTATGTTAACCATGTAAGAAAATAAACATTTTTTAAGTTCATTAAAATTATTTATTTATTTTTTAATATTTTATAAAGAATTTGAAATAAAATTAAAATTAAAAGAACCTCAATTAGAAAAATATTTCAAACACAAAAGAATTTTGAAAAAAGAAAAACCGAACCAAACTGAAAATTTTCATTTCGGTTTTGCTCCCTAAGTCGGTTCGGTTTATTCTGCTTTTGATATAAAAAATCGAACCAACCAAATGCACACCCCATGTTCCATGGTACTTTTACCATGAAAATGGAAACATACACGCCAATAATAGGAAATTATAAAAGACAAGTGAGGCAAATGAATATAGAGAGCTATTACGTACCCAGAGTTTATAATTTGGCGTTTGACAGAGTAGTTATCAAATATACCCTCCATTTGGGGATCCATAGGTTCTCCTGTTTGTTGGTTTAGACCGACGATATTTCCTCTGTCATGCTCCCCCTGTATCAACGGTCAAAATACAATGTTCAACTTAATATTATTCTCTTCACCTTCCATTTTCTAGAAGGGGTTGAAACGAATAGTGAACTAAACGAAATAAGGAGTACCGTAAGACCAATTATGACATCCTGAGTGTCAAGTCCAGAATTTTCAGCAAGTGTCTTGGGAACCACGAGAAGGGCATCAGCGAAAGCTTCAACACCTAATTGGGCACGCTGTTCCATATTTATGTAAAATCAGATGTATTACAATAGTTGTTTCAGTAATTGTAAACAGAGAAATATACCAGAGGCATACCCCTTGAACAGTTTTCTTTACTTCATTAATTAGGTGTTGTCTAGCTGCAACTTCGAAAGCTCCCGCACCCTGAAGAACAGATATATATCCATATATCATGAAATGCTACAGTGCATAAAGATTCGAACCAAATAATACTAACTCTCAGCAAATATCTTTTTGGTTCAAGGGCTTCCAGTACATCTAAGAACGAGACTAAAGTGAAAACATCAAATATAAGCACCAATTATGGAAAGCAAATAAAATGTTATGGAAGTCTTAACAGCTAAAAATAGACAAACGAGAAATTTGTCAGCTTCCCCGAAAAGGGTAATCTGACAGAATCTAATCAAATGAGCCAGCCTATACATAGCACAGAGATCAATATTTAAATTTGTCAGCTGCCTCTATCAGGGAAACACACATTAAAGAGGATCACCAGCACCAACGATCAACTTTAAGTTCAGTCTACACCATCTAATTTCCATTCTCTACTGGGTCAATCAATCATAAAACGAGTTTGGTGACCAACTATTGCAGACAAGAATCAATAGAAGATGTAAATCAGCTTGAAGAACGAATGCAAATGAAAAGCTGAACAAGCAAAACTTACTAATATAACTGCCTCGTCTTCAATAGTATTCTTAACAGCCCGCAGCCCATCACGAACAGCATCCTTAATTTGGGCAATTGTGTGGTCATTAGGCCCTATGTTATTGACAATAGCATTAGTATTATATAAATAGCAAGCTAAATGTTGCACAAGCAGCACTAACAATATTGATATTAAATTTACATAAATTATAAGGAACAGCAACCAGTTCTACATACCTTTTATCAAAATTGTACATGAATGGGGATGCCTCACATTTTCCACAAATGTATATTTATCTTCCCCAAGGACATGCTCGTAGACAAGTCCCGCCCAGCCAAGACAATCTGGGGTTAAATCATCAACAGAGTCTACAGCTTCTCCTCCACAAGCCAAAACAAGTCTTTCCATATTTCTTTTCTTTGCTCTTCTGAGGGCAACGATCTACAAAACCACAGATCAGCACATTGCAATGAAACACAGGTGTGACAAACTTTAACAAAAACCATTAGAAAATTCAGTTTTAGACATAAAAGAAAGAAAGAAAAAATATATCATAGTCACATCAGCCTTATATCTGACCAATGATCAAAACTGCATAACACTCAAATTCATTTAGGAATAACGATATCACTGCAAAATACATGTTACAATCACAATTGTGAAATTATCTTACACCAACAGAAGGGAAGACAGTTACATAGGATGCACCTTCCTCTTGATATTCTAGAAACATATATCAACCCAGACATCCATTGGAAAGACATATAAAGACGGGAAACAGGGACGACAACCAAGGTAGTCATTATCCAGCAAAAAGGGGAGAAGACATTGGTATGCTGAGGGGAAAAACTTAAGGACCTACTGACAATGACAATGATATCATAAGTATCAACATGAGATAGCAAAATAATAGTCAAGTAGTGCTGCAAAGGTGTGCACCTAGCATTGTGCCTTAGCACTGTACAATATAAGTGCCTCAAACCCTTTCAGACGAGACTCATTTTAATTAGATACACACCAAGTGTGCCTAATCATATTTTTGTAAGGTGGTAGTTGCAAAAAAATATGTTAATTGAAGTTCCATATGATTTCTTCAGTTTTTGACTTTTTCAATAATTGTACCTTTAATGGTTAAAAGGAAAAGAAACTATCAGACTCTCTACTTCTAGATATTTGAATATTCAATAACATGGGACCAAATGGGAATCATGTATGTTAGCCAACAAAAGAAGAAAACTTTGCATTTTTATAGGAAAAAACCGAATAGCTCTTTTTAGAGTTTTTAATCAAAATGATATATCTTATGCATATACTATATATACCAACACACAAAAACACACATATGCATAAAACAGGCTTTCTGTGCCTTGCACCTCACAAAATATGATATTCTTGTGCCTAGAGAACGACTTGCACCTTTGACAACACTGGTCAAGCATCCAGAACATAGTATGTTCACTTATGATGCTTTCGCTTCTTTAACAGGAAAAATTGGATAAATTCAAACACTTGCAAGAAAGTTATAGGCAACCAACAAAGAGTAGGGCATCATGAAAATTTCGCAAACTGGAATAGGGATTAAAAGAACAAAATTCCATAGCTTACCCCTGCTTGCTGAAGAAGATGCAAGGAAGGGGGATCAATACCCTTTTGATTGATAACAACAAAGTTGCTGTCATTGCCAGCACAAACCTACAGATGGACAGGAGGAGGAGCAGTATCGTAAGAATTAATATAAACCTGCTACACCAAATAGGCCACATTTATAATAGGTACATCTAACAATAGATACCTTATTTTTTAGCTCAATAATTTTTTTGACTCGTTCATCAACTGAACGCCTTTCAGCTGCAACCATCGCCTCCCTCTGCTCAGCATTTGAGTAGAAAAAGCCTGCATTTATTTCACTGAAGGCTAAAACATTAGTTACATGATGACAATCACAACAAAATAAATCCAGATTAAAGGTAACCAAAGAAAAGCAGGCAGACACCAAATGAGCAGCTAAGCACAAATATTTCAAGGAGAACGTAAATAGCTAAAAATAATGCTAATTTCTCCTTCATGAATTTAGTGCCCCCTCCACTTGCACCACCCACACCACGGACAAATAAAAAGGGAAGTCAAAGATATGCACATATATGTACCTTTTATCATACTCCAATGATACATTGCATGTCAATATGTAACAATTTTCTGCTCGTCGCTTCATATCTGGATGCCTGGAACCATGGTCCAAAACTAGTCCCTCCACCTAGGGAAACAACAAAAGGTAAATATAAGAAATGGCATGATACAGATGGGTACCAACACATGCACACACAACAAAAAATATAGAAATAAAACCGAAATATTCAAGCTTCATCACAAAAGCTAAACTTGGCTCTAATTAAGAGAAGGGAAGGTGTAGCAGGGGAAAGAGTTAATTCTTTCAAAGCTTTATTAATACATTGCAATAGCAATAAATTTCATGATATCCTATCCATACCGTGATCATCTTGTAAAAAAAGTTTTCTTCATTTTATTTGATAATGACCATATTTGCATTCAAGAAAACATTGTTTCGTGAAATCAAAATTAAAAATCATTTTAATTGAAGCTATTATAAGGAAACAAACAAATTGGCAAATATACTGGTTAGAATATAGAGAACAATTCACCTTCCCTTCAAGTGGGTCCCTCTCTTGGAAAAAAAAAAAAAGGACTTCTCATGACTCAAAAGAAGTAACAACCAACCAAAATTCTTATAAAATCATTCGTAATGCATGAGTAATAAGCAATCCCAACTTCAGTATCATACTGTAACAGCAGAAACCACAAACAAAGACATTGAATGCTACAATGCATCGAGAAAGTTGGTATACATACAATGCAAGATAAAAAGGATATATAAACATACCAGCTTTGTGTCTACATCAAACTTATGTCGCATGTGCATTATTTCTACCATAAAGAGATCAATAGGTTCATCTGGTTTTCGGACACAGAGTACCTGGTAAACCAAATAAAAGTTAGATAACCTAAGTGTAAAAAAGTAGAAACAAATAAGTTTCCCACTTACAGCATTAACAACTATGTCTGTCAGTTGATCTGCCAATCCTTCATACAACTGTGTGACAGTACAAAAAGTCAATCAAATGAGTTAGATATCGTTAAAAACAGATAAGAGAGAGAAGTAGGGAGAGTAGAAATTTTGAAAATACCTTAGTCCTTAGTGTAGTTCTTGCTACCATTTTCAGGATCTCCTTATCAGGTTCAGAGCCCATTACCACAGGAGTCTTAAACTTCTCAAGGAACTGAATGGTAGCTCTTTTGGCAATTTCAAAACCATCAACTAGAACACGGGGATGCATACCTAAACCAAAAGCTTTATCACTATGCATATAGATAATGAATAATGAGAAAAGCGAAATATGTGTGTGTGTGTGTGTGTGTGTGTATATATATATATATGGAAATATTATGTCAATACTTGTATATTACATCCATTTGGTTCAAATCTAATTTCTCTTTAATCATTTTCAGTGAGCGATATCATGAACTTAAGCTAAAGAATCTAACATGACTGCGACTGCTCGTATTATCCAATTTGCATCCCACTGAGGAAAAAACCTTAAATCTAACAGAAAAGTGCAAAGTTGAGCAGTTCTTTAACATGTATTCAAATTAGTCATACGAACCCTAACCTTCGTCAATGTAACGCTCAGATTGCTTCATTAGCTCGCCAATGAAGAGTACAGTAGATGTAGTTCCATCACCGCTAATGTCATCTTGCGCAACAGCTGTCCTTGCTATCATAATAGCCGTCGGATTTTGAATTTGCTGAAATATTTTTCAATCAAACAACTCAATAAGATCTACATCATCACCCTCAGTAATCATTTAACGTGTTTTTACTAATATCAAGAAGAATTTAAATCTGGTAAAGGAAATGAAATCACTATAAAAAATTGCAGAAAGAAAAAAGAAGGGGAAAAACGGAACCATTTCTTTCAAGAGAGTGTTTCCATCTTTAGTGAGCTTGATATCACCGGCGCCACCAACAAGCATTTTGATAGTGCCTTTAGGTCCCAGATTTGTCTTGAGAACATCTTGTAACCCTTTGGCGGCGTTGATGTTCATGTGCAGTGCCGCCGATTTGTTGAGAACTTCGGCATTAGGGTTCAACACTCGAAGCGACATCGTCGACTAGGATTTCCGAATAACACCGTTGAAAGCACGAGGTGAGAGACCGAGTGAGCAAGTGACTGAGTCGGGAGGGAAAAACTCGAAACTTTGGTTACTGCCAAGAAGGGATGAAATGCTGGGAAGGGTTTTAGGGCTTTCTCGAACTTTTTTCTATAAATAAATAGATGAAAAAAATAATAGTAAATGAAAAATAAAATTTATATGGGCTGACCCAAATGTGAAATCCGGGTTTTATACCTTAAGGTCAAATAAACAATATAATAGGCCCAAAATTGAACTCAAGCCCAAATATTAATTTTAAATATCCAAAAAATTGAAGCCCAGTAATGTCACAATCCAAAGTCTTAAAAGTAAGAGTTAACTACATCAGAGGTAATTAAATTATTAGTAAATTTATGTTTTAGTCATTTTAAAAAATTATAAAACTGTCAATAAACTATTCAAAATTTTTTATTTAAGCCATTGGATTGTTCAGGTTTTTTTTTTTAAATTCGACTAGTGAGCTTCAAGCAACGATTCAACGATTAGTATGGTGGATCAATACCCATTGACAAAATAAAACATACCTTAGATACAAGTTGATCTTATAATTAGTGTCGGAGATTGAAAAAGAAAGTTGTTTGGATTTTGGTTCACAAATTCATGATATTCAAAGTTGTTTCATGAAAAAACTAAACTGTAGAAAGAAGAAAGAGAGTTTTCGATTGGTGCAGACAGTGCAAAAAGAGAAGGCCATAGAGCAACGATTTTAACAGCCCAGTGACTTAAATGAAAACTTTCGAATAATTTAGCGACCATTATGTAACTTTTTAAAGCTTAACAACTAAAACAAGAGCTTACTAATAATTTAGTGACATAGGATGTTGTTTACCTTTAATATAAACCAACGGGTTAAATAGAGTTATTATGATAAACTGAGCTTATAACTTTAATTATTTTTTCTGGATTTGGGTTTTTTTATTACTTTCACATTTAACTTTTAAAATTTAATTGAATTGTGTTTTATTGATGAAAAGGTGGATTGAATTGTTAATATGTTAAGGATTTGGCATGGTAATTTATGTGTGCTTTATTGTTGACGTACATTTTTAAAATTTTTAAATTTAACTTGATGTATTTTTTAAATTTATCACGTAGATGTAAATTATCATGCGGACTATCAACACTGTTAGAATTTTAACAATTCAAATAATTTTCTCTTTCAAAAAAACAAATAGACTAAATTTTGAAATTTTGAGAGATAAAGTATATATATATATATATATATCAATGCAAAATTGACCAAAAAAATAGATGTGAGGGATAAGTTTTTTAGTATGCGTTTGATAAAAAAAAACCCAAAGCTACACATAAATTTAAATTTAATGTGTAATTTGATACATGAATTTTGACTTTGTATCATTATACACATTGAATTTCAAAAATGGTTCGAATGTATTTGATTTTTATCCAATTGTATATATTTAAAGAAATGAATACATAAATCTATTTTTATATCATATAAGTATAATTATTTGTGCATGTAATATATAAACTCAAAAATACGTTGTATCAATCATGATGTTAGTGGTTTATGAAAATTGAATCAAATCAAAATGTCATGTATAAAATTACACAAAATCAAAGTCCACGTGCATTATCGCATATCAAACCAAAATTCATGTATAATTTTTACATTTATCCGATAAAATTTTGTTTATTACATTTTTTTTATTAATGAAAAAAAAGGGTAATAATATCCATATATCGAACTCAGAACTTAACCTCAATCAATATTTCATTTCAATATGCTTTATCTCAAATTGAAATTAAAAAACGTATTTGATTCAAATCGGAAGTCCCAAAAGAAAAAAAATCAAATTAAACAAAAAAGTGTTTTAAAGAATCAGCATAAAATTTAAGTGTATACAAAAAATATAATAAATATTCCCATGCAAAGTTTTAATTTATTTTTTAAAAAGATGGGAAGATAAGAAAATTAAAAATGAAAGCATCTTATTCCGTATTAGCGTAAGTTAGTAGGAAAAGAAAGAGAAGCATGTGATTATTGAAAAATACAAAGCTAAGTTTAATTTTATTCGGGTTCAGGTAATGCTTTTTCGATAATAATAATAATTTTAATATTTAAATTCATATTTAATTACTCGGAAAACAAATTTATTGTCATTTTTTCGATAATAAAATATAAAAATGAATTATGTAATATTTATATTTAATATTTAATTTTATGTTTGAGTTGTATCACGAATTAACTTAACACCAATTTAATTTATAAATTATTAAAATATCATCTATATTTATATTTATATTTGAGTCATCGAAACATCAACTCAATTGAAAAAAAATACTAAAATACCATTTTATACACAAAATAAATTATATTAAAAAATCTCAATCATGTTAGATTTGAACCCACAATTCAATAAATTCTAACCACTTCACTTTTCTTTTACTCACAAAATAAACAATTTATTAAATTTTTAAATAAAATTTTAATAAACAAATATATTTATTACATAATTTTGTTTATATTTAAGTTGTTTTTACGTGTATATTTGAGTGCGACGAAAAAAGAGAGAGCACTGGTTCAAAGTGTCGTTAATTCAAAAATAATTGTCAAATTATAACTTTTAAACTTTAAAACATTTTAATTGTATTCTCAAAATATTAGTATGGTCTCTGTAAAACCTTTCTTAATCTAACCATCAATTGGACATAAAAATTATTGAAATATAAATGTTTTTAAAATTTGATCCACGTGTTTAAATACATTCTAAATCGAACTAAAGTTAACATTTCACGTTCTAACTATCCGTTAAGCTATCGATAATAATTTGGGGATGTCTAATGCAATTAACCCCAAATATTTATTTTTGTGTATATATATACACACATGGAGGTAGAAGAAGAAGAAGCAAGTAAAAGTCATTAAACAGCTTTCTCTTTTGTTCTTCATTCCCAAAAACCATTCGCTTTATATATAAAATACCATAAAATTATCATATATAAAATCATTGCGATACTACACACTTCTCTCAATATATATTACATATATATACGTGTGTGCAAGTTTTCCTTTGTTGCGCTCTTGAATTTTTCCTTCTTTACCTAAAATATACATTCAAAGGGTTTTGATTTTCCTTCTTCCCTCAGCTACCCAATAATTCGTGTTTGTTCACATATCTTCTTATTGGATTCTGTGAGAGAAAGAATTTTTCAGTGAAACCCTTTTTTCGAGAATAAAAATGGAGGAAAAAGGGGGTTTCGATGAACAGTTTATGAATCGGATTCCCGATCTTTCACTGCACATTAGCCCTCCCAACACTGCTCCACCATCGATTTCCACTGCTACTACCAACGGAAGCCATTCATCGACCTTTGATATTTGGAGCAACAAACAGTACGATGCCCTAAAACCCTGCAGGAGCTCCCAAGCAGCTGAAACCGAGCTTTCTTTAGCTAATCCACTAGGTCCAGTCGGCAGTGGCTTAGAACCCGAGAGTTGCCCACGGCAAATTCATCTTCTCAAATGCGGTCAAGTAAGTGATATAAACTATGGGGTTTCATGGCTCGATGAAATGCCTGAACCAGGTTTGAAACCCATCAAGGGAATCCCAATATATACGGATCCTCGTAAGTCACGGCCGGTATATCAAGTGTCCCCTTATTCATCTTATAATTGTTCATCATCATCATCATCAGCTTCAGCTCCTTGGGTGCTACACTCAGCCAATGGTTATAGGTTAAATGGGATCTCAATGCCTCAATACGAAGGAACCATGGGTAGTCCAAGGTTTATAGCTAAACTACATAACAAAAAGAATATAAGGGCACCAAGGATGCGTTGGACCAGCTCCCTCCATGCTCGGTTCGTTCATGCTGTCGAACTTCTCGGTGGCCATGAAAGTAATCAATTATTCAATCTTACTCTGATTTTTCCTACTTTTTGTTACAGATCCATATAGTTTTCAATGAATTTGATTGAGTTTTTTCATGTAGGAGCAACCCCAAAGTCAGTTTTAGAGTTAATGGATGTCAAAGATCTAACACTTGCTCATGTCAAAAGCCATTTACAGGTACAATCAAAAGCTGGAAAAACCCTGGTTTTTCTTTTAGAAAAAGAGACTTTGAGTGAAGAAGTTCAACTTTTAGAAGAAAAGAAAAGGTCAAAGAGAAAGAAGAGAGAGAAAATAAAGTAGCCATCATTTCTCAATAATTCAAAGCAATTACTGACCTTACCAAACATCCACCTCGTGGTTAATAAACAAACCAATAAAAATCCCATAAACAGACAAGAATTAGAAATAGAAAGAGAGAGAGAGAGAAGGGTATTTTTTTTTTTTTTTTTCCTTTTACCCAGATTTTCTATTTTGTATTCTTGTTTTTAAATTGATAAAAAAGAGGCTTCTTTTGATTTGTTTCGTGTCAATAAGCAACTCTTTTTCCTTTCATATTGCAGATGTATAGAACTGTTAAGAGCAGTGATAAAGCTGCAGCAGCTTTCTCAGGTAATTGTGCATTGTTTAGCCTTAGCCTTCTACAGTCCCCCTAATATTTATTAACAACTCCTTCACTTTTACCTAATTTTTTCTATTCATATGTCTGATTTATATATACATCATATATTTTTTATCTGTATTTAGATTATTTTTTAATTCAATTAAATAATAAATAATAGTATGTGAATCATCCTTGAGTTTTTTATGCTTACCCAAAATATATTACATGTTGATGCAAGTATTGTATGTCTTTTCTATAATCTACTTTGTGTGTATGTAAATTTACGGGAAAATATCGTGGAGGGCCTTATATTAATAGACGTATTGGATTTTGTTTCTTTTATTAAAAATATGAATAAATTAATCTTTATAATGTTAGATCAAATAGTAAATTGATCATTTTGTTAAAAATTCCATCTTTTTTTAGTATTAAAAATTGATCTCCATGCGTCAACACGAGGTACATGTAGCACGTCACATGCCACTATTTGGTTATCTTGTTAGACATGTAAGTTTTTAATAGTAGAAATAGATGAAAAATTATAACAGTAAGAATCAATTTGCTCTTTGATCTAATACTGCTTATTCTTTTTAACAGAGAGGTAAAATACAATATGACACTTAGTACATAAGCCTCCATAGAACTTTTACCTATATTTATAGTACGTGTATGTATGTCAGGGTCTATTATTAATCTTTTAGTTTGTTAAAATATGTGAATACATATATGTATGTATGACAGATGGATCAGGAGAAGAAGATGAAGATTGTTCCAAAAATAGGAACAGTTCAGTGAAGCAGAGATCAACAGAGACAGAATATAATGTTAATGGCTGCCCCTCCTCTTCTAATCTTTGGACTAACTCTTCTACGTATGTCCCCCAACTCAATCTCTGGTTTGGTATCCAAACTTAATAGCTTCTTCCATTTTAGTCTCAATAATGTGGTAATCTGCGTTTATGCCACATCATTACATCAAACTTTAAAAAATCATGCATTTTTTAAATTTTTAGATGTTGGTTTGGTATGATATCAAAATGCCATATTATGACGCTTTCATGAAAATCAGTTACAAGTATAAAAGCAAACATAATTAATAAATTTAAATAGCAAAGTGAACAAAAGAAAAAACATAAGTACCACAAAAGATTTAATTACGAATTTTATTGGCTAAATCTACACTATATATATATATATTAAACTCTTAAATAAGTTAATGTTAGAGTCAACGTTACACGCAATTTGATAATAATTAAAATACCATTACTTTACAAAATAAATAATATTATTTTAAATATATTTTTATCTTTTACATAATTTTTTTAATGCAGAAACCACGGTTTTTTATATAAAGAGAAAAAAACCTAAAAAAAGAGTTTATTTATGGATGACAGCTTTTCTTTTCGATAAGCTTTAATACATCTTTCTGCCTTTCTGCTCTTTTTCCTTTGTCGTAATGACTGATCAAAGAAGGAATTCATACCAATGTGCTCAGATTTAGCATCATTTTTTATATATTAAATTCAACAAATTAATAATTATTACATTTAATTTAAGATATCATGACAAAGGATTTTACTAAAGAGCACGCTAATTCTACTTACCCAGTATTTTTATCCTGTTATACGCGTATACATTGGTAAATGTTAAGTTGATTGATTCATCTTTTAATTTTCTTCTCTACGTTCACATTTATAACGAATGAATTGAAATGCTAAGGGTCGTTGTATAAAAATAAATTTTCTTGGTGGAAGATGATAGCCGTCCAACATTTAAAAGAACCAACCCGAACAAGATCATATCTAAACTATAAAACGAGCGAAACCATATGCGATAGGAGGAGATCCTTGTTTCAATTGGTTGAGTAATGGGGTTTTGTTTGATTCCAACACAAAGTACCAATTGTTACTGAATAATAAGTATTCACATAAAAATGGATTGGATGATGTCGAGTGAAAGATCTGTAACATAAGAAAGATCATGAAAGTTTCAGCATTTGTGCTCTATGTGAAATGTATTCGAATATTTAAGTCAACAAAAGATATATATAGCAATAAAACGAAGGTATGAGCTAGACTAGTGAGTCTTACCATGTATATATATTAACCGAAAAAAGAAGAAGAAGCATGAAATGGAGATATTATCCTTTTGTCGTATTAGCAATTTCATCATGAATTTTAATATTTTTATTTGAAATTAATTTTTTTCAGGATGAAAATGGTAATCTTTTTCCTGTATTATACTTGTCAATTTAGTATTACGACAAGGGTGGAAGATGATAGTGTTTGAATTGATATTGGGGAAATATGACAGGGTTTAAACTGGTATCATATATAGGTGTTGGACTAGAGTTTCAAGTTTTAACCATTCAACCATGTTTTTATATCGGTATAGTATAATCAATGACTTATTAAAACTCATACTATTAAATGAAACGTATAATTAATTATTAAATAAAGATACATAAATGTCAAAATTTTGCTCACATCTTCTTCACCTCCTAAATACTAGCCATGTATATACACTAGGTTTGTGAAAAAAGGAAGTCCATCTGATCTAGCTTATTGAGCAACACTAACCATAACATGCATGATGAAGAACAATCTATTATATTGCATTCTTGCCCTTCTCTCTTCACTCAGTTTAAATGGTTGGTTAATCACTTTGATTGCTTGTTGCTCAACACATGCAGCTATGTATCTTAGTGAACGTAAACTGATTAAACTATGTGAATATATTTGGTGCACCAGAGGGGTTCAGTTGTCAAGTTCGAGGACTCCGGTCGGGTCTACAGCCGAAGCCCCATCGTCTCAACCCGGAAACCGCTTCGAGGTAAGATTAATGAGAAGCATTTCATTATTCCAGCTTCTAGTATATATATGCATGGAACACTGCGCAGCGGAAATTTAGATTTGGTTAGGGTTCAGTATTTTAAGTTTTAGAATTTGTTAGTTATTATTGCGGAAAGAGAAAAAAAAATGAACGTGGATCTGAGAAGTGAAAGTTGCACCATATTCTGTGCATGGATCGTAAGATGTTTCACTCTCGTACTTTACCCTAGCAATAAATCAGAGGTTGGTGACGCAGCTGTAAAAATATTAAAGCTAATTGAGCACCTTGTTGAAAGCGACTATACACGAATTTTCTCTCATTTACTTTTGAATTTATTTATACATACAGGACTGTTGGTGATATTTAAAAACTTTATAAGTAGGTCAAGAATATGACATTTGCATTGTAGGGTATGGTAAAAAGTAAATATATATACATATATGGCAATCTTTTAACTTCGCTTAGTTAAAATAGTAAACTATCATCATATCATTAACAAATAATCTAAGGCAAATTCTACTTAGATGTCCTTAAACTAAATAATTTCCGATTTTGAATTGGTCCTAAACATCGAAACGTTATAGTTGGATGTCCATTCTTTAGTCTAAGTTACAATTTAAAAGTTAAATACCAGTTCGAATAAGACACGTTGCAAGTTTAGAATGTATGGATAAACTTTTAAATATGTGTAATTATTTGCGTATTTTTAAAAAGAAGAGAAATGTTATAATTAAAATTCTGATCCCAACATGTTAAATCTATATTGTCCCTATACTATATATATATATATATACGAGTTTCCCAAGGTGATAGCTAGATTGATTGATATGATACCAATATTTTAAAAGTTGGATTAGAATCATTTGAAGTTTAGGAATCAGGATCATATATGAAGGACCTCAAACGAAATTGACCCATAATCTAAAACTATGCAGGGAAGCAATAGTTTTGGTGATACAAAGATCACAACAGGGTCAAATATAGATGTCCATAATCCAAGCTTGGAGTTCAGGCTAGGAAGATCAGATTGGGAGGGTGAAGAACATGACTGACCATATGCATTGAGCTAAATGGAATCTCATTTCAAAAGATAAAACTCCGAGCCGAAACAGGTCTGGACCGGAGATAAGATAGCTGATTTTGTTGGTTAAGCCATTGGAGAAAAGAATCAAGTTTTATTTTAATAGTGAATTTTGCATTGTATTATTATTAAATTTAATGTAGATCCTTTTTCCATTGTCATTTCAAGGAGGGTGTGAAAATTTGACTTTAAATACTCTCTTTATGTTGTTTATTTATTTATGATTTGAAAGTTGGTCTCCTAAAAAGATACATAAAAATTGAAAAAAGGAAAAAGAAAAAGAAAATAAAGGAGTGGTTGTAAAGACATCTGTAGATAAGAATATTGGATTTTAGTGGTTTCATCACATTTATAAACAGGGTTCACAATTATTTTAATATATGATTAGATAGACTTCTTTTCTTCTTATGTAATTTTTTTATTCTACTTATTATCTACGTTAAATCAAAATATTATTCCAATCTAATATATATATACTTTACCAATTTTAAATTTTAATTTTTTATTCGATATTCAAAATAAAATTTAAAAAAAATGCTTTTTTTTTTTTTTTTCAAAAATAATATTTGAATTTTGAATTAGATATTGCTCGAAATCGAAATAGAGTTTTAAAATTGTAAAAATTGGCTTGTGAAAATTTAGGACTTGTTGCCAAAATCTGAAAAATTATCAACTTTCCAATCAAAATGTGATTGTGAAATTCTCAGTTATTGTATTAAGCCGGTGAAGTTTGAATATTCGCTAAGTAGGTCTAATTTTCGGATTCGGATTTGGGTTTCAGTCACTCCAAGTTCCAATTATTTCATGTTTGGTCTGAGTTGCTTTTATGATCACATAGGGTTTACATATGATTTTGGATTTGAGTTGATTAGGTCTAGTTTTCGAGTTTAGATTCGGATTCTGATCACTCCAATTTCAATTATTTCATGTACGGGTTGAAGTGTTTTTGTGGTCACATAAGGTTAGATATAATTTTGAGTTTGAGTTGATTAGGTCAAATTTTTAAGTTTGATTTTCATCATTTTAAGGTTGATTCTTCTTGAGTTTGAGTTATTTTATTATTTGGTTTGAAAGATTTTTATAATCAAATTGAATTATATCAAATTCGGTAACAAATGGATTTTATCAAAATTCCGTGAAAAGTCAAAGTCCAAGACAAATAAAGAAAAAATAGGGATAGACATTCAATCGAATTTAGTGAAAAATTTTCAAATTAATTGAGTTGATGATGAGTCTTATTCTATCCTCATAACTCAATTTTTTATGATTTGAGTCGAGTAAAATGAAATTTGACTCGAGTTAAGTTGAATAAACTTGTTCAAGTTAAATTTTAAAAAATTAAATAGATCAAATTAAAATTTTGTTGACAAATTTCAAGTTATAGCAAATAAAATTGAGAATGTATATATTTGAAAACTATTTAAAAAAATAAATTACTTTAATATAATAAACTTATTTTATTAATTTACTTATTTAAATCATCGAATTTAACATTTAAAAAATTAACGGTTGTATACAAATTTATAGAACTTTATAAATTTTTTATAGAATCCTGGAATAGCTTTTCTGAAATTTTTGTAAGGGATCAATTTTGCTAACATTCAAAATAGACTTTTCAATTTATTCAATTTGTTGAGTTATAAATATTCATCTTCACTGTAAGTTAAAAAAAAATCAAATTATTTATTTAAATTAATTTGAAAAGTTGAATAACGTGATGGAAACAGAACTTGGAGCAAAAGGTGTAAATGTGTCACAGTCGAAGATACATAAATTTTTTAAGGCTAAAATATGCCATAAGTGCTTTCTGAATAAATTTCTTTATTTAGGCTCCGTTTGTTTGATTGAAAATGGTTTTTAGAAAATAATTTTTGGAAAATGAATTACTTTTCTGAAAAAGTTAATATTTTCTAGTGTTTGGATGAATCTGTGTAAAATATTTTCTATTGTTTGACAGATTTTCTGAAAATATTTCAGGAAAACTGTTTTAACTGAAATAAAAATATTTGAATCCACCATCATTGTGTTAAGAAGCTGCTTCTTTTAACATTTACCCCCGGCCCTTTCTGGCTACCAAGTCTTGATATTTCTGTAAGCAAAAATATGGCTATGTTATCAATAATTCCTGTTGGATTTTAGTTAGTAATACTATTATTAACATATCAATATTTGTTGGGTAAGGGGATAGAGCAGGAAGCTTTTGATAATATTAGAAAAATATGAATGGAGTAAAAATTCAAACCAATAAAGCAGAAAATACATTGCTTGCAATGGCTGTTAAGGATCATAGTTAAAGAGGCAACTACATACTGTAACTTTTACGACTATTGTTCAAGAACACTGGATTAAAGTTCCAACCAAGGCATGCAATCATGATTTTACAACAACGGGTCTTTGAATATCATGCCACTAGAATGTTAGTGTTCACCAAGGCAAAACATATGAAAATGGGCTAAGTCTTGACTTTTCCAGCTTGATGAGATTGAATCCTCTGTTGCACCTTTAATATCTAATACATATAAAGCCAATGGATCAAATTCAATTTTTGCTTACCTCTCCTACTAGAACAGTAAACTTTCAAGTTAAATAATTCAATTTGCTAAATAAGATTTATAAATACTCACAATTAAAAAAAAAAAGTGCAAATAAAGTTAACCAAATTCAACCCCCAAAGTATGCATCACCAAGTGTCTTGCTTAAATTCCCCTATCACATTGAGTCATCAAATATCATGTACTATGCACCATAAGGCAGTTTATTGTTGCCATTATCTCTCTTCATTTTCTGCAAAGATGCCAAAAAAACTTCTTCTCACATTATGATCTTCTCTAAATCATTTCAACAAATTGCATAAACATACAATGAAATAACAAGGATTAAAAATAAAACTAAGTCCAAAATCAACCAACTTCAAGTTCGAAAATAAATTATGCACAAAGTGAATGCATCATTACAACCAATCAGCGAGGGCATCAACAACCAAATTAGTAGCATATTTGTTGATATCATTTTCTCCCCGTACCAGTTCATAACATAGTCTTGCTCTTTTTCTTCGAACGAGTCTCCCATTAAGAGATAGAACCATGCTCAATCAAACACTCCCCCAATTAATATGCTTGTTCATCACATCGTCCACCAAGCATACACACATTCTCCCAATCAATTTCAAGGGATATAGAGCATGGCAAATAAGTTGAATATAAATCATCAAATTCCCAACAAAAACAACGTCAAGTTGCTTAAAGAGATCACCGGAGCAACAAATCAACATCTAGTGTTTGCTACACCATATCGACTCCTTTAACAAAGCATAAACCAGCAGCTATCAACATTACCCATATCAGTTTGATGCACTTGCTGCTACTTTTCCTAAGCCCTGTCAGCATCTAGTGTTTCCTAATTTATCATATTTAAGTTCTACCATTTATGATCCTAATTTTTCTTTCTATAAGTGGAAAACTATATGCAACAGAGAGCATACATTACACAACAATGTGAAACACAATGGAGAAACCAACAAGAATCAAAGAGAAAAATAAAACCAACAGCTCAAGTTAAAAAGGCAAAGAATCCTAAATTAATGCAGATAAGTTTCGCTTGACATGATTAAAGATGAATTCACCTGAAGTGGTAATGACCAAGTCCATGTTTGACACCCCACTTGAATTCCCCCACAAACCTACTGCCATCCTCACTCCATATCCATGGCACTGCCCATTAGACCATTCACCAGCATAAACATCACCAGTATAAAACCTACACACTCCAATTCCATGCCTTAAGCCCTGCTTATATTGACCGTGATATTGGCTCCCTTTTGCCCATGTTTCCACACCATAACCATCATATTTCCCATCAACCCAATCCCCTTCATACCTCCCTTTCATATGGTAATAATAAACCCCACTCCCTGAACATTTCCCCTTGTGAAATTCACCCTCATACACATCTCCGTTACTGAAAACTTGTACCCAAGTCCCAGAATTTGCCTCCTTCTCTGATTTTGGCTTTGACCCAATTGACCAAACAACAGCTTTTGAAGATATGGAATATGAACCTAGTCGAGTGAACTTAACAGGCAAAGAGCGTGCAAGAAGTAATCAAATCGAAGGCAAGGGATGAGTGCAAGGTTGAGAGAAAGAAAAGGGTAAGCAAGAAAGCAAGAAGATTCAACACAGGAACAGCCGCAGATAAGAGACCAAGAAATACAGTGAAGGCAGAGCAAGCAAAACAAGAAAATGCACGTGGAAACAAAGCAAACGGGCAAAGTTCAGATGATGAAAAATCAAATATCCATGCCAACGACTGGTGCTGGAAACCGTTGCTGGCTAGCGACAAATACTAAATCGGTGTGGCAAGGAACGGGGAGAGGACAAGGGAAGATCTGGCTTCGTTTGCTAGTGAAGAGAAAAATTCTAGAAAATGTCTTACCGAAATGAGAATGGTAAGACATTTTACTAAAATTAACCGTTCTTTTTCCCGTGTTTGTAAAAAGTTTTATGGTGGGAATTTATTTTCCACCAAACAAACAGTGGAAAACAATGAAAATCTTTTCTGTAAAATGTTTTACCGGCAAACACACAGCCTTAGTTCATATATTTTTATTTTTAAGAATTTAGTTTCTTTACATTTTAAAATTTAAAATTCACGTCTAATTGTTAACATTTTTTTTTTGTTAAATTCAAGTTTATTACAATATCATTTTTTTAATTACATGGCTACCATATGAGTATTTTTTTTATTCCAATATGTTTCGCACTAACAAATTTAACAAAAAAATTAACATTGTTAACAATTAGACCTAAAATTTGAAATTAGAAAAATAGAGACTAACTTCCAAAGTTTCAAAAATTCCAGGGGCATATGGCAACTTTAACCATTTCCTAATAGCCACTCATCCAAACTGGTTTTGGTAGACTTTGTCCACCCCAACAGTTTGCCGTATTTCCGGCACGTGCTTCCCGTCATCCCGCGTCTTTCGAATCTTAGCGCCAATCCTTTTTCTTTGGTTTATTTTTCTTATTGCCCCCCTGAATTTCCGTCAATTAAACATAGTTCCTTTTTTCTTTAATTTTTTTTTAAACTTAAAAAATGCTCTTTATATTATTTTTATTTAGAAATTGACCACTCTACTTTTATTTTTAGAAATTTAATCCCTTAATTTTTTGAATTTAAAAATTGAAGTCCAAAAGTTAACACCGTTAAAAGAGTTTTATTCAATTCATTATTGTAACATTTTAAGATAAAATAAAAATCATTTGATAATCAAGTAACCAAAAAATGACATTACAATGTACATGAATTTAACAATTTTTTAAAAAAATTGAACTTACATATTTAAATCATTAAAATATTAAATTCATAGAAATAAAAGTAGAGAAACTAAATTCTAAACAAGTATGGACCAAGGGCTTGGCCCCTCAAAATGTTTGTAAAATTTTATATTTCCTTGAAATTTGTTGAAAATTTTAATTTAACCCCCACTTATTCTAAACCAGCAAAGAATAGATTAGAATCTATTTTTAAACAAATAGACAAGCTAAATTTGAACTTTTACTTTTATTTTCTCTGCCATAAATTCCTCCACATTAACGTCATCTAAAATGAAATTCAATCCCACATTACCAGTGAACAGATGTGTATATATATATTTTCCCAGAAAGTAAAAGCTTTTTCCTTTTTATGGATTATGATATGAATTTTGGATCGGCTCTGGAATTGGTAAAAGCTTAAATTTTCAATTCTCAACAGTCATATATGGCCGTAAGAGAGTAATTATTTGGAATATCTGAAGACAAATTAGTGTTTCAAGGATATTTTTATTTCTGTTTTTTTCGTTTTGATTTGGTTTCTCTCGGTTGATGATCTTTGTTCATCAGCTACAGTGATTATAATTATAACCACCAGAATCTAAATTTCAAAACATTTCTTTTATTAATTTAAGTATATTTTTTTCCCAAAATTTTTCAAAGTACCATTGCCGAATTTCGTGGATTTTGAAATTTTGTAATCCACTGCTGAAAACAATGGCGGTGGAGCCATTGAAGTCTGGCGTAAGTGACCTCATCAACGCGCTCTTCTCGTTACGATCGTTGAGGAGCTTGTTGGTGGTGTTGAACGCCGTCGTTTTCCTTCTCCTGTTGCCGACGCGGCGACGGAAACGGACCTCCGCGTTGAAATCTGAAGCGGGAAAGGATGAGAAACACGAGGGCAAGAAGAAAGGGTCTGTGGGGACAAAGTTCAGGGTTCCGGCGGCGGTGGTGCCGCGGAGAAGCACTGCGTTTGCAGTGGACCTAGAGGCGGCGGGGAGGCGATCGCTGGCGATACGGAGGGTGGTTGAGGACGATGACGGCGTTAGTATGAGGGAGTTTTCGTTGGTTTGTAGTGCAAGAGGTGACACGTTATTCATTCAGAGTTGGAGTCCCATTTCCGTGAAAATCAGGTCAGTTGCAGATAAAAAAATTTATAGGAGTTTATTGCATTGGATATTGATGATGTTGGTTTTCGTGTGTTGTTGCAGGGGAGTAGTTATTCTTATGCATGGCTTGAATGAACACAGGTTTGTTAGTAGGATGTAATGCCGTTTTAAAGTAACTGATTCCGTACGTGTGTTAAAATGTTTGGTTTTTGTGTCCCCCTTTCACTCGCGCCACAGCGATAGATACAACGATTTCGCAAAGCGACTCAATAGTAATGGGTTCAAGGTCTTCGGCATGGATTGGATTGGTGAGTTCAACCATCATATCCATAACAATAATAAATAAAACAACTCCTTGTACGGCGGTAAGCTTCACTCGAATATAATTGTATTTTGATCTTTCTATTTAAAACGTAACCAAATTTAATCTTAATTTAAAGAGTATATTGTTGCTATTAAAAATTTCATTCATTCCTATTATTAAAAATCGGTTCATGTATGTCTGACACGCCATACATCATCATTTGATTATTCTATTAATCACATCATAAAATAAAATGCAATCCAAACTCTTTGTACCATAGAGATTCCCCTGTTATTTCTATCTATCAATTTAATCTCGTCTTTTTATTTCATTGTTGTTCATAGTGTACAAGGCACCTTTCTTCGACAATGCATCTATATCTTAAGCTTATTTGTTGTTAATATTCTCGTAGGACATGGTGGAAGTGATGGACTACATGGATATGTTCAGTCTCTTGATTATGCTGTTAATGACATGGTATGTTTTTAATGTTTAGCTACTAAATTTTATTGGAAAGAATATCTTTTTGATCTCTCTCAAATTTCGATATTGAGTAAATTGATTTCTCTTAAACAAAATAGAGTAATTCAATTCTTGTTATTTTCAAAAGTGAGCAACAGAGGACAATTAATCATGGCTTTAATGTTTTCCATGAATTATACACGGTTTTGTTTGATAGAGTAACAAATTTAGCTCTTGATGTTTACGTATTCTGTCAATTTGGTCTTGATTTAATAATTTTAACCTACAACATTTGCACATTTTGTTAAATTAAGATCAAATTGATAAAATATGTAAATCTTGATGGCTAAATTTATTACCGTACCTACAAAAATTATGTGCAATTGAAAGTGATATGGATTAAATTGATCGAAGGACAAATTTGTTCGGTGTTGAAATTGAGAGAGACCAAAGGGACCTTCTTACCAAGTTTATTTGAAGTCAATATCAAACCAAATTAAATGGTTTTCATCTATGTTCTCGACTCGTTGTAGAAAATGTTCCTCGAAAGGGTTTTCGTTGAAAAACCTGGGATTCCGTGCTTTTGTTTTGGTCATTCTACGGGTGGCGCAATTGTCCTAAAAGTAAGTCCTTTTTGTCTACTCTAACATGCCAAGAAAAACAATCGGTTTGTTCGATCTGAACTCACTTTTCACATTGTAGGCAGCACTCGATCCCGAGGTCGAAAATCGAGTAGCAGGCATTATACTAACTTCCCCAGCTGTTGGTGTCCAACCATCTCATCCGATTTTCGTGGTAAGAACCTACTCGGTTATATCCCCTTTTCTTGATGGAGATATGGAAGAACATAAATAGTGTGACATGGCGTTTGAACGGCAGGTACTTGCCCCGATCATCTCATTTCTATTACCAAGATTCCAAGTCCGTGTTGCAAACAGAAGGGGGAACCCGGTTTGTAGGGACCCGGCGGCACTGGTGGCTAAATATTCTGATCCATTGGTATACACCGGACCTCTTCGGGTAAGAACCGGCTACGAAATCCTTAGAATCACATCTTACTTGCAGCACAATATGAAAAGATTGAAAGTCCCATTCCTTGTTCTCCACGGCATGGATGATACTGTAACGGATCCTAAAGCTTCGCAAAAACTATACGATGAGGCCTCAACTGACAAAACGATCAAATTATACGAAGGTCTCCTACATGATCTCCTCTTCGAACCGGAGCGAGAAGCTATAATGGATGACATAATTCAGTGGTTAAATGTTAGAGCTTAAAAAAGAAAAACTCACCACTTCAATGTTGAAAACACAGTTTTGTTTTTTTGTTTTGATAAAATGTTGTGAATTTTAGGGATTGATCCCTATTTGATAGCATTTTATGGTATTTGTTGATAGACTAGATTGATACCATCCTGGCTCATGAAGCTTTGCTTGTAATGGTGGTCTCTGCTACGGTCTTACCACAGTATATATGGAAATATATTGTAGCTTTTTCTCTCTCTTTTTTACTGTACAATTTTCATTCATTAATCCCATCGTATATTAGTAGGAAAATGGTCAAATTTTGCTATTAGACCCTATACTTTCTGTAAGTTTTTGATTTAGTAGATTAGTGGTTAAATTTTGATAATATATATTTAAAAGTGTCTAGCTAGCGAGCTTCAACCGATTATTTGACAATCAATATGGTGGATCAATATTCATTGATGAGTAGAATAACATATATTAGATCCAATTCGGTCTAACAATTAGTGTTGAGATAGGAAATAAAAGTTGTTCTGATTTTGGTTCGTAAATTCATAATATTCGAAGTTGTTTCATAAAAAAAACCGAACTTTAGAAGAGAAACAGAATAGGAGCTTTCGATTAGTGCAAACAGAAAAGGCTAAGCAACAACGATTTAACAGCACAGTGACTTAAATGAAAACTTTCAAATAGTTTAGTGTTTATTTTGTAACCTTTTAAAATTAAGTGACCAAAACATAAAATTAATAATAGTAAAATGATCTTGAGCGTAATTTACCCTAATATTATCTCTAGAGTTGAAACTTAGATTCCCTTTCTATCTTTCCACAGTATTCTGCATTAAACGACGGCGTTTCACTTCTTCTTCTCTTTGTTGCTTTAACGTCTCATAAAGCGGAGCATTTTTAGTCTCAGGCAACCACACACTTAAGGTTCCACTCACGATGGCAAGAGCCCCAAACACGGCGAACGAAAGCGACGGACTGAGGCGGCCGACCACCACTAATAAAGGCGACAAAGAAGCTCCCAACATTAACGATTGACGCAACATCGACACCGCAAAGTTCCTTACGCTAGTCGGAAAAAGCTCAACACAGTAAATATACGACACGTTGAAGGCGATAGCAGCGGCCATGAAACTAATAGCTTCGATCGTTAATTGAGGCCAACTGGTGGTGGTGGACGATGCGGCGGAGAAAATGATGCAAAGGATACATGAAACGCCGGCTGAAATTGCTGATAACGATGAAAGGAGACGTCGGTTGGTGAAACCCAATAGTATGCCGCCGATGAAAACGGCTGGGATTTCCATTACGGCGTTGATTATAACTGTTAAGTAGAGATTGAAATTGAGATTCTCGGCGTTTAGTTGGATTCCGTAATAAACGAAGCCAACCCCAAAGCTGAATAACATCATTGTTATCATCCTTTTAGCAGCCCATCTTGTTGTCCATATGTTTTCGTTTTTGTCACCTTCATTCCCTGTGCCTGTAATAATAATAATAATCTTTAGGCCCCAAAGATTCAACCCCTCAGTTTAATTGTTTAACTAAGCAATGTCTAATTAAAGAAATCAATTGAACATAGCACCTGTTGTCGCTTGAGATGGAATTATGAGCTCTATATTATCAGGCAATTTTTTCCCGTTCCATCCTGCAAATTTTTGTAAAACCTCAAGAGCTTCTTTGTTTTTCCCTCGAACAAGGAGCCAACGGGGGGATTCCGATACAAAAGGAACTAACAAAAAAGTATAGACGAGAGGGGGAAGGGATATGATCCTATACAAATACCTCCAATGGGTTCTAGTAGGATATGCAATGAAAGGGAGAGACAAGAAACCCGCCGTGAAGAAAAAGAAACCGTATTGGCCAACTTGACCTCGCCATTTACGGCCAACGACCTCCGTTGAAAGAACAAGGCAACATATCCCATTTCCAGAACGAGCAAAGCCATTTGCAAAACGAAGAAGGGAATACACCCAAATGTTTGGTGACAGAGAAGTGAGGAAAGTGGTGGTAGAGGTTAAGATGCATGCCAACAAAAGTGTTTTCTTTCTACCTAGCCATGCGTCGGCGAGGCGGCCGTAGAAAGCACAACCTATAATGGAAGTGGAAACAATGATCATTAACCACATATATATTGCACCTCCAATAAAAGTATTATTGAGGTTATGTATTCGGAGTTAGATTGCATTTTGTTTTATTTGCTTAAAAACTGGATAAATTAGTCCATGTACGTTATATCAAAGAACAATTTGGTCTTTTTTGTTAAAAAGTCATTTATTTTTATTGTTAAAAACTGACATGACTAACTGAATAATCAGATAGTTATACGTCACGTGTCACGTGTCACGTGTACTTTATTATGGCATACATGGACTAATTTTTAACAATAGAAATGGATGGAATTTTAACAAAAATATCAATTTGCTATTTTATTTGACCGTATAAAGATTAACTTACTAATTTTTTAAATATAAAAAATAAAATACAATGGCTCCTAATATAATTAGATTCTCTATATTAATTTTACCATATACAAGTTCGTATAAAATAAATAGGGTTGGTTCTATTAAACTTAAACATCCTCGAATTGTGGCAAACTGCATTTTAGCTTCCCTATTTAAAATTATAATTCAATTTAAGCCCTCTTAACACAAAATTATTATCTTTGTCCCTCCAAAAATTTATAATTTTATCTCAACCCCTAATTCAAAATTCTTTGCTTCGTTTAAACCTGTCCATTAGTTTGAGTGTTGAATGCCAATCCAAATATGAAATAGAGCATGAGGATCTTGCCATTAAGTTATGGGGGCTTAATTAAATTTATAAAAAAAAAAAAAGTTGAGGTCTTAATTAAAAAAATTAAAATTCTAGAGGGCTTAATGAAAATTTTCAAAAAAATTATGAGTAATTCATATTTTTTAAAAACTTTTGGGGGTTTAAAAGAACTTAAAAAAAATTTTGAAAGGCGCAATTCAAATTTTCAAAAGAATTTGAGGGGCCTATAAATAAATTGGATTTAACAGGCTAAAGAAAAAAAAAAAAAAAAAAAAAAACTCTTAAATTTTATTATCATACACCCATCATTTGTAAATTATGTATATATTAGATAAACACATATTTATAATTTTGTCCACGCACCATAATTGAAAGCTGTAGCATGGAGGGGAAGAGTGACAATGATAGGTCATTACCGAAAATTGAACCAATGAAGAAGAGTGAAGTGGGAATAGCAGCAAGAAACTTGCGATGGCAGATAAGATCCCACTCCGCAATAGTGGTGGCGCTATTCGCTCCGATCCACTCCCAACTACCGGCTGCCAATCCACAAACCTGACCGGCGGATTGCCCTTTGTTGCCACCACCCCTGCTAGCAGTGTTGTTCATGCACCAAGATGAGGATAACGATGGATCAGCACTGGTTTTGCATCTCCAGCCAGATGGTTGAGCATCAGTAAAGATGGTGACCAAGGTGTTTTGAGAATCAAATACCCATGCAAATGACACTAGCACCACTTGCAACAGCTGGGGTAACCCAAAGGATCCTACATACCTCTCTATAACCTCATCCATGTTTTCTTCATGGAGAACCTCTTTTGTTGTCTCTTCTTCTTTATCCATGGCCCCCTTAATGTGGATTTTGTGTTGGGATGGCTTTCATAACGTGTTTGTTGCCCCCTTATATATGATATTATTGATATCCATGACATTCTTTTAATTATATATGAGAAATGAATGGTGTGATCCTCATCATTAATTAGTATTTTAATGTACCACTAATTGTGTAAAGTTACTAATTCTATTCATAATAATAAAGGAAGTTAGGTTATTCAAGAAAGGGATAATATAATTTTTGACCCTTTAATTTGGGAATTAGGTTCATATTGCTTTTTATATCTTTTTTGAGTTCACTTTGGCATTTGAATTTGAAAGGTATAAAAATTTGATGATGTGACACTCTGAAATTATGCCACATCATCACTCGAAATCTAAAATTTCATATAAATTTTCAAGTGATGTTGTGATACAATTTTAGAGTCACATTCAATGTTTTAATAACCAGATCGGTGGTTGAACAGGTAAGACCACTGATTCTCAATTCAACGAGTTTGATCATCAAACTAACAATAATTAAATAATTAATGAAAAATTCATAAAAATCTAAAAAAATAATAAATAAATAATTTTTGCCCTAGTTTTCAATCTGTTTTCGAGTCGATTGATTCTAGACAAAATCCAAGTTCAGAAACAAGAAGTGGACAATAAAAAACACAAGAACCAAAGTGAACCCAGCTGTAATGTTTAGGGGTCAAAATTATATTATCCCTTTTTTTTTTAAAAAAAAAAAACTTGTATTGGCTCTCATTACACACCCATTTAACATGAGTTGAAACCGTATCAAACTCTTCTTTTATTCCCAATATTGTATACAAAAGAAAAGAAAAAACAATTGCATTAGTGTTTGACTTACTATCACTCTCTCGATTTGTGGTCAATATTTGTATCAAGCACTGAGTTCAAATTGTCATCTTCTTCAACAAGCCCTATCGTCCCACTACCCTCCATAAAAGTAATTAAAATATTAACAGGTGGCATTATACAGTTAGCCAAAATTATGGTTTTCGTCCTCATAGTATATTCAACTTGGAGCTAGTCTTGATATATATTTTCTGAAGTTACACCATCTTGGCTAGGATCAATCATTATCAGCATTGTTAACTCAATTAAAAAACTTAAATCATTCTAAACTAATATTTTTATGATGATTTAGGTAATATTATTCAAGTATTGATATCCTACTTAAACCCGACACAAGTTTAATCTTACGTGATTTTTGCGTATTAATGAGAACAAGGTCATAAATATAAATAGTATTTCACGCACTTTGCAGAGTGAGGGAAAGGGTGGGGGACAAGAGGAGCTGGTGGTGGGATCATGTTTAAAAGCTGGACTCCTCGCTTCATGACTTGTTTTACACATCATGCGCAAGATACCGCAATCTATTATTTTTAGGTTCAATCGTGCTATTATTCTTTATGTTATTTTAGATTTAGTTTTTACATTTTAATTTATTTAATTTTAGTTTTGATTAAAATAATAACAATTAAATATGTTTGGTAAATTTAATAATCGTGTCATTCTAACTTTATTTTTTGTGAGTAACACGTGAAAATAACAAACTGATATGACATTACATATGTGATACTATGTTTGTAACGTCAAATTCTAGAAATAGGAAAACTTAATGAATTTAATAATTACCAATTGAGGAGGACTAAAATTGATGATCAAAGATTAAATCCATAACTAGGGACTAACAATAGAATTTAACCTATTTTTAAATTCTACCTTTCCCATTAATAGTGTTCATCAACAAATCAGTCACGTGATAATGAAGCATCCATCAGCAAAAGAATATAGTGGACAATTATTGGTGGCAAGGCGTGCATCTGAATAACCTCTAGATTGGTATTTGATACCACAATCCACTTCCGCTCTTTTCTTTATATTTAATTTCCTAATATCATCTTCTCCGGTTTTTCATTTTAATATATTTTTATATTATGAAAATATGTTTTAACCCTTGAGTATGAAAATTGATAAACAATTTTATTTGAGCTTGATTATATCTTCAGTTGAGCTCGATCATAAAAATTGATGTCGGATCAAGCTTGAGTCATTTCAAGTTTTATTATTTGTGTTCAACTTACTTCTTTCTAAAATGATATCAACAATAAAAAAGTGTGACATGTGGCACGGTCTTAGAATAAAATTAATAAAATTAATAATTGTACGATAATTTCTTCATTTATAATATAAAGGCGTGATCAATGGATTTTAATTTTAAAACCGAATTACTCGCATAAATTTTATGGGACACAACAAATAATACTAATAAATAATAAATAACTGAGGTTATATCTTTATCTTTAATAAAATTTATGAATACAATTTCATTTGTTAAAGATTGTTTTTATTAATAAAATATAATTAATAGAATTTTTACATAAATTTTAAATATTTTAATTAAACTTTATTATTTATATTTTATTTAGAATAGAAATAATTTCACCAAAATTTGAGCAATGCCTGTGTAAGTAGAAAGATATTATAAAAGGTAAAAATAAGTTATAAAAACAAATTATATAATAAACTTGTTTATTACAAAGTTATAAATATAGGATTACTCGACGATCAGATTATATAAATTTAATAAATCATTTAAAATTTGTTCAAAATTCGTGTTTGATTATTAAGAATTAATAATAATATTATTATTTATATGTTTTTTTATTCATGAACATATTTATTTGATGTTTACAAATATATCCGTTCAATGGCGAAGCTAGAAGGGGTTAGTAGTGATCTTGTCCCTTGGCCAAAAAAAATAGTTGTAGACTTGTTTTAGGGTACATTTAGAAATTCTAAGAATACCAATTAGAACAATGATAAAATTTCATTTTGATCCCCAGACATTTATAATTTACTTTTGATCCCTTCAAGAAAAAAATTATAATCTTACCTCTTTGTCCACTTAACTTAAACAAA
The DNA here is from genome assembly GCA_039519145.1 of Kokia cookei. Taxonomy (NCBI): domain Eukaryota; kingdom Viridiplantae; phylum Streptophyta; class Magnoliopsida; order Malvales; family Malvaceae; genus Kokia; species Kokia cookei. The sequence goes on along the minus strand of CM076909.1, from coordinate 421,553 downwards.
TATGATTATGTATACAATTTTAAATAAACAAACAAAAACATAATTTAAATTCTTAAATATAATTTAAATCCGAATAAATTTAGAAATAAACAAACTAACAGAAATAAAGCATGTTAGTTCAAGATGAGTTATTTTTTATTGTTATGATATTTTTATGTCCTAAAACTAGACCACGGTGTGCTGCACTAAACGACGACGTTTCTGATCTTATTCTTCTTGTTGCTTTAAGGTTTCATAAAGAGGAGCATTCCTTGTTCCGGCAACCATACACTTAATGTTCCACTTACAATAGAAAGAGCCCCAAACACAATAAACGAAAGCGACGGGCTAAGACGGCTGACCTCCACCAATAAAGGTGACAAAGAAGCCCCCAACATCAACGATGCACGCGACATCGACTCCGCAAAGTTTCTTACATTGGTTGGAAAAAGCTCGACGCAGTAAATGTTCAACACGTCGAACGTGACAGAACTAGCCATAAAACCAATAGCTTCGATCGTCAATTGAGGCCAGTTGCTACGACTAGTGTTTTTCTACGATGCAGTGGTGAAAATGATGCAAAGGATACAAAAAACACCGGCCGAAATGGCTGATAATGAGGAAAGTAGACGTCGATTGGTGAAGCTCAATAGTACGCCGCCGATGAAAATGGCGGGGACCTCCATTAAAGAATTGATTATAACTGTTAAGTAGAGATTGAAGTCGAGATTCTCAGTGTTCAATTGGATTCCGAAATAGACGAAGCCAACCCCTAAGCCGAATAACATTACTATAATCATTCTCTTAGCAGCCCATCTTGTTGTCCATATGTTTTCGTTTTCGTCACCTTCACTCCCTGTAAAAGTTATATTGTTAGCTTAATTACAGCTAACCCTTCGCTCAATTATTTAATGTTATTCTGTATTTTTTAGGTAAAATTATGTATTAATATTTAGATTGCATTTTGTCCATCCTATTAAAAAAATAGACAAATTAGACTCTATATATTAGATCTAAAATCAAACCGATCCTTTCTACCAAAAGTTTCATCCATTGCTGTTGTTAAATACTGACCCCTATATGTTAGAATGAGGTACACATGGTACACTAGATGCAACTGTTTGATTATTTTATCAACCACGCCAGTTTTTTAATAGTAGAAATGGATGATATTTTTAATATAAAGGATTAGTTTGCTCCTTCGTATAATGTACAAGAACTAATTTGCTTATTTTATTTAGTAAAAGGGAAAAATGCAATTTGACTTCTAATTACAAGGGTCTCCATGGTACTTTTACCTATTTTAATTGTTTATTTATATAAAGTACAGATTATGTTATATTATTTTGGATAAACTACATCTATAATTATCCAACTTTTAATAAATTTCTTTTTCAGCTACTCAATTATGAAAAGTTATTATTCAACTAAAATTTTTCTTTTTCTTTTTTTTTTATCATCAAACATTAAATGCTAATGGAAAGAGAAAAGAATTTGGAATTCGAGTATTTTTATTTTTGGGATATAAAAAGGTTTAGAGTAAATTAAATTGGTGATCACCTAACTATAGGTATGCTTTTTTTTGGTATAATGATTTATTTGACCCTTCAATTTTATAAGAATATCATATCAGCCCTCTATTTAACCTTTGTCTCTTTTAACCTTTAAACATGATATAATCTTGATTCTAAAAAGATTAAGGATATGAATTAAATGAGTAGGAATGGATTAGAACCTGTTGTTGCTTGAGATGGAATGATGAGGTCTATAGTGTCAGGCAAGTTCTTGCCATTCCATCTTGCAAGTTTTCTTAACACATCAAGAGCTTCTTTGTTTCTCCCTCGAACAAGTAGCCAACGTGGTGATTCTAATACCAAAGGGACAAACAGACAAAGATAGACGAGAGGGGGGAGGGATATGATCCTATATAAATACCTCCAATGGGTTCTAGTAGGATATGCAATGAAAGGGAGAGACAATAAACCTGCTGTGTAGAAAAGGAAACCGTATTTCCCAACTTGGCCTCGCCATTTATTGCCAACCACTTCCATCGGGAGGACGACGCAACATATCCCATTTCCAGAACGGGTAAAGCCATTTGCGAACCGGAGAAATGAATATATCCAAACATTTGGTGAAAGGGAGGTGAAGAAAGTGGTGATGGAGGTTAAGATACATGCCAGCAACAATGTTTTCTTTCTACCTAACCATGCGTCTGCCAGCCAACCATAAAAAGTGCAACCTATAGTGCAGTTTGCTGTGTTAATAATCCCACATTGTTAGCAAATATAAAATATAAAGAATTTAAATACACAATCCTTTACGGCTTAATCATCAAGTTGGGTCGACTTGTCTATTAGTAATGTCAAATTTTGATGGTGCAAATTATTTTTATGTATTATTATTATTATTTTTTTTTTTTATATCTAAACAAATTTATTCAAATAAACATAACTTTCAGAAAAGACTTGAAATGAAAAAACATAATTTTTATAAAAATTTGATATGTTATGGAAAAACGTAACTTATGTCATAAGTTATGTGTTAAGTGATATTTTCTTTGATGAAAAAATACAATATGCTTATATATAAAACTCAAAAACTTTATTTTCATTATTTTATTTTGTTATTTTAAAACTTGTTATATCTTAGAAATAAGATTAAAACCGTAAAAAATGGAGAATCGGCTACATCTTATTTCCCTCGATTTTCCTTTCTTGCATCACAAGTTTCTAACTGCGGAAACAAAGATGATCATTAACTACAGATACAACAACTTCAAGTGATGGGTCATCGCAAATTAGCTGATTAAACTTTTTGTTATACAAATTCATATAAAACATTTAGTATCTTATCAATCAAGTATCAAGGATGAAATATTCAAGAGATAGGGCCTTGCCCCCCCTTAGTCCTTATGATAAAACTGCATTTTAGCTCTCCCTTCAAATTTATAATTCAATTTAAATCCTTCAATAATTTATAATTTTATCTCGATCCCCTAATACAAAATTTCTCACTTCATTCTTATAGGTTTTTTATCAACTTAACTATTAACTTGGGTGTTAAATGCCAACTCTAAGTTTTGGGGGCCTAGTTAATTTTTTTAGAAATATTAAGGTTTTAATTAAAATTTTCCAAAATTTTGCAAGGCTTAATAAGAATTTCTGAAATTTTTTAAAGGTCTAACGATAAATTTTAAAAATTATGGGGTCTAATTAAAATTAACTACTTTTTCTATCTTTTTAAAATATTTGGATCAAATTACAAAACACATATACTAACAAAACAGATAATTTGGATTTGACATACCAAAAAAAAAGAAGAAATAACACTATTAAATTTTATTATCATTGTAGTTTTTAACATATATCTAAGTTATCCATGTGTTCACCAAATACATATTTATAATTTGATTCGCATCGTTTAAATATATTTTAACATTTACCTAAATAAATATGGATGATGGAAAGATTCGAGTTTAGAGTTCAAATTATATATATAATGGTTTTTCTTTGGAGTAAGAGTCAAAATCATTGTTTTAGAATTGGATCGAATTGACTGGTTGAATTAAGGTTTTGATTCGGGAGAAAGGATTGAATCGATTGGTCCACGAATCAGTTGAATTGGATTAAAAATTGGTTGAACGATTTTTTATTTATTTTTTCTTTAATGGAAGGAAGAGTTGATTACCAAAAATTGAACCAATGAAGAAGAGTGAAGTGGGAATAGCAGCAAGAAGCTTGCGGTGGCATATAAGATCCCACTCCGCAATAGTGGTGGCGCTATTCCCTCCGATCCACTCCCAACTACCGGCTGCCAATCCACAAATATGACCGGCCAATTGGCCTTCGTTGCCACCTCCACCAGCGGTGTCGTTCATGCACCAAGACGAGGGTAATGATGCATTAATAGCACTGGTTTTACATCTCCAACCAGATGGCTGAGCATCAGTAAAGATGGTGACCAAGGTGTTTTGAGAATCAAACACCCATGCAAATGACACTAATACCACTTGCAGCATCTGGGATAACCCAAAGGATCCCACGTACTTTTCTATAACCTCATCCACACTCAGCTTCATCTTCTCTTCAGCAACTGTCGCTGTTGCTGTATCATCATCTCCTTTTTCATGGGAAATCTCTTTTGGTTCCTCTTCTTTTTGGATCTCCATGTTCACCCTACTTTGTGTTGGATATTGCATAACTTTTGACAATGTGTTTCTCCTCTTTTAATATACCACACTATTGAAATCAAGCCCACAGGTGAGAGGGAATGAATATTAATAACATCATTTATTGTCTTTTAATGTTCCATTAAATGAGAAAAGTTAGTTAAAACCAAATTAGGTAATTTAAAAATGTTAGATGCATAAATCTCATGTAACATGAAGCTCATGATAGCATGATGGTTAAGGGTGTTCACCGTCTTAGGTGTGGCCTGGGTTCGAGTCGAGCTAATCGAGTTTGTTGTTCGGGCTTTATCCAATTATTGTAATTTATACAAAAAAAAAAAAAAAAAAAATCTCTTGGACCTTAGGAAAATAATAATATAACACCTTATCATTAAATAAAACAAATAAAAATAGTGAAGAGCTTATAAAAAAATACTAATAACTTTATTTAATTATGTTTAAATAAAATTATTAGTTATTTACAAGTCTTACATTTTTTAAAATTTAATGATAATTTGTCATGTTATTATTCCTTAAAGTTGAATGAGACTTATATCATGCACCGACGATGAATAAAATATTATTCCCTAAAAAAATAATTGGGTTTGTATATACCTTATTATCACAATATTAAAAAACTTTAAAATAATATCAACAAGTATTTTAATGTAATAATAAGGCATACTGTATTTCCACAAAAAACTTCGATATGAGCCCTTGAGATGATATTGTTAAAATTGATGACTATAAATCTCGAAAAAATTAGTGCTTATGAACAATAAAACAAACATAAGGATCTCTTAATCATAAAAAAAATTAAACTTTTAATAGTATGGAATTAATCAATTAACTATTAGTGTATGAATAATTTAAGTCAATTTATGAAGTTGCAATTACATATTTCAATAAATCTTATCAGAATGAATTATTACAAATACAGAATTGAGTAAATTAAATAACATCAAACTAACATATCAACAATAAAACTTGAATTTGCATGCTCAAGTTCTTCAGGCCTTAGCTTTTGTTGTCGCAACTAACATGTGATCCTAATTTATTATGTAATAAATTCTTATATTCTTCGTAAATTTTAAAATTTATTCTCTTTATTTTTCAATTTTCAAAATTCAAGTCTAATTGATAATGTCGTTAATTTTTTTACTAAATTAATTAATGTAATATTTTAAAATTGAAAAAAATTACTTAGTAATCATATAATTAAAATACTAAAATTGCAATAAATCTAAAATTAACAAAAGAACTTTAGTGGCCTTCATCATTGGACTTATAATTTTAAATCGAAAAAATAAAATTAAATTCTTTCAAATAAAAGTAGAAAGATTATGTTCCAAAATATACTAATAATACAATGATTTATATCATATTTTAATCTTTAAATAATATTTATATAGTATATTTTTTACAAGTCATATTCAAAATTCGTGTTTATCTTTCACAAATCCACCTAACATTTGATAGTAATGTCACTAATTACATATTGATATCCTACTAAACACAACACAAATTTGGTGTAATTGGGAATCCAACAAATGGCTCAAGTGGTAAAGAGGATGTTGTTCATCTTAGGGGTCCCAGGTTCGAGCGTGTGTGCAAGGTATGTGTGTGCGTTGTTAAAGACTTAACAAAGTATAAACAAATACTACCATGTAATCAATCAATATATTCAAAAAAATTTGATGTAATTAGAGGTATATTTTGAACATTTATTTATGTTGCTTTCCAAAATGATAACTATTTTTTTGAATTTTATAAGTTATACTGATTTGATGAGCAGCTTTAATGAGTTAGTAGTATGGAAAAGGGTCATAACATCTTATTATTAAATAAGATAAAAGATATAATAACTTCAATTAAATATAATTAAATAATAATTAATTATATAAATACTAAAATTTTAGAATTTAAACTAGAGAATTATTAATATTTATTTATAATAATTATAATTAATATTTAAATAAAATTATTAGTACTTATTTATAAATTCTTTATATTTTTTTTGTTTAATTTAATGATGATGTGTTATGTTATTATTTACCGATGATGCATGAGACTTATGCATTTACGATGCATAAAACTTGAGATGCTACCAACTTGAGGGGATTTATTATTCTAAAATATTTTTTCGGATTGAAAATTAACCAGATCTTACAAAAGATAAGAGAGCAGGGAACGAAGAGGAGATGGAAGAAGAGAAAATTAAATAAAAGAAATGGGAAAAGATATGAGAGGGAGAAAAGAACAAGAGTAAGAGGGGCCGAAGAAAGGAAAGGAGCGAAAGGAAAAGGAAACGAAGGTGGGGGGCTACTAGAGTTGTTCATAGGTTAGGCTGTTCGAAAAATAATAGAGTTTCGATAAAAATATAAACTTAAAAAATGATATTGGAAAAAAAAATAATGCTCATTTAAAAAACCGGTCGAGCCTCTAGTAAAGTGTTTTTGGCCTCAAACTTGACTCGACTTGAATTTTCTATAAAAATAAACTTGTTGTTTTTGCTCTTATTTTTTCATATTTTGTTGTTGTTTTCTCACTTTTTTGTCATTGTTTTGCTATCATTTCATTATTATGTTGCTATTATTTTATTGTTAATATGTTTGAATATTATATAACACTTGTTTCATTGTTAATTTTGCTATTATTTTAGAGGCATCGCTTGTTAAATTGCATTTATCTTGGTGTTATTTAAGTATAAAGACTTTTTTAATTTATTTTTAATTTGTTATGAAACATTTATTTTAATATGTTTTGTATATTTGATGTATTATTATTTTTTAAAATTTTTAATACAAGCATAGTGTTTTTTATCCAAATCGAACTTAAAATTTTTTTTAAAATTTATTTCTTAAGTCGAGTCCAAATCTGATAATACCTAAAATTTTATTAAGACTCAACTCGACTCATGAACAATTTTAATGACCATAGGCGGTGGGAAGAGGAAATGGGTGGCCTCCAACAAGGACCAAAATTTCATAGGAATGAAGGCAATATTAATTAAAAAGGAAATAAGTACAGTAAACAGTGAAAACATACCAAATATTAATAAAAGGAGCAATTAATAGTGAAGTTAGGCATGCTATGAGCAATTAATCAGAAATTGGCTATCATTTTGGCTAAGCACTATGCCTATGCCTGGGGTTTTAATTCCGCAAATGCAACCTATTCTTGACCCCTATGAATTTAATTTTTATATATGAAGTTCGGTGCCAATTCAGAAGAGTCTGTACGTTTATATTAATAAAAAAATGTGTCTATAAATATAACTATTTAGGTGTGGAAACTAACATTAATGAAAATGCTTTTAGAAGAATATATTTATACATGGTGTACAAAATTATAATTTATAAAAAGTTGATATAATATTTAAATGGGTTTTAATTGAAATGATAAAATTAAATATTATAATTTTTTAATTTTAATAATTTTTATTTTTTTATATAATACTTAGCGTTAATTTAGTAATGTTTTTTAAAAGTGTTTTTGAGCCGAAAAATATTTTTGAAAAAAAGTTAAAATTTTATTCATCTCCTTTTGGTCAAAAAAATGTTTTTCCAACATATTCTTGGTGTCAAAAACATTTTGTTTAATAATACTTTTATCTCAAAAATATTTTTGAGAGGGAATGCTAAACAAAACTTTAGAATCAAGGGTGAATTCAGAGGGGTTGTCAGGAGTCTTAATCTCCTTAAAATGAAAATTTTTTCTTTTTAAGTCTTTTATAGTTTTTAAAATTTAAAATTAATAAAGGTAAATTACCCTTTAATCCATCTAAAAATGATAAAACTTTGATTTCGATATTTTAAAAATACATTTTTACTATCGTAAAAATTACAATTTAATTTTAACACCCCCTAAAGAATATTCTGGCTTTGCCCCTGCCTAGAACTACCCATGGCCTCTCGCCCCCTCCCCGACCCATAAATAAAAAGATGTGCACTCAAACTCAAGTCCTACTGCATTGACAATAATGCTCATATCAATTGAGCTAAAACTCAATCGACTATAATGACATGGTTTTAAATCTCATTATGTTTCAATTTTTTAATTTTATGAAAAATAAAAACATCTTAAATAATATTATTATTTTGTAAAACAAATATATTTTTGGTTATTTTAAGACTCCATTGATAAATGAGACCAACATAACCAAACCCTTAAATAATAATATACTAAATTATGGTACCAAATGGCTCATATTTTCTAAATTTAAAAATAACTGGATACAAATCATACGTGAGAAATTGTAATTTATAACAAATTACCGTATGAAACAAATTTATAAATACATATATATAAATCAAATCTCATGATTTTCATTTTGTGTATCGTGTATTTTTTTAAACTTATTAAAATATAAAAAATATAAATATTTTCAAAATAATATTTATTACTTTTAAACTTTTAATAATCTTACAGATCAATTGAGATTCGATTGATGTGTAATATTTAATTTTAATAATAATATATATTTCTCGGCACGATGACTATAAAGCTGAAGACAAGAGGGGGTGGTGGTGGATTATGTTTTTTTTTTTTTTAACAATAATTTAAATTTAAAATAAATCTAAAAAATTAAACTTCAACTTTTATATTTTAATTAAAGATTTCTTTAACGAAAATCTTTTATAAATATAGCTTCTTCTCTATAAATATTATTCAGCAATGTTTTTTTGGTTAGTTTTCAGATATTTTTAAATAATTTAAACTTAAAATAAATCTAAATCAAAATTAGATTAAACTCAATTCAAATTTTAGTTAAATTATTTTGTTTTGGATGAAATAATTAGCTAAACTATTAATATTTTAATAGCATTGACACTACAACTCGCATGGAAGTTTATGTGTAATTCATTGCTAACGTGGAAAATTTTTCTAAAACTTTTTTATGAACTTTTTTTAAATTTTGTTGAATTTTTATAAAGTATACGTGAAATGATGTAAGTTGCCACATTAGTGACGTTAAGATTTTAACAATTCAATTAAACTTTTTATTTGAAAAATCAAGTTAATTAAAATTTAAAGGTTGAGGATCAAAGTGATAAAAAAATAAAAAAAATTAGTGCCAAAGTGATAAAAGATATAAATATTAGGGGTTAAATTTATGATTTTGCCAATATTTTATAAATATAGCGTTTACATAAAAAATTGATATAATGATAAATTTAGTGCTCAACATTTACTTTTTTGCAAATTTGACATTTTTTTAGTTGAATTTGGCCATTAAACTTTCAAATAAAGAGTCAAATCTTTTTAATAAAAATATTGATTAAAATATTAATTTTTTTATATTGTTGGCACGACAATTCACATGCACTTCATGTTGATATGACACTATTTGTTTTATATGTTATGTCAATAATTATTTAAAAATAAAAATTAAAAAAATTAGAATAACATACACGCGAGTTGTCATATAAGTTATCTCATTTAAAAACTCAACATTTTAACCTGTATTTCCGTTAAAAAATTGTTTGAAACTCTTTTCTAAAAATTAAAAATTAAATTAAATTATTAAAAAAAAGAGAGTAAAAGATCAAATTTAATTAGAAAAACCAAATTAACAAAAAAAATATAAACATTAAAAACTAGATTTCAAAATAATACCAAAAAAATTTGACAAACGTCATAGATGTGTGATAATCTAAGGCACATAACATGCAATGTATATGTGTACATCTATACATTTACATATGAGGTGGCATAGGTTGGTAAGAGCCACGACGTTAAACAGATTCGCGGCGGCAGAGGGATAGGTTTGGGTCAATGTGCAATCACCGTCCATTTATATTGCAAGAATCTAATTCGTCTTACTCTTGCTTTGGAATCTAAGTATGCATGTCCCACTCCCCAAAGATTTTGTTATAAGTAATGTTCTTTTCTTACAGAAACTGAATCAATTAGTCGAAGCTAAAGCCAATCGCCGATCACACTTTTGTCTGAAACCAGCAACAATGGTGGACCAACTCACCGAGGAACAAATCGCTGAGTTCAAAGAAGCTTTTAGCCACTTCGACAAGGATGGTGATGGTATGCTATGCTATGTTCCACTCATTGTTTGTTTTTTCTTTTTCTTTTTATGTCTGCCTTACAATGTTATGAAATGAAACCTTATTCCCCATTGTTTTCCAGTTTAGAATTAATGTTTTAATATCCCCTGTTTTGGTTGGAATTTGAGTAATGCTTTGTTTAAGAAGGGTAAAAGTTGTATAAAGGTTTTTGTATTAGGAATTAAATTGAATTTTGTCTCATTTATTTAAAAGATGAGTAAATTAATTTTTATATGTTAGATTAAAGAATAAATTATTTTTTCTGTTGAAAATTTCAATTCACTTTTACGATTAAGTGGTGATGTGTCACTGTCTGGTATATATGTAAGTATGTCGATGTTTGTGTTACCATATCGTTGATTCCTAACTATGTCTTCGATCTAATGTGGTTATGTTGAAGATTAAAGCTTTGCTTGGTACCTACGTTTTTATTCGGTTAATGTCTCGGGTGTGTGTGTGCGGGCTGCATCACTACTACAGAGCTGGGAACGGTGATGAGATCTCTTGGACAAAATCCAACTAAAGCTGAACTGCAGGATAAGATCAATGAGGTCGATGCCGATCAAAACGGCACCATCGACTTCCCCGAGTTCTTGAATTTGATGGCATGGAAAATGAAAGTGACTTAAACACTGCATTTCACCGAAACGCACGCTCCGACCGTGCGTGTCATTTGCAATTCCGATGACTATAAACATTGCATTTCATTTCAAACTCCGATTCTTTGCATTTGGAATTGTTCATTTGAATCGGGTTTGTTTCTCAGATTCCAACGCTAACTGGACGAATGAAACGCATAGCATCATCGGATTCTCGTCACTTGAACTGACATTTAATTGTATTGACACATTTGGTGATTTTGGTCTTTTAATTCTCACATGAAGGATACAAATTCGGAGGAGGAACTTAAGGAAGCTTTCAAAGTTTTCGATAAGGATCAGAACGGCTTTATTTCTGAAGCCGAGGTAATAAAACACAGTTGAAAACCGCTTGCTCTCCACTCGAAACCATTGTAAAATGCTTCGGATTCCAATCGCTTGCGAGTTTCATGTACCGATGATGATAACGGTTGGTTTGTTTTTTCACCGTGCAGCTCCGGCACGTGATGACGAATCTCGGGGAAAAATTGACCGATGAGGAGGTCGATGAAATGATTCATGAAGCAGATACCGACGGTGACGGCCAAGTGAACTATGAGGAGTTTGTAAGGATGATGGTGGCGAAGTGACAGCACTTTGTTTTATTTGTTATCTTATGTTTAAGCAGCATGAAGCACTGTTTCTAATATCTGAATTAATTTACGTGAAAAGTTCCGTTCTCAACCTTGCTATCTGTTATGTTCGAACCAAACCGTAATATCAATTATTTTAATATGATTTTTGGGTGGCTGTGAATGTGATTCGCTAATGTTGTGTTTATGATCGCTTAATAAGTATTTTTGTACAAATTTTTATATTATGAGTCATCATTTGCTAAAAAAAATGAAAAAAATAAGTTTTTGTATATTAAATCAAATAGTAGCTTGATTCTTTTCTTTTAAAAATTTTATTTGCTTCTACTATTAAAAACAAGTATTGCGGACAAGATAATCAGACAGTTACACGTGATGTGTCACGTGTACTTCATACTAAAGTAGAGAAATTGATTTTTAATGATAAAAAATAGATAGAATTTGAATAAAAAATATAAAATACAATCTGACTCATAAAATAAAGATTTTCAATAGACAATTACCACCAATTAGACATTGATTCCTTATTCTTTTCATATTTTTGCACGTTAATCTATAAATAAAGAAATATTTATTAATTTTCTCAAAATTTTAATTTGAATAATTTGAGATCATTCTTTTTTTCTCGATATAATGTTTATTTTTACCCAAAATCCCTCCAAATTCATAAATCAGAATAATAAAAAAAAAGTGTGTTTTAACACACTCAAATATATATTATTTTAATTGTTATAAAAATCACGGTATCAATTGAATTAAAATTCAATCAATTTTATATTATTAAATAAGACAGAAAATGATGTAAGAAAAACATTGGAATAATGATATCAATTAATCTAAATAACTAACAATGCTATCTTAATATAATTTTTTCGAGAACAACGTTTTTAGTATTGTATATCATAATAACGAGTTAGAAATGATATTTAAAGTAAAATTTTCATTTTATTATTTTAACTTGAATAATTAATGATATGCAAAGACAAAATCCTAAATTGTAATATTCTAGCATATTAGAATAATTAAATTAAGTAAAAGTACCATCGATACACATGTATTAAGAATTCATCATTTTGCTGTTTATACAAAAAAAAAAAAAATTTGAATAAATTAAAAATTTTATTAAAAATTTTATTATTTTATTGTTAAAAAATAATATATTACTGTTCATTTACCTAAATTTATCCCTCTACATAAAAATTCCATCCATTTCACTAAAATTCAAACCCAACCCAATTTAATTTAATCAATTTAACCAATCAATCTCAATTAATAACTTGGATTTTCAGAAAATGTTAACCGAATCAACCAACTGCTTTCCTTTGTTCTTAAGCAGGGGCGGTAAATAAGGGAGGCCGACAATCGCCTTAACCTCTATAGTTGTGTAAAATTTTCCTTTTAATCCTTCAAATTTGTTAACTTATCAGTTAATTAAATTTTAAAATATACTTTCAACCCTTAAAAAATTTTAAAATTCAACCACGACCTCTCAATAAAAGCTTTCTGGCTTTGTCCCTCTTCCCATGGAAGTTATAATTATAAAATTGGTTGAGTTGAATATCAATACAAGTATCCATGAACCGAGCTTTGACTTAATTCCAAAAAAAATTCATATTCAGGCTCATTTTCTAACCGATTTTGAGACCACCTCGAAAACTACTAAAAAATTTACAAACACCAAAAAAGGAAAGCAAGAGATATTCTGTTTATCGAGTGAACCGTGTTAAACCACTGCAACCTCCCTTCCCTCTCTCTCTATATTTCCATGAAGGGAGACAGGACCCTGTTTGCTCTTTTTATAATTTAGATTTTGGTACACTAATCCTTACGTGAAATGAAGGCTACAATGTCATTGTTTGCACATTGGTCCCTTTTTATAAAGCAAAAGACTTTTGATCTTTTAGCTTTGACGTCTTTGACTTTTTGGAGTTGCCCACAGCAAACTTCTCTTTTTGGATTTAAAGGGGGAGTCTCCTCTCCCCACCCCCACTCACATGCTTTGTTTCTTCACCCACCACTATTCAACTTTGGGGGAAATTTCTAAAAGGGGTTTTCCCGGATCAAAAGATTCCCACTTCATCATTAGGGTGTTACTGCGCCCGCCCACCCCCTATGCTCATTCCTTCATTCTACTTTCTTTCCCTCTTTCTTTATGTATCAATGGAAATAAATAGTTTTTTTTGGGCCTAATCTAGGCCCAATGACATATATAAGCAAGTGCTGGCATTTGAGATCAAATTACTCGAGTCTGAATCTTTTACACCCTTCATATAATACATGGTAAAATTATAGTTCGACTCTTTGCAGTAATAAAATCTCGATTTGATTTTTTTTAAAACCGGTAAAAATACAAGTCAATGCAATAGTGAAATTGTATTTTATCTCTTATAAAACTATATAACATAATCCCGATCCCCCCAAAAAAAATAATAATAACTTTATCTCTGCGACGATAAACCTTAATGACTTGACTATTTCTTGATATCGACTGATCTTGAACTAAGAATCAATGATACATTGATTTCGTCAACAATTTAATTATTATAATTTGATATTCACACATTGAAAAAAACACATTTCTCACATCATACATATTTTTTAAAACTCTAGAAGCCTCCATGGGTAGCCCTCACCTAACAACAAGAAGAAGAAGAAGAGATTAATCAGCTCAACCACCCAAAAACACCTCGATATAATAAACATACCAAAACCATGGGCCATTTAGATCCTTCCTCGCAAAGCATTTGTCCCTTCATGGAAGCCTTTTTCTCTTGTCATCTTTTTAACATTCATTCTATTGTGAGACACATGCGGTGGTGCTACGTACCACTTAAAACTTCCTTCTTTTTTGTTCACTTTTTGCTCCTACTTCTCTCCCACCCACAATGCTTACCATACATACACACATAAGGGGACAGGCTTTATAAAATTACGTGTTAGCGTAATAATAAAATTGCACTTTATGATTCATCTTTGACTTGTATAAAACAATTTTCTGACTTCGTCCTCGTGCATACACAAGATCAAGATTTACAACACAAAACCATGCAGTCCAAGTTGATGATGGTATCACACACACATTTTAGGTGTGTGTTTTGGGTTTGGAATGAGATGATGTAATGAATCCACTGCTACCATATTAAGATGATAGAGGTAGGCAGGCACATGGAGACTAAAAAGGGACCTCTACCCGGAATAGAGTATACATTACAACCCAAAAAGAAAAAGGAGATAGCAAAAAGAAAAGGGGGATCAAAAAGAAAGAACATATCCACGCTCCTTGTCTGATCTCTAGATGCATAAATTTACTTTAACCTACCCATTCTTTATATTTACGTGAATGTGACCGGTGGGTGTCACTCTGTAATGGAAACGTACGAGATCAGCTCTACAGTTCAAAAAAAGAATTCAATCTTTGTACTATTAAAAGAAATCAAATAAGTGTGAATGACAAACACAATGCTAGTTACGTTGGACTTAAGATCCAACTCAACGAAACAGTAACGAGGTTTAATGGCCCTTGAATTAGACTTAAATTTGTTTTAACAATAAATGATAGCCTGCCATACATTTCGGTCCCAAAACATAAGAGGGTTAAAAAGGAAGATATTATATAAGACAAGAATAAGGATGAGAAAGGCAAAGGCTGCCTAACTGGGTGGTAATCTAGTTATTTAATAATGTGAAGGAAAGAGTGGGATGGGAGAACACATGCATCGCAGGTGAACGCCGCTACTTGCAATCATATTGCCCATGCGTTTCGACGATCCAATTCTAATGCTTCAAATCTTTTGTCCTAATTAAATAATTAATTACTGACCAAAAGGGTCCCATTTGTTTGTGGACAGTAGCAGCCGACCTTACATTATTTTCTTTCCTATCATACGTATGAGGAGAGGTTCGTTCTTATCCTTCATTTCCATCGCATAATTATAATCTTGAGTTGATTTAGTTTTGTATTGTTCTTTCTTAATATACATGCATTTAAATGTTAAATGCTGTCCGTATGGAATCGGTAGTTATTCACTTTTAAATGGGATAGCCAACACCTGAATTTTGTTTCAATGTGCGTGAAGTCTGATTCGCTGCAATTATAACTTTGATTTTGACTCAATTCGACACATTTAAAGAAACAGAATACATATAGTGTGATCTGCGAAAATCGAATCAAATCAAGACTTCATGTATAAAATTACACAAAATCAAAGTTCACATTGAACCAAATTTCTATGTCCCAAAAATAAATTAATTGTAAGTTCGAACATCCTATATGTGGTGCATGCAAAGTAACAATTTCAGGGTGTGAGGTGCGATGATTTATACAAGTGGCTGTGAACAGAATATCTTTTTTATAAGATTTTTAAATGACCATAATTCCCCCGAAAACCCTTAAAAATAGGAAATTACATACATTCAGATGTACTTGATCTCGTGTTGTTTTAATTACTATAACAACAACAACCACATTAATTGAATGGATGTTGATAGCTAGGCAGTTTGAATACTCAAACACCCGATGAAGGTGAGAGGTGGGGTTTTAAGAGAGGAAAAAAAAAAAGGTGATATAAAAGCTGAATGTTTAAAGCAAAGCATATAACAAAGAAAGCTGACCCTAAGACCAAAAGAAATGAAAGCAAAAAGGCCTTTTCTTTCCTATCCCATGTTATAGTAATAATTCTATTAAGCTGCCGAATGAATAGGGACAAGATATCTTATATTAAAGGTAAAAGTCTGGGGAAGTCCTTACATTAATACTTGTATTGCATTTTGTTCTCTCCATTCAAAAAAGAGTAAATTAGGTCCCTATGCATTAGATCAAAAAATAAATTAATTATTCTATTAAAAAGTCTATCCATTTTCATTGTTAAAAATTGATCCTTGTACGTTAGCATGTCGCGTGTAACTATTTGGTTATCTTATTAGCCACATTAGTTTTTAGCAACAAAAATACATTAAAATTTTAAACCAAAATGATCGGTTTGCTCTTTAATCTAACATATCGTGACTAATTTACTTATTTCCAAAGATATAAAATGTAATCTAACTCTTAATATAAGAACCTCCATAATACTTTTATCTATATTAAATTTTAAATGCACATCAATCTCGAATTCCAATTCCTGAACAACCCTTCCCGATTGCGAAAATAAAATCTACTAAGCTTTCTCTCTCTCCCCATATCCTCTATCAACCTTCCCTTTTTTATTTTCTTTCCAAACGTAGCCTCTCCAATTTTTCAAGAAGAGAAGGCAAGATCAGCACCAATTTATTTGCAAAAGAATATATACATACACACATACATACAGCTTCTTTGGGTCTATATCAAACAAGGGAAGTTTTTAATCTGCTCCAACACTAACCCATGCTAGTCAACCCCTCTTGTTCCTCAATTCCCTCTTCAAAGCCAATCCCATGCTTTGAAAATGGCGATAATAACAACAATAAGAGAAAAAGAAGACCTGCAGGAACACCAGGTAACATATATATATATGCATATCATATAAATTATATATATTGAATACGATTTACAGTTCTTGGGGGTGGTTGTGCAGATCCGGATGCTGAAGTGATTTTACTTTCACCTAAAACACTACTAGAATCAGATCGTTACGTTTGTGAGATCTGTAACCAAGGGTTCCAACGAGACCAAAACCTACAGATGCACCGGCGACGACATAAGGTTCCATGGAAGTTGCTGAAAAGAGAAACACCGGCGGTGAAGAAAAGGGTGTTCGTTTGTCCCGAGCCGAGCTGTCTCCACCATCAACCTTGCCATGCTTTAGGCGATCTGGTTGGGATCAAGAAACACTTTAGGAGGAAACACAGTCACCATAAACAATGGGTGTGTGAGAAATGTTCGAAGGGGTATGCCGTTCAATCTGATTATAAGGCTCATCTTAAAACTTGCGGTACCCGTGGCCATTCTTGTGACTGCGGCAGAGTTTTCTCAAGGTTATTTTTAATTTCTTTTTCTTGTTAAATCAACAGTGGTTCAGATTCTAGTTTTACTCTTTATCTTTTCAAAGATAAAGATTTCACCAGTCTCAGACCATGATTAAAATCTTTCTACACTGTTGACTTAAGAATGAAGGAACATATAAAGCTTTTGATTTTTTGACTGATGGAACCTTGATACAGTATTTAGCGGCCGTCTATATACAGTTGGCACATTTCCCCAAGATCACTCCCCCCTCGCTCTTGGTCGTGTTGCTGGGAATTAATTAACCATAAACACAGTATACCTACTGATTAGGGTAATAGATATAATCCACCACTCAAAAGTAACCCTAAATACTACGCAATATATATAGTATGTTTACAGTAAGGTAGGTTCTTCTATTACTCCTTGTAGCGTTTAGTTTTTTTACGTTAATTTCATTAGTTTTGAATTGATTAATTTTAGATAGTTAAACTGATTAATTCTTACAATTATTTCTCTTAGTTCATATTCTCCATCATTTTTAATCCATTAATTAATTTCGATGTGGGTAATATGTTGTATAATAATATGTTTTGCGCCTTAAGATTCTAGAAATAGCAAAACTTAATCAACTTTAATGAATTTAACGTGAGGAATTTTAAAAAATTTTGATTTCTTATTGATTGATTACCCCTTTTTGTTTTTTTCTTTTTTAATAGAGTAGAGAGTTTCATAGAACATCAAGATGCATGCCGTATGGGGCAATCACAGAAAATGCAGCAGCCACCTAGCTTGTCACCAACAGCTTCAACCCCTACTACTCCATCTAGTGATACCATGTTCTTCAGCCCTACAAAAGATAATCCCACCACCACAAACGGCGGCGACCACCACAATTTGGAGCTTCAACTCTTGACCACATCCTCAAACCCAACAGAGCCCTTTGTTCCCCATAAAGAAAACCATAACAACACTCATCATTCCACTCAATTGCACCTCTCGATCGGCTCATCCGACAAAAAAATCGAATCGACTGGTACGAGCAAGGTATCGGCGCTCGAGCAATTGAAGATGGCGATGGCGGAGCTAGCTTATGCCGAAGAGGCGAGAAAACAAGCGAAGAGGCAAGTTGAATTGGCGGAACAAGAGTTCGATAGGGCGAAGAGGATTAGACAACAAGCACGAGCTGAATTTGAAAAGGCTCAAGCTTTAAAGGATCGTGCGAACAGGCAAATCGAGACCACCATTGTTCAAATAACTTGTCAGGCTTGTAAGCAGCAAGTTCAAGACAGAACACCTGTGGAAGAGAACTCCATTGTTGTGAGTTACGTTTCATCAGCTATATAACGAGTACCGGTTGGAAAATGGAAGGGATAAAGCAACACTTGGTGATTGAATTTGGTAATTTTTCACTTTGGTCCTTGACTTTTTTGTTAGTTCATATTGGTCTTGAAATTTGGCAACCTTTTTCAGTTTGATCCTTTCTGTTAAGGCATGATGACAAGGTATTATGAGATTGTTCCACATGATCACCTAAATTTTTTTTAGTTTTTTAAATTAAAATTCCTTTATGATTTTATAATATTTTCAATAAATTTCTTTTTGTAATTTTTAGATTTTATATAATATGTATTTTTTAAAATCAACTTAAAGAAACCCAAGTTCAGGATCAAATTGGTAAAAAATTGTCAATTTTCAAGACTAATGTGGACAAAAAAAAAAATTAAAATAGTGGTTAAGTTGAAAGGCTAAATGTTGCTTATCTCATATTCAAAGATATCTCATAAAGATTATGAACAGAAACATATGAACCAATCACATTCATATATACATAAGCTTTCTTTTGATCTAACTCTACTTTGGATGTCTTTGAACTTTTGAAATTTAGTCCTCTGGCTTAGTTCCAAGAATTTGGAGCCTAATTTAAAATCCAATTATTTGGATTTTAAATCTCATACGTATAGCCACAAATTCTTAAAATTAAAAACTGAGAGATTGAAATGTAGATGGATTGGAGTCAGTATTAGACCCTTTCTTTATTCTTATACCAAGTTGAATGAAAGGATTGTTGTACGGTGCGATTTGTGTGATGTAATTTGTTCATTAATTTGGTTAAATGAAAGCTAAAAATCATGGGGTGTTGTAGAAAAAGTGTTCCCAGGCTTTTGTGCGTGATGGGTGCATTGAGACAACTTGAAAATGAACCTTCCTTGGCCTCACCTCACCATTTTTTGTGTGTGGTTATTTTGGCTTTTCTTCTTGGACTCTTTAGGTATCTTTGTAGCTTGAAGGGGTAAGGAAATTAATGGAGGCGGTATTTGAATTTGACTTTAATATTTAGTTTATATTTAAGTTTGGTTCCGATGTTTAGTTTGTTACTCAAACCAAATAGAATAGGGTGTGCTACCGAATATTTAACATGCGTTCTTTAGTAAAAAAAAAAAAAAAAAAACATAGGTGCTTAATTGGGACAAAAAAATGTTTAAGTACTAAATTGAATATTAAAATCAAACTCAAGTACTTAACTGAGACAAAAAAAACCCTCAAGTGTTAAATTGAAAAAACTCTAGTACAATAGAGGCCCTTATACTAGGAATCAAATTGCATTTTTCCCTCTACTAAAAAATATAGACAAATTAGTCATTGCACGTTAGATCAAAAAGCAAATTGATCCTTCTATGAAAAACTTCATCCATTTCTACTGTTAAAAATTGATCCATATACATCAACATGTGGTATACGTGGCACATCACATGTCATTGTTTGGTTATTCCATCAACCATACTAGTTTTTAACAGTACAAGTGGATGAAATTTTTAATAGAATGAACTAAATTGTTCTTTGGTCTAACGTACATGGATTGATTTGCTCATTTTTTAATAGAGGGGCAAAGTGCAATTCGAGTCTTAATACAGGGACCTCTTTTGCACTTTTACCTACTTAAGTTTGGTTTTAATGTTTACTTGGTACTAGTTTTTTCAATTAATTGATGCTTAAGTTTTTTTTAGTCTCTATTAAATACTTGAGCTTGACTTCAATGGTCAATTTAATATCTAAGCTTTTTTGTGTCTAGCTTAAATACTTGCGCTTTTTTTACTAGAGAACACGAGTTATGCCACATGATTCCATTTAGAATGAGTACCAACTTAAATATTGAAGTCAAATTCAGATAGTAAATGATATATTAACTCTTTTTTTTTAATGATGAAAGGGAAGATCACCTCCATTAATTTTCTTACATCTGCGAGCTAAAAAAGAATAAAGGATCAAATTGGATATGGAAATCAAATTCATGTACTAAATAATATATTAGCCCTCAAAAAGGGATGCATGTTTTTCAGTGCCAGAGTTTAATAGTTAATGGGAGACTCTCAGTCGTCGCTCTCAACCAAAACTCCATTCATTCACTTTCAAATCCCACTATTTATCACAGTGAGGCCCATAGGGCAAAGCGATGAGTTGTTAAGAAGAAGCAAAGTTATTCACCGGAGAGGCCATTAGAGCTTTTCGGCTCGGTTGAAAGGACCGAAAAAGAAGAAGAAATAAAAAGAAAAGTGGGTCCATCTTGTTGACGTTATCTTTCACGATTTCAACCAAAACGAAAAGGTTAACCGCAAAGCTAAAGCTGCAACTTTCTAAGGGTCGTTTCTCTCTCTCTTTATTTTGCCTTTTTTTATTGGACAATGTGCTTCTCTTTCGTTTCCATCATGTTGGCACGTTGCTCACCTTCTCTTTCTTTTTCTCCCCAACCAACACCAAGCATATAAGGTTAAATATTAATTGTTGTATAAAATTTAGGTAAATTAACTTTTATGTTTTCATCATTTAATTGTAAGATTACAAAATTTTTATTTAAGCCACTCGATCGTTAAGTTAAACATCTGGTTAGTGAGCTCTAAGTAACAATTCGACGATTAATATGATTGTTCATTACTCATTGATGAGTAGAAAAAACAAAAAAGAAAGCTATTTGAATTTTGACTCACAGATCCGTGACATGCAAAGTTGTTTAATGAAAAAACTGAATCGTAGAAGAGAAGGAAAAAGAGGTGCAGGCAATGCAAACCGAGAAGGCCATAAAATAACGATTTTAATAGTGAGAAATTTTTTGAATAGTTTAGTGATCGTTTTGTGACTTCGGGTGTAGTTTACCCAAAATCAAATTAGTTAATGATATAACTGCGCTATGCGGTAAAAGTACCATAGAGGGTATTATACTAAGAGTCAAAGTGCATTTTGCGCCCTCCACTAAAAAAATGAGTAAATTAGTCCACGTACATTAGATCAAAGGGTAAATTGATCATTCTATTAAAAATTTCATTCATTTCTATTGTTAAAAATTAATTATTGTATGTTAGAATAAGACACACATGTCACTTTTTTGGTTATTTTGTTAGCAACGCAAGTTTTTAATAGTAGAACTCGATAAAAGTCTTAATAGAAATGATTAATTTACCCTTTGATCTAACTTGTAAAGATTTTTTTTAAATAAAAAAGACAAATTGCAAACAAACTCTTATTGCAATGACCTCTTCCATAGTAATTTGACTACAGGTATATATAAATGACAAATTTAATATGATATTGAGGGTGGCTGTGAATGTGATTGGAAACCAAAAAATAAAACATGAAATGGGAGCCAGAGTTGAGTTTATGTTGGCCCAACAACTATATTCCCACGTGGGCCTATTACACCTTAATTCATTTTTTTTTCACGCTGCTCTATTTTTTTAAAGATCCGTAAAAGTTTAAAATTTTTAATAATTTCTTAATAATCTCATTAAATATTCTAATATATTTTTTAAAGTTTTTCTATGCTTATGCATTCGTCCGTGCCCATTTTATTGAATTCCTTTCCAATGTTATATGTCATTAAGTTATTTTATGTCAAAAATTTGTGAAAATAATTTTTATATCCTATTTTTTTTCAATTATATACGTTAAAAAGAATACCTTCGTTTTATTTTCATGTTGAAAATTAATTATTTATACATGCAACATGTGATAATACGCGAATAACAATGTTATTGATTTTTATAAATTAAATCATATTAGTAATTCACATATATAATCATACAGAATAAAAATTCATGTATATAACATTCAATCGCATTACACTATATCTGTTGATTCGAAAAAAAAAAAAAGTAAATACATAATCATGGTGTTTTTTTTCTATGTAAACCCTTGGGTTTTTTCATAAATTGTTTTAAATATGGTATGTCAAAGGGCATGGATCAGAAGTTGGTGTTAGCCTTACAGTGTAATTATGATGTAAGATATTTCTGTTTTAGAGAGCTATAAGAAATTGAAGAAGGAAGGCCTAGCCTTTGTGTGGTGTTCCATTAATGGCATTGCTGCTTGTTGATTTACCTCTTCGTCGTCTCTCCTACTGTTCTCTGTTACTTCACTTTTATTATTGGAATCTGTATTTACTTGAAGGAAATCATAGAATTCAATTCCCTCCTTTTTATCTGCAAATCACCCGTATTTGGTAAAACAAATGTAATAAACTCTTCAATGTATCTATATTTTTTAATCTAATTTATACTTATATTTAACTAGTTACGAAATTATGGAAATATTCATTCTTTTAAATCATAATTAATATATATTACGACGATGATATTTTTGTGTTTTCAGATTTTTATATCACGAGCTCATAATTGAGTTGGTGTTACAAGTTAATCGTACACGAGAAATGATTAAAAATTACTTTTTATTTTTATATAAAATTATTATAAAAATTTAAATTAAAAATAAATCTGTAGAGAAATGAACTTCAACCTAGAACATTAAAGTCTCAAGAGAGTCGATTTTGCTATTTTAACTAAACTTTCACTTATTTTTCTACATATTTTTTATAAATATAATATTACACAATATATTTTTACTAATATTACGAGGGTAATATAAAAATCAATTTATAAAATAAACACAATATAATTGTAAGATTGTATCGATATTTTGTTTGAAAAAAAATTACATCTCTTATTATTAATCCACCTTTTCTTTTTCATCTTTTAATTGTAAATGGTTCTTATATAAAATAAAAAAAAAATCCTACTTTAATTTTTCCAATATTTATTTGTTTTCCATTCTAATTATCTATCTTTTTATGGGTATATAAATAATTTTATGGATATATGCTTTAAATACCTATTGAAATTATATGAATACGAATTTTTGAAAGGAAATCGGCTCCTTCGAGAAAAGTTTTCGAAGCATCATCCATCATGCAGTCGATCAAGTCTTCCAACAACCGAAGGTATTATTCGCAACCTCCGTGAAGAGTTGTAGGCTGAGGAAAAAACCCTGACATACCTTCTATTGTTGGAGGTTAAATCAGTTGCCTGACGGATAATACTTCCAAAACTAGTCTTAAAGGAACCAATTCACGGTTCAATCAAAAATTGGAATTAAATATAAATATTAAATACGCACCTTGGGTGATTGTAACACAATGGTTTGGATTCAAAGTAGAACAAGTGTTGTGAGGGAACCCTTGCTTGTATTGATGTAAAAGTGGGAGAAAACCATGACCAGCACCCAACTGTGAGTGATGAAGAGCTTTAGAGGGATTGCTGTGTGATGTTTTGGCATAGAGACTCGACCGTTGTCGGCATCTACGTGCCATAATGACATGCCAATGGTTCTTAACGGCGTTATCAGTACGACCGGGAAAAAGCCTAGCGATAACAGCCCACCTATTCCCATGGATCCTATGAGCACTCAACAACCGTTCTTCTTCCTCTTCCGTGAAAGGGCTTCGGTTTATCCTCGGATCTAACTGGTTAAACCATCTCAGCCTACAGCTTTTCCCTGCTAAGACAAATTCATATTATCAAACACCAAAACCGAAACCCTAGCTACACAACAATCATGATATTCTAAAACAAAGTAATTATTACCACTTTTGTTTTGGTATTGACATATGTCGGTATCGGCATGTTTTGTTATACCATTTGATAGCGGTTTAAGGCCAGAACAGTACGTATCAACCGATTCAATTGGTACCAGTAATTACATACTATATGCATGATTTAGGGTTTGATGATCACCTGATCTGCCTAGAAGCTTTTGAGCTATAGCATTCCAATTATGAGGGCCGTAGCGTTCCACCAATTCTCGGAGCTTTTCATCTTCGGCAGGCCTCCAATGACCTCGGCTACACATCTGTTAATCTTTTAACTCAACACCCAAAAAGATAGGAAATAAAAGGGCAGATAGGGGAATAAAGATGGTAGAGGGTGGGCTAACAAGACAACAAGTAGATCACATACATGTATGTGTGTATATATATATATATATATATTAAGGGGGAAAGTAAAAGAAGGGCAAAGAGATTTTCCGTTAAAGAGTTGGGAGGAAACAGTGAGTAATCAGGCGATTGACGTAAACGTTTTGGCTAACGAACGCTCTCTCACAACAAAGGTTTTTTTGGAGTAATCAATCAACTTTTTACACACACAAAATGGAAAGAGACAGAGACCCAAAGAGGTTGCTTGGTGGGCTGAATTTCGTTTGCCTTTCAACGTCTTTCTAAATTTCTAACCTACAACCCTCTACTTGTAACCCACCTATCTACCATTTCGCCTTTTGCATTACATCTTCTCTAGTCTCTTGTTGAAAACCGATGATATAAAAAACCAATGGATCTGTAAATCGATATAGACCGATCATTGAACTCGCGAGGTTTTTTCAATAATATTGTTAATAATTTATTTAAATCGGAGGAAATTACGTATTCATACGAGTGTGTGATAGCATGCAGTCGCAGCAAAAAAAAAAAAAAAAAAAAACATGAGGAATGCAAGTGTAAATATGTATTGGGGGATTTTAGGTTATTGACAACCTTTTCAGACCTAACTAACATTAACAGCTGATTTTATTCTTTTATTGGATAATAACATTAACAACTTAATTAGCTTAAACTGGGATGCGTATGATTGATGAATTCAACTGCTTTTTTCTGTTAAACGGCTGCTCTCTCTCTCCCCCCTTTTCCTTATTGCCGTAAAACACCATCATTCTTCTTCGGCATTTGGATTCTCAGTATCTCCAATACTCGGCTGTAAGCTACATGGAAATCCATAACTATTCCAATTTAAATTTGTAAATTTGTTTAAGAATTCGAATCGAATACTATTATGCACATCTGAATTAAATATTATTATTTGTATTCGTAACTAAATCTAAATTTGAATCCGTTAAAATTCTTTTTTAAAATATATAACCAAAAGTATAAGCATTTTGTAATCGGTGGATTCAAATATTTGAATTTGTATTTATTATCTGATTAAGTAACATGGATTCAGATAATGGATATTTGGGATATCTCTCCACATCAGCTCTATATCTACCGCGGATAATAAATTTAAAATCACGAGTTCCAATATTATTCGAATCCACCATATCAAATCGAATATCCAAATCACCTATCCCTAGAGAATATTTTTTTTTTGTTGTCCCTCTCTAATGTTCGAATTTTAATTCTTTTTTGAGGAGTGTAATGTGTCTTATTATCGCATCCAACACTTGTTGGTATCGCAAAATAGCTTTAATAATTCTTTTTTCGGTTTTTATAAACCCGAAAAAAATATTAAAGAGAGGTTTTATGACTCCAGCAAACTAGTAGAACAAAGCACATACAAAGCCATAATCGTTTGGGGGTCATCAAAATTGGCATATATATATGTGTGTGTGTGGGGGGGGAGGGGGGGGATAAAAACACAGATTTGTATTTTAGGGTAAGAGATTGGAGTTTATAATTTTGTAAAGAAGAATAGTATTGATACAGTTGGAGAGGTAGGAGTAAGAAAATTAAGTAAGGATTGAATAGCCCAACCAAGGTTAAGGAGATGAAATGAGGAAAAGAATAAAGTGTCCCCACACATAAATTTTAAGTACAGATTTGAAATTTCTAATTTGTACTACCCTAACACGAACCACATGCCACCTAATGTGAATTTAGTCGAAATCAAAAGTAATAGATGCATAGATGTTATTTTATATTGGTTTTGATTGTTGGCCTACCCATATACAAGTTGGGGGAATATATACACACACATATATTGCTTGTTTATTAAGTGAAGGAAACC
Source organism: Kokia cookei (assembly GCA_039519145.1). NCBI lineage: Eukaryota > Viridiplantae > Streptophyta > Magnoliopsida > Malvales > Malvaceae > Kokia > Kokia cookei. Next base: position 395,089 of record CM076909.1, on the reverse strand, counting down.
CATCTTCTATCTTTCGTCTTTTACCCACCAACGATTAAACACCTACCTTTTTCCTATTTTTTTATTTATTCTATGTATTATAACATACTGAAACTAAACTTATAAAGCCGTTGGTCTCATCTAATTTTATACCAACACCTTCACCCTTCGGACAGGTTTAGTGTATGGTTCAATTTTTATTTATTAGCTTGGCTGTCCAAAAGATAATGAAATATGCAATTTTATTTATATAAAAATATTTTGAAAAATGAAAACCATCTTAATTTAAATTTGGGCCAAACTGAGAAAAAAATATTTGAGTGCGGGTCTAGTTGAAAGTAGCAAATTGTGAAAACATAAAAGATTATGGTCGCTGGGCTTTTAGTCTGCTTAGCCCCAAAGAAATACTGCACCCAGGCCGGTCAATTCGGCATGAAAATTTCAACCCCACCCCATATTTAAATTCAATTGCCACCGCTAATTTAAAACCGTATAATAATTAATTAATTTTTTATATTTTAAAAAATTCAAAGAAATTATGAAAATTATTTTATTAAATTTATCTCTAAAAAGTATAAAAATAAAAAAATTAAATTTTTTTTGAAAAATTAATTTATTCTAATGTAAGTTAACAAACATTAACTATACTATCCATTGTGTGTGTGTGTGTGTGTTTTGATAAACAATATTAATTTAAGGGCTAAAAAAATAAATAAATAAAAATATAATCTGACAAAAACCACTCATGACAATTAAACCTGATGGGATTAGAGACCTTCATTTGACAATCTACTACAACAAGATTTTTACAGACACCAACCAATTTGCAAAAGGTTTGAAACTAAAATAAGGACAACACGTGACACCTTGGGAAAAAAAAAACACCGTTTAAAGACTTTGAAACCCAACGAAATGAGCCAAGACATTCTCTCTTCCAATTAAACCTTCAACTCATTCCTACTTTCATCTCCCCTCTCTAATCTTTTCTTAGCGACCACTTTTTAATCTTCCCTTTCGATCGCCTTAACTCATCTATTGTTTGTCATCCTCCAAATGGACAATTGTAAATCGTTACAACCTTCGCCTTATATCAAAACGAGCCTCAAATGCATAAGTAAATTGTTTATCAATATTCACCTCATCCTTTAACCATAAAATCGAATATTTAATTCCTATTCATGAAAATAAAACATATTTCATGATTAATCATTTATCCATTTAAAGAACATCCACGATAAATATATTAATCATTATTATTAACATTGGATACCTTAATTTCGAAAAAAAAAAATCTATTAATTGGATCCATTTCACGTCCAAAGTTGGAAAAGAGACGGGGCGCACCCTAGTCCCTACAGCGACCCACCACCGTAAAAGGCATAACCCTTAGAACATGGCATTTGTGGACAAGTTTGGGTTCACAAAATTCAGCTTCCATTATGATGATTTTATTCAATTTCATTGCTCCACCACATATTCCCAATACTATTCCAGATATTCATTTTATTAGCATTATTGCACGCGGCACTGTCAAAAGAAACTCTCAAAAAAGAAATAATCACTTCAATTAACTTTTTCCATTCTTGTCTAAAAATAAGTAAAAAATATTATAGAGATTTTTGTATTAAAAATTAGATTATATTTTATTTTTAATTTAAAAAATTGACAGATTAAGTTTATATATTAAATAAAAATAAAATATATTTTTTTAAAAGTTATATCCATTTTTACTATTATTTTTTTTTTAAATTTATTGATGTGACTAGTTGAGTTATATCCATTTTTACTACTATTTTTTAAAATGTATTGATATGAGTAGCTTAGGATAACCATTGTTGCTCCACCACATATTCCCAGTACTATTTTAGATATTTATTTTATAAAAGTTAGAATTTGACCAGTTCATGGGTCAAAGTACTTGTTCAAGTTTAAAGTTTCGTTCGAAAAATTAAAGGGTTTAAATAAAATATCAAGTCCGAAAAATGGATATAGGTCAAATTTAAAGTCAGTTTTTTATAAGAGTTGGTTTTTGGGCAAGAATTTTTTGGCTCAAGCTTAACTCAACCCTATCCGAATATATTATATTATAAAATAATATAAATATATATTTTAAATAATAATTATATATTTTTATATTAAGTCACTTATCCAATAACAATTAAATTTATTACCCAAAAATTTTAAAAGAAAATTAACTTAGCCCAAAATATAAAATTTTAAAAATATATATTTAATACAATAAAATATTTATTTATATTTATTAGTACTTTTTTTTAAATAATAAAATATTTATTATATTTATGATAGTGCTTTTTAATATAAATACTTTTTATTGTGTTAGAAAACTTTTATTTTAACGTTTTTAGTGCATTTAGTGTATTATATTTTTTAAAAATATTTTTAAATAAAAACTAATCTAAAAAGTTAAATATAGGTGGGCCGGGTCGAGCCCGTGTTTATTTTTCCTAAATTAGGTTGGATTTGGACAAAAAAAAGTAAGTTTATGTTTTCGATTGGGTTATGCCAGGGCTTAGAAAATTGATCTAATACCTTGTAAGGGCCAGACTTGATCCAGACCATGAACACGTCTAGTTAAAATATGTCATAAGTGTAACACCCTCTAACCCTAAACCGTAGTCGAAATAGGATTACAGGGTATTACCAGACATATCGGACAACTTACAAATAATAAATAATTAATTAATGAACACACTATAAAATAATCATAAAATTTCCTTAATTGGACTCTCGAGGCTCAAAATATATATTAGAAGAGAATTGGGACTTGTTTTGGTGCTCCGTAGATTTTTTTGTAAATTTTTTTTTCGAACGTGATATAATTTCCTTTTATAAACATCTAACCTTCCCTACAATTTCAACTCGCAACCAAAACAATTTATACTCAAATTCACCTAAAATCATAATCATTTCATTAACATATTAATTCAATAATTAAACATTCTTAATATTATTCAAAATTTACTAAAAACTTTATTCATTTTTCATTCAAACACAATGCCAAATTTTATAATATACTCTCTATCATTTTATTAAACTAATATCAAAATATAGTATATATATATATTTACAACCAATATTACGAGCATATACATGTGATCGATCTGGATGCTGAATCAGGACCTTAATTTCTATTAACCTGCGCATGGAAACAACCATACGCTGAGTATTTCATACTCAGTGGTATTACTATAATTCAAATTATAAATAACCAAATAAATTTCACATAATCAATCATATAATACATGAACACATATTATCTTAATTTATACACCACTTTCATTCCAAATCAATATCAGATCAATTTAGTCATTTCATTCTCATTTCTCAATTTCATCACATATCACTTTATATGCCTCAATTTTTCATTTTTATTCAATTTTTCTTTTTCACATTGTTTATCCCTATTAACAAGACTCGGACCTTAGCGGATACACAGATCCAACCAAACACACCAAAATGACACCCAGTGCTTCATCGGATAGTTCTAAGCAATAAAGTGACACCCAGTGTCTCATCGGCCTAGTCGAAGTAAAGTGGTACCCAGTATCTCATCGAATCTATCCGAAGTAAAATAATGACACCTAGTGTCTCATCGACTCAGTCAAAGTATCCCTGAACTCTTCCAATCCCATGGCATGCCAACTATATCCGACTCAGCCCGACTAGTTAATAGGGACTTTCAACTTATAGTTCATATCAATTTCAATTTCAATTTCACTTATTAAATATAAATATCGAAATAAACATTAAATAATGAATAATTTAAATTATAGTAATACAAACTCGGATTTCGCGATTAACTTTCTCTTTTCCTTTTTATGCCGATGCTTCGAGTTCTTTGCTAGCTACAAAAAAAAAAAAAATTACACTATTAACTACAGCACTAATTTATAATAATAATTGAATTTCTATCCAATTTATACCCTAATTCCAATTTAATCCTAATTAATTCATTTATTTATTTTTCTCAATTCATACTTTATTTTTATTCAATTTCCTTCCATATTCTACATAACTATCTAATGTTCATAATAAAACCCTAATTTAAAATTTCTTTCAATTTAATCCCTCTATCACAAAACTTACAGCTTCTTTTACAATTTAATCCCTTTATCAATGCTAACTTGAAATTCATTCAATTAAATCCCTAATTCACTATTTTATTCAACATGAACTATGTTCAAAAACCTTAAAACTTCCAAGACCTCAACTTAATTTCGTCAAAACTTTATTCTAAAGCTTCTAAAACATCTAATTTAAGAAAAAAGGACTTAATTGACTTACCAATTAAATATTAAAGCTTCAAAATCCAAATTTTCCCTTTTTCTTTTTCCTTCCCTTTTCTTTCTCCCCTGTTTCTTTTGAGCTTCTGTTCTTCCTTCTTTTGTTTCTTTTTTTTTTTTATTCTTTTATTTCTTATATAAATATATATATATATATATATATATATATTTTTTTTTCATTAATATAATAAAATAATACCAATTAAATAAATTATTATATTTTAATATTAATTAATAATAAATTAAAATCATGAAAAATCTTTAGATTTTTTTTGTTTTGCCGCCTCAAATTATGCAATAGGCATAGTTGCTATTTTAGTCCTTCTTTCTTTATTTTAATCTATAATTATGTTTTCACCCTTATTCAATTTAGTCCTTTTACTAATTACTCTAAATTAAGCTAAATTCACCTAATCAAAGCCTAATTAAACACACAACTAAACTCATAATTACTCCTAATAATTATTTACGAACTCGGTTTATTAAGACGAAGGCCCGGTGCCCGTAAATTTAGGTCATTAGAGTAAGTTCTTAAACTTTTTATAAATCTGAAATTTAGTGTTTATATTTTTTTAGGAGTTTAGTTCTGAATTTTTATATATCAAAATTTAAGTCTCAATGTTATCATTGTTAAAATTGTTTTGTTCAATTCAAGTTCATTATAACATTATTTTTTTAGTTAAATTACTATCAAGTGAATATTTATTTTATTCCAAAATGTCACCACAACAGATTTAATTAAAAAAATTAATAATATTAAAAATTGGATTAAAATTTTGAAATCTAAAAAATAAGATTAAATTTTAAATATAAAAACTAAATTTCGAATATAAGTAGTGTTTTTAATTTTATGGGGCACAGAAAATAGGAACTTTCAAAGGAAAAGAAGATGTTGCTCATCCTAGGAGTCTTGAATTCGAGCACTTGTATGTATAAAATATGTGTTGTCAAATGATTAAAAAAAATACGAACAGATACTATCCATACCAGTATATTCAAAAAAAAAAAATTATCCAGTAAAGGAAAAATTTAATTGATTTTTTTCATTTCTCGCCCACAAATAAAACATGGGGACTGGTTACTTTATTTATGAAAAGCTTTTAGATTATAATATTAAGTACATTCTTTACTTATTTGTTGTGCTTGCCAAATTTAAGCATGGACATTTAATCCCATTTCTTAAGCTTCATTTAATTTAATATTTATTTAAATTTTGTTTGAATTTGTAAATGATTAGTTTAAGTTGGTTTTAGGTTTATTGGTGGTGTTATTATTTTTAATTTTATTAAAAAAATATTAAATTATAATATACTCGTGGATAGAAAAATTGTGTAATAAATTATTAAAAAATAGATATAACATTCAATAAAGATTTTATTAAAATGGTAAAGTTAAAATATTTTAGATTCAAATCTTATCATATGTAAGTCTTTTTTTTTAATTTCACATAAAAATTTATAAAGACAAAAACACTCCAAAAAAATTTGCTATTTTGTAAACATAATTAGTTTGTGGCAATTCCTCAACTAAGAGTTGAGATTTCATTGATGGATTACACCAACTCAACCAAAATGTAAATATATTAACAGTTTAAAGTCTTTTTGGATGGACATTTACATACAATGCAGGGTATTTAACTTTTTTTTTTTTGTCTCCCGTTATGATATTTAATTTCATCGTCACCGTTGTTTTTAAACTAACCACGAGTAAACGCACCCTTAGGTGTAGTTTACCCTATTATTTAAGGGCTTAATGCCGCAAACTTAAAAAAAATCAATTAAACCCCTTTAAACTTTTTGCACCTAATTGAATCAAAATTATTTATTTTTTTGAATATACTGATGTGATTACATAGTAATATCTGTTCATATTTTTTTAACTTTTTGACAACGCACACATAGATGTTTTCCACTGAAACCGCTTATTAAATTTCAAAATTAATTAAATAAACTCTTTAACTATTAGTATTTAACAATAATACTGATATGAACGTTAACAGATACCATATCAGCATTGACATTAAGAACTAAGAGTCGATGTTTGTTAAATTAAAGTGTCTGTTTAACTAATTTTATCAATTTACGGCTCAATTGGGAATAAAGATACTTAATTTATTTTTTTTGAGAAAAATCGAAGTCTTATGTGATGAGTAAACCCTATTTAAAATGCAAGGGACGTCGCGCATTGAATAGGAAAAATTAAATTTGAGATCGACAGTGGTACAGGATGAGATGAAACAAGACATAGACGCGTGGAGCATATCATCATCCAATTGTCGGCATTTCCACAAAATTGACCGTGGCCAATCCGTGCATTGCCTTTTGTTATGATCCACCTGTTTTTGCTCAACTTTTGTGGTCTTTTTATACTTTGAAGGTTAGGTTAGCTTAGACTTGCCTTTGCCTTGACTTTATCACTTTTCTCCTATTCCTATATCACTCTTTGCGTAACTTCACTCCTCTCCCAAACCAAAAAAAGCTCCTAGTAAACAAAACAGCAAGAACAATGGCGCTCACAACCACGAATCCGGCGCCGGAGCAGTATGTTGAATCTAGTACTTTTGCTTCCAGATATGTCAGCGAACCTCTTCCCAGGTATTTATTCCTTTTGCCTAATTTTTAATCTTCTGATTTTCTCTCTCTTATATATTGTATTGAAAGCACCGATCGTTGCTTCACTTATGTCCGTTCTTTAAAAAGGATTATTTTATTATCGCCGTGACCTAAAGAAGAGAATATTGCGAAATGAATGTTAAACGTAAGATGAATAAAATAAAATAAACCCTTTTTTTTCTTCCGAAAAACGGGGAGCTCTTAGATTTTTTCTTTTTTGAATTCAGAACTATTTTTGTCGGTAGTACTGAACGACAGAATCTACAGTAATAATACATTTAAAAAATATTATCAATATGCTCCTTGTTATTTGCGAATACTAGATTTCCTTTTTAAAAGCAAAGAAATAGATAAGGTAGCCGCGATCCTACCGGATTTATTTATAGAATGGAGGCATTATCCGACGGCCGTCATGGATTGCCGGGTTTCACTGTGGCATGACTAGATCCGGTCCGGACTGGTGATCGAATTGATTAAGTTTCTAATTCGTTAATCCAACTAATCTGTTGAGTTGGATTGAATAAATAATTAAAAAATAATAATCAAATTTTTTATTTTATACATCATAAACAGGGGTGAAAACAGAGGGCAGTGGGTGAAACATCAGTCTTATAAAGCTGTTAAAAACTAAAATCACTTTGTAAAAAATGTTATTATGTTTATAAATTGAATGTAATGTTGTCTAATTTTAATACCATAAATGGGTGCAGGTTCCAGATGCCAGAAAATTCAATGCCCAAGGAAGCAGCCTATCAAGTAATAACTGATGAACTGATGCTTGATGGAAATCCCAGGTTGAACTTAGCATCATTTGTGACCACATGGATGGAACCCGAGTGCGATAAACTCATGATGGCTTCGATAAACAAGAACTACGTTGACATGGATGAATACCCTGTCACCACTGAGCTTCAGGTACCTTATCTTTCTTGTTTGCTTGTGTCGTAAGTTACTCTTACTAGGCCTTGTTGTCGTATTAGTGAACCGATATTTTCTCTGGTCATGTAGAATCGATGTGTAAACATGATAGCAAACTTATTTCATGCTCCTATCGGGAAAGGTGAAGCTGCGGTTGGTGTCGGGACAGTTGGTTCCTCTGAGGCAATCATGCTGGCAGGATTAGCCTTTAAAAGGAAGTGGCAACAAAAGATGAAATCACAGGGAAAACCGTACGATAAGCCTAACATAGTCACCGGAGCGAACGTGCAGGTCAGCATTTTTTGTAATATTTCGTTGTTTGCGATCGGAGATGTGTGAATTGATTTGAAATGTTGTTCGAATATGGTATAACAGGTTTGTTGGGAGAAGTTTGCGAGGTATTTCGAGGTTGAATTGAAAGAAGTGAAGTTGAAAGAGGGATACTATGTGATGGACCCTGTGAAAGCGGTTGAAATGGTCGACGAGAATACCATATGTGTTGCGGCCATTCTCGGATCCACCCTAACCGGGGAATTTGAGAACGTGAAGCTCCTTAATGAACTTCTCACCAAGAAGAATGAGGAAACCGGTTGGGATACCCCAATTCATGTGGATGCTGCTAGTGGAGGGTTCATTGCTCCCTTTGTTTACCCCGAACTCGAGTGGGATTTCCGCCTACCGTTAGTGAAAAGCATCAATGTCAGTGGGCACAAGTATGGCCTTGTATATGCTGGTATTGGTTGGGTCGTGTGGAGAAGCAAGGAGGATTTGCCAGACGAACTCGTGTTTCACATCAACTACCTTGGATCCGATCAGCCCACATTCACCTTAAACTTCTCTAAAGGTAACATTTTCATGCAAACATTAATACAAAGATCTCATCCCTGAAAATTTTTTACATTGTGGCAGGCTCTAGTCAAATCATAGCTCAATATTATCAGCTTATTCGGCTCGGTTTCAAGGTAAATTCTACTGAAATTTTCGTACATAGGCTCGACATTGAGTGGATATTATCGATTTGTAACTTTCTGATATTTATGTCTATAAAAGGGATACAAGAATATCATGGAAAACTGCATCGGGAATGCAAGATTCTTGAAGGAAGGGATAGAAAAAACGGGACGATTCGAAGTCGTCTCTAAAGACGTGGGCGTTCCCCTCGTGGCTTTTGCTCTAAAAGACAGCACTAAATACACGGTGTTTCAAATATCCGATGCCTTGAGGAAGTTTGGCTGGATCGTCCCTGCATACACGATGCCTGCAGATGCTGAACACATCGCGGTCCTGCGGGTGGTTATTAGGGAAGACTTCGGTCGTAGCTTGGCAGAGAGGCTTATATCGCACATTCAAGAGGTGTTGAAGGAACTCGACTCGCTTCCGAGTCGAATCGTGAAAGATTCTCACGTTGTTGACGTTGCGAAAGAAGTGGTAGTGGAGAACAAAGGTGGGGAGGCAGCTAAAAATGCTGAGAGAATGATTAAAGAAAAGGTTGCTAAGCAATGGAGGCATTATGTGGAAACTAAGAAGAGGGGGGTGTGTTAAAAGGCGCCTACAAAATCTATGTTCTATCATATAATGTTTGTGCCTGTATTTCCAAACTGCACCATAATTTACCTTTTACTTGCTAATAATATCTCCTTGTGTCATGCATTTGTAACATCTGTTGTGTTTTGAGGAACATTATGTTGTATTTAAGCATATTATGTATGTTTTTTTTTATTTATGTTCGTTGCTATCGGGCTATAACGTTGAAAACAATAATCTTTTACCATACGATTGTAGTAAACTCGAGCGAGCTCTAAAAATCTATTCGAAGTTTGATATCTGATTTTTGCTTGATTGAACATTATCCTCAAAGAAATCATTTCTCCAACTCCGAAAATTTACCAAGATTTACACTGCATAGAGCTTGGGCCCTCCGCAGCATATACTACGTTGAATTCTTGCATTTTCTTCGAAAATGAGGGTACACCAACCAAGTTTTACTGGGCTTCAGCCATCAGAAAGTCAAGGGGATGAAGGCTTTGTTCGAGAATGCTTTTTCAAAGGTTGTTGGAATCGAGTTAAATCAATTAGATTAAAAATTGTTTAATATTTTGATCTAAATAAAAAAAAATTAGAATAGAGTCGTAATCTTTTAAATACTTGAAACTAATAAATTATATTTTTTTTATAACACTTTCCCACTGTTTTTTTAATCCAAACTTTATAAATTAAATTAACCCTAGCTGTAAATTTGTAGCTTTGGTTGGTAAATTATTGCAGCAGCCATTTCAAAATTCTGGCCAAAATTAAATATTACTTCATCATTCATTTGAAAATTCGAATTGACTTGTTTTTAAAACTTTACATTTATTTTTCTAATTCAATTGTAGAATCACCCAATATATTTATGAAAATGGTTAAGGTTTCCTGTTGATACTTTAATTATTAAGATTTAAATTCAAAGTGCAGTGGTGAATTATATTATATTTTCAATGAAAATATTTGAGCATTATTAAAAAAAAAAATCACAAATCTCGAATAAAGTGTCGTGGGCTTCGATTTCTGGAAAATTAAGAATGATGTTTTGAGTTTTGATTAGTAAAGATGAAAGCAATATTAATGTGTCGGATTAAGTGCACTATTATCCAATTTTTTTAATATATTTTATCCAAAACTGATTTAGACCGTGCTTTGATTAACTCTTTGACCGGTTTTGTTATTAAAAATAATTTTTTTAGTAAAATAGGAAATGCAAAAGAAAATAATGATTATAATATAATATTATTGAATATTAACTTAGCAATTAATATAGATATACCTACTTTATTGATTAACAACCAAAATAAGAGAATTAGTTTAGTGAACGAGATTTACTAAGTATTACCAAATTTATCATTTCATTTTAAATATTTTACAAATGGGAAAATTATTTCTTTTTAAGGGTAAACATCAACATACCTTATAGTTTTTAATGATACTTTTAGATAGCTAAATAATTGACATGCCCAAACAAAACTACGCCTTATTATAGATTGATGGTAGGAATAATTAAAAGAAATTTATAAAAGCGATTATCTGGTGTTGTGGTAATTGGTGATATTATCGGGAGAGATAATCACGAATCCTAAACGAATTAGATCTTATAAATCGCAAAACGAATATTGAAATACTTTATACATATGTAATTTAGAGGGGGGGGCATGGCACTTATTAGTCCACTTATCACCGTCCTGTTTATTAAAAGTTGTAGGTGAGTGGTTAAGTTGTTTTTTAGAGTTATATCATATGTCTCTAAATTAAATTGGTTTTTAAATTCAAATATGTTATAATTACGTATCAAAATATCAAATATAAGATCAATCAGGTCTTTCAATCCTAGTTTGGGAATTAAATACCAATTTAGAAACGAGATGGAGCATATTTTAAGTGTGTGTTCCAAATTTTTAACCACGCGTATACTTATCATGGGCAGCACCGAGAGAACTGGCGAGGCTCACGATTCCTAAAATGAAAAATTATGATTTTAACGTTTTAAAATTTACACGATTTTAAATTAAAAGCACATAAACTCACATATACGAAACCAAGAAACTTACAACTAGAATCTGCATGAAAATGGAAGTGAAGGACATGACAGTTGTGGATCCAATTGAGCAATTTATTTAGAAGAAAAGAATCAGTCGATGATCTTAAATTTTGGGTCTTGGGGGGCGAATTACCCCTACCCCTTTTAATGGTTGACAACCATTGACAGGCCAAAGTATTCAATTGTGATGATATTCAGATTGAGGGAGGGATTATATGAGGCAAGACCTCGCCCAATATGAATGGTTGAATTGGGTGAAGCCATTAAAATTATGTGTAATGTTGGATGCAACCATATTCATTGCATCAATGGGAAGAAGAAGAAGTGGATGGTTTCAATTTTCACTTCATAATCATTATTTATCCCAAGTTTTGAAGAAAATGCCTTGCCTCCTTATCTTATTAATCCTTGTATTCTTTGGATTCTTTAAATGCAGTAAAAGGTTTTTAGGTTTGGGGGTGTGTTGATTGCTTCACTACCTTTAGGCTAGAATTGTAACCTTTTGGTATTTAATAAAATTTTTGGCTTAAATGTAAATTTGGCGCTCAATGTATATTATTACTCTCTCAATTAGGTACCTAATGCTTTTTTGTCAATAAGAACGTGACACCTAGCAGGTTCCTATTTAATGCATACACTTTTGGGACAAAAATGAGGCAAAATTGATAGTTTTGTACTCCATTTTTCTTTTATTTTAAAAAATAGGTATCTATGTGGGAAAAAAAAGGGTATAGATTTGGGTCCAATTTTATAGTTAAGCTTAAAACTTTTGACTTAATCTTAATTTTAAGAAATTAATTACTTTACTTATCTAAATATCTCCTTTTTTTTTTTTTTTTTTGGCACAATGTCTAGAGCTACTCATGGTCTATTCCCAATCCATAAATAGGGCAGCTCACTCGAACCCACATATTTCTGTATTGACAACAATATCTGCACCGGTTGAGTTCAAAATTCGATCGACATAAACATTTGAATGTTAAAATATTGCACACTTAAATTTAACAAAAAATTATGAACAGTATTATTGATTGGACTTTAATCTAGAAGAAGTGTAAACGCAGAGTTAAACCGAAATTTAAAATGAAATCCTCCCTCGCCACAACATGCAATGATTCGATCATTACGACTAAAACAAATGCTGCAAAAAACATATTTATATACACACGGACGTCAATTAAAGATGTAAATTATGGTAGCTGGAGGCTGTAAATATTCCCAGCTACTGCTCCAACGTATTACACATCCTATTATTATTTCTCACATATCATCGTGAAGCTCCACCCCCAACCCATCAAATATATATATAATTTTTCCAATTCTGAAAAGCACATGCAGACGTTTAAGTTACTGATCATCATGAGCAAATGATTAATGTCTGATAATTCACAAAGAAAAGAGAGGGAGTGCGGTGGAGATTATATAAGAAGAAGCAGTGGGGACATGGAGATGGTAATGAAATAAATAGGGGTAGAGCTGGACCATCTGTTTTCATTAAGGGTGTATTTAAAGTGGATGATCATCTCTATGTACTTAGCGACCATCACTTGCCTTCATTGTTAGGTTAACTATCCACTTTCTTAACCTACTGTCTTTATGTTTTCTTTTTCCTTTTTTCAAATGCTTTGAATACGTGTATCTATATGGTTCAGCTTCATTCATTTTGAACCGGTTTAATTTGGTTCGAGATTCATCATGAACGAAAACTTTGGGGGTTTAATTACCAAAATTAAATCCTGGAATTATTCCTGCTTTTTTGAAATATTTTTCAATACAAGCTTCAGTTCTAAGTTCTAAGCAAATGGTGAGCTCTATCGACCAGACCAAACTCTTATCGTCTCATTTAACCAAGTTGTACCCGTGGTTATATTTACCTTTAAATCTATACATATCATTAGTATTTTAAATTTCACTAACTTAATGCATTGTTTCACCTATTTTCTAATCTTATCCAAATGAATCCATCAAAACCATACTCTTAATCCTGATCACCTCCTCTCATATTTAAAGCTCTGCCAATTTGAAGGATACAGAAAAATGGTGATGACTGATTAGAAAAACAAAGAGAAGTACCCCCCCCCCCATTATTAATAAAATTTATTTAATGTTGACAATCTCACCCGTCCATCTTCTTCCTTAAGCTACAATTGAAATACGAGATAAATATTAAAATCATATCTGATTTAATCTGCGTAATTTTACGCATAAAAATTTAAACTGATTTAATTCTCACAGATTAATAACATTTTCGAATTAGCACAATTCTAGGTTGATGTATTGCATACAAAAAAACAATTATACGAATTCAATATGACAATAAATGTGTACGATTGAATCAAAATCAAATTTTCATATGTACATATAAATCACAATTCAAGTTTCATGCGTATAATTACATCGAACCAAAATTCGTATGTTATCCCTATAGTTGATAACCCTTGAAACAAATAATGTGACAATTAATATATCTGTTTCGATGGTTAAATTGGGACGAAAGGTAAGGAATTGAAAGTCAATATTATGAAATTGACTACAATGGTGGTTAGAATTATAAGATTTTGATATGAACAAAAGATGATCTTCATGGTGAATGGTGACTTTGGTACGTGCCCTCGTAAACAAGCAAGGAAGGTTCATACATAATAATTACATCTACATAAATGTATATAGAGAGAGAGAGGAGTTAGCCCCTCATAAGGATGGAAGGTTAGGCAATAACATTGATAACCAACGACATTTATATCAAAATTTCATTTCATACCCTCTCTTCTTTTTTTTTTTTTGGTTTACATTTACATTATTCAACAATTTTCAAAATCTGCTTGTGTTTAGTTAAGAATTTTTATGGAAAAAAAAAAAAAAAAAAAAAAACACTAAAAAATGGTTATTATTAACCTCTTATAATATGTTTTGTCGGGAGAAGTAATGTTTTTATAATTTTGATCCCTTCTTTTTTTTATGTTAAAAGGGTTAAATAAAATTGATAAATTTTTAAGAGGGTCTGAATATGAAATTTAACCATTTTATCCAACCCTTTGCAAATATTTAAGCCAACAGAAAAGCTTCGAAACATCAATGAGCCAAAAAACAACCACACGCGCACACCAGAAAAACTAAACAAGAACATCATTTCCTTTATCACAAAAACCAGGCAAGCGCAGGCGGCGGTGGCAGAGCAGGCGGCAAACGGTGGTAGCAGGCCAGAGCAAAAGCCAAGGATTAATTTAAGGTTTGGTCCCTCTTCTTTTCACTTTCTTCCCCTTGAAAAACAAAGGCATATTCATCATCCCCCACAAAGTGATCTCCTCACAAACCTTAATTAAATTCCCCCAAAAAATTAAAACAAATTATCATGAGTTAAATAACAAGACAAGATCAAATGAAATTGAGGCATATAAAGATGTAATTTTTGAATGAAATTAAATAGGAACAAGTGCATTGTTAGTCTTAGGAAGTTTAATTTGTTTATTTAAAAAATAGATTAATTGGTTTTCAAAAAGATTTACATATAAATACCGTGCATGATGATGCTCTCCCAATGCTATTCAAATGAAGAAGAGAACATGTCAAATTAAACTAATCAAGAAGGCCTTATTCAATTCAACTAATTAATTAACTTACACCACAAATAATGTATATTTGAGTTAGAAATTTTTTGTGAGGGTGTAAGGATTGAATTATAAATTTTGAAATATCAAAATGTAATTTTATTATTGTATTCAATTATAATTTTGGAATTTTTAGTAGGACGAAAATTCTTTGAAAAAGAATTCAGTGAATGTGCCATAACATCTTATTTTAAATATATCTATAATATTATATCCGTATTTTATTTATAAAAAAAATACGGTGAAAGTATCATGGTAATCCCCATACTAGGAGTCAGATTGTATTTTGCCCCTTTTACTAAAAAATGAACAAACTAATCCATGTACATTAGATCAAAGAGAAAACAAACCTTTTCTGTTAAAAAATTCATCCATTTCTATGGTTAAAAATCGATGTTGTTACGTTGCTGATATACATGGATCAGCTTTTAACAATAGAAATGGATGCAATTTTCAGTAGAAGGGAATCTAACGTTTAGAGGCTAATTTGTCTAAATTTTTGAACAGAGGAGAAAAAAATACAATTTGACTCTTAATACAAAAGCCTCCATGATATTTTTACTAAAAAAAAAAAAACTCTATTTAACTAAGAAGTTTAACTTTGTGTGCGTGCATTTTTGTAAAACATATTGTATTACCCTACATGTAATGAATGTGGCATAACATTATGATTTTATCCCCCTTTCGCAACCTCATTGCATCTTCAACTGTCTTCTACAGCACTATGAATTTTGCTTTCAAGGTGCCATAATTCACTAACTGTATATGTAGTCTGCCATTTTCCTATGGAAACATAAACAACCCAAAAAGAAAATAAGAAACTCTGTTGTCATCTATTATATATATATATATATATCACATTTTATTATGAATTTCATCCGTTAAATTATAAATTATACGTAAATTAATGTAAATGACAAATCAAATTAGTCTTTCTACTATTAAATTAATTAATTTAATCCATATATCATAAAAATTAAATAAATTCAAATTTCCACAAAATTAACATTTATTGTCCAAAAATGTTATTTACTGTTTAATAGGATTACATTTTGAAAGCTTTTTATAAATTTTTAAATGGAATATTTACTTTGTTCCAATTTGATCATATTTAATTTTTTTTAATAATATAAGGATTAAACCGATTCTTCTAATTTTATAAAATGTCAAAGATTATTTTAAGATTCTAAAATTATTGTTCTGGCCTCTATAAATTTATTTATAACTTTTTTTTTTTTTTTTTTTTTTTTTGGTTATTTGAATGTAAAAATATGCTTCTCTAGATATGTTACCATAAAAATTAAATAAGCCGATAATTTGATATGGATATTTGAGTTGTTCGACACTCGCACCCTTCCATATATTTAGTTGTCAACATTAAAATTAAATTCAAGGACTAAATCGTATATGAACCCTAAAAGAACTAAAACCCATTTTCTGCCTTTACTCACTCACTCACTCACCAAATATCATGCCATTATCTATCATAGTTCGCCCGTTTTCTTTTTCCCTCTCAAATTTGAGTAAATAGAGAAAGAACTGGAATAATAATACTCTTTCATTGCTCTTGTTTTTTATCTCCAGTTTATTAGCATTGATGACAATGGGCGCCGTTGAAATCCAAATGGTTGCTCCTATTGAATAAGAAAGACCCTTTTTTACGCTTTCATTCAAGGTGTTTTCGAAAAGGAGAGACGTTATGGATTGCGGAAGTGGCGGCGGCGGCGTAGGAGCGAGTGGTTCCGGCGGAGATCATGATTCCTCCGACCTTTCACGACAGAAAAAGCCTTACCATCGTCACACTGCTCACCAGATTCAGAGGCTTGAATCGTAAGAACACCGGCCGACCATTCTTTCTGTTTTTATTTTTTTATTTTTCAGGTAGATTTGATTTTTGTTTTGTTGGTGAAAGGATGTTCAAGGAATGTCCACACCCAGACGAGAAACAAAGGTTACAGCTAAGTAGGGAATTGGGATTAGCACCAAGACAGATCAAGTTTTGGTTTCAAAATAGGAGGACACAAATGAAGGTGATGCTATATCTCCATTATCAGTGCAGTTATGGCTTATGGGGCTTTTCTTCTCTATTGAATAAACTATTTGGCTATGGTTTTTTCTTCATCAGGCACAACATGAAAGAGCCGATAACTCTGCACTTCGTGCTGAGAACGATAAGATCCGATGTGAAAACATAGCCATAAGAGAAGCACTTAAGAATGTGATTTGCCCTTCTTGTGGCGGTCCTCCTGTTACTGAAGATTCTTATTTTGATGACCAGAAAATGAGGATTGAGAATGCTCAATTAAAGGACGAGGTATTTCCCATGTTTTTTTTTTTTAAAATTTTGGTTACTGAATTTAGCATTAATATTTTAAAATTATATTATGCGATCACTTTTTATAAAAATTATAAAATTTTAAGTAATACCGTGGCACAATAATAATATTGCGTCATTAAGAGGCGAAGGTGGGTAGAGGGGTCTAATCTCTAAAATAAAAAAATTTGATCATAAAATCTATAAAATTATAAGTTAATACATTACGAAGTTATAGTTGTTTGATTCTAGATATTTTATAAAAATTTATAAATTTTTAAGTAATAATGTAACACTAAGGACTACTGCAATGTCAGGTAGGGCCTTCATGCATCTAAAATGAAAAAATTAATACTTTAAACTCTTAAAAATATATAAGATTATAAGTTAATACATGATAAAATTATAGTTTAGATTCAAAAGTGATAAAATTTGATCTAATCTTTCTCAAAATTATAAAAAAAAATATACAAGTCAATATAAAGGTGAAGAGTTGATTGCATCAAACATTCCCAAACTATGACCTTCATTCAAAATTGGTCCTTGAATTTTGAATCATTCTAATTACATCCCTATACTATTGAGATTATATTAATTTGGTCATTTTATTACAAAAATAATTATTTTAACTATTAAATGAAGAATCATATCATAGTTTTGAGATTTTCAAAGCTTTTACATAAGTTTTTCTGCTCACTCTTTTTTTTTTTCCAGTTTTTTTTTTAAATTTCTTCTTTTAAAAAATCATGTGGCAACATTTTATTTTTTTAGAATTTTCACTTTTAAATTTAGCTATATAAGATCTAACATGTCATTTAACGATTTTAATAACAAAAGGGCTTGATTGATATAACGTCGATAGTTTGGAGATATAATTAGAATGTTTTGAAATTCGAAGACTAATTTAGAGTGAGGGTCTTACTTTAAGGGATGCTTGATGCAATTGACTCTAAAGGTGAAATTGCATTTTAACTCTTACAAAAATATGTACTTCAATCACAATTCTCAAAAGAAATTTTGGCTTTGCCCCTATGAATTATGACATTACCAAAAACTATGAAAAATTAGACTAAAAAAAATCAAGAACTAAGTTGAGAAAAATTGTAAAATTTTGGAGATTAAATGTTAGTTTATATATTATATTTCTGTTCCTTTCTTCAATAATAATAATAAATTTGTTTTGTTGCATTTTGTAGCTTGATAGAGTATCCAGCATTGCAGCCAAGTACACAGGGAGACCAATATCCCAACTCCCACCAGTACAACCTGTTCATATCTCTTCATTAGATTTCAGGATGGCGAGTTTTGACGGCTACGGTGTCAGCGGTGGTCCGTCACTCGATCTCGATCTCCTCCCCGGAAGTTCGTCATCGATGCCAAATTTACCGTTCCAACCCGTCGTTATTTCGGACATGGACAAGTCCCTCATGTCTGATATAGCCGCAAATGCAATGGAAGAACTGCTTAGGCTATTACAAACCAATGAACCATTGTGGATTAAATCCACTAATGATGGCAAAGATGTTCTTAATCTCGAAAGTTATGAAAGAATCTTCCCTAAGCCTAATAATACTCATTTTAAATCTCCTAATGTTAGGGTCGAAGCTTCCAGAGATTCTGGTGTTGTTATTATGAATGGCTTAGCTTTGGTCGACATGTTCATGGATCCCGTAAGTTCTAACTTGTCCCTTTTTTTGGGTAAATTATTATTCGGCCCTGAATTTGGCAAGTATTCTTATATTGGAGTTAAAACATTTTTTTTAGTTCAAATTCAGCGTAGAACTTAGTAATTATTCTCACATTAGAGCTTGAATTGACAATTATTCTTATATTAGGGTTAGAACTCTTTTGTCTAAGTTAGTCCCTAAACCTGTCAATTACTCTCATATATGGGCCTAAGCTTTAGGGTTTTTAAGAAAATACCAAGGATCAATTTGGAAAAAAAATTCAAGTTTCAACATGGAAACAATTGTCAAGTGCAAAGTTTAATTTGAATAAAAAATTGTTCAGGCCCAATATGAGAATAATTACCAAGTTCAAGCCCCCAAAAATGATTTAACCCTTTTTTTCTTACGTTTCAATCCTTCATATATTGGGTCTTGAACTCTTTTTTTTTTGTCTCAATTAAGCTATTAACTTGGCGATTATTCCCACATTTGGATTTGAATTTTTTTTTTGTCCAAATTAGTTCTTGATATTTCCTTGAAAACCCTAAAGTTTAGACTTCAATATGGAAACAATTGTCAAGTTCAAGGATTAATTTAGACAAAAAAAGGTTCAAGCCTCAAGAAGGGATAGTTGCCAAATTCAAACCCCAAAAGTTATTTAACCTTTTTTTTTTTTTAACATTTTAATCCCTCTTTTGTTGTTTTTGTTTTTTTTTTTTTCCCTAATTGCAGAACAAATGGGTGGATCTATTTCCCACCATTGTGTCAATTGCCAAAACAATCGAAGTGATTTCACCAGGGATGTTGGGTGCACATAGTGGTTCTTTGCAATTGGTAAATCCACTGATCAATAATGTTTTGTTTTGATTTGTGTTTTAATTCACGTTTTTGGTTTATTTATGTTTATTTTACAGATGTATGAAGAATTACAGGTCTTGTCTCCATTAGTACCAACACGAGAATTCTATACACTTCGATATTGTCAACAAATTGAACAAGGGCAATGGGCTATTGTCAATGTTTCATATGATTTGCCACAATTTGCTTCTCAATGTCCATCTCATAGACTCCCTTCTGGTTGTTTGATTCAAGACATGCCTAATGGTTACTCAAAGGTTACTTGGTTAGAACATGTGGAGATCGAAGACAAAATCCCGATTCATCGATTCTATCGAGACCTTGTTCATAGTGGTTCAGCATTTGGAGCCGAACGGTGGCTCACGACACTTCAGAGGATGTGCGAACGGTTTGCTTGCTTAATGGTATCGAGCACTTTGACTCGAGATCTCGGCGGAGGTAATTAATTTTTTAGCAATCCATATATTTAAACCTTGGGCAAATTTAGAAAAAAAAAAATTAGAATGAGCCAAAATTGAGTTATAATTTTTTGAGAAAAAATATAATATTTATCATATATTAAAAAGATTATACTATTTTTTTTCATCTTTGGAGGGTCAAAGTGCAACGTTACCTTACATAAATTTATAATTTGATGATCAGTAAATTGCGATAGAGGTCACCCAACTATGACAAGTTATAAAATAGTCACTCAATTACTATTATTTAGCTTTTTTGGTCACCAGTTGGCTAATGTAAAAATGAAAACATCCAAAAATCGAAAATAGTTAAGTGACCAAAAATGAAAAACAATCATAATTAGTGACTAGTAATGTAGTTTACCCTTTATTAATATATAAAAGGGTAAAATTGTAACTGTCTATTTTTGGGTGGGCTAGTGCCTTACTTTCGCCCTTTATATTCACCGCTTAAACCATTACTTGAGTTGTAAATGAACTTTTCTGAAAAATGTTTTCAGTGATTCCATCTCCCGATGGCAAGAGAAGCATGATGAAGCTAGCTCAAAGGATGGTAAACAATTTCTGCACGAGCGTCGGCACGTCAAATAGTCATCGGTCGACAACACTTTCCGGTTCGAATGAAGTCGGTGTTCGGGTCACCGTTCATAAGAGTTCTGATCCCGGACAACCCAACGGTATAGTTCTTAGTGCCGCTACTACATTTTGGCTCCCTGTTAGTCCACAAAATGTCTTCAGTTTCTTCAAAGATGAAAGAACTAGACCACAGGTACACATTCAATTTCATCAATAACTTAAAAGGTTAATATACTAAAAAAGTCCTTAAACTATTACACTTTATTTAAACAAGCCCTTAAATTATTTTATAGTAAAAATAAGCTTATATATCCTATGATTTTTTACTCATAAAAGATTGATTTTAATATTAAAGTAAAAAAAATTTTAAATTTTAAACTAATTTGCATTTTATACTAATTTGAATTTGATGAGTATAGTTTATTAAATAAAACTAAAATAATATTTTAAAATTTCTTGAAAGTGTTTATATATAACACATTTAATCACTCTTTTAAAAGTGTATAAAATTCCTATTGCATCAACAAGAAATTAAGATAAGAGTCTAAAATTTAAAATAATTTTCTTTTAATATTAAAATCAATGTTTTTTGGATAACAAATCATAGGATATATGCTTATTTTACTATAAAAATAATTTTAGGGCTTGTTTGAATAAAGTGTAATAGTTTAAAGACTTTTTATTATATTAGCCGAAACTTAAATGTAGCTATTGAGCTTATTAGTTTTTTCACTGTTACATTGTTACATTGTTCCTTTTCCTTTAGTGGGATGTTCTATCCAACGGTAACGCAGTCCAAGAAGTTGCTCATATCGCAAACGGATCACATCCCGGCAACTGTATATCCGTTTTACGAGTAAGTTCCGACAAAAAATGAACCATTTTCCGATGATGTTCCGTTTACCGTTTTTAAACTGAAATGCTTTGTTTTCAAATAGGCCTTGAATACAAGTCACAACAACATGTTAATACTACAAGAGAGTTGCATAGACAGTTCCGGTTCACTAGTGGTATACTGTCCTGTTGATTTACCAGCTATTAATGTAGCAATGAGCGGCGAAGATCCTTCTTACATTCCGTTACTTCCGTCGGGTTTTACGATAACACCTGATGGTCATCTCGAGCAAGGTGACGGAGCGTCGACGAGTTCTAGTACTGGGCACGGAAGATCGTTTGGTGGTTCATTGATTACGGTAGCATTTCAAATACTAGTGAGCAGCTTGCCATCGGCAAAATTGAACTTGGATTCAGTCACGACTGTTAACAACCTTATTGGTACTACTGTACAACAAATTAAGGCTGCTTTGAATTGTCCTAGTTCTTGAACTGATATGATTGCGTGTGTCTAGGGTTTTTTACTACAAGGCATTTTTGTTTTTTGTTTTTCAATTTAATCTTTGGAAGAGTGGTTACTAATATAATATTCGAAGAGGAGTCGATAGCACAAACGTATATGTTATTTGTCTTTTTTTAAATTTTAATCCTTTAATTGGTGTTGGACCTCAACCTCGCTTTGCATGGTTCGGGTATGTTTAAATTTTTTTATATATCTTTTGATAATTGAATAATATTGTTAATTTTGAGAAATAAAAACACAATGGAGAGCCCTGTTCATATTCTATACTTAAAAAAATAGGAGCCATATTGTAATTTGTTCTAGTTTCTATAACAGAGGGGCTTGAGAGGGGATTTTACCCTTCTTGTAAAAAAGGAAAGATTCATGCATAATTATTGCCCGTCGTTAGGATGGAAGGTTAGGCAAATACATTTATGCCAAGTTTTCGCTTTACACCCTGAATTTTAGATGAATCTTCATAGAATATTCCAATATATTATTGAAAATTAATTGAATCAACTTCTGTTTATTTAGAGGAAATTTAAAGAAAAAAGGCTTATCATTATGACCCTCCAGTAATATTATATCTGTTCATATGGGAGAATCTATTTTGTAGGAGAATCTATTTTAAATAAGATCATGGTATCGATATTTTTGTTAGTGTAAAAAATTGTGAATATAAGTGCATCGAAATGTATTATTTTTTAATTTAAGGATTGAGAAAAAATTATTAATACTAAATAGGTATCCATGACATTGAAAAAAAAAAAAAAAAAAAAGGATAAAATTTGATCTTCGCCCTATCGAATTTAAAAAGATGTTAATTTTTTGAACATACAAAAATAATGAAACCATTGCAATTGTCGGAAATACTAGGACTAGTCAACCCACAAAATTAATGTAGATTGTTTTTCTTGAAGTTAATGGAAATTATGTAGGAAAATTTAATTGGAATGTTTTGTGGGTAAAGAAAAAAAAAAATTTAATTTTTTGACATAAATTGCAAGACAACAAATTAAGTGTAGGGATTTTCTTAATGAAAAAAATGGATGCAATAAACATAGGACGATTGCATCAGTCTTAGGATTTTTTTTATGTTGTCTTGACCTATCTCGAGTTTTTATACATTATTTTATAGTTGATCAATCTTTATAAAATCAAATCAAATACATGCCATAAAATCTTATAACATTGAAAATTATAATTAAAATATATGAAAAAAAGTTATAAAGCTAAAATATATCTGTCATAAATTCTTATAAAATTACAACAGTATAATTGAAATATTAAAAATAATTATCCTGGACAGTATTTTATTTTTGAATATTTATAATATGTTAAAATAATTATAAAAATTACATAAGTTTAGCTTCAACTTTCAATTGATACCGTTTGGGTTAATATACATTTTAGCACCTAAGTTGGCTTTAATATCAATTTGGTGCTTGAGTTTGATTTTAATGTCCAATTTGATACCCAAACCAAACAGCATCATGTAATGGAATGAATATTTGACACGTCTCCTTTAGTAAAAAATAAATACTTAAATAAAAATCTCAAGTATCAAATTAAACATTTGATACAAACTCATGTAGACAAAAAATAATTCTAAGTACCAAATTAAACATTGAAGCTAAACCAAATTATCAAATAGTGTATTAACCCTTCCATATTTTCATTCAATTCAACCGATAAAATATTGGAATCCAACGATAACAACCAAAAACACCAAATCGGACGGTTCATACGAGACGACCGTTCTTCAATTTTCTAGTCATCGTCCCCAGTTTTCTTCATTATCTTGCTTGGGTTCAGTCTTATAAGCTAAATCCAAAAAGGACAAGAGACCATCTAAATAAATATATTTATTGAAGCAGGTAAGCAATTTTTCTTTTCAATTCTATGGCCATTCCGATTGTACCCACAGAATTTACACTGCCAATTCGAAGAAAAAGTGTAAAATCCTCTTTCAAAAAGGCGGTAATCTGAAGAAAACTTTTTTTATTAACTATAGTTGGAATGAAATTCCATGTATGAGCTTTAGTTTACTTCTTTGAAAAATGTTTTCAAAGGTTAATTGCTTAGTCAGTTGAGTTGAGCTGCGTTTTATGTCTATTGCTTTTTCCCTTTATAAGTGTTGAAATGTAAAGTAATAATCGAACAATATAGGTGGTTTTAACATGTGATGCGTTTTTTGTCTCTGGTAATATATATTATTAGTATTTCTTTGGCATTTTTACGGATCTTTTGGTTTTAGCCAATGTATGAGCTAGTTTACTTTAGTTGGTGGAGTTTGTATTTGATTAGTGTGGATGAATACTTGGATTTCTATGGTACTAATAAATAAGCTAATGCTTTGTTATTGCTTTCTTTCTTGTTAATTATCAGCAGGGTTATTGTTAAATCGAAGCAATTTGGTTTGTCACACGCTGTTTCATTACACTTGAGACTCATGATCTCATGCTTGAGCTTATCTTCGTACTCTTTTTGCGAGAAGATAGCATTGAAAAAGTATAGGAGATGTGTAAAGAGGGGTTGCATTAAACGGCCTCAGGTTGTGTCTGGTGCAAAAAAAGATGGTTTTGGCCTACAGGTTTTTGTGCTTTCGGACTTGCATACAGACTATCCCGAGAATATGGCGTGGGTGAGGAGTTTGTCTACTAAGAGGCATGACAAAGATGTTCTTCTCGTTGCTGGTGATGTAGCAGAGATGTATGATAACTTCATTTTGACCATGTCTCTCTTGAAGGAAAGGTTTGAATATGTCTTTTTTGTACCTGGAAACCATGATCTTTGGTGTCGTTGGGAGACAGAAGATGTAAGAAAGATACATATATATTACAAAAGAAAATAAAGTTAACTTGTTTGTACATATAGATGCATTTGTGGATATGATATTGTGTTTTTTTTTTTTCTATTTGCTATTGCATATGCAATTTTATCACATGGTTAAACCAATTTTCACCTCCTTCTTTAGTATTTTATCCAGTGTTTGCCTATTTGTATGTGCAAACTTGTCACCGATTGATTTTGGAGGTTTTTGTCAAGCTAATTACTGTTTTGGAGCCTGTAGCTTGCAATTTGGTCATGTTATTTTGTTCCTTATTTCTGTTTAAATTCTAAAGATATCCCTACTCATAAGAAGATCTGTGTGATTTCTTTGATGTATATTTGACCTTTAACTTGTTAGATTGTCACCAAGAATTAACATATAATGTTATTTTTCCAATTTCATTGTTCTATGTTTCATGGTACCACCATGCTTGTTTGTTGTTTTTATTAATCTGTTTTTGTTATATCCTTCTTCTTTGCTGGTTATATAATATTTCCCTTACAGTAGTGCTGTTTCATTTCCAGTTTGATTCTCTTGAGAAGCTAAATAAATTGCTTGATGCATGTAAACAACTCGGAGTTGAGACCAATCCGGCGGTTATAGATGGGTTGGGTATTATTCCTTTATTTTCTTGGTACCATGAGGTGATTACTTTATAAATAGTTTTTTTCAAAACTCTTGTACTCCTTGGCTTGACTATTTGAAAGTTCCCCCTTTTAAAATATAACCTAGTAGAAGTAATCTGTTTGTTCTACATTTCTGCTTCAACTGCAGAGCTTTGATAGGGAGGATGACATAGTTGGCGTTCGAATTCCGTCTTTGGATATGGTATTGCACTTTCTTTAAAAAGCTTTGATGGTTCATTTCTCACTGATGTTGATCAATGCTGTTTATTGTTACAGACAATATATTGTTAATGGTGCAACACCACGAGTTTTTTCTGTCCTTGGGCCTTACTCTTCATTCTATTTGATGAAGACATCTAGCATATTCTGCATAGCTGATTTTTTATTATTTACATTCTCTATCATAATTTAGATTGTTTTTGTGCTTATGCTAATGAATGACATGTTATGACAAGTTTTCTTATGAGCTGATCTCCGTGCCTTTCTTTTCATAATCTTCCATCTACTAGTTGTTTGATGTTTGGGCATTTGCATCTTCATGCTTATATTCAAATGTTTTGGAAACCTGCTTGTTTCATTTTTCCCTTCTCTTTCCTTGTAAATATATTTTTCATTTTATCTTTTTGTTATTAAGTGTTTGATTTTTTTCATCTGGTGGGGTATGGGATATTCTTAAATGTATATCTTCTTTCTTTTATTTTTTTTACAAGGCATGTAAGGACTTTCATGCATGCAAGTGGCCTGGCAACCTTTCAAACAGGGATAACTCTCTTGCTTTATACTTTGATTCAATGAATGAAAAAAATCAGAATACTGTGAAGCAGATCCAGAGCACTTGTAGCCAAATTATTACATTTTCTCACTTTGTTCCTAGGTTAGTTACATACTTATTTAACTCCTGATTTCTTTTAGCTCATTGCTTGTTGATTCATAGTCGCTCCCTTATTTTGTAATGCACAAATGGTGGCTAGAGGAGGATAGTTGCTTTAACTTAGTTCAAAAGCATTGTCTTGTGAGAGAAATGGTATTAAAGTTAAGAGGATTTAAAGCGGTATTGAATTCTTAAGTCAAATAGGTAGCAACATGTGAAGGCAAGAATGACCACAACAATGCAAGCATATAGTGTAGATATAGTGCAATATATTCCATGGTAAAGTGAAGTCTGTAAATGTCAGCATAAAAAAAATGACTGAAGTATGCAAAGGTGATTAGCAATGGTGGAAATTGGGTGAACAAGAGGTTTTCCTATTGTTGGTTCAATAAACACATGAAGTGAGGTGTAACAGTTGCTTGTATTATTCTTACGCAGGCAAGAGCTCTGTCCAGAGAAAAGAATGCTGTTCTATCCGAACCTCCCAAAAATCATTGGCTCTGATTGGCTCGAGGATCGTATAAGGTCTATGCACAGGGTTGAAAGTAGTTCCTTTGCATGTCACGTGTTCGGCCACACGCATTTTTGCTGGGATGCTGTTGTGGATGGTATCAGGTATTTTATAGTTGCATTTTGCACCAATTTATTTTTTCTTATGGAAAATCTTCTATTAAATACAAGTTCTGTGGTTAGGAAGTATATACAGTAATACAGAGATTAATTTTTGTATAGTACTATTCACTTCATTCCAGCTTGAACTAGATGGTAACAATTGATAATTATATGAAACTTTAACACTTATATAGATTTTAGGTGAATCTCTTGCTTTTTAACTTCTATAAGTTTTAAGATAAATCTTGTTACGTTCAAATCGGCTCACGAAAAGTTGCATGTGAAACTATGCATCCCTATTCTCCTTTTTGTACAAAGTATAGCTTGAAACATGTTATTTATTATTTTATCATTATTATAATTTACATTATAGTGGATATTATGCTCTTTAATGGAAGGCTTTCAGAAACGTGAATAGAAAATACTGATTAGCTTGTGCTTTCATATATTTAGTTGACACCTAATACAGGAAAAAGCTATTACATACATTTGGTTTAATATAACTTTTAGCCCTTGAACTTGGCAATTAGGTCCACTTTGGTCCCTAAAGCAAGCAACTAGGTCTTTTTTGGTATCTGAACTTGAAAACTGTAAAAGTTTGATTGAATGACATTCTGAGATTTTCAGATTCAAATTCAGGGACCAAAATGGTCCTAGTTGCAAAGTTCATGTACCAATGTGGACAAAAAGAGGTTACAGATATCAATGCAAACCTAGTTTCCAAGTTCAGGGCTTTGATTTGAACATGGTATTTTCTTTTTTATGTAACTTAACTGAAAAAGATGAGTATGGGAAAATTTTTATGCAGGTATGTACAGGCACCATTGGCATACCCTAGAGAGAGGAAAAGAAGAATGAATGGGGGTGAGACTTGGTTGCCTTTTTGTATTTATTTGGATGGGGAATTTGGTGCCAAAGTTATGCCTTGCTATTGGTCTGATTATTATGCTATAAATCCAAGAACGCCAAGTGACACTCAACTTGCACCTTGGGTTGCTAGATTTTATAACTTAATTTAAGCACAAATATAAAGATGGCTTTACCCACTTCTATTTTCCAAGAATTGTCTTGTATTATATACATGTATCTTTCTTAGATAGTGGGGTTGTATTCAATAGTTTGATCCATGTTGGACCATCTTAATACATTGGACTTGTGAACTCAGAAGTATTATCTTAGGTACATTAAGCATATCTCAGATGAGTGATGCCGCCACAAATTGGAGTTTTGTTCGAGATAGTGATCAAGCAACAGCTGGTTGCGCCTGGTTTTGTTGCAATCGGTCCAAATCCGATTGCAGTTTACAGGTTTGCAATGGCTTGACAAGAACTGAACTACTCAAGGCTCATTCTCATAATGAGCATATATTAGAAGCGTGGGATGTTTAGTTTCAAATTGGTGACTTAATCCTTTGCCATGGTGTACTTGATGTTGCTTGACCTGAACATCCACAATTCTTTTTATACCATTTTTATTGATGTTCATGTCATAACACAAGAATTTAAGCACATTTGAGCTCATCTCCTTTTATTTGTTACAGCAATGGTACCAATTAAATCTCAATTAGTTAGTATGCATCTGTGGGTGCACTAGTATTGATACCGGTTTATTTTAGTGTATCGTTTCAAATGCATCAATATTTTTAAAAATTATTTAATATATGTAAATAAAAACATTTACAAATATCAATTGAATGATATTAAATAAATTTCAAAAATAAAATATTTATGCACACAATAAGTTTTTACTATTAACAGTAAAAAGTTTAAATTTTTATATATTTTTTAATATTATTTATGCACTAGCTAGTGCACAAGTGTTTTTTTCAATGCGGTCAATGTGAATGGTATAAACTTGAATTTTAATTTGTACGGAAAAAGGGAGTTGTATCGATTTATTATTAGAATAGTACATACCGATCAATAAGTTTTTTTTTTTCAAATTTGTTTTAGTTTAAGTTTTATTACATATAATTTTTTTCCAATTTTTTAAATTAATTTGAATGCATTTTTTATTATTTTGTATAAATATAAATAAATTTAAACCTTAAACTAATTCAAATTAAAGGTGTCTATGACTTGGTTGAAGTTTAAATTAAAAAAAATTTAATCTAATCTCAAATCCGTTTTTGACTCACCGCAAAAACTTATTTTACTATTAAAAATAATAAAAATATTAAAAATTATATTTTAAATTAATATTTTATACACTTTTATAAATAAATTTAAATTTAAAAAATATTTCCATTACTTAAATTGAATTCGAATAGGACTAACTCAAAGCGTGAAATTTTTTATTCAAGTTCGGTCTGAACCAGGTTGACTACCTGACCCGATCATTAAACAGGTTTTATACAAACTTTTAAAAAAAAATTTAAGAAAAATCAAATTATTAAAAAATTGTAAACTGAAAACAATTCAAATTAAAAAATAACGCAAAATTGGACTTGCCAACTCACATGTTTACCGCCTCTACCTCTTTCCTCCATTTTCTTCCTTCCTCGGTGGACCAGAGTTTTTTCTTTTCATTCAAATCATTTAAAAGCATTTGAAAAATTCTATCCCAAAGGACTAAGTTTTCCATGTATAGTAGATTGAGCGAGGCGTAACGTCAAAGGTTGGTTCAGTATTGTTAGATTTTACTGAAATGGAAGTTAACTAAACAATGTAATGCAAGCTTTTTTTTTTCCACAGCTTTCATCAACGCTATGCTTTTATATTGCTGAACCTGTAGCTTTTCCATTCTCTTTGATGATTGATTTTCTGCTTTCAGCTATTTTTTTGTTTATGTTATGGTTCATTCGTTGTTTGTTTTTGTAAAATATTGAAATAAAATCATGGCTTGGAGTGTTAAACATAAGTCAAAATTTTCGGAGATGCTTTGTTGATTCGGAATCACTAGTTAAATGGACTTTTATTATGGCTAATTTAATGCTGCTTGAGAATTGGATTCACAATTCTTTAGTTTCACATTGTTCTTCTAGATTTGCATGCAAAACCATAAAAGAAACATCTAAAATTTGTCTTAGAATGAAAAGTAAACTTTTTCTTGTATTGCAACATGAAAGGTAATGTAAATTGTCAAGTTTCATGAATTTCTTGTGACTCATTTGCTTTTATTGATTTGGTCTTTGTATTCATTCTCCCTCCTTCCCTTTACAAAAAATTAAGTTTTGTACTTTTGTTGGATGCAGAAGCTACTAGAGTTTTGATCCATCCGCTCCTTCTTCTGATTAGGGACGACAAGGTGAGTAAGTGTAAGTCCCATCACTTTTTTTTTTTTTCCATTTAAAAAGATTAAAATATCTTCTGGAGAGTTCTAGTTAGAGTCCTTTGATGGAGCTCGTGAGTTGCCTACTTGTTTTTCTTTGTTGGTTGGACATTTAATTAGTATTATTTTTTCCCCTTCTATGGCTTGCAAATTTTGTACTCTCATCTACTTCATTTGCAATACATGCTATCTGTTCCTTCTGCTTTGCCGTTTACTTTTATGATCTATGGGATTATATTGCTAAGAACTCCTCTCTTTCATGCTAGAAATAAGGTTACTTTACCAAAGAATTTGACTTTATTTTGCCTAGATTGGCAGATAAAGTGACTCTCAAGATATGGGATGCCTGGTTTCAACACCAAAGGATACTGGGGGAAATAGGAGGAGGCCAGGAAGTATTGGTGAAGTTTCTGTGTATGTCCCAGGTTTACGAATTCCAAAACCTGTTGATTTCTCTCAATCACTCAGTGGTCACTTGTCAAAGACATTAGTGGAGCGCCTTACAGCAATGAGAACTCGTATAGTTGTTATGGCTGGGCAAGAAGCACTTACAATTACAAGAACAAGGAGGAAAACTACTACACAGCATGGTTTTTTGCAGCCGAACCTGATTTTCTTGTAAATGGAATCTAGTAAACAATTTTACTGATATTTCGGTTGAAAATACTGTCTACAGGGCGTTCAACATTGGCAGATCTTCATCAAGCTCTTGAAGACTATTTGCCTGTGCTTTTGGGATTAGTTTCAGATGGTAAAATCTATTATTAAAGTCACGTTCCTTAAAATGTTTAGTTTATTGTATAGGCAAATTATAACACTATGGTCCATTGTTATGGTTCAGGGAGCCAGCTACAGTTCAAAGTACAGTTTATTTGGGTTAATCAGGAGGATGATGCTGAGGTCTGACAGCGGGTTTAGGCTATTATCGTCAACCTATCTTTCATTTACCTTTGCCGTTTTGTTTGGGCTTTCTACTCTGAGAAATACAGATTTGATGTGAATCAAATTTTTTTTTTGGCAGGAAACAGCCATGTTTAATGCTTGGTATGAAGTGTTGTCCGTATTGCATTTGATGGCAGTGTTATCATTATCACAAGCCAACTTACTGCTTCTTCCAAGGACTTCTGCTGATTTTTATCAACCAAAAGCATCAGAAGGTAGGTAGTTATGAAGAAAGAAAAAAGAAGTTTGGGTGCTGGTTCTTTCTGGCTGCTATTGCTTTTGTTTCTTTCGTTCCCTTGTTCCCACTTGATTTTTAAAGTTTTAAGACTTATTACCGGAAAATCTGCTTATCCTTTCAACTCACTTTAGGTTTTCATTCTGACTTTGCTTCAACCTCTATATCCATGGTGCTAATGACTTCAATATTTTCTCAATAAACAGAAAGCAGACGAGCTTCTATTGATATTTTCTTGAAGGCTGCTGGATACTTGGATTGTGCTGTCAGGCATGTTCTCCCTCGGTTGCCATCTGAACTAAGGTATATAGAGATGAAATACTAGCTGTCAACTTTCTTTGGTATCTTCACAATCACCTCTCACTTTCCAGATCTAGTAATAAACTATTGATGTCCATTTTACTTGCAGGAGAAATTTACCAGTAGATCTAGCAGAAGGAGTTCTTCGAGCACTTTGTTTGCAAGCATTAGGGCAGGTACTAACTTCATCTCTAGATTGATATAGGTGCGAATTGTTAGGTTGCTTGTGAATCAAGTTTACAAATGTGGAATATCTGGTATTTTATCGGAGTGACATGTCTGAATATTTCTTTATTTGTATTGCTGCACATAATCTAATGTTCTTTTTCTCATTTGATGATATCTGTTTTCTTGCATGAATTGACCTTACCTGATAAAGATACGAGCATTTTTTAGATTGCAGCTCTATCCGCATTATATCCATGTCAGATACAATGCATATCTAGTCATATTTCTCCCACATATATACTTCAAATATCCA
Organism: Kokia cookei; assembly: GCA_039519145.1. NCBI lineage: Eukaryota > Viridiplantae > Streptophyta > Magnoliopsida > Malvales > Malvaceae > Kokia > Kokia cookei. The sequence goes on along the minus strand of CM076909.1, from coordinate 362,718 downwards.
GTTTAAACTCAAAAGTTTCAACTTTTCAGGTTCTTCTAATGCTAAGTAATTTTGATTATCAGAAACATGATGAACCGCGTAAAAACCATTTCCCTCCCTTTTTGCACAGTTTAAGATTGAATTTATCGTTGATAAAAAAAAGATCGAATTTATGAATAAAGGAATAGGAAGAGATAATTGATGGTTTAAGCTTATTTAAAAGGAATATTCATGGACATGGATTTTTTCTGCAATGGCTTTTTCCTTATATAATAAACAAGATCGGATATAGTATGAACACTCACAACAGACTCAAACCCAAATAGAAAGAAGCAAGGAAATGAAAACAAAATGTTCGGTATCATTATGACAGCAAAAGTCAACAAGAATTTGAGGGAAAAAAGAAAAGCTCCTTGTAGGATTGTGATAAGACCAGAAAAATTGTACATGGCATTGAATGTTGAGCAACAAAGTATTGAAATAAGTAAGAAACAAGAGTGTGATTGAAATGGGTTTGCTACTCTAGATGGGCGTCCATACAAGGAAACAAAAATAACTTGTATATGAGTTAAGAGGAGACCTAAAAATAACTACTGGGGAGCTATGGTTAACAGAAGATGCTTGTATTAAGAAATGGACAGGAAGACCTAAGAGAACATGGATATAAACTTCTAAAAAGGATATTTCTTTGGCCGAGCTTTCTGAGGATATGATTTCATATAATGGTTCAATATGCACCATACATTGTGAGAAAAGGCTTTGTTGTTTGTTACTCCTGTGAATGACTTTATCTTGCAAAACAAGGATCATTCTTGCAGAAACATGACTTGTTTGCTAAACCACATTGAAGCCCTTGAGCCATGAAATGTTGTATATTCACATTTCTTTTCATGCTCTCGGAGTCTTGGTGAATTTAAAAACCTTTCTGCAGTATAATGAGGAATGATAGTGTTTGGTTTCATTAAATAATACATTAGTAGAGTGCTCAAGTGTTGCTCATATGCACTTTTCTTTCTTTCTATGTGTGCGTGTCTAGAAACAGATTGGGATAGGCATTGTGTAGGCATATTTTTATCTCCTCATGGTTTAAGGGTGTTTTTTTTCCTCTGTCTCTGGTGTAGGGTGTTGATATCCAGCTTGGAATGGCAATTGATAGTACCAAGGCTACTCTTGCTGTGAAGCGAAGGCTTGCATGTGAGATGGTAAAATACTGGCAGCAGGTATCAATGCACCTTATGTTTATTGTTTTTTGAGGTCCGACCAGCCTACCACATTTTTGTAGTCTTCAATTCAATCGTACTTCTAATTTTTCATCAAAATTTCCTTTTAACTTTATATGCATATATAATTGCTCAGTTTGTGCCTAGGCCATGTTTTAAATTGGTGATACCTTATTGTGAATATAGAATGAATGAGATTATATCCTGATAACCTTTCAGCTAGTTACTAATTGTCGGCACTTGATGGCATCTACTATGACTTTCTTTTTTCATAGTCTAAAAACAATGTTTTTGAAAGTTTACTTATTTGACTGTCGAAATCATGGTTTGTTCTTTTTCCTCAAACATTTTATGAATTATTCATCTTGCTTCAATATATCATCTATTAGCTGAATGAAAGTGTAGTTAGTGATCTTCAAACATAAATTTATATTGATTGCCATATCTTAACAGGCTCAAGATAACCTTATGAATCTTCCATTATCAAATGGATGGGGTGAAAAGCATCGACATTTTGTAAAGTGGAAATATGTTGAGGGCAAGGTATACCATCCTTTGTTTCATTTCTCTATTTTCCTCTCTAGATGTTAGCCATGAGGACAAAAGCATGGTTATGCGAATATTCTCCTTAGTGCATTCTTGAATTTAAATATCAGTTTATGTAGCACTTCTGAAGAAATAATAACACTAAATACTGAATCTAGCTAACATCAATCTAGGATATCTGCTAGATTTTCTAGAAGTAGTTGGAACAGAGTTGTAAATGCAACATTTGTATTGGTAGAATACGGATTAAGTCTACATACTAGCATTTTTTATTGCATACCTTTGTTGACATGATTTGACATTGGCTTTTTCTTGAGGTTAGCGTCCAAACTCTCCAGAGTTGGCTGGGTTCAGTTGTATATTGCCTCCACTCTGCATATTCTCTATGTCACCAATTTATTTGTTATTTTTGGCCAGGTTCACTTACTATTACAATCCCATCTCAGAAAAATAATAAATAAGTCGGAAGAAAGAAAAGAGAAGTCATATAATGCCTATGCAAACAACTCAACTTTTTTATAAATGATCATGGAAAAAAGGACATTCAAACCTCATTTTTCTTTACTATATTCTGCTGGAAAGATAGTTAGAGTAGCAATGACTATCTTGAAGTTGCATTTGTCGGCTAATAGTAGTGATGTAATTATATTTATTGATTTATTGATTTATACAAATACAGGCTGCAGCTTATTATTATCATGGTTTGATCCTTGATGAGGGGAATACAGAGAAATCCCATGGTATGGCTGTAGCTGCTCTACAAGCTGCTGATGTATATTTCGAGGAAAGCAAGAAGGCTTGTGAGGTATTTAATGCAGCTCCTCCTTTGTCCAGGTAATTCATATTAGCATTCTGTGGTAGATAATATTTATTGTGTAAGCGTTTTTTTTCTTTTTATTTTGAAGTAGCTAACTATGCTTTCTTTTAAACTAATCTATTTTTCTTAGACTATGGCACCAAGGAAATATTAGCCTTGTAGGAACAGGTAAGGATAGGAAGGTCGCACGGGAACTTTAACACTTTGTGCCTATTGGGGCAGAAATTTTGTGCTCATCCTTGACCATCCAATGCCCTATGATATGTGAAATAGAGAGTAAAATAGTCTCAGTGATAAAATATAACAAAGTAACAAGAAAAAGAACCCACTTAATAACATGATTTCATTTACATGCTTGCTCTTTTTGGACTTGATTTTGTTGAAGTAATGTAGTTTCAGACTAGAATTTTCCTTGCTAAAAGTTCTTGTTTGGTGCAGGAATCCACCACCTTGGGGGACCATGAAGTATCTATCCGAAAAAATTCCGAAAGACACTTCTAGCAAGGTCCGGATTAACCGCGATCTCTACTCCCACGAAAAGTAAGTGTATGGTTTTCCAATTCTTAAATTGGCAGTCATTACTTTTGGTCAATAACCTTGGTATTGGTAAATGTTATTCAGAAACATGGGGACGGCTCCAACATTACCGGATTTCGCATTAGCATTGAAACCGAATGAATATCAATTACCTACGGTGGATCCCTCATGGAATGAGAATGTACAGTTAGGCCACATTGGCACTAATGAGGTGAAGCGTGGATAAAAAGATAAGTTCACTATGATATCTTTTGTATAAAAAAAGGGGTACAGGTACCAGTCAGCCGCCAAGTATGAATGGCTAAAAAGGTAAGTAGATTTTCGCCAATTGTTGTGTAGCAAGGTTCATTACTCATCATTGGCTTCTACCTTTCCTTCCTGTGATTACTTCCTTTCCCCTCCCAAATGTATTGTAGAAGTGGTTGATTACTGATGAACCCCTTCCCTTTTGGTCCATTCTTTTATTTTTGTACTTTATATTTACTGTATGCATTTTTCTTTTTTGTTTGCATGAAATTAATGTTTCCTTCCTCTAAAACCTAAAGACTTTGTGAAATTTGCTATTGATGTTTTTAGCTCTTATTATTCGTGATTATTATGTATGAGTTCTCGGTCTGATTTATTAAGTTTCAGTTCGTTGTAATGTTATTATGCCTACAAAGACGAAATTAGAAATTTTTTTTAAAAGTGATCGAGATAAAGCTAAAAAATAATGATTTAAAATGTAATTTTACCCTTGTATTAGTTTATATTTTGATAGTTTTTAAAATAATTAAATCAAGATTCTAACCTTTTAAGATGTTAAACTATAATTTTATCATATATTAGTTTAAGATTTTATAAATTTTGACAAAATTAAAGCAATGATCTCCAATTTCAAAGCCAGGGTTGTTGGTTGCCCTAGTCTTTGCCCTTGCTTGTTTGGATAGGTTTTAGTTTTAATTATAATTATTCGAATATGTATTTATGATTGTATTGTAAAGTATTCAAAAAAAATTAAGTGAAAGTTTTTTATATTATTAACATAGAAATCTATTGAAATATATTTCAAAGCCTTTATTGCATCTCATAAATATAAAGTTGTTTGCATTTAATAACAATTATTGTGAAAAAGATTGAATTTAATTGCTTTATCAAAACAAATTGGAAAATCAACATATGTGAAAAATTCTATATGCATGTGTTTATTAGTAGTTATTTTTATACAAAACTTGCCATAAGGTTTTCAGTAAATAGACTCTTGGAAAATACTAAACGTATTGTCTTTTTAAGAAAAAAAATACTCTGTTGGTTATTCAATTATAAAAATTTATAAAATTATCATTTAATTATTTTTAAATTTTTTATGTTTGTTATATAAAAAAAAAAAACATAAAATTGGATAATTAGATGATTATTTTATATTTTTCATAATTAAGTATCAGAAAAATCGTAATTAAATTATCGTTTTATAATTTTTCATAATTAAATAATAAAAAAAATAATTGAGTGAACTTTATTATAGTTTATCAATAACATTTCATGCATTGTTTTATTCGAATTCGTGATTAAAATTTTTGTTTGGCATTTAGATGGTTCTCTTAATATTATAATAATTAAAAATAATTTAAATGGTTAAAAAAATAAAACAAAAAGAATATTGAGATATTTATCTTATTGAATTCAGTGTAAGGCCATTAGAGATTTACAGTGATGATAAGAAAATCACACCTAATGTGGGTAAGGAAATAAGAATGCGAATCTCTTCTACATTCAGAAAATATAGGCATTAAAATTTTGGGAAAAAAAGGGAGAGAGAAAAGGACAGATTTGGCAAAGCCAGCAGCCAATCACAAAGCAAAGGTGGAAATGAATGGAGGAGAATATAATAAATTGAAAAAAAAGGAGAGCCACAAAACTAAAGATAGAAAAATTAGGCCAAAATGCTATAAAGTCAGAAAGGTAAGCGAGATTAACAATGTCATCTCCTGTTATTACTTACTAAGCAATATTTTATTTTATTTTCGTTTTCACCATTTTATCTATAAACTAAATCTTCCATAAATTGAAAATGATGTAAATACTTATATTTTAAGTTTACTTTTAATATACAATCAAATATTGATACGTTAAATCAAAAAAATAAATTAATTTTTTCTATTAAAAATTTTATCAATTTGTATTGTGTTAAAAATCGGCATAGCTGACAGAATAATTAGAAGGTGACATGTGACATGTAAATTTATCATTTTTTAAATAGAAAAAATAAAATATCATTGAATTAATGATGAAAACAAAAAGGGCAAGCTTTCAAAAACGATAAAATTTTCGTTTAACTCCTTAATTTATTATGAAATTATGTATTAATATAATGAAAAATTTATATTTCAACCCTTCCAATGATTTATGATAATTCTCTAACTCTCCTATAACACTTTTTTTTTATATCGTCGGAATATAAGAAGGTAATATTTACTTCTTCACATTATTACCCAAATTAGCAATGATACCATCCACACAGATATGAAAAGACATTATCAAAATCCCCATGAATCTGGAAATATCAGAATCATGGCTCACAAAATGCTAAATATACCAACCCATCCATTTGCCACAACAAGGAAATTTCAATATTTTATCACTTTTTTTAAATAAAATAAAAACAAAAAACAAAGCAGATAATTCTCGAATCCATCCCGGCTCTTTAAGAATGTCAGTCTTAAAGAAAACTAGTTTGTTAGAGAAACATAAAATCAAATCCTTATATATTATAATAGGAATATTGTTTTTTTTTTAATTTTTTTAATTTTTTATTTATTTTTTCATTTTTTAATTATTGAATTTGAATTTTTTGACAATTCATCCAAAATGAAAAAAAAATAATTAATGTTTATTAACTTTGCTAACATAAAATGCATGTGGATTGTCACGTAGAATACATATCAACATTTAATTAATTTTTTAAATTTAAAAATAGTTTTTATATTTTTTGAATTTTTAATTTTATAAAATTAATTAAATGCTAATATTTCATCCAGTGTATGCAACATCAATAAAATTTATAAAAAAAAAAACATAATTTTTTCATTTATTTTAGGGTGATTAAAAAAAACGTAAATTTAAAGATTAAAAAAATAAAATTAAATAAAAAGTTAAAATAATTTTTTTATAAATTTGAAGAGCCAAATAAATTATCATACCATCATAATAAAAAAGATTTCTTAAAAGTCTAAATTAAAATCACATCTAATTTTAATAAATGGAAAAAATAAATAAATTTTAATTTACTATTAAAAATAATAATTAGTAATTATACCTTTCTTATTTATATTGTTGGTTTTTATTTATTTTTAGTATGTGTGCCTTAAAGAAAAATACATTATTAAATCAAATCCCAACACTTTATTTAAAAAAAAATTCAATTAAAAATGATAAATAAATCAAATAAATTTTTATAATAAAAAAAGAAGTTGCTAATCTTTTTGTTGTTAATACTAGGTTTTTGCCTATCTTTTACTTCAAGAGAAAACTATTTTAATTAAATCATTGCTTTAAAAGATAAATTAAAAAAACCCACGTTACATTCTAGTACATTAATTTAATGAAAACAGAAGCGCCACGCGGCAGAGAAATGGACTATTCTTGTTGATTTTGAGCTGAACCACCACTTACCATGCACCACTTAACGCGTGGCTCTTATTTTTTCCTAATTTCTTTTCATTTTTTAATATACTTCTTTTTTTTTATTTGGAAAGTGAAAAATCATGTTGCTATTTTGTTTATTTATTAATATAAAAAAATCTTGTTAATTGGCCCTTCGGTGACTCTTAACCAATCAGCCTGCATTATCTCATCCACGTCAGCGACACGTTCCATTTTTCCTATGGACCGCCAGACACTGACTCGTATATCAACCTTTTTATATATTAGAATATAATTTAAAATAAATTTCGAGGTGAATGTACCTAAGAGGCTCCTCTATTATAGGGATCTTATCAGATTAGTCCTTTTATTATTAAATGAATCAATTTAATCTTTTTACTATTAAAAAAGAATCAAGTAAGGTCAAATTGGAATAGTCTCAACCTTTATTGTTTAAAGATTATCGTTTACTATTTAACAAAGTTAATTCTTTTAAAAACATTATGATTCTCTAAATGAAATATTTTGTTTAGACTTGAACTGTAATTGAAAAAAACAATTTTCAAGATATTTTTTATATAGTAAATGTTAATTCTATTACAATTTGAACTTATTAATTCTTTTTAATAACATGTAGATTAATTTGATCTAGTCCCTATAAATTATTAATAATTTTATGATTTGATTATTTAATTTCAAAAAATTATAAAATGATAATTAAAGTATTCGAAAGTTTTCATTTAATGTATTAAACTATTCAAATATTTTTATTCAGATCACTGGATTGTTATTTTTTTTTTTTTTTTTTTTTAATTTAGTTAATGAGTTTTAAACGATAATTCGACGATCAATACGATGGATCAATTCTCATAAATGTGTAGAAAAACCATTCATTATATCTAAGTCTAACTAATGGTAAATATTGTATTACTTTGTTAATAAATTCAAAAGTATACTATTTTATTAATTATCTCTTTTAACTATTATATCAGTAAAAATGAATAAAAGAAAATACACTACATAAGCACCCTTTGGAGTTCTCATGGGACGCTTTTTCCTTTTCTGGTAATAACTAATAAGGGACTCTTATTACTGTTATTTTTGGTCCCATTATTATTATTGTTATTATTATTAGCTGGTGCGAGACATGAGGGTCAAGCCCTTTTTATTAAATAAGCAGGGGAAGTCAAATATTTTTTGAATAAAATTAAAAAAATTTAGAATGTCAAAGCTAACATTTTTATATTAAAATAACTTAAATTGAATTATTATTTTTTATAAAGAACAAAGTGTATTTTTTATTAATAAAAAATAAATTGAATTATTTAAAAGGAGCTAAAAGTGCAATTGGACAATTTAATTAAAGGACCAGGGACCCTGAGTTTAATTATAATTCATAAGTATGATTATTACAATTCAAAGTCAGTCTAATACATATAAAAGAAAAATATAAAGCATTACATGAAAATTTCACAAAACTGGAAAAGAAAAATAAATTGCAAAAAGTATAGTGGTTAATAAAATTTTCATGTAAAAGCATTAAGATATTAAAAAAATGGAAAAAGAAAAATAGACGGTGTCATCAATCTTGGTTTAACACCTGTTTGAAAGGTTGCATGCCCACTAGCTGTGTTATGTTGCGAGTAGATAGTTGTTATTATTATTATTATTAAGTTTCATTTTATTTAAATTATTTCAATAAAAATGTTTTAAAATTACTTCAATGGAATTTTTAGAATATTTTTCACATTTTTATTCATAATAAATTTTTAAGAATGAAAAATTAAAAGTAAATAACTTACCATTAAAAATCAAAATACGACAATTTTAATGGAACCGAAAAAAAATAACATACTGCATGAGTCGTATAAATGTTATAATGGTTAATAATTATTTTTTTATACATTTTTGTAAACAATTGATAATCCCATATCCTCAAGTAAATGGATTAACATACCGTCCGGAAAAAAATAGTAAAATTTTAAGAAAATCAAAGATAAAATAATATTGTAAGGATTATTACTAAATATATTTTCGGTGGAATTAGAATTATGATATTTATTGGGGCCTATTTGGATGAATAATTCTAGAAATTCTAAAAAAAATAAAATGTCAGTAAGTTGCTTTTATTATTAAAATTGTGACCTTAATCGTTATATTAATAATACTAGAGTAACAAAAAGAATTTATCAATATAATATTTATAATTTAAGATGTTATTAGAATGATTTAAATTTTAAAAATTAATTTAAAATAAAAAATATAATTTAAGAGTATTTGATAAATAAAATACAAAAAAGATAAATGCTAAGTTTGAGAGAGAGAGAAAGCGAGATTTTTATTAAATGATAAAGAGACTGTGAGATTTTTAAAAGTATTATCCCCACAAGATTAAAAGAAAAAAAAAGTGCTATCCTCACAAACAGGAAAATAAATATATAAAAAGATTGTAATAAAAAAATTCAACAAACATGAGGCTGAAATTAATTTGGCTACTACTCTCCGACAGTGATAGGTTTTTTTACTAAAATAGTATAAAAAAAATTTATGTACTAAAATAGTACTTCAATCTCATTATTTATCAAATTGTTAGGTGAAGGGTTATCAAATAAAGGTATTAGTGGATTTTTTTGACACGATTTTTTATTTTTTATTAAATTTATATATTAAAAAATAAAAAATAATATTATATTAGTGAAAAGTTATCAAATGGCGACATTATAGGAAAAAATTATACAAAATATACGGAAAAAAAACTTGGCATTGAAGGAGGAATATCAAGTGACGGTACTGTAAAAAGATTTTAAAGTGACGGCACTAGAGGGTTTTTTGCCACTTATCAAAACCCCTTTGTGCTATTTGTGTGTGTGGGGTGGTATTTTGAGTGAAATTTATTTGTTAAGGTTATTTAGTAAAATAACCTAAAAAAAATAATTATTTTATTTGACAAAAATAATATTTAAAAATTATTTATTTAATAAAAATTAAATTATAAAAATTATAAAATTAATATAGTATATTTAAAATATTTAAAATTTTCATATTCAAATATATATATATATATATATATATATATATATATATATATATATATATAATTTTATAAAAAACATATAAGAAAAACTTATAAAAAATATTCCACCAAAAACATCATCCCACACACACACAAATAGCACAAAAAGGTTTTGACAAGTGGTAAAAAAATTTTTAGTGCCGTCACTTTAAAATCTCTTACAGTGTCGTAACTTGATACTCTTCTTTTAGTGTCATGTATTTTTACCGTATATTTTGTATAATTTTTCTCTATAATGCTACCATTTGATAATCCTTCACTAATATAATAATATTATTTTTTATTTTTTAATATATAAATTTAAAAAAATAAAAAAATAGTATTAAAAAAATCTACTAATATCGTCATTTAATAACTCTTTACCTAACTAAACATAATATTTTAATAAATAATCGGATTGAAGTGCTATTTTGATACATAATTTTTTTTTATACTATTTTAGTAAAAAACCCACAGCTGGTACTACTGCTGTTCGCCGCTCAACCTATCCAGACATTTCAAATATTCTTAAATTAAAAATCTGACCAATAGTAATTCCTTTTTATTTTTCATAAAAAATTCAGTTCCGATTTTTTTTAAAAAAATAAATAAAACATTACTACATATTTAAAAAATGTATTTACTTGGACGAAATTCAATGCTGCTGGTACGCGTGGCGTTTACGGTAAAGGCAAAGCTGATGTGGCAAAAAAGTGCACAAGAGCTAAAGTGGTCCCCACCACTTAACTCAGATAAAAAAAAAACTTTATGTCACGAGCAGCTGTACCCACCATTTGGCCTGCTGTCTTTCTGTCTGAAAATTATTTTTTCTAAGGTCATAGATATTTTTCGATTTTTCATCTTTGCTTTTTCCTTTATTATATGTTTTATTTTATTTTTCCACTCGTTTTCCACACAAATGTAAACCACGCTCTCTCACTAGTGGGACAAAAACGAAAAAGCAAAGAGAGTGAATGTTCCGCGCGTGGGATTAAAAAGTCATAAAATATCTGAAAAATGAGCTACACTTATCAATTATCCATCCATCCTTCAATATCTTCCACAAAAATAAAACGTGAAAAAAAAATCTTTGAAAAAATAAAAAGGAAAGTGCCAACGCAGAAAAACGACGCGTGTCCAAAGGACTCGACATTTCTCAGCCACAAGATTCCAAGCCCTTCTCGAGTTTTCCATGAAAAATTAAAAATGAATAAAAAAAAATCTGACGTGGCACCCTTCCCTCGCTTTTATACTGAAGAAATAATACCTATTAAAATGATTTATTTATCTTCGCTTTTTTTCTAATTTCAAAAATCTTCAATGTTTTTCCCTTCTTCTATTTCAAATCTAAATTTTCGATTCTTCTTGATTCATCTTTTGTTTTAATTTTTCTTCTTTAAATACTTTTCTAAGCAACTTAACAGTACTGTATGACTGTTAATTGTTTAATCTCTTGCTATTTTAAGAATTTTATTGTGAATTTTTCCCCTTTTGATTGCTCTTGAAGTTTTCTGTTTTCCGGAGATTTCTCGTTTAAACTGGTAAGTTTGTGGCTGATCTGATTTGTTTTGTGAATAATTTAGCTTTTTTTCAGTTTATAATTTGAATTTCTTATGCGACTCACTGTTCATTGAATTTTCTTGTAATCGGAAAGAAATATTTCTGACTGGTTATTGAATTAGTTCTGATTATTAGATTATATGATGTATTAATAGTGATTTTTGGTTTATAGGGGAAGTTGCAGGAGTATTTATAGGTTGTGCAAGATTTGAAGCAAAATTCGTTTCTAACGATGGCTACGGAGGTATACTATATCCTATATTTATGAGTCTTATACTTGCAGTGTTATTTTATGTTTTAGGAAGGTTAGATTTTATCTTTCCTTTTTTTGTGTTTCAAGATGAAAGAAAGCTGTCAATTTGCAGTGTGTACTCCGCATAATTTGAATCAAATGCTTCGATGCAAATTTGCTCTTTTTTTCTTTATTTGGTATCGCTATGTTTGCTGGACCTTTGGAAACTGCTCCTTTTATGGATTACTGAAATTTATGGAATCAGATGCGTTTTTTTTTTTTTTTACTCAAAGTTGTATTTTTTCAATTGCTTATGTTTCTGATTGGACCTGAATATGCTTTAATGAGAATAATTAACATTCATTTGGAATGGAAAGTTATATCATAATCCATATACTTTAAAGAGTGTTTCCTAATTGTTTATATGTTGTTGCAAATTTTGATATAGGACAAAATTGAAAGTCCAGCATCACCAACTACTCTTAAATCCGGTGTGTGCTGTTCCATAGGCAGTGGACAATCTGAGACATTGACTCAATTGCAGGAGTTATACGGATTTAAGCATGATCATACACCCAAGGTTCCTTTCTTCACGTTGTCTATGAACTGTACTTTCCTTTTGGTATTAGTCCCCAGATAGTAATTTTTAAACCTTTTCTTTGCTATAGGTCCGGAAACCCTATACTATAACTAAGCAAAGGGAAAAATGGACCGAGGAAGAGCATCAGAAGTTTCTTGAAGCTTTAAGGCTGTATGGCCGTGGCTGGCGCCAAATAGAAGGTAAGTGCACAGTGGGGATTATTGCATATTCTCTTTAGCCATAGTTATGGTGTGAGCAGATTAAGTTACACTTGTTTTCATGCAGAGCATGTAGGCACGAAAACTGCTGTTCAAATTCGAAGTCATGCTCAAAAGTTTTTCTCTAAGGTTTATTGCTTTATCTTCATTGCAAGATTTTCTTGATTGGGGAACGTTTGTATGCCATGTGTAGACATTCATATATAGGTTTTTTGATCAGTCTCTTATACTTGCGTGTCTGTGGTTCTAGGTTGCCCGAGAGTCAAATGGTGGCTTTGAGAGTTCCGCTAAATCAATCGAGATACCCCCTCCTCGTCCAAAAAGGAAGCCAACGCATCCATATCCCCGCAAATCTCTTACTTCTCTTAAAGGAATATCTCCATCATCTCTACTAGAGAGGTCTCTATCCCCCAACCACTCTGTCTCGGAACAGGATAACAAATCACCCTCGTCAGTTTTGTCCCCATTTGTTTTCGATGCAATGGGGTCTTCTGCCTCTGAGCAACCGAATAGATGTTCTTCTCCAACTTCTTGTACTACTAATATTCAGTCACTCAATAATACATCCCCTGTTGAAAAGGAAAATGACTATGTGACATCTATAGAGAAAGAGAATGAATCTTTATCACCTGTTAAAGTATTTGGACAATCATCTGAGGAGGACATTTTATCTTTGGTAAAATCTCTGCCCTTTTTCATTTATGGAACAGTGATTACTGACACTTGTTTTAGAATTTGAACTCTGATTTTCTTTTTTTCTTCATGTAATTACCCAGAAATCCAACGCAGACTTTGAGGAACCTGTGTGTGCCAAAGGAAATGAAGCAGCAGTAGTTGTGCCTTTCACCAGTATTAAGCTTTTCGGAAAAACTGTTGAGGTGAAAGATTCCAGCAAACCATCCACGGGTGCAGAAAACTTTAAAATGCAAACATCGAAGAATGGTGTAGCCAGCGAGTGCTTGGACTTGCATTTGTCACATGGGAGAGTCGTTGATAATTGGAGTACGGTACCTTCTAAATCTAATTTGTCCGCTTATATGGAAATCCACACAGATAAAAATGATCATGTAGAATACACCAGTGATGCTCCTCTGCCATGGTTAGCTTTTTACCAAGGTCTACCCTTTTATTACATCACTTCATTTAATCAAACCCATAAGGACCCCAGAGTCAAAGAGACACCAAAAGAGAAGGAAACCCTGAATGAAATATCTTACACCGGTTCAAATACGGGCTCAGTTAGTCAAATAGAAAATAGGGAAAAGAATTCGGATTCTGTCGATTCTCAATGCCAAAACTCTTGTCCTCAGGGAAAAATGACATCCCAAAAGTTTAGTAAAGGATTTGTGCCATACAAAAGATGTTTAACAGAAAGGGATATGTCATCATCCATGGTTGTATCCGAGGGTCGAGAGAGGGCACAAAAAGCCCGACTTTGCTCGTAGTTGCCAGCGCCGTTGTTCAGATAAAACACAATAGTAAGTAAAAGAAAAGAGGATCACAAATAATCACTTCAGGTGCTTGGTTTACACACATATATATATAGGCGAACTTTTTCAGTGAATTATAGGTAATTTTTGCTGTTTGTAATATACCATTTCTACGTATCAGCTACCTTCGGATATCCCATGTGTAGCTAAATGTGTTTATAGCTCCAAAGGGTAAAGAGGGGTCCGTTTTGTGTGTTAAAGGGTTAGGGGTCTATCCTAGTTTTTACATATGTATATATACACGTATATATGTATGTTCTGGATGCTAACTTGTTTTGCAACAACGTTTGTAAATTATGCCCCTTTTTTTTGTTCGAACTGGAAGTGGAACAGGTGGTTACCTCCACTTAAACATGAACGTTGACTGATTGTATACTATGGGTTTTTGTGCCAATGGTATTTCATGACACAAGAAATAATCAGCTGGCAAAGAAATATTTTTGTCTGCCATAGAAAAAGCTTCTGTTATCTTCTTTTGTTTTGTGCGGTATTAATAGAGATATACATGATTTGATGAATCATAAAGGCAATTGAAGAAATTTGATGCCAATGCTATTACAGTACAAGCAATCAATCAATCACAATTTTTATTGGTGTTGGCTTATATGCGGAGTGGTTTTATAATTGAGATTGTTAACCCTTCGCTAGTATGAAAGATTGAAACCCTTCGTCTAAATCATTCGATCAAAGATTCAACTTCTTAGTCATTTTGTTTTACCCCTCGTTGGGTATTAGCGCTTACCTAACGTTGGATTGGCGCCAAGGTTATTCAGATTGCCAATATTAAATTATTTTTGGTGCCATAACTTGTTAAATAATATGATTACCTAACTTACTCAACTGTAATAATAATAGGTAAATCTTTGAACTTGGTAACATCTCTTATTTTACTTTTTGAATTTTTTTTTTGCACATATTACTTTCGGATTTTAATAGTTCTTTTTCAAATTGGCCTTAGATTTTATTAAAACATAATAATACAACATTCTAAAATTGTATCACATCATCTAAACTAATATGATAATATGATAATAAAATTTAAGTTTTAAGGATGGATGAAATTAAGAAAAAACCGTCACTACGCTTTTTTATAAAACTTGGGATGAAAAGCTTAGAACCTTAGCTTCTAAGAAGCAATTGGCCCAACATCTAACAGATATATACTAACCTATTAACCAGAACGGTGTAATTATATGACTACACTTAAAAGCAACAAAGACAACAAATTAAGAAGTTAAAAATGACGTTTACAACTCAACTAAATGAAAAAAAAAAACCTGGATTTAAAAACACATTTGTTACTAGAAAATGAACCATCAAGAAGTGGCAAAGCAAAAAAATCTTCCAGTACGTACATATATGGTAGACCTAAAAACAAATAATAATAATAGGCAAAAAAAAAAAGAAGAAGAGAGAGAACAGATTAGAGCATGAATAATAAATCTGGTAGGCACTCAGTTTCAACCCTTTTTTAAACTCCAAATATCATGTACGGCTATGGTCCCCTTTCAATGTGTGGGGTTTGCTACCTCTTTTCCAAAATTTTCAACCTCTAAAACCCACTATTTTAATCCCAAAACCTAAGACTTAAATCAAAGAATTCGAAATCTAAATGAGATTAGCTCTCTTTAGGAACCTGATGGTTCTGCAATAATACGGCCATATCGATTCAACAAAGTCCAGGTACTTCTCCATCATCCATTCCTGAAAATCTTTCACCTTTTTTCTACATACCTCTTTGTAGTCCAAGTTCTTCATGTCTACCACGGGTTGCCATATGTGGACTCGTAAGTCTTCTTTCAGCTTTCCATGTGCGATGTAGTTATAAGCCAGGAGATAGTAAGTAGGTAAGTTCCTAATTAGTTGAACCGTCTGGTTGAAGCAGAAAACATACAGGGCACATAAGCCTCTAAGCATCTTGATGTAAAGAGCAATGATCAGGGGACCAAACATCCATAGAGGAGTCAATTCCTTTGAAACTTCAGCCCCGTAAATCAAATTGACACCAAGGTACCATGGAACACTGCATGCATGGCAGATTGATTGTTAGTAATGTACGTAGAAATGTTCACAGCATTTCATCGACAGATCATGTAAGTGAACTAAGACAGAGGAAAACTCAAAATTATTGACAAAAGACTACCAAGTTGCAATTTTTATCAAATCATCCTGGGGCTAGAAAGAGGAATACTATTATCGCTTGACAAAAAATAAATTAGAATGAGTAACGAAACCAGTTAACTCAGCATCGTTTTATCAGCGCTGTACCATTAGTCCTTGAATCAAGGCAAGAACATTATGGTTGTCACTCTTTTCTATTTTTAGTAAAGACTCAGGATGTAGATATTTGAATTCACAAATATAATACCTAATAGTAGTAAATGGTGTATATTGCTAGAAAATAACTTGGGGGGGGTGGGGGCAGAAAAAGAGAGAACACATTAATTATACTTACAATATTAATAAGGGAATTTTGATTGTTGCATTCATGTCCCAGAAATAGCTCCAGACCATCTTTAGAATCTTGCCTTTTCTATTACTTTGGGTGTCAATTTTAGCTTCTGACATGTCCCTTGGATGAGCTTCTTCTCCCAGAGCATCATCCATCACTCGACTTGGGGATTGTGATCGCAATATCATTATCCATTTCTTGAATAATTCCTGAATAGCAACAGATCCCACAACATTCCCACCTGTTTCCGAGGAATACGCAACTGGACCATTACGAGCCTTTGAAGATTCTATCGCGGTCGCTTCACCATCTTTTGGAACATAAGAAACTTTAATAGAACTTTTTGGAACATTCACGTCGATTGCTCTGCCTCCTGATTCACCATTATCAACACTGCCTTTGAAGGCTGAAATTCTAATACTTTTGGTATTCAGTCCACAAGTATGAGCCCCTATACTGCAAAAATAAGCCTATCTGAATTCAAATGCCCAAGATGCATATGGTGAATAACGAAGTATTTGAAGAAAATGAAAAGAAACTAGTACTGCAAAAGAAAACATGAGAATAATAATTATTGAAAGTAGAAACAAAAATGAGTTCACTTCTTGCTCAAAGTGAAAAAGCTCTTTCACTTCACCTCTTTTCCACAGCAATAATGAATGCATAAAATGTTAGATGAGAACAACTTAATTGGTTTTACAATAAAAAATTATTTATAGTAACAGTAGAATAGCACCTAAATGCATACAACATTTGCATTCATATAACACAAAAGCATTCTTGTCATCTTCACGTGTAAAGGAAGAAAAATAAGAATTGAGGCAAGAATTTTTAAGAAGAACAAAACACATGAATGACAAAATGCCATGATTTGCATAGACCTGTATTTATAGAGTTAGACAATAAGCTTTATTGCACCAATCAGGCAATGTTTGGCACCATTAACACCTTGGTAATCAAAAGCAAGAAACAACTTTCCATTTACAACCTCGCATCACATAGCACGTAATTATCTCAATGATATTTTATGCACCAGAAGTAAATGTAATCACCATGATAAATTTTAAAAATCCTTAATTTTTAGATTAAACAGTTGATTCCCTATCTCCTTTCACAAACTGGTACCTTCACTTCCAAATTTTTAGATTAATATAGAACTTTAAAAGAAATGGGAAATTTGGGGAAAGGAAATAATGTGGTAAGAACAAGCATTTTGGATTTTTCTTCCAGAGAAAAGAATTCAATATGCTAAATTAAAAGCACTAGTCCTAGTCCTTTCAGATAACCACTTCTGTATACTAAGAGACAAGCAACCAGCATGGAACTCTGTAATTCATTGCTTATCATAAGGGAACTGTTGCTTACCATAAACAAGTAGAGTGCCTTAATGATATGCTCATCTCCCTTCTCCCAAGCATATGAAGTGTAACTATAGGTCTCTTTAACGTCAATCCTTTCCTCCATAATAAAGGCCTTGAAGGGCATGCTACATATGAACCCTGCAATGCAATAAAAATGAGCTGAAGGAATGCCACGTATGAATCCTAAAATGCAATAAGTCAGCATACTTTGCAGTCACATAAATACCCATACAAAGCTGTGATCTTAGATTTGTTAGATAAGATACCAAATTAGACACTTCCGCATTAAACAAAAATCCTCAAAGCAATACAAAATGAGAGCTTCCAAACAGAATTCTTTAGTTCATAAGATTCAACTGACAATGCTTCGATGCACCTATCTGTAGAACTTTACTTCAAACTCAGTCATCAAACTCTTAGTTTCTATAGAACTATACCATAAATTCCTAGTCTACCAGTTTTACTCAAAACTTAATCTTAGAATACCTGCAATTGATGGGTCACCAACATCATAGCTGCAGCTTTCACCTCAAGCTCCTGAACATTTATTCAACAAGGCCTAAACAAATGAATTGAAACACAGTCAATACATAATGTCCAGCATCAACAAAAAAGATTAGAAGCTTTCAACTGTATGTAAGAAAGAAACTCCAACAAACAATGGCATGAAAGAGAACCCATCCAGTACAGGACAAATTCCACCTTATCCTAATTATAGCAATCAAATATATTGACTCAAGATTTCCAATATATAATAAACAACGAATATTATATAAAAAAAATAGAAGGACGAGAATGCAGGGCAAAAATGGGAGCTCAGTTGAGTTTCAGAAAATGAAACAGAATTCTATTAAAGAAAAAAGAAAAGCTGTATATATCGACATTACTTTCCCTCTCTTTTCTCAGCATCCAAACAACGGCTGAAGCTAATAACTTCAAATTAAACCATTTTCTACGCTGATAAGTGAAATTCCTCGTTCTTTCAAGGAAACTAAAGTAAAACTCGAATTCAATTCGTGACTTTTTGTTTCAATTGATTCCTGTTTTTTCTAATTTGAGCAAATAAATATTGAGGAAAAAACCCTAAATGCATTAAAAATTAAAATAAAATAAAATAAATAGCAGAGAAGAACAATAAGAAGAATAGACTTTACCTTTAGACGTGATTCCTTCAGCTCCTATCCAAAACAGCTTCGAAATTGAATTTGCTTTCTTTTTTTTACGAAAAAGATAAATAATAATAATAATAATAAATAATAATAATTTATCAGATTCTCCTAGCAAATAAGCCGGTGCTTCGCCTTTGGCCGGTATAAATATTTTTTAATTTGTTTAAAATTATTTAATTGTTTTATATTCAAATAGTGCAATGTTAAATCATTTTTGACATTATCTTTTTTACAATTAATGTTAAACATTAATTTAATTGTCTGAAAGATCAGATTTTTTTGGGAACAAGAAAGTGTAAATAATAATGAAAAATGTATATTGTAAACAATAAATTGCACTGTTGTCCTAATACAAGGTTTTAAAAAAAAAAAAAAAAAAAAGTGGCCAAGTTTCCACATAATACGAACCGTGACCAAATTTCACATAAAATATATACATACACAAATTGTTTACGTCTCTTTTACTTAGGTTGTAAGTTAAGAGTGTTTGGGTTCCCCAAATTCTAAACACTTTTTCATACTTAAAAATCTTATTTTCACCAGTCCTTTAAGCTCCATTTTTTCTTTCTGAAACTAGGTTGGAGTTGGATTAATTTTTAAAAGCGCCTAGGCTAAATTTGTTTCCTCTATATCATTCAAAAAATTTTATTATTATTCTAGTCAAAATTTGTTGTATTAAAAATTAGATAAATTAGTCACAATACGTCAAATTAACGAATAAATTTATACTTCAGATGAAAATTGTATTCATTTTTACTGTTAAAAATAAATCCCTATAAGTCAGTATGAAGTACACGTGCCTATTTCATCAACCATGCTAGAATTTAATGGTAGAAATAAGTGAAATTTTAACAAAAATGATATGTTTGCTCTATGATTTAATGTACAAATGTTAATTTGCTCATTTTTTTAAAATAGAATTAGTAAAATACAATCTGACTCTTACTATGAGAACTTCCACGATACTTTTACCTCCAATCTCTCGTCTAGAATTACTTCTTTCTATTTTTCTTGAATAGATGCCAACGAATTATTTATCCAAAACTTGAAAATTGTGTTTATTAACTATCAAAATAAATTTTATGTACCTTATTTTTCAACTCAAAAAAAATGTAATCTTATTGTTCCATAAGCTCCACAGCTGAGATTAAATATATTGAAGCAAATAGTTCTTTCGTAAACTCTGGAAAGAAATAGAAAACCTAATAGAATAAAATGGTCGAGGATAAACTATTGGTTTTAGGTCAAAGTCGGTGCATGCGGTAAGTAGAGCTTCGAGTCGAAATTAGGATGGGCAAAAATCTAACCTTCGCTACCCCGTTATGATCGTGATCACAAATCTAGGCTTGAAGTTCGGCCTTCCGCCATTTTATGGTGATGCGTGGTTGGCCCTACAACTTGGGCCATGTTACAAGCTACTTTTCTCTAGCGGTTTCCTATAGAACTTAGGTCTTTCAAAGGGCTTATTGGACTTCAAGCCTGCGATCTCATCAGTAAAGGTACAATGAAGTATCCTATATTAAAAATTGAATTGTATTTTATCTTTCCTGTTAAAAAATGATAAATTAATTTATGTATGTTAGATCAAAGAGCGGATTGATCATTTTATTAAAAATTTTATTCATTTTTTATGATTAAAAACTGATTCATGTATGTCAGCATGAGGTACACGTTGCCACGTGTAATTTTCTGGTTAATTCATCGACTATGTCAATTTTTAACGGTAGAAATGCATAAAAATTTTAACATAAAGAAGACAAAATGCAATCTAACTTCCAATATAAAGATTTTCATATTTTCACCTGTTGGTTCTATATATAATAGTCAAATTGGTGTCAAAAGTTACTAGAATCTATTGTACCTGAGAATTTTTTTTTTTTTAATGTATACAGCTCTATAAGATATATCTCTCAATCTAATCCATAAATGCCTTTGGTCAGTCAGTGTTTGGGTGGGCACACACCCATGTGATTCAAGATTAAAGGGTTTTTGTACCCCCATGCTTTTGCAAAGTTTATAACATATCAATTTTCAGCTTTACCTTTCCATAAAGATGGTGAAAACAGTTTTTTTTTTTTAATCTACCGTTTTCCCTTTTATATAGATCCCAATAGATAGTTGATAGAGATCACATGGTCTCCAAATCTGAATAAGATGTGGATGATCCACCGGCTTCAATCTCTCTCTATACAGTTTCTATGGACTAAGCTAATTGTGGGTTTCTGTTTTAGCAAGCATGATTTTGTACAGGACAATGACAATCTAAATATACATATGGTGGGTGGCAAGCATGTATCACCATCCAACCCAACAATTTGCCTTTCTTTTGGACTTTATTGGATTGTCATTTGGTGCATGATAAAAAGTTTGTTCCGACTCTTAAAAAACCAAATCATCATTTATCGATGTATGTATGAATGGACTTATGCCATATGTAAAATCGACTATTAAATTTCAATACCATATATATTCAAAAAAAAATTATTGAAAAGGTAACTAAATTAATAAAATGAAAACGACAGTCAAGCTCGATATATAATACACCCTTATTTATCAGTTAACATAAAAGTTTCACACTATTAGGAAGAGTACTATAAAGAGTAAGCAAACTTGAAAAATTAAAAACATCCAAAGGGAAAGAGCAAAATACCATTTCAATTTCAAGGTTAATTGGATTAAGATCCTTGGCTAGCTGGAGACCAATGAGGCATAAAGACTGTTGCTCCAGCTTTACTTGGATCTCCTAAGCAAGATCCATTCATGTTAGAGTTTATAAAATCCCTTTGAATGGAGATTTCCATGTCAGTGGAGTAAAGGAAAGGGTGAACAAGTGCATTTGAGATAAACCGAAGGCAGCCCCAGATTTAGAAGAACTGTATCCACCTATACCATAATAATACTAATTATGCTTCTTCCTTGTATTTGGATTGACTGTATTATCCCAAGACACAAAATATAGTGGTCCAGCCAGTAGGTTCACCCACAACAATTATTACAGCAATAGTTTTAGTAAAAGGAAAGAAAAAAACATTTCCTCGAGAAATCATTTTCACCTCTATTGCTACACTGCTTCCATTTACATTTTATATTTGGGGGACAGGTTTGGTCAGAGGTATACTATCTAGTTTCACATGTTATACTTTTATCCCCATAAATCACAGCCATCAAATCCTAAGCCCTATTTTTTATTGACCTACTTATTATTATATTAAAAAAAAAAAAAATAGAAAATGTATACACTGTATAGTACTAAGAAGCATCACTTTGCTTTTAAGTGGTGGAGTTGGGAATCTATTCTTTCAAGAAAAATAAAGGGGAGGGGGAGGTATGTTGGGAGCAGTGGAATAGGTTAATAAATGATTATTCCCACCCATGGCAATGCCGGCCAGTTGTTTTAATATTGAGGGTGACTTGCCCTGGCCCAATATTCCTCAACAGCTAGCTTTGCTTTAATTTGCTGCAGTGGTGGGTGAGACTACTTATAGTGCCCATTTCTTAAAAGTTGAGAAAATAACAATGAAATATAAGTGTATGTACATCCACATGTATTTGATATGGTGATTAGGTACATTGTATTATTAGGAAGAGAATTAAAATTTAAACTTTGAAGATACGTTGTTGAAAAGATTAATTATAAAATTCGAAAGTAATAATATTTATGAATCGTAAAATAAAAAATATACTTGATTAAAGGGTAAAAGAGAGCAATTAGAATTTGTAAGTAAGGGTGAAAACGGTTCAGTTCTATCTGGTTTTGAGATTTTTGAGCTGTTGTTTATAATTTAATTTGGTTTTCGGATTGTTTATATTATTTTTTAATTTTGATTTATTAGATTTATTTTGACAAAATAAATTTCGTTTTATGGTTTTTATATATTATTTGATAACATTTTCACAAATATTTTTTAAAAACAATATTTTATCAAGAAATTTTAAATTAATTTCAACATTTTAAACATAAAATCTTTCTTTTTATACAAAAGTAAATTTAATTATAAATTTAATAAAAATAAAATTCATTTCATTTTTAAACTTAAATTCCATAAACCATCCATTATTTAAGTTAATTTTTGTTTTTTCCATTTTTTTCAACCCTAGTGGCAAGCACCGTAACCCAGGTTCCAAAAGCTAACAGGGAGGAAGGGCCCCAATATCTCCTTTTGTGCGCCCATCCCACCACCCTCCACAACCCTCAGCCAAACTCCGAAGGCTTATCATTTTATAATTATAAACTTACTTTTTAGATTGGGAAAAAAAAATTAGCTTTAGTCTCTAAATTTGGTAATATTTTCACTTGGGTTCCTGATTTTTTTGGTTTTGGAACTTGATAAAAAAATTTAATTTAATCCCTGAACTTGAATTTTATTAAAGTAAGATGACATGACACTCAAAAAATTATATTATGTAATCACTTGAATTTTTTTTAATTTTTGGTATTTTTTAGATTATATAAAGTTAATCGAATGGTACAATATTAGAGTATAATGTCATCATATTAAAATAGAATCCAAGCTCAAAGACAAAATTTGGAAATTATCAAGTTAAATGATTAATAAGGACCAAATTGAAAAAAAATACCAAGTTCAAAGATTAAATGATGGTTTACCCTTTTAGATTATTATAGGAGTTACTGATTCTTTCCACTTAATTTCCCCGAGGTTTGTGAGCATGACTCAAATTTTGTTAGTTGTTTAAGGGTGAAAGTATTATGAGTTTTTTTTATTTAGAAAATAAGTAAATTGATTTTTTATTAAAAAATAATCAATTTTTACGGTTAAAACTTGATCATTATACGTCATAATGTGGGACATATGACATATCATATCTCATTGTTTTATTTTTTTGTCAATTATATTAATTTTTAATAATAAAAATAAATAATCTAAAAAAAAAATTTACTCTTTAATATAATATTAATAATTTATTTATTTATTTTTAAATAAAAAATACAATATAACTATTTTAAGTGTAATACTTTTACCCTTGTGTTTTTTTTTTTGGAATACTTTTACCCTTGTAACACCCTCCTCTTGAAGTCTCAACCTTTGAGCTTGAGAATTTTGGGACCAAACTGTGCCATTCTGGTGCTTGTCCTCCTTAAACACCACACCTTTAAACCTTTGACTTTGACACCATCAATGTGAAGACTGAAAAGCTTAAGCCCCCACTGCCCACTGCCTTATTATTATATTCCAATGAAAAAAGAAGAAGCAAATATATGTTTTAAGCTATTTAAAGTGCAATTTCAAGACTAACAAATTTGTTAGAATAAAACGGAATTGGATTCTTAATATAAGGAATTTCACAATATATTTACGGAAAAATCAGTTCAAGATCTACTACCTATCATACATTAAGTGGTCCATCAAATCAGCCAACTACCAACTTTAAAACCATTAAGCTTAGTCCCCAATGTGGAATGTAAGGGCCTGTTTTCTTTCATTTTCTTTCACTGAAATGCATGGGTGTACCAGCTGAATTTGTAAACTGACATAAGTTAATACACAAACTTCATCGTATGAATATTTTATCTCCAATGTATAAAAAAATTAAATATTTGTATTAGGAATTAAATTATATTTTTTCTATTAAAATAATAGTAAATTAGTTTTCGTATATTAAATTAAGAGTAAATCGATTATTCTGTTAAAAATTTCATCAATTTCTGCTATTAAAAACTGATCCTTGTACATTAGAATAAGGCACGCCATGTATAACTGTCTGATTATTTCATCAACCACATCAATTAGTTTTTATACGTTAAATCAAAAAACAAACCGATCATTCTGTTAAAATTTTATCCATTTCTACTATTAAAAACTGATCTTTTTACATCAGAATAACGCACGTCACGTGTAACTGTATGATTATTTCATCAATCACATTGATTTTAAATAGGAGAATAGATGAAAATTTTAATAAAAATAATCAGTTAACTTTTTAATTTAACGTGCACAAATTAATTTACTTATTTTTAAATAAAAACAAAATATAATTTAATTTTTAATAATAATAAAAACCTCTATACTTATATCGGGGAGAAAATATCTTTGATAGATAGCATGCTTATATGTATTACAGTAACTTGGAATTTAAGTAACATAAGTAGTGATTTGAATTCCGGAAAGAAAGCAAAAAAGAAACCAAAGTGTTTTTTCCCCTGTGATGATGATTTTGTTGGACGTGATGATTACGAATGTCCCCACTAAGAAAAATGTACAAATGTTCTAGCTTTTTTTTCGGTACAAATTATGCCTCTGCATAACATAAATTTAAAGCATAAATAAAATGTAATTTTATGATAGGGTTTTTTATATTAGGAATTAGATTGTATTTTTTTTATATTAAAAATAATAAATTAATTTTTATACGTTAAATCAGAGAGAAAATTAATCATTTTTATTAAAATTCATCCATTAGTACATCTAAAAATTAGGTAGAACAATCAAATAATGATACGTGACATGTAAGTGTATCTCATATTGATGTTTAGGACCAGTCTTTAATAGAAAAATATGTGACATTTTTTTAACAAAAAGACCAATTTATTTTTTTATCTAAAATATTAAAATTAATTTACCTATTTTTAATATAAAGATCAAAATGTAATTAATTTTTAATATAAAAATCTCTACGATACTTTTACCATAACTAAATCTATGTGAGAAAGAAAAACCTGGATTGACAGCACAAAAATCATTGTTTGGAACGAGTTTAAGCCTGTATGGAAGAAAATACAGTAAATGCCTGAAATTATATACATATATATAACCAAAGCTTTAATTTTTCTCTTTTGATAAAGCTGACAACCCTGAAAGCAACCCAAAAGAAAAAAAAAAGTTATATCCCTTTCGATCACAATTCACACAGCACAGCCCCCGTTATAGAATTTGTCTTAAAAATACAAAGGGGTCTGAGAATTTTCAGTTTTGTTTATATGTTTGAAAAATGGGGGTCTTGTGTTTTTTTAGTAAAGATTTGAAGAGAGATTCATTTCCAATTCCAGGGACAAACATTCTGGAATAAACCCATGTTGTGTTATGAACACAACAAGACATTATTGTATACAAAAACATTCCACAATATGATTCACATTTTTGTTGCTTTCCTTGTTGTTTCCACTTCTCTTGCCCCTGTCTTGTCTTTACAATCAGTACCGGATTCCGGTCACCGGCAACTACAGAACTGTACTTTAAACCCTCGTAAAGATATTCAGAAGCTAAGAAGAGTCCAAGCTTATCTCAAGAAGATAAATAAGCCTGCTGTTAAGACCATTCAGGCATGTTCTTTGAAACTTTGTGCTAATTATATGATAATTATATGATGTTTGGTTCTTGGTTTGCAGAGTCCAGATGGTGATGTTATAGACTGTGTTCCATCTCATCTTCAACCTGCTTTTGATCATCCTCAGCTTAAAGGGCAGAAACCACTGGTAGAAAAACAAAAATTCTGCTTGTTTTTAATGCATTAAGTTACAAGACATCCTTAGTTATATGTGAAACAGACATTAACAAGAACATTGTTTTTTTGACAGAAACCGGCTGTGAGGCCAAAAGGACATAACTTAAAAGAAGCAGTCTCTGAAAGCTTCCAGCTATGGAGAGATACAGGTGAATCGTGTCCTAAAGGGACAGTTCCAATTAGAAGAACAACTGAACAAGACATTCTTAGAGCAAGTTCTGTTAGAAGATATGGAAGAATAAGAAGACATGTACGGAGAGATTCGACCGGTTATGGCCATGAGGTTAGTATATTCTCAAGATTCAAGACCGAAAAACGAGTAAAACCAGTACCTTAGTCATAGGGGAAAAACAAAGGGTCTGTGTAGTTTAGACAAGTTACCTGTTGTTCACCCTCATTGCAGCATGCAGTTGTGTTTGAGAATGGTGATCAATATTATGGAGCAAAGGCAAGTTTAAGCGTATGGGCGCCTCGTGTGACGAACGAATACGAGTTTAGCTTGTCACAGATATGGATCATCTCTGGTTCTTTTGGCAATGATTTGAACACCATTGAAGCTGGTTGGCAGGCATGTCCCTGAAAATCATTTTGCTTATCACTTCTCAGTTTCAAACATGACATGATTTTTATGTTCGTAATGAAACAGTCGTATGTTCATGTTTCTTTCAGGTTAGCCCTGAACTATATGGAGATAATTACCCAAGGTTCTTCACATACTGGACAGTGAGTATAACATATAGCAATCTTCTTGTCTGTTCATGTAAACAAGATTTAGGACATAAAAAGTGACGGAAGAATCAACTGTTAATTGACATTTGAAATTACAGAGTGATGCATACCAGACTACAGGATGTTACAACTTGCTTTGTTCTGGTTTTGTCCAAACCAACAACAAGGTTGCCATTGGAGCAGCAATCTCACCAAGGTCCTCTTACAATGGCAGACAGTTCGATATCGGATTAATGGTTTGGAAGGTGAGTGTTACTAAACCAAGTTATGAACATAATGTTAATAAACAATAGTTCTATGTGTTATTTTACTGTTTCACATCTGTAGCTTCAATGTTTGGTTCCTTTTGACAAATCACTAAACATGCTGCCTTCAAATGATGTAATAGATAAAATTGACCAAAGTGATCAATGGCTAAACACCCTTCCTGGCATTTAACTTCATTTTTTTTTTTTTGCCCATTCCTAATATTAGAAGATGTAAAATTCTCCTCTTTTTTTTCTCAATTTGTCTCAAAAGTTTAACTATTTTTGGTCAGCTTTAGAGGAAAATCAACGAGTTGTTGAAACTAAAAATATAAAAATTTCATTTTATTTTACCATATGATGCATCTTACCATCCTTATATGATATAGGTCAAATTTTGGCTTTGGTCCTTCTACTATGCTCAAATTTGGATCCAGCATAATTTTGTCCTATTTTTTTATAAAGTATCATGAAGACCCTGTGCTAGAAGTCAAATTGATTTTGCCCCATTTATACAAAAAAAGTCAAATTAGTCCCTATACGTTAGATCAAAGAGCAAACTGGTCCTTTTTGTTAAAAATTTCATTCATTTTTACCGTTAAAAATTAGTACGGCCAAAATAACCAGACAATTACATGGGGCACCTCTTTCTGACTTACATAGGCCGATTTTTAACAGTAGAAATTAATGGAATTTTTAATAGAATGACTTTTTTACTCTTTGATTTAACGTACAAAAATTAATTTTCTCAATTTTTTTAGTAGAGCGGCAAAATACAACTGATTCTTAGTATAAGGGCCTCTATGATATTTTTACCAAAAACCAACAAGGTTGTAGTAACATAAATAAAACTTAAAAATGGTGAACAACATCCAACTGAAAAACTGTTTTTTTTTTTTCTTTTTTGTAGGATCCAAAACATGGACATTGGTGGTTAGAATTCGGACCAGGGTTATTGGTGGGATACTGGCCTGCATTTCTTTTTAGTCACTTGAGAAGCCATGCCAACATGGTACAATTTGGAGGAGAAATTGTGAACACTAGATCCTCAGGGTTCCACACATCAACACAAATGGGCAGTGGTCATTTTGCTGCAGAAGGCTTTAGAAAAGCAGCTTATTTCAGGAACTTACAGACAGTTGATTGGGACAATAATTTGGTCCCATTGACAAACATTCATTTAAAGGCTGATCGTGCCAATTGTTACGACATCAGACAAGGAAGAAACCATGTTTGGGGAACTTACTTTTATTATGGAGGCCCTGGAAGGAATGTGAGATGTCCTTAACTATTTCATCTTTTAACCCTTTCATTTTTTCTCTCTGGTTCTTTTACCCCAATTTTTCTTTCCCAGGTCTTAATAAGGTTTGGGTTATTCTTAGATTTTTTTTCTTTGCTTTTGGTCTGTCGAGTAATGCAGATTTTTGGTCCCCTGGAAGATTGATTTACCCTCCCAGCTGGGGACTATATATATATATATATGTACGTAATTTTTTTTCTTGGGCGGGATACTCTGTTAATAACACCAGTCATCTATGTCTGCCTTTTCTTTCTCTTTTAAATCTCAAATTCTCAAACATAATAAATAAAAGCTGAAATTTCTTCATCAGATTACATATTTTGAAATTTGAATACTCAAATAAATGGGTGAAATCTTATATATACTAAAAATTTTATCACACGCATATGCGTATAAAAATCACATATTTAAATATAAATAAATAATAAAAAGTAATTAGAATAATACATGAAATATGCATTATATTAAAATAACAAATTAGATAAAATAATGAATAAAACTAAATTTAAATATATAAATACATTAAATAAATAATATTAAATATATTACAATTATTTATCATTGTTTTGTCATCAATTGTGAGTTAATTTCGATTTAACTTGTGACACCAACTTAATTAATAAAATTATTAAAATAAATTGCACATATTAAAATAAATTTGTATAAAATTTATTAAAATGAAGTTTTGATTGAGTGATAAATTTATAGTTTATTAATTCAATTGATGCGAGTTCAAATCTCGCTTATTTTTTTTCATTTTTTTTAAATGAAAAGATTAAAATACCTAAGGTACCACAACAAATAAGGGATAGTTTACATTTAATCATTGAACTTGACAACTTTTCCCAACTTGGTTTCTGAATTTTTTTTGTCCACATTAATCCCAAAGTTAGACAACTTATCCCCATTTGGTCCTAATCTTAGATTCCATCATCATTTGAATTTTTTTTTAAATTATATAAAATATAAGGAAATTATTAAAAAATTAAAAACAGGTGATGATCTAGTGCAATCTCAAAGTGTCATATTATCATACTTCAATGAATCCAACTTCAGGGACTAAATTGGAAAAAAAAAGGCCAATTTTCAAGACTAATATAAACCAAAAAAAAAGTTCAGAGACCAATGTGGAAAAAGTTACTAAGTTCAGGGACTAAATGTTACTTATATCCCAAGAAATAACTTATCTGGGCTGCAATGCATAGACTTCAATTCTACAGGCTTTGCTTGAACGCTTCCATGTGATCGAATCTACATTCTTAGCTTCACATTAGAATTGAGTGCATACATGATTACCAGCAGCAACAGATCTATGAAGTAAACACAGCACAATATAGATGGAAAAACAACTGTTAAAAGTGCTAATTTTGTTCATGTCGCTGGATTTCGTATAATACTGACAGAAGAGGGTTTTGCTCATCGCAGTCACTACTAAGTTTCGAAACGGCATAGTCTATAAAAGTGATGATATCTTCGGGACTACAAACTTGAGATCCATACTTCGCAAAATCAGCCATCAAAGCATTCTTCAGAGTACAGCTCCAGTTCTCTTCCTCGTGGTTAACTGAATATATTCCGCCTAAACCAGTGCATAGTTTAAGAAACTTGGGATCGCTTAGAGTTTCCGACAAATTTATGATACCGAGATTTCCTTTCACGCCTTCAGATTTCATCTTCAATGCTGTTTTCCTTATAGATGAAAGGTTCAGCGCAAAATGTTTTACTACAGCAGAGCAATGCCAGATTGAACTTTCGGAGCTCAATTCAACAAGTAGATAATACAGTTCCACCACAGTGGCCAGCGAAAAGCGTGTAATGAAGATGAAGAAGTCATTAAAATTCATTCCTGTAGAAAGAGGACAAACTTTTATCAAGCTTATCATAAAGACGACAACAATTTTGGCACAATGTCAGTGAAATTCTCTACTGGTGACACTTCCCACTTCAGGGAAACATTGAATAACAAGACCAACATAAACCATAAATAAGTTCATCCACTAACATTAGGTATAAAAAACCAGCTACAAGAAGACAAGAACAACCTGAACTCAAACATGTGGTGAACTATCATCCCTATGAAGATCAATATATTACCTGTATTTGCTGCAAGATTGCGTTGACAGAGCCCTTCAAAATCATCACAGATATCTTTGATATCCTCTATGTACTCCTTGGCCTCCTTGTAGTCTCTTAATAGTAGATCCCACTGAAAGAAAAAGTTTATTAACAAGATATACTTCATATTCCATATAAGAAATGGGTTTTTATATTTATGAAGAACAGGTCTGAATAGTAACCGCACTTACCACCCAAGAAAGATTGTAGCCATTGAACCAGTTGTGGTTTATTGATATTGTGTCTTCCTGAAAATCTTTGTATTATGAGTTGAAAAGAGATACACCATACACGTGCAAGAAAGGTAGCTCTGTGTATCTACATGAGACTTGAGACTAAAGTTTTTGGCAAACTACAGTAACAAGGGAGCTGTGGAACCTATTATTGCAAGACCACATTTTACCCTTCTTTATATGTTAGAAACACCATGAAAAAAAAATCTTTATCACCATTGAACAGACATATCAGCCAATGCCCCTCTGTTCCTCATCTCCTCTATCATTTTCTCTAAGTCTATTCTCCTTTTTCAGTGTACACTTTTTAATTACATACCCTCAAAGCATTGATAACCTTCAAAAAGATTTATTGGCAAGAAAAGAAAGAAAAATAATTTAATTTACCAGATTATGGACTTGATGGTACCATCCACTAGGCACAAAGATAATTTCGTTCTGCTCCTGTATGCATTCCAGCCAGACAGCCTTCACATGGTATGAAAATAAGAGCATATGTTTTAGATGTGCAGGAAAGAAATTAAAAGTACATTTGAAGCTCTAGAAGGACTAGTTACCTTCTTAAAACCGGGAAATTCAGTTTCACTAATATCATCAAAGATACTATATACAGTGTTTTTCATGTTCCTGAGGTGAAATAAGACAGCTGTCAAGAAATAATGTTACTAAAGGCCTGCACTGAGTAGAAAATATTTTCTTAAAACAGCAGTCAGCTCTATAATAGAATGCAAGAACATGGTAATAACCTTTTGTCATCACAATGCACAACCCCATGAAAGAATGCAGGTAATTTCTCTCATCTTCTTATTATCTACTTAACCTTTTACATGATATTTTGAATATGGGTAAAGACCATGGATCCAGTCTATAGGCCAAATTTAAACCACAGGGGAGCTGCACAATCCTCCAGCTCTATATATGACAAGGAATACCTGCTTACCAGCTCAGGCAGCGTACTAGACTAAAATTAAGGCCACCATGCAAATAAGACAGGTGATAATGCATCACTGGCTAATTCTGATTACATTGAGGCCTCTTATTTAAAGCACCATATGCCATTTAGGTTAGGGATCTCTCAGTCTCGCTTTAATCTTGTTCTGCCTCTACAGCACCTTAACTGGCTTCAGCATTGGCGTGAAGCAGGACAAATACAAGCAACTTGTTAGCTGGGTATTGCCATTCTCTTGGACTCCAGCAACAATAACAATAAATGACAAAGAAATGGCTGTTATAGTTTGAATGCTAACTAAATGTCCTTTTACCAAGTCCAAAAAAGCTAAAGTGCTAAAATCTCCAAACATACGACTGTCTGATGCTATATTGAGCAAGAAGTTGTCCATGCCTGTCAAACAAAAGATTAAATTGCTGAGGAGGCAGAAAAAGCCACTTTTTCTTGCCGCACACATTTGCCGACCAACTATATGATCTGAAAACATCAGCATGAAGAGGTGTCCAGGATCCTGCAATGGAAAGATTTAAATGGTTTGATAGTTTCTTTTGCACTAAATATTCATGATCACGAATGGTCACTAAGCATCTTTCCTGGCAAGGTATATATATATATATATATATATATAGATATATATAGATATATATATCTAAAGTTCTATAATATATCCAACCACTGAAGATATTGTTGCATCTATACTCGAACCTTTTGCTCCCATATACACAAAGCGATAGTCAGAGCAACTTATATCATTACTCACTCGATCAGCATCCAGATCGTCATGCATTCGATAATTGTCAAGATAAAGATTCAGCCAATCATCAGTAAAAAAAAGAGGAGTTATATATGCTCGATATTCTGGATACTCCTGACAAAAAGATTGAAAAGGATATGAAAAACTGAGACAACTAAGCTTGTAATGTACTTTTACATAGTAGCATAAAGCATAACAGAAAATCAGGAAAGCATCCACGATGTCCTACTATGGCTAAATCATTTCTTTTGTTAAGAACGTTTGATAAATAAAAGCGAAAAGTTTGTAGCAAACACAAAATGAACAACAAAAACAAAACAATAACATGATAATTATCAACAACAAAGAAAGAAATAGGAAAGAAACGGAGGGCAGACAATTTTAACATGATGTCATAGAAACTACTATCTAAATAACACGTTGACATCTTTCATATTTAAAGGAAAGCTAGTCTCTCCAAATCTCACCCGAATAATGTTATAAGTTGACATGTATGTCTTGTTTTACATATAATCAAGTAAAAATACTGAATAGTTTTATACATGTATGTCTGTTGTTTCACATATAGTTCAGGGCAAAAACAGTAGATATATATGATTCTGTTCCGCAAAAGAACTCCAAATTTAACTAATGTCTATTTTACCTATATTCAGGATGACCTTTATACCGTATGACCGTATATGTGCTATATATAAATGCTGAATATGGTTACTTTTTGTAAAATGAAGAGTTCAGCTAACATAAACTGTATTTTTAGAGTAAATAGCACATATTGATGGTTGACATAGATGTGCTCAACTGCATTGGTTTCTAATAAACGGATATAGTGCATAATTATAATGGAACACTGTAAAACTCCACTACATACCTATAAAATTTTAATAGCCACTAACAATAAGCATTAAAAGGTTAAGAACGCACCTTCACAAAATGCCAATCCTTCAAATATAGAACGGACTTCCCATTAACATCATGATTCTCCTTAGAACCCTGAAGCCAGTGATTTACAAACTCCGAAACAGACATCTCTATCCTTTTCTGATCGGTAAACTCTCTTGTATCACAATCTGCTACCTATATAATTTGCACCCCAAATGTTTGTAAAAAAGACCGAAAGAAATGAAAACCATCTTGTCCTAAAAACAACAGGAAACAAAAAGATGAAATTTTGAGAAAAAGCAGGGAAATACCTGAACTTTGGATTTCCCAAAATGGGTTGAAAAGAAAAGGAGGTTAGGTTGGCCATTGGAGGAAACCCAGTGTTTGGAAGCTGTCCAATCATCCATCAAACCAGTTAACAGCACAGGCTGGTTTCCCGCCAAGTATTTCTCAGCAAATTCAGAGTAGAAAAGCTCTTTTCCGTTCACCTTTTCTATCGTCCCGCCAATTTTTAAGCTCATGTTTGTTCTTTATGATTGCAGGGCTTAAAGTGTGAAGCAAATCAAACTGACAGACCGCGTTTACTAGGACCAGGGAGTCGTTTTTGAGTTTCAAAGTCAGGTTGAGCATTGCCATGGGAAAATTTTGTTTTAAATAAAAGGAATAAAGCATCATCTAACTCCCTCAACTTATAATTTTTCTCAACTTGGTACCTATATTTTTTTGTCCATATTATCTAGGAACTTGGCAACATTTTTCAATTTGATCCCTAAACTTGGATTCCATTACTAAGCATTTGTCACCAAAAAAAATAAAAAAAATATATATACTATGTTATCACCTAATATTTTTTGTTTTGCAGTTGTAAAGAGAGTTTAGAGGCACCTCTTAAGCAGTGGGAGAGCAACAACCATGTTGTCGAAAAACTATGCATTTTGGAAATATAGGACGATGAAGAGCACACCGACATGGATCAAATTTGTAACCTCTAAGATATAGAGGTCATGTGAATAAATACTCTATCACTGGACACTATAGTGGTTCCAAAAGATATATTTTTATGTTCTTTTTGAAGTCATGGACAAAATCTCAAAAGTGTGTTGATTTTCCATCCTCATAAAAAAAAAAATTATATACTTGCTCTTGTGAAAAAGAAAACAATCAAAGTACCAATTGGTTGAAATAGTAGTAAAAAAGAAAAATATAAATTTTGAGCATCAAAAAACATATCAATTAAAAGGATTTTATCTTAAATCATTAACAGATATTAATCTAAAATCTAATGTAATTCAAGGAAAGTTAAGTGATAAAAGGGTGAGGAGAGGGTTGCATTGATCCATTGGTTGCCTTTCAGCAATAATTGAGCAATAATCGCAGTTAGAAGAGATTTGAAATCATGGGCAGTCAACCATGGGATCACTACTTCTTTTCTCTATTTGCGAAGTACTTTTCTAAGCAGAGCCATCCTATTTACACCTCTACTGTACTAATTCTAGATACAGTATAATTATAACGTTAAACAGTGTAGTACTGCTTGGAAAGAAAAAGGAATTACAATGATAAGTATTAAATATTTATAGGTAAGTGCTTCATGGAAGGAATTCTTTCCCTGATTAA
Organism: Kokia cookei; assembly: GCA_039519145.1. NCBI lineage: Eukaryota > Viridiplantae > Streptophyta > Magnoliopsida > Malvales > Malvaceae > Kokia > Kokia cookei. The sequence goes on along the minus strand of CM076909.1, from coordinate 327,602 downwards.
ATGCCCATGGCCTCCGATTGCTGGTGGGTTTTGTCCATGAAGCTAGCTCTGCTCCCTTTGTTTCATTGAATGTTGTTTGCCTTCCCTCCTTTCACAGCTTAATGGCCTCTTTTACTTTTCTACTTTCGGCTTCCAAACCACCTATTTAATCCATTTAATTAATGATAATAATGTTACCACCGCGGAAAATAGATTTTAGTAATCCCTTTCATAACAATCTTTTTTCGTTGGCATTTTTTTAATGAGAATTTTGATTACTTTTATCCTTCCATTAAATTCAAAATAAAATTGGATGTGTATTGATAAAAATAACATGCATGCCTTTGCACTGGATTAAAATTTAAGTTTGACAAAATCACGTAATTTTAGATGATTTTTTTTTTTCAAAACCTTCTTAAGTCGGCTCATATCATGGATATCCTTGTACTAGTGTCACAGGGGTGGTGTATTTATTTGCTGTTAGTGTAAAAATAATGATGACGGTGAGATTAAATACTATAACAATACTGTAGCATGAAACAAAAAGTAAACTAAACGTACCACACTACACTGCCTATCCAACCCCCACCTAAGTGTTTGAATAAATGTTGTCAAAAGTGTTCTCTAACTCAAGTATGAAATCTATACAAGTGAAGGAGAAGATTCTATATAGTTGAGCTCCCATAAATCTAGCGATTAAAATCGAATTACATAAATGATTGAGATTAATTTTCCTTTACAATAAGAGAGTCCTGATGGATTTAAACTTTATACATATTTATCATTTAGGATTTACAATAATTATTCTAATAAAAATACAATTTATCGAAATGTTTAAATTTTAATCAAGATCAAAGTAGATGAGCCTCAAGTCTTTTTTAAGCAATAAACTAGTATTGTTGGGCCGAATGATCCCAAGAGGACAAAAAGGGTCTGAAATGTGTGTATCAACTTCAAGTTTCTTTGTGCAGCTCGTGACACTAGGAGTCCGCTTGTATTTTGTCTTATTTACTCAAAAAATAGGCAAATTAGTTCCTTTACGATAGATAAAAAAAGCAAATTGATCATTTCTGTTAAAAACTTCACCTTTTTTTATTGTTAAAAACTGGTTCATATATGTCAGCACGTAACACGCGGCACATCACGCGATTGACTATCTAGTTATTTCATCAGCCACGACAATTTTTAACAGTACACAATAATTAAAATTTTAATATAAATGACTAATTTTATCTTTAATTTAATGTATAGGGATTAGTTTGTCAATTTTTTGATAATAAGATTCCTAGTATAAATTTTGCATGAAAATTTTATAAAATGTTGTTTATTTTAAAATATTAAATATTGATAATAAAATAGTTATTATATAAAATTATTTTTAAAATAAAAAATATAAATATAAAATTCAACCTGTTAAATTATTACGTAATATCCAAGCGTATTTGTTTTATGTGGATTTTGTCATTTTGAGATGTTTATGTATTAATGTCAAATTCATTGTTGTGTCATGTTAAAATATTGCGAGAGTTAATTGTATTTGACATCTATAAATTATGATATTTATTTTAAATTATCTTTTAAATTTCAAAATATTTTAATTGTATTTTTAAATTATTTTTCAAATTTTAAAATATTTTAATTTTATTTTAAAATTATTGATGTTATATCAATTAGATACTTTAATTATTAAAACTATTGATTTAACTGTTGAATGACATGTCGAATATTATATGATATAATTTAAAATAAATCTATAAAAAAAAGTAAAACATTATTGTATAACTTTTAAAAGTAAAAACTAAATATAAAAAAATAAAAGAAAAAGAGAGTGAGTAAATGATAAAACTTTTATAAAAACTTCAAAAATCTTAAGTTGTATAAAAACTTCAAAAAATTTAAAAAACAAAACTTTCACAATATTCATTTGACATCACATTCAATGGTTAAATCAATGATGATTTTAGTAATAGAAAAATCTAATAATTTAGAAATATAATTAAAATATTTAAAATTTGAAAATTAATTTAAAATAAAAATTATAATTTGAGGATGTTGAATGCACTTAACTTATTTTATGAAGTTACAGCAACTCATAATAAATTTTTTAACAATTAAAAATACCATTAATAGCTAACTTAACTCAAAACTTAACAAAAAGAAATTAAATTCTTAGATTTGTAAGGGATTAATTTATTATTATTAAGAGATTATTATCTTTTCAATTTAAATTAGAGGGCGCTATTTCTCTCTCTCTTACAAGATTCCCCTTTTCATTCAAATTAGGCCGCCCTTTTATTTAAAAAGAAAAAAAGAAAAAAAATTCAGGCCCCTTTCTCGTGCAAATGGAGCGCGAAACTGAGCAATCTCCGAAGACGAAAATGGAGTCTCTGAGAACGATCTGTGACAGAGAGTTTTTGATCCAACAGCAGAAGATAGATTCTTTTACGGCATCGTTTCCTTCTTCTCTTAATTCCATTAAGTCCCTAGCGCTTGATACTGCTCAAATTCATGGTCAGCAACCCCACTTCCTTTAATTTTAGGGTTCCTACTCACTTTCTCTTTGACATATATGAGTGGGATTATGGTTCTGAAAAAGAACTGGGGTTTTGAATATTAATAGTGAATTTCTGGGATTTTTCTTGTTACTCTATGTTTTTTACAGCTAAACTTGCAAAAATGAAAGCCAATTTAAGAGAAGCCGAAGATGAGCTTGTCAAGGTTTTAGCTGGTAAATGCTCCCTCTGTTTTGAACTTTGCTTTTTTTTTTGGTTTGGATTTATATCAAATTGTTATGAATTGGAAAGCACAGTGAGTTTTTAAATGTTCTTTTATAATGCTGCTTTATAGCGAAGACCCGTAAAGAGGCGAAGCAGATGGCAACGAGGGATTCAATCTCTGCTGTAAAAGCTAGAGTAGAAGAACTTAAAAGAAATGTTCAAGTTCAAAGGAGTAGGAGGGAAGAGTATGGATCAATTATATCTCGGCAATCTCTAGGTATTTATACACACTTAACAATGGGCTGTACGTATGGTTCATGTCTGGCTCGAATGGGTTGATATATATGGTGTTCACCTACCATGGTTTTGCATTTTTTTTTTCCATCTAAATTTTAAATTCTAGAGATTTTGGTAATGCCCATTTTCATTTTTGTTTTTCCGGTGGTTACATGGGATTAGAGCTTTGAGAATGTTATTGGGGTGAGTTTTATATAATGGGTTATGCACTTCATGCATTGCGGTACTGATGAAATGAGTTAAGCTGCTATGAATATATTCCTATGCCAATTGTATTGATAAGTCTCCACTCTCCATTCCTTGTTGGACTTGCTTATTTTCATTTCCTTAAGAAGTTTGTACCTGCACATTTGTACCGACTGTATGCATCTGTTTTCTAGTTCCCATGCCATTTAGTGTGTAATTTGAATCTGTACTGCCTATGGTTGGCAAGGAATTGTTAAGGTACCAGCAGGTCTGCTTAAGCAGTTATTTTGGATCACCATGCACCTTGAATGCTCCAATTAGGCTGCTCCAAGCAAGAGAGTAACAAGAAAACTCATTCTTCGTGCCTAGTTTGCTGGAATATATGCTTATATAATGTTTTCTTCTATTTCTTGAACAATGTTTGCTTTGTTATTTACTGTTTTCCTTTTAATAATTTCCAAATAATTTGTTAATTGTTTTCAGAATTCTGTGGTTTCTTTCTTTTTTCTCTGTTTGGTATTACACATAGCTTTGTCAAAAACTGAAGAGGATGCAGAACATGAAAAAGAGGAATATGGAGAAATTCAAAAAGCTATTTCATGGTACAATCGGGTTCTTGGTTTTCAGATTGAAGGTGGTCATGGTAAGTGAGATAATTAGGTTGCATGGCATTTTGATCCCCCTTCTTGCCCCAGTTACTTTCTTACCGGCTCTTTTGTTTATCCAGGGGTGAAGTTTACATTCAATGATATTAACATAAAAAATCCAAAGGAAGAATATTCCTTTACCATTCGTCATGCAAATGATGCCTACTCCTGTGAGTAATTTTCTTCTTTTGTGTAAGCTATATTCTAAAATGGTACGTGTTCTAACATATTTATTTTCTTCCTCGTGATCCTAAGTATTGGATTGCAATCCAAACTTGAATGGCATTAAAGAGTTGATTAATGAGTTGAAAAGAACAAATGACTTGTTCGGCTTTGTTAGAACCATCAGAGAAAAGTTTCAAGAAGCAGCAGCACTTGGTATGATTCATTGTATTCTTTTCACCCTGCATGTTTGATGCTTAAATTTGACAATGCAGTTCCAAGGATATGATTCTGTTTGTTGAGACCATTTCTGTCATCGCTTGTAATTTAAGAAGCTAATTTTCTCATTCTTACCATGTGTTTTTTCCGATATGAGTTTGTACTCATTGTTCTTAATAAAATTCTTCCATCACTTATGACTCATCAGGATTGCAGTCCCAGTCTGCAAGTTTTCATCAGGACTGTTCCACAATTTCTGTGTCTGGTCCAGCTTTATCAGTTTCGAGTAATAAAAGTGAATCTTCTGCCAAGAAAAATGAGCATCACATTCCACTTCAAGATGCAAATAGGCAATTTAAGAAAGTCAGCCATGGAAGTAAATCTCCAGCCAAGGTAAATGAAAATCAAAATATTGATGGAGAACTCAATAGACATCCCAAGGAAGTAGCCAAATCAGACATTCTAACACCAGGTCGTCGATCCACTCGGCTTAAAGAAGTAGCCAAATTAGACATCTTATCACCAGTTGTTCATCTGTCCCCTCGGCTTAAGAAAGTAGCAAAACCAGATCTTTTATCACCAAGTGTTCGTCAGTCCCCTCGGTTTAAGGTATTATGTCCCAATACGCATGTTTTCTGCCTGTCTTTGCCTGTATACAGAAAGTAGCACATATTCTTATATTTGTATGCCTTCTTTTAGAATGTTGGTGTTGTTTCCTTTCAAGAATTCAACTGATATCTGGTGGTAGTAGCTAAAAAGAAAGGGATGGAATTTGAGACTTGAGTTGTTAAGGTTGGCCTGGCTTGTTTCCTAGCCTTGCAAATAATCTGCTAGCAGATCTACAAGATTCTCATATTGATGGTTCAAAGTGTGTCTTACATATTGTTTTCTAGCAACTCATGTCTCAGAATAATATGTTTACCCCTTGGTTTGCTTCCTTTTCTAAGTTGGGGATGCATGTTTATTTCTAGAATGACGGAATTCCCTTTTCTAATACACTAAGCCTCTCTTTCCTTCTTTAGGCAAGGAGCAGGTTCATGAATTATCTAGAATAGGTATTTGTACTATAACCTTAGGATCTGAAGACAAGGCATTTGTGCGTGTGATGAATTGTATGTCTTGTATATTATGTTTTTGTTTCAACTTTCAACTAAAATATCCATACTGAAGAATATTTCTAAGTTGAGATGTCGGATATATGGCAGGCTAAGAAATGAAGGTAGACTGGAGGCTGCTTCGTTGTATCGAATTTCCGATTTCATGTTGATTTTAGGGTATGGGCTGATGTTGTACTTTCTGACTAGCCCGTGATGCAGTTAACATGCAGGATGTGGAAACTAATCTACATATAGATATCATTGAACTTAGTTGGAATCGATTGTTCTTTGAAACCCAAGTTGTGCCACTAACCTGGTATGACCTTCCTATGTTTCTAAATGCTTTAGCGTTGTTAGGTTTTGGTACTTTGTATCCTTTCGGATGAATGTATTACCATTTTATAATTTATAATAATCTGCATCGCATGCAATATCACTTTCGATGTGTGGGTCCGATGACCTCTGATTGTCCCATTTTATGTTTGCTACATTTGCTTGCAAGTTCATGGGATGTAAGTTTCTTTCACTCGTAAAACAGCATTTTTGACAAATTTAGAAACAACAAAAGGAAGTGCAGATGAAAGCATACAACACGTGCATACGATGAACAAAAAAGCAAAAGAAACTTTTTACTAAGGGTGTGTTTACTATTTTGTTCTAAAAGCTGTGGTGAATACATAAGAAGGAAAAGTAGTTTTTTAAGTCGATTTTTCAAGTTAAATTAAAAAGCTGAATTTTTCTTCTTTTTTATTTTTAAAAGCTATTTTGGATATCAATTTATAAATTTGTCTCTCATTTATATTAATTATAATAATTCAATTTTACAAATGATTTATATTAATTATTCAAAAAAAATTGGAAACTATATTTCATATATATTATAATAATGAGTTATGGATCCAACTAGTGGTTCCAGTGGTTAAGAGGATGTTATTCATTTTAGGAGATCGGGGTTTAAGCACTAGTGTGTGCCTTGTCAAATGGCATAAGAAAGTATAAGCAAATATTATCATGTAATTACACTCGTATATTAAAAAATAATTTATTTATAAATATTTTTATTTTTATTTAAGCTTATATAATTCGTATATCATAATATTAATGAATTTTAAATATTATTTAAATATATCTTTTCTACTTTACATCGTCATTTTAAAAGTAGACATTTATTATGAAATAATACTAATGCAAATAACACGAGTAATAAATGAGAATAAGGAGGATTTCTATTGCATTTCTCTTATTTTTCATCATCATTGCAAGTAGTATACTTGTATATATATATTAGACTCTTTATTTTCTATTACATAAATAGAAAAAGAGTTATATGGAGATGAAAGTTAAAAGGTTGAACATCCACTTAATAGCATTAATAATAATATTTTATATTTTCAAGTGTTTTTGAATAAAAATGTTAAAATTTTCCATGCGTTTAAAACACTTTTCAACATTAATAGTAAACCGACTCTAATACATGTTCGATTAAGTGACAATTGACTCGACGTTTTTTAAGCTTCGTTTCAAAAACAATTTTCAACTTTAACAATAAATTGATCTTATTACTTGTCGAATTAGGCATCAAAGAACTTGATATCTTTTAATTATGGTTTTAAGTTGTGGAAAAACTTATCAAAATCTAATGTAATACCGTAGAAGGATTATTTACTATTCTCAAGTTTCCTTTATGCTAAGAAAGGTATAAAGGAAAAAAAGAAAAAGAAAAACTTAAAGGAAGGGTTGTTTACTGTAAGCTCAACAATCAAAGCTTAATGCGCCTTTGTGTGTAAGGACACAAAAAAGGAGACACCTTTGTGCGTAAGGACACAAAAAAGGAGACACCTTTGTGCGTAAGGGGGCGCAAGGAAGCTGCTTCGTTAACGAGTATATTATTTGAATAAAGTGTGATTTCAAATATTTTTCTTGTTATTAAAATAAACAAAAATGCAAAGCTAAAAAACCTAGGTATAATCATATATCTAAAAGATAAAGTAAATCAATTAATTTGATTTGAATCTACCATTTAAATTTATTTTTAACAAATAAATTCTTTCTATTTTATAGTTAAAAATAAAATAAAATCTAACAACATAATTTTATCACAACTCACAAATTTATTTGGATAAAGACTAAAAGTATAACATTCATATTTTTTTAAAAAAAGAAAAACATAAGGGTAATTATGTAATTTAATATTTTATTTCTGAAAACACTCCCTATCTCACTACTTTAAAATTACTCATTATTTTGATCAAAAAAGAAATTACTCATTATTATATAACTTTTCTGCCCCTCAATAACCACCTTCCTTTTAATATTTTCATTATTTTTCTAAATATAAAATATATTCATTTGCATATGTATCTTTTGAGAAATCTCAAAAAACATTTTAATGAGATACTTATAATTTAAATGATTTAAATCTTTGACCTTCTTAAAAACATAATAATAAACATTTATGGTTGTTTTTATTTTATTTTATTAATTTAAACATTTTTGTTTTAATGTATAATATAATAAAATATGAATTAATCAACCTCTATTTAAGTCGCTTTCGCTCACTGCCATTCTTTTATGTTTGCGAAGCGAGTCTTCTAATTTTCTCTGCATAGTAGCGACTGAAGGAGTGGTATTTGGTAATACGCCCTTTTCCTCTCTGTTTTATTTTATTATTTTATTCACTTTTTTTTTATTAACATTATTGGTCGATAAGTTATTTTCCGGTAGCGCTTTTCCGTCGAAGCTTGTACGCATTATTGTTGATGGATCTACGGTTTTTCTCTCATTTTTAACTGATTTTTTTGTCTCGTTTGTGTTTTTTTTTTTTTACTACTATTTCTTAGATCTTTGTTTACTGCTTTGTCTTATCTAGGGTTTGACGGGATCTTTGCGTTTTTTAAGCTATTGTTGTTATGTGTTAGGGTTTCCATTTCGCTGTTTGACTGCGATATGTTTTGCTTCATTTGATCTGTTATATGTACGTGTATTTTCACTCTCTTTAAATTAGGATTACTTGATGTTTAGGGTTTAGTCATGTTATGATAGTGGAGAACGCTTTTAAAGTTTCATTGAGGAGAATAACTTTTTTTTTTTTTTGTTTTGAAAACACGCTTAGTGCTTGTTGGCTTTCTGTCCTTGTGCAGTTATCTTCATGGGTAGGAAGAAGAGAGGTGATAATCCTGCTGGAGGCGAGAGCTCTCAGTCTCATGATACTAGTGCTGGTAGTGGTCAGGGTCCCCAACGTCCTCCTCAACAACAAGGGGGAAGTGGAGGTTACTCGGGTGGACGAGGTTGGGTTCCACAATCCCAGCAAGGAGGTCGTGGAGGTTACGGCTCTGGTGGTCGGGGTCGTGGCATGCCACAACAGCAGTATGGTGGAGGACCACCTGAATACCAAGGTAGAGGAAGGGGAGGTTCTTCTCAGCAAGGAGGTCGTGGGGGATATGGTGGCGGTCGAGGTAGTGGTGGAGGACCTTTTGCTGGTGGACCATCCCGACCAACTGTTCCCGAGCTGCACCAAGCAACCCAACCTATACAAGTTGAGGTGACCCGCCAGCCTGCTCCGTCTGAGGCAGGCTCATCATCCAGGCCACCACCTGAGCCTGTACCATTGACTGAGCATATTCAACAGCTTTCCATCCAGCAAGAAGCTGGCCAAGCAATTCAGCCAGTCCCTCCATCAAGCAAGTCAGTGAGGTTTCCTCTTCGACCTGGAAAGGGTAGCACTGGCACAAGGTGCATTGTCAAAGCTAATCATTTCTTTGCTGAATTGCCAGATAAAGATTTGCACCAGTACGATGTGAGTTATTTTATAATAAGGCTTTTCTTTGTTTCCTTTATCTGCTGATTCTTGATTACTATTGTCAATGGAAATAGGTTACTATTACACCGGAGGTAGCATCTCGAGGAGTGAACCGGGCTGTCATGGAGCAGCTAGTGAAATTATATAGAGAATCACATCTAGGAAAGCGCCTTCCTGCTTATGATGGCCGGAAGAGTCTTTACACTGCTGGACCTCTCCCTTTTGTGTCCAAGGAGTTTAAGATCACCCTTATTGATGAGGATGATGGTTCAGGACAGCCAAGGTTGTTGATTGATTGCCTTATTATTTTCATTCAATATTCATTTGCTTGTATTTATTTGTTGTTATGTTGCTTCTATTTTTGCTAGAACTTGTTTTTTTGAAAATGAAATATATCCTTCTCACATTTGTCCATAGGATCTGAGGTTAGAAACTTAGAAAGTTTGTTCTGGCTTTTAAGTGCCAAGGTTTCATTTTGTTTCAGAAAACATAGTCCATTTTCATTTTCGTTTTAAGATTGAAAATGCGTTTGGTAATTGAAAATGAAGCATTGTTTTAAGAGAAAAATGGATTTGTTTCAAATATAAAACAAGAAAAGAAAAATGTTTTCAAATTAAATGGTTTAATCTGAAACATTTTTTTAAGAAATAGAAAACAAAAACTGTTTTCAGAAAATGAAAATGGAAAATAAAAATGTTTTCTCAAACCAAAAAGTTCTTATATTTTGCTTTTTTCAATTATCGTAAACTGATTTCTAAATGCCTTCTGACCGGTGATTTGGTTGTATGGAAAGGAAGTTTGAATTGTTTTTTGTTGACATCTGTGTTCCATCACTTATTATATATTCTTGATGCAGAAGAGACAGGGAATTTAAAGTTGTGATCAAATTGGCTGCTCGTGCTGATCTGCACCATCTTGGACTCTTTTTGCAAGGGAAACAAGCTGATGCACCTCAGGAAGCTCTTCAGGTTCTTGACATTGTTCTTCGTGAATTACCGACTACCAGGTACTTTGTTTTGGTTATTATTATTTTTTCATCTGTTTATCATGCTGCTTCCGGCTTTCAGATTTTGATACATGTGAGGGTACAGGTATTGCCCTGTTGGCCGTTCATTCTACTCACCTGACCTAGGGAGAAGGCAGCCTTTGGGTGAGGGATTAGAAAGCTGGCGTGGTTTTTACCAAAGCATTCGTCCTACACAGATGGGACTGTCGCTGAATATCGGTATTGTTGTTATGAGACAACCATTTTCATTTGATCTATATTTCATGCCTGGGTGGTTTATTCACATGTCATTGCACCTGTATTTTATCTATGTGCCTTAATCTAACCTGGTCTTACGGTGACAATTATTTGCTGGACAGATATGTCGTCTACTGCTTTCATTGAGCCTTTGCCTGTAATTGATTTTGTAACACAATTGCTAAATCGTGATGTTTCTAGACCACTGTCTGATGCTGATCGCGTGAAGGTAAGAAGTTCTTAAATTTCCTTATGATTGGAAATATTAAGTAATAATTACTTTGTCATCTTTGTTATTTATTCTTACTTATTGGTAAACCAGCTAATTCCTGACATCTATTATTAGGGATTATGCATGATTTCATTTGTTTCAGCAGGTGAAAAAGTCTGCTAGGAAATAGTATGTTCTCCCTTTAGTTATCATCCTACCATGTTCATTTTGGTTTTTCTTTTTTGTATGAATAGATTAAAAAGGCTCTTAGAGGAGTCAAAGTAGAAGTTACACACCGTGGCAACATGCGAAGAAAATATCGAATATCGGGTTTAACATCACAAGCAACTAGAGAGCTGACGTGAGTATTACTATAATTCTTTGATGTAATGTCTTTTAGAGGATCTCTATTTTTGTAATGTGAATTGTATACATTATTTTTTTAACCTGAAAGTACTGAAAATGTTTCATCTGTTTCAAGCGAATACATTATCTTTTAGAAAGTCACATAATTTTATTGAACATAAACCTTTTTCTGATATTGTGGTTTGCAAACATAGGCCAATATTAGAGCAATGATCTGTGTGTTAGATTTCCTTGTTGTGGTGTCGGTCCTAATTCTCTGACAGACATTATTGTTTATAGTTTTCCTGTAGATGATAGAGGTACAATGAAATCTGTTGTGGAGTATTTTCACGAAACTTATGGTTTCATCATTCAACATACCCAATGGCCTTGTCTACAAGTTGGAAACCAGCAGAGACCAAATTATTTGCCAATGGAGGTAAATTCCTTTAGATTGAGGAGGTAATCGGTATGTGGATATGCATGCTAATGACTTGTGATTGACGTAGGTATGCAAGATTGTTGAGGGTCAGAGGTACTCAAAGAGATTGAATGAGAAACAGATTACTGCTTTACTGAAGGTCACCTGCCAGCGTCCTCAGGAAAGAGAGTATGATATTATGCAGGTCCGACATTTTAGCCTTTTCTTTTGTGCTTCTAAACACTCCTTTATCTCGCTTCACTTTTTTTTCATTTTTCGTATGATGGGTGGATGTGACTATTAGTCTGCAATAATTTGCATCAAAACTACTTAAATTGCTTCTCCTTACTATTTTTTTTCTGTAGTTTTTATGTGAACAATTGCCTTGTAAAAATAATAATTATTGTGCATGCCAAACTGTGTTTAACTCAAGGGCTAAATAATAAGTGAGAACTAATATAATATCCATCTTGGGATTACCTTTGGATCTAAAAATCTGCAGCATATTTGTGCGTCTTACTATCATCTTTTGCATGAACTCTTTGCATGAACTCTTTCTTAGACAAAATTGTCAATTAAGTTGACGGTGTGTTTCTGGTGGACTAATTTCTTATATTCCTTTATAGACGGTGCAACATAATGCTTATCATGATGACCCGTATGCTAAGGAATTTGGAATTAAAATTAGCGAGAAGCTTGCTTCAGTTGAAGCGCGTATTCTGCCTCCACCGTGGGTAAGTTATCAATTATTCTGCTATTTTTTCATCACTTTTATAATTCCTTCCATATTTTCATTTGTGATTGATTTTTGTTCTCTTTGTAGCTTAAATATCATGATACTGGTAGAGAGAAGGATTGCCTGCCTCAGGTTGGGCAATGGAATATGATGAACAAGGTATGTCTTATTGTTTCAAAGCTAGGTCATACATTTTAGTTGTTGAACTTCCGTTCTCACTGTGTATTAGGTTTTAATTTAAACTAGTCTTACCCATACCTGATATATAGGCAGAATAGATAAATAACTTGGGTTATCTACTTGAAAGAAAAGGAATTGTAGGTATCCTAACTGCATGAAGTTCATCTGTTCATTCTCGAATGGTTGAATGTGAAGCTTGTGCTTTTTCTGATTTCTAATTATTTTGTTGCAGAAAATGGTTAATGGTGGGACTGTAAACAACTGGATCTGCATAAACTTTTCTCGGCAAGTCCAAGATAGTGTGGCACGAGGGTTTTGTTATGAGCTTGCACAAATGTGTTATATCTCTGGCATGGTAAGGGAGTTGTAGTACACTCTGACATTTGTCTGTCTTTGTGATCTCAATTTGGTACTGATTTTATTTTAAAAAGAATTCTTTTTAATGTTGATGCTCTGTGTCATTTGCAGGCTTTTACTCCTGAACCAGTGCTTCCTCCAATTAGTGCTCGTCCTGAGTATGTTGAGAAGGTTTTGAAAACACGGTATCATGATGCCATGATTAAACTCCAGCCCCAGAACAAAGAGCTTGACCTGCTTATTGTTATTCTTCCAGATAATAATGGCTCTCTTTATGGTATAAATTTTCTGGTCTGGAATTTGTATCTTTAAAAAATGATTCATGCTGATCTCTGAATCATTCTATTTCCCTTGCAGGTGATTTGAAAAGGATTTGTGAGACTGATCTTGGTATTGTTTCCCAGTGCTGCTTGACTAAACATGTATTTAGAATGAGCAAACAATATTTGGCCAATGTAGCATTGAAAATTAATGTCAAGGTTGGGGGAAGAAATACTGTTCTTGTTGATGCAATATCTCGAAGGATACCTCTTGTCAGTGACCGTCCAACTATAATCTTTGGTGCTGATGTTACCCATCCTCACCCTGGGGAGGATTCAAGCCCTTCTATCGCAGCTGTATGCTTTCTTATCTGTTTTTGATGCCTGCATTTTTCTATCCATGATTGTTCTATTTGAAATTGTAAACGTATATGTAAAATATTCAGGTTGTTGCCTCCCAAGACTGGCCAGAGGTTACAAAGTATGCTGGTCTGGTTTGTGCTCAAGCTCATCGTCAGGAGCTCATCCAAGATTTATTCAAGACATGGCAGGATCCTGTAAGGGGGACTGTTTCTGGTGGCATGATTAAGTATGGTTTTCTTCATGTGCTTTTAATTATTAACTTGATCCATTTCATAGATTTCAACTGTAGTTTATTTGAATTTGGTTTCTTATTTTTGTTCTGTGGTGATACAGGGAGCTCCTAATATCTTTCCGACGAGCCACTGGACAGAAGCCACAGCGCATTATATTCTACAGGTATAGTTGAGCTCCTTTTATTCTCTACCCTTGCCCCTTCTTTTCTCTTGGTTTTATTAATTTGTTAATTTTTTTTTTATTTTCTATATGCAGGGATGGTGTCAGCGAAGGCCAGTTCTATCAAGTTCTGTTATATGAACTTGATGCTATTCGTACGGTAAGGCCAGTTCTGTTATACCAACAATTTGTACGTCAGTTTGTAGTTTAAAAACTGTGTATCTCATTCATTCGACATCAAGTTGACTCTCTACTCATTTAACCTCAGGCATGTGCCTCTTTGGAGCCAAATTATCAGCCTCCTGTTACTTTTGTTGTGGTGCAAAAACGGCACCATACAAGGTTGTTTGCTAACAATCATAATGATCGCCGCGCTATAGACAGGAGTGGGAATATTTTGCCTGGTAAGTAGTTTTCTGTCTGTAATATACTATGGTTTCACTTTTGTCTCATGATCTATAACTTCAATCCTTTATGTTGTACAGGCACTGTGGTGGACTCCAAAATTTGTCACCCAACGGAGTTCGACTTCTACTTATGCAGCCATGCTGGGATTCAGGTTTGATTTGCTTTCATTTCTATACTATAATGTTGATATCTTTGTATTATTAGATTAGTTGGCCGTACTATTGTGTTTTTAATAATTTATCCACCTTGGTACAGGGTACAAGCCGTCCAGCTCATTATCATGTGCTATGGGATGAGAACAAGTTTACAGCTGATGCATTACAATCTCTTACAAATAACCTTTGCTATACGTAATGTTCTTTCCCTCGTCTATTTCTTTTTTTGTGGAGGTATTATGATTTGGTATCTGAACTTATTTTGACCTTTTGCAGATATGCAAGGTGCACACGATCAGTGTCGATTGGTAAGTTCTAGTCATGCGTGTTTGAGTTCTGTCTGTCTTCTAGTTTTCGATGATTAACAACCTTGCAACTAACAAATGTGTGCAGTTCCCCCCGCATACTATGCACATCTTGCTGCATTCCGAGCTCGGTTTTATATGGAACCAGAAACATCAGACAGTGGATCAATGACAAGTGGCACAGCTGCAGGGCGTGGAGGTGGAGGTGGAGCTGCAGCTGCAGGTGGGCGTAGCACAAGAGGACCTGGTGCTAGTGCTGCTGTCAGACCTCTGCCTGCCCTCAAGGAAAATGTCAAGCGTGTTATGTTCTACTGTTAAGGAATCATACTCTATTACCTATTTATGTGGCGTACTTTGAACATCTAGTTTGGCTTTGCTTCTTGGTATTTTGAACAATATCTAGTTTGTTTGGTGTTGCATGGATTATTTATCTAAACCTGTTGAACCTTGGTGTTAAAACTGTGTTTAATTTTATGATGATTCGCTTGTGAACATTAAATAATGTCTTATATCGTACTTGCTGTTCCTTGGCTACTAAAGTATCTTGAAAATGGATTCATGGTAGGTCTTTCATCGGAAGGTATTTTTTGCTTTGTCAATTCTCTCATTGCTTCAAATATTTGGACATTGACCGAGCATACTAGAACATTTGTTGATGAGGTATGGTGACAATGTTGTGAGATGAACCTGCTTGTCTTTTATACATGTTAATGAGGACAAAGGCTCCAAGTTATTGAATTTGATTATGCAGAACAACTTGTACATTTTTACTGATGGTAAGCCAGTTAAAGAGTCTTTAAAGCTTGTATATAAAGAGAACCTAGGCATGGTAGATAAACAAACTATTACCAGAAGCACAAGCGATCAAGCATGTACATGGATGCCATGCGAGATGTTGCAACTTAGAACTCGAGTTCAACGAATATTCATTACTGACGCTCTTGCTTTCGTGGCCTGCTTATATAATTAGGGGAACAAAATTAATATATTAGTAGCTCCTTTAGCATTAGAGGTTCGGAAGCTTTTGTATTAGGAATAAGCAAATTGTTTTAAAAAACAAGTAAATTGAACATCTAACGGAATAAGCAAACAATGACACGTGATGTTTTGAGTGCATTTCATATTGATGTATATTCATATTTAATAGTAGAAATAAAAAAAAAAATTTAATAAAAAGATCAATTTACTCTTTAATTTAAGATATTAAGATTATTTTACTCATTTTTAGAGTTGGATAGGCATTGCTTGTTTCGAATAAGAGAGGGCAAAGAGACTATTATACCTTGTTTGAAAAACCCGCGTGTAAGGTTACTTAGAGACGATCTTCTTGCCCTTGGAAGTGGCTTCCTATTTTTTATACTTGAGAAACGAAAAGAAAAAGTACAAAATACAACGCTCAGTCAGAGATGGACTGAAGCATAACCAAAATTGTACTAACATTGCTGCTCCACTAAATCCTAATAGGATATTGGTAAATTTAGCCGACAACGATCATATTTTTTGTTAATTTAATTTTTATTCTTTTTAGCTAAAATTTTGTTGTTGATTTTTAAGAAAAAAAAAAATCAAGTCACTTTTTTTAGCTAAAATGTTAACTAAAAAATTAATTTTTTAACAATGTTGGCATGGTGATTTGTGTATACTTAATATTGACATAATATAAGTTGTTTTATCTGTCACATTAACAAATAATTTAAAAAATATAAAAATATAAAAAGAACTTAAAAACTAAAATATAACATTATGTACATGTCAATTGCCATAGGGGCTACTATATTTAAAATTTTAATGTTTCTGAAATGGAAATATTCAAATTAAACTCTTTTTCAAAAGGTTAAAGGTTAAATATAAATAAGAAAAACAGAGAATATGGGCCAAATTGATAAAAGATGTAAACGTTAATGCCAATCTTAATAAGTGTTTATCTGTTATCAGACCAGATGATATAAGAGAAAGAATAGAAGCAGCTAACCTGTTCGGGTCTTTGCTAGCTTCTATTGTAGTCCCCTCATCACTCCCACCACCATGAAAGAAGATACGTAAGAGATTACTGAGTCAAAAAGAAAAAGATATTCATGTCATTACAACTGCATTAGGTCCGCGAAAGCCGGAGTCATTTGATAACAGAATTGGAGATGATTAGATGACTAAATATGTGGGTCATAAAGTAGTAGGGAAATGGAAAACCTATAAGACCCAGTTGCAAAATGAAGTCCATCTCCACTGAGGCAGCACTCAAATTTATCAAATATGGAGTCATTGTTATACAAGTCGCATAACTGCATTGATAAATTGCACGCTCTCAACAATAAAACAAGTCATAACTTTCAGAAATTTATCTCGTTAAAGTGCGTAGAAGTTAACTAGTCTATTAAAAAGAGATTACAGGCTTTAACAACATCATTAATACAAGACAATGGTGCCCATTTGTAATGTATGAACTTCCACAGGAGTTATCATACAGATAAACAGGCATTGGAAGGATATGCACCTACCTTTGGGCGTAAGTGCTCGTGAATTTTGAATGTAGCAACTGGTGAAGAATCCATGTGCATATCCCATAGCTAAAACATAAAAAGAAAATCATCAGTTAATAGAAGACACAAGCACATTATTTGCATTCACAATATGATATATATATATATCACCATGTTTGATGTATCTTTTCATATTTTTATAATATTCAGAGTATGATATACTCACTGATCGCCGGAAAACAAGAAACCATGAAAAAAAAAAAATAGACAGGATCAGAAAACATGATTTCTTAAAAACAAATGTTTTTGCTCCTTTCCAAATGCAGAGACCCATAATTGAGCTAAATGTCAGAAAATAGCCTCTCAGCTTATTTATTAGAAAGAAAAATGTTTAAAAGAATAAGCAACTTGTTGTCAAAGCAACACAATATTAACTAAAGCAGAGAAAACGAAGAAGCCAGTCAAAACAATATTTTGAATTTGGATAAACATACAAGTCTCACAAATCCATATGGACGAGTATTGAAATATAAAAGAAAATTTCTGCAAAATCACAATTCATATTTACAAGTAACACTCAATCTAGGTTAGGCACCTTAAGGTTCATGTAGTCACGGCTTACGATGTGACGTCCATCAACTGGAAACTTTATATCAGTTATGGAAGCAACAATCTCGGTAAGGAATGATCGTGACCTGTGACATTCTTCATCCTGAAATCTGTGTAATAGAAACCGAAGATAATGAGTACTAGAAACCTCCACTCCTAGGTCGATTGTAACTGAAATCATTGGTCAAAAATCATAATAACTAGAGAACTGCTGAAAACATAAGAAAGAAAGAGGACAATAACTCACATCCTTGCACTGTAATCACACAATGCAGATTGTCGCATGTCAACTAGACGAATAAAACCTCTTGAGCTGCTATAGGCAAGCAGGTTACAATGAATTGGATGGAATTCAGCTGATGTTATGACCTCTGAATAAAAAGAAAACAAGATTGAGCAGGAATGGGTTAAAAACGATCGGATAAAAAGGATCTTAGTCATAAGTATCAGAACTGTAGCTAAGAATGTCTGAATATAGGCAGGTTATCTTGTCAAAAGAAGAAGCAAATGACTTGACAATTGACATCAATTCCATCAACTAAGCCAGATCTTAAGTATGATTCAACCAACTAAACAATGAGATATATACAGTAGTCACCAATCTTACCAGTTACCTCCTCTCACTATATATAACTCATTCAAAACAAAAGCAAATTCAGTACTTTCATCTACAAAATGTAAAGACAAACAAGAACGTTTTGAAATTTAAAAATAAAGATAACAAACAACATATTTTGAAATGAAAAAGAAACAAAAGAATAATAACCATTACCAGTAAGCTCCTCCATATTTGATGGCTTCATGTCAATGATATTAAATGACTGATTACTCACTTCAAGGTTCCACAAGTTTATCCTAAGATCATCTGCAGATATAAATGTCTCACCATCACTGCAAAAGGGTTAGGAAACAAGATCATCCCTTAGATGCAGCAAAAAGTTCTGGACTTCCAGTTATATACTCTGTTGAATGCCCTTCCTAAGTTGACTGCAAGAATCATGAGTACCGAAGGAAAGTACAAAATTCTATTTCTGTTAAAAGAAAAAAGCAAAACTGAAAAGGCATACAATGAAGTTTCTTGATGGAGGATTTACCTATTATTTGAAATTGAGTTGATATTAAAATCATGAGCATGAGAATACACCCTTCTACATCTTGCATAAGCAGTGTCTTCATAGTTGGCAATCTTGTAACATAAAAAGCTATTAAATAACCTTGCATTCAGAACAAACTAAAACATGTAGGATCTCTGCCCTAGTCAACTCATACATACCATAGACCGTGGTTCTTGAGATGGGAAAATACTGTTAGCTCCACTTTCTACCTGATTGCCATTAGCAAAAGACTGTATGCCTTGCTCATTCATAAAACTCCTTTCAGCCAGAAGAGTATTTTCTGAAGAGAGCAATTGATGAGGAGAATCTATTTCCCTGGCTTTCTTCACCTTTCTATCCTTTACCTGGCTCCACAAACCAAAAGAATTTTCATTCACAACACCATGATGAAGTACATAACAATGGAGTAATTTATCAACATAGATGCCAACATCTCGGGCTTAGTCTTAGTGAGTGTTGAGCAAAAAGAATGGGAGAAAAGCAAAGCATACCATTCTGCTCAACTAAGGCACAATGGAAATCAAAATGCTAAGGTTCGAATGAATGATGAAGCCTCATTCATACAAAAAGACAAAATTCTTTTGAATTTTGCATTGCAATGTATCTCATGTAAAGCAAAATGAAAGAGCAAGTTATCAGAAGTTACAAGTCCTAATAACCCACACCTTCCACAGTTTAATTGTCTTATCGTTCGTTGAAAGGATAAAGAGTGACCCACTTAGACTTGTACACCATTTGAGTTTGTTGATCTTCTCTTCAATCTCCAGGCTCTTCAAATTATCAAACTATGAAAAGGAAAATGCAATCAAGAACCACTATTATAAGATCACAGAAGACATGACACCGTTTCAGATGTAAGCATACCTCAGGTTCATGACTCTGGAATTCAGTTTTATATCGATATTCAGGGTGGTTTAAAGAGACATAATCCAACTGCTCCAGTTGATTTCGGGAAAAGTGCTGGTTGGCTGTCTATGAAGCAATTGTAAAAGAAGATAATAAAACAACCAATACAGCTGCAATGCAAGCCTAACACATAGCAACCAATAAGGATTTTTTTCTCTTTTGAATAAGACGTCTTCCTTTGAATTATTACTTTAGCTATTGCTTTTAGCTACTTACATTTCTACACTCCCAAAAGTTCTTAAAAAGTAAAAGGAAGCAACATCATACCATTTATTTAAAAATATGCAAATGGATAAAGTAAAATCACGCATTTTCTAAGTGAAGAAAAATTTTCATTATTAAAGTGTATACTGCTATCTCATTCTAACACACTTTTTGCTCTTAGCTTTCGGCATTAGTAAGGGAAAAAGTATAGTAACAATCAAAACAAATCTAAGCTTAGCTTAACGTATTGAAGATAAATTCGTAATAAAACTGAGAAATTCTCACATTTTTTCCATCCTTTGTCTCGAATATCACGATCCGACCGCCTCTATCTCCAACAGCAACGTAATCGCCACTCTTGTCAAATTCAACCGTCGATATTCTATCAGCTGGAAAATAAACACATATACTCTTCCATTTCGTTTCAAACAAGCAAATTCTCAATTCTTCAATTCTAAACAAACTTTTTTTTTAAAACAAATAACGAAAATTGCTCACCAGGAACAGCCAAACAGTAGCTAAAACATAACTTTCTTAAATCAATCCAAGCAAACAAAACAACATTTGCTAGAGAAAGAGAAAAAAAAAAGAACGCTAACCGTCTTGAATCTCGTCATCGGAGCCTCTTTCGCCGAAGACTTGAGAGAACTTCCACTCCAAAGGTTGGCGCGTGGTTGGATTCATGCTAGCTTCCCTCAGTCCTTAAACGGTGCCGTTTCTGTCCATCTTGTTCGAAGAAAATTCAGATTTATATCTCGAGCTTAATCGCGAATAGAGCAGCTTTGCCCTCTGGTTTACGGAGAAAGTGAGGAGGACAACAACACCTTCGCTTCTCTGTCGTCTAAGCCTACTATTTTTATTAATTTTTGTTTCTATCTTTTCCCTCGTTCCTATTTCTTGTTTTGGCTAACGGATAAAATTTGCGCCATTTTTATGTTTTGTTTTTAACAATTCTCTTACTTCTGGTTTTCTCTGTGCCAGAATATGTATGCGGTGTGTATTCTTCGCACCGGTCTAAAGAATTTGTTTCAACTTTATGCCATAAATTTTAAAAATATACATCACCATTGATTTGATGTGTAATTTTATTATTTTTAAAAAGATTAAATTAAAAAATTTTAATTTTAAGGAAGGGTAAGTTTCTTGTTAATCTCTTTAGCTTTGTCTTTACGTATACATATATAATTATTTTTATCCAATATAAAAGTTAATGTATATGTTTCTGCAAATATGTATGATTGAAGTAAAATTAAAATTCCAGGCCAACACCTTTTTGGTTTAATGGCAAGAGCATTATATTATAAGCACGAGAGTTTGAGTTCAATTTCAAACAATCTTATTTTCCTCCCTAATAAAAAAAAAAAAGTTTCATGTATATATATATATGTGACCACAACTTAAGTTTCATGTGTATAATTATATCAAACTATAAATTAAATTAAAATTCATATATAATTTTGAGATTTATCGAAAACTTTATTTATATGTTTTGAAAATGGCTTAATTGCACTAAACGCCTCTAAATTATATCTCAATTTTAAATTATCCTAAACTAGAAAATATTCTAAGCCTTTGCAGTTTTAATATTATATTAATTAGTTTTTTCGTTAGGTGTTAAATACTAATTTTAATATAAATAATATATTTAAAACCGTATAGATCATATTCATTCGTTAACAATTTAAATTTAATTCGTTATAAAAAAATATTTAACAGGACAATTGCTTTTTTTAATAAGCAATATTTACGTTGTTCATATAATTAGTATAACATGTTTACGATAAATAAAAACCAACCAACAAAGTAAAACCTTTATCCAATTAGGAAGCGTCAGCATAATATATTGATGTGATTATATGGTAATATCTATTCATATTTTTTTAACTCATTAACAATGCACATACACATTGCACAAACATGTGCTTGAATCCGAATTTTTTAATATGAACAAAATCTTTTTTACTATTAAAACCACTAATTGGGTTCTGCTCCTTTACCATTTAAATACACTTGTTTTGTATAAATAAACTTTTCATATAGTTCTAACATTAATTTCATCCAGTCAATAATCATATATAAGGAGAGGGGGATAAATCTCAAAATTATATATGAATTTTTGTTTACTGAGTAATTTTATACATGAAATTTTGATTTGATTAAATTCTCACAAATTATTAACAAAATAATTTATATAGTATTATTTTATGTTTATATATTAAGTACACGAATAATTATTAACAAAATCATTTATATAGTATCATTTCATGTTTATAAAGTAGCCTTTGACAAAACATATATATTTTGGACACACAGTTGTTCGAACCCAAATCTCTTAAGATAAATAACATATTTTTTACTACTAAAACCACTCGTTGGGTTCTAATATATTTATTTCTTTAAATGTATACAATTGAATCAAATTAAAATTTCATATATATATTTAAATCATAATCAAAATTTCGTATATATAAATCGAAGTTTATGTATCAAATTATATATATTTTAAAGATTTTTCCATATATATTAACACCATATGTAATAGTATTTACTTTGATTCGATTGTTTATTTTCTTGTGAGAAGGAAACTTTGCATGGCTTCATCAATTTTATTCGAAATGAAACGGAGAGTTGGGCCCAAAGAAAACAAAAGCCTAAAGGGTGAAGCCCTCGTTAGAAATTTTAAAAATTAATCAAGACATCCTTGAAAATTTATATATATCCGATTAAGTTTTTATATATGACAAAATAATTATTCAAGCTCCATTAACATTGATAGGGTTTGTTGAATTGACAAACAGAAATATGGTATGTCACATGAAATTTTGACATGGCATGACAAGATAACGTTGAAATATATATATATATATCAGTTTAATGAAACATTTTTTAATCTTTAGTAAAAGAAAACATATAATATTATGCCTACATTTGGTTCACAAAAAGTAAGATTATTTTTAGTGGGATATCTCATTACAGTAATAAAATTACTCAAATTTTAATATTGTTACATATATAAAATTATATAGTTAAAGTAATATTGGAAATTACGAGACTTTATGAAAATTGATAGGGCAACGTATATGTTGATTGTTGACAACCATAATTCATACTTTTTAAGTTGAGATTTTGTTGCAATTCCTCAATTGGTTCCTCATTTATCGGGTCGCCTTTACTTTGTAGACTTATATTTATATTATACTCCATTTCTTTGGACAAATATTTTCTTTTATCTTGACTGTAGATATTTTTATTCAAATTTAATTACAAAAATATATTAATATAAAATTATTTATTTTAGTAACGAAACAAATTATTAAATGAACTAGATCTAGATAGCGCTTGAATTGCTTTTTTTCTAAATTAAGTTATCACTTGTAAACATGTAATCCACTAATCTTGTGTGGTCCTAGTATAAAGTTATCACTAATCAGAATAATGGTTTATGTATATTTCGTTTTCAGTGGCGTAATCGGAGTCTTCACACCTTTGTTAAATAAACAAATTGTTTTTTCACTCCTTTTAAAATTAAAAGAAATTGATTTTAACTTTTGGAATATTTAACTTTGATCTCAAATTTATAATTATATCTCAACCCCTCAACGAAATTTCAAACTTCCCTCACTTGTTTTAGTTTGCATGCAAGCTAATGATTTTTTTTTTTAATATATTAGTGTGATTACATGGGGGTGTCAGTTTATATCTTTTTAACTTTTTGACAACGCACACGCATGTTATACACATAAACGCTCGAACCTAAAACTTTTAAGATGAACAATATCTTATTTTCCAGAGATGCTGATTGTTTTGATTAATATTAGTTGATGAAATGACCACGATGAAATGGATTTTTTTTAGATTTAATTGGCCGTATTATTGGCTAATGCAGTAATTTAAAATAAATTGAATTATTGTTGGCTTGACCATTTGGGAAAATGGACCAGGACGGCTATTTGGAGTCATTTAATTCACCACATACTTTCCTTTTCTTTTTTACATTTTCAGCAAAAAAAAAAAACACTTTTTTTTACCTTCCCAATAAAAAACTAATAATAAATTAACTTTTAACATTTAAATCTTTTATTAAATTAATATTCAATCATTTCAAAAACAATCGAATTATTATTTCTTAATAAAAATATAAATTAAAACATTAAAATTTTAAATATGGTAACTCACATAATAATTTATATACACTTTATGCTATCTTAAAAATATATATAATTTTTTTATAGTTTTTATTTTTCGAGTATTTTATAAATTTTAAATTATTTTTTGGTGAATATTTTAAATTATTTTTGGTGTTATATATATAACAAATAATATCATGTCAATATAAAGTATTTGTTAATTTTTATGTGTATTGTGAGGCTTTTTTACCTACATAATACAAAAATAAAAAATAAATACTTAAATGGTATGCCAATATCATTATTTACCAAAATGATATGTTTGCAACAATATCCAGGAGTGGAGAGCATAGAGAAGATGATACTTAATTTTTTTCTTGACACGATCATTGAATCATTATTGCAAAATGATATGTTTTTTTAAAATATATTTTTAAAGGGTAGAGAGTGTGAGAGAGGCGATATTAGTATTTTTTTGTGTAAAAATACGATTTAATTGGTTGAGAGTGAGAGAGACGACACCAATATTTATTTTTGTATTTATTTATTTTACCATTTGAGTTGTTTTTTTTTTTTTTTGGTTGAGAGTGAGAGAGACGACACCAATATTTATTTTTGTATTTATTTATTTTACCATTTGAGTTGTTTTTTTTTTTTTGATATTTTTGAGATAACAAAGTCAACAAATAAATACATAATAATTACAAATAAAAATTTGAAAAAATCATATTCTTGAACATAATAATTGTCTTTATACTAGTTAACTAAACAGCAAAAAAATCTCTCAAAATTTTCTATACAATAGGATCATGTATTAAGTACATAAAAAACAAAAAAAAAAACAAAATTAAAAAAAACAAAAACATACCTACTCTGTAATATCTGTGTTTTTGAACCGGAGTTGGAACGATATTAGAATAGAATTGAGGATTAAAATATTTAGTTAAAATAAGAAAGGTTAAGAAAATATAAGGATTAAATAGTAATTGTGAGAAATCATGAAGGACTAAATAGCAATTTATCAAAATTAAATTATGAGTCATCATGTGTTTTTGGAGGCCATGTCTTAGGCCAAAGTGTAAAATTGGAAGGTCCAAAGATTAAAAGTGCAATTCTAGTATTTTTATAAGAGAGATATTTTTATTGGAGAAATCTAGTGAAATTGAGAGAAATTAAATTAAATAAAAGATGAAAATATCATCTTTTTCATTAATTTCCAACATCACATGCATATCTCTCCTTTTCAACTTTTGCTTTTATTCCAAATAGGTCCTTCCACCATAATTAAACCTTCCAAGCTTCAAAATCTTCCATTTTCTTTGAAATTTCTTTAAGAAAGGCATAGAAGAAAGTTAGTAGTCACCTTAATTTCCTTGTAGAGCTCACTTTGAAGGGTTAAAGTGTGTAGGGATTGAATTATAATTTTGGGGTTTTATGAACAAAGGTAAGAAATGATTAAATTCTCATGATATACATGTGTATTTTCATAATTTAGCATGAAAATCATTGAATTTTAGCCTTTAGCTTATATGTGTTTATATGAAATTGAAGAGAAAGAAAAGAAAGAGAGAGACCAAATTAAAGAAAAGGGCAAAGAGAAGAGTAAGGAGTAATAAGAGAATAATATCAACCTTTTTGTTGTAAGTATTACAAGATTTTAAATTGAAAATTTATTCTCTTTAAAGTATATGATTAATTGTGATAAAAATAAGTAAAATGATATGTTTAGTTATAAGTATGGTGATTATGTGTGATTAAATGAAGTTTAGTGCAAAGGAATATGAGAAGGGAAATATTCTCATTAAAACAATTTGGACAGAATCAGAGGACTAACTTCAAAAATTCACCAAAAATTGTATAAAAAAAGTTAAGGGTCACGTAATTAAAGCTTATTGAGTGTAGTTTCATATGGAAGAAACGGTGAAAAAAAAAAATTGTATATTTTGAGATATACTAATTTTTGTGTAACAAAGTCACAGTAGATTCGAATTCCACTGTTCTTACTTTGAAAAATCATAGAAAAATGTAGAAAAATTATTAGAGACAGAAATTTATATGAAAAAATCCTTAACGAGTCTATTTTCAAAAGAAACAAATGGGAACACTATTAGATTCTTGTAATAAAATATGATTAATTTTTAGTAAAGAAAGGTCGAAACTGTTAGGCAGTAGAGAAGGGGTAAATTAAAAGAATTTTCTGTACGAATTGGCTAAAGTAAAAATTCTGAAAATTTTATGGTAAAAAGATAATTGAGTCTAGTTTCAGAAACATCAAGTGGATAACAAATTTGAATTCTGTAGCTCAAGATATAAATAATTTAGTGACTGTGACTCAAATAAATAGCTTTGAAAATTTATGTGAAAATAAGAGTAAAGAGGTTTATGATGATATATATGTGAAATATACATGATGATGTGGTTGTGTTTAGTGAAGGAGTGAAATATAACAACTATGAGAAATGTTGTTATATGAGATTTTATGCCCATGTAGACAAGTTAGAACTATGTGATATTAGTGACATGCCATAAAGGAACATTAGCGCGCTTACTGTTCAGCATTGTGTGTGCTTACTGTTTTGCAATGTGTATGCTTACTGATTTGCACTGTGTATGCTTACTGATTTGCACTGTGTGTACTTACTGTTTCCCCAGCACTTATGTGCTCACTGTTAGTTCCGTATATCTGAGAAGTTCTATGAAAGTCTACAATGGGTTAATATGAGGAAAAAGTGGATCAAAGTATGAATTAAACTAATGTGGTAAGTTACATGATTTATGCAAGTAAGGCAAAAAATTTATAAACATGAGAAATCTAATAGTTATTCATTATTTTTGTAGTGCTTACTAAGCGTTCACCAGCTTAACGCGTAGGTACAAATAGCTATGAGAAGTTAAAGCCAAGCTAGGGGATCTCTCATCACAACACTCTTGGAAGATTTCAAGCTTAGGTACTTCATTTTAAAGTAAAATGGCATGTACAAATGATATTACTTGATGTTCTTAATGAATGAGTTTCAAATGTTGTTTTTGAAACTTTATATATATATTGAAAGAAAAATTTTATTATACTCGTGTTTAACTCTCTGACACTGTATGTAATACTCTTATATCGGATTTATACGTATGAATCGGGTTTAGGGGTGTTACATGCTCCCTTTCTTCAAAACACCCTCTTTACAAAATAAACTATCAACAATATTTAAACTAATATCTTTTCTTTATTTGCATTTAAATTAAAAAACAAATATTAAAACAAAAAATAAAGACATGTATGTCTTTTTTTCAAACACATCTTTTCTACAAAATAAAAATTCCAATTAAATCAACATAACCATTTGTAAAATAAATAAATACAAAAATAAATATTGGTATTGTCTCTCTCTCACCCTCCATCAATTAAACTGTATTTTTATATTAAAAAATATTAGTGTCGTTTCTCTCACAACCTTCACCCTTAAATATATATATATTTAAAATATATATATTATTTTGTAATAATATTTTAATGATTGTGTCAGATAAAAATTGGTTGTCGCCTCTTTTATGCCCTCCATCTCTTGATATTATTACAAACGTATCATTTTGATAAGTAATAATATTAACATAACATTTAGGTGTTTATTTTTATTTTTGTATTATGTATATAAAAAATTAGATTATGATGTTAATATTGTTACAAATAAAAATTTAATAATATTTTTATCAAAAAATGATTTAAATTCTTTTTAAAAACTTAAGGTGGAATTTAACTAAAAATAATAATGAATAAATTAATAAAAATTCGTATCATTATGCCTAAAAGTATTACAATTGGAATATTGAATATGTACTTTGTTAGTGTAAATCAGATTACGGAAGATGAACATCGTTAAGTCAATAAAAATTTAGACACGTATTTTATTTTCTTTCATTATTTTAATATCATTAATTTCATTATTAACAATATAAGTCCCATCTGAAATATAATATATGGAAATAATATATTTTTTGGTTTTTTCATGATGAAATAATTATATGTAATTTTAATTAAAAATTTGATTTTTTTAAATAGCATACATACTGAAAGTGGAATTTAGAAGATCAAATATGGCAATCTAGATATCCAATAATATGTGAAGTATATTTGTCAACATGTTTATACATATACAAGTAGTCATAAGCCTACGAACTGAACCCAACACGTATAGGGTAAAATTTAATTTGAATATATATAATTTATTTGAAGGGATGTATTTATTTCGTATAAAATTTAAGTAGTTTTACATATTTTTATTATTTTTGTATCATTAATATTTTAACAATTTAAACGATAAATTTATTAATATAATTGTATTTGTCATGCATATAAATTTTTAAATTGATCTAATATTTTTATTATATCAATTCAAAATATTCTTTTTATTAACATATATTTAACGATTAAAAGTTTTTTACATATATTATATAGTTAGACATTTTTAATTTACTTAATATTTAACATGCATGATCTACATAAATAGAACATAAAATAAGACGGTTGAATTATTAAAATATTGATCGTAAAAAAAGTTATATATACAAATTACTTAAATTTTATATCAATATAAGTGGACCTCTTATTTTTCATTATTTAAAATATATGTTTTTATAACATATTATTGAAAATATATTTTGAATAAATCAACTAATTGACTTAACCGTTTGAATCAATCAATATTAAATGTTAAGTTAAGTCGATTTATACTATATAAGTTAACCATTTCAATTCTTATTTATGATGGTGGAAAAATTTGGTTAAGTTAGACAAAATTTTTTGAACAAATTAAATTAAGTTTTACTCACACCTATCTAAAATATAATTTTTATAATTTAAAAAAAAAAAAGAAAATATTTTATAAACAGTAGCAGATATCAATATCTTTATTTTATATTTATAATACATTTTTATTTTACTTTTATTATTTTATATTGTTTTAATTACTTCAAATAAGTAATTGTTAACGGCTTCAATTAAATTATTGACATGATGAATGAGAGTAATAGTGTGTTTGCTAAAAAAATAAATTCTAAATTTTTAGTAATAAATTTATACTCTAAAATTATTTGATATGGTAGTAAAAATTAAAAATTGAATATAAATATTTTTTTTTATAATTTTAAATATTTTCTTTAAAAAAATTTATTATTTCTTAATTTTAATTTATATATTTTATTTTGAATAGTTTAGATAAAAGCTAAAAATAATAATTTGTATATTTTAATTTTTTAATAAAACGAAGAAATAAATAAAATCTAACTTAATTTTTTTAACATATTAAATGATAAGTAAATAATTACTCATTTCTCATGTTCAACATTTTTTATTGAAAATTTTAATTTAAAAATAATATGATTATCAACAGTAAAAATTACATTTTCAAATACACCCTAAGTTTTTACTCTTCTTTTAGTTTTTATAAGACAATGGTAAAAGTTACAATTTTAATCTCTCTACTATGCTTACATTTAAGATTTAGTTTTTATATTTATTTTGATATAATTTACTCTTCTATTTTTACAAGGAAATTAAATAATTCAAATAGTTAATATCATTACTTTTTTTTTTTTTAAACGAGGACTTGCATTTATTTTAAAGGCATCTCTCTAACACAATATAGATTTTAACGTAATAAATTAGAATAGATATTTTTAAGAACAATTTAACTTTAATATTTTAATAAAAATAATTAAAAGTGTCAACTATTAATTGAATAATTTGATGTGTAAAAATTAAATTATATGAAAATAAAATATAGATTTTAATTATTAAAAATTAAAGTTTAATATAATAAAAAGACTATAATAATAAATTGACCTAACACTTTAATTTAATAAAAAATTAATTTTAAAAAAGAGGTTTTTAATTGAATCCAATTCAATTCATACTCAAACTTTAACGAAGATAGAAAACTAGTAAAATATTAAAGTGAAAAACGAACACTAACATATAACTAATTGATGATATTTAATAGAGAAACGAATGATGGGAATGATGGATGAAATGAAAATAATATATGTGGTTGGATAATTTAAATTAGAATATTATAAATTATAAATCAAATTAAAATTTTATCATAATTTAAGATATAATCAAATTTTTAAGAAAATTAAAACATGAAATGAAAAAGAAAATTACAAAAACAAGGAATCTTGGAAATCATGGTGACGCATAAAAGGACAGAAAGGGAAAGGCAATAAAATCCAATTGCACCGGCTGACAAAAACTATGGTTGTGGTGTCAGCTCCACTCCTCGACGCATATTTTTGTATTATTTTCACCTAATAATTCGCGAGAAAGAAAATCCAAAAGAATATTTTGGTTCACCCTATGAATCCAATCTCTTGGCTGAGAAAAAGTCCTGTTGTATTAGAAAAAAAATAAATTGAGTATTGTACGGTAAATTAAATCATAAATTAACCGTTTCAATTTAAAATTTTATTAATTTGTATAGTTAAAAGTTAGTGTATGATGGAATAATAAGATAGTTGGATGACGTGTCATGTTATTTTATGTTAATGTATAAAAATTAATTTTTAATAATAAAAATAAATAAATATTTTAATAAAAAATTTAATTTATTTTTAATTGATTAATTTATTATTATTATTTTTTTTTGATGATAGTAAATAAGAACATATGAATTATAAATTAATAGTGTTATCTTTTAAATTGAATCAAAAAAATTATAAAACTAAACGAATCTAATCAATAACCATAACGCTCAATCATCGTCGTCATCATCTACAACTTGTTTAATAAATAAAGGAAAAGGAAGAAAGAAAAAACCACTAGTAATTCATCTCCATAAATATTTTTAGCTTAAATACGGATCCTTTTTCTCTTGTGGATACTTCAAATCCGAGTTTCCGTGACACTCCAAAATAGTCTTTATGACCGTTTCAGTATAGAAAGAAGCGTTTCGTCTGTGCCCTTTTTTTTTCTTTGAAAAGCAAAAATAAGTGACTTTGAAGTTTTTGTCTGCAGAAAAACAAGTTTTTTTTTAGATTATCCTCTGCGCAGCCATGGCCGCTCGTAGAATCTCTTCATTACTGACTCGTTCACTCTCTGTTTCTACTTCTCTGTTTTCATCTCTAGGTGCCCACTCATCCCTTTTCTCTTGGTTTTTGATTTAACATAGTAGTTTTCTGTTTGGTTGCTGAGAAACTGAAAGAAAATAAAGGAAAATGTTGGTTTTTGTTCTTTTTTGAAAGGTTCAATCTTTTTGCTTTAAAGCTTTTGTTTTACTGTTTACATATATTTTTATTTCTGACCAGTTTCCTTACAATCTAAAGTTTAGTTTTTTGTCATGCTATTTAAAGCAAATGACCTGGGAACATAGCTTTTCACTGTCGCAATAAATGCGTCGGTTCGATTTACTCAATTTCTTTTTGCAACTGTATTGGATCAGTCACAGATTCACTGTTTTTTCAATTAATTTCCCTTTTTTTTTTTTTACTCAGGGAAAAACAGTGGCAGAAATGGAATTGTGAAAAGGTTCAGCACAGCTGCAGCTCTTGAGGATCTGATTGTTCCAGCGGTTCAAATAGCTTACAGTCAGAATTTAATTGATGGGAAATTTGTAGATGCAGCATCAGGTAAATTACTCACTTTATCTTAAATTAAAGACTAGAGTAGTACTTTCGGTTAAAAAATCATCCATTTGAACCGTTGAAAAACTGACAGGGTGACGGAATAACAAGACTATGTATCTGATACATGATACCAATTTGTCCATTGAGTAGAGGGTATCATTAGCTCCATCATACTTTTTTAAATTTTTTTTATGCAATTAAGCTGATGTTTTATTGACGCATTGAAACAGGGAAAACATTTCCAACTTATGATCCTCGCACCGGGGATGTGATTGCCAATGTTGCTGAAGGTGATGCCGAGGATATTGATCGAGCGGTTGCCGCTGCTCGCAAGGCATTCGATGAGGGACCATGGCCGAAAATGACTCCCTATGTAAGGGTTTTCAATTTGGGGTTGGCTTTAACAATGTGAAAAAGATTTATCATTTCTATTTTGTTTAATGTGTTCGTTTTCAGGAACGGTCACGGATAATGTTGCGGTTTGCTGATTTGGTCGAGAAACATAGCGAGGAACTTGCAGCATTAGAGACATGGGACAACGGAAAGCCGCACGAACAGGCTGCGAAATCTGAATTGCCGATGTTCATACGTCTTTTTCACTACTATGCTGGTTGGTTTGTTACGACGCAATGGATTTTTACTTTTGTTTGTGTTGCACATGTTTACATTTTGTTGCAAATTATGCAGGTTGGGCGGATAAGATCCATGGGCTAACGGTTCCGGCTGATGGACCTCATCATGTTCAGACATTGCACGAGCCGATAGGTGTTGCAGGACAGATAATTCCGTGGAACTTTCCCCTTCTTATGTTTGCTTGGAAGGTTGGGCCTGCATTAGCTTGTGGAAATACCATAGTTTTGAAGACTGCTGAGCAAACTCCTTTGACTGCTCTCTATGTAGCTAAGCTGTTCCATGAGGTAAGCTTGCTGAGGTCTATTATGCAAATGAACATACAGATCCGAGACGGACCAAAACCATTTGTACCATGCAATGGCTTCCTGTTACATGTAAAGGATGTTGAATATATTCTTTATGGCAGGCTGGTCTCCCTCCAGGTGTTCTGAATGTAGTTTCGGGCTTTGGTCCTACAGCCGGTGCTGCTCTTGCCAGCCATATGGATGTTGACAAGGTATCAAAATTCTTCGGTGATATAACAGCCTATAATCTAACATATAACCTTCGAAGTCGTAGAGGAACGTAAATGGCTAGGTACATAATGTCTCGTGTAGTTGAAATAAGTTGACTCGTTATTGTCTGGTTCGGTTCCTGTTAAATATGTATAAACTTTTTCCTGTGCACTACAAGCCTTGTGTATGTACTTTGAAGTACAGATGGATAATGCCATTAGAACTTTGTTTGCAGATTGCATTCACGGGATCAACCGATACCGGTAAGATTGTACTTGAATTAGCGGCAAAAAGCAATCTTAAGCCGGTGACGTTAGAGCTTGGAGGGAAATCGCCTTTCATAATATGTGAAGATGCTGATGTTGATAAAGCCGTGGAGCTTGCCCATTTTGCTTTGTTCTTTAATCAGGTTTCTTTCATGAGTTTCTTCGAAATTTAGGATGTTTCGACACTTCTTAGACTTATCTAATGCTATCTATCTTCAGGGGCAATGTTGCTGTGCCGGGTCTCGCACTTTTGTTCACGAACGTATTTACGATGAATTCCTAGAGAAAGCAAAGGCACGTGCATTGAGACGTGTTGTTGGTGATCCTTTTAGGAAGGGTGTCGAGCAAGGTCCTCAGGTATACATACTTGCAAGCTGATGTTAATATGCATATTTCGTCTCCCTACCCGAAACACACAAACCACTTAAGCTGACATCTCTATTCATCTCAGATTGACACGGAGCAGTTTGAGAAAGTTTTAAGGTACATAAGATCAGGCATAGAAAGCAACGCAACCCTTGAATGCGGAGGTGAGAGACTCGGAACGAAAGGATACTTTGTCAAACCAACCGTTTTCTCAAACGTTACGGTAATGGCCTCCATTCCTCTACAACAATTACTTGTGTAACAAGTTATCAACATATTCCCTAACATCATTCTCACACTCTTATCAATTTAGGATGATATGCTGATAGCAAAAGATGAAATCTTCGGTCCAGTACAATCTATCCTAAAGTTCAAGTAAGTTAAAAAAACTCAAATCGAATTACCGCAACGAAATAAGTTCAGTTCAAAAACTTATAGGAATTGGATGCCAGGGATATTGATGAAGTAATTCGAAGGGCGAATCAAACCCGTTACGGTTTAGCAGCTGGAGTTTTCACCAAGAGTGTAGAGACAGCGAATACCTTGACTCGAGCGTTAAGGGCCGGGACAGTTTGGGTTAACTGTTTTGATGTGTTTGATGCTGCAATTCCATTTGGTGGGTACAAAATGAGTGGCATTGGTAGGGAAAAAGGGATCTACAGTCTTCATAATTATTTGCAGGTAAAGGCAGTTGTTACTCCTTTAAAGAATCCAGCATGGTTGTAATTTTTATATTTATCAGTTTGTCTCCACCTTTGCTCCTTCCCTGAAGTTTTTGTTTTTAATAAAAAACAACTTTTGCAATAAAGTTACAGAAACACTTTGTAATTATGGGAATGGAGGAGAAGACATGATTATGGGATCTCTTTGGTTGCTTAAAGGTCGTCGTTCATGTCTTGTTGGTATATTTGATGTCCCAATGTTTTTTCTTTGTCTTTTCACTTTAATAATTATCCTGCCTGTTAGCTAGTTCCCACTCGGTTGGTGTGTTTTTAGATAAAATATAATTAGAAACAAAAATCAATAAAACGAAGCCTTGGCCTCCAAATTAATTAAAAAAATCTAATCAAAGCCATGATTATGAAGCTGGAAGCATGAGCTAAGATGGAGTATGTATTTAATATAAGTAATACAATTTTTTTTTTTTTTTTGTAGATCATATTTAAATAATTATATTTTATAACAACTAACAAGTAATAAAAACAAAATTGTATAAAAAAAACTAATTACTTAAAAGAACTTCTAATGAATATTGACTTGAAGATCAAGGTGTTTATCATTTTAAATGTAGTCTAATTTCACATCGCATTAGTCGTATTGTTGTTAAAATTTTAGGGTTTTATCTTCTTCTTTTTTTGTAATTCATCAAATACAACTTTTAACCCATATTAATCTTTTTTTTATAATTCAAAAAAAAAAAAAAAAAAGCACTTTTAACCATGTTTGATAGTAGAATTGTAAATGTGAAATTGCACAGAAGAAACTGATTTTCTTTTCCGTCTTATTTGTGAAAAAGCATATCGAGAAGCATTTACACCCGTTTTATATGATTAGTCAATTAGATTAAAAAATAATGTGACCTCAGTTTATTAACTCAAGTTTGTGAATTTGTAGAGAAGTAACAGTGAGGCAATTAGATTAAAAAATCATCCTCCATGACCTCAGCAGGTTCAACCAGAGCATGTAAGCTACTAATAAACATTTTGAGAAAATTAAAGTGTAATTTTATAATTTCATAGATTTTGAAAAGATGAAATAATAAACCTATCATTTTGGGGCCAAAGCCACTGGCTGCTGCCCTTGTCCATCAGCACAAAATACAGCAAAGCCGGAACCGAAGTTCAAGAGACGGCATTTTTACTACCATTATCATCTGCCATTTCCGGTTCTCACGACTCAAATCAAATGAACCAAACGATGGGATGAACTTAAACGACATCGTTCCACCATTTATGCCTCTACTATTCCTGCCAAGTTAATGTATTCTCAGTTTATAATCAAAAGTGATAAGAGATTTATCCTTCAGTTTGGTAAATGCCCAAACCAGCTCTTATCAATCTTGCATAATCTAAGTCTTAGAAAACACATAGTCAAAAAAGAGATACAAAGAATACATTTAGCATCAACCTTTTGACCCCTGTTGATAACCTTGTCTTTAGTTGGAAGCCTTCTCAAAATGGTCATCCAAGCAACTAAAGAGTGTTTAGGAACATGCATAGGAAACCAAATTAATCTCTGCTAGACCACTCTTGCTTTCTGCACTCTTAATTTCAAACCAGATTTTAGTGACTCAAACAGTACTCTACCCAGTAAAAATCTGCAAGTTGACAGCTTCCTCTAACTCCAATTCGCATTGCTACATGGAGAAACTTGCCAGAAATTACAACCTCTCAGAAGATATGCTTGCAACCCAGCAATCCAAATACAACCCCTCCAGTATAAATGTTTCTGAAAAGCTTCAACATACAAGCTCTGTTCCAGTACCCATTTAGCTTTAAAAGAGCGGATGTGACTCCAATTAATCTTAGCTCCAACAGCAGCAACATCCTGCCCCTTCCAAAAGAATCTGGAAGGACAGACTTAGGCAAGATAAAGTGCCTATAGCAGTAATTCTGAATACTAAAAACACTTGTAATTGAACAAGTCGAATTCTGCTAGCATAACTCAAGTACTTAGCAGACCAAATAGAAATTCTCGCTTTAACCTTCTCAAACCCATTCGGATAATTTCCTGGTCACTAGAGGAATCCCCAAGTAACTCACAGGAAGCTTACCTACTTTGAAACCAATAATCTCTCTAATTTCCTCAATCTCCCCATTTGCAATTCTAGAACTATAAATCACACTTATTGCAGATTTTAACTGAAGCCCAGACATGAGAGAAATTTGAGAAACAACACTCCAAATCCCTGCAACTGAATCCAATGTACCCTTGGCAAATACAAGCAAATCATCACCAAAACACTAGTCAGACAACTTTATCATGTGACACTTCAGTAGCATCCAAAAGTCTTAGAAAAAACATTCATTGAAATTACAAATAAATAAGAAGATAAAAAAAATCTCCCTGCCTAATGCCTCTAGCAACTTTGAAATACCCACCATCAATAGAAACAAGGAATAGTAATACATATGATCACTGCGTCTAATTTACATTGCATATCCCAACAACTATAATTTACATTTTCTTTTTAATTAAATGTACAAGACATATGATCACTGCGTCTAATTTTGATTTTCTTAGATGAATACAATGTTATAAAGTAATTGTTTTTTTTTTATTATTATCAACTTCATGTATTAACGTTTTCTTTTGTACCTATTAATTGTTTATGATTATACGGTTAAAATTTGGTTTTATAAGACATGTTTAAGAAGTATTTTGAGGTCAAAAATTAAATATATGATTTATTTATTTTATGGTTAAATTGTTATTGAATTTTGCACTCTATCATGTTTAATTTAACATGTTTAAAATCAATTGTATGGGAATGAGAAATTGTTCTCAAACAACCTTTCCATGGCCAAAAAAAAAAAAAAACATAAATTATAACCTTGTTTTGTATCTTGAGCTATGAGCTCATGAGGCCGAATTCGATTAAACAAAATATTTTTTAATTAAATTCTAATTTGATTTCTAATTTTTACCATTTTAATACTTTATATCTTTATAATTTTAAAGGAATAAATTAAATTTTTATTATTTTTAAGGGTTAAAGTGTTACCTTTACTAATTTAAAATTTAAAAAATCTAAATAGTTTTTTTATTTATTTTAAAAGTGTCGGGCCCCTCAACATATGTTTATATAATATAATTATTAATTAATGAATGTTATACATGAATGTTATAATGTACATTCGCAAATTAGATACATTCCTGTATTGTGTATATTCATACGTGTATTAAATATCTAAAGCCCCTAAATTTTGTAAATCAATCTAATAGAAAATGAGCATTCGTCACTCATACGGTTGTACCATTCCAACAAATATACAAAATATTCAAACATATATATTACCAAATAATAGATATTCTTAAAATCATTTTCTTTTTGGCAAATACTAAACGCCTCATAGTCGAAGTGCATTTTCAATCAATAATCTCAATGAATTGCCACGAAGGAAACTATATAATTCATAATTCACATTTTTTTATATTTTTTTATCAACTTTACTCTTATTCTTTTTTTTTTAGGATCGTCAACTTAAAAAAAAAAAAAAAAGTTAGATCAAATTTTTAATGAAATTTTTGATTGAAATGGTAATTCTTTTTAACAATATTGATTTGACATGATACTATTTATTTTATTTATCGATTAAAAAATAATCTAAAAATTATAAATAAAAAAGTATTCAAAAAACAATATAAAAAATTATAAAAACAACAACATAAAGTATGCATAAATTGTTATGCGAGCTACGATGTTTAAAACAGAATAAAAAAATAATTTAACAAAATTCAATGAGTAGCTTTAATGATAAAAAAAGATGTTGTTCATATGAAGAGATCCAAGTTCGAGGATGTGTGTGTGCCTTGTAAAAATTGAGAGTTTAATTTAATTGAAAAAATAAAAACTAAATTCACGAAAAATATAAATTTTAAGACTAAATTAAACACTTTCAGTTTGTAATTCAAACAAATAGAAAGGTTGATGCTTGTAAGGTTTTGACACGTTCGCTCCTGACTCAACCACCAAGGGTCCCATCCCTTGACGATTTTTGATGCAAACTTCTAATTAATATAATAAAATTTTATTAATTAATTGAGTTTTTGTTTTAATGATTAATTAAATTTAAATCAATGAGATAGAGACATAATATGCGCGTGATATTAGTCAGTAGATGATTGGTCCACGTTTATGGCTGATTTGCTTAATAAAATTCCCTTCCATCACTTGGTTTTTAATCAACTACAAAAAATATTTAAAAAAATAAATAAGAATATTCTAAGCTTTTGCTTTGCACGATTGCTATCTGATTCTAATATACCATTGGTGAAAAAAGAAGGGAAAAAAATCTGATATATAATGAATCTGTACATGCGATAAGGACCTCTCAACTGACATTTTTAAAGTATATTTTATAATTTAGATATGATTCGATTATTAGTACAGGTTCACACAGCTATTGGACTTTGATATTGACATTCTTTATTTTCGTGGTTTAGTCGTCCCCAAAACTGGAAACTCGTGCAAGAGTTATTGGAGAAAATATCATAACCCACCATATTATAATACCACTAATAATTTTAAAACATGCACGTAATGTAAATTATATACTTTTATCCTATTTCATTTTCGTTACGTCATGTTTGCGATATCATTACCTTTTTGAAATACATACCATTATTTTCACTTTTATTACTTGTCCCTGTAATTTTCTTCTTCTTCTTCTTCTAATTTTTCTTTTCGCACCTTTAGAGCATGGTTTATAAAATTAAAACCTTAAATTCTAAATTTTATCTAAAAATCATCAACAACAACCCCCCCCCAAAAAAAAATATAAAATTATACTATGCTATACCAAGTGAAGTCGAAGGACATGAATTCAACTTGATTTGAGTAAAAATTTACACTTAATTTTCTAAATTCGATAATATTTAGTATTTGAATTTGATTTTAATGTTTAATTTATTATTTAAGTTTTTTTGCCCTAAATTGTTACTTAAATTTGATTGATATATGATCAAACGGTTTCATGTAGCCCAATAAATATTTTACATGTGTGCTAATTAAAAGAATAGGTTCTTAATTAGGATAGAAAAACACTCAAACATCGAATTAAAAAAGTTTAGACAACAAAGTGGATATTGAAGCCAAAATTAGATATCAATTTGAGATAAAAAAAGCTTAGATATCAAATAATATGAAGATAAATATCAAAACTATACATGAACTTTAATTTTCACAGATCATCAACAATATTATTGAATTAATACCATTTTACATTGACATATTGCATTCATAAACAATTATATTAATTCAATATGAAAAAATATATATTTATTTAAATGTGTACAATCAAATTAATATCAAATTTTCATGTGAATAATTACACTAAATAAAAGTATTCCTATATTAAAAATTATATATAAATTTGATATTTATTCAATAATAACTCACCCTATTTGTTACTACACATAGCGCATATTTACGTTTAAATAGCGACAAGTAGACATTTTACTTTCATGTATAACTGTATGAAACATACTGCTATTACATTAATCCATTATTTATCCATATACAAAAACAGTTGACCATCTGTCTGAAAATGGAAGGTTGTGATTATATATGGTTTTTGGTTTTACACACTATATATTGAGATTCACATATATTTTAAAACTTATTAAACAATATTATTTTACATTGTTCTGCTTTTTGTCTTATGCTAATCATGATTTTTATGTTATCATAAAATCTTATATTAATTAACAACTTTCCTATTTTTCTTTTTGGTGGGAATTAACAACTTTCCTTCATTCAGCGGCAACAACACGCTCGGAAAGCCTTTTGCTTTGAACATTCTGACATACCCGGTTTCCGGGGTAACATGCCTTATTTTCATTGGCCCAGCTGTCTTCGGTCGGATGCTTGAGGGCCCCACAAAATGTCAGTGGGCAGATAGCTGAGCCATGTTTTAAATACGAACCCAAAATCCGATGAATCGGTCAATTTTAGGTTTATTCCACTTTATGTCCTCAAACTATGGCCTATACTCTACATTAGTTCTTAAATTTTAAAACGTTATTGAATCTTTAGAGTATCAAAAATGGTATCAATTTGAAGCTCAAACATGGCATTAAGCATATTTAAAATACATGGATTAAATTAAAACCAGTTTGTAGTTATTGTATGGGCAGCTTAAAATTGGCTAGTTAAAAAATAAGAGAAATAACCCTCTAAAATTTTAATGATATTATTTAACATGTTGAATCCAAGCTATTCATGATAGATATACACATGTTTATAATTTAAACAAGGGTGAAATAAAAAATTTACTTAGGAGATAGTTAAAAACGATTATATTGCATTATTAAATTTCTAGAGGGTCCAAAAATAATAATTTCAATTTCAATTAAGAACTAAAGGGATTAAATAGAATCTTTTAGTGTTTGAGAGGGATCAAAGGAAAAATTTTCATTTAACCAAGGGGGCCAAGCCCCCAGGTTGCACCCTTGATTTGATCTATATGTTTTAAATATGCTTCATGTTAGATTTAAAACCAACATTTAATACTTAAATTTCCTACTAGGCTTGAAAAAGGACTTTATTGATACAATATCAATATTTTCAGGATTCAATTATAAAAAATTAAAGTTAAGTGATGAATTTAAAATCTAGCAGATAGTTTGAGGGTGTTTGGTGAGATTAACCCTTTTAATTTTCAAAGCGTATTTATTTCTCCGTGGAAGTACTCTACTTTTTAGCAGTTTCGGAGAAGCAATCACTTGTCCATTCTCAAAACTCCACGTGTCCTCAACACGTGTCTTAATTACGTGGGCGCCAAATTGAGCCCAACCTGTCTTCTCACAGTCAACTCGTAATCAGTATGCAGTCATGTAATGCACCATATTCGGCCACGTGTCCACCAAGATTTTCTCGTTATATTTTCCATGGATTTAACTGAAATTCCTCACTCAGCTTAACCAAACAAAAAAAGCTTTTGGATTTTATATGCACGTAAAGGAACAGAGTGCTCTGTTGTTTTAAATTTTTACTCAAATGATACAAAAGAAATTCAATGAAGTTGATCGCCGGATTTTTTCTTTTCCGGCAGTTCATCCTTGCGAAGCAATTTCTCCGGCTACCCTTCTCGGTTCCTTAATCGTTCTTTCTCAAAATATCAGTAATTACCAATCGAAATTCTTCGCTACCCAAAGAAGAAATTCCCGGGAAGCAATTCGAAAAATCGGGATTTTACTTGTGTTTTTCGAAGAGATTCACGATCGGGGTTTAATCCTTCCCGAGACGGCCGTTCTTTGTTTCTCCGAGCTCCATCTTACTTTCCAAAAAATCCGGTTCTTATTGGAGGATTGTTCACGAGAAGGAGCAAGACTGTGGATTTTAATGAAGTCAGAGATGGTCGTCACTCAATTCCGCGTGCTTATTAGAACTGTGGCCACCGCCTGCGACATTTTGCCTTTGAATTCGATGGATATTTGCGGCGAAGTGAAGGAATTGGTGGAGTTGGTAGCGAAACAAGCACAGAAGGCGAGAATCGAAATCGACCCCAACGATGAACGAGCTATGAGACGAGTTCTTTCGGTTTTGGACCGGTTCGAGAAAGGAATCGAACCAGAATTTCAAGTCCTGAAATGGGTTCTAGATTATCTCGAGATAAAAACATGGAGCGATTGCAATAAAGAAATCAAGTTCTTGGAAGAACAATGGGTTGAAAGTGAAGAAAGGGAAGTACCGTTTCTAAGTAGTTTGATGGGTTTCATGTGTCACTGTCGGGTAAGGATTTTCGATACATTAGATTACCAAAACGCCGACCAAACTGCCGTACGATGTAATATGGAGATTCTCAGTTGTTTAAATCCTGCAGATTTTCGTTGTCCGATATCGTTAGAATTAATGATCGATCCTGTCACGGTCTCAACAGGACAAACGTATGATCAGTCTTCAATACAAAAATGGTTAAAAGCAGGGCATACAATTTGTCCCAAAACAGGGGAGAAACTAAACAATACGGAATTGGTTCCAAACACAAATCTCCGTAAGCTGATCCATCAATTCTGTGCCGACAATGGGGTGTCTCTAGCCAAAACAGGGAAGAAAACTCGGGACATAACGAGGACGATCCTTCCGGGAAGTCCGGCAGCCGCCGAGGCAATAAAGTTTCTGTCGCGGATATTAGCGAGGAACCTGGTTTTTGGAACGAGTGAGCAAAAAAACAAGGCAGCTTACGAGATTCGTTTGCTTGCAAAAGCAAATATTTTTAACAGGTCTTGTCTGATTGAAGCTGGAACAATCCCACCACTTTTGAACTTGTTATATTCTTTTAATAAATCTATACAAGAGAATGCAATTGCAGCTCTTTTGAAGCTTTCAAAGCATGCGAATGGGAAGAAAATAGTGGTTGAAAATGGTGGATTGAGATCAATTGTTGCTGTTCTTAAAAGGGGAATAAGTTTAGAAGCAAAACAAATAGCTGCTGCTACTATATTTTATCTTTCTTCAGTGAAGGGATATAGAAGATTAATTGGTGAAATTCATGAAACAATCCCTGCACTTGTGGATCTTATTGAAGAAGGTACCCCATGTGGGAAAAAAAATGGAGTGGTAGCACTATTTGGTCTCGCTTTATACCATGGGAACCGTCAAAGGGTCATTGATGCCGGCACTATCCCGTTGCTCCTCCATATAGCGTCTTCGAATAAAGACGAGCTCATTGTGGATTCGTTAGCGCTTTTGGCAACGTTAGCCGAGTGTCTCGACGGAACGTTAGCGATCCTCCAGGCCTCCTCGTTTCCTTTAATAACCCGGATCTTGCAGTCTACATCCTTTCAAGCGGGGAAAGAGCATTGTGTTTCAATCTTCTTGTCTTGTTGCACTAATGGCGGTGACGAGGCCGTTGCCGTATTGGCTAAGGATACTTCGGTGATGAGCTCGTTGTACTCGGTTACGACGGACGGTACGGCTCAGGCAAGTAAAAAAGCCCGGTCGTTGATAAAGATTCTTCATAAATTCCATGAAACAAGCTCGTCTGGACAAGGGTGTCAAGCATTTACGCATGAACAATCAGTTCATGTTTGGTAGTATGGTAAAATTTATTTACTGCATGTAAATATATACTTAGTTAAGATTTGAATTTCGAGACATTAGCTCGGTTTTTGCAGGAGCTAATGACTGCACAATCATATACTCCACTTCTACTCTGAATTGAAAATTCTGTATCATAATTCTTTTATATAAAAAAAAATTAAATAATTAAGATTTTGTGTGTCAAGAGACTTGAATGAAATGTCTTTCTTTGTTCGTTATGTATCTTTTCTTATTTGTTTATTTCATTTTTTTATTTAAAGATTTTCAAATAACTTCATTATAGTTATACAATAACAAATAATTAACTAAATATATAAATATTTAATTTATTTCATAACCAAATAAATTACAAGTAAATGATAAAAAATAAGCATATTTACAATGACTATTTGAGAATATAAATAATCATATAAATGCAAACATGAAAGTTAAAAAATAAATTTATATATACTTGAAATTTAAGTACTCCTTGCAAACATTGTTCTTCTTTTAATAAATTTTCAGCCTTGGGTATATTTAAAAACATTTAAAGCTTTTAAATTTAATAAATAATTGTTTTAAATCTAAAGTTCTATCTCTCTAAAAAAAATTAAAAGATTAATCCTTTTTTTTTTTTTTGCATATGAAAAGTAAATTAATTACAAATTATCTATAATCAAGTAATCGTATGTCGAGCATCTATATAGAATTAATCTAATAGATTCGAAATCTCTTAGA
The DNA here is from genome assembly GCA_039519145.1 of Kokia cookei. Lineage (NCBI taxonomy): Eukaryota > Viridiplantae > Streptophyta > Magnoliopsida > Malvales > Malvaceae > Kokia > Kokia cookei. The sequence goes on along the minus strand of CM076909.1, from coordinate 283,831 downwards.
ACACTTTAGGACCATAAAAAAGATTTCTCATCGAATTAGTTAATTCGTGCGCGATAATATTAGCCTCCCTTGAAATTTGTTGTATGATCACCTGCCTGCCAATCTCGTCTACACGAATTTTGAATTCGTAGGACCAAATCTTTGTATGAAATTACACGAGATGTCCTCGAAATGGTCCCAACAATTAGAACACAGTCCGTTTCAACTATAATCTTACTTCCTCTTTACATTCCAAGCCAATATGAGACCATTGTATATTGTCCTAAGTTCAACTTGCTCAACGCTACATTATGCAACGTTTTTTCTAACTCCACCAAGCCAAGTGTCGTGATCATCTCTCATCACTGCTGCTGCTAAAGCCAACCTTGAACCCGTATTCTTTTCTCCATCTATGTCAATATCTTAATGTACTCGGAAGACGGAATTCTCCACTCCCGATTTGTTTATTCCTTACACCATTGAAAATTGAAGAATGAAAACATGATAATATTGTAAGATCATATTAATTTTTGGACTTGAAAATCAATAATTGGATAATTTTTGGATCGGGTCAAAGAGATTATGATGTGATGCACATTCTCAAGGAGTGTTTAAGATCTCTAAAGTCATTATTAAGGAAGACATTGATCCTTTGGTTTTATCTAGTGGTTAATCTATTTATGTAATCGCTGTTCCAACGGTTTTTTTGGTTACCAAAAAAATTAACAAAAAAAAATCAACCGTTCGACAGTATTTTCTTGTTATAAATTAATAAAAAAATTACCGATAATTGGATTAATTTCTTAATTTTCAAAAAGAAAAAATTAAAATGTTGACAAATTAAAATAAGCAAGCTAAATTTTCAAATTTTGTAAAATAGAGAAATGAAATTTCTAATTAAACCTAAAAACTTAAAAAAAAAAATCCTTTATATCTCTTTCAAAATAGAATTGCTTTGTTTTTTGTCTTAAAATAATTATTATTAAATGGACAAACTATTAAACGCGGGTAGCACTAAACATAAATAATTGAAACAGATTAAAAACCTCGGCTGAAAATTTCTTCTTCAAAGTCTCTCTGGTCTTTATAATCCTAACTCGCAAGTTAGTAAGTATTCTTTGTTCATCTCTTTTCAAATTTAGATCTCTAATTTAAAGCCTTCAATGTTCTTCTATTTCGATTCTCTATTTTCGGTACTTTCGAGAGTTGTTTTTTATGATTATGATTATTGTATTTTATTTCTGCTAAGAAGAAATGGCAGCTGAACAACCAAAGCCTCAAAATGAAGACATAAATATGGATTTGTTTGAAGATGACGATGAATTTGAAGAATTTGAAATCGATGGAGGTAATTTTTATTTATCTTTTATTTTTTAAGGAAATTTCCGTAATTCTAGGGTTTAATTTAGGCATATGTCAAGTAATTAGGTATCATGAAAAAATTGATGTCGATCCGTTTGATCCTTCTGTTTTCTTTTAATTTTGTTAATGTTGTGCTATAAAGTTATATCTAGGGGTTCATTTTATAGATTTTTTGCTGTTCTGGGATTTTTTTTGAGCAGTAATACTTGTTGGTATATATTAGGTCATTGCTTCTGTTGCAAATGGCATTTGAAAAATGTGATGATATGAAGCTAGTGTTATCGTTGACTGGTTGCTGGTTGTGAATTTCGTTGCAATGGTGTTCATGTGTTAAAATGTATCATGGAGTTTGTTTCTTTAGGTATCTGAGACGTATAAGTTGCCTGAGTTCATTTATTGGTTACTAAGGGGCAAATATCTACTGTTGAACTGTTTGTAAATGCAATTAATCTCCCTGCTTTTGACCTAGATGGCCATATTATGCAAAATCTGGTTTGAAATCTTGTGCAAATTCATGCCTTGATCCTACGCAAATAGAATTGATTCTTGATTCATTAGAAACTCTTTGCAGGCCTCGAGTTGATTGCCTACTCTTGTAGCTAATCTGTATCTCGATAACCATCCTAGCAACAAACCGATGTTTAATTATAGTGAATAAACTATAATGACTTTTTTTTGTGCCACAATTTAGACTAATAAGTTTCGGACGGAAGATCCATGCCTCAAGCTAGGATGGGCTATTATCATCTATATGACTATGGCAGTCTTTTCAAATTTGCCATATTTGAGATGTCACCTTACAGCCATCTTATCCTCCATGAGCTTGATTTCAGAATTAGCTATTGATAAGTGTATTCCATGAGATGAAATCCGTCCTTATTTGAGGAGTTAAATGTTATAAAGAGTGATAATTAAAAGCAAAATATCAACGTAAATATTTTACATAGACTAGGAGTGCGAGAGAAAGAAGACAGTTGGCAATTTAGAGAGATGGGTCCTTTTGGCTTTTGAGTTCGCACTATTTGGTCTTGATGTATTTTTAATGTTCAAGTTCTTAAATTCATAATTGATTTCATAACTTGAAAAAGTAATTTGCATGTTAATACTTGTTTTAAGAGGATCAATTAAACATTTTTGTTGTATATCATTATATAAAAAGTTTCATTGTCATGTTACATATCTATGTTTCTGCTTCTTAGGTTTACATATATTTTTAATTAATATCGTATACTTTGGTTAGACTTATCCGAGGATTAGGATATGATGCTGGTATATTATTGTTTGTTCTTTTTTAATAGGGTTAAATCACTTTTTGGATTTAAATTTGGCAACTACCCTAACATTGGGGCCTGAACTTTTTTTGGTTCAAGTTAATCCCTGAACTTGACAATTGTTGCCACATTGAGGCTTGAAATTTTTTTTTTGTCAAGTTAACCCTTGAAGTAGGCAATTGTTTCCACTTGTTGGCTTGAACTTTTTTTTTTCTAAGTTAGTCCCTGATATTTCCTTTAAAATTGTCAAGTTCAGGTCACCAGTATGAGAACAATTGTCAAGTTCAGAGACTAATTTGAACAAAAAAAAAAGTTCAAGCCCCAATGTGGACATAGTTACCAAGTTGATGCCCCAAATAGTGATTTAACCTTAAAATAAATTCATATTATATTTTCCGTTTTCTCTGTCTAGTATTTAATACAATATCTGAGAGTATAAAACTGCAATCCGAACAGAGTGGGATGACAAGGAAGAAGGAAAGGAAGTGACACAGCAGTGGGAAGATGAATGGGATGACGACGATGTCAGTGATGACTTCTCACTGCAACTGAGGAAGGAACTCGAAAATAACACCAAGAACTGAACCAGAGTTGTGATTCTCTATTGTATTGCTTCCTCGTTTGAATTTTTTTCGGTTTCCTTGCAAAACTGATGTTTGAGCTTTAACTCTTTATGATTGGGATGTTCGATAGAAACAGTGTGCGGAAACTGGATTTTATGGTTTTCTGAAATTTAGATTGTGTGGGTGTTTGCCTTGTTAAAGCTGTGTACATGTGTTGCTTTTTCCTTCTTTATATATACTAGTTTGTGAAAACTAGGGCCGATATTGGTTCGGTCGGGTTCTTTTTGGACTTTTTTAACCATCTAATGCGAATCCTCGTTAGGGCCTAAGGGGGCCGTGGTCCCCAAAGTTTTTAAAAATTGTTGTTGTACCTTTAAACTTTTTTGAAAATTTTAATTAGGCCTCCAAAATTTTTGAAAATTATTATTAAACCTTTGAAAAGTTTTTAAAATTTCAATTAGACACTTACATTTTTCATTTTGTAAATTTTCATAAATCCTCTAAAATTTCTTACACTTTTAATTGAACTTACCAGAACTTTTGAAAATTTTCATTAAAACCCTCAGTTTTTAAAAAGTTTAGTTAGCCCCCCAAAATTGAATGCCAAGATCTGCCATTGTCTATTATAATTGGATTGTCGGTTTTTTCATATTAATTTTTTATTTTGGATTTTTAGACTTATCTTGAGAAAATGAGTTTTTGTTTTATGGGTTTAAATATTATTTAGCAAAATTTTAAATTTTTTCATAAATATTTGTAAAATATAATACTTTTTGAAGAACTTTTAAATTATTAACATTATCTTAAATATAAAATATTTATTTTTATACTAAAAATTTAATATTAATAATAAATTAAATAAACAAATAATCGTGATTTTTAAACTTGAATTGCATAAATCGTCAAAATATTTCGTTTCGGGTTGGTTTTCGGTTTTTCTTGCGCAACCCTAGTGGAAATTATTTAGAGCATAGGTATGCGTTTAAAAATAACAGAAAATAAATAATGAAACATATGATTTAAAACCAATAATAATAGCACAAAAGCAATATGTTCTAAATTAAAATAAAAAATAGATTAAATTATATATAAAAAGAAATTTTAAATAGGTAAATAAACTAACTACTTTAAGAACATTAAATGCATTCTAATTGGTTATTATGGCATTGTCATTTTTAGTTGAGATGATGTTGAGTTGACTTATAACACCAACTCCACCAATGATATTATCAATATATCTACAAACAAAGTGGATAAAACAATTTGTGTAATAACAATAAAATGTATAAAAATATCAAAATAAAATTTGTTTAAGTGATAAAGAAAACATTTTATAAAAGCAGGTAGCATAGGTTTAAAACTCAGCATATGTAAATTTTATATTGTGTTTATTAAAAATATCAAAAGACAGAAAATTACTAGTATTTTTTTAAAATATGTGAAACAAGTAAGATTTCGTTTTACCAGTGTTCAAATTTATTAGTGTACCTTTGATTTGATCTGATTTTATTATCCTACTTTAGTTTTTGATGGGAGGGAAACATAATTGTTGTAGAATGATTTTGGTTGATATGCCTATCTTTTACTGCTTTAGTCCCTGTCATAGATATTTCGTGATTTTCATATATATATTTTTTATTTATGCTCGTGGTAAAAAAGTGGAAGTATGTACTCTGTAAAATTACCAGTGGTAAACTACTTTTTTTCATTGTGAATTAGTTTGTTCTTTAACGAACAATTTCAGAAGCTATTTTTTCATGCAGTGAGTAGAATTATGAATCCGAGCCTGCTGCTGGCCTGGCAGGACACATGTGAATTGATTTGTATTCATGGCTTGGGTACCCTAAAACTGGGGTAAATTCGATGGTTTAAAAAAGTGCTGCCTCTGTCTCGTCGTCAAGTGCGTGATAAACAAAATGCAATGTTATTCAAGTAGATATGAGGTGCATGTGTCAAGGTAGCTCAAAAGTGTGTACACCTAATGTTTCCACGAGTGGGCAACAACCCTACGTGAGAACGGCTCATGCATGGGACCCCAATTTGCCAAATAAGAAGAATGTATGTAAATACCACAAGTTGCTACCATGTCACTCTCCCTTTCCTTGCTTTCCTTCCTTCACCACCACCAACTGCATTCGCAACGCCAATTTACAACTACTTTTATTGGTTATAAATAGGGGATTACGTGGTTTCTTTTCCTTACTCAACAATCTCTCTTAATTCCCCGGAGAGGACGATTACCCAACGGTGGTAGTCAATAGCATGAAACCTGCAACAAGCCTTTCCAAGCTACTCCGCACCAACCACCAAGTTGCGAGTCGTCTATTTATTTACATGGAAAACGATGGGGATGATGACGATGATGACGATGGAGCTGATGTAGCACCTGCGGCGTAGCTGACTAATGACATCATGGGATTCTAGAGCTGGAGGTTATTTATGTACTTATACCCGGTGATGTACTGATATACGTAGCTTAATGATGCTGATGGTTGGCTAAATAGCATCAGGCCTACGAGTCACTATAGCTTCTCACTTGCGACCATACTATAAAGTGGCTTCCATGCTAATTCATATATTTAGTAGCAATAAATGCTGATTTCACTCTCTCCTCCGCCTCTCAAATCTTGAATCTGCTAAATCTTATCTTTTAAAAGCGAACTTAACTAAATTAAGCTTTGGGTGGTCCTATTGATACCATGCTTAGGGTTTACGGTTTTGGTATTAGGATACAGCAGGAGAAGAAAACACCTGGCGTACACAACCTTATCCTTCGCCGCATTAACAACCATTATGGGATAAATATTTCTTGTTAATGCTTTTCAATCAACATACATGGATTTGATATGGTATCCTGCTTTTGTTTTTGACTCTTCAACGGGAAACATAATTGTTTGTAGAACCCGTTGTGGTGGATATGCAATCTTTTTTCCTGCTCTAGTCCTCGGTCTCATCCATTTTTCAAATCAGTGCACTTTTAGGTGTCGTAGCCATCTATACTTTATGCATCTATTGTGAATATCTTAAGATCATCGTATTTTCATCAAATGGGTTATCTTTATCATTTAACTTAATCACTCAACATGAAAACGAAGCATAATGGTTAACTAGTTGGAAGTTTAAGTTACTTTATATTAATCAGAAATCAAAACTCAAAAAAATTACGACTCAAATATATATATATAGTATGCAATGACTAGCCATAAAAGAAACACCTGTAATTTCAGGATTAGAGCACAATATTTATTTAATGTCCTCCATTAGGGTTAACAATTTCTCTTAATTAAGACCTACTATTATCATCTCACATTATCTATTCAGATCACCTCAAATCTATGTAAAAGTACAAATCACAGCTCCTCTTATTATATAAAATGTGCAATCAATTTTATTATTTCCTCACGTTACTTTTAGCAACAAATTTAATGTTTTTCTTTCCTTAATTTCCATTTTTTAGCAACAAATTCTAAGTGTATTGTTTGGTTTATTAAACTTTTTACTTTTACGATTGAGCTTTAGTTCGATTGATATTGATATTATTGGCAGTGCAGGAGGTCGTAGATTCAAGTGCGCTGAAACACATTATCCTCCTATTCGAGGGTCGGGAAGAGATTATGGGTAATAATCAACCATCCGTTCATTTGGGGTATGACACTAGCAATTGTAGCCTATTGCACCAAATTGCAAATAATACGACTGTGAGGTGCGTAAAATAAACTTGGATTCTCCAATATAAAATACAAACTTGGACTCTAATGTAGACCGTAGAGAACCCTTGTCAGCGTGATTTTTTTTTATTTAAACCCTTTTATAATCTACAAAATTTTAAATTATTAACGATAAAATTACACTTTGACTCTCCTAAAAATAAAAAAAAACATTTCTTTTAAAATTATAAAAAAATAAAATATTAAAATGATGAAATTACATTTTTTGTACTATCATAAAAATATATAATTTAATTTCAGTTCTCTACATAAATTTTCTAACTTCACGCTTAACGGAGATCAACTTTAATGATGTCATAATATAATGTATACAGAGCAATAATACAGGTGGAGGAGGCAGCCCACATCCAGACTGGCAAATTAAAAAAAGTACAATATATAAATATATATATATATATGAGATTCCATTAACAGAAACAATGTGAAAATCTTTACAATCAAGAAACGAGCTTGGATTGAATTGTCATGTTTTGTTTTCATTATAATACAAATTAGAGTTGTCAAACCTTTAAGCGACCGTCTTTTCTTTTGTATATGCATTTGGGAAATAGTTCTTTTTAAGGTCCTCTATACCTTCTGAAGCAAAGACAGCTCTGCTGTTGATCAACCGGAATCATACCTCCACCTTTAGATGTGTCTATGGCTTCCACCATCGAAACTACCTCGTCCATTTCAGGTCGCTTGTCTGGGTTTGCATCCCAACATCGTTTCATTACGTTTGCAAGAGAACTAGGGCAACATCTTGGTATTTCCGGTCTCAAATTCTGCGTTTTTCATGTAAGGATAATTAGCAATTATGTAGGTAAAAGTATCATGATGGTCTCTGTACTAGTAATCAGATTGGATTTTGGCTCATTTATTCAAAAACTGAATAAATTAATCTCTATACATTAAATTAAAAAGCAAATTGATCTCTTCTGTTAAAAAATTCATCCAATTGTACTATTAAAAACCGGGATGACTGGTGGAATAATTATAAAGTGACACGTGACATGTTATGTGTACCTACAAGAACTAGTTTTTAATAGTAAAAAGGGTAAACTACAAAAATAGTTAATTTTGTTTGCCTCGGGTTACATTTTAGTCACTTATGTTTGAAATGTTACGTTTTAGTCACTTATGTTAGTATTTTATTACGAAGTGATCACTGTGCCGTTAAGTTTCGTTATCTCTCTAACGGTAATCCTACGTGACAGTCTAACAAGATTTTAAGTGCTAACTTAGATTTCCGAATGGAATGAGAATCAATATTTAATTAAATAAAATTTTAAACCCTAAACCCATTTCCAGACACCTTTCTTCTTCATCTTCATCTTCATCTTCTTCCCTTTTGATTCCAATATATTTAGTTACAAATCTGTCTCAAAGCTTGAATATTTGAAATCCATTAACCCAAAAAACCTTAACGGGAAGAAGATATTAGAATCAAAGATATTCAATCTTTGGGTTATTGAGTTTTAAATATTCAAACTTTGAGACAGATTTTAACTAAAAATATTAGAATCAAAAAGGAAGAAGATGAAGATGAAGAAGAGAGGTGTGTGGAAATGGATTTAAGGTTTTTTAAATTAAGTTTTAGGGTTTAAAAATTTTAATTAATTAAATTTATTTGATTAAATATTTATTCTCATTCCATTTGAAAATTCAAGTTGGAACTTAAAATCTAGTTGAACTGCCACGTAGGGTTACCGTTAGGGAGATAACGGAACTTAACGGTATAGTGATCATTTCGTAACAAAATACTAACATAAGTGGCTAAAATATAACATTTCAAACATAATGTAACCTGAGGCAAACAAAAATGACTATTTTTGTAGTTTACCCTAGTAAAATGGGTGAAATTTTTTATAGAATGACTGGTTTGCTGTTTAATTTAATGTAAAGAGACTAATTTACCTATTTTTTCAGTAGAGGGGTCAAACGCAATTTATCTTCTAGTATAAGGGCCTCCAAAATACTTTTATCCAATTATATAAGATACGAGCATGACTAATAATGCTCTATCATACGGAGGGAAAGAAAGGAAAATTGACATACTTGACGAACTACAGCCGAGGTCACTTCGGAGAAACTAAGGTCGGGATATGGCATGTCACAACAGTATATCTCCCACAAACAGATCCCGAAACTGTACACATCACATTTCCGATTGTAAGGATTGCCATTGAGAACCTGAAAAGCCATCCCATTCAATGAGTAACTCACAATCATTCACTTTCATGTCTTGTATAAAAATAATAAAACTGAAGTAACAATAACATCCATACCTCGGGAGCCATGTAACCGAGGGTTCCGGTCTCTCCGGTCATGTCATTAGGATTCGAAGCCTCAACACGTGCAACCCCGAAATCAGCAATTTTAACGGTACGTGTCTTGTCTAACAACATGTTCTCCGTCTTTACATCTCTATGAACAATCTTTTGCGAATGAAGGTAACTCAACCTACAAATAATGGAACCCCCTTTTTTATGTCTAAAGCTCGAGAAAATTATTGTAAAAGTATAATGGAAGTCATTGTACTAGGAATCGAATTGCATTTTGCTCCATTTATTCAAAAATTGAATAAATTAATCATTCCACGTCAAATCAAAGAACAAACTGGTCTTTGTGTTAAAAATTTCATCTATTCCTACGGTTAAAAACTAATCCCTACATGTTGGAATGAGGTACATGTGACACACCACCTATACCTGTCAAGTTATTCCATCATCCACACCCTTTTTTAACAATAGAACTGGATGAAAATTTTAACAGAGTGGACTAGCTTGCTCTCTGATCTGACATATAAGGATCAATTTACTTATTTTTTGAATAAAAAAAAGGTAAAATGCAATTTAACTCCTAGTACAAGTATCATAAAACTTTTACCTAAGACATATTATATGCTTGAGTAGTAAAAAACCAAAAATACAATAAATAGAAGAACTAAAAATAGAAAATGGTATATGTATATATATATATATATATACATGTGTCTGTGTGTGTGTGTTAAATTACCCTCTTGCAAGATCAAGGGCAAGTTGAACAACCACTTTGAAAGCTAATTTCCTTCTCCTGTTCTTTATAAGAAAACTTTTCAAAGCACCGCCGGGAAGATATTCCACAACAACGCAACACACACTATTTGGCAGGCCTATTTGACCATTCTCTGTTTGTATTTGTAGCCCTGATGAACCCATTGTTGCCCCTATAAACTGGAAATCATAAACCACAATATAATTTGTACTTGTCAAATATCATTCTAAGGCCAAAGACTATTAATATCGGGATAAGTATCAAATTTATACATAAATTTTGATTTAATATGCAATTTGATACATGAACTTTGATAGGATGTAATTATACACATGAAACTTGAATTGTGATTCATATGTATACATAAAACTTTGATTTTTGATTCAATTATGCGCATTTAAAGAAATGGATACATAAATTTATTTTCGTATTTGACTAATATAATTGTTTGTGTATGCAATATATTTAATTCGACAATATTGTTGGTGATTTGCGAAAATTGAATCACATCAAAATTTATATATAACAGTGCACATTAGATCAAAGTTCATATATAATTTAACATTTATCCCTACTGCAGTACAAATTACGTGACATAAACCCAGTAAAAAAATATGCAACTACTGTAGAAGCACACAAAAACGAACATATTACAAGTAGAGGAAGAAAAACAATGCTATTTTATCCTAAGGTAAAAGTACCATGGAACCTATTGTATTAGGAGTCAAATTGTATTTTGCATCCTCTACTCACTAAATGGATAAATTAGTCCCTATAATTTAGATCAAAGAGCAAATTAATTAATTATGTTAAAATTTCATCCCTTTGTGCTTGTAAAAATTGGCATGGCTAATAGAATAACCAGACAATGACACAAGGCATGCCACATGTACCTCATGTTGACGTACAGAGATCAATTTGCTCTTTGATCTAATGTACAGTGACTAATTGGCCTACTTTTTAAGTAAATGGATCAAAATGCAATCCTACTCCTAATACATAGTACTCCATAATACTTTTTACCAAGATCTTAAGGAAAAAAGTCACCTTAGTAACATTGGGATGGTCAAGTTTATGCCAGACAGCAACTTCTTGTGAAAAAGCTGCCCTTAATGCGGCGATCTCGGCTTCTGTCCTGTGACCTTCCTCACCCCAGTCAAGCAGCTTCACTGAACATGAAAAACCCATTGTAGTAAAACCAAAACCAATAGATCTGATGTTGGTTGGAATTACATACTTATCTCTGATGTCCATTTAACAGTATAGTTCTATTCTTTCATTGCTTGCTGCTATGACGTAATAACTAAAAGCTAAGATCACATGAAAGTTAAATTAAGGGTCACGGATTCCGTAAGACTACATTTGAAAATTGCTAATCACCATGGATGAGGATCTAAATGAATAGACCATAAAAAACATAGCAACATTGAAGCCAATGAACTAAGAAGGATCAAAGAAAAACAATGCTAAAGAAAAAAGGATTGTTTTGCAATTTAGACATTTAAAAAAAAAATCTGACCTGCAACATCGAGATCGTCGTAGATGCCACGATGAACTGTGCCAAAAGTACCACGAGCAATGACGGTTTTGATGATGAGCTTTGAAGGGTCGACCTCCCATTCTAGTCTTTCCCTTTGGGTGAAAGTTGTAGCCATGTTAGTGCTACTATCAGCAAGCTTGAGCTTCCCATCATTATCATCATCATGATCACCACCATGATCATCACCATCACCATCACCACCACCGTCATCTTTCTTAGTGTTGTTTTCACTGCTCCAAACCCTGTTAAGATGCTTCTCGAGCTGTTCATCTATGCTTTTGAGATCAATTTGATCTGCTCTAACGAACCCATCACTGTTTTCCTTCATATTACTCTTTGAGACAAAAACACAAACACGTGATGACCAGGGGGAAAAAAGGGAGTTTTGGTTGATAAGTGATTGAAAAAAAAAACTAAGACTTTGCTTTTTAGTTGAAGAAGAAGAAGAGAAACAGAGAGATTTGTTGAGTTTTTCTTACAAAACCAAAAGCAATGATCCATGTGGGCACATGGAGTTGCCTCAACACAACGTGTCTAACTGACCCACTTTGGTCTCCTTCCTTACTTACTCCTTCAATGTTTCAATTTCCTCCTCACTGTTTTCTTTCTTTCTTTTTCTAATTCCTTCTGTATTAATATATATTTTCTTTGGTTAAATTCTATTTTAAGTATATGTAGCTTTTACACATTTGAGATTTGGTCCTTCTACTTTTATTTTAAGAAATTTAATTTCTCTATTTTCAGATTCAGAATGCAATATGATCTACTATTAAAACATAAATTTTGACACATGGGTGAGTATTTTTTTAGAATAAACAATTGAAGTTCGAGTAAATAAAAAATAAAAACTTCATCTATAATAAAATTCTATTGAATTAATTTTACATATATAAAAAAAAGTGGGATAAAAAATGTAAATAATAGTGAAATATCACATATAGAATTACAAAAAAATTAAAAATATATATTATTTTATCAATTCAGTATTAGCTTGATGGGGATTGATATTATTATCAGTGCAAGAAAACATAGATTTTAGTGCACTGAAATGCATTATTTTTCTATTTAAAAGTTGGGAGGAACTATGAGTAGTATATTATATACATCTCATCTCAAGTTAGGAAATATATGGGTAAATAAGTCATATATGTCGTTTTTTTTATATTAGGGTTTTGTGTCGATTTTAAAATATTTAGGGGAATAGGTTGATTTCATGAAAAGCTTATCCAGCTATGTGAGCTTTCTGGACAGCGCGTCTAGTTGGACGAGTTTTTTTTACACGTGTCAGAAAAGCTCGCCTAACTAGACACGTTTTCCCTTTTAAGTTGTAATTTTTGACTTTTTAATACAATTAATTTTTTATTTCATGTTGTTTTAAGCTTTTTTATTTATTCAATCAATCGTTTGAAAAAATATCTACCAAAGAAATACAAAATCCAATCAATCATATTTAATAAAGTTACCTAAATTAATTTATTATTTATTAAATATGATTGATTAGATTTAGTATTTTTATGGTAAATGTTTTTTCTTAAATAATTGCAATAAATTAATTTAGACAATTTTATTAAATATGATTGATTGGATTTAGTATTTTTTATGATAAATATTTTTTTTTGATAAATAAAAAGGCTGTGAACCTGCTTAATTCTTATTTTATTCCAATATCATGCATTACAATAAATATCATTTGATAACAAATTACTAACACGATCATTTGGGGTATCAATAATACGAATATCAATTAAGGTAGGCTCACACGTCTTTGCAAGGAAGTCAGCCACTAGATTATACTTTCGGGAAACATGTTCAAATCTAATCGATTAAAAAAGTTGAATCTCATCTCTGATTTTGCGAGCAATGGTTACCGAAGGAACTCTCTCCAAACAACTTGTAATTATATTAACAGTTACAAGACAATCACTTTCAATTATTACTCGTCTAATTCCACGAATTTTCGCAACTTGAAGCCCATGAAGTATTGTCCACAATTCAATGTTTATTTTTTCTTAAATGGTTGATTGAATAAAAAAATAAGTTTAAAATAACATAAAATAAAAAATGAGAGGAAAATTTGAAAAAATTTTCCATAAAATAATTTATTCCTGAAATATTTTTAAAACCGTCGCAAAATTCTATTTTTTAAAAAAACATTATACATCTCGTTTGTATGTAATATCAATTAAAACCATGTTGCGATTTTTTAATTCTGTTGATGTAATTAAAAATTAAATATTAAAAAGAAATTCCCCCCAACTATTTGTGTCGGTAACTTTGTATAAAAGTTGTTACGTTAGTGGTGACAATTGTTGAGGTATTTGACGGTCCAAATTTATAGTCAAATTTTGTCCATTTTCATTATTTAGCTCATCGTTATAAACAGCAAGAATGTCATTACATTAGTGCCACCCGTATATTTATGTATAGATTTATCCACAATGTCATTCACTCTAATTCATAACATTATTTTTCAAATGTTTATCAACAAATTAGAAAAAGGCATGTTTAAAAGTTTATTATTTACTTGATATGGCGAATTAAATCTTAAATATAGTTATTTTCATGTAACATCGATTTATTTAATCTAATTTTAACAACAATACAACGTATTTGTTGGTTTTATTTGAATACATAAATAAATAGTAAATTATATTAGTAGTCATTCAATTGTATTTTTTTTGTCACTCAATTATGAAATTATCACACAACTATAAGTAAATGTTTTTATGATTATCTGACTATAAAAAATTATAAAATAGTCATCTAACTATTTAATTTTGTCTATTTTACTCACTAACTAACTAACGTAAAAATAGAAACACCCAAAAAAATTAAAAAAAAAATAATTGAATAACCAAAATAAATAAAATTAAATGATTGAGTGATCAAGTCATAACTTTTCATAATTTATCAGTTCTCATAAGTTTTATCCAAGAAACCTAAATCTAATATATACATCTATAAGTGGTCCAATTGGGTTATGTAAGAGTAATGGCGGAATTGAGATATAAATGAATATGTGGTGTGTTTGAAGGTGTGAAGTTTGTGGTTTAGCATTATGGACAATGACAAAGATAGATGAACTTGCAAGCCCACCAGGGATTGCTTTGAGGTGGCTATCTACGGCAATTCAAGATGCGCTATGTCCTTGCATTTATGTTTCCATCCACTTGTTTTTACCACTATTCTGAAAATGACCATCCATCTTTGTTCTATAATTATTGTCCTCTTGTCATTTTTATTTTACAATTTTCGAATTACCAGTATTCATAATCATATTAATTTTTTTTTTAAATATGTATATGGTAATGTAAACTTGTGAGTAAAAGCATTATAAAAAGTCTTTATGTTAAGAGTCGTATTGTATTTTAAATTTTTACTCGAAAAATTGGATAAATTTATCTTATACGTTAAATCAAAAAGTAAATTGATCATTTTTATTAAAAATTTCATTCATTTACATTGTTAAAAACTGACGTGATTGACGAAATAACCGTATAGTGACACATGGCATGCCATGTGCATCTCATGTTAATAGTAGAAATTGATAAGAGTTTTTAACAAGAGAATCAATTTACTGTTTAAGTGTAGAGACTAATTTACTTATTTTTTAAGTAAACAATATAAAATACAATTTAAAATCTCTATAATATTTTTATCTAAACTTTTAATGTTTGTATATGGTAAAGAAAATTTGTAATTTTGGGAAGCTAAGGCGCCTTTTAACTGCCATTTGCATAACCATTGACGAATTAATTTCCCGATGATAATACGACATTCACCTATGGCCTGTGGGTAACGTGGAGTGTCTCTCAATTATAGCTGTCTATATATATATAATAAAATCTATACACCATACGTAATTTACTTAAAATAAAAAATATTTTTATACATTTGAAAAGTATGGAAATATAAAATTTAAATTTATAAGTAATAAAGTATTTCAAGTCAATCGCTAAATCAGCATATAATAAATTTGTAATGTTAAAAAATAATCACGAATTACATTTATATTTCATGATCTTTTATTTTAGAGATATCCATTGGTCGGTGAAATTCAGGTTAGATTTATGTATAGTAAGTATTAACAATACATATACATACACAACTCCATTTAACTTAGTTAAACTCATGATAACTCAAGTTCGTAAATTTGTTTAAAAACATTAGAATCGTTTTTTTAAATAATATTATGTACATATATTATAAAAAAAATATATAAAAGGTAATTATAACGTATTTTATAATTAACAAAAAACCAAATTAGAATTAAGTATTAAACATTAGAATTAACACTCAATTTTCATGTTTAATATGATGTTTAAACTATTTTGATTAAAAAATAAAATAAAATGAAATTGGATGGATTTTAAAAAAAATTGGATCGAATTTTATTAATTTTGATCTATTTGATTCGTTAACTTTTAAATTTTAAAAATAAATTTATACTGTATATTAAATTTATTGGTACTAGTTCAAAAGTTTTATGTTATAAAAAAGTAAAAACTAATTGTAAATTAAAAATAAAAATTCATGTCAGTTTTGATAATAGTGTTTTTTTAACGTATGAAAAAATTTTAACTAAGCCAGATTAAATGTAATGGTTGGAATTAATTTTTTTTAAGTTGAGAAAAATATTCGGTTAACTTTACTACGTAATTGAGCAAAGTTGGAGTTCCAACTGTATAAACCCGTTTGATTAAATTCTTTTGTTAATTAATTAATATATTCAAGTTAAAATTCGAGCTTCATTAAATTATTTGTACTTAAGTTTTCTATAAGATAAAAATAAAAATGTAAATTCATAATATAATATTAAATGAAAAGTTGAATTAGGCTAATTAGTCGTTCGAATAAAGTATTTTGGCGCTCAAATTTGATCTGATAGATAGCTTAAGCAATTCAAGCTCGACTTGATAATTACTTAACTGTATTTTGAATTTTTTCTATTCGAATTCGAATAATTTATGAACACCAATGTCTCGTTAATATTTTAAACCTAAGCATCATGTTAAGGTATGATGTCAAATTGGATCACCATGAATTTAATGGTAAAAATACCATGAAGGCCCTTGTATTAGGAGTCGGATTGTATTTTTTCCCCTCAACTCAAAAAATAAGCAAATTAATTATTGTACATTAGATCAAAGAACAAAGTGATATTTTTGTTAAAAATTTCATCTATTTCTATAATTAAAATTGATCCTTGTATGCTAGAATGAGTACGCATGATGCACCGCATATAATTGCCTAATCATTCTGTCAACAACATCAGTTCTTAACAGTCTAAACGTTAGAAAATTTTAACATAAAGGATCAATTTGCTCTATGATCAAATGTATAAGGATTAATTTGCCTAATTTTTTAGTAGAAGGGGCAAAATGCAATCTGACTCCTAGTATAGGGGCCTCCATTGTATTTTTACTCAAATTTAATGGGTTCGGATATATCCGAATGACTCCTTTGCTTTCATCCAATTCCGTAGTGTATTATCTATAGCGATATTATCCATCCGATCCCTCTCTCCCTCCACGGTTACAACCCAAAATTCTCGAAAAGAAAAAGAAAAACAAAACTCCACTGATACTATTATAGGACATAGATTCATTGAGAATCGAAGATATCCTTTGTATCAACAATAGAAAGATGATAGTAAGCAACCATGTACGTGGTCTTGGGCAATCAATTTCAATGCCTCAGCTAAAGCCCTTTTCTTATATCGATTTCTCAGCCAAGAAATCATCCAATTTCAGCTTTGTTTTGGGATGGAATTGGAGTTTTACTGCTCAAAACAGGCCTTTTTTAAGGCACCAATTGAAGAACTCTTCTTGGCGTTGTTGCTGTAACACCACCAATAACAGCAACAATAATAACCCCAGCAACAGTCAGACCGTCAGTTCTTCTGAATGGGATTGGAATCGATGGAGTCGTCATTTCTCTGAGATTGAACAAGCTGAGAGTTATGCTTCTGTTCTCAAAGTAAGCCTCTGTGCTAAGTGTTTTTTATCTGGGTTTTTAATTTGTTGAATATTCTTAGTTATAGTTAATTGAAGCTTACATCTTTAGCTATCCATTTATCATGTTTCTATCTAGTCTGATTTGGTTGTTTATTGCTCAATTTGAATCCCCTTGTTCGTTTTATCATTTAAACTACTTCTAAATATTACAAAATGAAAAATTGGTAGCTTGCCCCAGAATTAATAGCTTGAAGGAAGATAGAACTACATGCAGCTTGTGCACTTTTCTCTGTTTTCACCTAAGGAAGATGAGGAAGAGGGGATTTGAAGCTTACTCTTTAGTGAAGGTGTATAAACATGAAAGTTTTTTACAGTGAATTTTTGGACTTTTGTCTTGCTGTTAGGTTTTATATCTCACTTAGTGCAGCAGGAAAAATTGAAATAAGACTCTGAGGTGGCTTTGGATATAAAACATGTAGATTGTATAGTGGAAGGGGAAGAGGAGAAGAGGGGGGGGGGTTAAATATTCAGTGTAAAACAAGGGGAAATAGGGAGTAAATATTCAGGAAACTGCTGGTTTTCCACCTGCATATTGTAAATTATTCTATTTGCTTCTTATTTGTGTTATTCATTACTCCCTGTCTTATTTTTCAAGTTTTCATTATTTCCATTACAAAGGCGTGAAAAGAAACGCTTTTTGCCATTGAAATGCTACAGGTGGTAAACTTTTTGCTTATGAGTATAGTGTGTGAATTATTAGAATATACGTCATCTAATTTGCCTTTAACTTTGGTTTGATTGCACTTTCGGTTTGTACTTTATAATTAAATTGCATTTGGTATTTCATATATTTTTACATGTAACCATACATGTACGTGTATTGTTATATATATATAAGAATCCTTCTCTTTTCTCCTGATTGAATGCTCCACCTTGTAGTTCCAACTTGAGGATGCAATTGATAAGGAAGACTTTCAAGAAGCTGCAAAGTTAAAGTTGGCTATTGCAGAGGTTTCTTCAAAAGATAGTGTAGCTGAAATCATGTCTCAGTTGAAGGTAAGAGATTATAAGCCTCTAAAATAAACAGTTTGCTGTTATGCTTTGGCATTTACTAGAATCTGTTGTTTATCTGCAGAGTGCCATAGATGAAGAGCGCTACCATGATGCTTCACGGTTGTCTAGACTTACAGGAAGTGGACTGGTAATTTCTTTGGTTGCTACTTACTCTCGGGCTGTGTTCCTTATAGTGAATAAATAGCCTCCACTGAAATAGTCAAGAAACACATCAGCACCATAGCTGGCCTAGTTTTCTAATATTGAGTAGCTCATGTTTTGGGTTCTACCATTGTTCTTTTTCCCAGCAATCTTACTTTCTTGTCACTGGTGCACGGCTTTTATAAAGACAAACAATAGACCGTGAACCTAAAGCTCAGAGATATTAGCAATCTTACTTTCTTGTCACTGGTGCACGGCTTTTATAAAGACAACAATAGACCGTGAACCTAAAGCTCAGAGATATTTAGGTTCTTGAGAAAAATATTTTATGAATGAACATAATAGTAACTTGCTAGCATCGTATAACTGTTGGAAAGATGTCCCCCTTTAATATTTAAAGCAATCACTGAAATGAAAATTTAACATTTGTAAGAGTGAATGACGGTAAGGATAACTAGATGATGATATTTTAAATGAATAGCAGGGAATTATGAGTTTCGTTTTATCAAGGGGCCTTTCATAATTATAAAATGTTTCAGTATTCCCACTTTTTGGTAATTATTACCTCAAAGGATAGGGAACTTAAAATTTGAAGCTTAGCTCCCTACAAATCTTTACTGGTAAGTTGTATGGATTTTAATATGCTTTTTTAAGTTATATGGTCAAATAGATTCCATAATTACACATTTCCTAAGATATGTTTTTCCCCCCTAATGGAATCAATTCTTTGCATTGTCTGTTTATTGCTAAAATGTTTGTAACTCAGCAGAGCTACATTGAACTGCTAACCAGATTAGAAAACCGGACCTTTAGAAGATATCTTTCTCTCTCTCTCTGTGGTGTTATTTGATGTTATTTTATTTCTGTTGGGCAGGTGGGTTGGTGGGTAGGCTACTCAAAGGACTCTGACTATCCATTTGGCAGATTAGTACGCATAACACCTGGCGTAGGTAGATTTGTTGCTAGGAGTTACAGTCCAAGGTGAGAAAAATCTCTCTCCACGACTAAAGTTCTTTCTACTGTAAATTATTGATAATTATTTACTACTGATTGCTTGCAGACAGTTGGTCAGTGCGTCACCTGGAACTCCATTATTTGAGATTTTTGTGGTTAAAGAAGATGAAGAAACATATCTTATGCAGGTAAAGTAGTAATGTGCCTTAATTATTATTATTATTTTTTTTTTTTGGGGGGGGGTGGGGCATAAATTGATTCTAAATTATGACATCTTCAAAATTTGGTGAATTCAGAGTACTTAATGATACCATGAGTGCAGTTAAATGCTGTGTATGGTTTGTTTACTTTGTGTGGCTTTTTGCTGATTGATATGAGTTGAAATACTTTGGCACCATGCCTTAGTGGCATCAACTAGTATGACCACGTTTGGAGAGATCTTGAGTCTTAGACATGTGGAACTTCTTCAAGAGAGATTTGGGTTTATCCACTTTGACTCTGGAATTCCATTAGGTTGGTTAAGTAGCCGCTAGGTTATTGATTGTAGTTCATAACTTCCTTTCCGATCCAATCATAGTACAGAAGGGTCTACTGGTTGATAAGATAAACAGAAAAATGAAGGCCTTGCTAGTCAGTATTTTTTTTGGGTAAAGTGGAGAATGAACAGAAAGAAGGAAAGAGAACCTGTTTTCCATGGCTAGGAAGATGTTGGTACAACGGTGACTCAAGGACCTTTCAGTTATAGTTCATGGTTAGATATACTGTTCATAAGTGTTTATCTAAAGCTGTGTGCACCTAATTGGGGCTTCCTTTGTGTGTTTTGCTTGTCATCTTTTTCACGATCATCATATCTGAATTGCTTTTGGGTAAGTACTTTGATGCATGCTGCTTTCTCTGTTTCGCATCATGAAACAGCTCTGGGTGTGTTTGTTCAGTAACTGAGCCTGGCTGCAGTAGGATAAATTGTTTGGATTCTATAATTTGGTCCATGGAATCTTGAAATTCTGGATTAAATATTTTGGGTGGTAAATCTGCCTGAACATGGCTATTCTTAGACGTGTAATGTTATTCCTGTATAAATTTGGAACATGATATTTTCATTTTATATAACTGTAAGTTGGTATCTGCATGCATATACTCATGCTATGTATCTATTTGCATGTTAGTCTTCGGCATCTCTTAGCCAGTGTGTGATGTATATCTCCTGTAAAGTTATCTAAAGTCTTCTAATACAATCTGTTGCAGGTAGTTAATTTGCAGCGTGCTAAAGGAAGTTCTATGAATAGTACCAGCTCACCTTTCAGGCCTACAAAAACCCTATCCACTTCCGAAGTTGAGAATGCATCTGTTATAGATGTTCAAGGAAATGAAGCTAAAACAGAAAGAACTGATGAGAAGGGAATAAATATTGAGGGAGCAACCGAGGAAGGGATAAAAAGTGTGATAAATTTTCTTAAAAATAAAATTCCTGGATTAAAAGTCAAAGTCATGAATGTTGATGTTTCTAAGGACGTAATGGTTAATGATTCTGTGGAGCAACTGATACAAGAAGATGATGAAGAAACATCATCCACTGAGAATTCTGAAGATGAAGCAAATGATTTGGAAGAGATTCAGCCTGATGGAGTTGCTATGGGGGAGGGTGGCAATCCTGCAGATGACAGAAATGATTTGGATATGAAGCTTTTCATTGGTGGGCTTGTTCATAAAAATGAAGATGCTCCTACTAAGGATGAGTATATTCGTCTCCCAGCTGATATAAAGGACTTGGAGAGAGATTCTTTTCTGCTACATGTTCCCAAGAGGAATTTAGAAAGTGATACTGGAGAAAGTAAAGCTTCCAAGGTGAAAATAGCAGCCATTGCAGCTCAAGGTGTTTCTGAGCTTATGCCTCCAGATGTTGCCAAGGCATTTTGGAGTTCAGATAAGGCTTCTTCTAAGGTGAGATTTAATTCAATGATACACCGACATGTTTCTTGTGTTATCAAAGTCTTTTTTTTGTTGGTTAAGCATAACATAACTGAAGCACTTCCAGATGTTTGATTCTAACAACTCTTTCAACTTATAAAAACCGGACATCCTCTTCCTTTTGTGGGTCGGGTGACAATAAATTATCTGTAGTTACCATGCTCCCTATTGGGTGCAATTGAAATGCCGAGTAGCTGCTTTATTACCAGGTTGTGCCATTTCAGAAATAGAAGGAAATGAGGATTTTGTGTTCTATATTATCCTTAAATAATGGATGCTGTGCATAGGTAGACGATGTTTGATAACCGAGTTTGATAATTAGCAGACCAAATGTTAATGCTATTTTAGGTTTCTAGAGATGCGCGCGAAATTGTCAAACTTGCAGTTAGTCAGGCACAGAAGCGGAGCAGGTTATCCGAGTATACAAAATTCAACCGAATTAGCAGTGACAATGGCAATTTAGACCCATTTGAGGGTGAGTATTCTTACGGTATCTTTTTATTTTCTCTCCACATACCAAGCATCATCTATTGATACCAGCTGATTGAAATGTAGGCCTCTACGTTGGTGCATTTGGTCCTTATGGAACTGAAATAGTTCAGCTAAGGCGTAAATATGGTCGCTGGAGTGATGCAGATGATGAATCTTCAGATGTTGAGTTCTTTGAATATGTTGAAGCTGTGAAGCTAACCGGAGATCTCAATGTTCCGGCTGGCCAGGTTTTTTTTTTTCATTTTATTGTGTCTTAGATAAATCTATTGATAGTTGTATTTCTAGCATGTGAATAATCGATATGCCTTTTACATCTTTAGGTTACTTTTCGTGCCAAAATTGGAAAGGAAAGCCGGCTCTCAAACCGTGGGTTGTATCCAGATGAGTTAGGAGTGGTAATTACTCTCTTTTGTCTCTATCTGTCTGTATGCTTCGATTACTATCTAAGCGGCATTACCAGTACCACACATTACCTGTAATTTCGTCACTGTGGAAACGAGCAGGTACTATTAACCTGGAAGTCCCATTTAGTAATTTACAAATGTTGAAAACTGAGAAGATCGATAATTTACTAATGGGGACTTTAAAGCTGCGTGAAATGAAATAAATAGATTGTCATCCTATGACCATGAAAAGCTACTTACCAGAAAAATTTAGATTAATTCAATCTATCTATTTGACTTTTGCAGTAAACCATTAAGCATGCTCTAATGCTCATTCAGCCCAAGGCATGGACCCTGTTATTGAATTCTTTCATTTTTTTTCCCTTGGTTTCATTATGAGTAGCAATGCTATATGGTGTATTGTGTTCAATATGAACAATGTATGTCAATGTATTGAATTTGGTGTAAGATTTGCCTGAAATATCTCTACTATCTCATTCATTTGTCTTTATGTAGAACCTCGTATTGAGTATGTTAATTCACACTTTTGAGGCTTTTAATTGATGGGAAAAACTCTAAAATACAGGTTGCATGTTACAAAGGTCAGGGAAGAATAGCAGAATTTGGTTTCCGTAACCCGCGATGGGTCGAGGGTGAACTTCTCCAACTTAATGGCAAGGTAACAAAATATTCAGAAGTTTATGCTAATAATATGATGTGACTTGCAACTTAAAATTATTTTGTTGAGTTTTCAAAACTATATGAATTGAAAGAAAATCCCTCGTGGATGGTCATATGCAGGGTATTGGACCCTATGTCAAAGGAGCTGATTTAGGTTTCCTTTACATTGTGCCCGAGCAAAGTTTCCTTGTGCTATTCAACCGTTTAATATTACCAGATTGAAATTAGTCTATTACTGATTTTGATCTCCCTTTGACACAACTAGAGATAAAGAAAGAACCTGACGCTGAGCACCTATTTTGTGTACGATATTCGATGACAATGTGAGTCTTATATTAAGCCTTATGTTTTATGCCTGTTCCTTTCTAACCCATCGGCCCGCACTTTTGATGTTGTATATCAATTTTGTTGATTGATCAAATAGAACTCATAAGGAAATATGTTATCTTCTTCCTAGGTCATCATATTCTTTGGAAACATTTTGTATGGTTCTCTATGCTTCCTTTTATTCTTACGAGTTTCATTAACACCTGAGCATTGGCATGATAATCAGATCAGCGATGATAAAATGATGCATGGTACATGAGATGGTAAAAGTATCATGGAAGCCCTTGTACTGGGAGTCAAATTGTGTTTTGCCCCCTCTACTCAAAAAATGAGCAAATTAATTTCTATACGTTAGATCAAAGAGCAAAATGGTCTGTGTCAAAAGATTCACCCATTTTTACTCTTAAAAGCTGGTTCTTGTACATCAACATGAAATACACGTGGCATGTGACGTTTCACTGTTTGATTATTTTGTTAAGCATGCCAGTTTGTAGCAGAAAGGTTCGATTTGCCCATTGATTTAACGTATAGAGATTAATTTGTTCATTTTTTGAGTAAAGAGAGCAAAATGTAATTTAATTCTTGATATAGGAGTCTTTATGGTACTTTTACCTGCAAGATGCATATTTCAATAAAGTCACTCATAATTTATTCTAGCTAGCTCTTGCATTTATTTGGCTGCTCATCAGCAAATCATTGATGCTTGATAGATGGGGAGGGGGGGGGGGAGGTCAAGTGCTTGCAGTCACTGCTCATTCCCATATGCTTAAACCAAACAATTATCCATGCTAGGTGGATTACAAATGTATATATATTGTGATACCAAAAGTGCTTTCAGAAAAGCAGAAACTGATGGGGTTCTCTTTTTGTTGTGTGTTAACTAGTGAAAAGCATTGGATTATTTGAAAGTCTAATGATGTGAGAGATAAAGTGAAAAAGAGGGGAAGGATGCTTTACTTGTTTCTTTTTAATTATTTTTCATTCTTTTTTGGGTATATTCTTTATGAAAAACCTAGGGGAGGGGCTACTTGTGGAATACAGGTGTCTGATCAATTACATGTCAGTCCATTTATTTATTTATTTATATTTTTTGCTTAAACCTAACCTAACATATACGTATGGTTAAAGCAGTGTCATTAGACAGTTGAACTTTTGCTGTACACAAGGTTATTATGCAATCTATTCTGAAAGGGATTTTGCATGTTTATTTATTTATACTTGGCCAATTCAGCTATTGGTCCTTATACTATGTGTAAGTAGTGGATTAAGTCCTTGCATTCTAATTTGGTCATTTTTTGTTTTTATGCTTTTAAAATTTAAAATTTCAATTCTAACTTAAATGGGAGTCATTAAGTTCATTAAGTTAATTTTTTTTAATTTTAAAATATTACATGGCTAACATATAATCACTTGTGTAATGTTATATCAGTTTGTTAATGCATATTAATAATTTATGCATAGTTTGAGTCTAATAGTATAATTCAACTTAATGAATTTAATCAGTACCTTTTGGTTCAAGCTTGAAATTATTGACCAAATAAAAGTACGTGTACTAAATTCACAAACTAATTATAATTCCAAGGACTAATAATAAAATTTGACCTTTTATTCAAGAGTGTAAGAGGGAATCTTTGTTAGGATGAATGGAGATGGTCCTTCTCTGCCTTTTTATCACAGAGCATAAGCATAGCCCACTCCTAAAGAAACCCAAAAGACGAAAAAGAAAAGAAATAGCTTCACTTTTGTAAAGTCTCTCGACGAATTTGATATTGCTAAGTAATTGAATTCTCTTTTCCACCTCCATCAAAAAATGGACCCTCCTTCATTTTATCTTTTATTTTCAAAAAATTATACTCTCTTTTTAAGAAAATATTGTTAAAATAATACTTACAATGCCATCTCATTCTTTTCTTTTCTAGTAAACTAATAAATACTGTCACAAATTCCAAACCCAAAAATCTTATCAATTAAGTACTATTTATTCAACTTTTGATTAATTAAAAAATTCGAGGAATAAAAAATTAGGTGAATTGCACTCAATGTCATTAAACTGCTAGTAAATTAATTTTTTTAGTCATTCAACTTCAAAATATTACAAAATTATTTTTGAATTATTTGAAAGTTTTTTTATTTAAGTCATTAGATTAATAAAATTTTTTTAATAAAGTCCTACTGACGAGCTTCAAACGGCAATTCAATGATCGGTAATAATGGATCAATATCCACCAACGAGTAAAATGACATACTTTAAATTCATGTCGATCTAACAGTTAGTGAAAAAAGTAGTTTTGGATTATTGGTTCTCAAATTTGTGAAGTTCAAAATTGTTTCATAAAAGAAGTGGAAGGTGAGATTTTGATTGGTGTAAGCGGTGGAAAACTAAGGTAATCATAAAATAATAATTTTAATAACCTAATAATTTAAATAAAAATTTTCGAATTGTTCGTAATATTTTAAAATTGAGTGATTAATTGATAAACTTAGTTTAATAAACTTTAGTATAATTTACGGAAAAAAAAACCTCAACCATTGCATTACAATTTTAAAAAATAGTTAAAATAATTCCCGGGAAAAAGGTAAAATAATGTAAAATTAAATAAAAGTATGTATTTTACGATTGATTTCACCCCAAATGTTGAAATGTATCGAATTTCTAGTTCTAAAAAGATGACCAAACATTATTAATGATTGTTTTTGAATATTGAAAACTTTTGCACTTGAGTTACGTAGAATCTTCAAATTCTGTTTGAATGGAAGTGTCTTATCAGATTCACCGTCAAACAGTCAACGAATTATAACTCGCCACGTTATGGCATATTATAAAACGTGGCAGGTCTTCATTGGTAGAAAATCCAGGATTTCTTTTAAAACTTAATAAGAGATGCCACGTGGGTAAAAGCATGAAAAGTAGACTTGGTTAATTAATTGTCTGTTGTCTCCCTTCTCCCGCGACTTTCTCTTTTTGATTACTTTTTTTTTTCTCGCTTCCCAAACACTGAAAATCCTTTTAATTTTTATATTTTATAATTTTATTTTGCTCGCTGAGTCTATTAAATTGCGAGAAAGCAATGGAAACCAAAGCCGCGATGAAAAGGAATCAATATCCCAACGAGATCATGAAACGATCCTCTTCTTCAAATTCCGAGACAATGACTCACTACGAGTCACCACACTCACCTTTACGACTCCATAACCAGTTCCGATCCGACCAGGGCGATTCCGACAACAACACCTCCAATTATGCTTCCCCTGAAGCTTCCCCCCTTACGCAGCACCCCGGCGTCCCGAATTCGATGGCACTCAACGCTATCGACAAGTCAACTCAGTTCAACGCTAATTCTTCTCCTACTACTCTTCCTTCTCCGCCGCTTCCTCCCAGTACTCCATTGCAACAGTCATTGCTGACTATGAACCTCGCCGTGAGGGAGGAGGGACCGGTGGTGACGACAAAGACCAAAGCAAGTGGTGGTGTTGGAGGAGGGGCAGCGAGAGCAGAGACGGTGAGGAGATCGAAGGTGTA
Source organism: Kokia cookei (assembly GCA_039519145.1). Taxonomy (NCBI): domain Eukaryota; kingdom Viridiplantae; phylum Streptophyta; class Magnoliopsida; order Malvales; family Malvaceae; genus Kokia; species Kokia cookei. Next base: position 256,876 of record CM076909.1, on the reverse strand, counting down.
TCATACGGTGACGATGGCGGCTTTAGGGTTTCGATTAAGCGAAATCGTTTTGTGCTTGATTTCTTTCTCTGTTATGGCTGCTGATAAAACCCAAGGCTGGAGTGGTGACTCTTATGATCGCTATAAAGAATACAGGTGTTTTTTTTGTTTGTTTGTTTGAACTTCCTTAATTAAAATTCTCGAGACTTGCGCTTCATCGTGTCCCTTTCTCCTTCCATTTATTTCTTATTGTCCTGAGATGAATGCTGTGACAATTTTTACAGATACTGTTTAGCAGTAAACGTGATTGGATTTGTATATGCGGGATTTCAAGCCTATGATGTATCGTACTATCTCATGACAGAAACGCATGTCATCCACCATTACCTTTTCCCGCCTTTCGAGTTCTTCATGGATCAGGCAAGTTTCCGTTAAAGTAAAATACGCTTATTCGCTAATTGCTCAGCTTAGCTTCATTCTTGGTTGTTCCCCGCTCGGCGTAATCAAAGTTTATCTTACAACTCGATTCTTAGAGCCAACACAAAGTTTTAATGACTTCTCCTTTAGGATGTTTCCCCTGCACCTTCTAGCTTATACCTACCACACTATTACTATCTTTTGATGGACAATTAAATGATGTCCTACATTAGTTTATACTGTAATTTATTATGCTCTTTATTTTGTGTACAACATCATTGTGGATCTTGAGATTAAATTTTGAGGGGTCTAATTAAAATTTTTAAAATTTTAGGAGTTTTTTATTTTTTTTTGAAAAGTTGGAGTTCCAATTTAAATATTTAAAAATTTTGTGAGATTAATAAGAATTCTGGACCCTTAATGGTTCTATTTTTGCACATAGGTTAGGCAATGGACTCGTCTGGGAATAGGTTAGGCTTATGGACTTATATGTTTTTCACATAGGTTAGGCATAATCTTCATTCATAGATTTAGTGTAATAGATAAGATAGATGTGGGTCACTCGTGTCGCTAGGACCGTACGAAATGCAAAAAGAATTGCAATGAATGAATTGGTTCATGTTGCAGATACTAGCCTATCTTTTGATTTCAGCATCATCTGCAGCAGCCACACGAGTGGACGATTGGCAATCTAATTGGGGCAAAGATGAGTTCACTGAGATGGCTAGTGCCTCAATTGCAATGGCCTTTTTGGCTTTCATTGCTTTTGCATTTAGCTCAATTATATCTGGTTTCAAACTCTGGACCCATCAATCTCCATGAAATCTCTCTGAGGCAAGTAATAGATTGTATTGAAAACTTGAGTTGCAAAAATTCCTCTATCATTATTATTATCGTACAGAGAAGAACATACATAGCATGTTTTTCTTACAATTTTTTAACATACTGGATATGGAATTTCTTAATAGCAGATACCATTTTAGTGTATTTGACGGGTTTTGTTGTGCATAGGGTTTGGTGTAGGGACAGAGAATGAAACACAAACAATTTTCAGTGTTGGGAGACACACCCATAAATAGCTTAAAACCCATTTATTATCATAGGGAATGCGTAGGATGAAAAAGAGGTGCTATTTTCTTAAAGAATATCGGATTTTGTGTGTAAGGGATGAAGCTCAAACATCAAATTTTATTTTGATATCCATATCTTCCACACAACAGAGTTTTAACTTTAATCCATCACACCAACCTCAAGAATCAAACCATTTATCTCTCGATAAGAGTTATCACGCACATTTATTATTTCAAATCAACACAAGCACACTGTTTATTTATTCTTATTATTTTAGAGGAAAGAAGCAAGCTCTGAGTTGCAGCAGATAAAGTAAATGAGACGAGACGACAGTGACCATTAATTAGAGAGGCTGGGGCATGGGTGGCATTGGTGGAGGTGGTGTGAAGGCCCTCCATTGCTCAAAGTGCCCATCAACAAAGTCGTAATAACCTCCTCTCAGTGCCAATACTCCACTCGTCATAGCATCTCTCACATATGGATATGTCAGTAGATTTCCCAGTGAGTTATTCACTGATTCCTGCATATAGAAATATAATATCAAGTTTATTGATTTTCAACCTTTAATTTCGTAAAATTACTGTATAGTCCTCTGTAATAAGCATTTTACTCCTATTAAAAAAATGGATAAATTGTCCCTGTATGCTAGATAAAAAAGTATATGGTTAAAGTACCATGATGGTTCCTATACTATGAGTTAAATTGTATTTTACCCTTCTACTAAAAAAATGAGCAAATTAATTCTTGTACGTTATATTAAAGAGCAATAAAAATTTTATCAATTTATACTATTAAAAGCTGGCGTGCCAGATGGAATAATCAGGCAGTGTCATGTGTACTTCATGTTGATATATAAAGATTAGTTTTTAACAGTAGAAATAGAAAGAACTTTTAACAGAAGGATCAATTTGCTCTTTGATTTAATGCACAGAGAATAATTTATCAAATATTAAATAGAAAGGGAAAAATACAATTTGGTTCCTAGTTCAAGGGCCTCCATGGTACTTTTTTCAAGAGCAAATTAATCTTTTTTGTTAAAAATTGACGTGATTGACGGAATAATCAGATAGTGACACATGATGTGTCATGTATGCCTCGTGTTTTTATAAAGAGACCGACTCTAAATAGTAAAAATAGATAAAAGTTTTAATAAAAAACTAATGGGATAAATACCAAAACTGTACATCAACTATGGTTTAATGTGCGATTGTATATATGAACTTTGATTTTGTACAATTTTATAGGTGAAATTTTGATTTGATTCGGTTCTTGTAAATTATTAACACAAATATTCATATAACATCATTTTATGTTTATATATTGCATACATGAATAATTATATTTATCCAATATAAAAATAAATATATATTGCATATATGAATAATTATATTTATCCAATATAAAAATAAATTTATGTATTTATTTCTTTGAATGTGTATGATTAAATCAAAATTAAAGTTTAAAGTATATATTTAATCCACAATAAGAGTTTCGCGTGTATAAATACACCAAATTAAAGTTTATGTATATAATTACACATTAAATCAAAGTTCATATATAATTTTGAGATTTATCCCAAAACTAATTTATTCTTTAATCTAACTCCTAAAGTAAGAATTTCCGTCATACTCTTGCTCCCTTAATTTGCTATCAACATATCCATAGCTAATCAGCTTAAATTAATTTACCTTTTCGCAAAGCTTCAATTGTTCTTCATAAGGCAGGTCATTATTTTCTTCCAGTACCTTTTTCTTTGCAGGCAAACCAATTTTCACCCAGTCATCTATGAAGTCACTGCAAATAAACCCAAAAAAGATTACATATTTTATCTCACACATTATGAGATTTACGGTAAAAATATTATGAAAGTATTTGTACTAGAAATCATATTATATTTCACCTGTTTATTAAAAAAATGAGTAAATTAATCATTATATGTTATATCAAAAAATAAACTAATCATTTCGTTAAAAAATCATCATACACGTGGCACATTATGTGTCACTGCTTGGTTTGCCACGCTAGTTTTTAACAATTCAAATAGATGAAATTTTTAATAGGAAAGATTCATTTTCTCTTTGATCTAATGTATAGGAATTGATTTATTCGTTCTTTTATAAAAAGTATAGAATGCAATCTAATTCTTAATATAAGAGTTTCCATGATACTTTTACATTAATTGATATACATATATACATGGGGCTTACTAAGTATGAGAATGAGAGTCATGTGGAAGATTCATAAGCCTCTCCACACCACCACAACGACTATGCCCAATTACCAATATGTTGTTTACCTGTGTAAACATAAAAAAATGGGTCGTTTAATTTCTTCATTTTATTGCATCAAAAAAGAAAATCCCCTCTACACCATCTTTATTTAATTACCTTAAGAGCTTTAATAGCATACTCAATGACTGCACCACTCTCACTGTGTCTTAGCTGTGCAAATCAACAAACAAAAACAGACTTTAAATTATAGCTGAAATGAGACTAGAATTCGGGGGGAAATTATAAGAACCTGGTCAAATGGAGGGACCATGTTGGCAATATTGCGAGAAACAAAGGCTTTGCCTGGCATGAAGTTGAAAATAGTCGAGGGGCTTACACGGGAATCCGAGCATGCAAATATCAAGTACTGATCACAAATTTAACAATTGATAATCGAGTTCACAAATATTTTGAAACAAAAATGGAAACCGATAATATATATGGTAAAGGGAGTTAAATTACATTTTGTCTTCTTTATTCAAAAAATAGAAAATTGATTTTTTTTACATTAAAAAAAAAAAAAAAGTAATTTAGTCATTTCTATTAAAAATTTCATCTATTTGTATTGATTAAAACTGGTGTGGATAACAGAATAACTAGAAAGTGACACGTGACGTGCCACAAACACTTTATGCTAATGTATATGGGCTAGTTTTCAATAGATGAATATTTCAATAAAAAAATCAATTTACTCTTTAATCTAACATATTTATTTTTTTAATAGATAGAACAATATATAATATAATTCTTAATATATATACCCTGGGATGCTGGGCTTTTGCAAGTTGACTGAACAAATTAGGATGTTGGCTGCAAAAGAGATCATAAGAAATATTAGGGGTTATTATTGGTTATTCAAGGGTAACTAAGTGCAAGCAGAGGTTAAATGGTCGCTTGAGTTGCCAAAAATATTATAAAAACGAATTAAATTACTTATCTACTTTATTTAAAAACTAAAGAAATTAATCATTTTGTGTTTGATTTAATTAGTCCTGTATGATAAAATTTTCATTAATTTCTATTGCTAAAACCTGATGTAGCTATCAGAATAATCAAACAGTTTTATGTGATATGCCACGTATATCCTATTTTGACATTCAAGGATCAGTTTTTAACGGTAAAAATAGATGAAACTTTTAATAGAATGACTGGTTTGCCTGTTGATTTAACATATATAGATTAATTTAGCTATCTGCGTAGTAAAGAAGGAAAAATGCAATTCGATTATTAATATAAAGATTTCCATGATACTTCTACCCTTTCGGCTCCTTTTAGACATTAAATGATTTTATTTAAGCCTTTTCGTTATTAAATAAATGGAAAAAATCCCATTCTCAGCCCCTCCAAAAAATTGATTATGCAATCAAATCTTTTATTTCTTTTAACTTTGAAATATTTAGTTTGACCTCTCAAAAGTTATATAAAATTTATGTAGGTGACTTCATCCCTAGGATCTTACTCGAAAATGTTGATCTTAAAGGATTGAAAGCCATTGTAAAGTGTTTGAGCATCTTCGTCAGGAACGGGAAAAGGGATTCTCCCTTGGAGCTCGGCAATAAGCATCTCAACTTTTCCTTGTACCTCTTCATCCAGCCTTTCTTCCTCACTGCAACCCAACACATAGTTATCCAGAGCTAAGTATAAGAATGGTGAAATGAAATGGAGAGTTTATATATACCTGACGAGAATCTTCCTCAGTCCTTGAACAACAACATCAGCAGAGGATTGCTTCTTAGCCATTTGTATATATTCCTTCGAAGTTGAAATGTTTGATGCAGCATGCTTCAAGCTTGTGGTATTTATAGGCAGAGTTTTATTGAAAAAAGTTGGTCACGTTTAAAATGACAATAACAAAGGACAAAGGGTTAATGTGAGGACAATTTGTTTACGTAAGAGAAGGAAGAAATGGGCACGCCTCTTACTTCCACATGATTGCATGCATGTAGAAAGAGAGTGAAACATATAGATTGGTTTGATCCCACCTTATATTAATATCAAAATATGTTTTTCATGTTTGGGTCTGAACATGATTGTTGATTAAATTTGTTAATTAATTTTTGATTGGTTTTTTCGAGTTATTGTCCGTCTCGTTTATTTTCGTTAAGATTTAAATAATAGAATAAATAATCAACAGAATCAAATATAATTAAATTAAAACAATTCAATATGACCTGGTTATTGGATATGGTGATGATTTTTTTATCAAGCTAATAAAGTGGTTTTATAATTTATGTTTTATCTATCTATATATGTATATATAACAAACATTATCATAAATATGATTTTAATAATATTTAATATGCAAAATTTAAAATATATTTTTTTTAAATCTTGAAAATTAATCGGAAAAGACATCATAATTATGCTTAAATAAATCAAACTTATTGTCTATTTGGATTAAAGTAATTTTTTCCCTGATTAAGTTTATTATGATATTTGTATTTTTTTTTATTTCCTCAAGTTTTTTTAGGTTTTATACAATTTTTTGTGTCATGTTAATGCTTTTTTTTTTTAGAAAATTCAAATTTTAGTGTGAATTACAACGTGATTAGCACGACTCAAATTTAAATCATTATATATTTTATAAAAAAATTGATACATTTGCCGTGGAGTATTTAAACTTTGTAAGTAGAGTTCAAAAAGTAACACTCATTAAAGGTGTAGTATAAAAAAAAAAAATACTCAAGCAAGATTGTGATAATATTTTAATGAAAAAATATTTGAGACACTGAACTTGAGTTGATGACAAATGTATTTATGTAAGAAAAAAATATAAACGAAATGACATATTTATAACTTTGCTTGTGGATCAGTGTCAGTGTGCCAAATATCCATCCTATTTCAATCTCTGCTTGTATAATTAAAATATTTTACTAATAATATATTAAATACTAAATATTTAAGAAAATTATTAGAGCATCTAAATTAATTAATTAATAATACCAACTTAATTAATACCTTTAAATAACATAAATCAAGCAATGAAGTTTTAATAGAACGTAAAATCATATATAAATTCCAATCTTGTTGATTTAAATTCTACCATACACATCAAAAACGTGAAACGAGAAATGAAGAAATGGCAACCTCTGCTATTATTACAAGTTTGTCTTTTTTCTTTTTAGTTTTCTTAAAACAAGAAAGGTGTGTTTCTTGAGGTCATATTTTTAATGGGTTGTTGAAAAACCATTAATTCAAATTAATTACGTATGGAATATAAAAATATTTAAATTAGTATCAGAGGAATAGGAAACAGTCCTTGATCAAACATAGGATATCTTTGGAATTTAAAAAGATGAGATCATTCGTTGTAGTAGTGGCTTGTGATGATAAGATTAAATTTAAATTAGTTGGGATATTTAAACGATAAATTAAAATTATATTTTTTATTAGATTATATTTATATTTATTATTAATTTATTGCACGATCTTGGTCATAGTAAAGAGCTTTAATTCGGTTTAAATTTTTATTTCCTTTTTTAGAACAGTAGTAAATTATATGAATGAGTTATACATGAAAAAGTGAAATTAATATGCTAGATTGAATTGATATTTCAAAATGTGATTAAGAAAAATTATCAGATGTTGTTGCATCTGAAATCAAAGACGTAAAAAATATCAACTAGAAAACCATAATATATAAAATTATTTGCATGGGATGGAATACCAATCCACCAATAATTGCGAGTAAAAAGAAAGAAAAATGAAGTCATAGGAATACCATTTATTTTATTATTTTAGATAACACAACTGCATTAAAAAAAAAAAAAAAAGGAAAAAGTTACAGATAAATTATTGGTGGAGATGTAGTTAGCTTAAATTAAATTTGAGACAATGCATGCACGGGGCAAAAGGGCCTTATTGTGGGAGGCATGGTTTGGTACACATCTTCCAGTCCTCAAATTTTCCATTAACAAAATCATAGTACCCTCCTCTTAGTGTCAATGTTCCATTCACCACTGCACTCCTCACAAATGGATACGTCAGTAGATTTCCCATCGAGTTCTTCACTGATTCCTGCATATATACGTATAATGAAGTTAAAATCTTATTCCCCTTTCAACCACGAAATTTAAACATATTACAAGTTGGTGCATGTTATACCTTTTCGCAAAGCGTTAATTGTTGTTCCAAAGGCAGGTCTCCAGCTTCTTCCAGTACCTTTTTCTTTGCTGGCAAACCAATCTTCACCCACTCATCAATGAAGTCACTGCCCAGTTCATCCCAAAACAAAATGTTTTTATATTTTATCTCAAAAATGGTCATATTTATTAGCAATAATAGCTTACTATGTTTGAGTTTGATCTGGAAGACTCATAAGCCTCTTTATGCCACCACAACGACTATGTCCCATTATCAATATGTTGTCCACCTGTAAAATATAAATATGTGGTCGTCTTGTTCCTTTTTATTACATGACCACAAAAATTGAACCGCTCTGTCACTGAGAAATGAAGATTTCATACCTCAAGACTTTTAACTGCATACTCGATGACTGAACCAATTTCAGTGTGTCTCAACTGTGCAACAAGTATATATAAACAGGTTTAGCTTCCTAAGCGAATAAACCATGAGGTCTTTTAATGATTAGAACTTGGTAAAAAATATCATAGACCCTTTATGCTAAGAGTTATCTCTATATTGAAAGGTGGGAAAATTAGTCGGAACAAGAAGCAAACTAATGATTCTGTTAAAATTTTCGTTCATTTTTACTGTTAAAATCGGTACCGATACATCAACAAGAGGTATCGTGACACGTCACGTGTAACTGTCTTGTTATTTCATCATCTATACTAATTTTTAACAATAGAAATAGATGGAATTTTTAACGGGAATAATCAATTTATTTTTTAATCTAACATGCTATTTTTTTTAAAAGGGGGGGGGGTAAAATATAATATGGGTGTTAGTGCAGGAACATTAATAGTAATCTTACCCTTGAAACGGGGGTATGGGAAATTGATTACCTGGTCAAATTGAGGAACCATATTAGCAATATTGCGGCCGACGAAGGCTTCTCCTGGTTTGAAATTCAAAACGACTGAAGGGCTTACTCGTGAATCCGAGCATGAAAACACCAAGAACTGAAAACAAAGACTGGATTCAATTTAATCATTGTTAAAGAAACAAAAAAAAAACGTAGGAAAATTACCGTTTTAATTGTACCTTAGGATGCTGAGCTTCTGCAAGTTTCTTGAAACATTCTCGGTGTTTGCTGCCAAAAAACAATGCAGAAACTAGTGTGATTATCCGTTGGTGAGTTACTAGAGATGTCAGCTGCGAATTGTATACGTACTCAAATATGTTGGTCTTGAAGAAGTGAAAGCCATCGTCAAGCCTTTGAGCATCATGGTCACGAGGGGGATGATGATGATGATGATGATGATGCTCTCTGCCTCGGAGCTCGGCGATAAGCTTCTCAACTTTGCTTTGAACCTTCTCATCCAGCTCTTCTTGGACACTGCAATCAACATATATATTATTGTTATTATTTACAGAAACTGATCATATTGTTGTCCTGCTATCAAATTGACGTTTTAAATGACTTGATTTACAGTAACAAATGGAGCTACCTACCCATGAAGCTAATCTGGTGACAAGATAGGGGAGGTGGAGATGAATGAAAAAAAGGGTTTTGTTTGGTTTTTTCGGAACCTCGCGTGAGAGAGGAGAGGATCGATAATTAGGAAGAAAATGTACTTTTTTTCAAAAAAAAAAAATTTCAAACTACTGGTAAAACGGTTCGTTTTGACCGAAGACGAAGACCTGAGTCATATGGCCGTAGACAATCCAATGGTAAGACCCAACTCTTTAGAGATGGAGCAATAGTAAATTATGAATTGTAAAACCTAACTCCTTAGTGGCCAACCATAATAATAAATTCTAAATAGGAGTACACTCTGGTTCATGTAAATGGGAAATAAAATAGTAGTATTTTTTGGAAGCATATATCCCACCATTACAAACAGATATTAACACTCAAATGGTAACAAACACAAAATTTAAATTTATTACTTGAGGAGAATTTTCTTCAATCCTTCGACATCAGCTTCAGCTGAATGGTTTGCCATTTGGACGCTTTCCTTTAAAAAAAAAAACATACAAGTATTTGAGTCAGCAAATTTTCACAAGCATGGGGAGGTTGGAGCAGGAGCAAGAAAGTTACTTGCATGCAACATATATACAGTTCTAAGAAAAAAATCTAATGCATATCCACAAATAAAACATCAACCAACCTTTTCCTAAAGATCTTAGACGATAAAACTGGATTTTATTTCTAGAAACAGGAAGATATAATGTTGGATGCAGGCACAGATCTATGCTTTTTATAATAGGCCGAGCACTTTAAGGGTTGTAATAAAAGGGGTAAACTCCAAAAATAGTCACTTTTATTTGCCTCATGTTACATTTTAGTCACTCACGTTTGAAATGTTACGTTTTGGTCACTTATGTTAGTATTTTGTTACGAAGTGGTCACTGTGCCGTTAAGTTCCGTTATCTCCCTGACGGTAATCCTGCGTGGCAGTCCAACTAGATTTTTAAGTGCGAACTTGAATTTTCAAATGGAATGAGAATAAATCTTTAATTGATTAAAATTTTTAAACCCTAAACCCTAACTGAAAAAAAATACTAAACCTATTTCCACACACCTCTCATCTTCATCTTCGTCCTTTTTTTATTCTAATATCTTTTGTTATAAATCTGTCTCAAAGCTTGAATCTTTAAAACCCATCAACCCAAAGATTCAATATATTTGATTCCAATATCTTCTTCCCGTTAAGTTTCTTTGGGTTAATGGGTTTCAAAGATTCAAGTTTTGAGACAGATTTGTAATTAAAGATGTTGGAATCCAAAGGGAAAAAGATGAAGATGAAGATGACTATTGTGTGGAAATGAGTTTAGAGTTTTTTCAGCTAAAATTTAGATTTAAAAATTTTAATTGATTAAATTTATTTAATTAAAAATCTATTCTAATTCCATTTAGAAATCCAAGTTGGTACTTAAAATCTAGTTGGACTGCTATGTAAGATTACTGTTAGGGAGATAACGGAACTTAACGGAAAAGTGATCGTTTCGTAACAAAATAATAACAAAAAGGATTAAAATGTAACATTCCAAATATAAACGACTAAAATGTAACCTAAGATAAAAAAAAAGTGATTACTTTTATAATTTACCATAATAAAAGACATCATTGAAAGCGTCGCTCTTTGTAGTAAATAACGACAATTTACTTTCAGGGACAAAAGCTGGACGACAGGCCTTTGCCTGTATATATTTTTTCTTCATTTTCTAGATTTTTTATCAGCAACGAATCTTGGAATTTTATAAACCTAACCTTGTCAGGATTTAATTGTTTTTAATTAATCTTTCCATTACGCCTTAATTTTCAATTTCAATCACAAATCATACTTGCTAAAAGTAATGAGCTTTGAATCAATTAATATTTAATTTGAGGAAATAGCTTTAATTATTGGCATCAACTTTTTAATTAAGAAAGACTTATATATCTTTTTTAACATTAATTAACAATAATAACTCTGCACTTAGTTTTGAAATTCTATCTTTTTATTTATTTAATTTTAAAAATAAATTCAATTGATAATATTATTAAATTTAAATATTTGACATTTTTATATTCAACAGTTGATTTTAAAATACATTGACTTAAAAAAAATTAATTTTTAAAAGTTATAAAGTAAAATTATATTTAATAAAAAGCTATATGAGTATTTAAAAAAGAATACAAATCCCCACGTTGATAAATTACCAATTATTTACTTGCAAGGAATATTGTAATTAGATTAAGTACGGAGCAGTTGGACAGTCTTCTTCATACACATTTTAAACACAGAATAAGAAAGATATCTGATATTAAAATATCACGGTTGAGATCTCTTTAATAAACTTTTATTAGATTTAAACGTCCGATTTAAAATTTTAAATTAAAAAAAAATTAACATTTTTCCTATCTTTAAATTATTTTTAAATTGGAATTAAAATATATTAAAATTTAAAAGAATAGAAAAACCAAAGACAAAATTAAATCTAAAAAACATACAAATCCTGGTGTTGATAAATTACTTGGAATGAACAAGATTGATTATAATTAGATAGTAGTGGACACACAGAAAGATATGTGAGACTAAAATATCATCTCTTTACATTAGAGTGTTTACAACTATTTATACAATAATATATGTAATTATTGTACCTAACTCCGACTAGCAACTAAACCAATTACTTAACATTCTTGTATCATGAGTCTTTCTTTAATTATTCACTTTTGCTTATTAATGCTAACGTGTTTATCAAAAATAAATAAATTTGGCCAAGACTTTTAAAATATATAAGCATGGAGGTGGTATAATTTGAATGAGAAAAAGGTAACTTTTGACTCAGTCAAATACCAAATTTCCACCACTCAACTTTGGGCAACAATGGGAACAAAACAAATGCATGTCATACTCTATATTACTAATAAATTCTTCTAGGCTCTAATGAAAAAAAAAGAATGATGTTTATTTTAGGACACCTGTGTCAGATGATTAAGAAAGTATGATCGAATATTATCATATAATCACACTTATATACTAAAAAAATTATTATTCTTTCTTCTTAAAAAAAAAAAAAAAAACCCAACTATTATGGGCGATTTCTTGGATTCTTCCTTCACGTTATCACTGAATTGACAAATTGCAAGTCCTGACCCTCTGTCTTTTTCTTTCTTTTAAATTTTTTTTTTTTGCAATTATATCCTTTTCAACATTCAAAAGATGCTATAATGTGTGGTACTATATATTATTAAATTCTTTACATTTTGTGAATAAGTGCCAACTGTCACAATGTAAATGCATCCCAAAAATAGCCCCAATTTTATTTAAAATTATTTTTTAATGTGTATCATACATTAATTATTTTGGGCCGAGAGATGTTTATATTTATACAAGTTCATGTTATTTCTGATAATTTCAATACATATTAATTTTTAAAAATAAAATATAGATGAATCTAAAAATTATATAAATTTATTATTTATACATAAGGATGAACTTAATGCTATTCCATAAGCATGGCCCAATGATCATAGTGGCCATCGAACCTAGGAATAGCAAGTTGAACAAAAATATTTTGAGAAGCCATTCTTTAACACTCAGTCTCTTAAAATCTATACGAAAGCTAGTGACACTAGGCATAATCGCGAAATAGGTGAATCCTCATTTGTGCATTGAGAACAAACAGATCTTTAGCTTATATAAACCTTATAATAACAGAAAAGAGAAAAATAAATCTCAATGATTCTGCTATCCTAAAATCATGCTAAGTAATTTTGGGAAAAAATCTACTGATCGCATATCCCAAATAATCAGGGACTTACTAATAAGAGAAAATCATAAAAGAAGTAGGGACTTACTAACAAGAGAGAATCATAAAAGAATCCTAACATTTTTTTTTTTTTTTTGTCACGTTTTAATTGATTGGGTGGGAAAAAAATCAGAATCAAATATTAAAAACAAAAGAGGGACAATTATGAACCTCAAATAATTAAAAGAAGAAATTTCACATCGTTGCCATATGTCAACATTTCATCCACCTAACATCTATAGTTTAATTTGTTACTTTAATGCGATTTTAGTGGCAACAATAAAATTCAAACTCATGGGGTGTTAAGAAACTAAAAACACAACTGATAAAAATGAATCCTTGGGTTGTATATTACTTCATTTTTGTACGTACATCACTGAAGCATTTAACACAACTGCTTTAACAGCAGTAACTATTCTCAACTAACAGCAGACACTAACATGGGGGTGGATATAAAATCAAATAAAAATATTTTTAAATCAATTAATTACTATATCATGGATGTCGTGTCCATTTGACAAATACTATAAAAATTATGAATAATTTTTAATGGTAAATTCAAGTTGGTAGCTCCTCCCAAATTTTATTGTTAAATAATTTTTGCAGAGAAACTTCAAAATACACGTGTGAAAGAGTGTCGATGTGTTGTGGCATTATAGTCCATGCTCCCTCAGTGTTTTGCATGCAGTACCATGCAAAAGGTGTGTAACACAACAAAACGCAACTCCAAATGAACCTCATTTATCAAATTCCAATTCTTTTGCCAATCCCCAACCTTAAAAACAATCTTATTTTTTTCCTTTTCTATATATAACCTCGGATTCAAATGCATAATGTAGTCCAGCAAAACATTGTAGCTGAAATCAAATGTGAATATTCTCCATAAATATATCCAAGTTCAACAACTTCTATCCATGGTTGCATCATCCATGAGCTCCACTTATCTTCCAATAAATCATAAAGACATCCAAAGATTGTATCTCTCAATACTTATTTCAGATGAAGATGCTAAACTTTATTAGTATCTTTATCATTAGTTGAAAAGGTTATTCGCACGTCATAGCAAAACTATTATGTATATTCTTACATTAAGAGTCGGATTGTATTTTGTCACATTTACTAAAAAATCCTTTTAAAGTAGATCAAAGAATAAAATAGTCATTTCTGTTAAAAATCCCATCCATTTTTTACTTTTAAAATTGCTGTGGCGGATAGAATAACAAAATAATTGCACGTGACGTGCCACATTAATATATAAGGACCAATTTTTAATAAAAAAAATTTAATTTTTTCTCTGATCCAATGTACAACGAGTAATTTATCCAAAGAAATTAACCCGGATCCTAATATAAAATTACTTCAACCCAAAACAACCATGACAATAAACATTAACCTGGCGCTTGTATGGGCTAACCCTTGAATTAAAAAAGGCCAAAAAGGCCACTACCTTAATGATGCCTTTAGTGAAAGCCCATTACAGAGTAGAACCAAAATCTGGGCTCCTTTTTCGGTTCCAATGAATCAAACAAACATTTTCATTGTGTGGACCTAAAAGAAAACTTACAGATAATTTAAGCCCTTGAATGGATAAATCATAGCAGCAGCAGCGTCAGCTTCATCGAAATAAGCGGAGTCCTCTTTTTGTTTCCGAAATTTTCCTTCTTCAATTTTTCATCACCAAATCGTCAGCAAACCCCCATTAGCCTTCCATTTTCTCAAATCAAATTTGGTTTCCTAATTCTCTTTTTACCTTAAAGTCTTCACCTTTTTTTTTTTTGGTTCTGCTTAACTCAGTAAGCCGCCATGGCTACGACGACTCAGTCCCCTTCTCCTCCCAATTCCAACGACGATAAGCCCCAACCAAGCTCAGGTCTGATCCCTTTTTCTCTCTAAATTTTCTTTTCTTTTTTCTAAGTTATTGTATAGTCTGTAATAAAGTTCATTGCTTTGACTATCTATTAATAAAGAATTAAAATCCAATTTTTTTTTCATATAAATTTCCTTGCTTTGAAGCTGACTTAGACATACATACACATATATATATACAGTGTTATAAGAAAAAAGAAAATTTTGGGTTTTTTATAAAGGATAAAGGAATATTCTGATTATAGATACTGGTTTTAGCAGAGGTTGTAGAACAAGCTAATGGGGTTCAACAAGATGTTAGGCCAGAAGCTACTAAACAGAATGTTCCAGCATCTGTGTTTGTGAACTCTGAACCAATAAGAGAAGACCAAGTTTCCAATGCTGTTAAATTCCTTTCACATCCCAAAGTAAGGGGTTCACCTGTTATTTATAGAAGATCCTTTCTTGAAAGGAAAGGCCTTACAAAGGAGGAGATTGATGAAGCTTTTCGGCGTGTGCCTGTAATTTAAATGATTGATATGTTTTGTTGATTAGAGTACTTTGATTCCGTTTGATATGTGTTTATGGAGTATTCATTGATTCTTTTGACAGGATCCACCTCCTAGTTCACTGCCAGCTAGTTCGAATCAAGGTAATGCATTGTACCGATGAATCGAGGTTTTGTTTTTATTGTCTTCGGGTTTTTTATGTTGATTTTGTTACTGTAATGGAATAGATGGACAAGTCATTACTTCATCTAACGTTCAAAGTCAGGCTGCAGTTCCAGCACCCCAGCCTGTGGTGGCTGCTCCTACTGGTATGGTACCTGCAAGGACGGTTGCACAGTGGCAATTTCATTGGTACCATGCTGTTTTTGGTATAGGGTTTTTGGCAGCTTCTGGTGCTAGCTCAGCTTTATTAATCAAGGTATCAATGCCTAATTCCATTACTATCTCGTAAGCTAGATTTTTCTTACAGTCAGATAACTTATGTTTGGTTTTAGAATGTTATTGTCCCAAGGTTGAAATCTTGGATACGTAAAGTCGTGTTGGAAGAAGAAATTGACCATGCTAAGAAACTTGATGCAAAGCCAAGTTTGGCAGAAGAGGCAGCAGCTGCAGCAAAAGCAGCTGCGGCTGCGGCTGCTGATGTTGCAAAAGCAAGCCAGGAAATGTTGAACTCCAAAAATGAAGGTGGAATGGCGTTTTTATTTTTAGCTGACTAGTTTCATTATGTTTTTTTGGTCTTCTTTTTTGTTTTTTTTTTTTCATGAGCATCTTCTTGATTTACTGAACCTAGTTTGAATACTTACTAGAGGGAAGACGCTTTGAAGAATTTATGAATCTTATGGATGCACAAGTACAAGAAATGAAGTCGATGAGTAATTCCATAAGGAAATTGGAAGGTACTTTGTTGTCTTGTTGCCTTCATGTATTAATGGTGCTAAGTAAGAGGCAATATAATGTTGATTGTTAAACGGCTTCTAGTCTCGTTGGTACTGTTTTCTTACCGCTTCTGAGGAGCATGTGCCTGTATGTTGTTGGACTTCATTACTAATTTTCTTATTTGTGTGACTATTAGGACAAGCTAATAGCTCCAGCAGGACATTTTCTGATCACGAAGATCATAGAGTGTCAGCCTCGAGTACAAAGGTATGCTGAAACTAAGTTAATTGTAATACTTCATATCTGCATTGGAAAAATAAATTCTCTGATCTCAGTTTTGTGCAAGATGAGCTATTACTAAATAATAAAAAACATCTTTCCAGCAAACCTATCCAAATGGCAAGGTGGATATTGATGTGTTGTCAGGTAATTTTCTATGACTAATTTTCTCAAAGTTAGTTTATCTCCAATGGTTTGAATTCCAGTATCCTATAACTACGATTTTCTAAGCAGCGAGATCATCCTCACCGCCTGTATCTGCCGAACCACCTCACCCAAAGTCATATATGGAGGTATTAACTTGCTTTATCCTTAACTGGCTATACTCAATTCACCTAGACCGAGCTGTGACTGAGTTTCAATATTTATCAGTTTCAAAACAAATACCGTATTTCTGGACGTGTTTTGAAGACATTTCGCTAATTGTTATTTGCAATTGTGTTGTAGATTATGGCAATGATCCAAAGAGGGGAGAAACCTTCAAATATCAGAGTAATCCATTTAACATATCCATGTTGATATTGGCTTGTATACTGCATTGATGTTAACTTTGTCATTCCTGATTTATACGCAGGAAGTTAATGATATGCCTCCCAACCCGAACCAGCAAATATCAAATCCTCGCATAACACCAAGATCTAAGGTGTGTTCTAGAGTTTTTCTGGAATCTTTCGGATCATTTTCTTTGGCATTATATTCATATAAACTACTATGATTCTGCTTCAGTATGGTTATTCGAACATTTTTGGAAAGTGGGATATTTTAAATGTTATATTTGAAGAGTTCTTTTGGGTCATAGGATAGCCTTATGCTAACCTTGAATAAAATCCGGACTGCTATCTTTTGTTCTTTGGGATGATTTCTAAATTACCAGTGGTTGGTTTATGCCATTAGAATGTTAGAATCCTTGAAAACATGGATACTGCTTTTGTGCTGAGAAATACGACTTGTATAAGGTAATATTGACGTGCCTTCAATTTGCTCGAATCTGATTTTTTTTTTTTTCCTCCTCTTTCTGTATGTAAATGAGTAGCCGTGGGAGGCCCAAAATGGCTCCAGCCAGGTACTCCAGTCTCAGAGAAGTGCTGAAGGCTTGAATCGACAAGACAATGGATTAAATTATCCGGTGGATGATGAGAGCTCAACCCCTTGGTGGCAACGCAAAAATGTTAGAATCACTGAGTTTGAAAACGAAAATGAAGACGAAGTTAAGGCTGCTGCTGGACCTTATGGTGTAAGAACCGAACAATCTGTTCAACGTACATGGGTTCCACCGCAGCCACCACCTGTGGCAATACCAGAAGCAGCTGAAGCCATTCGAAGGCCAAAACCATTAGCTTCAAAAGAACAATCGGCGGATGAACAATCAATGGGTCAGCCCCCAGAGCCAATTGATGAGTTACAGAGGATCACAAAAATATCTGAGTCAGGAGGTGCAGTGGAGATGAATGGAGGTTTTCCGAGTGGAACCTCCAGTGATGTACAAGAACAAGAAGTCGGCTATGAAGGGAATTGAAACTGGAGTGGGTAAAGTCTGTCCGGTGTAAGCTCGATGTAAAGTCTACGGATGTGCCACAAAAGTGGGCATCCCTGTAGTGGATGCAGATCTTCGTCATCATGATACGTTCTTTATGTACACCCAATAATGATAATAATGGTGGAACTTTGTATATGGGGATGGTTTATGTTCATTTGAAACTAGAATGTTGGCTTGCACTAAACGACCAATACCTACCTCTATATGATAAATCAAGAGGCCAAGTCTTGTTTAGGTTGCACCAGTTTATAAATCCGACAGCCTTGGCACTTGCATTCTCTTTGTGCTTGTGTGTTAATTTTTAACAACTTCCTAGGCCTTTTTTATTATTATCACTACATGGAGTTTTTATTTTAAATTTAAAACTATCACACCAACACTTCAAAGTATATTGTATTTTTAAAAATTTTAATAAAAAAATAAATAATTTACTCAACACAGAATCATATACTAATTTAAATTATTACAGCACCAACATGTATAAATATATCCCAACATGTAGACATGAACAAATTGAAAAATCCAAATGAAGTCGGTTGGAACCAACTATAATTTTGAATACCCAAACTAGCATCTAGGTTTGTTAATTGTAGAAAACTATCTAAATTTACAATATATATAAGTCGTCCTCAAAGATCATGTCTGAATTTGTTAAAGAAAAGGGGTATTCATTGGTTTTGTGAGGTGAATGCGGAAGGAAATAAGTGGAATGAGTAATTTAAAGCTAACTGCAAAATTTGATGTCCGTCGATCTATTTACTTCCAACAACAAGATACAAATTAAGCTTCCTCATTACAGCAGCACTGGCTTTAAGTTAAACAAGGAAAAAGAAGCTTTAGCTTTTCACACCCATCCACTGCTTCCTCACTTGCGCCTGTATTGCTGCAAATATCAAACAACATAATTCAGCAACTGCACTGGACAATCATAATATATACATACCTTCTGCTACCCACTCATTCATACTATAACCCAATACCTTCTCAATTTTCTATTTTATGAAAATTTTATAACTAAACACTGATTACTTCATTTAAAACAAATCTAAAACTCGTTGAATTTTGAACCCAGCATCACCAACTCTGAACTTGAATAAAAAAATTACCCATATCTCAATTGGAGACTAAATTTTGAATTTCACTTTTCTTTTTTCTCAAGAAAACATACATGCATGCACACGGGGTAGTCATAACAATTGTATTCAATCAAGTACCTTGGTCCTCGAGGATTTGATGACAGCAACCAACAACCTGTCCCCAGCAATTTGTCTCACAACTTGTATGAATTCATGCCTTGATATTTTCTTATCCTGCCCAACCAAATATCAACCTTCATCACATCCACTTACTCTTCAAAATGTTTTAATCATGAATGTTATATCAATCATGTCCTTTTAATTATTAAATCATTTCATGTAACTAAATTTAAAATAATAAAATGTTTGCATAACTTTTTAAAATAAATATAATTGAAAAAATAAAATAAATTTAAAAATCCTCGAAACTAATATTTTCAAAAAAATGATTACCTTTGATCTAACAAGGGATTAAAATGATTTGAAGTTTAAAATAAGTGTGAATGTTTGGTGGAATTAACTCGATTATTAATTAATTAATTAATAAAAGCTTACCTTGTGATCTCTATAATACTTGGAGATCAAGTTCATGGCAGTTGGAGGTACGTATTTAGAAAGTGCTGATATAAGAGCTGGAAACGATATCCATGGCGAAGTCGGCATCTTCAGCCTATCTTGCATCCCAAGAAACCCTAAAAAAAAAAAAAAACCGAAGCTTTCAAAGTCAAAACCCAATATCAACAGGCTCCTAGCTTTGACTTTCAAAACTATTCAACCGCCACGGAAGCCCAAATTTGTAATTTTGCTTACCTTTCAATGACCACGTAGTTCTGAAACTCACGATGAACTCCGGCAATATATGAGTGTTCAAATGCGTACTCCACACGACGTACTTCTTCGGCGACGACAAATCATCGACGCCGGAATCAAACTCGTCGGAACTCGGATGACATTGCTTCGAACCAGGTTGCACCAGCTCTGCCTTCCCTAATATTATGCGACAGAGCATCAAATACCGAACTCCATTTTTATCAGCCACGGCATTCTTCACACTGCAAAAAAAAAACAAAATTAGTAGCAAATTACATAATTAAAACGTTATTAACTGATGGTTTTTTATTTTTATTTTTATTACCTCTCCATGGGAGAATCATCGGGGGAAAGGTAGATTCCATGGCCGTACAACCCGCTGTTTTTCGGCAATCCACAATGCCCAAAACCATGCTCGACGATCTTGCAAATCTCGTCTCTAGTAGCCGCACACCAACCGTACTTAACATTAGCGTCGCCACCGCCGCCGCATTTTTTCTCCATTGCTTTAATGAAAATCTGGAAAGATTGAAGCCTCGCTTGCCAAGTAACACCAGTAAAGCAATTTTTTTGGATCGTCAAATCCTTGATATGAACCGCCATAGGACCCAAATTAGAAAGGAACCTTCTCGTAATAAGATCATGCGCTTTATCCCCAGAACATAACCTAATCAACCCATTGTTACACAACGAAGGTTGATCAAAACAAGGGCCAGAAACACCGCTTTCGCAATCGGAAACAACCGATTCCTTATCGTTTGCAGTGTCTAAAGAAGTTGAACCAGAAGAAAAAACCGTGGGAGCTTTGTACAAATCTTTTTCTAAATGGTTGTATCGGTTTCCGATATAAGCCATAATAGCAATACAAATTTAAGCTAAAACAACAACAAAAACCTAAAATTTACAATCAAAAGAACAAAAAGAATCAATTGGAACCAGGAATAGTCGTCAATTTTGGTACGAAAAGAATAACGGAGTGCATGTATATGAGGAGAAATTTAGAAATGATTCATCTCAGAAACAAATTTTGAAGTTAAATATAAATAAGCAGTGAAGATGGTTGGGTTTTGCTTGGAGAAGAGAAAAAGATGAAAATTTAGGAGACTTATATAATTTAGAGAGAGAATAAAAAATTAGAAAGGCAAACCGACTTTTGGAGCAGTGGGAAGGAAGGAAGGAAATTTATTAGCGGTGGGCGGGGAAGTGGGGGCGCTAATTGTTTTTTAATTGTACAGATGTGGATAGGGGACTGGGACTGGGACCAGGGCCTATCGTTTTGGGTAATAAAGGAGGCGGTTTGTCATATCTTGCATATTTATTAGTTTCCGGATTCGGCTTTGGAGTAAAGTAATTGTAATAAAATATGTACATAATTAGCATACTGGCAAAAACACCTCTCCAGCCCCTTTTAATTTTAAAATTAAGCAAATTAGTCCCTCTCAAAAAACATGAGTTAAAAGACAACTAATCTCTGCGTTAATGTCTTTCGTCAATTGTGCATAATTTGGATTGGTATAATAACAAATTTAGCTCTAAAAAACTACACATTTTATTAATTTGATCTTGATTTTTTTTAAAAATAACAAATTTAACCACAATATTTACACATTTACTAAAATATTGCAGGTTAAATGGGTTTAATCGTTACCAATTTGATAAAATATGTAAATAATAAAAACTAATTTTTTATTATACCAATCAGATTTGTAAAATTGATGAAAAACGTTAATACTATTAACATCGAAATTGATAGGGATTAATTGCTCCAATTTTTTTAGACAAATCAAATTTGATTAGTATCAAAATTGAGAGGGACTAGAGTGATCTTTTACCTATACTATTCTATTTTTTTTTTCAGGGGTTAATATAATATTTGGTACTTGGATTTTGTTTCAATGTTTAATTTGGTTTTTTATTTCAATTCAGTACTTGAATTTGATTGTGATGTTTAATTTGGTACTTAGGCATAATGTTGTCATGTGGTTTGATGAATATTTAACACATGTGTTCTAGTAAAAACACATAGGCAGGACAAAAAGATTAAAAAAAAAAATCAGGTATCAAATCGATTACTAAAACCAAAGCTGAATGATTTAGATAAAAAAAACCAAGTATTGAATTGACAAAAATCAAGTGTTAAATTATATTTTTAAGCCAAACTCATATACCAAGAGAAAATATTTAGATATAAAATTAAATATTAAAATAAAATGTAAGTAGTCTTATTTTTATGGGAATTTTTGAGTCATAGAGGGTGTTGTATATAAATTTTT